>OW964551.2:46228040-48628040 GCA_943138885.2 Tholera decimalis
AGACTAAACGAAGGCTTACGAATCGAAACATTGTTTTAGCAGCGTCAGACATGGGCATAGACAAAATCTCGTGATATAATCCCATATTATGTTTGTTTCGCTGTAGATCTTTTAATAACATTTCTCTCTCAGTTTGAAAGCTGACACATTCCATCAACAAGTGCATAACGTCTTCAACCGTACCACATTCCTCACAGTTCGGGGAGCTGATCTTTTTTATTTAAGAAAGCTGTTCAGACATCGCCTTAACAAATGTTCATCGCCTTAAGGACTGGGTCTGCCATATACAACACAGCGATTGGTTGTCCACGGATGCCGCCGACCAATCATCGCCGAGCTACGCATTAACGTCAATTTTTAAATCTATTTTTTTTCTCTTGTTGGTTCCGATCACTACTATCACATCGCACGCATCTTTGTTCTAAACCATACATATTGTAATATTCGAAATACACTGAAATTTCAAAGTAATTCCTGGTGTTGCCTACATTATTCCAAGAACCTTCAGTCTCCACACACGCAGCAGAGCTGAAATCTCAACAAAAGCAAAATTGTTGAGGGGCATGTGTCCTGATCGCAACCTGAGAGCTATTATAACCAACAACTTTCTACTTATTAATTAATAATGCTTTGTAATGTTTTTTTTTAAGATTACTAGCAATTTAGACATTTTTTTTTTTAACTTGGTAAAATCATCAAATAAGTCCTCCCACCCCGGGCAGGGCCGGTGGGACTGTGCTGACTAAAATCCACGGTGTTCCTTCAATAGCCCTTTACGTTCCGGGGTCACGGTAATGGGATAAGTCCCACGAGCCCGGTAGGCTTCGGCCCTCTACAGGGGGGGCCTCGTCATATTGCTGACGCTCTTGGAGGCGTGCGTGGAACACAACGCGCCGTCGACCCGGGCATGGTCCATGGTCGGACAGCGAGTTGCCCTTTACTCGCTGTCCACATGCCCGCGCCTGCGGTGGCCGGAGATCGTCGGCGGACGTCCGACGCCGTGGGCGTCTACCACTGCGAGCAATTTAGACATTAGCATAATTATGAATGTAATTAATTATCTGTTTAGCCTTTTCACAACTACAAGTATGTTGGGTTCGGCTTCTAAACTAACCGGATGCAGCTGAGTATTAGTTTTGTACATGAATCGACTGCTTATCTGACATCCACAACCCGGTAGCTGGGTAGCACCACAGAACAGATAAAAGAGGTTAGAAAGGAAATAGTTCCTGCTTTGTATGAGAACGCGTGTCGCCGCTTGTCTCCCCACTCTTTCGCTCTACTACAAGCAAGAGGCCCGTTACGTATGCGAATTACGCACACAAATAAATTACACACACTTAAATCGAGAGCTTGCTACTGATTGTAACTCACTGTTGATAAACATGCGCCGTGCATCACGGCCAATCAGGGAAAAGGACAAAACGTCAATGGTGGAAGTGTGGCGTATGCGTACTGCATTGCATTTGTTAGCCAATGTTCCCACATTGGCTAACTAGCTCTAGCCAGCATGCGTTGCAGTGCCACCGTAAAGTACTTTTTTCCTGGATATGAAATATACTTTACGATCTATTCTCATAACCACCAAAATATCGGTCGTGCTATTTCGAAGGAGTGCGATCGCAAACCGTATTACGAGATTTTTATATATTAAAAAGATTATAATGAAATGTTTAATCAATAAAAAACTTTTATTTTCGCGTTTTTTAGTGGGTCAGTTTGTAATTAATCTAGTTACAAAATACAAAATGTCAACTAATTATCACCTTTTACAAAATATTGCTTTTCCCAATGCAGAGCCGTTAATTTTTGGGGAGTTCTGGTGTTTCACCATCAGCTCTACTTCACCATATGCATTGTGACGATCACAAAGTGCTAGCATCCATATTTAAGTAATCGAGTCGCAATCCACAAAATACTTATTATTGAGAAGTTTCGGTGGCTATCTGTGGTCTTCATCATCAGTTCCACGTCCCCAAATGGTACTTTTCGAGAGCAACTGCACAAGTTACTATAAGAAATACCCAAAACGCTATAGGTGTGCCTATAATATTTAAAGAGTTCCCTCGATTTCTCCATGATTCCATCATCATTGTCATCACGTTAGGATCTGTCCTAACAATGGGACCAACTAGAAAACATACTCTTTCAAATTCAAAAAGAATTTTCCAAATCGGTTCGTAAATGACGGAGTTATGCGTGAACAAAAAACGCAATGCAGAGTAAACGAAAAGATCGTCAATGTAAATATTTTTTTACACTTTTGTTGATTTTTAGGAAACGGCTTGTCCGATTTCGATAAAATTTTCATGGGACCCTTTGGAAAGTATACCCTTTCCAACAAAAATTATAATAATTTTTCAAATCGTTTGTTAAGCGACGGAGTTATGCCCGGACAAACATAAAAAAAAATATACATCCGAATTGAGAACCTCCTCCTTTTTTAGAACTCGGTTAAAAAATGTGTTTTTACATATTTCACCACTTTGTCAATACTTATAACAGTGCGACTATTGTAGTCAATAAAAAGTTATGGTAATTGAGTTATTTCGTTTAACCGATATACTCGTATTGTTGGCTCTTGCATCTTCTTCGTCCAGTTTACACTGTTAGAGCAAAAACCAGTAAACGAGCGACACACAACATGTGAATACTTTAAAGGCATAATGCTGTTTATATTTTAAGTCTCATTTCGTTTTTATTTTTAAATTGATGCTGTAATTTCTGTTTTTGCTTTCACTTAATTCCAACTTTCTATTTTAATAAAAAACATGGTTTTAAAGAACTTGACTGATTATTAACACTAGGGTGTTCGGGATTGTGGGAATGTTCTAACGAGATACCATGGCCCCGGAACGAAAGGGCAACTGAAGGGATAGGGTGGATTTTCTTAGTCAGTATAAGTCTGACAACCTTCCGCTCCACCTTGAGGAGGAGGAGGAGGAGTCATTTAATGATTTTCCCACCGAAAAAAAGGTTTAGATAACGAAGTTTCTAGGGTTCTGTAGTAATGAAACGCGAAGTTTCATCATATGACAGAACCCAAGTACTTTAAATTCAACTAGGGCGTCCAATCCCGCAGCCTGAATTCAATCTCGGTATTTGCGGGACTACGAATTTTCAATCCCACGGGATCTCGGTATTTGCGGGATCCCGCATATTGAAAATATTCACATTTATATAAAGCAAATAAAATAATGAATTAATAAACTAACTCCACGTTTATTTACGTATTACTATTAGTATGAGATTAATCAAATTACACCGTTTATTTATCACAAAAAAAAACAATGAATTAATCTATTAACTTCACATTTATTCCAGTATTACTACTAGTATGAGATCAATCAAATTACACCGTTTATTTACCACAAAAAACAATGAATTAATCAACTAACTCCACATGTATTTACGTATTACTATTAGTATGAGATCAATCAAATTACACCGTTTTTTCTTCACAAAAAACTTTTTTGCAAAAAAATAAAACCGACTTCCATATCAAAACACTACAAAGCCAAAAATAATTTTAATTTCGGTAGTCGGTGTTATTGGTTTTGTATTTTCTTTTTTTTCACACCGGCTTCCGAAATTAAAATTATTTTTGGCTTTGTAGTGTTTTGATATGGAAGTCGGTTTTATTTTTTTGCAAAAAAGTTTTTATTTTCGCGCTTTTTAGTGGGTCAATTTGTAATTAATCTAGTTATAAAAGCCAAAATGTCACCTACAAAAAACTAAAAACGCGCGAACAAAAAACACAATATAGAGTAACCGAAAAGGTCATCAATGTAAATATTTTTTCTAGACTTTTGTTGATTTTTCAGAAACGGCTTGTTCGATGTCGATAAAATTTTCATGGGACTATTTGGAAAGTATACTCTTTCCAACAAAAAAAGAATTTTTCAAATCGGTTGGCGAGCGACGGAGCTATGCCCAAACAAACATAAAAAAAAAAACAAACAAACATCCGAATTGAGAACCTCCTCCTTTTTCAGAAGTCGGTTAAAAAACAGTAAAAATACTGAATAAAAAACTTTACTGATATTTTAGGTTACATACTTAAATAGGCTACCACTGACTGAAATTAGGCTATATTAGGCTACATAAGTTGTGTAAAACGGGCGACATCGGCCCCCGCGTTGTTTGCAACACTGCCAGCCGCCAGTCACCGAGCGATCGCGTTCACGAAAAGTCGTATGCATGTGTTAAATAATAGTAACTGATTATTATATTATATAATTAATATTATATTTTGCTAAAGATATTCACATTAATCTAATAATTTTTATTGTATAAAACACTAATTTGTTACTTAGAAATAACCCTTCTTTGTGTGTTGAATCATCTGTTATTGTAGCTGTCATTTGCCCATATAAAAGGCCCTTAGCGCCGTAGTTTAAGTCAGTCTCTCTCGGACAGCCACAGTGTAAAAATCTTAAGGTACGATTTATTTTTATATATAGAATTATGTTATTGTATCGGTGTCCTAATACTATTGTGTAATAATTAAACATAAAATTATGTGTAGATAAGTAGATATAGCCATATGCTATGAAGTAATAATATGCTATGAATAACCACGTTGTGGTTATAGAAATAACTTGATAATGTGTTAATTTTTACTTGAAATTATGTGAAAGTGACGATGTTTTGAAAAGAGTAACTGTGGAGTTTCTTGCCGGTTCTTCTCCATAGATAGCCACCTTCCGAACCGTGTGATAAATTAATAAACTGATATTGCTATACAGACTGCTAATTATTTCGATAAAACACCTAGTAATCATGATAATACCGATTAATAGGTAATTAATCGGTAAATACGTAATAAATCGATATTGATAATTAATTAATTCTATAAATAACAACATTCTCTATATATCTTTATATCTATATATCTATCACTTCTAACACATGCTTTTTTTCAGTCCCGCAAATCCCGCGGATCCCGCGCCCGTAATCCCGCATGATGCGGGATTGGAAAATGACGCGGGATCCCGCAATACCGAGATCTCGGTATTCCGGGATTGGACACCCTAAATTCAACTACAACGTGTAACGGAAACCCCATATCTATCCAAAAGGACTGAAGACAACATCTGGTATGGAGTATCTATGCAAAGTTTCAGCTCAAAATAAGTGACTCACAGAATTGACCGCAAATTATCGGTTTCATATGTTTCTTGAATACCAATAATAACAAACGTGTCACATCACTATGAGGGTCATCACTTTCCACGTAACTAGCCAATAACACGATAATTCTCTTCGTTCTTCTTACTTTGAAATATTCGGTCTCTGGTATCAATGTATTGAAATTTCTAATAAGCTCCACACATGTAGACATAGGATTACAAAACCCTTGCTATGTCGTTTGTTATCATCCAAATAAGCCTTGCACTCGGTATGTATATTAGTATAGATTAGGTATAGATTACACGTTGTATAGTATTACAAAATTGTTGTTAGCTACAATTTTATCTGAAACGGCAACGGCCACCCTATTTATCATTTTTTTTGTTGTTAAGTCCTAATTTGTTTCTGTTATGATGTACAATAAAGAGTTCCTATATCTACTTATCTAAATCTAATTACCAGAGGTTGGAATTAGGTTGAGTTATTTATGTACTTGCATCGAAATGTTGATATAAATATGGATCTCCCCGGGATTTCTAAAAGACGATCTCGTGTGCCCAACAATATTATGTAAATTTGGCAACGTCGCGCGTGCAGTGGTTTAAATTGTGTAAAAGAAAATAACTTTTTATTTAATAAGGGAATTGAAGTATATCCACTTTATTCTTTCGTTGTATGAAATCAGCGTAAGTAGGTGCCTAAATAACTCTACCTAAATCTTTTTTTTTATTGATAATAGGTTCGCGTTTGACCACCATCTCACCTGATGGTAGGTGATGATGTGGTCGAAGATGAAGCACGCTTACCTAAAAACAACCTATTCACTCTTGACTTAAAGACCCCTAGGTTATAGCTATCGGGAAACACAGACAAAAAACAAACAAGTCTAGTGTTTACGTTGCCGTACTTCAACGTAGTCTTAGCTTTGACTTTGTGTATCTTTCGAAACATTGTTTTCCATGTTCGCTCCAAAACGTAGGTATCTTTGGCTGAAAATAGTATAAAGTATCCAGGATATTGAAATATCAACGTCATGCAATGTTATGCGAAGATAATAGGAACAAAATAAAACAAAGTGCTACGTCGCATCTGTTTCTCTGTCTATCTGTCCGCGATAAAAAATCTTCTTTTCATTGCTAATTGGCTCGCGTTTGACCACCGAAGATAAAAGATGATGATCTACCATATCGATGAGATGCAGCTTCCACCAAAAGCCACTTGTGGGAGGGCTCATAAATTACCAACTTGCTGCATTGGACTCGATCGAGCGCAGAGCTAAAAGGCTTATAGGCGACGAGGTGCTGGTGGACAATCTTCATAGCCTGGCTCATCGGCGAACCGTTGCTTGCCTGTCGGTTTTCCACAGATTGTACTTCGGGGAGTGTGCGCAGGAGCTCCATGACCTGATTCCTCCATCTCCCTTTCACTACCGGTCTACCAGACGCACGGCTGGGTACCACCCACACTTGGTTGATATACCGTCTTGTCGTACCAAGCGCTTCTCCTCCAAATTTATTGTGGGCACAGCCAAGCTGTGGAATTCTCTGCCGGCTTCTGTGTTCCCTGCCACTTATGACCTTTCAGCCCTTAAAGCACGAGTAAATAAGCATTTTCTGGGCTCGCTCGTCTCATCTTAGACCTCATCAGGCGAATTCGAGGTCAAGAGTGGGCCCATTAGTCATAAAAAAAAGACAGACAGATTCATGATAAAAGCTGTGAGCTTTATTAGCGTGCGCCACGTAAACTAATGTATATCAATGTTCTAAATAATTGCTGGTTTCAAAAAGGCCAACATAAAAGCCTGTTACAGCGTGAACCTATCATTAAAGTACGATCAAAATAAATGTTTTTATTTTTTACAGATTTATTAGAAAACGATTGGCTTTTTGCTAAACTAAAGTAGCTTAGCAAAAAGCCAATCGTTTTCTTCAATTTATTATTAATTCGTATTCAAATTCACTACTTTTTTTGAGCATCCAATAAAGATTAGAATAGTCTATTACGTTATGTCATTCAAACGAATACTTTAAAAGATATTGTGTGACCCGTCAGCCCTTAAAGCAGCGGTGAATAGGCATTTTCTGGGCTCGTTCGTTCCATCGTAGATCTCATCTATCGCTTACCATCACGTAATCGGGGTCAAGAGCGGGCTCATCAATAATGGAATAAAAACTATGGAATAAATTACGTGCAAACAAAAAATGCAGATGCAGTGGTGGTCGGCCTGTCGGGAAGCAAGTAGACCCTATGCGTGTAAAATACGATTTTCATCCCCCCATCTCGGAAAGAGTATTTTTGCTCTTCGATATCTGAGTGCAAAAGCCGTTTTTATCCGCTAGAGGATAAAAGTTTGTGAATTCAAAACTTCATTAAACCTATTTACTTCTACCTCCATGGGGCCGAATTTATCATACAACTTTTTTTAATTTGTTAAAAACTCAGACTCTGGAACCTTCTTGGTGTACTGCCTTTTTTTAATTCGCTTTGCGCGCCATTTTTTTTTGCATTTAGTCATTTCCTCGCTGAGGTGGGATGAAAAGTTACGTGTTGCACTCGAGTGCAAAGATTTTTCACCTCGTGCTCTTTTGATTCCCTCGCTAACGCTCAGGATTCTAATGTTTGAATCACTCGCTGCACTCGTGATTCAATTTTAGAATCCTTCGCTTGCTCGGTCATCAAAATTGAGCACGCGGTTAAAAAGCAACTTTGCAATCTTGTATAACAAATAACTATTTCACAATCAGACTGCACTAGAGGGTGCGGGCGCGGGCGCGGGTGCGGGCGCTCGGGTAACTCGGGTCTTGGCGTCTGCGTATTCACAGTGCCGAACGAGCTACGGGTGTCATTGCACATGTGTTTGGTCGTTCTCAAACTTTGCTACGTATTTAGAAGACATGGATGAAAATTTGCTTTTATTAATGGAAATGGAAATTTCAATATATCAAGTTTGGCACACACGATTTAAATAAAGGAAGAGAAGAGTTTGGAGAATTTTATGTATAATATTCCACAACTTTCACACAACGCCATCTAGTCCCAAACTAAGCAGAGCTTGTGCTATGAGTACTAGACAATTGATAAACATACATAATATATATTTCTAAATACATACATATTATAGATAAATTACACCTAGACAAAGAACAAATGATCGTGCTCATCACACAAACATTTGTTCTGGGTGGGAATCGAACCCACGACCTTGCGCATAGCAGTCAGGGCCACTGACTACTAGACCAACAGGCCTGTCAGTATACAGGGTTAAATGTAAAACACTGAAAACCTCTCAGGACTATGTTATTAACATCATAATCAACAACTTTTGTTCTATGACTTTTAAGAATTCGTCATATTTTGTTTCACCAGATTTTCATACAAAAATAAAAATATTTAAATTGAACGCCCTAAATGTTACGAACTCTATGCGAAGCAAAAGAAAGCAATTTATACTATCGCTTTCTTTTGCTTTGCATAGACGCTACATGCGTTTATGGCGTTAAATTTAAATATTTTTATTTTTATATGAAAATCTGGTGAACTAAAATATGACGAATTTTTAAGTCATAGAACAAAAGTTGTTGATTATGATGTTAGTAACATAGTCCTGAGAGGTTTTTGGTGTTTTACAATTAACCCTGTATATGTATAATACGCTGATTGACGGACGTATCCCGATAATTTTTTTGAATACACGAGAATGTCATTACACACTTTTGACTACATATTAAATAAGATCTCACCATATTTAGTCAAGATTGACAACAATTTTAGAAAAAGTATTAAACCTGAAGAGAATCTGCATATAACAATAAGGTAAGTGCATGTTTCCATATCGAAACAATATTTGTTTTAGTCACTAATATTCATTTATTTATTCTTAATTAAAATCTATAAATCAGTCGAAAAATTACGTTTATGGAGTAGTTAATTAATTACTGTCTCTGGAAATGTTTGCTCTGCCAAATAGCAGTGCGATGATGTACTGCAGATATAAATTCTTCCGTATTGATATCCATGACTATTGACGACGCTTTGGCGGGTGAATCAAAATGGTTTAGAACCACAAGCGTAGTCACCTAACAGACGCTACATCACTGTGAACGATACGGGTGGACTGAGCCATTAGAAACACCCGCGCCACCCGCGCCCGCGCTCGCCTCATGAAGACGCGCGGCTCGCGGGAGCACTGTGAACACAACTGGCGTCTACATACATTTTGCATTACACGCGCCCGCGCTAGCAACCGCGCCCGCCTCCACTCTGAAAGAGTACTTAGTCTTACTTCTTACTGATATTATAGATGCGATAGTTTATGAGGATGGATAGATTTACATTACATTATCTAACTTAAATATTTACAAAAACAACGCATCAAATCGTAGCCCCGCCAGGCCCCCCAGAATTTACGTTTTAGGTGTTCATATCATATAAAGTTATTTGGTATATTTTCATTTCAATAACGTTCACAAGATATAATAAACGTGAGTTATACTAACTGTTCATATAATTTCTTTAGATATAACATTTATATACCCTAAAACTTATTCCGTATAACGTTATTGGATATAACGTTTATTTAATCGAAAACCATTAGGCCTACCGTATAAAATATATAATATTGCGATTAACTTAATTGAGCGTGCAGCGGAAGAGGCGTGACAGAAACGAATCGCTACAAAACCGACTCCATGCAGTCTTGTCTGTGATTAAATAGGACGATAATATTTACGAATGATGCATGTGACATATTTTATTTTCTTAAATAATTTTGTTGCTTTAAAATTATATCAATCGTTTATTATATTAACTGATCATTATATCAAATAAAATTATAGATTCAGTTGTTATATCTTGTAAATATTAAAGGTTTTGTAATTATACCATATATTACTTACCCGTTCACCAATGCAATGTACATGCCTCTAGGAGTATAGGTACCTGTTTTTTTTCAATGTACCTCTGTACTTTTGCATATATATGTAATAAAATGAATGAGTGTTAAGTTACTCTTTCACGCAGAACACATCTGAAGAAAAAATAAATAATTCGGGTTTTTCGAGACAAAAACTAGTACCAAATAAATTAGAAATTACATACATGATATTGACGTGACTCAAACTTTTAATTATTATTCAAACGATTCACCATAAATTAAATTGACCAAGATTCGCAGTGCAAAATATAAACCCGACTATCTCTAATGAAAAGAGCCTTTGAGCACTATGCACTATGCACGTACAGAGTAGTAGAGTATTTGAGTAAAAATTAGCGTTTGCTATGAAACTGTAGCTCAAATAAATACCGCTATACGCAATACACTCTCAAAGATAGCTAGCGTTGTCTCAAACATACAACAACAATGTACACATACAAAATGTAAGAAACCTACTAAAAGAAGATTTTAACGTAGATTTTTCGCAACTAGCAAGATCACTGAAGCGGGATAAGTATGCGCTGTGCATGCTAACGGAGTGAAGTATGGAAGTCGGCGTTTTTTACTCGCAGCTTAACTGAACAGAGTGTGATCGGGATGGGTATTAAATTGTTTTTCGAATGGATAACGAGCATGTTAAGATGTATATAGGAAGTGTTTCTGAAGTACATGGTCGTATTTATGAGTAACTTTTTGTATCTGATATTGGGAACGATAAGAGGAGGTTTGATTTTTAATTTCAACGCAAATGAAGTCGCTGTTACAGCTGCCACACGCACACACAAAGCGGTATTGTCTCGTTGCATAGCAATGTTTAGCCTTTGGCCAAATTGGAAGCCAGATTTTGACCTACGGCTAGTTTCAACTAGTCATTACAAAATTATTTAAGAAAATAAAATATTTCACATGCATCATTCGTAAATGTTAAGGAGTAAATCGATAAAAACCCGACAAATACACAGGCAGAAATATTGCTGAATTTATTTTTCTTCTTCTTCGCCGTTTCCCTCTTGGCTGAGTGGTCGTGGTCGTTATTTCTGTTGAGTAACCCGCCTCACAATGCGCCGCCATTAGTCTCTTGCAGCAGCCTTCCTGGTACATTCGTGCACTGGGTCAATGAGAGCAGCTCTTATCTGATCTGTCCATCTCATCGGTGACCTTCTGCGTGGCCTCGTGCCTTCCACTCGACCCTTTACAACTAGGCGCTCAATCGAGTTGTGGTCGCTTTTCGAAATATGCCTGGACTACAGAAGAGAGGCGGTCCTTGGTGCCGAGTTCTTGAAGTATAAAAAATATTCTATAACTGTATTTATTATATTAGTATCAATGAGTTTGAATTCAAACACCATTCTTTTCTCCTTAAGACCAGGCAGTCCAAAATAATTTTCAAGCAAGGTCCGCCCCCATGCTGGTTAGGAGGTTGTGTACTAACGCTAACGCAGCAGTAATAAAGTTGAATATCGCGTGCGCTCTTTCACCATGTTCGGTTTCGAAACTGCCGTTGTGTGCTAAACGCTAACGCAGCAGTAATAAAATAGAATATCGCGTGCGCTCTTTTATATGGTAAAAGAGCGCACGTGATATTCTGGTTCCAAACTAAATGTTGTAAGTCTCAATTCTTATTTCGTTTATAACTAAAGTAATAATTTATCTAGAGAAAATATGTCCTATATATGGATAATAAACTATATTTTCTTACTGTCAATACTAATTTCAGACATAAAAGCCGAGTAATCTTGATTAAATTTTGAATAATCTTTGAAAATGACATGATTTTCGATTAAAAAATGAATCGAGCGAAAATGTTTCAATTACGTAACTGGTCTAGACATGTAAAGAAAAAGATCCAATAAATCATATACTAAAGTTCCATTTTGATTATATGCGTTATTGTTTCAGAATAATAATGCAACGTTATATACAATTTACGGAGCCTCCTCTTAAGAATAAGATACGCAGGTGGAATCATAAGTTTCGGAATATCATGGAAGCTATCCGTAATCGAATGTATCATAATTAATCAATCTAGTATACGATACGGTTTCATCACCAGAGACGATAAAGCAATTTATTATTATTGATTACACCTCCAAGTGGAAGAACTAATTATATCATGAATGATGAAATAAGATAGACCCCATTTTCGACGTAAAGTTGAGAGGTACAACAACCACTAACTAAATTAAATCACAAACTCTAAACAAGTATTTGCGAAAACTAGGGCCATAACAATCGTACCTAATTTCTAAATATAATGTGGTTTTATTACTGAACCGATTTTCAACAGAAGTTTTCAATTTGTTGCTTATTACTTTATTCAGAGCTGTATTGTGAAGGTACTAGTTACTTTTTGTCTGTTTCGTCTGAGTATTTGATCCTATTTAGCTAAAGCTCTTGAATGTGTATCTTCTATCTAATAATTAAGCATTACATTTTCTTAGATGTCTATAGTTAAGACATCTTAAATTGGAGACTTAAGTTGAGTAGACTACGTATGATATTTAAGCAAATAAGAAGTAGATTTTATTCATTGTTTCCTTTGAAGATGGGTAGGGCTCTAGTGTGGGACGCATTTTGTGTCGATAGTCGACATCTCATCTTCCCAGTTCATCATGTAGCGTAATATAGTAACCTCACTTGCAATTATATTTTCTAGCGGATTGTGGTCGAATCTCTCGGATCATGGAGCGCTTGTGCACACCGCCTTGTCAAATAAATTTTGAAATAGCTGGTTGAGACTTACAGTGACTCTTGGGTCATGGCTGGCTATTAAAAACGTTTTGTGTGCAAGTACGCACAAAACGTTTTGGGAATACTCTAATTGTGCGTCCAGCTATGGAGTGGAATTCCCTACCAGAGTTAGCGTTTCCTGATAGCTGTGTTCGCGTGTTTCATCTTCGACCACATCATCGCTTTCCAGCGGCTGAGATGGTGGCCAAACGCGAAACTATAATCAATAAAAAAAGAAAAAATATATCTCTTCTTTCTTTGGTGGATGCAATTAACGTCTAGCATTATGATAAATGATCTTTATTTTGCAAATTGATTATTAAATAACACTTTTACACATTTTTTTTCGTAAATATTAACTAGATAAGGCCTGTGAAACACCGAAACAAACGCAGGGGTCAGTCTCTTTTAAAGTCCATACAATCTATACTGGTTTAATTATATGGAAACCTTGGAGGTTTCAGTCTGAGGCGATCTTTTGAAGAAAGATGCTCACAGATTTAAGTGGGCCTGTCTCGTCAGTGCAAGCCTTTGTTAGTGGTCGATGGCAATAGGTTTACTTTCTATGTCAGGAGACTAACGTAAATCGGGTAATACGGCATGTATTGACGTGCCACGACAGGGTCATTGCCTGCTACGGTGGCGTGAATGTTCTAACTAGATATTGTGGCCTCGCAACGCAAGGACCATTGAAGAAACAGGGTAAGTTTTTATTCCGTCTTCTTATTTTCGAGTCAATTTTCAAACCTCTTTGGACCAATATGCATAAGGGTCGCATTTGGGACCCTTACTTTTCATCATTTTTATTAACGATCTTGTGACAAAATTACAGTGTTCCTGTCTGTTATATGCCGACGATCTGAAGTTATTCATGTCCATTAATAATATCTCCGACTGTGAGTTCCTTCAAAATGATCTGAATATTATTTCCAACTGGTGCATTCTTAATCGAACGAATTTAAACATTAATAAGTGCTTTGTTATAACTTTCACAAAAAAAAAAATTAAGAATATATATGACTACAAACTCGAAAGTCAATCATTAGAGCGAAAGCATGTAGCCAGAGATCTTGGCGTGTTGTTCGATGAGAAACTTTCTTTCAGAGAACATTACGAAAGCATCACGAATAGAGCATTTAAGTTTCTCGGTTTTATATACAGGACTACCAAAGGATTTAAAAACCTTAATGGCTTCCTATTACTTTACAAAAGTCTTGTAAGAAGCATATTGGAATATTGTTCGGTAATTTGGTCACCGTACTATGCAGTGCACTCTGACAGAATCGAGAGCGTTCCAAGAAAGTGTTTAAAATGGGTCTCGTACCGGTTTGGCTTCGCAAGAACACTACAAACTTATTCGGATCGCCTTAGTAAGTTTAATCTGATGCCTTTGCATGTTCGTCGCAAGCAGCAAGATTTAATAAGCCTTCATAAGATCCTACACTCCACACTGGACTCATCCACCCTGCTATCCTCTATTAATATTAATACTAGGTATACCTCCAGAATGCTAAGAACTTTTTCACTTCTGGTATATAGAAATAACACCTCTTATTATAACCCTATCGTTAGAATGTGTCGCCTTTATAATGAAATATCGAAAGATACCAGAATTAGTATTGAAATCTTCGATGCTCGTACCACAGCTTTTAAAAGACTTGTAAGTGCTCTTACTCTCTGTTAATGTTAATGTTTTAATATATATGCTTAACACTGTTTTACACTAATTTAGTTTTTAAACACTTTTTCTGTAACCTAATGCTTGTAGTTAAATTTATATTTCTTTTTTGTTGTTGTTGTCATGTTGTACGATTACGCTCTGGGTCACAATCAGCCCAAAACATATTATGTGTATTTGTTATAATAAGTGGATTGTAACCTGTTGTAATTGCCTTGAGAATAAATAAATAAATAAATATGCAGCTACTTGCACAGCTCTTGTATTGGCATCTGTCACGCAAGTCTGACACTCGCTTCCACTCGAATCGAGAATCATTTGTTCATGTATATCCCAAAAAAAAGGTACTGCTGCCTTACCCTTCAGCTCACATAAGTGTGACGTTATGTGAATTTATCAGGGGTCGTGTAATTCGAGTTTATTTTCGGAACTTTACGATCCGTAGCACAACGCCGCCACAGCAGTACTTTGAGGTTAAGGTGACTATAGACGTCCCAATTTCACGCTCAATCAGAGCGATTGATTCAGTAATTGATTGGACCCAATTTCCCGGTATATTTATGGACTTGTCTTTTCCATTTAATTGTAGATTACCATGCAAGTCGAGATTTCTGTTCATACAAATTTGAGATTGAAAGTACACCATCCACATTTTTAGAAAAACTGTGTCTGTCTCTTTTACTGAAAATGGTGGTGACGCATGGTATTTTTTGAACAAAAAACTAGAACTATATACCTAGTAAAGAGAATATCGCTGTGTTTTCTCATATCGTGACGTCTGACGCGATTGACTGGCAACGAAATTCGTTGTGATATGACGTAAACATAAACAGAATCGTTCGATTTGTGTATCCTGTACCGCGAGTAATCCCGACACTGTGATCTGAAATTTGTGTGTATACATTTATAATATCGTGTCTGAAAGGTTTGACGTTGACTGGTGATTGGTAGAGAATACCTCGTTGCTTTAAGCCGACTTATGTAGATATTGCCAAACCGCCACTAAGCGAAGTTTTGATATATAAATAAAAGCTGGGGCATGTTAACACTTGTTAAGATGGCTAACTAACTGGATAGATAAATAGAATACTCTTTATTGTACACCAATAATAAGGTAGTTTCCTGTATTACAAAATAATTATTTTATTTGGTCCAATAGGTAGATTTAAAAAAAATATTGGTCACGTAATTTTTACTTTTTCGAGTCAAGAAAAATTCACAAAAATGGAAAGCTTCAAAGTACAGGAGTGGGGGCTGCTGACGTCACACATTGCTAAGAATTATACCGAGGAGTGACGTCACGCGAAATTTCAACTCACTTTATCGTCTTAATTTTTCAATTACGTGAAAAAATAAAAAATACGTGTGCAATGTTTTTTGATAAACTACGTGACGGACTAAATAAAATATTTTAGGAAACTACCCTACTTAAATACGTACTTGATTTAAAATACTGCAAAATATGGTTACAGTGGCGGTCTTATCGCTAATAGCGATATCTTCCAGACAACCTTTGGATGCACTTTTTTTATTTTATTTAAACATTGATGTCCCATTGCTGGGCAGAGGCCTCCCCCAAATCCATCCAGGTTCTCTTTTCAAGCGCCACTTCGGACCAATTAACGCAATGTGCATCTAGGTCATCTCGCCATCTTTTCCTTGGCCAGCCTCGGCGGCGCCATCCATTCTCAGGCTCCCAGTGCGTGGTTATTTTTGCCCAGCGACTGTCATGCATGCGGTTTACGTGACCCGCCCAATCCCATTTGAGCCTGGCAGCCTTTTTACCTACATCGATTGGATGGACTTCAAGAACATAAAACAAAGAGGGGAGGGGAAAGTCAGTGTACCTACTTCAAGTATATAACATACACAAAAAGTAACCAAAGTACTTAATATAAGTACATATATATAATACAATACATACTCATATTACACTTTATACTAGCTCATCCAGCAATCATTGTTTTACCATATTTACTATACTTATAATATACATAGTTGTTGTGTAAGTTAATCAGTATGTTAACTAACAGGGGGCGTTCCCGTTAACCCGCAATAGCATAAGCACATCAATTAGATCGCCGCACACGCGGCCTGTCATTCATAAATAAATTGCGACGTTGCCGTCCTTCAAGTAAGCGTGTACAGAGTGTTTCTTTTACGTATCAATTTAATATTTTTAGTAAATACTTTAATATAAAAAAATATAAAAACATTTTGTTTTCGAATGGTAGGTAATATTTTTTAAGCAAATTATATGGATGCTATACTATTGCGGAACGCCCTCTGTTAGTTAACATACTGTATACAACGCGTTACAGAATAAACGCAATTCCTGAAAGTAGTTGGTTCAGAATAGGCTTCTGAATCAATTTACGTCATAAAAAATAGGTAATAAATTTTAAAGGGAGAATCTTTCATTTAACTTAAAATGGAAACACAGTATCATGACAAATCAATACAATCTTTAATTCAAGGAAATGCACTCGTGTGCATGTGGCCGCTAATATTGCATGAGTGTATGCGTCTGCGTAAGGATATTGTATGACGCACATACGTTTTGCGTTTAGTAAGGATAACTATTTTATAAAAAATGTCTTTGTGTGTGGTTTCAATTTATTTAGTTATGGATGTTGTTTTAGACTTATAATTTAATATTCTAATTGGGATGTCTGAGGTATTGCGCTTAATCTGTTGTGGCAGTTGCTGATAATAAAATAAAGATATAACGTGGACTGTATTTTAAATTATGCACAATTAAATAAAAGGAACAATGTTACACCGACAGGTTGCGAATGGTTACTGAATAAATGGAATGGGAATTAGTGAAATATTGGTATGTATGTTTCATACATCTGTTACACCTCGTATATATACACAGTGTTATTTTAGTCGTCTTACAACGACAGCCCACTTCATGTATCCAATGACTAGTAAATATTCATAAAAAAAGCATATTTATGAACATTTGAATAATTTAAAATTGAAAATATTATTTATTATTATGACGTAGTTTGAAACATCCTGTTGCGGGCGGGGACCGACCCATGATTTCCAAGGCCGGCATGGAAGAGCAGTGACATCTTTAGCAGAGGTTACTCACCCTAGCGCACAACAACGTCATAATAATAAATATTATTATCAATTTTAATTTATTCAGATGTTCATAAATACGTTTTTTTTAAATGAATGTTTACTATTCATTGGATACACGAACTGGGCTGTCGTTGTAAAACGACTAAAATAATACGGTGTATAACTGTACAATATACACAAATAAATCATAAAAATCGGTCAACTGTTATCGTATCGCATTCATTGCAGAAACCTCTTATGTATTTTGTGGAAAATGTTGTTGGTGGCACATTTGCCCATTTAATATTGTATTATTTCCTTAACTTGATGTTGTTTTCCAAAAACAAAAAAAATTAAAAAAACTGTTCCGAAGCAGTTCGATAACAAACACTGTGACACGAGATTGTTTGTGTATTATATTATAAGTTGGAAAATTGTTACTCACTCTCGCCAAAATGGCTTAAGAATCTGGATAAAATTTGACAAATAAACGGGTAGACCATAATGATATATTATGACATATTTTCATTTAGTTTTTGAATGTCACAAAGGCAGAAATTAGTAAAGATTTTTTTTTAATTAATAATAGGTTCGCGTTTGACCACCATCTCACCTGATAGTAAGTGATGATGTGGTCGAAGACGGAGCTCGCTTACCTAAAAGTAACCTATTCACTCTTGACTTAAAGACTCCTAGGTTATAGCTATCGGGAAACACAGACTCCGGCTGGGAATTTCACTCCTTAGCCGTACGCACAATGAAGGTATTCCCAAAACGTTTTGTGCGTATGGGTGGGATGTCCACCATGTAACGATAAGTAATTTATTCTTCTTCTTTTTAGCGTGTCGATGGCAAATGGCTAAATAGAGTCTATCCAGAACTGACCCTGACTGGACCCTGGGAAGGACATAGGACAGTTATTATCCCGATATAAGGTTCCCATGGGATAGTTTTCAAATTGTATCTTTGTTGCTCTTTCACGCAAAAACTACTGAACAGATCGCAATGAAATTTGGTAAAATGACAGTAAACATCCTGGAAAAACAGATAAGCTACTTTTTATCCCAGAATTCTTACGGGATTAGGATTAAAGCGGGAAAAACCTCCCACGCGAACGAAGTTGCGGGCAAAAGCTATCGATACTTTAATACATACTCTATACACTATCTATACTAATATTATAAATGCGAAAGTAACTCTGTCTGTCTGTTACCTTTTCACGCCTAAACTGAGGAACCGATTTACATGAAATTGGCAAGGGAATAGCTTAGGACCCTGGGAAGGACGTAGGATAGTTTTTATCCTAGAAATCATCCCTAAAGGATGTAAAAAGAGTGTTGGAAAAAGAGAAGAGAAAGCGCCAGCCTCAAACTGAAACTGAAACTGAAACTAAAGCTGAAACTGAAACTGAAGCTGAAGCTGAAACTGAAACTGAAGCTGAAGCTGAAAAGTTATTTTGCGTAGTTACTACGGAACCCTTCATGGGCGAGTCTGGCTCGCTGCTTTTCCCATGGGTAGTGGTATAACTGTTTGTGGCGTGCTCACGAGTATCAAGCTCACAAAATCGACACGTTTTAGCCAAGGACGTGAAAACCAGAAACGTAGTTTACAAAAATGTATTGTAAACTACGTTTTTGGTTAATAAAGATAAATTTTAAATACTAACTGTCTGTCTCTTTTTGGGGATAGATGGACCCTGGTGATGGTTTTTTAAATATTATATGCGTTTTTAACCACCCAATAGATACGGTACCCCTTTTTGGCAACAAGAATTATTAAAAAAGTGTAAATTAACGCGGGCGAAGCCACGGGTAAAAGTTAGTAATATATAATAGTCAGCAAATTAAGGACGGAAAATCCCCCATGCTTCTTTAGTCTGACGCTTTGTCTCATTCACTTAGTGAAGCTCACATTCGTTTGTTCAATTGACTGATTATTTCTGAATTTGAGTTGATCACATATAGGTACATAATAATATGAATTCAGTAAATCAAATAGGCACTTGTTAGCCTGTATATGGTAACCCTACTTATTAAATCGACCAATATTCGTGTCAGCTTGTATATGGTAACCCTACTGATTAAATCGACTAATATTCGTATGTGACTCAAACAATTATTCGTTCATGGTGACATTCGCTGTCACTCTCTATGGGATACAACTGACAGTCGGCCTTCTTGCTCGAGACGCCAAGCGGTGAACACGTGCAGAAAAGCTTCAGCATTAGTGTAATAAGTTGCTGCAATTTTAAATCTAAATCTTAGCGAGTAAGTACAGAATTTATTTGTTTCGGCGATGTTTGAGTGTTTTTATAGATGTTGTGGAAAAGGAAGTAAATATGTTTTGGTCAAAGATAATGTGTTCAGTTTTATTGCGAACCCTTTTTCATTTCTGAGCTGTAGCTAACAGTTCAGAAGTGGGATCGGAAGAGAATTCTCATAATTTTCTTTTTTTTCACGTCCACAACGATCTTAATTTAAAAATAAGTGTACGTATATCTAAATTTATTGGGCCTACTTGAGATTGTGGAATGCATAATGTAAACAACTTCACAATGGTGTGCTTGTATGATTGTGGTTCTTACATTTGTTATTTCTATAAGATAAACTCGATTCCAAACCTTAACACTTGTATCTTAGAGGGGGTATTAGAATGCTAGTAGCAAACCTTATGTTTACCGGTTCTTATTCTCACTGTACGAATATTATTTAAAAAAAAAAAAAAAAAAAAAAACAAAATAATAATAATTAAAATAAATAAATTAATTAAATATAAATAAATAAGAAATAAATTAATAAATAAAATGAATAAATAAATAAATATTATTAAATAAAAAAATATATAATAAATAATAAATAAATTAAATTATTATTAAAATATTATTATTATCATTATTATTCTTAGCCATTTAACCTTGATTTTTAATCTAATTTCCCGGGTGACCTTTAATTAAGTTAAACGCTGAAGATCATCACAAAGATGTCAATAGCTTTGTTTATCTAACCTAAAACGATACAAAAATTCCAATTCCGACATCTCCATAATTTGCCCCATGATTTGAGAGATTTATACAGATTAAAAATATGCATACTTTACTTTCTTTTCCTGACTACCTACGTCATAATTTTTTTTTATATGGAACAATATTAACGACAAATATGGTGATGACTAGTGATTACTTATACTTGAGCCATTGATTTACTGCTGTCTAGCGATCGGTTTGATTGAAACATTCATTGTGACATTGACCTAGTGAATATATTGTAAAACAAGAAAATCATAGCTGATGATTTGATGTTGATGGCAAAATGAAGATACTTCACACTTTTAACAGTTTCTCTCTTACATTATTTTGTGGCCCTATCCACCCACATGGACTGAGAATATGGACCCCTTAATCATAGTATAAATGCGCTAAGCTTTCAAATGTAAGTTTCAGATACACACATGGATAATGATGAAGAGCCCAGGTTAGAGGGCAGGAGGGAGCCCAGGTTTGAGGGCAGGAGTGAGCCCAGGTTTGAGGGCGGGAGTGAGCCCAGGTTAGAGGGCAGGAGTGAGCCCAGGTTTGAGGGCAGGAGCGAGCCCAGGTTTGAGGGCAGGAGTGAGCCCAGGTTAGAGGGCAAAGGAAGGGATATGGACGACCAGGAGATGGAACGGGTTACTACTGGAATGGCGGAAAGGAAAGAAGGAAGGACACTGCTTCCATCTAGGAACCGGAAAAGGCGAAATATTAACACGGATTCGGACAGCTCGTCACGTGGTGGTGCAAGCCGCGAGAGGACACAAAAATACAGAAGGAGGTCGCGAGCAAGGAGAGGTGGCTCCAGGCGGACGGAGCAAAGTAGCGACAGCTCGGATAACCGTGAGTCAAACCGAGCTTATAAACCTAGACGGAACAGGAATAGGGAATCTGAAACTAATACGTTATTAGATAAATTTTTGTCGATCTTAAGTAACGTCAAGAGTTCGGAAAAGTCCAAGCTGTCATTTAATAGTAATGTTTTGCCGGATTTTGACCCCCTAAGCAAAGAGCAAACTATGTTAGTATGGATCACTAAAGTAGAAGAATGTGCTGAAATATACGGTTGGTCCAAGAAGGAAATAATTCACTACGCTCTTCCTAAACTTTCGGGGGTAGCAAAAACCTGGTACCAAGGTTTACCTTCTCTCCTTTATACTTGGGGTGAATGGAAGAAAAAACTAATTGAATCATTTCCTTGTCGCGAGGACTACGCCGAACTCTTGACGGAAATGTTGGCCAAGCGTGTTAAGTACGGTGAATCATTGGAGCACTATTATTATGCGAAATTGAATTTATTAAATAGATGTAAAATTTACGGTAAACAAGCAGTCGATTGTGTCTTATACGGAGTAGATGATCGTGCTATTAGAGTAGGTGCACAAGCGGCTCAATTTAGTGAACCAGAACAAATTTTAAAATATTTTCGCACGGTAAAAGTAGGTCAAAATAGAGAAGTGTATGAAGCTAATATCAGGAATAGGAACGATCGTAAAGCCTCTTCTAATGCAACATCTCGGGCCCATCCCCAGAATCCGAAGTCTGGTACTATGAATTCTCACATACGGTGCTTCAATTGTAACGAAATAGGTCACCCCAGTTTCAGGTGCGATAAGCCCCCTATTAAATGTTCATTATGTGACAGATTAGGTCATCAAACTTCTAGCTGTTATAGAAATAAGTTTAAAAATGATACTTCTAAAAACGAAACCCAACCGAAAGATAATAATGAGAAACAGGTATCAGAGTTGACAATTGATGGGTCTAATAATAAATACATTTTAGATGTTAAAATTAATGGTAAAGCAGTAAAATGCCACATAGATTTAGGAAGCCAGTGTACGCTCATTACAATAAGTAAAGCCAACGACCTCTCCATGGACATTAAGTACCCACCTAATCTACCTGTGTTGAGAGGTATAGGTTCAAACCTGACCATTCCACTAGGTGTCGTTACTGCCGAAGTTGAAGTCCAGGGTATAAGAAAAGTTATAGACATTTACGTAGTGGAAGATCACGTACTGAGTCACCCTGCACTCTTGGGGCACTCGTTTACCGAAATGTCCGATCTTATAATTACAAAAACCCCAACTAAATTAATATTTAAAAGGATAAATTCTACGAAAGTACACCTGCTGTGTGATGATAGTGTTTTGATTCCGCCGTCCTCATTGCATGTGATACCAGTCAAATCTGAGCCATCTTTTAGTGGTAATGTTTACGTACGGGCGTCCCTTAGGGAGTTAGATGGAAAGCAATACTACCTTTTATCGGGTGAATACAACATCAAGGAAGGAAACGGTTTGTTACTTGTTTATAACGTATCGGGAAGCGAAATAAACATTTCTGAGAATACTTTATTGACTCGTTCTGTTAAAAGCGAATATTTAGACTCTACAGAAGTTCTTAATTGCTGTCAAATGTCTTTCGATTCCGTGGATTCCAATGAACTAATTAAGGGCGGCGAAAAGCTCAATGACTTGGAACGCTTACAGTTACAGCAGCTACTAAATAAATACCAAGACTGTTTTTCTAAAGGCCTAAAAGATCTTGGGTTTACTAAAGTAACAGAAATGGTCATTGAACTGGAAGATACCGAACCAGTCGTGTATAGACCATATCGCTTGTCCCATGCCGAAAGAACATTAGTAAATGACATGGTTCAAGAGATGATAGATAGTGGCATTGTGAGGGAGTCTTCTTCGTCTTATGCTAGCCCCATCGTCTTAGTCCAGAAGAAGACGGGAGAAAAACGACTATGCGTCGATTATAGAGCGCTTAACAGGAAGACAAAAAAGGACCATTACCCCCTTCCACGTGTCGAGGACCAACTAGACCAACTGGCAGGCAACCAATTATTCACGTCTCTTGATTTAGCGTCGGGTTATTACCAAATGCCGATTAGTAAGGAGTCCTGTCATAAAACAGCCTTTGTTACCCCGGACGGGCAATTTGAGTATAACCGCATGCCATTTGGTCTTGTTAATGCACCCTCTGTCTTCCAAAGGACGATTAACAGAATTCTTCATGACGCAAAAATCAAATATGCAATCGTCTACATGGATGACATTCTTATCCCATGTAAAGATGTTCCTGAGGGTTTGAATAGATTAGAGGAAGTTTTAAAACTCCTAAAGCAAGGAGGTTTAACACTCAGGCTCAGTAAATGTAACTTCTTTCTAGATACCATAGATTTTTTAGGGTTCGAAGTATACGATCGGGTATACGTCCGGGTGGCAGGAAAACCGAGGCTATCTCAAAATTTTCAACACCCAAAAACATACACGAATTAAGACAATTTCTGGGGTTATCCGGTTTCTTTAGGCGTTTTATTAAAGATTATGCTTTAATAACTTCCTCGTTGACGAACCTATTGAAAAAGGATGTTGCTTGGACCTGGGGTAGTAACCATGAAGAATCATTCAACTTAGTTAAAACATTGCTTACGCAACGACTATTATTGGCTTTATATGACCCTAAAGCAGTAACACAATTGCACACAGACGCATGCAAAGATGGTCTTGCAGGCATACTATTACAGAGTGATTCTTTAGGCGTATTCCATCCGGTCTCATACTTTAGCCGTAAGACTTGCCCTGACGAACGCAAGTTGCATTCGTATGAGCTTGAAACCCTGGCAGTGATAGCATCTCTAAGTAGGTTTAGGGTATATCTGCTGGGAATACCATTCACAATCTATAGTGATTGCAGCGCTTTAAGATCTACATTCTTAAAACGCGATCTAATCCCGCGAGTTGCACGTTGGTGGGTCCAAATACAAGAGTTCGATTGCACTATCGAATACCGACCCGGCTCCCGAATGACGCATGTTGATGCACTGAGCCGCGGACCGGTTGCGGCCCCCGAAGCCGAAACACACGTACTAGACATCCTAACTATTGAGAGTTCCGATCAGGACTGGATTGCCACCGTGCAAGACGCGGATGATGAGGTACAAAGGATTAAAAATATATTAGAGGATAAAACTGCGGATTTAGTCATGGATATTCATAAAAATTATAAAATAAAGAACGGTCGTATATATCGCATGGTAGGAGACGAGATTAGGTGGTTGGTTCCAAAGGGTGTACGTTGGCAGATATTGAAACGTAACCATGATGACCTAGGACATTACGGATTAGACAAAACTTTACAGCGTATACAACAGCATTATTGGTTTCCTAAAATGCGTCGTTTCGTCAAAAAATACGTACAGTCGTGTTTAGAATGTGCCCATCATAAGGCCCCTGGTGGCAAACGAGAAGGCGGACTGCACCCGATTGAAAAAGTCAGTGTCCCTTTCCATACGGTACACGTCGACCACTTTTTTTTTTTTTTTTTTAGCGTGGTAAAATTATCAAATAAGTCCTCCCACTCCGGGCAGGGTGGGAGGGACTGTCAGACTTTTACTGACTAAAATCCACGGTGTTCCTTCAATAACCCTTTACATACCGGGGCCACGGTAACGGGATGAGTCCCACGACCCCGGCAGGCTTCGGCCCTCTGCAGAGGGGGCCTCGTCATGTTGCTGACGCTCTTTGAGGCGCGCGTGGAACACGACGCGCCGTCGACCCGGGCATGGTCCATGGTCAGACAGCGAGTTGCCCTTTACTCGCTGTCCGCATGCCCGCGCCTACGGTGGCCGGAGATCGTCGGCCGACGTCCGACGCCGTGGGCGTCTACCACTGCGGCTGGGCTGGAGGGAGGACGCCATCCTCTCCCTCACGCGGCCCGCCTCCTCCTTCGCAAGCATGACTGCTTCGCAGAAGGAGGCGACCGCTTCCCACTCCCTCTCGCCCCGCAGCATGGCCTCGACCAAGGCCGGGCGCGAGAGACGTCGACCACTTAGGCCCTTTTATCAAGAGCAAGAGAGGTAACTGTTATTTACTGGTCTAGGTGGATAGTTTTACGAAGTTTGTGAATATAAATGCTGTCAAAAATACTAAGTCCCTCACTAGTATACGCGTAATAAAAGAACACATAAGTTATTTCGGGGTCCCCACACGACTAATATCCGATAAAGGATCTAGTTTCACTAGTAAAACGTTCAATGAATTTACAACACTACACGGAATAAAACACATTATTAACGCCGTAGCAACACCCAGAGCAAACGGGCAAGTTGAACGGTTTAATAGGACTATCTTAGATGCCCTTTCGACTTGTACTCATAACAAAGATGACAAATCCTGGGATGAATATATTTATGATATTCAAGTAGGTATCAATAGCACAGTACATAAGACTACAAAAAAAACGCCTTCCGAGTTATTGTTTGGGTTTAATATAACTAGTAGGTCAGAAGGTATTTTGAACCCCGTTATATCCGATACCACCAATTTTATTGACTCGGAAGATTTGAATAGCATAAGAGATAAGGCAAGTTGTAGTATAAAGACACAGCAATTAAAAGACGTGGAAAGGTTTAATAGACATAGGAAATCGACCAAAACGTATAAGATAGGAGACTTAGTGCGCGTTGAGAGGCAAGTTCCTCATGATGGCCAACCCCAAAAGTTAGTGATTAAATTCCAAGGTCCATATCGTATAATGAAAGTGCTACCCAATGAAAGGTATATCATTGAGGACACCCCTATGACACGCAAACACGGCCGTCGATATGAAGCCGTGGTAGCTATAGATAAAATTCAGCCTTGGCTAACATTTACTAGGAACTTAGAAAGTAGTGATGATGAGAATAGCGATAATAATACTGGTAAGGAACGGAATGAAGTAGAGATTTAAATTAAATCACTTGTATTGTATAGTAATCATGATGTTGATCTTTTACGAATATGAATTATTGTGTTAAAGTTTAAGGAATAGTGAGTAAAATTAAGTATTACTTTCGAGATGTTATTTCAACCATAAAATATTGTAACCGATTTTAAGATTAGTATTATGGATAATGAACTGAAACAGAATAGTATATTTCTCTTGGGTGGATGATTATTGTAACTGATTTAAGATTATTATTATGGATAATAAACTGAAACTGAATAGTATATTTCTCTTTGGTTGATGATTAGATAATAATGTATTGTTTTATGGATTTTTTTTTCTCTCTGTTTTCCTCTGTCCTTAACAGTTTATATGAGATTGTAAGCGCGAGGACGCACTTTGAACAGGATGGCCGAGCTGTTAGCCTGTATATGGTAACCCTACTTATTAAATCGACCAATATTCGTGTCAGCTTGTATATGGTAACCCTACTGATTAAATCGACTAATATTCGTATGTGACTCAAACAATTATTCGTTCATGGTGACATTCACTGTCACTCTCTATGGGATACAACTGACAGTCGGCCTTCTTGCTCGAGACGCCAAGCGGTGAACACGTGCAGAAAAGCTTCAGCATTAGTGTAATAAGTTGCTGCAATTTTAAATCTAAATCTTAGCGAGTAAGTACAGAATTTATTTGTTTCGGCGATGTTTGAGTGTTTTTATAGATATTGTGGAAAAGGAAGTAAATATGTTTTGGTCAAAGATAATGTGTTCAGTTTTATTGCGAACCCTTTTTCATTTCTGAGCTGTAGCTAACACACTGTATTATTATTGACAGTAAATAAATGAATACCTAAAAAAATTTTTTTTTTAAATAAAAGCTGAAATCGGGAATTTCTGGCATGGCATTCGGGTATGATAGTTTTTCGTAATTGGTAACATTGTGAGTGTTATACTTCACTTCGTCTCAATTTTTATTTCAACGTTCTTTTCTTTGCGATTTTATATGCATTTTATGGTTTTATTCTAACAACTTTGGCTTACAGCAAGAGTTCATTACAACATATAGCTCGATGCGCCTCTGGCCACAGAGGTGCATCGATAGCTTATGCTATTTTATCTAAAATTGATGAAATTACTTCAAAAGGTATCCAGCTGAGACTGCAGTGGTTTCCATCGCATATTGGTTTGCGGGGTAACGAAGAGGCTGACTCATTAGCGAAATTTGCGGCTAGGAATGGAAAAGAATTAAATATAAAATTAGATTATTCAGAATTTCTACCAAAAGAGCAATGCTGAGTGTCCATAGTAACTTTGGCTCAATATAAAATTCTCACGGCCAGTGATGAAAATAATTTTATTGTGTGTTGTTCAATACTAAGAACTGTTTCTTAGCATTGAATATTGTATAGAAGTTCTAACAAAAAAATACTAGCATACAAATATGGAATTTTGAGGTTATTACAATTTGACGATCTCTATATATGTTTGTACACGCCAACATTTAGCACTAAAGTAATTACTTCTGTCTAATTAAATAAATGTATGTAATGTGCTATAACAATGAACGAACTTCTTCGCATTCTACTAAATACCTCCGCATTCGGAAAACATTCAATCCACAATTAGTGCAACGTTGTTGGTTAGACATGGTCACAATAATGGATGTACTTCAACACTTCGAAAAGCAAAAGAGTCTCAAAAAACAGAGAAGGAAACGTAAACGCATGCACTTCGCAATATCACCGACAACAACAACTCAAAGATGTAATACACTATGTTTTACAACAACTGTTTGTGTTTGTAATGTCAAACAATTCCCTTTGTGTCACTTTTGACACTTGTTCGAGTTTTTATTTGGCAGAATAGTCAAACATCGCCTTTGCTTGCCATGTATAAAAATAGAATAGAGTTTTTATTCTCAATAATTAAAATATTATTTCAGATTTTTTATGTAATAAAATATGATTATTGTTCACCACATATTGTTACTATTTTTAGTATAGAAAAGAATACATAAAACAATAAAGAATTTGAAATAAAAACTGATTAATAAGTTTAATTGCAGCATATTGACAACTCAACCTATTTTCGACAATTTCCGGTCAGCTATTTGTTTAATAATAAATCAATTCTAATGAAGAAGTTCTCGAAAGAAATTAAATACAAGCTTATAGTTTAGATTTTATTGTGTAGATTCTTATACATTAAAGATAAATGGCCGAGCCATTTTAAATTTAAAAGTTGTGTAGGCCAGGATCCGTCTTTGTTCTTTAAAAATATATGTTATGATTATTTGAAAGAATATTTTAATAAACGTTCATTAGAGAAGGTTTTATGGTATAAAACCATACAGAGTGAACCTCTTCGCGTGCCCTGGTTTATGAATAGTGTCCATATTAGTAGAAAACTGATTGTTACTGCTCTTAGACTCAGATGTGGACACATTCCATGCAAAAAATTTGCCTTCATGATGAAGAAAATCGTTTCACCTAATTGTGAGGAACGTGGAGTTGTCGAGGACCTACAACATTTATTGATGGAATGTGTCCGGTATGAGTCTAGTAGAAATTATTTATTGAGGACTCTAAATTTGAACAGAATGGATGTAGGCATGTACCATACGATTCTCTCCCAACCAAATGGCGACGCTGCAAAGGATTTGTTCAAATTCATGGCATATTGTGAAGGTACAATTGTTTAGGATACGATGGGACTGACATACGGTATGCGTAAAAGTCCCTATAAATAAATAAAGAATAAAAAAAAAAAAAAAGCTTGATAACGGACTCTGATCAGATTGCATACTTGGTAGACTCGGCTGTGTATAAAGGACTCTGTGAATCTTACTACCTGGCTATTTTCGGACTTGATTTCGATGAATTGATTATTTTTTTATCTTCAAGTGTCCGTTAGTAAAAATTGATTTACTATGATTCCATAAAATATTTAGAGTCTATCTAAGTCATTTTCGATTCAAACGATTCTTAGGCGTGACATGTATGGAGCCGGAACAATGTCCTTTGGCTACGTCGGAAACTTCCATCAAGTCATGTAATTAACAATCGATAGGGCACGTAGGACAGGAAATTAAGTGTGCCACGGTTCATTAGTTTGTTTGTTTCTATAATCATAATCATTTATTTCTCTGGACATGATATATTGTAAGGTATTAAAATTTATATTTTTTTGTTAGGGTTCCGTACCCAAAAGGTAAAAACGGGGCCTATTACTAAGGCTCCACTGGCCGTCTGTCTGTCAGCAGGCTATATCTCATGAACCGTGATTGTTAGACAATTGAAAATTTCACAGATGATGTATTTCTGTCGCCACTATAACAACAAATACTAAAAACAGAATAAAAAAATGTGTTAGGGAGCTCTTATACAACAAACGTGATTTTTTGCCGTTTTGTATAGATAACGGTACGGAACCCTTCGTGCGTGAGTCCCACTTGCACTTAGTCAGTTTTTATATATACTTACAGAAAGATGACAGACCAAAAACCAACTTAGTAATAGCGCTGTTCGTAAATATAGTGTCGTTTTGAGTGCTCAAGTGTACGTTAACACGTTCGCTGACAGTGGGCACTTACCCTGACACTACATTACGACAGTAAAATTTTCCACGGCGTACTTTTAATAATAAGTGGCCCGACGTACTGTCATAATGCACTATTTTAATTTCCCGCCTAACGACGTACTGTCAGCGAACGAGTTACCACAGCTGCAAGCTCTTGTATGGGCAGCCTCATGGATATGTGTCAATGGCTCGTCTGCAAGCTTGTAAGAGCCTAGAGTTTTATACAGATGTTTTGTTTTTCTTGGTGAAGAAATGTAGAGATATTCGGTTGAAAATAAAAATATTAATGGATATCTATTTATTATTACATTTCTGGGGGTCTGTAAGTAATAAATGTCGGTTGTAAGTAATAGTGTGTTGTTGTTAATAGCAAGCACGCTTGACCAGAAGTAATCTTCAACCATATCATCGCTTACTATTATGTGAGATGGTAGTGAAACGCGAGACTATCTATAATAAAAAAAAATTGGATTTCTCTTACGTTATGATAACATGAAGGGATTAGGAGCAGTGTACATAATATCAATTAAATTTTAAAGTCCTCTGTAATTAGAGACAGGTTTATTGCCATCAATTGAGCATATATTTGGTTCATTGAAACGCACAACTACACAAATAAACATTTACATACTCCATGGAGTAGTAGTAGGTCATTAGCCGGAACGTTTTTATTCCGGCTAATGACCTTGTGCATGGATAAATTACGGTAAAAGAACAATATTGGTTGAGGGAGTACGGCTGTACAATTTTCAGCTGAAAGATTTGAAGTGGTACCAGTTTTAAAAATATAATGTTTCCAAATGTGAAACGTAAATGCTATACTCTTAAATTAGTTACATTTTATGCGAACTATAATGTAATAAGGAAATAAATTTCTTCAAACCTACATATTTAGCAAACGCGTTGCTTCTGCGAAATTCCAGTTGTAAACATTGCATGTTCTGTGAGTAAAGTGAAGCATCTCGTACTAGCCTCGTTGATTTAGCAAATATATAGGGATCAGCTTTGCCCTGTGGTTTCACCCAGGTTTGTTAATTAAAATAATATATTCCGTTACTTTAAGATTATCACGTAATACATTACTTTAAGCATGTCTATTACCTGGCTTGGTTATTGGCGTAGCGCCCTCCTAGTTTATGGGCGCTTAGTACTTGATTATTATTTTGTTGGAAAGTTATTGTAAAACAATGATATCTCCTAAGATATTCATTGAAGTAATGTCAAAGACAATTTTTTTCAAAAGGAAAGTTATATAGTAATAGTTTCTTGAAAACCAGTAATAACAAACGTGTCACAGCACTATGAGGGTCATCACTGTCCACGTCACTTGCCAATAAAACGATAATTCTCTTCGTTCTTCTTAATTTGAAAAATTCGGTCTCTGGTATCAATGTATTGAAATTTCTAATAAGCTCCACACATGTAGACATAGGATTACAAAATCCTTGCCATATCGTTTGTTATCATCCAAAGAAGCCGTGCACTTAGTATGTATATACCCTTTAAATTACACGTTGTAGATATTGCTGTGAAGTTTTACTTACATACTTTCAGTATTTTTTGTGTGAAAGAGTTACAAACAGCCATCCTGCCATCCTCTCAAACTTTCCTCAACAAACATTCTCCGTGTCGACAAAACTGGCAAATAAAACCTTGAAATTAATAATTTAAGCAATTTTCTTACTCTCCTGTAATATGAGTCAAAGTGACTTGAGCGGTGTATTTCGCTGATCGACAATGTGTTACTTTCTACAAGCCGAAAAACAACGCGGTGGTATAGAAAAGATAGTTAGGTAAGAAAGAAACCAGATCCGATATTGGACATGCTTAATTTTGTTAGCGTATACAGTTCTCCAAAACTCCTCAGAGAAAACTGCAGAAACTTCCAACAAAAGCTGTTCATGTCTATCAAAGCTCCCCAACTATCTTCAACTATTCAGCATGAAACACACTTTGATTGCTCCGAGCTGACCTAGGCCAATTTACCCAAAAAACAGCTTCTAAAACTGGAGCAGCGAGGTCATTCACAATAATAATTTCCAAGAAACAATTGTGTCTAACTATCGAAGTTTAAATATTCATCAAATACCTTATATCTGTCGTGGGGACGTTGGAACGGGCAAAGTTTCTACGGAATCCGGGCAAACGACGTTAGGCGAGTGCCGGAGGATCCCTGATTTGTAACTTTGCCAAAGTAGGCCAGGATTGAGAATTAATTGTCTTTTAGGCCTGTTCCGAAGACTTTCAACCGGTTTCTTGCTGATTGTGAGTGCCTGCAAAATTAATTCTTCTGTTTTCAAGTGCGATTCGACTTAGCATTTAGTTTGATGTCATTAAAAGATGTGGTTAAGTGCTGCTTGATCATTTTTTTTTTAATTTGTTTTGGAATAGATTTAGAAACGCTATGAAACGCATGTCGAGTATGCCATAAAATACACGTAAAAATGTCCTAAATATGTATATAACTATGTAAATAGATATTATGTCGCTCGATCCAAACCCAAACCTTAGGACTAAAAGTTTTGAATTCAGTCGTGAAAGTAAAAAATTTAGCGACTTAAACTATTAGCTTAAAAATTAGTCGATATTTTAGCGGATGGTTGATTAGAAAGTATTACCAACATGGTATTTTCATTGAGCTAAAAATAATATGTATTTCAATTCAATCGAAAACTTTTTAGCCACGGAATCATTGAGTTTATTATAGGTATTACTTTTCAATATTGAATATAAACAAGATAATACGATCTTTGAATGTAATAAATTTCTTAAACCTACTATGATTGTGGTAAGTAGGTATTTTTTTCCACTCCTCAATAAGAATTGCATTCAGATGCACATAATTTTAATCTATACCTATAATTAAAATTGAATTATCTATCTGTGATTTCAAAATAACTGTGTATTCACAAGTGAGATAGCACTTGTGAATACTCAAGGCATGCGAACGCAGTTGCGGACTATATAACAAATTAAACTGATTACAAAAAACTCGATGATTTACTTTTTAAGATTGCCCCAAGTTTATTGAACTCTAGTTCGTGTCCCAAAGATTAACATGAAAAGTAAGTACGTTCCTCTAACCTACTTTTGAACTTTATTTTCACATAAAATAAACTCAAATAAGTCTAATTGCCAGCCATTAAGAGTTCAAATGTTCCCAGAATATAAAAAAAAACTTCGCGTGACTTGTCGAAAGATTTCTCTTACAAAAGTTTGAAGAAAGAAAACTAAAGAAACATCAACATAGTTTCTGCAGTAAAACAAAAGAAAGATATTCGAGATGTCTTTTGAAAGAGTAACTTGTATTGTGTTCTGCCATAAAACAGAGCTGTAACAGACGGACAATAGTTTTTAGTGTCGCTTTCAGACGTAAAATGCTTTGATTTCAGTATTTTTCTTTGGAAATATTATTTTTGCGTGGGAACTAGATTCGGTTACATATTTGTTCTAATACTGTTTTCCTTTAGCTTAGAGTGTTTGTGCAGTTTGTATTAATGGTTTATGATATTTTTCACGAATAGATTTAGTTCTCATAATTCGGATGAATAAAAAAATAAAATTTTTATGTCATTTATAACCTATTCACTCTTAACTTAAAGACCCCAGGTTATAGCTACCAGGAAACACAGACTCCGGCAGGGTATTCCACTATTTAGCTGTATGCACAACGTATTCAAAAATGAATGAATGAATGAGAAAATACGGCTGTAATCATTACTTTTTTTAAGTATTCTAATTATGTCTTTCTTTGACATTCCATTTTGACATTTTATAAAATAATGTTAATGACTTGTTTAAATTGTGATCTGAAATGGTATTTTTGACTATGTTTCAAGTGTTGACATTGATATTTATAATTGTGAATATAGTAATTTAATATTCTATTCAATCATCTTATTTTGACTTTATTATGACTTGGGTAATTACTTATTGTTAATTTAAAACTGTAAATTATCTATGTAAGCCCTACGGGTAGACTTTTGAGCACTTTTTATTATAACTGACATTCTGTAAACTACCAAGAGTCACATGAATAAATGATTATGATTATGGAAATACGTTTTGTGAGTATGAGTGGGATGTACATCATTTTTTTTTAATTCAGAATGGGCTCACTCTTGACCTCGACCTCGCCTGATGGTAAGCGAAAGATGAGGTCTACGATGGAATGAGCGAGCCCAGAAGATGCCTGTTTACTCTTGCTTTAAAGGTTGAAACGTCATAATAGGCAGAGAACACAGAAGCCGGCAGGGAATTCCACAGCTTGGAAGTGCGCACAATAAATGTGGAGGAGAAGCACTTGGTACGACAAGACTGGTGTCTGGGTGTGGATGGTATCCAGCCGTGCGTTTGGTAGACCGGTAGTGAAAGGGAGATGGAGTGATAAGGTCATGGAGCTCCTGCGCACACTCCCCGAAGTACAATCTGTAGAAAACCGACAGGCAAGTAACGGTTCGCTGATGAGCCAGGCTATGAAGCTTGCCCGCTACCGCCTCGTCACCTATAAGCCTTTTAGCCCTGCGCTCGATCGAGTCCAGTTCAGCTAGTTGGTATTTTATAACATCGTAATTGTCGTAAGTATTTTGGTATCATCGGTATTTTGTAACATCATGTAACAATGGTGCATCGCTATTCACCTTGTGGTCCAATGACAGAACGAGCTTGGTTGAATTAGATTGTACGTTCCTATCGTACAATCTCAGCTTAGTTTAGGCACCAGGTTCCTACAATACTAATACTGATTTAAATGTTAGTTTTAAAAGAGACTGTCTGTAACTTATTATTGCAATTATATAGTGTTTTACATGGAGCGACTGCCTTTATGATCTCTACAATCCAGTAGCTGCAAAACAGGTTACTCCTTGGCATGACCAGTGTCTGATTTTGTGGCTTTTGACTACCCGCAATGACTGTCAAAGATTTTTTAAAAAAAGATTGACGTCCGAGACCAACGGCTGAATTTGTTTTCCGTCGCACGGAGATATCTGATTGGTAAGATGATCACCCATCCCTTTTTTTTTTTTTTTACGTGGTAAAATCATCAAATAAGTCCTCCCACTCCGGGCAGGGTGGGAGGGACTGTCAGACTTTTACTGACTAAAATCCACGGTGTTCCTTCAATAGCCCTTTACGTACCGGGGCCACGGTAACGGGATGAGTCCCACGACCCCGGCAGGCTTCGGCCCTCTGCAGAGGGGGCCTCGTCATGTTGCTGACGCTCTTTGAGGCGCGCGTGGAACACGACGCGCCGTCGACCCGGGCATGGTCCATGGTCGGACAGCGAGTTGCCCTTTACTCGCTGTCCGCATGCCCGCGCTTACAGTGGCCGGAGATCGTCGGCCGACGTCCGACGCCGTGGGCGTCTACCACTGCGGCTGGGCTGGAGGGAGGACGCCATCCTCTCCCTCACGCGGCCCGCCTCCTCCTTCGGAAGCATGACTGCTTCGCAGAAGGAGGCGACCGCTAGATCGACCTTGATGATTCCACGTGTAGATGTTACTATTTAGCCATGAGATCCTCTTCCTAGTTTCTGTTCTATTTATATAGTACATACAAATAGAATAACTGAATAAGCTCATGTTTTATTTCCTCAGCCTATGTTGGAATGCTTCTTCTTTATTTTTTTTTTATTTAAACTTTATGCATAATGGTGGTACATGGGTGTACTTATTGTAACAACGCATTCCCTACCAATCAACCTTTGGGTTGAAAAGACTACTTTGTGATTCACAATTCTTCTTTTTTACCCGACTGCGCCAGAAGGAGGGTTATGTTTTTCGAGAGTATGTATGTATGTATAATTGTTTGGCACGCTCTGTGGCCTGAACGGCTCGACGGATTTTAGCTTGAGAAGTATCGTTAGATTTGTATTGACTGTGAAAGTGACACTGGGTATATCAAAATAAAAACAAACCAAAATGGCGGATTTTTGGCACCATATTATGCCATCAAAAAAGTTTTTTTTTTCTCAAAACCTATCGAGTGAGGTATCAAAATAAAGGGTTTTAAAAGGTGATTACAAACATATATACAACTTATATGGTTAAAAGTAATTCAAAGTGACAAATCGTAAAAAACACGTATCAAGAACTAAATCGTCTGCGAAATCTTTCACATTTGTAAACTAAAAAGCTGGAAATAAAAAAAAGTAATTAAAAAAATTAAAATACCCGACTGCAACCTTATACTAAAACTAACTGAAAAGCTAATAAAAACAAGCCCATTTTAAATTAAATAAAAGTTGGAAGCAGGCGGGCGGGACCCATTTGAGTTTGAAACTATAATAATGGTATGGGCCCCGCCTGCTTCCAACTTTTATTTAATTTAAAATGGGCTTGTTTTTATTAGCTTTTCAGTTAGTTTTAGTACAAGGTTGCAGTCGGGTATTTTAATTTTTTTAATTACTTTTTTTTTCCAAATTTTTCACACCGCAGGAAAATATTTACAAAAGCGATACAAATACAGTATGTTAACTAACAGAGGGCGTTCCCGTTAACCCGCAATAGTATAGCATCCATACATGCTAAATAAATATTACCATTCGAAAACAAAATAAGTTTGTTATTTATTAATATTAAAATATTCACTAAAAATTTTAAATTGATACGTAAAAGAAAAACTCTGTACACGCGTACTCGAAGGACGGCAACGTCGCAATTTATTTATGAACAACGGGCCGCGTGTGCGGCGATCTAATTGATGTGCTTATATTATTGCGGGTTAACGGGAACGCCCTCTGTTAGTTAACATACTGTATATGTGATTTCATCGTTTATTGAAGTACACGAACAGCGTGTGATCAGCCATTGATCCCGGGCTGTCATACATTTTTGACAGTCGTTAGATACGGGCTGTCAGAAACAAGGATGTTGGCATCTCTTTCTAAGAGGCATCAAGTTACCCAGATAGTGGATTGAGGGACTAAGATAGGCAATCGCTCCTAGCAAAACACTAGTACTAACTGCATCTGGTTATACTTGAAGCCGAGCCTGACATAGATCCGAAAAGGCTAAGCAAATGGTGACGTCTTTTTAACGGACTTTACAAAAAGGAGGAGGTTCTCAGTTCAGCTTGAACTTTTTTTTAATGTATACCTCATAACTCGAAGATGGCTGGACCGATTTGGAAAATTCTTTTTTTGTTTGAGAGGGTATAGTTTCTAGTTGGTTCCATTGTCATGAAGTTAGGATCTGATAATGGAAACCTTGAGAAATCGAGGGAACTCTTCAAATATTATAGGCACACCTATAGCGATTTGGGTATTTTTCGCAGTAACTTGTGCAGTTGCTCTTGATAAGCACCATTTGGTGAAGTGGAACTGATAATGAAGACCACAGATAGCTACTAGAACAACTCAATAATAAGTATTTCATTGGTTGCGATTCGATTACTTGGATACGGTTGCAAAACACTTTATGCTCGTCGCAATGCGTATGGTGATGAGGAGCTGATGGTGAAGTACCAGGAAAAGAAAAAAAGGGTGGGGAAATAAATATTTTGCAAAAGGTGATAAGAAGGCGACATTTAGGCTTTTGTAACCAGGTAAATTACAAACCGACGCACTAAAAAGCGAGAAAAAAACCCATTGCAGTGTTTTTTGGGAAGTCGCTTTTATTTTTTGTTAAAAAGTTTTTTACTTAATATCACTGCTAACTTAATTCTCAAATAGCTATAACACTAACACAAGCCCAATTTATCAAATTAAAATTTACCGTTCAATTAACACCAATGCATATCGGAAACGAATTAGCATCAAATTGAGCCGATATCTATTAAATGGTTATCAGCTGTGCGTTGTTTATTACAATATGGGTTTACTCCGACCACATGTTGGCTGTGAGGCCCATCATATAATATCTGAACTAATATAAATGCTCTTTATTGTACACGATAAATAATAGGAACTTATAAACGTGGACATTAGAATAATTAAATTAATTACTATGGACATTGATCTCAATATACCTATATGATTTATTTACTTGGACATGTTAATAATTAATATCTCGACTAGTTTTTTTTTTATTTTGAAATTATTCTATGACATACTTATTATTATTTGTTGTTAATCTATTGATTTTTTATAAATTTGTTGACATTTTTAATAATCTATTGACTTTTTTATTAATCTTTTGACTTTTTTTTAAAATTACTGTCATCTTAAATTTTATTATTGTAAATTTAATTTATTTAATTTTTGCTGTGCCCTACGGGGTCCATAATTGTATCTTAGCTTTAAGCAATTACTGTAACATCCAAAATAACATTATGGTACGCAAATAAATATATGAATATGAATATGATATACTATGAGCGGTTTAATAGACGGACTACCTAGTTTGTACCTATTTATTTATTTATGCACACACATGACACTTAAAAAGAAAAAAACAAAGACAAATACAGATAAAAGGTGGGGCGTGGGCAAGGCACAAAGGTGCTGCTTATTTTAAAAGAAAATTCTAGTGAGTGTAAACTAGCAATGTGGGTGTAATTCACATTACTAGCAATCATGTTAACCTCTCCAACTAAACCACTCCAGATACAAGCATATTTAGCTAAAGGTTCACGGCAAAAGTGTAATGAGTGGAGTTCAAACCCGCGACCTCTCGGACACAAGTCCGACACTCTAGCCATTAGCCTATTGACATGTCTGTTCCCTCATATGTTTCCCTACACCGTTTTGCGAGCAGTGATGATCTGAGAAGTCACATAAGTAATGTGCCAGCCTGGGTTACCTAGAATCTAGGTAATGTAGCGTAAATAAAATTAAGTGCACAGTAAAACACAAACCGCTACTTACACGTTTAATTTTGATTAAAAGGAAAAAGATAGAAAACAAGTACTTAATTAAAAAATATAAAAAAGTTAAATATTAGTTATTATTGGGAACCTTTCAGTGATGGCGTGGGTTAACTTAGCGGAAAGAAAAAGAATGTTATCGAAAGTATTATGCAAATATTTTTAACTTACCTAACAAAAAAATCGATTGCAATCGGTTATAGCTAGGCGAATACGCATTATTAGTAATTTTAATTACAAAAACACTAAGAGCATCCAACGCGTCTTGATAGGCCTTAGGTTAGAAAGAGTTTTTGACGTGAGAATTTTTAGATTAGAAATATACAAATTAGGTGCACTATTTAAAATAGAACTCCTGCTGCGAAAACTCGGTAATTCCTGGACGGCTGAACACGACTGTGGGGAGTAACGTAGAAATCACGGAGCCACTGCGCTGCGGAGTCCGCATCTACCTCGTACTCTCTTCAGGCCTTTGAGATGGACGTCTCAGGCACAGGATGTGCTCGGATATCGGGCGAGAGCGCCCCGACCTCCGTCGTCGATAACTGACGTCGCTTGCCCGTAGGGTGGAGCCAAAAATTGGCTTGTAACGGGATCTAAACAAAAAAGAAACTTCAGACCACCGATGCAAGCTGAATCTTTGATTAATTATGAAACTAGTGCGAAATGGATCGAAAAGAAAAAAGACGACAATACATACCAAATTAACCAGAAAATCACACACAGACTATACTTTTGCTAGGACACTTTATATTTTTTTATTGGGTTTACACCAACAGAAAAAAAAACTTTCACTTCATAATTTCGATATTAATCACAAAAAATAAGGTCGACCATCACTTATCGGGTCCCAAAAATGTAATGACGCCGTCAAAAGGCAAACAACCGACGATTTTTTCACGATTCCTGGTTCAAATGTGAATAACAGCTATGAAGAAAAAATTTTTTATTGAAAAGGTTGGATTAGGATTGGAGGAAGTTTTAACCGTAGCGGTTTTACGCTACAGTACCCCATTCCCAGTAAAAAAAATTGAGAGTAGCAACCCTAAAGGTGAGTGGCAACCCTAAAGGAAAGGTGAGTGACGACCCTAAAAGAAAGGTGGTTGACAACCCTAAAAGAAAGGTGAGAGATCAACCCAAGTGAATGTATCAACCCAGTGAGAGGGTGACAACGCTATAACAGATTGACATCACAACAACAGATTGAAAACACAACAACAGATTGAAAACACAATAACAGACTGACAACACAAAAGGGATAGCATCAACCAAGAGTGAAAACCATAATATACAAATTAAATAAACTAGCCTAACTAACTTTAAACTAAATACATCAAATCAACAACATCGAAGTGCAGCTGATACTGAATAAAATTGAAAGCCGGCCTCCAGTTTAGACGTTAACAGTGCGAGCTTCAGATGCGTCTCCTAAACCTACATTAGAATAGAAAAACAAACGATAGATCTAGAATAATATTCTTAAATATATATAGGAACAAAGAACAATAATCAACACGAAACAAATAAGAGTTGAGCTTAAGAAATAACTTAAAAATACGACGAAAACTCAAAGGAAGTCAAACAAAAACTCGAAGTCGAACACAAAAGCTCGAAGTCAGATAAAAACTCGAAGTGAGACACGACTCAAAGTCCAACACGACTCAAAGTCAAACACAACTCAAAGTCAAACACGACTCAAAGTCGAACACGACTCAAAGTCAAACACGACTCAAAGTCAAACACGACTCAAAGTCAAACACGACTCAAAGTCAAACACGACTCAAAGTCAAACACGACTCAAAGTCAAACACGACTCAAAGTCAAACACGACTCAAAGTCAAACACGACTCAAAGTCAAACACGACTCAAGACTGAATTTAAGAGCTTAAGTTATAGAGGGATAAGTTAGAAGGTTAAGTTAAAGAGAGAGGGTTAAGTTGAAGAGGGTGGACCTTAAATCAAAATCAAAAATACGACGCCTAATGAGAGGAAATGGTTATGAATAAATATTAACTCCAGGGAGGAATGAGGGTCGAAATAATAAAAGAGGTGTCGTTAATTGAAAACTAATGGCCTAACATAAGTAATGCTGATTAAGTTAAGAATATGGAACAAATTAATTCATTTAAGTATGTCTTTTATATGATATTGTCCAATATGATGAGAATCACAGTCTTGTAGGACATATGTAGTCATGGAGATGACTCTGATCACACGACATTTAATGAAACGAGGAGCAAGCTTTCCTGTAAAGTATTCAGCAGCTGACGATTTTGAAAAATTACGCCTCCATACAATGTCGCCGGCATTAAGTGTAATAGCCGTCCGGTTCGTATTGTAATTTCGTGAATTACGGAGAAAAGCAGAAGAAAGATTGTCCGCTACTTTTGCGTAAATCTCGGCGAGCGAAGTCAGATTACTCGCGTGTTGTTCCCGACTCTCAGCTAAATTAGTGCTTAGAGTCTGGTTATTCGCACGCGATGAATCCATACAGACTTCTCTACCGAATATGAGAAAGTTTGGCGTAAACCCTGTGGCTTAATTAATACATGAATTGAGGTAAAGTTTGACCTTGGGTAACAATTTAGCCCAATTCCTTTGGTTCTCGCCAACCAATATGCTCAAACAAGTAACGACACTTTGGTTATAACGTTCTACCGTGTTTGCTTGTGGAGTGTAATAAGGGGTATATGTAGGGGATTCAATGCGAAACGATCTAAGAAAGTTTAAAAACTGATTACTACGAAAAACGGTAGCATTATCACAGAGAATAGACCGTGGAACTCCGAAGTTAAAAAATATTTCAGATTCCAAAGCTTTTATAACTGAATTGGCGTCAATCCTTTTAAGGGGCACTAACCAAACATATTTAGAAAAAACATCGACCATAGATAAAATGTATTTGAACCCATAATAAGCGATTGGAAGCGGTCCAATAACGTCGATAGAAATCATTTGTAAAGGTAAAGAAACTTCCTTTGGATAACACATATGACCACGTGGTTGGGAATTCGCGATCTTATAAGCTTTACAAACCTCACATTGCCTTAAAGTCTCAGAAACATCTCGAAACATATTTGGCCAGTAAAAGTTATCCTTGAGCTTAAAATAAGTCTTTGAAACTCCAGGATGTATAGAGAGAGGGTTATTATGAGCTTCCCATATAGCGGATTTAACTTTTTCAACGGGTAAAACTACGCGCCAAGGATCAGAGCATAATGGGTTAGTGATTGGCATGCGTCTTAACAGAACACCGTTCCGAATGGCGTAAGCTGGAAACGTTTGAGGGGAGTCACGAGCCCCTAAATACACCTTTTTATACCATCTATCATTGGTATGGTCAGGTCCTTGATCGAATGTAACCGGACTCGCGTACATTCTAGATAAAGCGTCTGGAACGACGTGTTGCGACCCTTTGCGATGAATGATATCAAACGTGTATTGGGAAATCACAGTAGCCCATCGCGCCAAACGCCCTGAGGGATTACATAGTGTGAGGAGCCATTTCAAGGCCATATGATCGGTTATAACAGAAAACTTCATTCCATCTAAATAACAGCGAAAATGCTTAATGGAATCAAGAACGGATAAAAGTTCACGTTCAGTTGTACTATAATTGCGTTCTGCTTTTGAGAATAAGCGTGAATAATAAGCGATAGGATGTTCAACACCATCGAACTTTTGAGAAAGAACTGAACCAAGACCAACAGCTGACGCATCACATTGCAAAATGAAGGGCTTCGAGAAATCTGGACAAGCCATAACGGGAGTATTGATGAGCGCATCCTTTAATTTTAGGAATGCTTGATCGGCGGCATCATCCCAACTTATAGGGTCACGACCCTTCTTTTTTCCTATAAGGGCAGTGAGTGGAGCTATTATAGAAGAAAAACCATCAACAAAACGCCTATAATATGAGCATAACCCAATAAAACCACGTAGTGACTTAGCTGTAGTAGGAACGGGATAATCCCTAATAGCATCGAGCTTGCTGGGATCAGTTTGTAAACCCTTTTCGTTAATGATATAACCCAAATATTTCAATTCGCTTTTACAGAACTCGCATTTTTTTAGGTTAATAGTTAAACCGGCCTCCTTGAGACGGTCTAGTACTTTTCTAAGGAGCGAGAGGTGACTATCAAAGTCTTTTGATATTATGAGATCATCGACGTAACCGAAAACGCAATTATCACTGGTCGAAGTGAATTCAAAATTGACGATCATATCAGTAAGGCGCTGCATCTCGGAAGCTGCATTCGTGAGACCAAATGGCATTCTGACGAACTCAAATAAACCTCGTTGTGGAACTATGAAAGCGGTTCTTTCACAACTCTCATCATCAGCGAGAGGAATCTGCCAAAATGCACTCCTAAAATCAAGAGAACTTATATACCTTGCACCTCGAAGGTTGTCAAGAATATCCTGAATACGGGGGAGCGGATAAGAATCTCTAGTAGTAACGCTATTCAATTTCCTACTATCAACGCAAAAACGTACAGAACCGTCCTTTTTGGTAACCATCACAACAGGACTGGCCCATGGAGAACGTGAGGGACGAATGACACCCATCTCCAGCATCTTATCGATTTCCTCATTGAGCAACTTTAACTTAACAGGTGAAAGAGGGTAAAACCGTTGTCTAATTGGTGGTCCAGTAGTGTTTATTTTGTGTGATAGCCAAGTAGTCTTACCAAGGCCAACTTTATCGGATGAAATGACATCGAATTCCTCAATGACCCGTTGTAACTTTAGCTCTTGGTCTGGTAATAAAACGTTACGAGGGTAAATGTATCGAACCTCGTTAATGCAATTAATCTGAGGAAGGGATTGAGAGTCAGAAGGAAGGGTATATGAGTCAGGAGGTAGGGAATTAGAGTCGGGAGGAAGGTACATATTACCTTTGATATTTTTGTTAAAAGCTTGACTAAAAACTGAAGTCAAACCGAACTTATTCCAAAATTCGATACCTAAAATAACTGAAGAAGACATAGAACGTGCTACTAAAAATTCGTGGACAAAAGTCGTACCATTAAACTTAACTGGGAGAAAGATAGTTCCTAAAATATAAATAGGAGAGTTATTAGCGGAAATAACACGTGGGCACTGAACGTTTGATTTTAAAGAAATACCCAGTTGTTGGGTTAAACAATCACTAATAAGGGACATTTGTGCACCAGAGTCAAGTAGGGCTTTAACGACCCGGTTACACAATATGATCTCGATGAAAGGACGGTTATCAGACGAATCGGACGCTATCACCGGTGACACTGTACGGAGTAATGCGTGTCGCCGGTGGGCTAAACATTTTTTTGGATTGCATTTTGGGCAATCACGAGTTATAAAACCAGGTGTGCGGCATTTAAAACATAGCATACCAGGGAAATCAGGGCAAGTACGATAGGGGTGTCCCGTTTTATTGCATTTTGGACAGATTTGTGATTGATTTGTTGCGCTTGAAACTAATTTTGTAGATTTGGGCAAAAAACTTTCAAAATGCGATGCAGTGTCAATGAGCGCATCTAAGTCAGTAAATTTATGTATCGATAAGCATGGAAAATATCTAGGATGCATGTTGTGAGTGATAATTTCTAATAGTTCAGATTTATCGACTGGTTTACGTAATGTATCATTCAATTGAGAAATCTGATGCACAAAATGTAAAACAGGTTGATCTGATTTCTGTTTTGTATTTCTAACTTGTTGACCGGTTTTAAACTCGAAATCAATTTCTCCGAATGTATTGAAGAAATTTTCTTTTAATTCGGGGTAAGTCATATCAGGTCGACGGATTGACCTATAATAATTCAAGGCGCAACCGGATAACACTTCGTGGAAGCGTTTAAGCAGATATCTGTCAGTTATGTCGTCTGAATCCTTCTCTTCTTCGATACTGGTAAAAAAATTTCGAACACTGGTATCTCCAGTATAATTTATGTTCCATTTTCTTAGCGAAAATCGTTTTAGAAGGTAACCGGGACAGTCCTCGGATTTCATAGGAGAAGGTAAGTTAGAACGACTAGTACCCGGAGTGGGCCTAGGTGGAATGGGAGGAGGTCTAGAAATAATAATACTTTCGTGTAAAGGAGTCTCACACACTTCGTGGAAGCGTTTAAGCAGATATCCGTCAGTTATGTCGTCTGAATCTTTCTCTTCTTCGATACTGGTAAAAAAATTTCGAACACTGGTATCTCCAGTATAATTTATGTTCCATTTTCTTAGCGAAAATCGTTTTAGAAGGTAACCGGGACAGTCCTCGGATTTCATAGGAGAAGGTAAGTTAGAACGACTAGTACCCGGAGTGGGCCTAGGTGGAATGGGAGGAGGTCTAGAAATAATAATACTTTCGTGTAAAGGAGTCTCACCGATAGAACCTTCTTCGGACATTTTTAAACACAAAATAGAAATAGATTAAATGAAAGAGAGCGGGACTTAGCAGGAAATCGTTAGATATCGTGCCGTAATATCGATACGGGAAGAAGACAACAAAATGAACGTCAAAGGAATCCGCTGGGCTAAGAATCCAACAAAAACAGATACTAGCAAATAGCAGAAAAGCAAACAGACGGGCTAAAAAATAAAAAAGGTAGACACTAGCACACGACCATTCAAAAAGCTTACCTTTGGTCACGATGCCTAACCATCCACACATCAAACACACTCTACGGGAAACTAACTACCGCTACCTACTGGGATAAAATAAAACTCGGAATAGATACGTACATTTTGGGAGAAAATAAAAGAATTGGAAATTGGGTATAGTTACAAAGTTAATCTTTAAAATTGAATTTCACAAACATCACACAATTTAGCAAAGAACATAAATTCAGTTAGCAATTCTGTAGTCCAGTCGTATGAATCGGGAAAACATTCAAGACAGGTAATCCTTTTAACTTCCATACGGGTATCTGACCAATTCTAAAACCTGAAACTCACAACAAGAAAGATGAAAATTAAAGATTGCTCTCAAGAGCAACCACACACGAGATAACAAAAAAAAATAGGTATTTTAGTAATAATTAATATGCAAACTTACTTTAATTCGGGCGCCATATTGTAGCGTAAATAAAATTAAGTGCACAGTAAAACACAAACCGCTACTTACACGTTTAATTTTGATTAAAAGGAAAAAGATAGAAAACAAGTACTTAATTAAAAAATATAAAAAAGTTAAATATTAGTTATTATTGGGAACCTTTCAGTGATGGCGTGGGTTAACTTAGCGGAAAGAAAAAGAATGTTATCGAAAGTATTATGCAAATATTTTTAACTTACCTAACAAAAAAATCGATTGCAATCGGTTATAGCTAGGCGAATACGCATTATTAGTAATTTTAATTACAAAAACACTAAGAGCATCCAACGCGTCTTGATAGGCCTTAGGTTAGAAAGAGTTTTTGACGTGAGAATTTTTAGATTAGAAATATACAAATTAGGTGCACTATTTAAAATAGAACTCCTGCTGCGAAAACTCGGTAATTCCTGGACGGCTGAACACGACTGTGGGGAGTAACGTAGAAATCACGGAGCCACTGCGCTGCGGAGTCCGCATCTACCTCGTACTCTCTTCAGGCCTTTGAGATGGACGTCTCAGGCACAGGATGTGCTCGGATATCGGGCGAGAGCGCCCCGACCTCCGTCGTCGATAACCGACGTCGCTTGCCCGTAGGGTGGAGCCAAAAATTGGCTTGTAACGGGATCTAAACAAAAAAGAAACTTCAGACCACCGATGCAAGCTGAATCTTTGATTAATTATGAAACTAGTGCGAAATGGATCGAAAAGAAAAAAGACGACAATACATACCAAATTAACCAGAAAATCACACACAGACTATACTTTTGCTAGGACACTTTATATTTTTTTATTGGGTTTACACCAACAGAAAAAAAAACTTTCACTTCATAATTTCGATATTAATCACAAAAAATAAGGTCGACCATCACTTATCGGGTCCCAAAAATGTAATGACGCCGTCAAAAGGCAAACAACCGACGATTTTTTCACGATTCCTGGTTCAAATGTGAATAACAGCTATGAAGAAAAATTTTTTTATTGAAAAGGTTGGATTAGGATTGGAGGAAGTTTTAACCGTAGCGGTTTTACGCTACAGTAACCCAGGCTGGCACATTACTTCATTGCTTCATTGTACACCAAAATTTAACCACGCCTTTTTAACAATATTTGCGCAAACCAAATATGAATCTGATACAAAAATTTTGGAGTCGTTCAAGCTTATCTAGCTGCACTTCAGTAAGATCTGGATAACTTGCATTGAATCAGCATAGTCGAGAATAGGGAGAAGAAGAGATTGGGCAAGCGCAGTTTAAGTGCCAGTCGGTAGGAAATTGCGAAATCTGCGTAAAGATCCCGCAGAGGCAAACAGTTTGCGGCTTACTTCTTGCAACGGGGGATCCAAAGACAAATCCTTATAAATACCTAAGTTTTTTACTGAGTCACAGTAAGATATAGTAGCTCCATCAAACACGATTTGGGGAAAGGTCGTCCAGTTAATTACGGCCTTTTTCTTTTTTTTGGGTTGGGAATATCATCGAATGACTCTTCCGCTCTGGGTCAAGCGGAAGGGTGTGTCAGATTTCTACTGACTAAAAACCCACCCTGTTCCTTCGGCTGCCCTAGATTTCCAGGGCCGCGGTAACTCGGTCAGAAAAACGCGTTTAGTCTTTATTCACAATCTTCACCGCCTCAGACAGTTCTTCAAAGGGAGCTTGGAAATTTGTAGATCGTCAACAAAAGGATGAAAGAAGTTCATTGAAATTGAATTTATAAATATGGCGAAAAGAAGAGGAGATAGAATGCCCCCCTGTGGTATGCGAGCAGTAGTATTGCACCATGAAGATGATGTACCTTCAATGCAAATACGTTGTCGGTGGCAACACAAGTAACTACCAAACCAATAAATTACTGTAATCTACAATCCGCAAGTCGTAGCTATCACCACTAGACTACTACAGTTCTGTACTATAAAAAGAACAAGATACTTTCGGACTCCTCGTAGAAAATGCTGCCGGACGAGTAACTAACTGTCTTACCTAAAACTCGTGAGAAATGTATTATGCACATTGCACAGAGTTAATAAATCGCGATAACGTGAAATAAATTTGTCCACCTGTTGCATGTTAGCTCCATTGTTCTACAGTAATGGGCAAAATTATGTGCGAATTGTTTTACTAGAGAACTAGGGTAGTTGTGTGTTAATTTGGAATTGAAATATTTAGGCAAATTATATTTCTGTTTACACATACTGTAGCGTAAATAAAATTAAGTGCACAGTAAAACACAAACCGCTACTTAACACGTTTAATTTTGATTAAAAGGAAAAAGATAGAAAACATGTACTTAATTAAAAAATATAAAAAAGTTAAATATTAGTTATTATTGGGAACCTTTCAGTGATGGCGTGGGTTAACTTAGCGGAAAGAAAAAGAATGTTATCGAAAGTATTATGCAAATATTTTTAACTTACCTAACAAAAAATCGATTGCAATCGGTTATAGCTAGGCGAATACGCAATATTAGTAATTTTAATTACAAAAACACTAAGAGCATCCAACGCGTCTTGATAGGCCTTAGGTTAGAAAGAGTTTTTGACGTGAGAATTTTTAGATTAGAAATATACAAATTAGGTGCACTATTTAAAATAGAACTCCTGCTGCGAAAACTCGGTAATTCCTGGACGGCTGAACACGACTGTGGGAAGTAACGTAGAAATCACGGAGCCACTGCGCTGCGGAGTCCGCATCTACCTCGTACTCTCTTCAGGCCTTTGAGATGGACGTCTCAGGCACAGGATGTGCTCGGATATCGGGCGAGAGCGCCCAGACCTCCGTCGTCGATAACCGACGTCGCTTGCCCGTAGGGTGGAGCCAAAAATTGGCTTGTAACGGGATCTAAACAAAAAAGAAACTTCAGACCACCGATGCAAGCTGAATCTTTGATTAATTATGAAACTAGTGCGAAATGGATCGAAAAGAAAAAAGACGACAATACATACCAAATTAACCAGAAAATCACACACAGACTATACTTTTGCTAGGACACTTTATATTTTTTATTGGGTTTACACCAACAGAAAAAAAAACTTTCACTTCATAATTTCGATATTAATCACAAAAAATAAGGTCGACCATCACTTATCGGGTCCCAAATATGTAATGACGCCGTCAAAAGGCAAACAACCGACGATTTTTTCACGATTCCAGGTTCAAATGTGAATAACAGCTATGAAGAAAAAATTATTTATTGAAAAGTTTGAATTAGGATTGGAGGAAGTTTTAACCGTAGCGGTTTTACGCTACAGTACCCCATTTCCAGTAAAAAAAAAATGAGAGTAGCAACACTAAAGGTGAGTGGCAACCCTAAAGGAAAGGTGAGTGACAACCCTAAAAGAAAGGTGAGAGATCAACCCAAGTGAATGTATCAACCCAGTGAGAGGGTGACAATGCTATAACAGATTGACATCACAACAACAGATTGAAAACACAACAACAGATTGAAAACACAATAACAGACTGACGACCATAAGAAGAAGAGAGAAGAGTGAAAACCATAATATACAAATTAAATAAACTAGCCTAACTAACTTTAAACTAAATACATCAAATCAACAACATCGAAGTGCAGCTGATACTGAATAAAATTGAAAGCCGGCCTCCAGTTTAGACGTTAACAGTGCGAGCTTCAGATGCGTCTCCTAAACCTACATTAGAATAGAAAAACAAACGATAGATCTAGAATAATATACTTAAATATATATAGGAACAAAGAACAATAATCAACACGAAACCAATAAGAGTTGAGATTAAGAAATAACTTAAAAATATGACGAAAACTCAAAGGAAGTCAAACAAAAACTCGAAGTCGATCACAAAAGCTCGAAGTCAGATAAAAACTCGAAGTGAGACACGACTCAAAGTCCAACACGACTCAACGTCAAACACAACTCAAAGTCAAACACGACTCAAAGTCGAACACGACTCAAAGTCAAACACGACTCAAAGTCAAACACGACTCAAAGTCAAACACGACTCAAAGTCAAACACGACTCAAAGTCAAACACGACTCAAAGTCAAACACGACTCAAAGTCAAACACGACTCAAAGTCAAACACGACTCAAAGTCAAACACGACTCAAAGTCAAACACGACTCAAAGTCAAACACGACTCAAAGTCAAACACGACTCAAGACTGAATTTAAGAGCTTAAGTTATAGAGGGATAAGTTAGAAGGTTAAGTTAAAGAGAGAGGGTTAAGTTGAAGAGGGTGGACCTTAAATCAAAATCAAAAATACGACGCCTAATGAGAGGAAATGGTTATGAATAAATATTAACTCCAGGGAGGAATGAGGGTCGAAATAATAAAAGAGGTGTCGTTAATTGAAAACTAATGGCCTAACATAAGTAATGCTGATTAAGTTAATAATATGGAACAAATTAATTCATTTAAGTATGTCTTTTATATGATATTGTCCAATATGATGAGAATCACAGTCTTGTAGGACATATGTAGTCATGGAGATGACTCTGACCACACGACATTTAATGAAACGAGGAGCAAGCTTTCCTGTAAAGTATTCAGCAGCTGACGATTTTGAAAAATTACGCCTCCATACAATGTCGCCGGCATTTAGTGTAATAGCCGTCCGGTTCGTATTGTAATTTCGTGAATTACGGAGAAAAGCAGAAGAAAGATTGTCCGCTACTTTTGCGTAAATCTCGGCGAGCGAAGTCAGATTACTCGCGTGTTGTTCCCGACTTTCAGCTAAATTAGTGCTTAGAGTCTGGTTATTCGCACGCGATGAATCCATACAGACTTCTCTACCGAATATGAGAAAGTTTGGCGTAAACCCTGTGGCTAAATTAATACATGAATTGAGGTAAAGTTTGACCTTGGGTAACAATTTAGCCCAATTCCTTTGGTTCTCGCCAACCAATATGCTCAAACAAGTAACGACACTTTGGTTATAACGTTCTACCGTGTTTGCTTGTGGAGTGTAATAAGGGGTATATGTAGGGGATTCAATGCGAAACGATCTAAGAAAGTTTAAAAACTGATTACTACGAAAAACGGTAGCATTATCACAGAGAATAGACCGTGGCACTCCGAAGTTAAAAAATATTTCAGATTCCAAAGCTTTTATAACTGAATTGGCGTCAATCCTTTTAAGGGGCACTAACCAAACATATTAAGAAAAAACATCGACCATAGATAAAATGTATTTGAACCCATAATAAGCGATTGGAAGCGGTCCAATAACGTCGATAGAAATCATTTGTAAAGGTAAAGAAACTTCCTTTGGATAACACATATGACCACGTGGTTGGGAATTCGCGATCTTATAAGCTTTACAAACCTCACATTGCCTTAAAGTCTCAGAAACATCTCGAAACATATTTGGCCAGTAAAAGTTATCCTTGAGCTTAAAATAAGTCTTTGAAACTCCAGGATGTATAGAGAGAGGGTTATTATGAGCTTCCCATATAGCGGATTTAACTTTTTCAACGGGTAAAACTACGCGCCAAGGATCAGAGCATAATGGGTTAGTGATTGGCATGCGTCTTAACAGAACACCGTTCCGAATGGCGTAAGCTGGAAACGTTTGAGGGGAGTCACGAGCCCCTAAATACACCTTTTTATACCATCTATCATTGGTATGGTCAGGTCCTTGATCGAATGTAACCGGACTCGCGTACATTCTAGATAAAGCGTCTGGAACGACGTGTTGCGACCCTTTGCGATGAATGATATCAAACGTGTATTGGGAAATCACAGTAGCCCATCGCGCCAAACGCCCTGAGGGATTACATAGTGTGAGGAGCCATTTCAAGGCCATATGATCGGTTATAACAGAAAACTTCATTCCATCTAAATAACAGCGAAAATGCTTAATGGAATCAAGAACGGATAAAAGTTCACGTTCAGTTGTACTATAATTGCGTTCTGCTTTTGAGAATAAGCGTGAATAATAAGCGATAGGATGTTCAACACCATCGAACTTTTGAGAAAGAACTGAACCAAGACCAACAGCTGACGCATCACATTGCAAAATGAAGGGCTTCGAGAAATCTGGACATGCCATAACGGGAGTATTGATGAGCGCATCCTTTAATTTTAGGAATGCTTGATCGGCGGCATCATCCCAACTTATAGGGTCACGACCCTTCCTTTTTCCTATAAGGGCAGTGAGTGGAGCTATTATAGAAGAAAAACCATCAACAAAACGCCTATAATATGAGCATAACCCAATAAAACCACGTAGTGACTTAGCTGTAGTAGGAACGGGATAATCCCTAATAGCATCGAGCTTGCTGGGATCAGTTTGTAAACCCTTTTCGTTAATGATATAACCCAAATATTTCAATTCGTATGTTCCATTTTCTTAGCGAAAATCGTTTTAGAAGGTAACCGGGACAGTCCTCGGATTTCATAGGAGAAGCTAAGTTAGAACGACTAGTACCCGGAGTGGGCCTAGGTGGAATGGGAGGAGGTCTAGAAATAATAATACTTTCGTGTAAAGGAGTCTCACCGATAGAACCTTCTTCGGACATTTTTAAACACAAAATAGAAATAGATTAAATGAAAGAGAGCGGGACTTAGCAGGAAATCGTTAGATATCGTGCCGTAATATCGATACGGGAAGAAGACAACAAAATGAACGTCAAAGGAATCCGCTGGGCTAAGAATCCAACAAAAACAGATACTAGCAAATAGCAGAAAAGCAAACAGTCGGGCTAAAAAATAAAAAAGGTAGACACTAGCACACGACCATTCAAAAAGCTTACCTTTGGTCACGATGCCTAACCATCCACACATCAAACACACTCTACGGGAAACTAACTACCGCTACCTACTGGGATAAAATAAAACTCGGGATAGATACGTATATTTTGGGAGAAAATAAAAGAATTGGAAATTGGGTATAGTTACAAAGTTAATCTTTAAAATTGAATTTCACAAACATCACACAATTTAGCAAAGAACATAAATTCAGTTAGCAATTCCGTAGTCCAGTCGTATGAATCGGGAAAACATTCAAGACAGGTGATCCTTTTAACTTCCATACGGGTATCTGACCAATTCTAAAACCTGAAACTCACAACAAGAAAGATGAAAATTAAAGATTGCTCTCAAGAGCAACCACACACGAGATAACAAAAAAAATAGGTATTTTAGTAATAATTAATATGCAAACTTACTTTAATTCGGGCGCCATATTGTAGCGTAAATAAAATTAAGTGCACAGTAAAACACAAACCGCTACTTAACACGTTTAATTTTGATTAAAAGGAAAAAGATAGAAAACATGTACTTAATTAAAAAATATAAAAAAGTTAAATATTAGTTATTATTGGGAACCTTTCAGTGATGGCGTGGGTTAACTTAGCGGAAAGAAAAAGAATGTTATCGAAAGTATTATGCAAATATTTTTAACTTACCTAACAAAAAATCGATTGCAATCGGTTATAGCTAGGCGAATACGCAATATTAGTAATTTTAATTACAAAAACACTAAGAGCATCCAACGCGTCTTGATAGGCCTTAGGTTAGAAAGAGTTTTTGACGTGAGAATTTTTAGATTAGAAATATACAAATTAGGTGCACTATTTAAAATAGAACTCCTGCTGCGAAAACTCGGTAATTCCTGGACGGCTGAACACGACTGTGGGAAGTAACGTAGAAATCACGGAGCCACTGCGCTGCGGAGTCCGCATCTACCTCGTACTCTCTTCAGGCCTTTGAGATGGACGTCTCAGGCACAGGATGTGCTCGGATATCGGGCGAGAGCGCCCAGACCTCCGTCGTCGATAACCGACGTCGCTTGCCCGTAGGGTGGAGCCAAAAATTGGCTTGTAACGGGATCTAAACAAAAAAGAAACTTCAGACCACCGATGCAAGCTGAATCTTTGATTAATTATGAAACTAGTGCGAAATGGATCGAAAAGAAAAAAGACGACAATACATACCAAATTAACCAGAAAATCACACACAGACTATACTTTTGCTAGGACACTTTATATTTTTTATTGGGTTTACACCAACAGAAAAAAAAACTTTCACTTCATAATTTCGATATTAATCACAAAAAATAAGGTCGACCATCACTTATCGGGTCCCAAATATGTAATGACGCCGTCAAAAGGCAAACAACCGACGATTTTTTCACGATTCCAGGTTCAAATGTGAATAACAGCTATGAAGAAAAAATTATTTATTGAAAAGTTTGAATTAGGATTGGAGGAAGTTTTAACCGTAGCGGTTTTACGCTACAATACCTACAGCTTAGAAAATACAGATAAATTATGTTAACACTACCATAAAAAACAATACTTGTCAAAAAAACCAAGTCTCGCAACTCTATTCTTCTACTGTAAAAAGTTGTGAGATCCATGTAATAACCAAGTCGGTTATTAATTTATTCAGTTCCTACTTAAGGGACCTTCTGTCTTAAGTTGTTACGTAATTATACCTTACCTAACAACATCTTATAGTGACCATATATCAATATTAATTTTTTGAACGTTTTAAATAAATAGATTGACTCGGACATCGCATGAAAACACAAGTAATAAATATATATATATAGATTGTTTAATGCGTTTGCCAAGTCAATCTATTTATTTAAAACGTTTGGCCACTATCTCACCTGATGGTAAGTGATGATGTGGTCGAAGATGGAGCACGCTTACCTAGAAGTAACCTATTTACTCTTGACTTGAAGACCACTAGGTTATAGCGATCGGAAAACACAGACTCCGGCAGGGAATTCCACTCCTTAGCCGTACGCACGATCAAAGTATTCCCAAAACGTTTTGTGCGTATGGGTGGGATGTCCACCATGTAACGATGGCGCATCGCCATTTGTCTTGTAGTCGGCTGGAACGAGCTCGGCGGAATTAGATTGTGTAATTCCATCGCACACTCTCCGAAATGTAACCAATAGAAAACCGATAGACTGGCAACTCTTCGTCGATGGTCAAGGCTCTGGAGCTTTGACTCGACCAGTGCATTGTAGTACTTATACTTATCCGATAAACTTAGCTGCATCCGGTAAGACTAAAAACCGACCACAAAATATCTGGGAGAGCGCTAGGCAGATATAATTATAATTATTATTATTAATTATAATATAATAATATAATTATTATTTATTATATATATATATATATATGTATAAATTTCGTTATTACAGTTTCTCTTAGTCAAAGGAAAGTAATTCCTATAATTATATTTTCGTTGCTTGCTATTAAAAATTAAAAATACAAATTTAAATCTACAAATTTAAAATCCCAAAACGATGAATTTTGTGATTTTACCAGGGTGGAAGGCGCTGCCGACTGTAACACAGTTAATACTAGTACAGTTGTCAACATGATCTCTTACTATGTACCTAAATTCGTTGCCTTGTATACTTGGATTAAGAGAAATTTGTACATTGAGATAAAAATAAATAAATAAAACAAAATAAACTAAACTGTTAAAGTTTTAAAGAATTATCTCACTCGCGAATGTAAAACAAAATAAAAAATATAGCGATAACACACATGTATTTTCGTATTACACTATTAGGCAGTATTCGGATTCATTCCATTTTTATTTATTTAACGTATATATAGGACTAACATCTATAATAAAACAGGATACTGAATGACTATATATAGTACATATACCTCACAATATTAAATACTTATTGACGAATAATTGGCGACATCGTTGACACAGTGGTTAAGCTATGAAGTGCTGCGCTGCGTATCACGGGTTCGACTCGCACACTAGCACTAATATTCGTATGGCCTACAAATAGTTGTTTTGTGTCTGGGTATTTGTAAAAATGCTCTCACGATACATGAGAAATTAGTAGTGTGGACAATGTTTTTTTTTTCAATCGATATATACCTACAGATTATTAGTTTTGTTTTAGTGTTACTTTTAAAATCAATGCAAGATTGTTAAAAAAATTTGCCTTTTTCTACATATTGTCAATGATCACTCAAATGTATTAGCTATAAGTTTCCTTAAAATTTATAAAATAAAATAAAGACCAAAAATTAGAAGAACCTGTTTCCCTATTTAATAACGTATCCTAATTTAATAACGCACATTTCAGCACCATCTCTGTTCACCCCATAAACAGTAAACCCAGTTATTATCAGTTGTTATGTTCGCTCCCGTGTTTCGCGGAACTTCGCATCACGGCTCTCTATAACTTCACACGGCGACAATTCGGTAATAGCAAGCGCCTGAACAAAGATTATATCGACAGACATGACACACCGCACCGACTGAAATTTTAGCGTCAGATGTTTGTACCACGTACCACCTTATATTATGCTAAGGTAAGGTAAAGTATCTTTTTCTACTTTTAGTTTTAAAATATATTTCTTGCATCATCTGCTGCTTTGACTTTTCCCAACTATGCAGCTGAGTAACAGAATTATACATTTGTAAAAGCACTCAAAAATTGGTATATTAGTAATGTATAAATATGAAGTATATCCTTTTTGTGAAATGTAGTTCATGTAACATAATTCTCTCTTTTACTTTTTTATTTTAAATAACTGTACCCACAGACAAACCGTGTAAACGGTTTTGTTCGGCATTGGTTCTTAAGATAATAACGTAATATACATTAATAATTATAAATACATACAGTTAAAAGAGCATTACCTTTCCTCTTAACTGTGTTAATTATTTATGTATATATTTATATTATATGTTTATATATTCTAACATTATGTATTTATTTAAGTATGTTATTTTTATTGCATTATAAGTATGTGTAGGTATATTTAATATTTTAGTTTTAGACTTCACATATTCATATTTATTTCTCTTCTTGTTCTCACACACTATTGTCTACATTTCGACGGTTAAAAGGAAATAGGGTATAAGCGACATTTTGGACTGGTATTGTTTTGAAAGCCGACTGTTTCTTGTGTTCTATTATCTTTTATTTTGTCATATTTCCCGATTGGAAAATTAAAAACTGTTTTAGTTTTCACGATGTTTTAATAAAAAATACATCAGTTTTTCTAAAATTCTAAACTTTGAACGGCTCTCCTGAACATTTCTTTTTTTGTTGCTTATACCCTATTTCCTTTTAACCGTCGATTTCTTTTTCAGTTCTCCTTTCGCAGGTCTGCTGGAAGAAATTTCTTAAGAAATAAGCAGTACTTTTGTACTCAAATATTATAATTATGCTTATCCTAATGTATTTTACTGTGTGTGCATAAAAAATAAAATAAATTAATAAATAAAGAACATGACCCAGTAGCTGGGTAACACAATACTCTTTGGTAAGACTGGTGTCAGATTTTCTGGCATCTGACTAAATGTACAAACTGTCAAAAATGTACAAATTATAGCCGTGAGCAACGGTTTAACGTATTTGTGTCTGTGTGTGAGCCATGAAGGAATCTTAATGTATTAAAATAGTCACCCATACATGGTTTGGCCATGTTGTTATCTAGCCACAAGCACCTCCAAAACTAGAAAATAATACCTATAAACAAAAATATGACTTAACTGCTATATCATACATTTACTTGATCTATGACGTGCCGTATCGAATGAAAACCATTTCCCGTGACGGGAATGAAGTGAAGAAAATATAGTCTCCTCAGTATCGTCGATATCGGAAACAAATGAGTTTAGTTAGTACGCCGAGCTTGGCTCAGAGATAGGGCCGCGCTGAAATTGAACGGCGTAAAGGGATTTCAGGGCTGTGCTATCTGATTTTGGGCGTATTTGAATATGTTGATGCGAATGAGTTGGTCTGACTTTGACATTTTTATTTTACACTCGCTCATTTCCGTGGGAGGTTCGTACCTTATAAGTTCCGAGGCAATTCCGGAGTATTATATGTTGCTAAAGGGTATCGTATAATCTTTATGTTGCCCTATGACCTCTTCTGTCTTCTAGTGAAAGTCTAATTAAAATCATTCAGTTGTTCCAGAGATACGCTCGGACAAACAGAAAGATAAACTGAGAAGAATAAAGTTTATTTGTGTATTATTATTGTGTTTGTGTATTAACTTTAAACACATAAGAAAATACAGTTGTTTTGGTATCACAGACAGTGACTTCAATTCTATGTGAGTATACGTATATTGCATAGATCTAATGCTGTTTTTTAAATAAACACATTTCAATAACCCTTCTTAATAAGTACCTAGTATCGGTTTGTTTTAAGATCTTTAAGAGGGAAAAAACAGTTTATTTTTTTATCTGGATACTGGAAATTTATGGAGGTTCATAATTGACTAATATCCTCGTCAGAGTATGATAAATGAGGTGAATTTAGATTTGTATGAGTTTCTAAACAAGTCTTGTTAAGGGGTGGTAAAACGACTTCATTATGGTTTTAAATTTAACATCACGATTTGTAGTTTTGTATGAATTCCTAGATATAATAAGGTACGATATTATTATATATTTGAAAAAGGTCAATTCAACAAAGATTAAACCGAATATAATATTACTAAATTCAATAAACACTGATTGTATTAAAAAATGGCACGAATAAGCACCAAAATGCGCCGTGACGATAATACTGCCAACTTTGCAACTGTGTTTTACAGTTTAATCGGTTGCTTCCTATCTGAATTTCCAAGGAAAGTGCTTTCCTGAGGGAATTAGGTTGGACAAAGAAAAAGGTTGCACAGATTGGAATCTTTTCGTAGTTGGTGGTCAAGCTTGTTGAAGAGATCTGCATCAACATCTTTAAAATAATTTCATTCACTGCTTTAAAGACAAGAGACCTCTTTTACTTTCTTCACGTGACCCAAAGGCTGGCTTTTACCTTGGACAGCGGTTAAGCATTGCCATACAGCGTGGAAATGCCGCCAGTCCTTTGGGCACATTACCAGTGGACAGCGATGCGCACGAATTTCTGGACGCCATATTTTAGTTTATTTTTAGATGTATATATGTAGTTTAGGGTTTTTATTTAAGTGTAGGTATATTCCATTATTGATTAAATAAAAATTACATTGGTAAAATCCGTTTTCTTAATGAAAGTCTGCTTTAAAGTCTATAAATTATAGTGCCTGGTCGAGCTGTTTCCGTATGGGTGTTTTCAATCAATGTTAGCGCACACACGATATATGATTAATTCCTAGTGTGCGGTGTCGTTATTTTTTAAGAACGTAAGTGAACGCAAGGGCAATTGATGGAACAGGGTGGGTTTTTAGTCAGTAGAAGTCTGACACTCCCTTCCACTCCACCCAAAACGGGAAGAGTTATTTGATGATTTTCCCATCCAGAAATAAAAAGGATTCACGTTTTTACGAAAAGTGTTTTTCGCCTAAAACATGGGCAGCGTGGGTGCGATATTAGCAGCTTGGAATATTTTTGCCTTTGGTCTAAAATGGCCGAAGAGGCCGCGATGAAAAGTACATAACGACGGTTAAAAGGTAATAGGGTATAAGCGACAAAAATCAAATTGTTCAGGAGAGCAGTTTAAAGTTTGATTTTTTTTTAAGTTTTCAACAAAACGCAGTTTTTGCTTGGGCATAAGTGACAAAAAGTCATCACAGAGCAATGGGAGTTAGCGCATTCAAAAGAGCGGAAAATTTTAAGTAGAATGGCATTCATAAGTCAATTTTGACCAAAATATCGCTTATGGCCTTTTAACCGTCGATATCAAGTGTTGCAGCCCACGCCACGTCTGTGTTTTTTTATTAAAAATAGGTTCGCGTTTGATCACCATCTCACCTGATGTTAAGTGATGATGTGGTCAAAAATGAAATGGTTTTAGTAAGTTACAGTCTGACAGATCCGTTTCCAAGCCCTAGAGCGGAGAACTTGAGGATTCTCGACTGAAAAAGGTAAATAAAATAGGGAGGTTAAGACAAAAAGTTTCTGCACTATGATGAGTGTTGCCAGTGTTTTAATTTCTTGCACATACAGTGGATTTCGGGTATAACGACGATGAAAGGACGACTGTAATTTCGACATTATATCTGGAAGTCGTTACAAGCAAAGGTAAAGAGACACAGACATGTTTGTGGTGTATAATATCAAATTGTAACTGAACCATAAATTTAATTCTGAAATGTTACACCTACCTAGGTCAAAAAGTAAAGGTTACCATAGTTGCTGAGCATCTGTGTGGATGTATAAAAATATATAAGAAAGCTCTTTGTTTCTTTAGCGGCTGACTACAGTCGCAAAATCTGCATGGGATTTCTAAGAATTTGTTACAAATGATTAATTAAATAAAAACTTTTTACCAAAAAATTAAACCGACTCCCAAAAAACACTGCATAGTGAAAAATAACTTTAATTTCGGTAGTCGGTGTCTTTACTTTTGTTTTTTCGTTTTTGGCACCGACTTCCGAAATTAAAGTTATTTTTCACTTTGCAGTGTTTTTTGGGAGTCGGTTTAATTTTTTGGTAAAAAGTTTTTATTTCACTCTTTTTAGTTGGATGATTTTTAATTTACCTAGTTACAAGAGCCTAAATGTCAACTACTTATAACCTTTTACAAAATATTGCTTTTCCCAACGCTGGGCCGTTAATTGTTGAGGAGTTCTCCTGGTACTTCACCTTCAGCTCTACATCACCGTATGCATTGTGACGAGCATAAAGTGCTTAACATCCATATTCAAGTAATCGAATCGCAATCCACTCAATACTTATTATTGAGTAGTTTCGGCGGCCATCTGTGGTCTTCATCATCAGTTCCACTTCCCCAAATTGTACTTTTTGAGACCAACTGCACAAGTTACTATAAGAAATACCCAAAACGCCATAGGTGTGCCTATAATATTTGAAGAGTTCCCTCGATTTCTCCAGGATCCCATCATTAGATGCTGACTTTGGTGATACTGGTACCAATTTCGAAGTATACCCATTCGAACAAAAAAAGAATTTTCCAAATCGGTTCAGCCGTCTTCGAGTACTCGATGATCATACAATAAAAAATAAAAATAAAAAATATACGCGTCGAATTGATAACCTCCTCTTTTTGTCGTCGGTTGAAAACAGTCGCTACACCCGAACTCGGCGTTATATCTAAAGTCGCTATAGCGATATATTTTGTACTAAAATATGCTTTAAATTCAAGGGACTTAGATTTAACATCGTTATAGACAAATGGTCGCTACAACTAAGGTCTTAATAAATGAAATCCACTGTAATATGTTGTATCCATTCTTGGAGAAGAGGAGATCGTGGGTACATAATAACAGCCGCGCGGATCAAAATGTGCGGTTAAGCAACGCTGCCGAGGTCAGTCTGTAGATGGTGGCCATAACGTATCGCAATTCCTCCGTGCCTTAAAAGCATGTTAAACACTTATTCCCTGTTGTATCTTGTAATTTTTAGGGTTCCGTACCTCAAAAGGAAAAAACGGAACCCTTAAAGATCACTTAGTTGTCCGTCTGTCTGTCCATCTGTCCGTCTATATGTCTGTCAAGACCCTTTTTCTCTAGAAAGCGTGGAGCTATCAAGCTGAAGTTCATATCAAATACTTAGATTTACTGTCTCTAGGAGCTGTGAAAAAATAAAACTTCTAAGCCAACGCAATTAAAAGATACAGCCGTTTGTGCCACATTTAATTGCATACCGTTTGTACGAGTACATAACATAATTTGTTAAATTTAAATGGAGGAGTCCTGGTGACCTGAAATACAGGAGTTGAGCCTAGTTTAGGCACCAGTCTCCCACAATATAATGCCCCACCTATATGTCACTGTAGACATAAGGCTAGCAATTAAGAGTAATATTGTGGAGAAAAATAAACAATTTATTATTATTATTTTCGACACTCGTAAGGGAATCAAAACCTATACAGGTCACTTCCCGTGAAGTCAAAATCTTGAAATTTTGAACAAAGCAACGTCGTTTAGTACAGATAAAGGAGAGCATACATTTTTGGTTACATCATACGATAAAAATATTTTTAAATTTACCTGTGAGTTTGTACGGAACCCTCGGTGCGCGATTCCAACTCGCACTTGGTCGGTTTTTTACAGTCGTTACGGTTAGTCAGAATTCAGACACTCGTCTAACCAAGGCGTATGGGATTAGCCAGTTACTGAGTTGTGGAGATCATATAGGAAATCGCTCTATGTAACACACTAGCACTCAGCTTCATCCAACATATAAGACCATAAGTTGTAACCATAAGTTGAACAATATTGTGAATCAGATGTGTTTAAAGTATTGGTGTTCAATAAAGAGTATATATATAACAATATCTATCTATCTATACGACGTGTAACAGAATAAACGCAATTCCTAAAAGTAGTTGGTTCAGAATCGGCTTCTGAATCGATTTCCGTCATAAAAAATAGGGGTTAAATTTTGATGGGAAAATCTTTCATTTAACTTAATAAAACAACACAGTATATCATGACACATTAATACAATCCCTAATTCAAGGAAATGCGCTTGTGTGCGTGTCGGCCGCTAATGTTGCATGCGTCAGCAGGATATTGTATGACGCACAATCATACGTTTTGCGTTTAGTAAGGATAACTAGGTATTTTACAAAAAAAATGTCTAGGTTTGGTTTCAATTTATTTAGTTACAGATGTTGTTTTAGACTTATCTATACTAATATTATAAAGCGGAAAAGTTTGTTAGTTTGTTTGTTTGTTTGTTTGCTTGAACGCGCTAATCTTCGAAAGTACTGGGTGGATTTGGATGAAATTTGGTATGGAAGTAGCTTGAAGCTTGAGGAAGGTTATAGGCTATTTTTTACCCGACTGAAAAAAAGGAGAGTTATGTTTTTACCGTGATAGAATCCACGGGAGCGAAGCCCCGCGAGAGTACTAGTAATTTAATATTCTAATTGGGGTGTCTGAGGTATTGCGCTTAATCTGTTTGTCTGTTGTCTTGTATACGCAACATAGTTGTGAAAGGGTTAAGCAGATAATTATGATGTCGTATCTATTCTGTGTAGAAATGTTAATAAATGTTCATTACCATCGCACTGGGAAAGAGTTTGAAGCGACCTAATAAATTTTTACGATTGCCTGAAAGGGTTGCTAACGAGACCACAAATGCTCAAATGGTTTATTGTGGCACAAAATGGCAGTTGCCAGCTGTTTTTGTAATGGGTAATTTTATATTTCTTGGTAGGTACGTAGGCGTTTGGGAGCAACATTATCTTATGATGATAAAACTAAGTTCTAAATTCTTCTTTTATTTTGTTTTTACAGTAAAAAATCTTACCCCATTTTTTTAGTTTTTAGAAAAGTTTCCCCGTCCGGGAGTATTTTCTTGAAGGTTTGATGATGTTTTGTTTTTTTTATTATGAAGGAGGTTTTCCTGCGTAAATCCCGATCCCATGGGAATTCCGGGATAAATAACCTATGTGTTATTACAGGATGTTAACTATCTTTTTTTTTTAACTTGGTAAAGTTATCAAATAAGTCGAGGGTGGGAGTAAGAGGGTGGGAGGGACTGTCAGACTTTTACTGACTAAAATCCACGCTGTTCCTTCAATTACCCTTTACGTACCGGGGTCACGGTAGTGGGATAAGTCCCACGACCCCGGCGGGCTTCGGCCCTCTGCAGAGGGGGCCTCGTCATGTTGCTGACGCTCTTTGAGGCGCGCGTGGAACACAACGCACCGTCGACCCGGGCATGGTCCATGGTCGGACAGCGAGTTGCCCTTTACTCGCTGTCCGCATGCCCGCGCCTACGGTGGCCGGAGATCGTCGGCCGACGTCCGACGCCGTGGGCGTCTACCACTGCGGCTGGGCTGGAGGAAGGACGCCATCCTCTCCCTCACGCGGCCCGCCTCCTCCTTCGCAAGCATGACTGCTTCGCAGAAGGAGGCGACCGCTTCCCACTCCCTCTCGCCCCGCAGCATGGACTCGACCAATGCCGGGCGCGAGAGGTCTCCGCCTATCGCCGCCGTGAGGACACGTCGGTGCTCTGCCCAGGCGGGGCAGTCTTGCACCGTGTGCTCTACGGTGTCCTCAGGGCGACCCTCGCAGTGGTGACACCCAGGCGTTTCCTCCTTTCCCATCAGACACAGGTACCTCCCGAAACTTCCGTGTCCGGTGAGGACCTGCGTCATGCGGTAGGTCAGGACGCCGTGTCACCGATCTAGCCACTCCTCAAAGAGGGGTCTTACCGCCGCAATTGCGGCGTGCCCGGCCTTCGGTTGTGACAGTCGCTCCCTCCATACTGCCCTGAGATCGCGCCGGAGCTCTTCCCGCCGCGCCTCGACTTCTTGAGGCAGCGGGGATACGCCCCGGCGCTGCGCCTCCCCACGAGGGCAGTCGCCTCCAGATCCCAGGGCAGCAATCCGGCAAGGAGGTTGGCCGATTCGCCGGCGATCGTGCGGTATCCCCGGATCATTCGGATAGCCATGACCCTCTGGCATGCGACCAACTTTAGTGGTCGCGTCCGGATGCACAGGGCCCACACTGGGGACCCGTAGAAGGCCATGGACCGCACGACGCCGGCGTACAGCCTTCGGCAGGAGGCGTTTGGCCCGCTGAGATTAGGCAGGAGTCGCCTGAAGGCGGCTGATGCCCGGTTCAGCTTTGGGGCCTATCTCAGGAAATGCTCCCTGAAGTTCCACCGGCTGTCGAGGACGAGTACCAGGTACTTCATCGTCCTCCCGACGCCGATGCGAACCCCCTCAACCGTTATGTGGGACTCGGACCGGCGCGTTCCGACCGCCATGGAAGCACATGGCCTCTGTCTTGTGCAGCGCCACGTCGAGTCCCAACTGCCGGATCCTACGAACGACTGTCGCAACCGCTTGCGTCGCCAGGTCGGCCGCCGCCTGGTGCGACTCTCCCTGCGCCAGGACGAGCGTGTCGTCAGCGTAACATATTACGCTGACGCCGTCAGGGAGGTCGCCGCGCAGCACCCAGTCGTATCCGATTATGGTTATGGTTATGGGTTATGGTTTTATTTTGATAAAGCCCACGAGAGCGAAGAAGCGCGCCTGCCAGTATTACAGATACAAATATATATTTTTTATTTTTTTCCCCTTCACAAAGTTTTCTTAGCTAGCTTTTAACAATGCTTACAATTTAGAGCTAACTTTGTGAGGGACTGGTGCCTGATGTAGGTATGTACAACAACCTGTATTACAGGTCACCAGGACCCTCCCGCGGCTAGTATGCTACAAAGAGTTTAACATTTCGCAGCGAGCAAAAGTGGAAGCTAAGTTTAAACAAAGACAAAATTTAAAAACTAAATCTTAAACTATCTTAAATAATATATAAAAAATTGGACAAGTGCGAGTCGGACTCGCCCATGAAGGGTTCCGTAGTAACTATAATAAATATAATTTAATATATTTATTTAAAAAAAAAAACTTAAAGATTTCTTAAAACTAGTTTATTTACAATTTTTACAACTACGCCAAATAACTTTGTTTTTCATAGTGTTTTTATGAATTACAAAGTTATATTTGCGGTTTTAGAAAATATGCTGTATCTCAAAAACTGCAGACCCGATCTCGTTCAAACTAATTTTGGTTGAACGATTATATTAAGACCTATAGCATATATTTTTTGTAGATTTTTAATTCCATAATAATAGAAGTTAGAGGGGGGGATACATTTTACCAATTTAGAAGCGTATATCTTTTAAACCATTAACTTTGTGAAAAAGTGGTTTTAGAAACCTCGATGTTATTTTTGAAGACCTGTCTATAGATACCGCACACGCATAGGTTTCATGAAAAAATATATTTTCTGTTTCAGTTCCATGTATGGGGGCCCCCCTTTATTTTAAATATTTTTTTTTTCATAAAATCGGAAAGCGGTTCACAGAGTACATCTACCTACGAAGTTTCACATTTACAGTTCTAACAGATTCGGAATAAAATGGCTGTGACATACGGACGGACGGACAGACAGGCAGACAGACGGACAGACATGTCGAAACTATAAGGGTTCCGTTTTTTGCCATTTGGCTACGGAACCCTAAAAAGACAATTTATGTTTTATATTAATTCCAGGATGTGAGTGTGAATGCTTAGTTAATGTGTAATCGTTGCATGGTGGACATCTCACCCATACGCACAAAACGTTTTGGGAATACCTTCATTGTGCGTACGGCTAAGGAGTGGAATTCCCTGCCGGAGTCTGTGTTTCCCGATCGATAACCTAGGAGTCTTTAAGTCAAGAGTGAATAGGTAACTTCTAGGTAAGCGTGCTCCATCTTCGACCACATCATCACTTACCATCAGGTGAGATTGTGGTCAAACGCGAACCTATTTTTAATAAAAAACAAAAATTAACCGTAAATGTAAGTGTTTGGGTGCGCATTTATGTGTGTGTGTGTCAGAGTATAAGTTTAAAATGTATGCAAGTTTATAACAGGAATAAACTTAATTAAAATCATAGGTAATATCAACAATGTTAAAGGCTAAATTAAATAAACAAACTAAACTTTGATGAAATTTGATAGAATTTTATATGCAAAGGTCTATTATTAGTTACTGTACTTATTCATAAAATTTTCAGGTCATTCATCGTCAAATGAAGAAGATGTGTATCAGACTTCTACTGACTATAAACCTACCCTGTTTCTTCAGCTGCAAGGGCAATTAAACACACGGACAGCATTATCGGGCAGTAAGCACCGAAAAATAACATAAAATAAGCATTTTAAGACTAACATTATGAACAGATGCCAGCACATGAAACTACCCGAAACTGTCAAATTTTCCCAATCAACCTTGAACCTAATTTCTTTAAAAATAAAGTTGAAAATCTATTAAAGTAATTTGACAGATTGTTGTAGCTTGATGTCCTGGCGTCTGTATAATAATATTCTTCGATTAAAAGATGTACATCGGTTTCAAGCAAATAATGCATAAGATGGTAAGTTACCTACACACAATAAATATCGTACCAACGATTGTGATTAGTTTCTTTTTAGGGTTCCGTACCCAAAGGGTAAAAACGGGACCCTATTACTAAGAGATCGCTGTCTGTCCGTCCGTCTGTCTATCACCAGTCTGTATCTCAAGAACCGCGATAGCTAGACAGTTGAAATTTTCACAAATTATGTATTTCTGTTGCCGCTATAACAACAAATAATAAAAACAAAATAAAATAAATATTTAAGGGGGCTCCCATACAACAGACATGATTTTGTGCCGTTTTTGTAGAAAATGGTACGGAACCCTTCGTGCGCGAGTCCGATTCGCACTTGGCTGGTTTGTTCTTCTTTATCGTACGTTGTGTTCTACTGCTGAGCAAAGAACTCCCCTTTTTCCTTCCAAACCTCTCTATTCTGGGCATTTTCAGACCATATTTACCCCGCGAGCATGCACAGATCGTCACTGGAGATTCAACTATGAAGAAAATTAGATTAATTCCAATTCATACGTGTGTTTGAGTTTTGCAACTATTCTGATTACTTACCGAATTGTCAATACTGAAAGTTGTGACGACATCCTCCATATTCCCGTCCATTATCTAATTGTTGAACTTGCAGATTGGATGTTAAACCAGCAGTTTCAAATGAAACAAGGGTTCAAACTGATTTTATTTCAACATTACAAATTCAGGTTTAATGGCATTTACCTTCGACAAATCCTGACAGCGGGAGCAGATAAGATTGATTGAACGGATATTGATTTGAGATATATGTAGATTCAGAAATCATTTACAATTGAAATGCTAATGTTTTTTCAGTAATTTATTTATAAGTAACACATTTTATAATTAAATACCAATAAGATTATTATTATTTTTATTTAATGAAGCCTAGTTGGAGGGGTTGGAAAGCATAATGTGAATTTTACCCAAATTGATAGTTTTATTAATAAAAAAATAAATAATTGAGACAACTTGGCCCATGCAAATATTTTTTTTATTGAAAATAGGTCCGCGTTAGACCACTATCTCACCTGATGGTAAGTGATGATGTGGTCGAAGATAGAGCACGCTTACCTAAAAGTTACCTATTCACTCTTGACTTAAAGACTCCTAGGTTATAGCTATCGGGAAACACAGACTCCGGCAGGGAATTCCACTCCTTAGCCGTACGCACAATGAAGGTATTCCCAACACGTTTTGTGCATATGGGTGGGATGTCCACCATGTAACGATGGCGCTTCGCCGTTTGTCTCGTAGTCCGATGATGGAACAGGCTTGGCGAAATAAATTATACAGTGTAATTCCATCGCACACTCCCCGAAATGTAACCGATAGAAAACCGATAGACTTGCAACTCGTCGTCGATGTTCAAGGCTCTGGAGCTTTGACTCGACCAGTGCATCGTTGTCAATGAGTCTCTTGGCCCACTTCTCGATAGACTCAAGCGCGTCCAGTTGGTATTTCCCAGTTCCATCCCAAAGATGAGAGCAGTATTCCATACACGACCGAACCTGAGCTTGACACATATTGAGCAGCTGTTCCGGTGTGAAGTAACGTCTCACCTTGGCTAGGGTTCCGAACTTTTTTGATGCTAACTGATCCTTAGTCTCGATAAACGGGCCAAAATTGAGTGTGGAAGTTAAAGTCACCCCAAGAAGCTCAATATGATCGGTTATCGGCACGGTTACACCACGGAAAGTTGGAGCCGGTTCGAATTGGCTCCTTTTTGCAGAGAAGAGACACGCCTGGGCCTTAGCTGCATTACACAATAATTTAATATACACATTATAACAAACACTATAAATAAACGAATACATATAACTTTGTCAACTATTTTACACGAATGTCCCCTATTGTTCTATTGTCTGCCGACGTTGCAGGAATGTTTTAACAAGATACTGCAGCCCCGGAACGCAAGGGAAAATGAAGGCACAGGATGTTTTTTAGTGGATAGACGTCTGATACCCCGCTTTACTCAGAGCGAGAGGAGTTATTTGATGGTTTTTCTCCCAAAAACAAAGGTCTGTCGTTCCTTTTGAGTAAATTATGAGCTGTGTTTTCGAAATCCACACGGACGAAGAAGGGACACGAAAAAAGTATCGATACCGATACTTTTGTACTCGATACTTTGTATTTGATACTTTTAATCAATGAGTACTTTTTGACAGGTATCGTATCGAATAAATCTTGGCCGGCAATGCCATCTGGTTCAAATATACTGAACCTTCTAAATCATTACATTGAGCTCGAAATCGTTCCTTCATTCTGTTCACAGTTCAGATCCTTTTCTTAACTAATCAATCACTCAATAGTTCGCCGTTAGAAAATTGTTTGGTTATTATTTTTTATAAGTTACAATATAGTTCTTATAATGTACAACAATATTCCACAAAAGCGTATTATTTGTATTATTCTTCGTGTTCGTCTCGCGATTTGTTTTTCTCCGGTTGATCGTTATTGTGCTTGACTATTGTTTGACTAATTAAATTTAAATGTGTGCCATCTAAAAGTACCTATTGTTTCGTGCTGTGTATCTATTAGCGATTGTATGGAGGAGGAATGGTATAATATATAATGTTCGAATAAGTGTCTAAAGTTTTTTTATTAAATTAATAATTAAAAGACAACTGTGACTTTAAAAATTATTTAAATAATTTGTAAAGTCACAGTTGTCTTTTTTTATAGTACTATTATTACACTAGTGTACCAATACCATTAGGGTTGATGATGTTCTTCTGTCCTACTGTACTGAAGCTAAGTTGACGTTACTGACTGACATTGACGGCCTGACATATGCGCATTGGGCCCTAAGAAAAGTACTCGATACTTTGAAGTATCGATACTTTTGTTTCGATACATTTATGAGTACGATATGTTTTTTCGATATTACTCTAGAGTACAATATCGATACTTTCTTATCGATGCCGTGTCCCGAGGACGAAGTCGTGAGCGAAGTACTAGTGTAAAATAATACATAGTTTGACTGAAAGCCGATCTCAATATGGTTGGAAAAGTCTAGCCAGATGATTTAAGTTAGAAGTTTAAGAACTAACTTGTCAAACTCTTCTTAAGATTGAAATTGCCAATTTTGGCACTCAAGTATCTAGACTTTGACATATTATGTAGGTATGTACTTTAAATTCCTAATTCAGAAACCTGATGAGTCTGTGTGATGATCACGTGCAAACATTACAACTCTAAATGCATCAAACGTGATTCAAATTAAGAGAATATCTTAGGACAGATAAAATCAGTTAATAATAATATAATCTATCTTAATACGAAGCTATAAATCACAAACCTCTGATATGGTAGTTTATACACATGCGGCCACACTGACATATACCATGTAGCTAGTTAAGGATAGATATAACATGGAACTTGGGGCGATTTATCATAAAACGCTGTACGCACGTGGGGCGCGCTTTGCCATGTATGAACTATGAGCTTGGTCATACAGGTGGCGGAATTATAAAATTTATTATGAACTTTAAATTTGCAAGAGATTATCTTTTAAAAAAGTAATGACCTTGAAAAAAAAATTTTCTGACTTTTACGTATTGAATTAATATTATTGCAAACCTTGAAAAAGTGACATTGTGTCATCAAAAGATTGTCATATTTTTAGAGCCCATGACCGCCATTACCCATAGATTTAACAATATTATAAAAAAGCTGTGTAACAATATAATTCTGGTTTATAATAACGTATATACGTAATACTAGCTTTTGCCCGCGACTTCGTTCAGGTAGGAGGTTTTTCTGTGAAGGTTTGATATGTTGTTTTTTTTATGGAGGTTTTTCCCGCGTAGATCTCGATCCCATGGGAACATTATAAAGTTTTTCTCTTTTCTCTGTTGTTTTTACTGATTAATTTCGAAGCAGAAGCCATACTAATATTGTGTCCCCAAAATAAACCGGAAAGCATTTCACTCAATAAATCTTAAATGACTGGGAACGCAAAGGTTCTGTGTTGGTCGAGACTCGAGAGTCTCGTTATTTCGTGGTTACTCGCTAATCGCTTCCAGAGCGACCACCGCCTAACTAGGTCATCGATTTAGCGGTTAACGCCTTATAATAATTCACGTATTCAAGCCCACTGATTGGTCGGCCCCTACATGCATGGGATGAGATGGCTGAATGAGGCATTCTTTGTGACGGTGGTGTAAGCTATGGGGTGTTATGAAAATGTTATTAATTATCGTAGGTTTAATGAGGATGCTGGTTGTTTGTATGTATGTTTAGGCTAATGACCGGGGCCGTTTATAATTGTTGAGCTTTTTCCGTCTTTGTTTAAGTTTAATTTTAAGCGCAGGAATTTGCTTGGGACCGGTTTTCAGATTCTGGATAAGGCTGCCCGTTAAAAGCAGATTGATAATGATGACCATCAGGGGTTATACCCTTGTAGATGGAATAATTAAGCGATTTAATTTGATTTCAGTTATGTATTTTATGATTTAAGGTGATTCCCTTACAGAGTCTGTTTCCTGATAGCTATAAAGTCAAGAGTGAATAGGTTTGATCTAGGTTAGTGTGCACTTAGAGCACATTGTCGCTTATCATCAGGTCGAATGGTGGTCAAAATTGAGCCTATCATAAACACAAAAATAAATAGTTTCTGAAGTGAGATTCTATTTTACTAGTTTAGATATTATTATATCGGAGTCGAGTAATGTCCCTGCCGTCGTTTACTGATAGCTAAAACCTAGGAGTATTGTGTCAAAAGTGCTTTACTTTTAAGCAAATATTCCACATCATCGCTTACCATTAGATGATCAACAATATTCATAAAAAATAACAATAAATAATTTTCCTTACGCAAAATACGCGCATGGTCGTGGAGTTGCGGATACATGCCCGACATAAATACATACATAAATAATTTTGAGATTTAATTTCGCGAGAATACTAGAAAAGATTCCTTTAGAAATAAGCATGACTTTTGCACCTACTTTATCTGTTTCGATTTATTATTATAGTACCTATAATATTCATATTATGTAAACAAATAAATTGATAAATGGTTACAGAATAAATTACTTATTAATCTATACTAATATTATAAAGCGGAAAAGTTTGTTTGTTTGTTTGCTTGAACGCGCTAATCTTCGAAAGTACTGGGTGGATTTGGATGCAATATGGTATATATAGAAGTAGCTTGAAGCTTGAGGAAGGTTATAGGCTACTTTTTACACGACTGCAAAAAAGGAGAGTTATGGTTTTACCGTGATAGAATCCACGGGAGCGAAACCCCGCGTGAGTACTAGTGTTCTTATATTCCCCTAGAAGATACTTACAGTCGATTAACGAATGAAAAACAATTTATCACCAGTGCGAAGTCTCCACACCAACCCTAACCGTACGCCTAACTGGGCTAATATTAAATGGCCCGAATGTTGAACGGTCTATTTTGACGTTTTGCGTACTCGTTGGAACATTTCTTTGGCTTTTGTACCGCTTTAAATGGCCAAGTTTAGGCTTGTTTTTTGCCCAACGTTATGATCGTGGGGCTAATTCTTCGGGCCTATCTCGGGCCGACCGCTCGAAGGATATATTAGGGTTCGCTCAAATTCGCTCGTTCATAAATAAAGGGTGTCGGTTAGCGCTTTCATTTGTTTTTGTGATGAGATTACTCATCGGGTTGGTGTGTGTGCTACATGGAGTGTGCTGTTATTTGAGGGGGTTTAGTGTTCAGAAATTTTATCAATCAAATATATTTTCGTACCAAATATTTCCTGCATTTGTTGATGGTTGGAGTCATGTAGTCATCTTTAAGTAAACAGTGCCTAACGCCTGGGTGTCACCACTGCGAGGGTCGCCCTGAGGACACAGTCGAGCACACGGTGCAGGACTGCCCGCTTGGGCAGAGCACCGACGTGTCCTCACGGCGGCAATAGGCGGAGACCTCTCGCGCCCGGCATTGGTCGAGGCCATGCTGCGGGGCGAGAGGGAGTGGGAAGCGGTCGCCTCCTTCTGCGAAGCAGTCATGCTTCCGAAGGAGGAGGTGGGCCGTGTGAGGGAGAGGATGGCGTCCTCCCTCCAGCCCAGCCGCAGTGGTAGACGCCCACGGCGTCGGACGTCGGCCGACGATCTCCGGCCACCGTAGGCGCGGGCATGCGGATAGCGAGTAAAGGGCAACTCGCTGTCCAACCATGGACCATGCCCGGGTCGACGGCGCGTCGTGTTCCACGCGCGCCTCAAAGAGCGTCAGCAATATGACGAGGCCCCCCCGTACAGGGCCGAAGCCTGCCGGGGTCGTGGGACTCATCCCGTTACCGTGACCCCGGTACGTAAAGGGTTATTGAAGGAACACCGTGGATTTTAGTCAGTAAAAGTCTGACAGTCCCTCCCATCCTGCCCGGGGTGGGAGGACTCATTTAATAATTTTACCACGCTAAAAAAAAAAAAATAAACAGTGCCTGGGTAAATTATGATATATTTGCGCTCCACTGCTCTCGAATCGGAGAAGAAAATTATTGTGAGGAAACCGTCATAGGAACAATAATAGTCGAAGTGGACTACGGCTCATGCCCTCCCATAGAGGGGAGGTCTATGTCCTAGAAATATGAACGTAGTAGACTGAATTATTGTTGTATTATTATTGAAAACTTTATGATCAGTAAAAGCGCTTTCAGCCTTTAAAGCACGAGTAAATAGGCATCTTCTGGGCTCGCTCGTCCCATCCTAGACCTCATCTATCACTTACCATCAGGCGAGGTCGAGGTCAAGAGTGAGCTCATCAGTAATAAAACAAGTAATTTTAACAAAACCATAAAATAAATACGTATTGCGTTTTAGATAATCATACAATTGACAGGCCTGTTGGTCTAGTGGTCAGTGGCCCTGACTGCTATGCTCAAGGTCGTGGGTTCGATTCCCACCCAGGATAAATGTTTGTGTGATGAGTACGATCATTTGTTCTTTGTCTGGGTGTAATTTATCTATAATATGTATGTATTTAGAAATATATATGTATGTTTATCAGTTGTCTAGTACTCATAGCACAAGCTCTGCTTAGTTTGGGACTAGATGACGTTGTGTGAAAGTTGTGGAATATTATATTATTATTATATTATTATACAATACGACGTATTGCAACCTCAGCCATTTCGTTATCAGTAGCCCACAACAGATTTCACTCCACTAAGTCCTAAGTGAGCTTAAACCGTAAGAGTTACATAAGAACGGCACTCAGTACATTTTGTCGGCAAGTCCACAGAACCTAAATAGCCTATGAATACATCCCACGCTTCATTTAACGCCGACTCGGCTCCAGCAGAAAATATCTTGTTTTGTCACGAAATACTCACAGAATCCATATTTGTATAAAATTTGGATACAGTATTTACTTGCCGAAATGTTAAAATCGTGTTAGAATCGCAAAAGGGAGATTTTATTGAAAGATTTTGGATACTAATGTTATAAAAGCGGAAGATTTTGTTTATTTGAATGCGCTGATCTTAGAAAGTACTGGATGGATTTGGATAACATTTGGTATGGAAGTAGCTTGAAGCTTGAGGAAGGCCTTTTTACCCGACTGTAAAAATGGAGGGTTATGTTTTTATCGTGATAATACAATACTTATAGAAAGATCAACTTTTAGTAGGTATGATTCCAATTCCCGTATTCATTCAGATCTGTACATTGTTTTTTTTTTCCGCACAAAATAATATATTTGAATGTTTAGAATGTTTATTTATTTTTTATTTTGTCTTCAATAGGCTTATATTTTACCTGTACTCCTGCCAATCCCAAACACTGTAACTTTCGAAAATTACATTTGAGATATTTACTAGATATAGGTTTTTAATTTGAAAGTGATACAGTGTTTTTAGCTTGCCTTATCTTGCAGAATATACATTATAATGAAGGTGTTAAGCAAAAACACTGTAAGTCGACTTACAGTATTTTGGATTGGCACGGCAGTGTATTAGTTTGATGTCATTTTGGTATGTTTTATATGATAATGAACCTGTGGCCTAGCTCTGATTAAAGATAATATTATTTTATTCATAAATGAACAATTAAATTAAAATGAGTATAATATATAAAATGTAAGGTAAGTCATTCAAATTGCTTCGCCATTTGGGCTTGGAATATTAGCAACGTAGACATAACATGATATGTCCGAATTAACAAAGTTTGTGGGTACTCCCAGAATAATAGTTACAGTTTTTGTGAAAACTACTTTGCTTTGAAAAAAGAGCGCAGAGTTAAGAGTTACATTAGCAGTTGACAGTTTCAACTTTTTTATCCATTGCAAATAAATTCTTTAGAAAAATAGATCTAATATTAATTATCCGTTCTTGATCGATTCATTCTGTATTATCCATTGCATATATTTGTAGTGATTAAATTTTACATTATTTAATTAAAACTGATATTTTGAAAAATGCGTTCGGTCATAAAACAACATTGAATTGACTCGCACTCCTTATAGCTTTTGGTAATTAGTCATAAAATTGTATGCCCTTATAAAAGGGAAATATTTCGCTTTGAGTGGTTCGGCCTCGAGGAAGTATAATATGATTACGATTCTACGATTATGATGTGATATATATGTGACTAGTACTCAAGCGGGGCTTCGCTCCCGTGGATTCTATCACGGTAAATACATAACTCTCCTTTTTTGCAATCGCGTAAAAAGTAGCCTATAACCTTCCTCAAGCATCAAGCTACTTCCATACCAAATTTCATCCAAATCCACCCTGTACTTTCGAAGATTAGCGCATTCAAGCAAAGAAACAAACAAATAAACTTTTCCGCTTTATAATATTAGTATAGATTTCGTGAATGAAAATATATGTATGTAATCTTTTGTATAATAATAGTATACTTTTATTTTAGACCAAGGATCCATTGAAAACGTGTTAGTATAAACTTAAAATATTTGTACACAAAACAAAAATAAACAACACACTCAATTTGGCAATTTGGTCATGCTTTCGAAGGAGGAGGCGGGCCGCGTGAGGGAGAGGATGGCGTCCTCCCTCCAGCCCAGCCGCAGTGGTAGACGCCCACGGCGTCGGACGTCGGCCGACGATCTCCGGCCACCGTAGGCGCGGGCATGCGGACAGCGAGTAAAGGGCAACTCGCTGTCCGACCATGGACCATGCCCGGGTCGACGGTGCGTCGTGTTCCACGCGCGCTTCAAAGAGCGTCAGCAACATGACGAGGCCCCCTCTGCAGAGGGCCGAAGCCCGCCGGGGTCGTGGGACTCATCCCGTTACCGTGGCCCCGGTATGTAAAGGGTTATTGAAGGAACACCGTGGATTTTAGTCAGTAAAAGTCTGACAGTCTCCCACCCTGCCCGGAGTGGGAGGACTTATTTGATAATTTTACCACGTTAAAAAAAAAAAAAAGACGTATTCACACTCCGTTTAAATGTGTGGCTAGACACTAAGGCAACAGCCGTAAGAATGTTTTAGTCATTTATTTATTTTAAGTTTATTTATGATACTCTACCATCAACGGATTATTCGGTCATCCCCAATAAATTCAAAGGGCAATTTCCAATTTGTGCAATACTTTACAGAATGGACTTTCTGAAAAGAAAATTATTTGTCTTCTTAGCGTGCCTTAGTTTTGACCTTGTAGAGTCTAGGAAAATAAACGAAATTGCTTTTTTTAAGTCAGGAAGCATAAAGACTTTAAGACAAGGTGTAAAAACATCTCTTGTGTAATTTTTCAGTGCGTGTAAATTCATTTTTTACGACTACTCATCCTGAGGTGATTTGCAAAGTCGCTTGAAATCGTGCTTATATGCTTACATATATAGAGGGAGATCATAAAAATACAAAGGAACATGAATGGTCATGCAACACCATGATATAAAAGAATTTAAAATTATCGTTACAAGGTGGACATCCCACCCATACGCACAAAACGTTTTGGGAATAATTTCATTGTGCGTACGGCTAAGGAGTGGAATTCCCTGCCGGAGTCTGTGTTTCCTGATCGCTATAACCTAGGTGTCTTTAAGTCAAGAGTGAAAAGGTTACTTCTAGGCAAGCGTGCTTTTTGGTCGAAGATATCACATCGTCACTTACCATCAGGTGAGATGGTGGTCAAACGCGAGCCTATTATCAATAAAAAAATCATCACCTGTCTGATCTTGTGCCGCAAATTAAATACTAAGTTTCTTTGTGAAGAAAATCACCACATGACTCCCTTGTGTGTGAGTGTGGAGTGTCTGACTTCAACTGATTAAAAACTCACCCTGACTTACTGAACATTGCCACAATCCCGGATATTATAAAATGAAAAATTAAGATTGACAGTTAAGCTAAGCGTGATGGTCTATTTATTATTGGGTGGCTAACGAAAAGAATAAGCAAATAGTTCATACATGCCTCGAACAGTTTTTCACGAACAAACGACTAAAAAAGATGCGATATGACCCAATTACTTAACATAATTATAAATATACAACGTGTAACAGAATAAACGCAATTCCTGAAAGTAGTTGGTTCAGAATCGGCTTCTGGTAAAAATTGGTGTTAAATTGTGACGGAAAAATCTTTCATTTAACTTAAAGAATTTATTGCAAAAAATAGAACCGACTTCTATATAAAAACACTACAAAGGCAAAAATAACTTTAATTTCGGTAGTCAGTGTCATTTGTTTTATACTTATATTCTTTTTTTTGACACCGCCTTCCGAAATTAAAGTTATTTTTGCTAATATTTTTTGCAACAAAAAAAAAATTCACGCTTTTTGTGGGTCGGTTTGTAATTTATCTAGTTACAAAAGCCAAAATGTCAACTACTTATCACCTTTTACAAAATATTGCTTTTACCGGTGCAGAGCCGTTAATGTTTGAGGAGTTCTCCTGGTACATCCCGTACATCACCATCAGCTCTACTTCATCAAAAGCATTGTGACGAGCATAAAGTGCTTAACATCAATATTCAAGTAATCTAATCGCAATCCACGAAATACTTATTATTAAGTAGTTTCGGTGGCCATCTGGGGTCTTCATCATCAGTTCCACTTCCTTAACGGCCCATTCACGACCTTGCCGCGGTGAGTGGTGGCTAAGCTCGGGGCGGCGAGCGGTAAGAACAAAAGTATGAAAACGTTTGAAGCACGCCACGAGTCGCCGCTCATAGCGAAAACGCGCGCGGTTTTGTCGGAGCGAATCGTTGCAGCGGCGCGCGGTGCGGGAAGCGGCGAGATCAAAAGTACAAGTGAATGAGTGCGACGCCACGAAACAGAGCGGCGCGGATAGCGGTGTAGGTGTGACGGACTCGGCGGCGAACTTATAAACAAAAAAATTTAGACGATTTTGTGGCGGTAATGGATACCGAGGCGAGAAACAATTTTTCTGGATTGGTGACAACCCTTTTGGTTCTGATATGCTGTTTTAAATATACGTCTATGTGCTGCAGAATATAATCAAATGTTTCCACACTCATTCTTGTGTACTCATAAAACTTGTACGGATATTTTCTGTTATCTTCGTATAGGTCACGAAATTCGTAATTTAAATACCTATCGATCTTTATTCAGTTCGTGCACTCCTTCTCTCATATTAAGAATATCTTGTTTTCATACATACATTTTTTGATCATACATAAAAAAAAATATATACGCGTCGACTTGATAACCTCCTACTTTTTGTCGTCGGTTGAAAATATACTGCTTTCTAAACACAGAAGGGATAATTTTGATAACACCATAATTTTGAGCATGTTCTGACTACCTAAATACGTCCACCTCGGCCGCTGCCGCTTGCCGCTACTGAGGGTACGTGGCGTGTAAAACGCACCGCTTGCCGCCGCCGCTGCCGCTCGCCGCTAAGACCGAAGTCGTGAATGGGCCGTAAATGATGCTTTTCGAGAGCAACTGCAGAAGGTACTATAAGAAATACCCAAAACGCAATAGGTGTGCCTATAATATTTGAAGAGTTCCCTCGATTTATCCATGATCCCATCATCCGATCCAAACATGACGACAATGGGACCAACTAGAAAGTATACCCTTTCAATCAAAAAAAAAGAATTTTTGAAATCGGTCCAGCCATCTGCGAGTAATGAGGTAACAAACATAAAAAAAAAGTTCAAGACGAATTGAGAACCTCCTCCTTTTTTTTTAAGTCGATTAAAAATGGAAACACAGTATCATGACAAATGAATACAATTCTCAATTCAAGAAAATGCGCTCGTGTGCGTGTCGCTTGCTAACATTGCATAAGTGTATGCGTCTGCGTAAGGATATTGTAATATAATATAACGTTTTATTTGGAAAAAATTACAAATACAGACAGAAAAACCATATTAAATGATGATAGCTGCAAAAGTTCACAAAACTGTGGCGCAGCTATCAACGCCCGACTCCAGGTGAGAGGGAAATTTATTCCAAGTAAGGAACGTATTTACACAAATTACACAAAGAAAAAAGAGAAAACAGTCTAAAGACTAAGATTGCTAAGATTAAGATTATTAATTGCCGTGGCTGATTTGTGTGGCTGCGTGAGTATTTGTGTGTGGTGTGTATTAGTGTGAGTAGTGCATGTGTGAATGAATGAATGTGTATGAGAATGTCTGCCTATTGTATGACGCAAATACGTTTTGTGTATACTAAGGATAACTATTTTATAAAAATGTTACGGATGTTGTTTTAGACTTATAATTTAATATTCTAATTGGGGTGTCTGAGATACTCGTATTGAGCTTAATCTGTTACACCTTGTATGTAAGTATATAAAATATTTATTTTGACTTACAAAACAAGCCATAGCTGTATTAGTATAAATATGACTTTAAAACTAAGTAAGTTAACTGTAAAATGCTACCTGATTAATAACCACTTTGCCTAACACAACCATATTGACACATGCCTTCGAGCCCAGTGCTTAACAAAAGGGTTGTTTATCTTGTCAATTAATAAGCTAACTGAATGTGTTCGCAGATATGTTCTATCTTACTTCTCACTAATATTATAAATGCGAAAGTTTGAGAGGATTTTTCACGTAAAACTATTGAAGTAATTAAGATGAAACTATGCATAAGCTTATACTTACAAGGGAAAAACCCACCTTATCTAATGTCTCACTTTCAATTTCTATGTTCTTCACACAATAAGATTCTACGTGCATCCAATAATCTTCTCTTACTCTGTCCTTCTCATACTTCTGACTTTGTTCATTCTTCTTTTCATATCCAGTCGATTCTCCTCTGGAATGCGCTTCCCCTTGAGATCAGAACAGCTGACAATCGCTACGCATTTAAATAGAAATTGTAGATCCACTTTCTTCACCAATAAGCAGTATTTCCTCATTTAATTTTCATTTGCTTCTTAAGTATATATGTATGTATATGTTTTTGTATTTATATAAGTATTTATTCATATATATTATTTATGTAGATTTCTATTTTATGATACTTCGATTTTATGATATTAGGTTTTTTGTGTTATCACCATTATTATCATTATTTTTTCAAATATAATTTTCACGTACATATTGCACCTTCCACCTATCTCTTCACCACTCATGGTTGACTGGTAGAGAATGCCTACGGCATTAAGTCCACCTTTATACCTATGTGTATAAAGTGTAAATATATAAATATCTAATCAAATAGAAGCGGGTGAAACTGAAAGGCACAGCTTATTATAATTATACTTATACCAAATAATAAATGATGGTACTTTGTCAAAACGGCAAGTTCTTTGAAGCCTTTACCGAAATGCTTGGCTGGATATTAAATCGTCTTTTTAACCCATTTCCCTGAACGGCTAGACTTTTAGTTCAAAGAGAACTCCCAAAATAAAATTTCAAAGACAGCCTAATACCAACAAACTGTAGTGAAGGATCTACATAATATTATTATATACTCGGTTTTACGTTGGTACTCCAGGGAAATTAGGCGTGTCTTCGGGATCTATTGCCACTGGAAACATAATTGAAAAGTCGGTTTTATTATTTTATACGAACATAATTTATAGATAAATCAAACTGTTTTTTCTTTATTTTTACAATGCTAATATAATATTTTGGTTTAACGTAATCATGATTGAATTGGGTATCAGTTATAGAGATCAAACCTGTTTTTTCTTTATTTTTACATTGCCATAATGATTTGGTTTAACGAAATTATGATTAAATTGGGTATCAGTGTCTAGAGAGGTTTTATAGAAACGATTTCACAAAAATGGAATAGGCGGTACTCCACTACCTGATTCCTCCATCTCCCCTTGACTAGCGGTCTTCCAGACGTATTACAGAATACCATCCGTACTTGGTTGATATACCGTCTTTCCCTACTAAGTGTTTCTCGTCTTCATTCATTGTGCGCACAGCTAAGAAGTGGAACTCTCTGCTGGCTTCTGTGTTTCCTACCAGATATGACCCGTCAACCATTCAAGCAAGAGTGACCAGGTAACTTCTGGGCTCGTTTCATCGTGCACTCGATGCATCGCTTACTATCAGTCGTTCCTTATCGAGGTCAAGTGCAACCATAAAAACCGCAAATATAACTTTGTAATTCATGCAAATGCTATGAAAAACTGCTGACCCGATCTCCTTCAAACTTTCGTTGAAAGTTTACATTAAGATCTACAGCATATATTTTTTTTAGATTTTTCCCTCCATTATTATAGAAGTTAGAGGGGGTCGGGGCACATTTTACCATTTTGGAAGCGTATATCTTTTAAACGATTGACTTTATGAAAAAGTGGTTTTACAAACCTCAATATCATTTTTAAAGACCTTTCTACAAATATCACGCACGCATAGGTTTTATGAAAAAAAAAAAATTTTTTGAGCCCCCCTTAATTTTAAAACGTTTTTTATTTTTTCCTTAGTATCGGAGATTTTTTATTCTAAGTTTCATGTGTATAGCCCTTATAGTTTCGGAATAAAATGGCTGTGACATAAGGACGGACGGACAGACAGCCAGACGTGACGAAACTATAAGGGTTCCGTTTTTTGCCATTCGGCCTCGGAACCCTAAAAGTAATAAAACAGAAAAGCTAGTAAAATATTTTTATCTACCTCTTAATGTTATACGGAAGATTGTGTAAAAACTTATACGTCGTCGTCGTCGACTATAAATTTCAGAGTTATGCCATAAAGCCATAGGTCGTTCGAGACTCAACTTCTCATCCTATCAATCTGACAGCATGACGTTTTCAACGAAGAAATAAACGTCGCCACATACTGTGCTAAAAAGTGAAATCAGATTCGATTTATCTTCGACATAATATCACGATAGAATCATGAAATATCTCAAATACATTACAAGAGCACGAGCACAGAACATACAAAAAAGGCTAGAAAGGAAATAGTTCCTGATTTGTCTTAGAACGCGTGTCGCCGCTTGTTTCCCACTCTTTAGCTCCACTACAAGCAAGAGGCCCGTTACGTATGCGAATTACGCACACAAATAAATTACACACACTTAAATCGAGAGCATGCTACTGATTGTAACTCACTGTCGATAAACGTGCGCCGTGCATCACGGCCAATCAGGGCAAAGGACGAAACGTCAATGGTTGAAGTGTTGAGGACGCGACGCATGCAGTACATTGTAAGCGGACTTGGCCATTGCGTTGATTAAGCAATATATATTTTTTGTAACTTGTTGCAATAATATTGTTAATGTTTGGAATTTCATAGTGATCAGAATATTTTTATGTTTTTTACAAATAAAATTGTAATTAAATGTTATTTTCGACTTACCGATGGAAAGATATACATCCTCGCTCTATATTTGTTGTCTAACTTTTTGTTTTACATGTTATAATTGCACAATACGGTATTTTAAAGCAGAGCTCTGTGTCCCGGAGTAGACCGAAGCGCACTAGACGCGGTGAATGAATTAACCGTTCGAGCTATGATTTTCGGAACATAAATGTGGCGCGCACGCCACGGCCACATTGCCATTCCAACCTTATTCATCTATTCCGTGGGCACGAGTCGATCTTCAAGTAAAAGCAACTCTTGCCGAGGTAGTTCTTTGGATGGGTGATTGTCTTGGGCTACCGAGATTCTTCTGGGCCTCGGAAAGTACGCTAGGCCGTTGGCTCCCGCCGTCATTTGTACATTATTGACGTCTGTTACGGGTAGTTAGAAGTCAGAAAGTCTGACACTAGTCTTGCCAAGAGGAATTATATTACCCAGTTACTGGGTTATGGAAGATCAGATAGGCAGGAGTTAAAGCCGACCCCTACTTGGCAAAAAGATAAACAGTCTGAAGTCTAATGTTGTCGCTTCTCAAGTTTATTTTAATATAATACAGGATTTGGCGTAATCTAAATATATATAACTCAAAGGTGACTGACTGTCTGACTGACATAGTTATCTATCAACGCACAGCCCAAACCACTGGACGGATCGGGCTGAAATTTGGCATGCAGGTAGATGTTATGACGTAGGCATCTGCTAATAAAGGATTTTGCGAAATTCCCACGGAATCGGGATTTACACGAGAAAAACTTACCACGCGGGCGAAGCCGCTGTCTGGCTAGTTAAACATATAAAATCCTATAAAATGGATAAAATGTAACATTTAAATTTTGGAATGTGATTGGAGTTACATAAAAGCTGTTGGCAAGTACAAATATGGCTGAGGCAAATAAAAGCCGGACCCTATTTTACCTGAGACATGTCTGGTTAACAATAAAAAATCATTCAGGGTAAAAAGGGTTAAAACTGTAGTAGGTTATAGTAAATTATCTGGTAAATCGAATCCTTAACGGTGGACCACTATTTACGCCACACCCTGTATAAAGCTTTTTTTTTAATGGGAGAACACTGTAGACTCTTAGATTGGTTTAACAATTTGTTATTTGTAATACCATTGTGCTGTATTAATTGGTCTAGATACTGTCCTCTCATACCTAATTAACCTGTATTATGGATACATTGTAATAATGATATTTTAAAAGAGTAACTGTGGAGTTTCTTGCCGGTTCTTCTCCATAGAAAACGACCAATTTCGAACCGTGCCCTAACTGCTGACGTTTTGAAAGTGCCCATGTAGGCCTATGTGAATAAAACATTTTGAGTTTGAGTTTGAGAGGATCATCAAGAAATATCTAAAAGAAGTTAACAAGTTACTAGAAAAGATAAAGAAACTATAGAAAAGTATTTATTGGCAACAGAATCCACAACAATATGGACCCAAACTAAAAATCTTTAAAGATAGTAAGTATTCGTAATATAATTCAGCAATACTAAAGCTCTGGTCAGTGTCACATTATCTAAAAAGAATGACGGTTTCTTTAGGAAAGGTAAAATACTAGTCTTAAAAAGAAAAATATGAAAACCTAAAATATTCCATATTTTCGTCCGTTACAAGAATATGGAAATTTCAAGCCTTCTTGTTTACGCAAAGCTTACTTTTTTCCTACAAGGTCGGCGTATTTTTTCTCTTCTGAACTACTTGAAGCATATAGAAAAGTGAAGTTATTGGTAAGTTGTTGTCGGGAATGAGTTTTATAAGTGATAAGGTTACATTTGACTCGTATCCCACTGGATCATACAATCATATAAAGCATGCTTGCTTGGACGTAATTCTTCGACTCTTTAATTGACAATTAAAGAGTGACATGTGATAAAAAAGAATACATGACATAAAATTGGCCAAGTGCGAGTCAAACTCGCCCATGAAGGGTTCCGTAGGAACTACGCCAAATAACTTTGTTTTTCATAGTGTTTGTATGAATTACAAAGTTATATTTGTGGTTTTATAAAATATGCTGTATCTCAAAAGCTGCTGACTCGATCTCGTTCAAACCAATTTTCTTTGAAAGTTTACATTAATGTCTACAGCAGTATAGTTGTTTTTATAAGTATGTACATTAATGTAATAAAGTTAAATGAAAGATGTCTACAGCATATTTTTTTTAGATTTTTGACTCGATTATTATAGAAGTCAGAGTCCCCCCCACACACATTTTACCGCTTTGGAAGCGTATATCTTTTAAACGATGAACTTTATGAAAAAGTCGTTTTAAAAACCTCAATATCATTTTTAAAGACCTGTCTATAAATACCACACACGAATGGGTTTCATGAAAAAAAAATCAGTTTCAGTTCCATGTATAATTTAAATATATTTTTTTATTTTTTTCTGTCTTAAAATCGGTAAGCGGTTCATAGAATACATCTACTTACCAAGTTTCACATGTATAATCTTAATAGTTTCGGAATAAAATGGCTGTGACATACGGACGGATGAACAGACAGACAGACAGACAGACATAACGAAAATATAAGGGTACCGTTTTTTGTCATTCGGCTACGGAACCCTAAAAAAATACCCCTTAACGTGGCGAAAGACCAGTGCTAGATTTTTTAAATTGATAATAGGCCACCATCCCACCTGATGGTAGGTGATGATATCGTCGAAGATGGAGCACGCCTGCCTAAAAGTAACCTATTCACTCTTGACTTAAAGACCCCAGGTTATAGCGATCAGGAAACACAGACTTCGGCAGCGAATTCCACAAAAGCTAGTAGTAAATAAATTAACATTAAATATAAATAACAGGCAAACTGTCTCTCCTTAATACAGGTTGCCCAGCAACCTAGCTAGGAGAACAGCTGGTCACCCAAAAAATTTGCCGATTTGTAATACATACAACATAAATTTTGCTAACATCATGTACAAATATCATTTGATGAAATAAACAATTTTATATTTATTATTATTACATTTAACATACACGACGGCCTCCGAAGATTCCCGATCGCTTCATGACTTCGTTTTGGTCGAGACGTCCCTAGGTGTGACGTCACGAAAACTGTGACCTTTTTAACTAACTGGCAGAAGCTAGTTACCTATATGTATGCATTTATACCTCTGCAATCTTAGGACAGTAGTAACGGGTAGAAGTCAGAAAACCTGGGAAAGTCATGCCAAGAGGTATCGTGTTACTTAGAAGCTACTAAGTTGTGGAGGTTAGACTAAGCGCACCTCGGAGGTTAGCTTAGGGCGACATTGGGGTCATTCGGTGCCTGCGACTCGGACGAGACGGACGTGTCGCTCCGCTCCGAATATTGTACTGCAAAGGCATTTTAAATTTGAAATAAAAAAAAAAATTAGTTTTATGGGGTTTTAAATTGGGAATGTTTTTGCTTTGAGGGAATTTGTTTTGAGGGATTATTTTAAATTAATATATATTTTATTTTAGGGATATTTTATTTAAATGATATTTTATTGTAGATATATTTTAATTTAAAAAGGAGGGTTTGTTTTTGAGAGGGTTTTACTAAAATGAGGGGTTTTTAATTTTATAAATTTTCTTAATTTATAAACTTTGTTTTTTTTTTAATTTTAATATGGCCGGGAAGAAGAAAGGAGTCTCCAGCATACCGCTGCGGGACGCCTCGGGAAGGCTTGCGTCAAGGGTTCCTGCTGGGGGCTCAGCGGGGGGCCTGGCTGGGGGTTCAGCTAGGGGCCCAGCTAGGGGCCCAACTGGGGGCCCAGCTAGGGGCCCAGCTGGGGGCCCAACTGGGGGCCCAACTGGGGGCCCAACTGGGGGCCCATGTGGGGGCACAACAGGGGGCCCAACTAGGGGCCCATCTAGGGGCCCATGTGGGGGCCCATCTGGGGGCCATCTAGGGGCCCAACGGGGGCCCAACCTGGGGGCCCACCTGGGGGCCCTATGGGGGCCCCATCTGGTGGCCCAACTGGGGCCCCACCTGGGTGCCCAACGGGGGCCCCACCTGGGGTCCCAACGGGGGCCCCACCTGGGGGCCCATTGGGGGTCTCAACTGGGGCCTCATCAGGGGCCCCACCTGGGGACCAGAATGGCGGCCCAACTGGGGGCACAACTGGGGGCCCATCTAGGGGCCCAGCTGGGGGCCCGTCGAGGAAACTCGTAGGGGCCCATTTGGGGGGTCAAGTGCCCGAGTCGGACGTGACGTCCGATTCGGATACGTCCGTCATGGACACGTCGGCGGCCGAAACCGACCGCCAAAACCGAAAGAGGGCCTTCCTGAGGCCTGGCTCCGGGGGCTCGGAGTCGGTCAGCGAGGCGAGAAAGAAGCCGAGGCAGAGGAAGGCTTCGACGTCCACCTCACCCTGCACCCTAGATGTAGGCTTATCGGAGGCCGAGCGCCGCCCGAACTTGGCCAAGCGGGCGCAGGCCCAGCAGGACCTCGAGGAGCGGGTCGCTGCCAAGGAGCAGCGGGCGCGCGCTACCCGGGCCAAGTCCGGGTACGGCGCGTCCCTCCTGCACTACGCGGACCGTTCCTTGGGAGAGCTGGAGCGGATGGCGGAGGAGGATGAGGAGGAGATCATGGAGATCGCCACCAAATCCTCCCACCTGAAGGGCACTTTCCAGAAGGCCCTGAAGTGTCGGGCCGCGAGCATGCGCGCAATAATTTTGGAAATTGCGCAGCGCAACGCGACGGAAGAGACGCGGCAGCTGCAGGCGCGCGTCGACCGCCTGCAGCTGGAGGTCAGCCAGCTGCACCAAAAGCTGGCTGAGGCCACGGCCCGGCCCATTCAGGCCGAACGGGCACCGGCAGTGGTGGCCTCCATCCCCTCCTCCTCCTCCAACCTGGAGGAAATTATCAGGAGGGTGATAGCGGAGGAGAGGAATTTTACCAGGGCCTGCCTAGCGGGCATAGAGGACCGGCTCCTGCCGGAAAGGCGACTCCGCCCACCGCTAGCGGCGGACAAGAGCCCGCCACAGGTGGAGCCGGAACCCGTGCCCCAGGCGGGCCCGGCAGCGGGCGCCCAGCCCGCAGGGAAGGGCAAAGGTGGGGGCAAGAGGAGCAAAGCGGCCCCTCCTCCTCCGCAAGCCCCTACCAACACAAGCCCAGAGGGGGCGCCCGAGCCGGTGCCCGGGCCTTACCCAGCCGGCCCCTCCCCAAACCCAGGACGCCCTTCTTCCGTCCACCACCCCGGCCAACATGTCGTGGACGGAAGTGGTGAAGAAGGGCAAGAAGAAGCCCGCAGCGCCCGCAGCGTCCGCAGCGCCTGCAGCGACCGCTCCTCCAGCCAAAACGGCTCCAGCCGCCGGCAGGAAACTGCCTCCTCCTCCCCGAACCGCGGCCGTCGTGGTAACAATCACCCCGGAGGCCGCGGAGCGGGGGGCGACGTACGAGTCCGTCCTCAGACGGGCTCGTTCCAACGCTGATCCCACGCAACTAGGGATCAGCAATATCACCTGCCGGCGGACAATGACCGGGGCTCGAATTTTCGAGTTCGGGGGGGAGCGGCGCGAGAGCAACGCCGACCTCTTCGCAAAAAAATTACGGGAGGTCATTGCGGACGCGGCGACGGTCGCCAGGCCCGCGAAGACCGCACCCCTGGAGGTGGCTGACGTCGACGACTCGGCCACCAGGGAGGATGTGGTGGCGGCCGTCGCGGCGGCGGGTGGCTGCGACGCCAGCGCGGTGAGGTGCGGGCCCATCAGGCCTGGCCGCCGCGGCATGGGCACCACGCGCGTGGAGTGCCCAATTGTCGCCGCCAGGGCCCTCCTCGCCGCGACCAAGGGGCGGCTGCCTCTGGGGCTCAGCACGGCCGTAGTGCGGGCGCTTGAGGACGGGCCGATGCGTTGTTTTAAATGCTTTGCACTCGGCCACACTCGGGCCACGTGTCCCTCCAAGGCCGACTGGGGGGACGCGTGCTACCGCTGCGGGCTCCAGGGGCACAAGAATGCCGCCTGCGGCGCCGCCACGCCACATTGCGTGACGTGCGCCGCCAGTGGCCGCCCTGCCGACCACAAGATGGCGGGTGGGAGCTGCAAGCCCCCCGTCAGAAAGGGAGTGGTGCAGGCGCAGGTCCGACCTGCCGCCTCCGCCGCCACCGCCGTCGTCGTCGCCGCCGCAGCTCCAGCGGCGGCAACAGAGGGGGGAGCAATGACGATCGATGGATAGGGTCGACCGTCATCGCTTCCTCCAGGCGAACACCAACCACTGCAAAGCGGCCCAGGACCTGGTGGTTCAGGTCATGGCCGAGTGGTTGGTGAACGTGGCGGCGGTCGCCGAGCCGTACTCGATCCCCGGCAGCTGGCTGGGCGACGAGGACGGCTTGGTGGCACTAGCGGCGCGGTCTTCCACGGACTCCCCTCCCCTCTCGCTATTAGAGAGGGGACCGGGATACGTGGCCGCCGCGTGGGGAGACTCGGCCCTCGTGGCCGTGTACTTCTCCCCAAACCGCTCCTTGCAGGACTTCGAGGACTTTCTCGGGGTCCTGGCCGCCGTGGTCGGCAGGGCGGCGCCGCGTCAGGTCGTAGTCTTGGGCGACCTGAACGCCAAGTCGACAGCCTGGGGCAACCCGGCCGCCTCGTGCAACGTCCGAGGTCGCGCCGTGGAGCTCTGGGCGGCCACGTCCGGCGTCTCCCTGCTCAACAGGGGGGCGGTCCACACGTGTGTGCGGCAGCGGGGAGGGTCGGTGGTGGACGTTTCGTTCGCCACCCCCGCGATAGCCGCCCGCGTCGTGGACTGGCGGGTGGAGTTGGTGGAGACCTTGTCGGACCACCGCTACGTGCGGTTCGACATCGTCTCCGCCAGGGGCTCCGCGGAGTCCGCTGGGTCGGGGCAATCGCCGTTCCCGCGGTGGGCTCTGACCCACCTGGACAGGGAGGCGGCGGCGGAGGCGGCGTTCATCCAGGACTGGCTGTCGCCGCCCGCCGCCGGTCTGGACGTGGACACCGCTGCGCGGCAGCTGGGGGATTCCCTGACCGAGGTGTGCAACTCCAGCATGCCTCGGTCTCGCCGGCCGCCAGCCAGACGGGCCGTGTACTGGTGATCGGCGGAGCTGGCGGAGCTCCGTGCAGCGTGCGTGCGGGCCAGGAGGGCCTACACTCGGAGCCGGCGGCGGCGTCGCAGAGACTTGGCCGACGAGGACCGCCTCTACGAGGCGTACGTGGAGGCCAAGACGGTCCTCGATCGGGCCATCGCCACGGCCAAGGACTCGGCGAGAGCCGAAATGCTGGAGGGTCTCGACAACGACCCCTTCGGGAGGCCATACAAGGTGGCGCGCAGCAAGCTGCGCCCCTTCGGCCCCCCCGTTGTCGAGACCCTGGAGCCCTCCTTCCTGGACGGGGTGGTGCGGTCCCTGTTTCCGCGCAGGGGCAACTTCACCCCGCCAGTGATGGCTCCGCCGCCGCCGCCGCCGCCGCCGCCGCACGAGGCGGAGGAGGAGGAAGCCCCGCCGGTCACGGAGTCGGAGCTCGGCGCGGCCATCGACCGTGTCCGCGTCAGAAAGAAGGCTCCGGGCCCCGACGGGGTCCCCGCAAGGGTGGTGGCGATCGCCGCCACCCAAATGGAGGCGCGGTTTCGGGACCTCTTCGACGCATGCTTCGCGTCGGGGAGGTTTCCGAAACCGTGGAAGGAGGGCCTATTGTGCCTCCTTCGCAAGGAGGGCCGCCCGGCGGACTCCCCCTCGGCATACCGGCCGATCATGCTCCTGGCAGACGTCGGGAAAATGTTCGAGGGGATAGTCGCCGCCCGCCTAAAGGAGCACCTGCGGGATGTCGGACCGGACTTGTCGGACGCTCAGTTCGGCTTTCGGGCTGAGCGTTCGACGGTGGACGCACTGGCCTGCCTCAAGGGGCAGGTGGAGGAGGCCATGCAGGCGGGGGACGGGTTGCTGGCGGTGTCGTTCGACATAGCCAACGCCTTCAACTCGATCCCCCACTCTACCATCCTGGAGGCGCTCCGCTTCCACGGAGTGCCTCCATACCTGCGGCGTCTGCTGGCCAGCTACCTGGAGGACAGGGAGGTCCTCCTGGTGGACAAATATGGCCAAGTCCGGCGATATCCCGCGGAAGCCGGCGTTCCACAGGGGTCGGTCGTGGGGCCCCTGCTCTGGAACGTCGGCTACGATTGGCTCCTGCGGGGAACTCTCCCCCGGGGCGTAAGGGTCGTCTGCTACGCGGACGACACTCTCCTCACCGCCCGGGGGGAGAGTTTCGGAGAGGCGGCCAACTTGGCCTCGGCGGGCGGCTCCCTCGTCGCGGGGAGGATCCGCCGCCTCGGCCTGACGGTGGCGCTGCACAAAACCGAGGCCGTGTACTTCCACGGTCTTCGGCAGCGGCAGCGCCCCCCGCCCGACGCCCACATCCACGTGGAGGGCGTCCGCATCGCGGTTGGGGCCCAGATGAAATATCTGGGCCTCGTGCTCGACAGCAGGTGGCGCTTCGGCCCGCACTTCCGCGGGCTGTCGGCGCGCCTGCTGAAGACCGCGGGCGCCCTCTCGTGGCTGCTCCCCAACGTGGGGGGGCCCAGCGTCCGATGCCGGCGACTCTACGCCGGCATCCTGAGGAGTATGGCTACCTACGGGGCCCCCATCTGGGAGGACTCCCTCCGGAGGAGGGAGAATGCCGCGGCCTTGCGGGCCCCGCAGAGGGCCATAGCCCAGCGGGTGGCGCGGACCTACCGCACGGTGGGCTTTGCGGCGGCGTGCGCTCTGGCGGGCACCCCGCCTTGGGAGCTCGAGGCGTGGGTGCTCGCCAGAGTGTACGAGTGGACGGCGGGGCGGCGGGCGAGCGGAGAGCGCCCAGCCCCGCGAGAGAGGGAGGCCGTCCGGCGGGAGGCGAAGGAAGCCGTCGTCCGGCATTGGGCGACGGACCTCGCCACCGCGGTATTCGGTCGCCGCACACTCGACGCGATCGGGCCGCTCCTGCAAGAGTGGCTCGATCGGTCGCACGGGGTGGTCTCCTTCCGACTGGCGCAGGTGCTGACTGACCACGGATGTTTCGGGGCCTACCTGCACCGCATCGGTCGGGAGGAGACACCGTCGTGCCGCGATTGCGGCGCGGCGGTGGACACGGCGCAGCACACCCTTGAGGGGTGCCCGTCGTGGTCGGAGCCGCGCCGCGACCTCGTTGCGGCGATCGGGCCGGGCCTCTCGCTCCCCGGCGTGATCAACGCCATGCTGGGGGACGAGGGGTCCTGGGCGGCGGTAGCCTCCTTCTGTGAACAGGTCATGTCGCAGAAGGAGGCGGCGGAGCGCGCGCGCGAGGACGACCCTCTTGCGCCGGCACTCCGCAGGCGGAGGAGGGGTCGGAGAAGACGTCAGTATGACGAGCACCTCCGACTCCTCCCTGGTGGAGGCCAGCAGGCAACGGGTGCGGGGGCACCCCTACCTGCATCGCACGCGCCTTCACCAGCGCCGGACGGGAGTGGCCAGGTGTTCCCGGCCATTCCCGTCGCCCCCCAGTCTGGGGGGCACGTAGGGCCCGCCATCTAGGCGGGCACGCGCCAGAGGGCTGTGGACGCAGAATGTCTCCCATAGCCCTCCCAACAAGGCGCCGGAGGGAACACCGCTGAGTTTTAGTGGGTATACTGTCGCAGTCATGCGACAGGGAGTCCCACACTCCCCGTCTCGCCCCCCCAGCGAGCGGAAGTGCGTAATTGCCATTTCTCAGCGTCAAAAAAAAAAAAAAAAAAAAGGGCGACATTGGGGTAGGGCAGGCACAGGCTGGATTTGACAATTATTATTTTAGGACGAATTTAAGCTACTGGCTCAGCGTTGCAGGCTGATAGCAAGGGTCGGCGCGGACAATTACTGTGACGTCACGGCGAGCCTCGGCGGCGAAGACGAAATGCGACGGTCGGTTTTTAGGGTTCCGTAGCCGAATGGCAAAAAACGGAACCCTTATAGTTTCGACATGTCTCTCCGTCTGTCTGTCTGTCCGTCCGTCCGTATGTCACAGCCATTTTATTCCGAAACTATTACGACTATACATGTAAAACTTGGTAGGTAGATGTATTCTGTGAACCGCTTTCCGATTTTAAGAGAAAATTTAAAAAATATTTAAAATAAAGGGGGCTCCCCATACATGGAACTGAAACTGAAAATATTTTTTTTCATGAAATCTATACGTGTGTGGTATCTATAGACAGGTCTTTAAAAATGACGTTAAGGTTTTTAGAATGACTTTTTCATAAAGTTAATTGTTTCAAAGATATACGCTTCCAAAGTGGTAAAATGTGTGTCCCTCCCCCTCTAACTTCTATAATAATAAAGTGAAATATCTAAAAAACCATATATTATGTAAACTTTCAACCAAAATTGGTTTGAACGAGATCGAGTCAGCAGTTTTTGAGATACAGTATATTTTCTAAAACCGCAAATATAACTTTGTAATTCATACAAATACTATGAAAAACAAAGTTATTTGGCGTAGTTGTAAAAATTGTAAATAAGCTAGTTTTAAGAAATTTGTAAGGTATCTTGTTTTTTTTTTTCAAATAAATATATTAAGTATATTATATTTATTATAGTTACTACGGAACCCTTCATGGGCGAGTCCGACTCGCACTTGGCCAATTTTTTGTTCTTGTGTACTGTGTTTGTTTCCCTACGTGTCTCTTGGAGCAGGTTGATACCGTCATCGAGTGTAGGCCTTGGTTGTCGAATCGTGAAAATGCGGGAGGGATAGTATTGGGCGCCTGGTGCGATAAAAGGATTCTTATATTTGTCTGCAGATTCAAAGAAACGCTTTGAGAGGATTCATAAACATTTTTATTAGTGACGCGCACGGATCATGTAGCTGGTTAGATCACTGTGTTGTGACTCAAGCGGCTAAACGTACTATTGTGAATATTTTTATTGCATATGACACTAATTGGTCTGACCATTTTCCCCTAGTTCTTGAATGCAACTTAAAGCTATTGACTCCCAAATTAGCCAAAGCTACAAGTACGAATAAAAACGTTGTATGGGGTGTTAGGAATAATAAACAGGTGGCTAAATATACCAATGAGTGTCATAAACGTTTGATTTTAATTGATTTTCCTGCCGAGTGCATAAATTGTGCTGATAAATATTGTAATGTGTATGGTCACGCGCGTACTCTTGACAGATTGTACTCTAATATTGTGTCTGCCTTGCGTGGTGCGTCTGTGATGGGTCGAGGGGGCACCAGGGCGGGTGGTAGTGGCCCACGTGTAGCGGGATGGAACGAGTTTGTCAGAGAGGCTCACGGTAAGGCTCGGCTAAAGTTTTCGCAGTGGGTAGCGTGTGGTAGGCCTAGGGCTGGCATCATGTATGCAGAAATGTGTGAGAGCAGAAGGGTGTTCAAATCACGATTGAAGGCATGCCAAGATCGTGAAGATCAGATTAGGATGGACACCCTTGCGGAGAAGCATTCTGGTGGTGATTTCCGTGGGTTTTGGAAACACACGAGCAAAGCGAATGGTAGGACGAGTCTTCCTGTGAGCGTCGATGGAGTTAGCGATCACAAAACCATAGCGAATGTTTTTAAGGATCATTTTTCCGTGCAGTCCCCTCTGGGTTCGGCTAGTGAGATGTTCAATGCTGAGGCGGCTAATGGGGTCGTGGGGGTTCGAATTTTGGCCAAAGAGGTGGCTTTAATCATAAAGAACATGACGAGAGGCAAATCCCCTGGGCATGACGGTCTCAGCATTGAACACCTGCAACATGCTGGCCCTCATATCCATCGAGTCCTCGCGATGTTTTACTCTCTATGCGTGAGCCACTCTTACCTGCCCTCGGATCTTATGAGGTCTGTGGTGGTGCCTGTTGTGAAAAACAAAACCGGTGACCTTGCTGATAAGGCGAACTATAGGCCAATTTCGCTGGCCACCATCATAGCCAAAGTGTTTGACGGTTTGCTTAATACACAGTTGAGTAAATGTGTGGACCTGCATGATAACCAATTTGGTTTTAGACCGCAGCTGTCCACGGAGAGCGCCATACTGGCTCTTAAGCACACCGTCATATACTATACGGAACGTAAGACCCCCGTATATGCGTGTTTCCTCGACTTATCCAAGGCCTTCGACCTGGTTGCCTATGATATCCTGTGGGATAAGCTGGAGAGTATTAACCTTCCTCCCGAACTTGTGGCAATCTTCAAGTATTGGTATACGCATCAGGTTAACCATGTCAGGTGGGCGGAGGCGGTGTCGGAGCCATATCGTCTGCAGTGTGGTGTGAGGCAGGGCGGCTTGACCTCACCCACCCTTTTTAACCTCTACATGGATGCACTCATCGTTGCGCTCAGCAGTGAGCATGTCGGTTGTCATGTTGACGAGGTATGCGTCAACAATTTAAGCTATGCTGACGACATGGTGCTGCTGAGTGCGTCGGTCTGTGGTCTGCGGAGGTTGCTGCATATTTGTGAGGAGTACGCGGGTGCACATGGCCTTAAATATAATGTGTCAAAGAGCAAATGCATGGTCTTTGAGGCAGGTGGTGCTAAGTGCCCAGAAACAGTGCCTCCAGTACATCTTTGTGGTTTACCTCTGGATAGAGTGGAACAATTTAAATACCTTGGGCATTGGGTTGTGTCTGATCTCAGAGACCACGCTGACATCGAACGGGAGCGGAGGGCTTTGTCGAGAAGAGCAAACATGCTCGCCCGCAGGTTTGCACGTTGTTCTAACTTAGTTAAGATCACCCTTTTCAAGGCGTATTGCACCTCTTTGTACACGTGCAGCCTGTGGGCTCGCTATACACAAGCTAGCTACAATGCCCTCCGCGTCCAGTATAACAATGCGTTCAGGGCAGTGTTGGGTCTGCCTCGTTTCTGCAGCGCCTCGGGCATGTTTTCGGAAGCGCGCACCGACTGTTTCCACGCCACCATGCGCAAGCGGTGCGCGTCCTTGGTGCGCAGGGTGCGAGACAGTTCCAACTCTGTCCTGGCAATGATTGCGGGGAGGCTCGATTGTCTTTATGTGAGACACTGTTGTGACCGGCATATTGTTAATGTAAATAAAAAATAATAATAATTTGACATTTTCTATTATAGCTGTAGTTTGGTTATTTAATGTGACTTTTAATTTGGAATTTAATTTGACATTAAATTTGATAATTTGACATGATTTTTTTTATTTATTATTATTAACTTAATTGACTTTTAATATATCTGAATCTTTTTGTATGTAAATTTCTCCCTTTGTATTTTAAATTAGGAAGCAGAGCAATTGTTTTAATTTGTGTATTTTTATTTTATTTTATATGGGTCTTGGACCTGAAATAAATGAATTTTATTTATTTTATTTATTTAATAAACACTAACCAGATGGTAACACGATAGACTGTTAAAGATGTCTAAATGACAGCTGGTACCAACTTATCGTGGTTTCAGGGGCATAAGGGTTTCAAACCGCCAAATTCCAAACTCTGCGCTACTACTGAGGAATTTGTTGAAGAAAAACTCAATAACACTTTTTGCCCATTCCGAAATTCGAATATCAATACTAATTAATTTACCAATTTGAACACACCATTTCAGTAAAAATATTTTTCTAAATGGAAAATTTTCAGAGACACGTATTGTTTTAGATGTCCAAACATCTCACTGGCATGTCACCACAGGTAAAATGAAATTCCCGTTTTCAATACAGATCCTATGGAAATATTTGTATTCGTATGAAAACCTTACATATGTCCCATATTTATACGATTACCTGACGAGGGTCCTGAGTTTGCCGTATGAATAATAACAGTACTCAAATTTAATATGATAAGTTTAGACGTTTGATATGTTATTTTGTATATCTATTAAAAGATTTTCAGAAATCTAAAATATTCGTGTGTTTACGTAGTTATCTACTTATTTTAGTTCAATCAGAAAATTTGATAGTATTACACTGCGTCAGACATTTTGAAAAATGATTTGTTCAGAACTGTTTGGTATTTTTTTTAATTTGATTTTTTTAAATCTTTACTACATATTTATGAGTTAACATAACGTTTGTTGGTTTATACGTTTGTAAAAGCTAACCACTGGATATTCGGATTTGATCATGATGATTCTTTCACGGATAGAAACTAAGAATGATAATTATCATTTTGTAATGTCTTATTTTTCTTCTAAGAGCAGGTTTTGTCCTGCCGTGAAAAATAAAAAAAACCTACCTTTTACTATATTGATGTTTATGCTCGTATATGCTACTGAATATGTACATGTTTATAACTATCTTTTTATTCCTAACTTTGCGCCTACGTGGAATAATCATACTCCTTTAAATGTGTTATTCTGATGTTATACAGCTATACAGGGTAGGGCAAAAGAAATGAGTGAGAATAATATGTAATACCCTTCTTCTACGACGTATGCGTTACAGACAGATAAACTAACTACGTTTGTACTTACTTAATCTTGAAAACCAAACTAACCTAAATTATTTAAAAAAATAATAAATGTAGTGCATTTAATCCGTTTTCTGTGCATGTTGTGTTAGTCTATTATTGTTGCACTTCTAAATGTATATCACACAATAGCAATGTGTAAACAATTGTTGGCTAACCTTGAATAAATTAAATAAATAAAAGAATTTTGAAAATTGCACATCGCGGTACACAGAAAGCCTGCATTCTTCTCGTATACCAGGAAACCCCGGCTTTTTGTTATTGCTTATTTACCGCACCGTTTTATTGTTTTGACAGGACATACGCCTCTGGATCTGACGGAGCCTGATTTTTCCCTTCACCTTTTGAAATCACGTGTCTATCAGTCAACATGCCCGAATTCTAGGAAACCTTGAAAGCGAATATTGAATATACAGCATGTTAAATAACAGAGGGCGTTCCCGTTAACCCGCAATAGTATAGCATACATACATGCTAAAAAAATATTAGCATTCGAAATCAAAATGTTTTTTTTTTATATTAAAATATTCACTAAAATGTTAAATTGATACGGAAAAGAAACACTCTGTACACGCGTACGCATTCATAAATAAATTGCGACGTTGCCGTCCTTCAAGTACAGTTAACATACTGTATATAAATATATATATATACCAACTAGCACTTTGCTTGCGACTTCGTCCGCGTGGATTTCGAAATAATTTATTAGCACTCACATTAGTGAGTGTCTCTCTTTGAATGCACCCTACTACCAGTGACATTTTTTTGGAATTGTTTCATTAGTTCCGGAGATTACGCCTACGAAACTAGAAACGTCCAAAATGTTACCTCTTTGTAATATTACTATTAGAATAGATTTTCCGCTAAAACTTTTGTGGTAGAGGATTCGATATGCAATAAAACTAGCACGAATTTAATAGTACATTACTAGGGTGTAATTTGACTACCTGGAGGATACGGCGGAGCATACGGTCGAGGTGTACCCTGCTTGGGCGGAGCACCGACGTGTCCTCGTAGAGGCGATCGGTGGCGGTGACCTCTCGCGCCCTGCTCTGGTTCAGACCATGGTGCGGAGCGAGAGGGAATGGGATGCAGTCACCTCCTTCTGCGAAGCAGTCATGCTAGCGAAGGAGGAGGCCGAACGCGCGAGGGAGAGACAACTCTCTTCTTCGCGCCCCAGCCGCCGCGGGAGACGCCCCTGGCGTCGGGGATCGCGAGCCGATTTCCGGCCACCGTAGGCTTGCGGACGGCGAGCAGGGGTAGCTCACCGTCCGGTAAGGACCAGGCCCGGGTCGGCGGCACGTCGTGTTCCACGCACGCCTCCAAGAGTCGTCAGCACTAGTGACAGAGCCCCATAGGGTTATTGCTTGCCAGGGTTGCGGAAATGTTCAAACGAAATACCGCGTGGGTGGTGGGTTTTTAGTCAGTAGAAGTCTGACACTCCCTTCCGCTCCACCCAGAGCGGAAGAAGAAGAAAGAAGAAGAAGTCATTCGACGATTTTCCCGCCCAGAGAAAAAAAAGCGCAGTAGTCCGACTAACCATTCGAGTAAACGACTAACCATCGGCGATTTACTCGCTCAAGAAACGCACAATGAAATATACATTCCGTGTAAACGAAAGAGAAGCATATATTAATAGTTGCTCTCTGACTGTTCACACTACCGGTGACTACTCGCTTCACTAGTTTTGTCGCTGAGCGACATGAACTGTCAAAGATAATACTCGCACAGCGATCATTTGGCGGTCAGAACTCTTGCTGAAAGACCACCCAGATGATAGCTCATCGACTAAGCTATCGGAACAACGCACTCGTTGCTCGCCAACTTGTTTTCAGATGCTAGCTCTACTGACTTAAATATTTTTTTATTTTGTTGATACAAAACACTTTCTTCTCAATTTCTTACTAAATAATAACCAGTTTATATTTTGATGTTACCCTGAATTACTGTAAAGTTAAATTACTGACGGCCTAGTTATTTTTTTTTAATTTGATCACGTATGATCACCTTCTGACCAGATAGTATATCAAGTAAGGTAAGCGACGAAGTGGTCGAAGATGAAGCATGCTTATCTGTAAGTAACCTATTTACTCTTTACATAAAAGACCCCCAGGTTGTAGCCATCAGGAAATACAGCAAAAATCCATAATATCAAATACCCATACTAATATTACTTTGTCAGTTTATCTGTTGGTCTAGGTGTTACTTTTTAAAGACATCGAAAAGGCTCGTTGACGCTTCTCGCGACCCAAGGGCTGACTATTTCTTTGGTCAACGGCTAAGCATTACCATACAACGAGGCAATGCCGCCAGTATCTTGCCAGCCGACAGCGTGAAGGATCAATTTGTTGACGCTTTATTCTAGTTTGTATTTTAAGTATTTTAGTACATAATTATAATTATATATTTCCTGAAATAAATGTTTTCCCGTTTTTGTTACTACGTCTTAATGGATTTCGATGCAATTAAGTCCACAAATAGACCATATCTTGGAATAGGACATAGAATACTTATACAACGTGTAATTTAAAGGGTATATACATACCAAGTGCACGACTTCTTTGGATGATAATAAACGATATGGCAAGGGTTTTCTAATCCTATGTATACATGTGTGGAACTTATTAGAAATTTCAATACATTGATACCAGAGACCGAATTTTTCAAATTAGGAAGAACAAAGAGAATTATCGTTTTATTGGCAAGTGACGTGGAAAGTGATGACCCTCATAGTGCTGTGACACGTTTGTTATTACTGGTATTCAAGAAACATATCGCTGTCCCCACCGAATAAAACCGTAATCGACTATTACGATAGAAGTGCTTTTATTTAAAATAATTATTCTAGTGGTCCGATTACACCTTGTGAATTTTTCTCAGCTAATTTGTACGAGTACTTTCCGAGTTAGACATTTTGGAATGGATTTAGCTGTACTGTAAACCTAAAAATGAAAATATATTTTTGCCTCGAATATCCTTGCAACATATTAATACTGACTAAAAGTTCACTCATTTTTTCTAGTGCACAGCTATTACAATCATATTCGAGTAAAAAAATATATCCGAATTTCGGTAATGTATATTACCATTTTATTCCATGGAAAGTTTCAAATTGCTTTTCTAGTAAAGTTATTTACGATATATCTTTATAGAAGTCAAGAATGGTTACATTGAATACTGTATTCTGTATTTTAACCAAAAAATCGTAATCTATTTTACGATAAAGAATTCAAGCCGACAATATTTATTAACATTTCAACAATGTATCAATTGTACAAATTTTGGTTTGTGCATCAAGATAAATCAGCGCAATACATGGCTACGAAGCGGCAATATGAATCAATTTTTAACACAGAGTACAACTACTCATTTTTCAAACCGAAAAAAGATTTATGTGCAATTTGCTCTCTGTACGAACAAGCTGAAGAAACAAAAAAAGCTTCTTTGGAGGAAAATTACAGGGCATATTTAAAGAAGAAGAATAGAGTTCGGGAAATAAAAACAGAAGAAAAAGCTGCGGTAGACTCAACACATACCACTATAGCAGTTTTTGATCTGGAAAAAGTCCTCAGCGTGCCTCAATCTGAAGTAGGTATTTTTCACTACAAGCGAAAATACCCTATTATAGGGTCTTTCATTAAGCGTGTCCTATCTTTAAATTTAAATAAAACAAAGTGTGTGTGAGATATTATCGAAATTATTTATTTATTTGAAAGATGTAGTGATGCCATTATGTGTGAAATATTACATCATTCAAGTGTCCACCACGGCTTCTCTGGGTGGAGCGCATGCGAGATATCCAATTTTCAATGACTTTTGCGCATAAATCAGGCTGAATTCGACCTATGGCATAAGTTATGTTGGCTTTGAGGGCCGCTGTGGTTTGTGGTTTATTCGCATAGACCTGCGACTTAAGAAAACCCCACAAGAAAATGTCTAGCGGGGTTAAGTCACAAGATCTCGGTGGCTAGTTCACATCAGCTCCACGTGAGATGACCATGCCCTCAAATCTCTCATGCAGAATATTCAATGTGGCATGAGCTGTGTGGCACGTAGCGCCGTCTTGTTGAAACCACATGTCGTTGGTGTTCAGATGATCCAGTTCATGCCAAAAAAAGTTGGTAATCATCGACCTATAGCGCTCGCCGTTGACAGTGATGGCCTGGCCAACGTTGTTCTCAAAGAAATATGGCCCGATGACGCCGCCAGCCCAAAACCCACACCAAACTGTAACTTTTTCGGGATGCATTGGACGCTCTTGGATCTCATGTGGATTGGTATCGTCCCAAATTCGACAATTTTGTTTGTTTACGTACCCATTCATCCAGAAATGGGCCTCATCGCTGAAGATAATTTTTCTGTGAAAATTACGGTCAGTTGCTAACTGCTCCAGTGCCCATTCAGCGAACACACGTCGTTGTCTATGGTCGTTTACCTTCAATTCCTGGGTGAGTTGAATTTTATACGGGTGCAGGCCCAAGTCACGAAGCAAAATTCGCCAAGTTGTGGTCTGTGAAAGGCCGAGTTCTTATGAGAGACGCGAAATCGACTGCCTCGGGTTCTCCTGCACACTCTCACGGACAGCGGCGATGTTTTCGGCAGACCTTGCGTTTCGTTGATGTACGGATGTTGATCGATCATTTACCGAACCAGTGGACTCAAATTTATCCACCACACGACGAATAGTCCTGTCGGTAGGACGATTCGCACGCGGTGCGTTGCCCAAACACTCATTTTGATAAAACAATTTTATCATTTGCACGTGTTGTTGAATGCTATAGCTATCCATGATGATTTGGCAAAACAGAATGAATAAATGACAACCAATTTGACAGATGTAGCTTCAACAAGATGGCCGCTACTAACTGTCAAAGTTCGGACGTGCCTATTGGAAGACCCGTTATAATTTCACAGTGTTCGACACTGTAAATAAATCAGGATACTGCTATGTTTGGCACCTCTCTGTTGCGAAAAGAGGGTCGGTAGAAATAGGAAGTTGTTTATTGCAATTTATACAGCACGAATCTATAAAAGGTATCAGAAATATATCATTTTAGTCTGATGGCTGCGCTGGACAAAATAAAAATAGATTTATTTAAGCCATGTTTCCCTACGCCTTAAAAACGTACGGGCTAGAAAGCATAACACACCGTTTCTTTGAGACTGGCCATAGTCAGAGTGAGGGTGATAGCATGCACTCATGTGTTGAACGGGCACTGAAGAATAAGGTATTATATTATACTCCCGACCAAGTCTACAGCGTTATAGTAAATGCTAAGGTGGTGAGAAATATAATTTAAAAGAGATGGAGCAAAGTGACTTTTACAGTTTGAAAAGTCTTATTTCAGGGAAAAACTGGCTAAAGGATACCAAAGGCAGAAAAATTTCTTGGTCGAAGGTAATGGAAGTTCAAGTGACCTTTGTTAGACCTCATATTTTGCTTTTGAAGTATGATTTCGAGGATGAATATTTTGAGTTAGATACTGAACAGGATATTACTAAACCAAAACGTGGGCGGCGTGCCAAAAATTCTGAGACAATAAGTACTGCAGTGGAGATTTTAAAACCAATTTATAATCAACCGCTCCCTATAAATAAACCACTGCTTGATGATTTGCTTGGGTTGTGTGCCAGTGAAACGATACCCAAACACTATCATGGCTTTTATGAGTCTTTTATATGCTGTGAGAACCCTCAACAGCAAAACTCAGATGAGCTCTATGGGTCAGACTTAGAAAATACTGAATACTAATATAAATGTGTGTCTGTTGTATCTGTTATTCTTGATAATTTTAAATCGTGTCCGTGTTGATCTATGTTTGCTTGTTTTTATTAAATACCTATTAACAACTTATAAAAACAGTGTTTTTTTTTATATTTTGTTTCTATAAGTTCACATTTGCGGTAAGGTATAATAAACTGTATTAGGTTTTTACATTTACCGAACTAATTCTTCTTGCCATGGAAAACTAACGTAATGCAATTTTTCTGTAATTGCTATAGTTTGATTAGGCACCGAACAATATCGCAACATTGCATTACCGATATAGTGAACATCGCTTTTCTGTAGGCAATAAGATCGCGATCGACTATTACTGTATAGGTCATTATAGACAGTTCTCGCGAATAACATGGTATTGTTGCTTTACCGTTCAAAATTGTGTTTCCAATTATGATTATATGCATTTTTAGTCATAACTTTAATTTTATTCACAAGGTTTTATTGCTTTAATTATTCATTATTTAAAAAAAAATAGCATTTTTTTTTAGTATCTAAACTATCTTGTTACGTAAACGTACTACGAAGTCATTGTTAAAAAACGGTTTTTTAATTCTCCTAAACAATTTGGTTTTTTCGATTACGATTTTATTCGGTGGGGACGGCGATATGAAACCAATAATTTGGGGTCAATTCTGTGAGTCACTTATTTTGAGCTGAAACTTTGCATAGAGTCTCCATACCAGATGTTGTCTTCAGTCCTTTTGGATAGATATGGGGTTTCCGTTACACGTTGTATATATGGTTGTTCTTCTGTGTTACTTATCGACTTTCAAGCTATTAAAACCGATGGTACAATCTAGAAATAATGTAAAGTAGGAATAGCACCCTGGCTAAAGTACAGTAACGCTATCAAAACTATTCTACGTCGTAATCTATATTAATGGATACGGATTACTAGTATTGCCGTCTAATAATATATTCACTATTCAGTCCTTGGAGCGCGATAGGTTAACAAACACCCAAATTTACATACTGTGACATTTGAAATAGGAAATAGAATTACCAAACTTAACTTGACGTAAAATTCATTACACAATCAAACTAATTATCTCTTCCTGAAACTCGAATACTTTGAATTCTCAATAACAATTAATTCTCAAATTGGGTCCGAGTGCTCATCGTGTTTTCGAGCATTAAGTAAACAGAGTCTGCTCTTAACGTGACAAGAGCAAGGTTTCTCAAGAGTGCGCGTTTTGGGCACTTCTATAATTGAGATGCGGGTTTTTTTTTTAAAGAGAACCAGTTTCGTTAATCTAAATATATATTTCGAACCCGTAACTTCTCGATCACAAGTCTGAGCCTTAGTCATTAGGCTGTTGACGCTTTCTTATACGGTCTGTCGGTGTTCTACAGATTGTACTTCGGAGAGTGTGCGCAGGAGCTCCATGACCTGATCTCTCTATCTCCCTTTCACTACCGATCTACCAGACGTACTGCAGGGTACCATCCACACTTCCGTCTTGTCGTACTAAGCGCTTCTCCTCTTCATTTATTGTACACTAGCCAAGATGTGATAATCTTTGCCGACTTCTGAGGACCCCAGCCTTTAAAGCAAGCAAACGAACAGTTGTAAAAAGAAGTAGTATCTTCTGGGCTGGCTTGTTCTATCATAGACCTCGTCAATCACTTACCATCAGGCGTGATAGAGCTCAAGAGCGTGCTAATCCTTAGTAAAAAAATACGCGTTTGCAAATAATTCTTCTAGATGGGCGTGCTTCATTTTCGACCACATCATCAACGTTTGAGTACCATCAGGTGAGATAGTGGTCAAACGCGAATCTATGATCAATAAAAAAAACAACTCGGTTTATATTTCTTTTATGATTGTGCAATTCATAGTTCTTTATGAAATAATTATTGTTTCAGGTTATGTTATAATAGGTTGGGGAAAAAGTTTCTTCGCATTTTTTAAGAAATTCAAATCATTTTTTAATAAAGTTTATTTACATTTAACTAAAGTATGTAGGTACCATTTTGTTCTATAACTTTTTGCCATGAAGGTGCAAGGTCAGGACTATACGGCGGATGCATTAAGACTTCCCAGCCAAATTCTCTTAATTTTTGCTGAGTGGCTAAATATGTGTGAGGTCTAGCGTTATCATGATGAAAAACCACACCCCTTCTGTTGATTAATTCCGGCTGCTTTCTCTCAACTTCTTACTTTAATCTCATCAGTTGTTCGCAGTAGAGTTCAGAATCGATAGTCCTGCCTGGTGGTAAAAGCTCATAATGAATAATGCCCTTCAAATCGCACCACACACACAGCATCACCTTGTTGCGAGTTAACCCGGGTTTCGCCACAGTCTGTGAAGCCTGACCGGCCTTTGACCACGACCTTTTTCACACGTTCTTGTCGTACATGATCCACTTTTCTTCACCAGTTATCAGCTTCTTCTAAAATGGTTCGGTTCCATTACGTCGTAATAAAGAATCACAAATGAGTACACGGTTCATTAGGTTTCTTTCAGTGAGCTCGTGAGGTACCCAAATATCGAGCTTTTTTGTGTACCCAGTTTTTTTCAAATGCGCAAAGACTGTTTTGTGGTAAATTCCCAGTTCTTCAACTACGTCGTAACCACTGATATGCCGATCTTGCTCCACTTTAAAAAAAAATGGCATCCATTTTATCCGTAATAGGGCGACCAGAGCGACGTGCATCTTTGACATCAAAATTTCCGGATTGAAAACGTTAAAACCAAATTTGTGCTACTCTCACAGACACTGCACTAGGTCCATAAACATCGCAAATTTTTGTCGCGGCTTGCGTTGCATTTTTACCTTTTTTGTAGTAAAATTTTAAAATGTATCGAATTTCTTCATTAGATTCACTCAAATCTGAAAATCACACATTTTCCTAATTTGAATTTGAAATTATATTCTTTAAAATGTAAACTTTCAATGATACCAAAACCAGCCAGATACAAATATGTAGTATAGCCACAGAGATTTTATTACAAGTTCATACATACTATAATGCGAAAAGACTTTTTCCCCAACCTCTTATATATAAATTGCAGGCTTGTGTTATTATTTTATTTTGTTTTGCATTTATAAGATTAGGTGTCTATTAATACTTATCTTTTATGCGAAATGAAACGCTAAATACTCGAAAATACTTTGAAACATCGTAAGTGTTTCGATTATTTACAAAATTGTTTCTTGTCTAGAACAACGAAACATATTGGTTTTATGAACCAACTCGTTCGATAGAAAATTGGATTGCAAAGAATATTGGAGTCTGCATCCAAACGCTATGTAAATGTACTACAGAAAAAAAATGGAAACTACAGTTTGATTGAAAGAATATGTACATAGGGATAATAGTTTTTGTGTTTGTTTTGTCATTCCTATATATTGGATGTGGTAGCTGCGTCTAAATGGACAGCTGAAAATACACAAGGGAATTTTAAACTGATATGAAAAATCCGCTTAAATGCTGAAAAAATACTAAGCCGAAGATTTTTTCTAGTCCTTTTTACGGGGGGGAGGGAGTGTCAGACTTCTTTGACCAACAACCCACCCTGTTGCTTCAGTTGTCATCGTATTCCGGGGCCGCGGTATTTCGTTAACCTATTATAGTATGTATTTATGAATGTGATTATAATCAGCCATTAAAAGTCTTGAAAGTTACATACTTAAAAAACAGCTATTCTCAGTGAGAGCCAAAACTAATATAATATATAAATATACTAATAATTGATATTATACTAGTCTATAAAAATACACTAATATAATAACGTGAAACTGTACTAATAACACATAATATTCTATTTAAAATTTAAAAAGTTACAGTTTGTTTTTAGAACCCGAATCCGGCGCATTATGAATTTGCTCAGTATTTTTTCGAAGGCTGTCAGTATTTTAGGCAAGTTTATTTAAACACGGATCACAAAGCTCCGCGCCGCGGGCGGTCGTAATAAAGGTTGTGTTCAACTATGAGACGTGATCTTTGACTTTCGAAGGTATTCGCACACTACTACGTTTATTGGAAACTTGGAAGACGGTCATAATATTACGACGTCATTATAAATCGATATTTACTTTATATCATAGTTAGATAGCACGTCTATTGAACAACAGGTCTCGGGATCGTTTTTCGGGTCGCGCAAAAAGTGCTAGTGCATTGTTTTATTAAAAATTTCCCAAAAGTAGCCCATAGTTAGGAAGTTAGCGGTTAGATACTCCCGTGCCTCGAAAAGCACGTTACGCGATTGATCCTGCACCTGACATCTTCCGATCGTGTCATTGTAAGAAAGAGAAAGAAACAAAGAGTGTAGGTACACTCTTACTTCTGCACTATAATATCTCCTGTGCAGTTAGCTAAACCCCGCTGAGGTAGGTCGCCGCGCCAGCGTGCACAGTGACTAATATTATAACTAGCAGAAATAAAACTGTAATATTTTTTCACCGAATAAGTATTGGTTTACACAACCTTTGGCCGATATAATTTAAAATTTCTAGAATAAAAAATCTTGTAAGGCAATTTGTTTAATCGTGAACAATACACACTACACCATTTAGTGTCATACTAATTTAGTCAATGACAAGTTTAAGACAAGACCATTCCAACAAATTCTATCATCCCTTTACCCTTTGTCAACATAGCAACAAATCATAATCATCCACCCTTAATGTTGATCCCTATTCCTATTCGCATAATCTGTTACGCCATAGTGGTCAGGCACCTTACTCAACCGATGACAGTATTACTTGGTGTCATAACGGATTTGCGTTGCCTCGCGGCTCTGCCTGCATATATTCTTTATCAGAATATAAAGTTCTATTGTATTGGAATACAGACATGCCATCTTTATTTCTGTGACGAAATGAGTTCCGCTTATTGCGCAGGGAGCACACTGTAAAATATTGTTAGGAGGTTTAAGTAACGAAGTTTTTGTCTTGCCAGATTTCAGTGTGTTAGCAGTAAACTTAGAGTTAATACTGTGTAAGGTCTGCCGCGTGTTTTGGTTTTGTTTTTATGTGCCATGGCGGGAAAATTACTTGACAGCTGTTAAGGGTTTTGAGGAAGTTTGCAGGTTGAGGAGGGTTTGCAGGTTTTGATATAGTAGGAGTCTTTGGAAAAGGATTTATGAAATGTTGCGTTCTTTTTTTATTACGAATGAGCCCGCTCATGACCTCGATCACACCTAATGGTAAGTGTAAGATGAGGTATACGATCGAACGAGCGAGCCCAGAAAATGCCTATTCACTCTTGCTTTAAAGGCTGACGGGTTATATGTGGCAGGGAACACAGAAGCCGGCAGAGAGTTCCACACCTTGGCTGTGCGCACAATGAATTTTGAAGAAAAGCGCTGAGTACGACAAGACGGTATATCGACCAAGTGTGGATGGTATCCTGCGGTACGTCTGGTAGACCGGTAGTAAAAGGAGGATGAAGGAGTTATGTAGTGGAGCTCCTGCGCACACTCTCCGAAGTATAATCTGTAGAATATAGACAGGCAAGTAACGTTTCGCCGGTGAGCCAGGCTTTGAAGTTTGCCTGCCAGAACCTCGTCACCTATGAGCCTTTTAGCTTCTACTTTTAGTGTTCTACTTGATTTAATTTTATGTATGCATTTCATCATCTTAGTGTTTTTTCTAACTATGTTGCGGTTAGCTTCCAGTCTAAACCTATGCAGCTGGGTACTAGTGCTTTACATAGAGTGTCTGGCTAACACGATACCCTTTGGCAGGACCGCTGTCAGATATTCTGAGGTCTAAATACCCGTAATGAGCGTGCCGATAACCGATCCGAACCCGAACCGAGAGCTTCTTGGGGTGACTTTAACTTCCACACTGAATTTTGGCCCGTTTATCGAGGCTAAGGCTCAGTTAGCATCAAAAAAGTTGGGAATCCTAGCCAAGGTGAGACGGTACTTCACACCGGAACAGCTGCTCAATTTGTATCAAGCCCAGGTTCGGTCGTGTATGGAATACTGCTCTCATCTTTGGGATGGATCTGCGAAATACCAACTGGACGCGCTTGCGTCTATCGAGAAGCGGGCCAAGAGACTCATTGACAACGATGCATTGGTCGAGTCAAAGCTCCAAAGCCTTAAACACCGACGACGAGTTGCAAGTCTATCGGTTTTCTATCGGTTACATTTCGGGGAGTGTGCGATGGAATTACACAATCTGATTCCGCCAAGCCCGTTCCATCATCGGACTACGAGACAAACGGCGATGCGCCATCGTTACATGGTGGATATCCCACCCATACGCACAAAACGTTTTGGGAATACCTTCATTGTGCGTACGGCTAAGGAGTGGAATTCCCTGCCGGAGTCTGTGTTTCCCGATAGCTACAACCTAGGAGTCTTTAAGTCAAGAGTGAATAGGTTACTTTTAGGTAAGCGTGCTCCATCTTCGACCACATCATCACTTACCATCGGGTGAGATAGTGGTCAAACGCGAATCTATTTTCAATAAAAAAAACGACTGTCAAAGATGCAGAAATGAGAGCCGGTACGTACTTAACGTGCTTTTCGAGGTACGGAGAATTCTTAATCTGTTAAGATAGTTACCTAGCCACGAATCGACTGAAAACAAGAGTTGCTTTACCATCTATTATTATTTATGTACGAGCTGCTCATGAGTAGCTCTACAGTGGTGTCTGTAAAATAGTTGTTTTTGTTGGCAATTGTTTATAAGAAGAACTTGGAATTTCAACGCCGTGGGTTCGATCCTGCACCTGAACAAATGCTTGTAAGACCACACTAATAGTTGTTTCGGGCGTGGGTGTTAGTAAAAAACTTTTTACCAGAAAATTAAACCGACTCCCAAAAAACACTGCAAAGTGAAAAATAACTTTAATTTCGGTAGTCGGTGTCTTTAGTTTTGTATTTTCGTTTTTGGCACCGACTTCCGAAATTAAAGTTATTTTTCACTTTGCAGTGTTTTTTGGGAGTCGGTTTAATTTTTTGGTAAAAAGTTTTTATTTCACTCTTTTTAGTTGGTTGATTTTTAATTTACCTAGTTACAAGAGCCTAAATGTCAACTACTTATAACATTTTACAAAATATTGCTTTTCCCAATACTGGGCCGTTAATTTTTGAGGAGTTCTCCTGGTACTTCACCATCAGCTATACATCACCATATGCATTGTGACGAGCACCAAGTGCTTAATATCCATATTCAAGTAATCGAATCGCAATCCACGAAATACTTATTATTGAGTAGTTTCGGCGGCCATTTGTGGTCTTCATCATCAGTTCCACTTCCCCAAATGGTACTTTTTGAGAGCAACTGCACAAGTTACTATAAGAAATACCCAAAACGCCATAGGTGTGCATATAATATTTGTAGAGTTCCCTCGATTTCTCCAAGATCCCATCATCAGATCCTGACTTGGTGACAAATGGTACCAATTTTCTAAGTATACCCTATCAAACAAAAAAATAATTTTCCAAATCGGTTCAGCCGTCTTCGAGTACTCGGTGACCATACATAAAAAAAAAATATATATATATATATACGCGTCGAATTGATAACCTCCTCTTTGGTCGTCGGTTGAAAAATTGCACTCACGATACAAAAATTACTAGCGTGGCGCAAAGGTCTCCTTATAAAAAATTTTTTTGCAAAAAATAAAGCCAAAAATAATTTTAATTTCGGTATTCGGTGTTATTATTATTAGTTTTATATTTTCTTTTTTTTCACACCGCCTTCCGAAATTAAAATTATTTTTGGCTTTGTAGTGTTTTGATATGGAAGTCGGTTTTATTTTTTGCAAAAAAGTTTTTATTTTCGCGCTTTTTAGTGGGTCAGTTTGTAATTAATCTAGTTAAAAAAGCCAAAATGTCAACTACTTATCACCTTCACCAGCAGAGTAAACGAAAAGATCGTCAATGTAAATATTCTTTTCAGACTTTTGTCTATTTTTCAGAAACGGCTTGTCAGATTTCGATTAAATTTTCATTCATTTCATTTGGAAAGTGTACCCTTTCCAACAAAAAAAGATTTTTTCAAATCGGTTGGCAAGCGACGGAGCTATAACCGAACAAACATAAAAAAAAAAAACAAACCAACATCCGAATTGAGAACCTCCTCCTTTTTTAGAAGTCGGTTAAAAATATATAATATTTTATATAAAAATGGTCGCTTGAACTAATCTTTCAACAAAGCCTAGTTCTTTCAGTCAATGATATTTCAATCGCCTTTAAAAGGTTAACCAAAATACTCTAAATATAATCGCAAAACAAATACCCATGGGATATTCTTAGATAAAAACAAAAGGCCATTTTATATATAGACCCACATTCCAACATTACTTGAATTTCAATTTTCTATCGGCCTCAGTCCCTGTTACAAAGGGGATTGTATTTTTTCACGCCGCGGTATGGGGTTATCTTTATTGGTTTTCCTTCTAATTTAACACGCCGAGTTCTTCGAGGAACGGCGTCGTGAAATACCCGTTAGATTTGTTTCGAGGGCTCCATCACGGGCTTAGGGATCAGATACGGCTGATTCGCTGTCTAGTTAAATATAGAGCTTAAGATGTTGGGCTGATTCTTGTTTTATTGTTCTTTTCTTAATATTTTTTTTTTGTTGTGTCATTAGGTACAATTGTTTCTTTGATAGATACATAACACTTTTGTTGAACATCATGTAGAAGACACAACACACACATCAGAGAAAATGTGAAAAAAATGTAAATAAGATAGATAGATAGCTGAAACCTTTTTTTTGATAATTGGAGCGCTTGGAAGGACTTTAAAAACTTTAATAAAAGTGGGGAGGGCTAAATTAGTATACTTAATTAATTACTCATAAAAACAGAGAAAAAATATTAAAATAAATATAATATATGCAGATATATGTATATATATAATACAATACAATACATAGGTAATTAAATAATACAATACATATAATGTGTTCTTTAACTAAAAGTAGCCAGTAACTGAGCTTGTCTTACTGGCACCGGCAATGCATTCCACAAACGAATAGCTTGCACTTTAAATTAAAACATGGACAATGCTAACGAGAAAAAAATTGGCCAAGTGCGAGTCAGACTCGCCCATGAAGGGTTCCGTAGTATCTATAATAAATATAATATAAATTTTATTTGACAAAAAAAACCTTACAAATTTATTAAAACTGGCTTATTTACAATTTTTACAACTACGTCAAAAACTTTGTTTTTCATAGTGTTTGTATGAATTACAAAGTTATATTTGCGGTTTTAGAAAATATGCTATATCTCAAAAATCTCGTTCAAACAAATTTTCCTTAAAATTTTACATTAAGATCTACAGCATAATTTTTTTTTAGATATTTTTCTTCATTATTATAGAAGTTAGAGGGGGACACACATTTTTTACCACTTTGGAAGCGTATATCTTTTATTATTTGGAGTAGTTACTACGGAATTCATGGGCGAGTCTGACTCGCACTTGGCCAATTTTTTTTTTCGTGGTTAATCATGCTTTTTAGTCTGATTAGTGTTTTTTAGTGATTGTTCCTACTAGTCCTACTAATATTCATAACGTGATTGTCCTATGTTTGTGTTTCAGTCACGCAAAATGGCTCAAGAGATTTAGCCGAAAAGTGGTACACACCTGGTGGATGTGATGTGGGATGATAACCTAGTTGATGATAACTAGATGATAACTACTGCTACTGTTTTACACGTTAGCGAAGTCGCGCTAAAAAGTTAGTCTAATATAAATGCGAACATTTTAGAAATGGACAGATGGAAGTTTGTTATTCTTAGAGGATAAAACCAGTAAACCAGTAAAGTAATAAAACTTTGCAGCTATAATAACGCTTAATAGATAGGCGTTGACGTAGGCGGTTCCACCGATACAAGCCAGTTGGGGGTCTATATTGAAAGTCTGTCAATAGTAAAGATTCCCGAAATATCTGTGCCAATATCCAAACTTGTACGTAGGTTAGGAATATTGTTAGAAAATTGAATGTTTGATAATAGTAAAGTAAGTAAAGTAAAGTAAAATTTATTTCATCAAACTATGAATTATAATGTTAGGAAAAAACCTTTTAAGCCACAATTGGCTTGTGATAGGTAGTTCCGCTCTTCCAGTTATCGTTGACAATATTTTGATTCGAGAAGTAAACAGTAAACAGAACCACAAGGGAAAAATGAAATGAAATAAAAATATATCTAAACTAAACTAAATACATATAAACCAAAGAGAAAAGGAAACTTATTATAATAACAAAATTGATCGAAACTAATTAATTAAAACTCGGGATATAAAACAAAAGTAATTGTGCACGCGTGTGTATGTGTGTGTGTGTGCTTGCGTGTATGTGTGTGTGTGCTTGCGTGTGTGTGTGTGTGTTACTCCCTGATTATGTAACCTTAGAGTGTGTAGACTCAGTTTCCTCGTAGATTTTAGTTGTTAACCATCGCATGAGTGTCTTTTTACAGTCACAGTCACTACGAGAGAAACTACATAAATAGATTTATGTAGTTTCTCTCGGCGAAAATGATAGCAACTATATGAGTAAATTTTCTATTGTTACTTCGAGCCTTGGATGAGGGAACTTAACAACTTCTTTGCAACACACAAATATTCCACCGTGCCTATAAAATCATGCTCAATCGTTGTTCATGCCGTAATATGCCGCAGTCGTTTCGGGAAGTCAGAAGCAAGAAAATATGATACCGGTCTTACCGCTGGATATTATGTTACTCAATTACAATTTTGTGGAGGTGAAATTGGCTGTCACTCCAAGTAAAATACAGGGAATTAGCTGAATTTGGATTTAAAGAAAAACCATTCGCAACATACTGTTACGAGCTGGGGTTCGGGATAGAAATATTTTACGCCAATTAAACCAAAATTAACACTTTAATTAAATAAACACAAAAATAAAAATTAAAACATTCACACTACTATACTTGTCACTTAACACTTAAATCGCACTGAAATTCACTTGTAGAATTTCGATGATATCGCCTCGTATCTTCATATATGCCGTCTGCGTTCCTTTGCGATCTATTTATAAATAGATCGCAAAGGATAGAAGAAGGAAGGGGTATACCCCGATCTGCGTTCTAGAACGTTCTTGTACAATCGACTATACTACCAAGAATGTTCCAGAAGCTACTCTACTAGATACTTAGTATTACTACTCGCCGCCAGGTGGCGTTAGTGTCTCAAACGTTCTAGAAGTCGAAGTTTCTCGACATATTCAGTACTGCTACTCGCCGCCAGATGGCCTTAGAGTATCGAACATTCTAGATGTTGTTCGAAGTTTCTCGACGTACTTAGCTAAGCGACTGGCGTAACAATACTTTGGAAAGTTAAGGTGCTTAGTTTAGACAGCAGAGTCAACTATGACCAAATTATACAATACACTAAAATCGGCATTCTTTACAATAAATGCATGTGTATATAGCCGCAGAGACTCAGGTTAATGACTTTTATACCGTTATCAGACCAAGAGCTGTATCAATATTAGGCAGAGTGCGAGGGAGCGCCAACGGTATCCTGAAGAAATTAATCAATAAAATGGATAATCCATTTGTTAAATACCCATTCAACTTGCATATTTATGACGACCCGGTGTTTAATATTTACAAAATTTATGATAAGTGAATTATATTTATCGACATAGATTTTTGCTCCAAACACTGGCATTATTATGGCCGAAATAATGGGTATATAAATAAATAAATTAACACTCCATTTGCACGACGGCCTCCGAAGATTCTCGATCGCTTAGTTCGTTTTTGTCTAGATGTCCCAATGTATGACGTCACAAAACCTGTGACCTTTGGGTCCTAACATATATGTCCTGACAATGGGTTCTACCCTAATCATTAGTTTGCGGTTATATCTTGATTTCGCTGGCTTAACCAAGGATCAAGTTATCCGCGTTTCCGAGATATGCCTTAATACGCATTAACACTAGGATTATTCTATTATTTGAGGACTAAAGCACTATATTAGCTACCCAGGCAGCACTTACCTTTGAATCATTACAGTCTATTAACCTAGCCTATTGAGAATGCATATTCTAGAATGTATAGGTAGAGTTGGCATAGAAAGTTGACTGGTACAGAATGCCTAAGGCATTAAGTCCGCCTTTGTATCATTTGTGTTGGATAAAGTTTTAATAAATAAATAATGTAGGAGCAGAAAGGAAAGTCAAGATTTATCCAGTACTAGTTTTTGTCCGCGGCTTCGGCCGCGTTATTTTAAACTTTGTCAATAATTCTTGTTGCCAATCGGTAGACCTTTTTGGGTGGTTAAAAAACGCATATAATTAAAAAAAAACATCACGAGGATCCATCCACCCCCTATAACTATCCTATGTCCTTCCCAGGGCCCTAAACTATTCCCATGCCAAATTTCATCTAAATCGGTTCAGCGGTTTAGGCGTGAAAAGGTAACAGACAGACAGACAGAGTTATTTTCGCATTTATAATATTAGTATTGTTACGAGCTGGGGTTCCTGATAGAAATAATTACGCCAATGAGACCAAAATTAATACTTTAATTTAATAAACACAAAATAGAAATTAACACAATTATTCGCACCACAATACTTGTCACTTAACACTAAAATCGCACTGAAATTCGCTTGTAGAGTTTCGATTATATCGCGTCGTATCTTGTAATGAAACCGCCGTCTGCGTTCCTCTGCGATCTATTTATACCCCGGTCTATGAGTTCTAGAACATTCCTGTAAATCGACTCACTGCCTACACTGCCAAGAATATTCCAGAAGCTACTCGAGATACTCAGTACTGCTACTCGCCGCTAGATGGCGTTAGTGTCTCGAACATTCTAGATGTCGGTTGAAGTTTCTCGACGTACTTAGCTAAGCGACTGGCGTAACAGTATGGATATGGATTTGTCACTTAAGCCGTAGAAAAGCTCGTGGCTAAATAATATCAACTTCACGAATCGATCATCTAGGTAAAGTAACGCTGGCCGAGGTCCGCTCTCTCTCTGGTCCGCTGATTGGTGACCATGTCGAGTTTCCTTCGTACCTCGGAAGGTACGTTAAGCCGTTGGACCCGGCCGTCATTTGGGCATCGTTACGGGTAGTTAGAAAGCCAAAAAATCTGACACTGTTCGAGAGGTATCGTGTTACTCACCTACTGAGCTGTGCAGATCAGATCGGCAGGTTTTTTATTATTACGAATGGGCCCGCTCTTGACCACGATCATACCCACAGAATAGATAAAAGAGGTTAAAATGGAAATAGTGCCTGATTTGTATGAGAACGCATGTCGCCGCTTGTCTCCCCACTCTTAAGCTCCACTACAAGCAAGAGGTCCGTTACGTATGCGAATTACGCGCACACTTAAAAAAATTACACACACTTAAATCGAGAGCTTGCTACTGATTGTAAATCACTGTCGATAAACATGCGCCGTGCATCACGGCCAATCAAGGCAAAGGACAAAACGTCAATGGTTGAAGTATGGCGCATGCAGTACATTGTAAGCGGACTTGGCCATTGCGTTGATTAAGCGAGTACACATCGGGCAATGTATACTTTTTGTAACTTGTTGCAATAATGTTGTTAATGTTCGGAATTTCATAGTGATCAGAATATTTTTATGTTTTTTACAAATAAAATTGTAATTAGATGTTATTTTTGACTTACCGATGGAAAGATATACCTCCTCGCTCTATAATTGGACGTAGTTATGCAAAAAGGATCCAATCCAAACTTTTACCGCCCATAAGACCGCCCATTGTAACACCTTTTGTAGTTTTTTAAGTCCTTATTTAATTCTGTCATGGTGTACAATAAAGAGTATATCTATCTATCTATCTTTTCCGAAATTTAGTTATATATACCACAAGCATCTTCAGGGTGATATATTAAAGATATCAATATAATTCAATTTCGGAAAAAGTGTGGAATGGATCCTTTTTGCATAACTACGTCCAATTGCGGTCTGAATTTTTGTTTTACAGGTTATAATTGCACAACACGGCATTTTAAAGCAGAGCTCTGTGTTCCGAAGTAATCCGAAGCGCACTAAACGCGGCGAATGAATTAATCGGTCGCGCTATGATTTTCGTATCATAAATGTGGCGCGCTCACCACGCCCACATTACCACTCCAAACTTATTCATCTATTCCGTGATCACACCTGATGGTAAGTGTAAGATGAGGTCTACGATCGAACGAGCGAGCCCAGAAAATGCCTATTCACTCTTGCTTTAAAGGCTGACGGGTCATATGTGGCAGGGAACACAGAAGCCGGCAGTTCCACACCTTGGCTGTGTGTACAATAAATGTTGAAGAAAATCGCTTAGTACGACAACACGGTAAATCGACCAAGTGTGGATGGTATCCTACGGTACGTCTGGTAGACCGGTAGTAAAAGGGGGATGAAGGGATTAGGTCGTGGAGCTCCTGCGTATACTCTCCGAAGTATAATCTGTAGAACATAGACAGGCAAGCAACGTTTCGCCGGTGAGCCAGGCTGTGAAGCTTGCCTGTCAGAACCTCATCACCGATGAGCTATTTATCTCTGCGTTAGATTGAGTCAAGTGCAGCTAGCTGGTATTTGGCTGAGCCATCCCACAAGTTACTGCAATACTCCATACAGGAACGGACCTGTGCTTTATATAAATTCAAACGCTGTCCAGGTGTGATGTATCATCCCAGGATGCCCAGCTTTTTGGCTGCAGTCAGTTTCTCCATGTAAAACACTAATAATCAGCTGCCTTCGGCTAGACTGAAAGAGGACCTCAAAATAGTAGGAAAAGACTAAATAGATGATTACTCTCTGTAGTATCAAAATCTAATCAACATGTGAAGAATCGAAAATATATCTAGCTTGACCTGTCCCACTGCGGGTCTAAATCTTAGCTCTTCCATTGTTCACTATTTTCTGTGATTTCTTAGTAATTTATTAGAATAATAATAACATCCAAGTCTTATCAAAATCTCTTGTTACTTTTATGCAGCGAACAAGTCTCGGGATTTTGAAAAAAAAAAAAGGATTATAGTGGTGAAATCTGTAGTAGAAAAGACTTAGGCATCACGTATGCCTAAGCTTTTTAAGCCATTGCCTAGCTTTTATCGCGGCTTTGAGCGCGGTGACCGAATCAAGAAATTTCGTAACGAAAATAAACCTAACACCCCCACTCCGATCGGCACAGCGGTGCGGCGTTGAAAGCCGTGCATCGTCTAACGTCGTTTCAGTTCGGCAGACTTCGGCACGGTGTTTGTGTGCGTGCGACTAGACGTATGCGTGTAGACTAGCTGCTAACTGCTCATAACTGAGTCCACGAGTGAGTTCGAGCCTGCGACTAGTTGAACCTTAACGTGTATGTATATGGTACGACTGTACAAATAATAATTGCATAAGTTGATAAAAAAAGCTATGAAATAGCTTTACCGCGGCTGTCCCCGAGTGCCACACTCATTTTTCTACTATAGATTTATGATAGATAAATCTGTATCCTATATATTCTATAGATTAATATCCCACAGCATTAAATTTGAAATACCTCTTTTACACAAAATTAAATCTTCAATCGGGACGAAATCCTTTTCGAATTACTTCAGCTCAAAACTTTTAATCCATTACCAAATAACTTGTCCTTAGATCAAGATCCTTTATCCGTTGGATTGCGGAAATTGAAATTTATAATATTGTAATTTAAAGTATGATAGAATTCAATTTATGTTACCTTCAAAGGGATATAAATCAGTCCAATTGATTTACAAGAAATTTCATAAAGATTTTTGTTTACATGGAAGTTCGTCGTAAGTAAAATATGGATGAGTATGAACCAAACCTATTTTATCTGAACCTGTAAAATGCATGAATGAATTATATTATTGTAACCCACTGTTTGGCAAACTGCTTCCCCAAAACTTTCAAAAATCTTTTGTTATGGTTTATGTTTCATATTTTTTCAATCATCTTTGGATCATATAATTAAACTAAATAGTTTATACATTACACTAGTTAACAAGGTTTTTGTCCCTGTTATTATAAATATTATTATTTTCTGGGGGTTTAAGATGTGCTGAATTGAATTCTGATGTTACAAAAATTCCAACACATCAGGCTACCTAGATATCTTTGCTCGAAGTAACAAGCTCTCCAGTTTCAAAGCACTGTTATAACATAATTTTAATAAGCTCGGTAAAAATCGGCTGCGATGACTTAAAGCTTTCATTTCCCTCATAATAATCCAATTTGATTCATTTTAATATCTGTTTTCATCTCCGAATAATCGAGTATTGAATATTTGCTAGCAAATTCTATCTAAAATTTATTTCGGAAAAATGTCATTTTATTGAAAACCGTTACAAAATAAAAATAAATATGTGGTAATTAAACTTTTTATATAATTTTGTAATGCATACTTTTAGATACCACCCAACGAGCACATTAGTGGAAATAGCAGCCTATTTTGTTACTTTGGGCTGTAAAATAGCGCTTTAAGGGTTCAAAAAGCAGTTCAGAGTTGCATATCTGCATCCGTAAATGTCTATAGTTATAAAAGTTACTTAAGGTGCTATAAGCGGAATCAAATACTACCCTAGCCTTCACAGTAGTCCACGGTAGAACTCATTTACCACTTACACCTTTATATGAGAGTTACGAAGGTCATTCTGCCACTCACAGCTGCATAGTAGTTTCCATTGTAACTTGTATAGGTTATAGTTATAGTAACCACTATTATACTACTATAAGTTTCATTATATAAATAATAGAAACTCTTATGCATACTATAGTTACAAAAAAATCATCAGTGTAACTAAGGCCTTTAGTAGCAATAGTCATTCCTTGCAGGCTCAATCCATTCGCCATTTTACAGCCGCTTTTGTAACTATTATAAAACATTTAATAAAATGGATGCTAAACGAATAAGTACGTAACTAGATCTTATTTATTTATTATATACTTTATTGTACACCTTACAATACACTTAAGGATACAAATAATTAATCTTATAACCTCAAAAACCGGAAAATAGGAGCTTTTTGTGGCTGTGAGTTGCACTAGGGGAACAAAAATCACTGGAAGCGTTAGAAGGGTGAAAATTAGCGCTATGATTCTCAAAAGGGAGTTATTAGAGCTCAAACTGCAGGTTATGACTACAGTACAATGACGCCATGATTTTTTAAGAAAACTTATAATTCACTTGCAAAATTGAGTTGATATACATTGGTTTTTCAGTTTGTGCATTAAATGTACCGGTAAACAATCGGCCACTTGCGAATAGTAAGTTATCGACACGTAAAAATACGGAAATAAAATTTATTCTGTATAACAAATAAAAAATATCACATATCTTTTGTTAATTTTTTAAATATCATAAAAGCGCGTTAAAATTACTCGAAAATTATCTTATATATCTACAGTAAACTGGACAGCGTTTTAAGTATCTTTATATATCTTGCTAATACAGAATACAAACATTTACTTCTTTATGTTTTATTTTCATGACGGCGACGAAAACACTTTACCAAAATATTACAAACAATGTCAACTGAAGATATACAATAAAGAACTATAATCAATTCATTCGTTCAAAGTAGTTCAAAATCATTCAAAAGTAGCGCTACGTGAGCTTTAGTATAGCGTTAATAAATCGTTATAGCTATTAAGGAACCTTTATGCAACCGTTGTGCAGGTTAAATGGAACTTTAGGTTGCATAAAATGGCGCCCAAATAGCGCTAAAGCGGCTGCTTTAAGTCTGCAGTAGACGCTCTAGCGCTTACGTCTATTACCATAAGTAATAATCGGATACGCTCCAAAGCTCTAATGCAGCCCTTTTGTGTTTAGTTGGGCATGACCAGTTTTTCGTAAAAATATTTCTAATTGCGCTTTAATTTCTGAAAAATCAAAATTTTGGTACTTTTTACCCAAGATTACTAAAAACCGGACGTGTTAAAAAGTTTTGAAGTCTAATTTTAATTCAGGACACCAAAAAACTTCAAGAATGGGTAGTATTGTCAATAGGACTGACTCAAAAGAAATATTTGTAAATTAGTGTTATTAACCAAATTAAAAAAAGATTAATATTTATATACTCGGAAAATTTTGATTAATTAATATTTTAACTTAATTTTTCATCATATATTAAAATTATTAAATTTGAAAGTAAGCTCATAATAAAACTTTTGAACGTCACTTTTTTCGGTCAGTTTATGAGTCCATTATTTCCTAGCTGACCCTTGGAGGAAATATTGCAACTAACTCAGACGTCAGTCTTTTTCAAATTCCATACAAAAATTGAGTGAAGCCATCCAGACTGTGCAAGCATTTTTCAGTTACTATGTAGTTGAACTGAGAAATTTAATGCACTCCACAAGTCTTTACACCACATACACCATCATTGCATAAGATGAAAGCAGAGGTGAGAAACTTGCGGGGTTGCGGAAATGTTCTAACGAGATACCACGGCCACGGAACGCAAGGGCAACTGAAAGAACGGTGTGGGTTTTTAGTCAGTAGAAGTCTGACACACCGCTCCACCCAGAGCAGGAGAAGGCATTCGATGATTTTCCCAGAAAAAAATAAGTGAGAAACCTGCTATGAAAACGCCAACGCAGATAATTATTTTTGAGTCTCATAAATCTTTATTGTAATTGTTTCTGATATTTTTTTCTTGAAATCAGACTTGAACGTAACATTTAACAGTCTCAGCCGCTGACGGGCAATAACGAAGATTTAAACCAATTCTCGATTACAAATCTCAATTGAATGCTTAAATAAACACTGGATCTCTTCGATCTGAAATTCTAATGCAAAAACTTGGCATAAGAATTGAATATCTTTGAACTCAGAGCTAAGAATTAACAGTAAAAGCTTTGTATTTTATTACTCGCTGTTTCCCGCGAATTTGTCTGTGTGGAAATGTCGTACATTTGTTAGTCCAGAAGCCCACTCGCATCTCCTTAGAATGTCCTGTCTAAGTTTCATCATAGTCTGCTCGATGGTTTAAGGACGCATACAGCGCAAACACACAAACATTGATTTTTATTAGGGTTCCGTAGCCAAACGGCAAGAAACGGATATTTTCGCTATCTGTCTGTCTGTCTGTCCGTCCGTATGTCACAGCCATTTTATTCCGAAACTATTAAGACTATACATGTGAAACTTGGTAGGTAGATGTATTCTGTGAACCGCTTTCGGATTTTAAGAAAAAATAAAATAAAATAAAATATTTTACATACATGGAACTAAAACTGAAAATATTTCTTTTCATGTAAACTATGCGTGTGTGGTACCTATAGACAAATCTTAAAAATGAGATTGAGGTTTCTAAAACCACTTTTTCATAAAGTTAATCGTTTAAAAGATATAAGCTTCCAAAGTGGTAAAATGTGTGTGTGTGTATCCCCTCTAACTTATATAATGGAGTGAAAAACCTAAAAAAATGTGTGCTGTAGATCTTAATGTAAACTTTCAACCAAAATTGGTTTGAACGAGATCGAGTTAGCAATTTTTGAGATACAGCATATTTTCTAAAACCGCAAATATAACTTTGTAATTCACACAAACACTATGAAAAACAAAGTTATTTGGCGTAGTTGTAAAAAATGTAAATAAGCTAGTTTTAAAAAAATTGTAAGGTCTTTTTTTGTCAAATAAATATACATAAATATTATATTACATTATTATAGTTACTACGGAACCCTTCATGGGCGAGTCTGACTCGCACTTGGATTTTTTTATCTTAACTAGCCTATAGATAATGTTCCCACAGATGGGTCAAAGACCTCCGTACCTGATAGGGAACGGACTATAATCAATCATGCGGGCGTAGTGCGGTTTGTTAGATGTCCCATGTCTTAGAACAGGCCGCTTTCCTAACGATGTTTTCCTTTACCGTTGGAAAGCAGAAATGATAATATAAACTTACCAAAGTAATGTGCTTGACAGGCTTTAAACTCACGTCCTACTAGTCGACCTTACGTAGACCCGTAACCTCTGATTAATTTTTTTTATTCATAATAGGTTCGCGTTTGACCACCATCTCACCAGATAGTAAGTGATGATGTGGTCGAAGATGGAGCACGCTTGCCTAGAAGTAACCTATTCACTCTTAACTTCAAGACCCGCACGTTATAGCCATCAGGAAATACAGACTGGCAGGGAATTCCACTCCTTAGCCGTACGCACAATTAAAGTATTCCCAAAACGTTTTGTGCGTATGGGTGGTATGTCCACCATGTAACGATGACGCATCGCCGTTCCTCTTGTAGTCCGATGATGGAATGGGCTTGGTGGAATTACATTGATTGTGCAATTCTATCACACACAATTAATCGCAATTTACATTTTTTTGGGAGTTGAGATGATAGAATGTCATTCATTCAGTCCCACTCTTATAATGAGAAACCGAATTCAAAAATTGCAATTTTTGAGTTGAGCAAGAATGTCTTTGAAACAGCAGTGTTGAGTAAATTGAAATAAATATGTGTGCTGTGACCGATGGCTTTTCCTTTGTTGCTTCTAACTCAGATCCCTATTACCACGGAGATCTAGACTAGTGTTTAAGGTCGGTTTACATCAAACTCAGAAGTTTTAGGAATTTGAAGTTGTTGCTTTCAATCTAAGAGTGCATTGTGTAAGCGTCTTACACTTATACACTTCCTTTGGTAGGTTCATGTCATGTTTCTATTTGAGGAAAAACTCAAGAATAAATAAATAAAAAAGTTTAATATACTTAACATACACAGAGGAAGTAAACAGAACCAAATAAGCTTGACAACATCGTAATGAATATATTCATCCTTCTCGCTGCTACATCACTGTAGGTAAATTAAGTTACTTTTTGAAGGTGCTTGGAAAACGTTTAATTTAAATCCGCAATTTATGCAATAATCGTTCTTAAGAACCTGAACCCCAAAATAGAAGTATTGTTTAGATAGCGATGTTCGGATTTTCGTACTAATAATCCCTCTTAGCTAAGTTAAAAATATTTTTTATTTTAATTTTTAAGAATCGGTAAGCGTATTTTGGAATATATCTACCTACCAAATTTCACATGTGTAGTTCTAATAATTTCAGAATGAAATGGCTGTGACATACGGACGGACGGACGGACAGACAGACAGACATAACGAAATTATAAGGGCTTCGTTTTTGCCATTCGGCTACGGAACCCTAAAAAAGGTAGCGACTGCGACTACAATGCGACAAAGTTCCTTAAAACAAAGAAAATGAAATTATTACAAGTTGCCTACTCCATAAGGATAAAATATATTCACAGCCTCCCCCTGCTACCTGTCTCAGAAATGCAAAATTAAATCAATTGCAAGACTGAATTTGAAGCAACGCCTGAATTAAGCTTTCAACTGTACGGACAGTAACGACCCAACTTAAGGACAAGAATATTAGATGATTTTAGGGTCCCTCGGACAATTGGTGAGAGGTAAAACTTTGATCGTTCTCTGTCCCAAAGTATAAACGTTTGTGGAAATGAAATCTTCCTGTGATCGTCAAACGATTTATAAAATAACGAATATACAGTTGAGAAAAATACTTTTGGTTAGCTTTGGGCTTAAATGAATGTTACTCCAGACAACGTGATTGGTTTCCTAACAAATTCACTTTCTTAGTAATTCAATTAGATCTGAGGTAGCAAAGCATTCATCATAGTAAGTTACAAAGGCCGAAATTGAATAACTTCTTGAAAAGGACGAGAAGTATCTTTGAACTTATCACAACTGTACTACTTTTATAAGTATTTTTACTTGTTAGACGATACAGTGCGTCCAATATAATATATTGCGTGACGTCACGCATTTGTAAGTAAAAAAAAGAGCAAGACTAGACTACTCTAGAATTTTGATGCCTTGTGTCTGTAAATTTTTATTGTTTCGAGAAAGCAAAAAATACGTGATTTTGTTTGAAAATGTATTATGTAACTGATGGATCTAATACTTTTCCATCCATGAAAAACTATGTAAAAGAAAAATTAACGAGGGTACCCGACCTTGTAATATGAGGCCAACTCCCACTTGTCCAGTCCTTTTTTTATAAAGAGGGCACTCTGACGTCAGAGCATTAAGTCTGATTACGTAAGTTGTGGCCACGGTTCATTGCGCGGTTGTAATTTTCATGGCTTGTGACGTCACTTGCTTATCTTAATAGTGTTTGTGGTGCTCATATTTGTTTAGAGATTTTGTTGAGTGTGCTTAACACTCAATATCTCTTAACAAAAAAATGTAAAAAAAAAATTGGAACAACAAATGAGTTGTTTTAGTTTATTTATTTATTTATAAAAGGTAGCTTAACAGCTTGCAGTTACAAATGTCAAAACAGTTACTTAAAAGTTACGCCAATTATGAAGTACACAGATATTAGAGGTAGATTAAATACAAAGTAGACATGTCTGTTATCATTATTTACAGTATATGTGTAAGTGTATCTGAATAGTGTGGATGTGTGTGAATGTTTGAGTGATGTGTGTAGTTATCACTAAACGTTGATTAATTTAAAACTTACAGGTTAGTTTGAGCAAAAAGTTCTAAACTACCTGACCCCAATATTTCCAAATCTATTCCAAAGAAATATTACACAAAAGCTCAACAAACAACGTGACACATTTTCCCCTAAGGATAATACCCAAATTTCGCCAATTATGGTTAATTTCCATAAAGATAATAGGGATAGGGATGGTGTATATATTTACAAAAAAAAAACATGGAATTAAAATGAAGTACAAGTTCTAGATTTAAAATTATATTTACAGATTTTCATTACAAACTGTATCAGTATAATCTATAAAATATATGTAAAAGTAAGATAATTATAAGTGAAAACAATGGCCAAAGCAAATACAGGTACAGTTTTAAGTAATAAAATCATGTTCAATTTCAACGGAGATTCGCCATCTGCGCAGGAGATATTACTTACAGTGCACAAGTATGTACGTAGGTTCATGTGCACACTCTGTTCCTCTACTCTCATTGTCCCATGGGACGGCAATCCGACACGAACGGAGAGATATCAGGCTAGTGTTGCCCAAAATCAGTCTTGGTCTTGTTCTTGCATTTTTGCAAGACCAAGACCAAGACTTACCCTGCAAGATTTAAGCAAGAAAGACTAAGCCTGCGAGACTCTTGCGTCTTGCAGTTAGCTCAGATCGTTTTCTTTGTGTTATTGTTATTAAAATAAGAAAACTTACATTGCAAAAACACAGGGGAAGAGCGGGCGATGCGGGGGAAACAATGAAACTTAGGCAGCTAATCGTTAATTGCAAGACTCTTGCGCATGACCAAGACCAAGACTAGGAGCGCAATACCAAGACCAAGACTGGCTAAGTCTCGCCTTGGTTTTGCATTTGAGCAACACTTTAGGCGTAGGAGTATCGGCTTAACGTACTTTAGACATGGGGATTATCACACTACAAAACTTTAAAACCACGGGCTACTACTGAGAGATTTCTCACAGAAAAACCGAGACTTGATAATCAGTAGTCGTGCTTTCGAACACTATATACACGAGGCAGTTCTCCAATGTACAACACTACAGACTAAAAAATCTTAAAACCAATTTAGCTTCTTGAGCGCATAATTACAAGCGTTTAATATTTCGCATTTTGATAAAAGCGCTCATCATGTAATAAAGACAATGAACTTAATTGCCTCCAGTCCTTAGCCTGAGCGACTTTTGGGTGCCATTTAGCTACAGGATGTATTACATTACATTAGTTAGGCGCTTCACAAATGGAGCAACTTTTGTCTCCTAGTTCCCCACTTACTGCATAGACATGGTGACTGGTACATCGTGATTTAGAAGTACGTGGTACATTATCGTTGGTTATTTTTTGTCACCGTCCAAATTTTATCGGGAGATTCTTTTGCTTAAATACAACAACTTTATCTATAGGACCCATTTCGAAATCTTAAAAAAAAATTGATCTCCCACACAAAATTGATCAACTGATCGGGTCAATCAAAATTAGGACGATGACAAAAATTCAACTGGCATATTAAATGCAAAGCATCACCTTTAAATATGACCTCGCAGTTGTATACTCGCCTTCTATATACTTTTATTTTACCTGGGATAAACCTTAAAAAGGCACTCGGTTTTTGGTCCGAGTTGTGTAGGGTTTTTACCTCAAATATCCACTCGTGTAGTCACTTTCAGCACATGGATGTTAGCCCTGATTCCACTTACGAGTCAGCTTCGGAGCTTCCTGTACAATGCCTGTTAAAGTATCCTGGAGGAGACTGTAACCAGGTCTCTGTAGAGTACGATAACACATGCCCACTGTGCCACCGTCCTCTCTTGGGAACAGGCTGCTTGTGAGATTCTGTCTAGACCCGTGTCAGGTTTACCGGCTTTTGACGTTCCGTAACCACTGTTAAACATGTCATAATGACAGACGGGACCAACACTTAAAGTGTTTTTTGATGCACAAGGATATCAAACCGCCAATTTCCAAACTCCAGGCTACTACTGAGATGGGCACGCCGCAATGGCGGCGATAAGTTCCCTCTTTGAAGAGACACCACGGCGTCCTCACCTTCCGCCTGACGCAGGTACTGACTGGACATGGCTGATACGGGAGGTACCTGTTTCGGATACAGTGGGAGGATACGCCCGGGTGTCGTCATTGTGAGGACCAACCGGAGGACACGGTGGAGCGTATAGTGGACGTGCTTGGGCGGAGCACCGGCGTGTCCTTGTGGAGGCGATTGATGGCGGCGACCTCTCGCGCTCGGCTTTGGTTCAGACCATGGTGTGAAACGAGAGGGAATGGGATGCCGTAGCCTCCTTCTGCGAAGCAGTCATGCTAGCGAAGGCGGAGGCCGAACGTGCGAGGCAGAGGCAACTCTCTTCCCCACGCCCCAGCCGTTTCGGGAGACGCCCTGGCCGTCGGGAATCGCGAGCCGATCTCAGGCCACCGTAAGCGCGGCCTTACGGACGGCGAGCAGGGATAGCTCACCGTTCGGTAAGGAACAGGCCCGGGTCAGTGGTGCGTCGTGTTCCACGCGCACCTCAAAGAACTGTCAGCGCCAGTGACGGGGCCTCATAAGGCCATTACCCGCCGGGGTTGCGGAAATGTACTAACAAGATACCACGGCCCCGGAACTTAAGGGCAACTGAAGGAACAGGGTGGGTTTTTAGTCAGTAGAAGTCTGACACACCCTTCCGCTTAACCCAGAGCGGGAGAAGTCATTCGATGATTTTTCCACCCAGAAAAAAAGGCTACTACTGAGAAATTCCTTACAGAAAAACCCGAAAACACTTTTGGGAATTGAACCTGAGATCTTGTGCTCAGCAGCCGACCTACCGACAATTTGTATTATTAGAGTCGGTGACTCCAAAGCAGCAACTAGCAACTATAAGTACCACTTGTTACGAGATGTTATTGGCGTCAACTTAAGTTGTTCCGTATGTGAAGCGCCTACTTGTTAACAAGGGTTTACATAGGAAGTTTCGAGGGCACTTTAGTTGTGCTTAAAGATTTCGATTGCACATTGTGTATTCAAGTTGAATTGGTTTTGTTGTGAAAGATGAATGTACAGTCATGTACAAACAAGATTTTTCGTACAATTTATAAATATAAGATCTTTTAATTTCGTATGTTAATATCATTACCAGAAACACATACCTTTTTTCTGGGTGGGAAAATCATCAAATGACTTCTCCTACCGTAGGTGGAGTAGAAGGGGGTGTCAGACTTCTACTGATTAAAAACCCACTCTGCAGTCAACAAATAAACAGTACCGCAACCCAATACCTAACAAAAGTTTTGCTTTGTTTTTTTTTTTATTAGGGTTCCGTAACCGAATGGCAAAAAACGGAACCCTTATAGTTTCGACATGTCTGTCCGTCCGTCCGTATGTCACAGCCATTTTATTCCGAAACTATTAGGACCATACATGTAAAACTTCGTAGGTAGATGTATTCTGTGAACCGCTTTCCGATTTTAAGAGAAAATTTAATAAATATTTAAAATAAAGGGGGCTTCCCATACATGGAACTGAAACTGAAAATATTTTCTTTCATGAAACCTATACGTGTGTGGTATCTATAGACAGGTCTTTAAAAATGACATTAAGATTTCTAAAATGACTTTTTCATAAAGTTAATCGTTTAAGAGATATACGCTTCCAAAGTGGTAAAATTTGTCCCCCCCCTCTAACTTCTATAATAATGAAGTGAAAAATCTAAATAAACCATATGTTGTAGATCTTAATGTAAACTTTCAACCAAAATTGGTTTGAACGAGATCGAGTCAGCAGTTTTTGAGATACGGTATATTTTAGAAAATATACTGTTATATTTGCGGTTTTAGAAAACCGCAAATATAACTTTGTAATTCATATAAATACTATGAAAAACAAAGTTATTTGGCGTAGTTGTAAAAATTGTAAATAAGTTAGTTTTAAGAAATTTGTAAGGTTTCTTGTTTTTTTTTTTTTTAATAAATATATTAAGTATATTATATTAAGTATATTACGAAACCCTTCATGGGCGAGTCCGACTCGCACTTGGCCAATTTTTTCAGAATAGGCTCGCGTTTAACCACCATCTTACCTGCTGATGGTAAGTAATTATGTGGTCGAAGATGTAGCACACTTACCTAGAAGCTAATGAAAAATTAGTATAGATATGTAAGTAGGTTCAATTTCTTTTCATAGATTCTATCTCCAGGTGGAATCGAAAACAAAACCGTAATAAAAAGTAACCTATGGCACTTGGGATATTATCAATCTATTTATTTCAAAAATAGTCCATATAATTTTAAAATTAGGTACCCAATTAAATTACAATTTAGTGTTAGTAAAATCTTATAAACTATACTATGTATTATTAGAACTTAAAACAGGATATTTGCCATGTGTATTTATTGTTTCGAGTTCATTCGTGATTATGGCGCTTGCAACAGTGCCGAAATATCGGAAAGTCGAAACAGTAATTTATACACATGGAAAATATCCCGTTTTAAGTTCTAATAATACATAGTATAGTTTATAAGATTTTACTAACTTTAAATTGTAATTTAATTGGGTACCTAATTTTAAAATTATATGGACTATTTTTGAAATAAATAGATTGATAATATCCCAAGTGCCATAGGTAACTTTTTATTACGGTTTTTTTTTTTCGATTCCACCGGGAGATAGAATCTATGAAAAGAAATTGAACCTACTTACATATCCATACTAATTTTTCATTAGCTTCTATGTAAGTGTGCTACATCTTCGACCACATAATTACTTACCATCAGCAGGTAAGATGGTGCCAAACGCGAGCCTATTCTGAAAGTTCTAATGATACTGTTAGTAATCATGTTTATTTAAAAACTTACAGGTGGCGGGGCTGGCTGATTTTGTTTATTTTAGTGAACGGTATTTGCGGTGCGGAACAAACGATTGACAACGCTTGGAAATAGGGGGTAAACGAGCTGCAAGGGTTGTTGGAGAGTAGAATAAATAAATTAATAATTTAAAAAGACACTAGAAAAACACGCTTTTATAAATGCACGTAAAAACAAAAAAAATCTTTAGGTTTGTTATAACCTTGAAACCTTATCGTGTTCAAAGTCCATTACGTGGCCTTTCTCACAAGTGCAAACACGACTATGATACGATATTCCATCATGAAATACCAGTGCCTATCTTCCGGCTTCATCATCAGACCTTGAAACCTAATCATGGTCAAAGTTCATTACAAGACTTTTCTAAGAAATCCAAAACAGCTATGATACGATATTCCAACAAAGTTCCAGTTCATATCTTCCGGCTCCTTCATCAGATTAGTTCGACAGTACCATATTATTGTATTGTCATCAGAACTACATACAGCTGCCAATTTTCATTACGCTATGACCCTTGGAAGATGGTCAAATTAGTTACCTTAGATTTCATTACATAGTTAGTTACATACAGGTCGACCTAATAAAAGCGTGTTAACATAGGAATGCACAAACCTTTTCACTGAAGCCACGTGCCTGGTCGACACCGGTGTTGAATTCTTCCTTCTTCCTTTTACTGTCCTTCACAGAATCACACACTAAACACGAACACAAATTGTTGTTACTCAGTCTGTGAAATACGATGAATCCAAGATTGTCAATTTATGGTTCTTTGATAAGCGCAGGCGTCAGCCTGCGCAAGCGGCGGGTCAAACGGAAACTTAAAAATGGAAACACCAGTAAAAATGGCGCGGCCAATCCACTTATCCTTGCGAGGTTTTGTGCGAGGGAGAGGCAAGCTTTAAGAAAGCGAATGTCAATCGAATTCTGCATGTTGGCGCAACCACATACTGTGGTATGTTGCTCAACAGATAAAATCCGCACGAGTAACAATTATATGCAGGACTAGCTTCTGCCCGTGACTTCGTACGCGTGGGAAGGTTTTCCCGTGCAAATCCCGATCTCGTGGGAATTTCGGGATAAAAAGTAACCTTTGTGTTATTCCAGAATGTCAACTATCTACTTACCAAATTTCATTCAGATCCGTTCAGTAGTTTTAGCGTGAAAGAGTAACAAACATCCATCCCTCCTCACAAACTTTTGCATTTATAATATTAGTAAAAAATAGTAATTAGTATTAGTATATTAGTATTAGTAAGTAAGTAAGTATTAGTAAGAGTAAGATAGTAAGATAGCTGTGCCCGCGACTCCGTCAGCGTAAGTTAATGTATTGTTTAGATCACGTTCACATGAGGCTTAAGCACCTATAGAACGAAATTCTATACCTTCGGCCGCGAGACGCGTCGAGCGCGGCGACTATTCACGCGCGATGGCTTATTATTAGCGTATTTCATGTATAACTTTAGTGTTTCTATACCGATTTATATGATTCTTTTTTATGGAATAGTTAATAATGTTAACTTTTTCAATTAGGGGTGACTGAGAGTGTTATAAACGTAAGAGTAGACAAATATTATAATCAGAAAGCTTCGAACTGCTAAGCTATCGAAAGTTACACGTGTTATTGTGAGTCAACCATAAAAGATAGACACATGCTGTCGTGGGATATTTTTCATATAATTTTAAGGAGAACATTTCCGTCATGAAATGGTTTCTGTGTAGCTTTAACCATTAAGGTTGCACACGCGACGGAAGCTTAAAAAACCGGTCAACTGCGTGTCGGGCCACGCGCAGTGTAGGGTTCCGTAGTTTTTATAACAGCCAAGTGCGTGTCGTATTCGCTGACTGATCGTTTCGTACCATGCTCTAACTAAAAGCCAAACATAACTGCCTAACTAATTTGACTTCCTATACAAATCCTCACCTAATCCGACAATTTTGCACGGAAAGTTTCATTTTTTTTAGAGATTTGTATAAAACGTGTCATAGCCGGTGTTTTGAATTTAAATACGGACACAGAGCTACACTACTCAATCGTCACAAGAAGCTAGCACGATACAACTGGCGCTTAGCGCCATCTATCGACATTTCTATAGAGTTGTTCGAAATTTTCGAGTCAAATACAATTGGTCGACTATTACTCGTAAACTTGTAAAGCCCACTTATGTGGGATAGTTTTCCTTTAAATTTCGTTATATATAGGTACTACTGCCGTGACATTTGAATTTCTAACTATAACCGTTTAGTTGATAGAGGGGGAGGACACTTGACTCTAACGAAAATTGGTACTTAAAAGCTTGATAAGTCACGAACGGTTTACTTACTCAAAAAACGGTCTTACCAAACCCCTAATATTTTTGAAAGACCTAGCCAACTATATCCCACACTATGGGAAGAACGAAAAAAAAAAATTATCATCCCACTGTACATGTATGGGAGGTTCCCTAAGTAATTGTTTTTTTCAAAATTTTATTTTACCACTTTTTTGGCGTTGTTAACGTGTATACTCATGCCAAAGTACAACTTTCTAGTACCAATAGTTTTTGAGCTAAACCGCGGACAGACGGACAGACAGACGGACATGGCGAAACTATAAGGGTTCCTTGTTGACTACGGAACCCTAAAAATGGAGTAACTTCTCCCGTTTTCCTAACATTTCCCTTCACTGCTCTACTCCTATTGATTGTAGCGTGATGAAAATTATACTATAACCAGCTCAGGAGTATGAAAAATAATTGTACCAAGTTTCGTTAAAATCCGTCGAGTAGTTTTTATTTCTATAACGGTTATACAGACAGACAGACAAAAATTTTACTTATTGCATTTTTGGCATCAGTATCGGTCCCTAATCACCCCCTGATAGTTATTTTGGAAATATATTTCATGTACGGAATTGACCTCTCTACAGATTTATTATAAGTATAGATAGATACTGTTACCACTACCTCTCGCACGCTGTAGTAAGGGCTACTTTCTTGCGAAAAATCGCATGAAAGCCGTCCGTTTGGGCCTCTAAAAACATTCCAGACGCTACGATAACGGGCCAGTCGTATCAGCATCTTAAAGATGTTGTATTGTATATGCCGAACACTAGGAGCCCGACGAGTTTAGTAATGATAGAAAGCCCTTTTATTTCTTGTTACCTAGTATGTAAATGTTTTATTATTACTGGATCATGTCATACAATGTTATTTTTCTACTTCTATCATCCGACTACAAGACAAACAGCGACGAGCCATCGTGACATGGTGGACATCCCACCCATACGCATAAAACGTTTTGGGAATACCGTCATTGTGCATACGGCTAAGGAGTGGAATTCCCTGCCGGGGTCTGTGTTTCCCGAGAGCTATAACCTGTGGGTCTTTGTGAATAGATTACTTCTGGATAAGCGTGATTCATTTTCGACCACATCATGATTTACCACCAGGTCTGATGGTAGTCAAACGCCAGCCTATTTATCAATAAGAAAATAACATTTTTAAACTAAACTTCTAATGTAATAATTATATTTAAACATATACTTCAGAATACTTTGATTGGACTTTTAAAGCAAACCGCAAAACATTTACCCAAACAAAACAAAGCAGAGTAATGAAAAATATCAAAAAAGTTTTCAACAAATCAAAATCCAATCTCAAACAAAGCCAATTGGATCCACTATTTTTAATATAACCTATTTAATATACCTTTAAAAACAATACGGAAAGTCAACAGTTTTGTCACGGGATTTGTTTGAACAAAGCATTATTACTTTCCCGATTTCCGGGGTTCGTTCCCTTATCCGTAATCCCTATAGTCAATTATCGCAGCGGTTACTATGCCGAAGCCGATATCCGGATGTGCCTGGGAGAGGCTTAAGGGTACCCGTCCACCGCGATGTTTCCAAAACTGTGCACATGATTTGCATGGTGTGAATGCGAAGGTTGAGAAACGGTAAGATGATAAGGTGTCTGGGGTTATGGGAATGTTTAAATGAGATAACTCTCTTCATCCCCCTTTTACTAACGGTCTACTAGACGTATTGCAGGGTACCATCCACACTTGGTTGATATACTGTCTTGTCGTACTAAGCGCGTCCGCTCTAAATTTATTGTGCGCCCAGCCAAGATGTCCAACTCTCTACCGGCTTCTGTATTCCCTGCCACATGACCCGTCAGCCTTTAAAGCAAGACTGAACAGGCATCTTTTGGGCTCGCTCGTTCCATCGTTGACCTCATCTAACAGCTAAAATCCCGCTTTACACAGAACGGGAGAAATCATTTAATGATTTTGCCTCGAATAAAAAGCTGCTGAGATGTGCGGATCCCGCTGAGTCTTTTGTGCTTGGGTGGCGATCAGTGTGGTCTCTCGCTCACATTCCTCGTTTCATATCCCTCACACCGCTTTGCTCTGCTTCGATTCACTAGACCTTTTCCAGCAAAACTACGCTACGCTAGGCTAGTAATCGCATTAGTATTTTTATTTCTACGCTCACCGCCTAGCTATGTTGCCACCTTAACCGACTTACTATAAACCAGGTCGTGTTTATGTTGGCTATACTATAATGATGTTATGTTTATTAGTGCATGGAAGCGTTCTAGTTTAATTGCGGTAAGCGTTGCAAAGTGGTGGTTTTGAATTTATAATTTAAACCGGAATCCAGTCGAAAATATGCATTTTTCATTATGATGTAAATTTTTTTATACTTTTTTGTTTATTGTATATTTATGTTCAACAACAAAAGTATAAACACACAACATGCGACATCCACCACCAATACGCACTGGGCCCGCGTTCTCATTCTCATATCTCGCAGACTCATTCTCTCTCATAGAGAACGGGATATGGGAAAAATGTTTATACTTAAATATAATAATGTATGTGTAATATGTGTTGGGTGTGATGAATATCTTACAAATAAAACCTTCAGAAAAGTTAATTACTACACCTCAACTTCACGGTTTCATCAGAAATCTCGTATCAAATAACTACGCCTCCAAAATTCACATTTTTCTGGTTCCGTTTAATATTTCCGAATTCATTTTTCAAACGAGATTATTGACAATCTCTGATTCACCCTGATCAATTCTTAAATCATCTTTAAACTTGACGTTTATTTATGGTTACTGTCGGAATTGATGTTAAAAATGCGAAAAGGTACCAACCAGTAAGCTACGTTTAAAATAATGAATGTTTAATGCAAGGGAAACATCGCCTACGCAACACTTCTAATGGAATTACTGTTATAATGGACATTTTGCTATACTTGGAAGTAAAGGAGGGCTTGGTAGTGAGTGCAATTAATTCTGAAAGTGCCTTATGCTATTAATAATAGTACGATGGTATTATAGCATATTTTAGTGCACTAATTGAACCCAATGATAATGTAGAGTAGGTAAGCATACCTTTGTCATAAAATCATATCTACATTCATATATATGTATTTGGGTGCAAACAACTCAAAATAGTAGATATTGGGCTTCTTTGAAGAAGGCCTTTCTTGAGACTTGTTGCACAATCCTCTCTAAAAAATAATATAAGTTAATAAAAACATCTATTGGGATCAAATATTTTTTTTAAATTTTATGCACTTGCAAGAAATAAAAATTGGTCAAGTGCGAGTCAGACACGCCCATGAAGGGTTCCGTAGTAACTATAATAATATAATTTACATGTCTACGTCTGGATGCTCCCAGTGGTGCTCCACATCGCTGTCAATGCGGTGCGGCAGTCGACCGCCTCGGACATCATGGCCTTTCCTGCAGCAGAAGCTCTGGTCGGATAGCACGGCATGCCAGCATAAATTACATCATTCATCGGGCTCTTGTCACCGCTGGAGTACCATCTGTTTTAGAACCCAACGGCTTGGCACGGGACGATGGGAAGAGACCAGATGGGATGACTATAATACCTTGGAAGTTGGGTAGGCCTTTGGTGTGGGATGCTACTTGTGTTGACACCCTTGCGCCATCCCATCTTCTCAGTACGGCGGGCTGTGCTGGGGCGGCAGCTGCAGGTGCAGAAAATCTCAAACGGCGCAAATACAACAACCTAATTGGGTGCTATATGTTTGAGACGTTTGGGGTTGAAACGTTAGGACCATGGAGTCCGAGTGCGCATCGACTCTTTCGTGACATCGGCAAACGATTAGTCGACTCCACAGGTGACCAGAGGGCTGGCCTTTTCTTTGGACAGAGAATCAGCATTGCCATTCAACGTGGCAATGCGGCCAGTGTTCTGGGCACTTTTTCCATTGATAGCGATGTTGACGAATTTTTCGATGCCCTAAAATTTATCTTTATTTTCGTCTGTATATATTTTTATTATGTATAGAAATACTTAAGTTAAATTGTTCCAAAATAAAATCGTTTATTCATATAATATTTATATTTATTTGACGAAAAAAAAACCTTACAAATTTCTTAATACTAGGTTATTTACATTCTTTACAACTACACCAAACAACTTTGTTTTTCATAGTGTTTGATGAATTACAAAGTTATATTCGCTGTTTTAGAAAATATGCTGTATCACAAAAACTGCTGACCCGATCTCGTTAAAACTAATATTAGTTGAAAGTTTACATTAAGATCTACAGACATATATTTTTTTAGATTTTTCAGTCCATTATTATAGAAGTTAGAGAGGGGGAAACACGTTTTACCAATTTGGAACCGTATGTCTTTTAAATGATTGACTTTAAAAAAAAAACGTGGTTTTACATTTCATGAAAAAAAAAATTCAGTTTTAGTTCCATGTATCTCTTTTTAACCGACTTCAAAACAAGGAGGTTTACAATTCGACTTGAACTTTTTTTTTTTTTGTATGTTACCTCATAACTCGGAGATGGCTGGACCGATTTCAAAAATTCTTTTTGCGTTTGAAAGGGTATACTTTCTAGTTGGTTCCATTGTTACGAAATCAGGATCTGATGGTGAGATCCTGGAGAAATTGAGGGAACTCTTCAAATATTATAGGCACACCTATAGCGTTTTGGGTATTTCTTATAGTACCTTGAGCAGTTGCTTTCGAAAAGTACCATTTGAGGAAGTTGAACTGATGATGAAGACCACAGATGGCCATTGAAACTACTCAATAATAAGTATTTCGTGGATTGCGATTCGATTACTTGAGGACGAATGTTAAGCACTTTATGCTCATCACAATGCATATGGTGATGTAGAGCTGATGGTCAAGTACCAGGAGAACTCCTCAAAAATTAACGGCTATGCATTGGGAAAAGTAATATTTTGTAAAAGGTGATAGGTTGTTGATATTATGGCTTTTGTAACTAGGTAAATTATAAACCGACCCACTAAAAAGCGTGAAAAAAATTTTTTTTTTCACGCTTTTTTTTTCAAGGCGGTGTGACAAAAAAAGAAAATACAAAACCAATAAGTAACACCGACTACCGAAATTAAAGTTATTTTTGGCTTTGTAGTGTTTTGATATGGAAGTCGGTTCTATTTTTTGCAAAAAATTTTTTTTAGGCCAAAAGCTAGTACTAAATATGTAAGATTTATTTATTTATAACAAAATCCACAGCTCTTAAAACATTGTTTTATAGTAACTTATATCTAATCTTACAGCCGACTCGAAAGCTGAATTCCATCGAAGACCTGAGCGGTTTGCCACGTCCTGGAAAGAAGAAATCTGTCTCAAACAATCTAACCGTCATCAGGAAATCAATGAAACCCAGCTATTGCACTTGTGGACAAACTGATGACCAACATTTTACATCCAAAAGAAGCATCAGATGCAATTTCTGTACAGATTGGTTTCACTCTTCTTGTGCAGGTCTTTCGGATGAAGAAGTTTCTATTTTGGCAGCTGAAAAGAAACCTTGGCTTTGCAACATGTGTGATGCTCTTTTTAATTTTAATTCAAATCCTACGGAGCTACTTACATGCCCAATATGTAATAAGTCAGGCCTAAAAGGTCTTATTGGAACCAAAAGACATTTTTCTATTATGCACATGGTCGGTTTCTCAAAAATTGAAGACACTCCAATGTTTCTACTGTCTCAAGCCACTCCGCCAGCTGTGAATTTCGAAGTGTTGGCTACCACTCTCTCTACTTCTAAATCAAATATAAAAATCTTGAAACGGATACCAAAAGGCGCTCGAATGGCAGTTGCAGAGAAACTAATTACCATAATCGACAGCTGCACAAACAAAAATGATGAAATCTCATGGAGAAACCTTTTTTGTTTCGCAACAATGTCACTACACGTTCCAACCAAATCAAAGTCAATTTCACTAACTACCGCTGTCAAGAAAAACGTCAACAACAAATCGTTTCCAGCTAAATCCGTTACCAAAAATAAAATGATGACATTGGAAAAACGTGTAGAAGCTAAAGTTGCTGACTTCGATACCCGGAATGCTGTTAAAATTTTATCCTCTAACGATACTCTTGCACCAGTTGATGAAGCAAACCATAAGAAACTTACAGACAAGCATCCTTCTCCATCCCGTACACTGGCTTTCCCTGATCCTCCTGAAGATTTTGATTGCTTAAAGGTGGGTCGCAGTGAAGTCAAATTTGCAATTTTCAAGATTCCGTGCGGCTCTTCTGGTGGCATCGATGGACTAACGCCACAGCACTTAAAGGATCTCGTATCTAACAGTGCAGGAGAAGCAGGACAGCGTTTACTAAATTCTATCACTAATCTCTGTAACGTCATGTTAGCCGGATCCGTAGACCCTACCATTTGTTCATTACTGTATGGAGCTTCTTTATGTGCACTAACGAAAAAAGACGGAGGTCTCCGTCCAATAGCAGTCGGCAATGTATTCAGAAGACTAGTTTCGAAGCTTGCATGTTTCTCTGTTCGTGAACAACTTTCCGACTATTTCCAACCAAAACAAGTCGGTTTCGCTTCAAAAGGTGGATGCGAAGCAGCAATTCATGCAACGCGACATGAAGTCATCTCCAAAAGTAACAGCAACAATGTTCTCCTTAAAATCGATTTTCGGAACGCTTTTAACTCTATTGAACGGGATGCAATGTTGAACCAAATTAAGCACGAAACACCGCTTTTATATCCTTTCTTGTATCAATGCTATCGTGAACCGTCCATACTTCTGTTTGGAGATAAAATAATTTCTTCGCAAGTCGGAGCACAGCAAGGTGATCCAACTGGGCCCATGAGCTTCAGTTTAACTATTCATCCTATTATTGAGAGCTTATTATCTACATTCAACATATGGTACTTGGATGATGGAACGTTATGTGATTCGCCTGACATAGTTTTGAATGATTTTATTAACCTCATGAAAAAAGCAAAAGAGATTGGACTTGAAGTCAATGCGGACAAATGTGAGCTCTTTTTCTGCTCAGGGAAAGTAGATTTTAATGTTTTATCAAAATTTCGAGACGTTGCACCTGGTATACGTGTAGTTGATGACAAGGATCTGAATTTACTTGGAGCACCAATCCTAGAGAAAGGATTGCAATCCCAAATTGAAAATCATCTACACAAATTGACTACAATGTTTACCCGATTATCATCACTTCAAGCCCATTATGCTTATCATCTACTTAAAAACTGCTTTGCAATCCCCAAACTTACTTATATTCTGAGAACATTCCCTTTATGGAAATTCCCTGACATCATTAAATTTATTGACCATTCGATTAGATCAGCCATGGAGAAAATTTTCAATATCCAACTTGATCTTTCGCAAGCAGTTCAAGCTTCTCTCCCTATAATTAACGGAGGTTTGGGGATTCGTCGAGTCGAAGATGTATGTCTTCCTGCTTTCTTATCATCTCTATACAGCTTCAAGGACCTCGTTTCTAAAATCTTACACAATTCTGACAATGAGCTCCAATTATGCTATATGGATGAGGCTAAGAAATGTTGGGAAAGTCAAAACGGCTCAAACTACCCCACTGTTCCAGAATTTCAAAAGAATTGGGATTTGATCAACGTGCAACGCATACTTGAACATAAATATACAAACCAAAGAATCTGGATGCTGGCTCCAAGCTATTCCATCACCTAACATAGGCACTTTCTTGGACAATCAGAAGCTCCGCGTGTGTGTTGCTCTCCGACTTGGATGCAACATTTGTAAGGCGCACACGTGCAATTGTAGAGTTTTGGTTGATGAGAAAGGTAGACATGGATTGAGTTGTAAGAAGAGCGCAGGAAGATTCTCAAGACACACTGAGCTCAATAAAATTCTTCAGCAATCAATGTCCAGCATTGAAATTCCTTCAACTTTAGAACCTGTTGGTCTATACCGAGATGACGGTAAACGGCCAGATGGAATGACTCTTTGTCCATGGTCAAAAGGAAAATGTCTCATTTGGGATGCTACTTGTATTGACACTTTTGCGGCAAGCTATATTGAGTCCAGTTCGAAGGAAATAGGTGCAGCAGCGATGGCGGCGAGCAAAAGAAAATTCATCAAATACGAATCTCTTATGAACAATAATCATTTCGTGCCTTTCGCTGTCGAAACAATGGGCCCATGGTCAACCGAAGCTAGTCAGTTAGTAAATGCAATAGGAGCTCAACTCATTCAGCGAAGTGGAGATGTGCGTTCAAAACACTATCTTCATCAACGTATCTCTCTAGCCATCCAACGTGGCAATGCGGTCAGTATTATGGGAACGCTTCCTTCCTCCATCTCTATGGAGGAAATTTTTTACTTATAGTCATACTATTTTATCTGTGATTTGGAATATTTGTAGTCATATGTTTAAACTTTATTGTGTTGTTAAAAATAAATGAATCTGAATCTTACAGCCAATTACGGATTTACAATTTATTCACTAGTAACAAACATGTAGGAAATATATTTTTTTAGATTAACATTATTATACAGTATTAAGAAGTCTGCATGGGGAGTATTAAATGAATGTGTCTTGTTGTGTGTGCGTGTGTGTGTGTGTGTGTAGGTATTAATTACTATAAGAAAACGAAGCAGCTCTACCTTGAATAGTAAGGCATTTATGGTGCACTGAAATTCGTCCGAGTATTGAAAAGCACGCTAATGTTTGGTATTGGCTGTCATATGTAGATCTTGGACAGTTCTTACAGATTGTCAAATGCCAGAAAATCTGATAGATCTGGCAAGGGGTGGTGTGTTACCCAGAAACCGGGTTGTGCTGCGCAGATTAGCCGTTACATCTGGTTAGATAGATATACTCTTTATTGTACACCATAACAGAATTAAATGAGGATTTAAAAACTACAAAGGGTGTTACAATGGGCGGTCTTATCGCTAAAAGCGATCTTTTACAGACAACCTTTGGATGGATTTGACACAGCAGGAGAAAATAGATACGCGGGTAGTCCATGGTGTACTATTCACTTATATACAATAAATAAGTAACAACCTACATACTCAATACACATATACATATATACAACGTGTAACGGAAGCCCCATATCTATCCAAAAGGGCTGAAGACAACATTTGGTATGGAGTCTCTATGTACAGTTTCAGCTAAAAATAAGTTTTTTTTTTTTTTTTTGTCTCCCATCACACTGCAATCTGTCGCCACAGGGACATTTATCAGTGGGTTTGTTAATTTTAGTATTGGCATGCTCGGTATGCGACTCGTATCGCATCCTACTTTACTTCACTAATGTAATTTAAGTGTGTCTTGGGGCATTCTCCGTTTCAATCTGCGAATTGTAGTGGTCTCTTCCATCAATACATTGGCCAAGCTGTTCGGATGGTTTTTAATTCTTTCCTTGTAGGTACTTGTATGAAGGAGTATTTCCTGTTTGACTGTGGTCATGTGCAAGTCGTGATGAAGTTGATCATTTGTGACGAACCAGGGGGCACCGGTTATCGTCCTCAACATTTTATTTTGGAATCTTTGTATGATTTCAATGTTGGAATGGGAGGCTGTTCCCCAGAGTTGTATTCCGTAAGTCCAAATTGGTTTAAGGATCGTTTTGTAAAGTAGTAGCTTGTTGCTTAGCGACAGTTGTGAGCGGCGACCAATTAGCCAATACAGGTTACGTAGTTGTATTCCTAATTGTTTCCTTTTTGTGAAAATATGTTTTTGCCAGGTGAGTCGCTTATCAAGGTGTAGTCCTAAATACTTGATATGGTCTGATTCTGGGATCTGTAAGTTATTTAGTTTGACGGGTGGACAAGTGCCTCTTCTTAGAGTAAAGGTAACATTTACAGATTTTGTCTCATTAGCCTTGATTCTCCATTTTTTAACCAGGTGGATATATCATTAAGCCCACGCTGTAAGAGTTTCGCCGCCTCAACTGGGTCTGGGTGGGTTGCCAAGATTGCGGTGTCGTCAGCAAAAGTACCAGTGGTGATACACTCTGAAGTTGGTAGATCAGATGTGTAAATAAGGTACAAAGTTGGGCCCAGCACGCTGCCTTGTGGTACTCCTGCTTTAACAGGACAGAGAGATGAGAGCGCTTCACCGTTTTGGACTAGAAAGTACCTGTTTTCCAAAAATGATTTCAAAATTTTGTACATATAGGTGGGGAGCAGAGATTTTATTTTATATAACAGACCTTCGTGCCAGACCCTATCAAAGGCTTGTGATATGTCTAGGAAAGCACTAGAACAGTACTTTTCAAAGGACAGTTTCAAAGGACTTGTCTATTTCGCTTATTAGTCTGTGAACCTGTTCGACCGTGCCGTGCTTACGACGAAATCCAAATTGGTGTTTGGGAATCAATTTGCGCTCTTCTATCAATGGAGTCAGTCGGTGCAATATTAGAGATTCGTATATTTTCGCGGGTATGGGTAGTAAGCTAATCGGTCTGTAAGATTTCGGGTCCTCTGGTGGCTTGTTTGGTTTTAGCAACATTATTATTTGTGCCACTTTCCATTGTGGCGGGATGAATTTTAGTTTAGTGATGGCGTTATAGATTGCTGTGAGTAGAGTTATCCCAGAGTCTGGTAATTCCTGTAAGACTTTGTTGGTAATTAGGTCATATCCAGGCGCTTTCTTGGAGTTTGCTTTCTTAATAACGTTTTCTACTTCACTCTTGGTGAAGTTTTCAGGTTCGATATCATCCTGGTCAAGGGCATCAGTAAATTCGATAACTTCTTTTTCATGTTCGGGTGACCCCTCGTACGGGTGGGGTTGAAAAACCTTTTCCAGATGCTCCGCAAATGTCGCTGCTTTCTCTTGGTCGCTACGTGCCCAGCTGAGGTCTGGTTTTCTAAGTGGTGGACTTAATATTACGGGTCTTTTGATTTTCTTAGTGGCTTTCCAAAGAGAGTAGTCGGTAGGTGCTGTTGCATCAAGACCCTCTAGGTATGCTTGAAAGGAAGCATTTCGATCTTGTTCCAAGGCTTGTTTTAGTTTTCTTACTTTCTGGTTGAGTCTTTTTTTCGTGTCAGGACATCTGTTTTGTTGCCATAATTTTCTGGTTTCTCTTTTTTCCTTAATTAAGTCCAATATGTTTGTGGCGACAGATGGGACATCAGACTTGTATTTATCTAATGGAGTTGAGTTCCATGCAGCATTTTGTACGTTTATGTTGAAGAATTCAACAGCCTTTATAATGTCTTTTTCTGTTTTGAGTGGAATTGGTACTTTAAATGCTTCATCTATGAAGTACCGAAAAAGATTTCAGTTTGTTTTCTTACTATGTAATACACATTTTTTCAGGGTCACTTGCACCTTAGATTTGATGTTGATAATGATGGGTGAGTGATCTGATGATAGATCCCAGGAGCTATTGCACGATATAGTATTTTTCGCAATTCCTTTGGTGACGCAGAAATCAATAAGGTCTGGTGTTTTACTTCTATCTGAAGGCCAGTATGTTGGCTGACCTGTAGATACAGCATCCATACTATTTGATTGAATACATTTCAAAAGTTCCCGACCCCTAGGCACGATGAGTCTAGACCCCCAAAAAGTGTGTTTAGCGTTGTAATCGCCTGCGGCTATAAAACGATGGCCTAGAGTATTAAAGTAGTCGCAGAAATGATTTTCTTTAATCGTATGTCTTGGAGGACAGTACAGAGCTGACACCGTAATGTTGCTTATCCAATCGTTCACTACTACGTTGGTTGCTTGGATGTAGTCTTTGCAATACGACTGACTTTGGTGATGTTTGATGTTAGCTTTGATAAGGATGGCTGACCCTCCATGTGCTTTTCCATCAGGATGCATTGTATGATATAAGTTATATTCGGGAATTTTGAAATAACTCTTAGATATGAAGTGAGTTTCCGATATTAGCATTATGTCAATTTTATTTAGTTTAAGAAAAAGTTTTAACTCCTCCGAGTGTTTGGTTAGCCCATTAGCATTCCATGCGCAAAGCTTTAGTGCTGCGAATTTATTGGCATTCTTGACATGAGATCTACTAAGGTTTGGGTCATTTTTAACATTTGGTTCATGAGGGACTGCATTGATGCGTTAAAATTTTGAAGGACTTCAAATATATTCTGTTCATTACTTATTAAAATGTCACAAATGCTAAAAATAAGTGACTCAAAGAATTGATACCAAATTATCGGTTTCATATGTTTCTTGAATACCAATCATAACAAACGTGTCACAGCACTACAAGGGTCAATAACTTTCACGTCACTTGCCAATAACATGATAATTCTGTTCGTTCTTCTTAATTTGAAAATTTCGGTCTCTGGTATCAATGTATTGAAATTTCTAATATGCTCCACACATGTAGACATAGGATTATAAAACCCTTGCCATATCGTTTGTTATCATCCAAAGAAGCCGTGCACTTGGTATGTATATACCCTTTAAATTACACGTTGTATACATAAAAATAACAAAGCTGAGATATATAAAAAATAGTAACAAATTAAAGAGAGAGATAGAGAACTTTTACCATGTTTTTGAAGAAGGAAGGGTTTGTGCTTGTCTTACTGACACGAGAGGAGTATTCCACAGTCGTACTGCTTGAGCTGCGAACGACTTACCAAAGAAATTGGTGGAGTGACTAGGTACCTCTAGCCTCAAGTTTTCCGATGACTTCTGAAATTTGGCATGTGTATTATGGAGGAACTTTAAACGTTCTTTAAGATAAGAGGGGGTCTTAGGATTGAACAGAATACTGTAAAGTAGAGACAACATGTGTAAGTTCCGGCGAAGACATATAGGAAGCCACTTGAGTTTCGTACGAAATTCGGATACGTGATCATATTTGCGCAAACCAAATACAAATCTTATGCAAAAATTTTGAAGTCGTTCAAGTTTATCAAGTTGTGCCTCTGTGAGATCAAGATAACTGATATCAGCAATGCGGAGCTCACTATAGTTAGGAACAAGTTAGGCAGATATGATGATCTGCTAAGCCGTTTCTCGACTTCGTTGGGGTTGGTTCCAGTCTAACCCTGCCTCCATCTAACCTCCATAACCCAGCTAGGTCACATGGTACCCCTTCGCAAGACCGCTGTCATGTTTTCTGGCTTCTGGCCTGTAAACTATACAAGGTGTAACAGATTAAGCGCAATACCTCAGACACCCCAATTAGAATATTAAATTATAAGTCTAAAACAACATACGTAACTAATTAAATTGAAACCAAACCTAGACATTTTTTATAAAATAGTTATCCTTAATAAACGCAAAACGTTTGTGCGTCACACGTAAGGATATTCCTTACTCAGACGCATACTCCCATGCAATGTTAGCAGCCGACACGCACACGAACGCATTTCCTTGAATTAAGGATTGTATTTCCTCATGATACTGTGTTTCCATTTTAAGTTAAATGAAAGATTTTTCCGACAAAGTTTAACACCTATTTTTTATGGCGGAAATCGATTCAGAAGCCGATTCTAAACCAACTACTTTCAGGAATTGCGTTTATTTTGTTACACATTGTATGTACAACAATAGGACATATCTAGATAGATAGATAGAATATACTTTATTGTACACCAATAATTGAATCACACTTAAATAATAATATTGTAAAAAATTCGGTTATAATAGCGGTCTTATCGCTGAGAGCGATATCTTCCAGACAACCTTTGAAGGACGAGCTTTAATTAAAATGGGGAGGGCTATATACATTTGTAACGGAGTAGACTTATTGACCTTGACAAAGTTGAAAAAGGCTAAGCAGGTAATGATAAAGCTTTTTATACAGCATCTCTCCTTTTGGGCATCATTACAGTTGGTCAAAAACTAAATTGGTGTCAAAAACTCAAAACCATAAAAAAGAAACGTCAACTTCCGAAATTAAATTTAGTTTGTAGCGCTTTTGTTTCGAAGTCGCATGGATTTTTTTTACTTAAATTTGACGTAATAGACTATCCACAAATGCGTTCGATACGATTTTATACATGATTCGATACGTTTTATATTAATTGTCCAGTTTATTTGATATCAAACAGCAAAAAGAAACGTTTGCAGTTTTTTGCTGACGGACTAAATAGGTTCGCATTTTTTATACAATTTATATTTCTTTTTGTTTCATTTCTGAGTCAATTCAATGTGTTGATAACAGAATTAATGCAAACTACACACATCAAAAGTGTCTAGGGATCAAGCATTTTTATGCGGATTTCTTGAGATTGAGATGTGGCTTTGTAATAAATTTATGATTTTATAAATTTATATGGATCCTTTTTGGTGCATTTCATAATTTGAAACAGGAACTGTTAATCAAATTCGAGTAAAAGATGAAAATCAGCTGTCAATATTTTCCCTATAAAAACATACAACGCATTGAAGACATTATTAGTGCTACTGTTTCCCTACTACTGATTAAAACCAACGTTATTATGGAGCGGCGACGTCATTTAAGCAGGGAAGAAATGCTCAGAGCCGTGGGAATGATAGAAGCTGGTTCCCGGCAACGTACTGTGGCTTTAGCTCTGAATACAAGTCAGAGTGTTATATGTCGACTTTGGACACGTTACCGAAGCACTGGTACCGTGGCTGAGCGCCATGGAGGACGGTATCGCTGCACCACACGGAGACAAGACCGATACATTCAAATCTTAACTCAAAGAGCTCCAACAATAACCGCCATGATGTTAGCCGTGAGGCTTCATCACTCTTCAGGGAACTTAATTAGCGACCAAACAGTCAGAAACCGCTTGCATGAAGTGAACCTTCATTCCCGAAGACCGCTACGGGTACCACCTATAGCAATGCACAATCGTAGGATTCGATATCAATGGGCTCTTGAACACAGAAATTGGGCAGAAGAACAATGGGGTTTCGTGTGCTTTTCTGATGAGTCTCGTTTTGGTATGAGACCGGATACAAGACGTATACGACACTGGAGAACCCCTGGACGCCAACAGCGATTAAAATCCTGCCAGGAAGTCCATCCTTATAGTGGTGGAACCATCATGGTATGGGCGGGTATTTGGATCGGCGGAAGAACTGAGTTGATTTGGATCAGAGGCAACCTCAACGCTCAAATTTATGCTGAGACGATTGTATCTGACGTCATCGTTCCTCTACAAGTGCAAATCGGTCCCTTATTTCAGTTAATGCATGATAATGCACGACCGCACACCGCAAGAGTTGTAAGACAGACTCTCGCCGCAGCTAACATCAATGTCCTGCTCTGGCCTGCTCAGTCGCCAGACTTGAACCCGATTGAGCATGCATGGGATATGCTACAGAGAAGAGCTCTGCCGAATATGGAGGGTATCCAGTCGCAAGAAGACCTTTTTTTGTTGTTGCAACGAACATGGGCGGCCATTCCACAGCGTGATTTGGATGAACTCATTTTGAGTATGCTAAACCGATGTTCTTGTGTTGTTAGTGTTCGCGGTAGAAACACGGATTATTAATTGTTTAAGTTACCCAATAAAATTTTAAAGAAAACTGTTATTTCAGTCTTTTTTTCTAACTTTAATGTTAGTGGTTCAAATGTCAAAAATCCCTTTATTAGGAAAATGGCAAATTTCTTTATTAATGCAAAGGTGACTTGGTTTATCGTTACTGTGACAAACGAAAACACTTTATTTGAGAAAATTTTAATTAATATCAATCAGGAGAAAAGTTATTGCAAAAATATATGTTGATCCCTAGACACTTGATGTGTGTATGTTTTCTGAAGGACCATTTTTATCTAGAACATTCAAGAAATAATCTTAAATATAAAAGTATAAAAAACACTGAAGACGGATGTTGGCATAATGTCTCTTTAGTTAATTAAGGCCAAAAATTTACGGGAAAAAGTGTTTATTTTCTGAGAATAATTAAATTTTCTCATTATCTCTGTGAAGGTGATGAATGAATATTTATTATGTATAAACCCATTTATTTAAATGAAGAGGTTGCTGTTAGTGATTAGGGTATGACGGGAGGTGATGTTTCACCGTGTTTTATGACTTTACTTGTCCATTTGGAAGTCTGAAGATCTCTTTATTCCTACCAATTAGTGACTTATTGTTCATGTTACAGAGTCTGTTTTTTATAGACGTAATGAAGACAAGCCGACTGATGTTGGACGTAGTAATAAAACAACTGTGGATATTCACGACAAAAGACATTTTATTGGCCGTATTTTTTCATTTTTCAGGACAGATGGGGGACAGTCGTTACAGACACACAGGAAGCCAGAAGATATACGCCGAAGAAGCCCTGGAATCAAATAGATTTTGATTCTCATATGAAATCGCAAAATACTTAAGCGAAAATATGCTACACAACGTGTAATTTAAAGGGTATATACATACCAAGTGCACGGCTTCTTTAGATGATAACAAACGATATGGCAAGGGTTTTGTAATCCTATGTCTACATGTATGGAACTTTCACACCAAATTTTCTCAACAAATTTCAATACATTGATACCAGAGACCAAAATGTTCAAATTAAGAAGAGCGAAGAGAATTATCGTGTTATTGGCAAGTGACGATGAAAGCTGTTATTGACCCTCGTAGTGCTGTGACACGTTTGTTATGATTGATATTCAAGAAATATATGAAACCGATAATTTGCTATCAATTCTTTGAGTCACTTATTTTTAGCTGAAACTGTGCATAGAGACTCCATACCAGATGTTGTCTTCAGTCCTTTTGGATAGATATGGGGTTTCCGTTACACGTTGTAGATAAAATATAACAAATCCTGAAATAGTTATAATTACATACTACCACCTAGTTTGTACATTTAGAGAGTTAATCGGATACCACAGCGGGCTGACTTTCATACATTCGTCGCGATGCATCCGGCCACGGTGACAAACGACCGACTGCGGTCGAACACGCCATAATTAATTACGCATTCATTAATCTATTAACATCGTTCGCATTAATAGTATTTCCTTGGTCTAGTGGCTGCAAACGCTATTACTGGACATGGTTTTCTGGGTTTTATTCCCGGTCAGGAAAAGTGACATCAAACGGTGAAAATAAACTCACTTGGGTACTTAATGTTCAATACAGTTGTGTACTAGTGTTTTATTTATATGAATTGAGTGCCTATCTCGCTATCACAATCCACTAGCCAGGGAACACCATCGTAAGGAGGAGGTCGAACGCGCGAGGGAGAGGCAAATCTCTTCCTCACGCCCCAGCCGCCGCGGGGACGCCCCGGGCGTCGGGGATCGCGAGCCGATCTCCGACCATCGTAGGCGCGGGCTTGCGGACGGCGAGCAGGGGTAGCTCACCGTCCGGTAAGGACCAGGCCCGGGTCGGCGGCGCGTCGTGTTCCACGCGCCCCTCAAAGAGCTGTCAGCAACAGTGACGGGGCCCCATAGGGCCATTGCCTGCCGGGGATGCAGGAATGTTCTAACGAGATACCGCGGCCCCGGAACTTAAGGGCAGCTGAAGGAGCAGGGTGGGTTTTTAGTCAGTAGAAGTCTGACATTCCCTTCCGCTCCACCCAGAGCAGGAGAAGTCATTCGAAGATTTTCCCAACCAGAAAAAAGAGGGAACACCATCTTTGGCAAGACTGCTGTCGTATTTTCTGGCTTCTAACAAGCTGTAACGTCTGATAAAGACGTACAAATGACAGCAGAGGCCAAATTTTTAACGTTGCTTACTGACGCACGGAGGAGTCGCCACCCATCCTCAGACTGACCTCGACAGCGTTGCTTAACCGCACAGTTCATCCGCGCGGCTGTTATTTAAGCATATATGTGTTTAAGCATATATTTGTTTATATTTATATATTTTTTTCTCTATGTCCTCTGATGACTCCTTTCATTCTGCTTTTGATTCCGAAAATTCCTCTGCTAATGCAAGTTTCTGTTCCTTGCCTGACACTGTCAGTGACTTTGTGCATCGCAGCTTCAGCCAACAAAATAAAAGCTTTTTCAATGTCTGCCATATAAATGCACAGAGTGTTCCTAGTCATTATAGCGATCTGTATGACACCTTTTCTAATGCAAATGTACATGCCGTTCTGGTTTCTGAGAGTTGGCTCAAACCCCATCTTCTTTCCACTGCCTACTCTCTTCCCGGTTTCATTCTCATCCGGAATGATAGAATTGGAAAGGGTGGAGGTGGTGTAGCTATCTATCTTCGTAGTGATTTTTCTTTCAAAATAGTAGCCAGTTCTCCTTCACAATATTGCGCTTCTGCAGAGTACCTCTTCCTGGAAATTTGCGTTAAGGGTGTCAAGGCTCTACTAGGCGTTGTCTATTGCCCGCCTGCCGTTAATTATTTTTCCAACCTTGAACTGGCACTTGAATCTATAGGTTCTGAGTATGCACATTGCGTCATCATGGGTGATTTTAACACAGACCTTTCTCGCTCAACCCCTCCTTCCCGAAATCTCCTTCACATCATTGAGTCCGTTAGTCTCCATGTTCTTCCACTGCAGCCCACTCATTTTAATGTGTCTGGTGATGATACGTGGCTCGACTTGATCTTAATATCCACTCCTTCCTTGGTTTCATCTCATGGCCAATGTCCTGCACCTGGTTTTTCCCATCATGATCTCATTTTCCTCTCCTATATCTTAAAGCCACCTAAACCTCTTCCTAAAGTTCTGCACATGCGTTGTTATGCGCGCATGGATGTTGAAAAGCTGCATCAAGATGCGTCAGAAATTGATTGGGACCTGCTTGCAGCGGCAACGACAATTGATGACAAACTGCGTATCTTCAATCAGGCTGTCCTTGCTCTCTTCGATGAACATGCTCCTGTTCGTAGGGTTAAACTTAGGCGAGCACCAGCCCCTTGGATGTCATCAGGGGTTCGTTTAGCGAGGAGGTGCAGGGATCGGGCCTTTCGGAAGTTTAAAAAGGATCGCAGTGAACAGAATAAAAACTCCTACAAAATTGCAAGGAATCGGTGTAATCAGGTGATACGCAACGCTAAACGCCGCCATATTCTTGAAAACATTTCATCTTCTTCGCCTGCTGATATCTGGAAATTCCTTGGAACTCTCGGTATTGGCAGGCCAAGTCATGTTGATTTTCCTAAAGCAATCATTTTGGATGATATCAACCGTCATTTTACTACCACTTGTAATTTGGACCCCCTTATTTTATCTCAGACGGTTGATTTTGTCACTAGTTTGCCTGGTCCAATCATTGAACCATTTAAGTTTTCACCAGCCACCTTGGAAGAAATTAAAAAGATTATCCTGTCCATTAAATCCAAAGCTGTAGGCCATGATAACATCAGTCGTGGTATGGTTACCTTGATCCTTGACTGTCTTCTCCCGCCAATTACCCATATCATTAACTTCTCCTTAGATTCCGGGCAATTTCCGTCCTTATGGCGTATGGCCTATGTCCGTCCACTTCCTAAAATATCCAATCCTTCCCTGTCTAATCATTTTCGACCTATATCCATTCTCCCTTTCCTGTCAAAAGTGCTCGAGGCCTGTGTTCACAAGCAGTTTTCTGCGTTTGTTTACCGCAATAACCTTGTAAGCCCATTCCAGTCTGGATTCAGACCCGGGCACAGTACATCCTCTGCTCTTCTTAAAGTGACTGGTGACATTAGAGAAGCTATGGAGGATACTAAAGTTACTGTATTAGTATTAATTGATTTCTCCAATGCCTTTAACGCGGTCAGTCACGATATACTCCTTGCTATCCTCTCCCATCTTATGGTTTCTTCCGAGGGGCTGGAATGGTTCTCTTCTTATCTTCGGGGACGTCAGCAGTCGGTACGCGTTGATGAGAGATCTTCGAGTTGGCGTGGCCTGGATGCTGGTGTTCCACAAGGCGGTATTCTTTCTCCATTATTATTCTCTGTCTTCATTAACTTTATTACTCACTGTCTTCGGTGTTCGTATCATCTTTATGTCGATGATCTTCAATTATATACAGCTGTGCGGGTAGAAGGTTTGTCAGACGCTATAGGGGATGTAAACCGGGATTTGGAGGCTATCAATGACTGGTCTGATAGATTTGGAGTGTCAGTAAACCCCTCAAAATGTCAGGCCATCGTTATTGGTAGTTCACGTATGATGGGTAGAGTGGCGGCTATCTCTCTACCTCCTATTATTTTTAATGGTGTCGTCATTCCCATTAGCCCCAGCGTAAAAGATCTCGGTTTGCATCTTGACTCGACACTTGGCTGGCAAAGTCAAGTATCTAGTGTCAGCCAAAGGGCCAATGGCACTTTGCGTTCTTTGTATTGTCTGAGGAACTTTTTGCCTGTTAAGACAAAGACTATGCTTGTGCAGACTTTAATTTTCCCTTTGATTGACTATGGTGACGTGTGCTACTACGACCTTAATGCGGTCTTGCTGGATAAGCTTGACCGTATTCTTAATAACTGCATTCGGTTCATATTTAACTTAAGGAAATATGACCATGTCTCAAGTTTCAGGTCTGAGCTTAAATGGATGACCATTCGTCAGAGGAGAAGTTTGCGCGCTTTGACAACGCTTTTCTCACTACTCAACTCTCCCAGCCCACCTTCTTATCTATTATCTCACTTTCAATTTCTATGTTCTTCACACAATAAGAATCTACGTTCATCCAATAATCTTCTCTTACTCTGTCCTTCTCATACTTCTGACTTTGTTCATTCTTCTTTTCATATCCAGTCCATTCTCCTCTGGAATGCGCTTCCTCTCGAGATCAGGACGGCTGACAATCGCTACGCATTTAAAAAGAAATTGCGGATCCACTTTCTTCACCAATAAGCAGAATTTCCATATTTAATTTTCATTTGCTTCTTAAGTATATGTGTATGTATATGTATTTATATAAGTATTTATTCATATATATTATTTATGTTGATTTCTATTTTATGATATTTCGATTTTATGATATTAGGTTTTTTTGTTTTATCACTATTATCTATTATAATTATTTTTCCAATATAATTTTCACGTACATATTGCACCTTCCACTCTATCTCTTCACCACTCATGGTTGACTGGTAGAGAATGCCTACGGCATTAAGTCCGCCTTTGTACCTATGTGCATAAAGTGTAAATAAATAAATAAATGTAGCCACGAGCTCTTTTGCTCCAAGAATGGATACGACATGTGCAATCAATGAAAGCACTGGCAACACTCATCATAATGCAGAAACTTTTTTTCTTAACCACCTTATTTTATTTACCTATACATTACTAAAGTTAACCTTCCACATCGACTTCAGAAAACGTTGCTTACCTGGAAGATCGGCCCATTTTTGTTTGAACCATCGAGTCCAGAGCTCAGTCTGCAGCAAAAAAGCTGGGAATCCTACAGAAGGTGAGGCGGTACTTCACGCCTGGACAGCTTCTGAATCTATATAAAGCACAGGTCCGTTCCTGCGTGGAGTATAGATTGCGTTCTCTTTTATATGCTTACATCACGGAATCTTACAGGTGAATTGGTCAAAGCGCTCTTGGTCGACATTTAATGGAATGTCAGTTTATTAGGAAATGTCCGTTCCTGCATGGAGTACTGCAGCCACTTGTGGGATGGCTCTGCAAAATACCAACTTGCTGCATTGGACTCGATCGAGCGCAGAGATAAAAGGCTTATTTATAGGAGACAAGGTGCTATCAGGCAAGCTTCATAGTCCGGCTCACCGGCGAACCGTTGCTTGCCTGTAGGTTTTCTATAGATTGTACTTCAGGGAATGTGCGCAGGAGCTCCATGACCAGATTCCTCCATCTCTATTTCACTACCGGTCTACCAGACGCACGGCTGGGTACCATCCACACTTGGCTGATATACCGTCTTGTCGTACCAAGCGCTTCTCCTCCACATTTATTGTGCGCACAGCCAAGTTGTAGAATTCTCTACCGGCTTCTGTGTTCCCTGCCACTTATGACCTTTCAGCCTTTAAAGCAAGAGTAAATGGGCATGTTCTGGGCTTGCTCGTCACATCGTAGACCTCATCTATCGCTTACCATCAGGCGAGATCGAGGCAATGGGCGGGGTCATCCGAAATAAAAAAATAAAAATAAAAAAAAGAGTGGGAAAATCATTGCCGTCCGCAAGCATGCGCCTACGGTGGCCGGAGATCGGCTCGCGTCGTGAGTCGTGATTCCTTACGACCGGGGATCACCCGCGGAAGATCCACGCAGACGGCTTTTATTTGGCTACAACTTCCTAATGTTATCTAAAAAAAGAAACTTTAATTATTGATTAGGACATTTGCACCTTACTTGTGTAAGTAATAAAATCGCAATGGCCTTCACAATTAAATGTAATCCCAAACCCTTAGTTTATTTATTTACACATGATACATAAAAGAAAACAAATACAGAAATAAGAGCACGAAGGTGCTGCTTATTTCATAAGAAATATTCGTATTCGTTTGGTATGTTTCAAAAATTGTCTCCCAACGTAAAATATTGTATATATCGCAGTAAGATAGATACAGCCGTAATATGGTTATATCCCTAGGGATATAATTATATACCGGAACATAGTTATACGAAAGCGATTCATTACTATCTTACGGTCGCAATCTAGTAATATGCTTATCTGACTAAACTAATCTAGTAAATCAAATAAAACAATATATTGGTTTTTATTTTTATTACAAAATCAACTTTTTGCAACTTGCAATTTGTTACAATACTTTTTAGCAATAATACGTAGTTGGCAGTGATTTTATGGTGTTTACGCAAAATCGACGGAGCCCCGCTTCGCGGGGCTCCTTTTTCTGGGTGGTTTAAAAAAAAATAACCACGAACTCCCGCCTTAGCCTTCTAACCTAACCTATCCGAGTCGGGGTGTTATCCTCCGCCGCACCCCCGCACTACATTCCTACAATTATTTCACTAAACTTAATCCAGTAATATAATTATAACTTGAATGGTATTATAATTATACTCCTAGTAAGATAGTAATGAATCGCTTCCGTTTATCTATGTTCCGGTATATAATTATATCTCTAGGGATATAATCATATCACGGCTATATCTATCTTACTGCGACATACAACGAATACAGTTGCAATGTCAAAATGAATGCACGTGCGTCTGATTACATCAGCTACTGTGCCACGTGATTAGGATGCCAATGAACATCGTATTGTCAAAATCGATTTTATTGTATCCCTTACATCTCTTGTAACCTAATCAAATGAAAAAATCAAGTCAGTCTCACCATTTTCAGGACTATTACTAATATTAAGATAACAGATGGATTATATTTTCAACAGCTACCCAAGATCTGGTTTTTATAGTATACTATAGTTGTAATTATAATGTATAGTTTTAAATGTAGATTTAATTAAGTTTAATGTATGTTTTTGTATCCATAAGTATATTATAAGGTGTAAAATAAATAATAATAAATACATAATAATAGATAGATTTATGATGATAGTGTCTTTATTGTAAACCAAAACAGAAAACAAATAAGGACTTTATAACTGAAAAGAGTGATAGAATTAGCGGTTTTGCCGCTAAAAGCGATCTTAAACAGGCAACCTTTGAATGGACTGGACACAAAACGAGAAAATAAATATGCGGGTAGTCCACTGTGTACTATTTACATATATGCATATATAATTAATAAAATACAAACTAAAATATATTACTACAACAATAAGCGCGACGTTACATTGTTCACAAAGCTATGATATGAGCCAAGCTACGATAAGGGGGAGGAAGATTGATTTTAACCTCCACTCTGAATCAGTACTGTCAATGCAGTGAGACACGCAAACCAAACCAATTGCCACCAGGAGCTAGATCTGATGACGCGTTCAAGCGAATGCTTCGTAGTATTGTGTGCAATAGCCGTGCAATCACGTGGGGATTGTTAGTATTATTGGATTAGGACTAATTAATCAGCTTAATAAGAGAGAAATGGCCGTGGAACTGACCGTCATTCCATTAATTACGTTGCATTTCGTTACAATGGAAGTCGATCCAGTAGGATTGGGAAAAGATTAGGCAGATACAGAGAATAATTGCAGAGACAGATGACTGGCTGTGACTGCAACTTCATCCGCGTGAATTTCAAAATAATTTATTACCAATACCTTAATACCTATATTGTGAATGTGAGAGGAATTTGGGATAACAACCAATATTATGCATAGATTACCGCACTATTATAGGCCTGCCTGTTGGTCTAGTGGTCAGTGGCCCTGACTTCTACGCGTAAGGTGGTGGGTTTGATTCCCACCCAGGACAAATGTTTGAGTGATGATCATTAAGTTCTTTGTCTGGGTGTAGTTTATCTATAATATGTCATTGTACTCGTATGTATTTAGAAATATATATGTATGTTTATCAGTTGTCTAGTACTCATAGCACAAGCTCTGCTTAGTTTGGGACTTGATGACGTTGTGTGAAAGTTGTGGAATATTATTATATTATATTGTTATTATTATATTTTATAAACATATTATTTACATTTTTAAATATTCCTATAAAAAACAAAAAACATTTGAAATATAATAAACAATAGCCCACCGGTATCGGGAACAGGGTCCAAGTTACTGGTGGTCAGGGCTCTTGAGAGAGGAACCTCCTAACAATTCGCCACGTGTACAGAAGTACTGCTTTGTGGATCAAGCCCCTGATTCAGCTGCCCAACGAGAACCTCCTAAGATATTTGTCGAGGCTCTTGGCTATTATGCCATTGGCTAAGACGACTATCGGCACAATGATTGCTGTATCCACATCCCACATGTCAACAACCTCGCGAGCCAAGTCAAGATACTTAATTTGCTTATCTTTCTCGGCTTTCACGAGGTTATTATTATTATTATTACTGTCTGGCAGTTTGAGTGCTTTATACGGCCCACCCAAATGTCCTAACTTTGGTATTGTTCGTCAAATCGTTCCAGCTCCTTAAGGTTCTAAGTTGAGCTACGCGATATTTGACAATTGCTTACACTGTTTGGACGGGCCTGCTCAAATCTGTGTGATTCTGTCCTCTGAAGGGCGCCACAGACATTAACCTACATGGCTCTCATATGATTTGATCACTACAGATTGTCTGGACTTTAAAAGAGACGTTGATCTCTGAGTTTGCTTCAGTATTTCTTCTCAGAGTAGTCAGTTAGGAAACACTGGCCTCATCTAGTTTACATTTACGAAAAAAATTACGTGTAAAAGTGTTACTTGTATTTGTATGTGTTACTAACCCTAGTGTACAAGTTGTAGTATTTAAGGTGTGTACTAACAAAAATGGTTCCTATGTTGTTCCAAATTAAAACAATAATAATAATAATAACCTATTTGCAAAATAAACATCATTATTTCATTATTATTTCATTAATAAATTTATCCATTTATTTTTGTATTTCGTTAGGTTTTTTATATGGGCCTGCGTGCCTGCAATAAAAGAATTTTATTTATTTATTTATTAATGAAAAAATAATAGAATCAGTTCATTAGTTCTGGAGATTACTTCCTATATAGAAACTTACAAACAAATTTTACCTCTTTATAATATTGTTACAGATCTCCCGATCCAATGAAAATTCAAGGAGAAAAGCCTATAATTATGTTGCCACCTTTTTCTTCCATTAATATCAAGAGATAAGCTCGGATAAACAAAAAGACGGACCGACAGACATGGTCATTAACAAAAAAAAAATTGTGAAAGTTATTTTACCAGACTGCAAAAGAAAGCGGTTAGGTATGTTTTTGTCGTTAAAATTAAGAAATAATCAACGCAAAAAAAACAGTAAATTCACTTGTTTCACCTAAAACAGCAATGTAAATATAACTCGAAAGGGCTACCTGATCAGCTGTGTTGATCTCGCATATTAACTCTAGCAAAACAGCTGATCTGGTAGCCCTTTCGAGTTTTATTTACATTGCTGTTTTAAGTGAAAGAAGCGAATTTTATTTTATAATTAAAATCTCATTGGGTTAGATAGAAACAACGACTTTATACAGTTTTCAGTAAAAAAAATTGAAAAAATCTGAAAAATTAAGATTAAGCCGACGATAAATTTGAAAAATGAAAAATTTCAACGCAGGGTGACCACCCTGCGTTGAAATTTTTCATTTTTCAAAATCATGTACTAATTCCAAGGTAAGCGCTTGTGCATCGATGTCCCTGCCACCCTGTATAATAAAACAGTAAAACGTGTGTCATCATCGCTTAACATCAGGTGAGATTATGGTCAAATGCAAGCCTATCAACTATTAAAAAAAAATGTAGATTTGCAGTTTGTGTATTTTATTTTTAATAACGCTAATCTCAAAACGGTGAAGAAATACTTGTTAAAATAAGTGAAGATGAAGACGGGTCTATGTAGGGGACTAATAAATTTCCTCGTCCGTAGGAAGTAGCAGAAGCTCGTGGGTAGCTGATAACAGCCGCATGGTCACCATCAACACCTACTGAGTGTACTCCGTTTCTCAGAAACCACGTTAAACCACGTTTTGCGGGAGTCCGCGCACCTCTACGACGTTTAGCAAGAAATTATAATACCCTTTGTTCAGAATTGGATTTATTTTCTTTATCAGCTATTAAAATTCGTACTGAGTTACTTAAACTGATCGAAATAGCAGAGGGTTAACTTATTCTCAAAAATGTGTTTAGTATGATAAGAGTAAGACTACTAATTTGTATTATTAATAAGTAACGTTGTACTTGTGATCCTATTTTTAATTCGAATATATAACATGTGGATAACGTTGTTAGTTACGCACTAATATACCTAGATTATAAGTTAACATTAACCATTTATAGTGTGTAATTGTTGGTTTTCCTCAATAAATAAAATAAAAAAAATAGTGTGGCACTCGGGGACTGCCGCGGTAAAGCTATTGCATAGCATTTTTTATCAACTTATGCAATTATAGTCTACACGCATACGTCTAGTCGCACGCACACAAACACCGTGCCGAAGTCTGCCGAACTGAAATGACGTTAGACGATGCACGGCTTTCAACGCCGCACCGCTGTGCCGGTCGGAGTGAAGGGTGTTAGGTTTATTTTCGTTACGGAATTTCTTGATTCGGTCGCCGCGCTCAAAGTCCGCGATAAAAGCTATGCAATAGCTTAATAAACCGTTGGTGCCTTGATAATCACAGAAAATCTGACTCCAGTTATGGCAAGAATTATCGTGCTACCCAGCTTAGTGGATGGGTAGACAGTCGCTCTATCTATTAGAAAAATGCTTAGCATAATAACATAATGATTATATCATTTAAGCCAACCCAACACATAACAACATAAGACAAGGCTTATTAAAATGCGGCTAAAAAAACATCTTGCCACTACGTTAAATCAGCAGATGATAATACTAACGCAGAAAAAGAATGTATTAGTGAGAATAGTGCAGGGTTATATTCCAACATAATATGTACATATTTAAACCATAATCCTTTAGATTGGTATCCAGCACTTGATCTTTTATTTGCTATTTAACGCACAAGCAGTGTAAAAAGCTCTTCATTTGAAAAACCTTTTCTTCGATAAATCCGATAATTATCCCTAATCCTTACTTGAAACTTCAAAGCCGATATTCTCGATTTTTTTTATTCCAGATCACTTTGAAAGCAATATTCAGTCAGCGCAAATGTTCAGTATAAGTGCGTACTTGTGCTCATAGATGCAGCAAAACTCAACCCTTATTAATAAGGAATATTTTTATACCCCATCAATTTTATCGGAATTTCATATTACCCATATTTCATTCAGCTATAATAATTCATCGCGATTTTTTACTCTTGAAATAAAATCACCGCCGTTTATTTTATAAAATTGGGTATAAGTTGAATGAAATTTCATCTTTGCGTTCTAATATTTCAAACTGTTCTAGGGTTCCGTAGCAACGGTGAATACCCAAATTGTTTCATCACTTTGACACGACGTATGTACCCAGTTTCTTACCTACGTCAGTCTGACAGTTGTGGAATAGTTTTGTCTACCCTTGTTACTTAATTAACAGCCTTCCCATTTTAAATTGGACGTAAGATTGGTAAATGAAAAATTTAGTTTATACTATACCTGCTCGGAAAGTGCCTTATTACTTTTTAAAAAGTTTGACAGAAAGGACGTCATTACTGTAGTACAAATGTGCGGGTCGCAAAAGTGTATGAGAATTCATTACTAACGTGCTGGAGACACTGGAGAGCGAGGGAAAAGTGTATGAAAATCCATTACTAACGCGCTGTTTTTTTTTTAAATTTAGACCAATTCAGTAGCTAACTTAAAAGTACTTATAATGCTAAGAGACGTAATCTCTTCTGTATTTTCTCAAACGGCTCTAACCAATATTAATCTCCCTGGCAAAAGTATTGCATTGAGTTTTATATAGGACTAGTACTCACGCGGGGCTTCGCTCCCGTGGATTCTATCACGGTAAAACCATAACTCTCCTTTTTTGCAGTCGCGTAAAAAGGAACCTTCTTCAAGCTTCAAGCTACTTCCATACCAAATTTCATCCAAATCCACCCAGTACTTTCGAAGATTAGCGCGTTCAAGCAAACAAACAAACAACCAAACAAACAAACTTTTCCGCTTTATAATATTAGTATAGATAATTGATTGATCATCTGGTTTCTGGCAGAATTAGCACTAGATATTATTTGAAGTAATAGTTCATAATAATCTCTTACTAAATGTGTTGCAAAACGTTGTATGATTTATATTTGACATTATAATGCTTTGCCTTCGTAAATGATGAAGTTTGCCGACTAGCATTTCATTATTCTGTTAGTCTAATGAAGTCCAGTAAATACTGATAAATGATAATCAACGTGATCATCTCTCCGTTCTGTTACTGGATTCTTTTTATTACTTATTCTATGAAATAATGACTTTTTTCTCTGAGTTTGTTAGTAAACAAATACTTTCACACGAGCAAATATTATTATACACTTTATTGTACACCTTACATTTAAGGATACAAATAATAAAACTAGTGTACAATGGGCGGTCTTATCGCACAGGGCAATCTTCTACAGACAACCTTTGGATGGACAGAAATTAAAGGAGATAGATTTAGGGCTGTCAGTGTACAACATAATACTAATTAAACATAATAATGTAAAATACATACCACAAAATCTATACTAATATTATAAAGCGGAAAAGTTTGTTTGTTTGTTTGTTTGTTTGTTTGTTTGTTTGTTTGCTTGAACGCGCTAATCTTCGAAAGTACTGGGTGGATTTGGATGAAATTTGGTATGGAAGTAGCTTGAAGCTTGAGGAAGGTTATAGGCTACTTTTTACCCGACTGCAAAAAAGGAGAGTTATGTTTTTACCGTGATAGAATCCACGGGAGCGAAGCCCCGCGTGAGTACTAGTATAATATATACTAATACATATCAAATTCATAATAGAGAAAGGAGGGGAAAAAATATATAGTGAGAGGTGATGCTCCTTCACCATTCTTTTGAACGTAGGGAATGTTTGAGCACGCCTCATATCTATTGGTAATGCATTCCACAAACGGGCTGCTTGGATAGTGAAAGATTTATCGAAGAAAGAAGTGGAATGCATACGGATACATAGCTCAAATATATTACGTCAAAATTTCATAATCACGACGATTTGGTGTCTGGCATTGACAAACTAAATCTGCATGCAATAATGCATTCGGACTTTTTGCATAGGCTCTATGCATAACTGTGTAATCTGATATTATTGTGAAAATATGCTTATGATTTATTCGATTAGGTTTATTTATCCAACTATTTATATGGTCTACCAGACGCACTGCTGGGTTCCACCCCCACTTGGTTGATATACCCTCTTGTCTTACCAAGCGTTTCTTCTCCACATTTATTGTGCACACAGCCAAGCTGTGGAATTCTCTGCCGGCTTCTGTGTTCCCTGCCACTTATGACCTTTCAGCCTTTAAAGCACGAGTAAATAGGCATTTAGATGAAACTTGGTATGGAAGTAGCTTAACAAGGTACCAGATACTGTGAAATGCATCTTAAAATGGCTCCAACTCGGAGTGTTTTTTGGCGCACGTTTTCAAGACTGCAGATACGAAAGAAACTGACACTGGTTCGAGGACAAAATAATTATGTTTTGTAGTACACTCTGAAATGGCTCCATTTTGAGATTACACAATTTATAATTATAAATTTATAATAAACTTAGAATTAACTAAAATTTTGCCTTCAGAACCCTTTTTAGGTGTCAGACACGCGTCTGGCAGCCTTATTCACAAACGCTATGGTTAGTTAATAAGGCTTAGTCCATGAAATATGAATTCTGTTTATCTGTTTACCAAATATTATTCTTCAGCGTTTTCTCATTTTGAATGAGATTTTTGTTCGAGTAACATTTAATATGGTTTCAGAACTAATGGAAATTACAAAACTCAATTATTTTAAATGAATTGCAGATGCTTTCTGTGTACCTACCGTAATCTCATTATTTATGTAAAATGAAAACCACGGGCGGTGTCGTATGTTTACAATGAAGGTGTTTTATGTAAGTAATGGTTCATTTAATTTATTCTAAAATGTATATAGGAAACTCAAGTACCATAGTGTATAAATAATAGTACATTGTGTATTAAGGGCGGTATGTAAGGAATTACGATCGAGGCTCTAGTAGAAGCCCGAAATCGGAGACTGGGGGCTCTCTGAGTCGAGGTTCGTAATTCCCGTACTGCCCGTGCAACATACAATGTTTTTCATCATATTTGCGAGTAAATAAATAAAATTATAGGGCAGAAAAAAGATATTTATTACAATTTATAGTCACTGTACATCATTAATTGTCATCATAAATAATTTCGACGGTTTGATACAAAAAAGTATTAATATCGATTATTAAGAACATTAGTTGAGTATTTAAGTAACATGTAGCGAGATTGCAATGACATTCCTGTTTAGATAACATTTTAAGACAATTTTTCAATTGCGTGTAAACTCCTTGCTTGAACTTGCATGACCTGTGTGCTGTGCTATAAATTAAAAAAAATGACTTACCGACCTTGGGTTTCATGACAAAAAGAAAGCCCGAGGGTTTTATATGGGACATTACGGCCAAGTTAACCTGTATGTTTAGATACTGTTTACGTGCAAGTGTGATGAAAATAATATTTTAACATCACTTAACAAGAATCTTAAGAGGTCATGAATATAACTGACGTTTAAGAGATGATAGCCAAAAAAATAAAAAGTAAGGGATAGCTGGCCACCTGCCGGGGGTACGGAAATGTTCTAATGAGATAGGGACCGTGCCCCCGGAACGGAAATGCAACTGAAAGAATAGTGTGGGTTTTTAGTCTGTTACTCGCTCCCGAGTAGTTGAGCTCCTTAAGTTCTAAGTTAAGCTTCACGATAACTAACAAATGCTTGCACTGTCTGGACAGGTCCGCTCAAATCTGTGTGCTTTTTTCTTCAAATGAGCAGGTTGTATACAATACTAATTGTATGGGCTTTTTAAGAGACGTTGACCTCTGAGTCTGCTGTCTGGGCGTTTCTTTCCGAGGAGTTGCCAACTAAAGTGAAGAGCGTAGCAAAAAAGATCGTGGCCTCGTTCTTCGGAAGGATAGGTCATTACGCAACAATTGTTTTAGAGGATCGAAAAACAGTTACTGAAGAGTGGTACACTAACAATTGTTTGCCACTTGTCTTGGAAAAAGTACGGGAGAAATAACCTCGCAGCAGGATCCTCCTTCTCCACGAGAACGCCTCGTCGCACACCGCCAAGCAAACAATCGACTACTTGGCGACGTCAGACGTGGAATTACTGGGTCACCCGCCCTATAGCCCCAACGCACTCGCACCTTGCGATTTTTATTTATTTCCGAAAATAAAAGAAAAACTTCGATGAAAACGTTTTATGGACGCCGAGGAAGCTGTGACTGCGTTTCAAAATGCCGTCGAAGAGACCCCTAAGGACGAGTGGGTAAAGTGGTTTTCTCAGTGGTTCCATCGGATGCAGCGATGTATTGATGTAAATGGACACTATTTTGAAAAGATAAAATAAAACTAATAACTTGCTAGTTTGTTCAGTTTTTGATTTTCTAAGAACTTTTAGTATCGCCCTCGTATGTGTTATTCCAGGATGTCAACTATCTAATCCAAATTTCATTCATATCCGTTTAGTAGTTATGGCGTGATCGAGTAACATCCATCTACACATCCATCCATCCATCCATCCAAACATCCAAACTTTCGCATTTATTATATTAGTATAGATTTTGAGCAACAAGTACAACATTAAAGAAAATATTCTACTGACCTTCTAAAACAAATGCTCACGTACTGAATATAGGTTCGGTTTCCTGTTCATCCTTCATGTTCAAGGGTGCGATATATATCAAGTTACCACACAACGGGATCCCAATTTTCCTTGTTCAATTAGTGTCTCCATTCATTTACAAACTACGTATCGTCCTACTTACGGATCCGGTCTAGTTACATCAAGTGTCTGTACAATATACATATACATATTTTTCGGACCGTGTAGTTATCTGATACGTAGTAAGAAACTTGTGTATGTTGGTATTATATGTGTTCTGTGGTTGGTATGGAACTTAACAGTAATATTATGACAACAATATCATGTTTATGGATTATAATGCACTTCATTGAACAGTCACTTGGCACTTACTTATAAGTAGCCTTGGTTGCGTGGAATAATCTTCTCTTAGGGTGAAGCCAGATGAGCGTAATTTTTGAGTTGTGACGCGCGTAATTTCAGTCGCATAATTTCTGCTACATTTGGTTTCATACAAAAGTCATGTTTCATTCACACGGCGACGCAAAATGAGTTGTCTGCCGACTCAGGCACACAATCCCGGCTGAATTGAGTTTGCGACGAGAGGGGGCCGCATCACTCTTTCACTGTTGAGTGGATTCACCCAATTGTTGTTTTATTATCATCTTCTGTGTCTTCACTATATTTTTTAAAGGTAACTAGCAATGTGGGTAGAATTGACTTTACTAGTAATCTTGTTAACCTATCCAACAAAAATGAACAAATTATTGTTCAAATATTTGTATGCCAATAAATGGCGAAACATGAATTAAAATATTTATTTATGCAAATAAATATTCTTATAACTAAGCTAAATATGCTTGTGTCTGGAATGGGTTCACGGAAATAGAGGGTGGGGTTCGAACTCGTGACCTCTCGATCACAAGACCGACACCTTATCCATTAGGCTATTGACGCTTCAAAAATCGTAAATCCACAACGTTTTGTGTTATCGATTGCACTATACAAACACTCAGTAAAACCGTTGAAAAGAAACTGAATAAATTACGCTCGTGTGGCGGCCCAACAGAATTTCTGCCGAGCAGAAATTACACGGCCGAAATTACGCGACTCATAACTCAAAAAATTACGCTCGTCTGGCTTCACCCTTACTCTGCCCTTCTCATAAGTAGATTTGGTTGATTCCCGGGTCGGGTAATACGTGTAGTAGTAGTGTAAGTAATATTGAGTTTTTAAATTAGAAATTTCTCAGTAGTATTCCGGAGCTGGAAGTTGGCGGTATGATACTTCCATGCCTCGAAAAAGACGTTAAGCTGTTGGTCCTACACCTGATCCCTCTCCGGTCGTGTTGAATAGCCGTCTCATCGGACAATGAGAGGAAGAAGAGAAGGAATAATAAGTGCATGTGTACCTAAGCACCGCCGCTACAATTTGGTTCCTATGTATTCTAAATATACAACGTGTAACGGAAACCCCATATCTATCCAAAAGGGCTGAAGACAACATCTGGTATGGAGTCTCTATGCACAGTTTCAGCACAAAATAACTGACTCAAAGAATTGTAACCAAATTATTGGTTTCATATATTTCTTGAATACCAATCATAACAAACGTGTCACAGCACTACGAGGGTCAATAACTTTCCACGTCACTTGCCAATAACACGATCATTCTTTTCGCTCTTCTTAATTTCAAAAATTCGGTCTCTGGTATCAGTGTATTAGAATTTGTAATAAGTTCTACACACGTAGACTTAGGATTACAAAACCCTTGCCATATCGTTTGTTATCATCCAAAGAAGCCATGCACTTGGTATGTATATACCCTTTAAATTACACGTTGTATATGTATGTTTATTTTTAGTTAAACATAATTATATCTGTAATAAGTAAATATTTAAATAACAAAAAACCAGAAGTAAATTATCTTACCAACCATGGTTGTTTAGAAGAGAATGCCTAAGGCATTAAAGTCCGCAATGATACCTTTTTATGTTGCAAAAAGTTTTAATAAATAAATTCCCTTATTAACGTAACGATAACAGGACGACTTCTATGTGTTTTTGAAGGTTTTCTCCGATAGCAAAAAAGGGTAATCTAAAAGGAACAGTGTATTAAGAAGATAAAACATTATTTTCCTCTTTCTGGGGCAGTCGAGTAAAACGGGTCAGTTTAACGATTACCATAGGTAGCCAATATTTCCATTAGTATGATCGTTTTGACCCCATTTATTTATTGCAAATAACCTTAATACTCAATTACATTATGTGGCACACTTGTGGCTATTGTTAGGATTACAGGCTTTGTGTTATATAGGTGAGGAATAATATTTGCTTTTATTTCCTTATTTGATAATTATCTTGTAGAAAATTTCTTAATTATTATTTTTGTATTATTTATTTTCTCTATTTGGCTAACATTTAAATAAGTTAAAATAAGTAATTGATAGCAAATTATCGGTTTTATAATATTGTTACGCTAGTCGCTTAGCGAAGTACGTCGTGAAACTTTGACCGAAATCTAGAATGTTCGAGACACTAACGCCACCTGGCGGCCAGTAGCAGTACTGAGTACATCGAGAAACTTCAACCGACTTCTAGTAAAAAGCTTCTAGCAAAGGAACGCAGACAGAAGTCTTATTAGAAGTTACGAGGCGATATCATCGAAACTACAAGTGAATTTCAGTGCGATTTAAGTGTTAAATAACAAGTATTATAACTGTGTTAATTTTTTTTTAAATTCATTATAGTGATAATTTTGGTTTCATTGGCGTAAATTATTTCTATCCCGAACCCCAGCTCGTAACAATTTGGTGACAAAGTGAAAAGTGGGATAGAAAAAATGCCGGTTTTACCGAAAGACGACATGGAAGGTGTAAGAACAAGAAATCAACCACAGGCGGAGATCGACCAAAGGCGATTCGAAGGCTCACCATCGCCAGCATCGGGTGGAAATCAGCAGATGATGGAGGCATCTACGAGTACTTCCGGAGTTGTTTCTAGAATTGCTAGAATGTTCGAGACACTAACGCCCGCGGCGTTAGTGTCTTGAACATTCTAGATTGCCGCTTTTACAGGTCAGTAAACTAATATTATAAAGATAATTTATTTTTTACCAATAATGCCATTTATTTTGTTTGAAAAATGCATTTTATTAATTTTAGTAAAATTGTTTATTTTATTATTTTAACGGATTGAAACAACTTGTAATACCCGCTGTTCAATTTAATGTGATAACCTAATTGCCACCCTGTATAATAAGTAATATTTTTTTAACGTGGCTTTGCTTTGGATTTGTGGGCACAACACAGAATATTAACTTTGCTCTTTCAGGGAAGTTGAACACTCAGTGGAACAACTTGTTGTTTCAGGGCGAGTGGAAGGCAAGTGGTCACGCGGTCGGTTACCTACGTGTTGGTCTCAACCTGATTAAAGCGACCACAGAACCGACCTTAGTCTAAAACTCCCGAGACGCTGAAGACCGCAAGAAGTGTAAGTTCATAGGAGAAAGAGTTATAGAATAGATTAGAATAATTTATTTTAGGAAGCTACCCATATAAAAATAAAAAATGACAGAGATATATATGTAAATATTTTGAAATTATTCAAATATTTCAAAATGAAATAGATAATAATGAGTATTTAAATATTTATCTTAATAGATTAATTAAAAATGGAATGTCGAATGGTTTCCACCGCTCTGAGTTGAGCGGAATAAAGCGTCAGAATTCTACTGACTAAAAACTCACCCTTCAGCTGCCCTTGAATTCCATGGTCCTGGTATCTCGTTAGGACATTCACGTAACCCCGGCAATCATTCTTGTACCTGGAATATTAATTGCCGTATAGGTAGACGTAATTTACCTGACATACATACATGTACGAGGTAAATTACTAGTCAGATTCATGTATTCGGCTCATAAAAGAGGCTTGTGCTTTTCTTATAACCGTGTAAAACTCATCAAACCCTGTTTTCCGCAAACAAGCCGGACGCACTACACTGCTATGGTAGGCCCAGCATGGATACGATGCAATTATTATTTCGGTTTAATAATTCTCAAAAATTCATTGTACTCAAAACACTGAGTAAAACGAATATTAAAGTATTTTTCAAATATTGCTTATAGATAATAATTATTAATAATAAAAAGCGTTATTTTTGTCACTAGAGGGCAAAGGCTTCCATTTCCTCCTCTCTCTTTTTCTGGTCTTCTGTAAATTTGAGGTGTCTATCTCATTCCGCCGAATCTTTCTGAATGGTTTTCGTTTAGGTGTTTATATTTAGCATGAACTGTGTGATATAAAATGTTGATTGAATGTCACGCGTAAATAACGAATCGTAAGAAAATACGACACAGAAATAAAACTCTTCGTCTGAAAAGTTCGGAAGAATACCTAGAATATACACAAAATTTCTTCGAAACAGAACTTTACTTCCAAAATTTAAATGAAGAAATACAAGAAAACACAGCTTTTACCCCAACCGTAACAAAATCTCTGCACAAAACAAATTAATTGATGATTTGCTCAGAGAAACGTAATTCACTAAAATCGTTCAGAAACAAACAGAGTCCCGTTGAATATTTAATACAACGCGATGCGGGCTCTCGCACCAAATTGAAAGCTTTATAGGCACTATTTTCACTGATAACGTACTTAATATAGTTAATTAACTGGGAACAGTACAATTTGTGGGGAAATAAATAACAAGTAATTGATTGAGAGGAATTAAATTGGAAGAATGTTCTTATTACTTTTATAAATAGTCTTGACCATAACTCCATTATGTGTTTATTAACTCTTACCCGTGACTGCACTCGCGTATAAATTATGATGAATATATCCCACGGAAAGAGAGACGAGTAGAGAGAAAGGAGCGTGGTGGCCCAGTGGTTGCTTGCGCGACTTACAAATTGTAGGTCGTGGCTTCGAACTCGGCCAGGGATATTACTTTATGTATTTTCATCATCACCGCCACAATAAAAACTTTGATAGAAAATATCATGAGAGCAAAACTGCAAAGTACCAACTTGCTGCATTGGACTCGATCGAGAGTAGAGCTAAAAGGCTTATAGGCGACGAGGTGCTGGTGGACAAGCTTCATAGCCTGGCTCATCGGCGAACCGTTGCTTGCCTGTCAGTTTTCTACAGATTGTACTTCGGGGAGTGTGCGCATTATTCCATCTCCCTTTCACTTCCGGTCTACCAGACGCACGGCTGGGTACCAGCCACACTTGGTTGATATACCGTCTTGTCGTACCAAGCGCTTCTTCCACATTTATTCTGCGCATAGCTAAGCTGTGGAATTCTCTGCCGGCTTCTGTGTTCCCTGCCACTTATGACCTTTCAGCCTTTAAAGCACGAGCTTTTTCTGGGCTCGCCCTTCCCATCGTAGACCTCATCTATTGCTTACCATCAGGCGATATCGAGGTCAAGAGCGAGCTTAAATGTTTAAAAAAAAAAATAGAAAATGAATAAATGTAAAATGTTCTAGAATCGAATTATTCAAGACAGTATTTACTAACCGCACACTGGGCCCCCGTGGTGTTAGTATTTACGGTCCATTTTCTCTCATAGAGATGAGGCCAATATATTAGTGATGGGAACGATATAGACTAATATTTTCACGGGAATTGTACACTTTCTCTGCATAAAAAGTAGCCCATGATTTGCCATAATTGTTTAAAAAATAATATTGTTATACGTAAATATGCCTTATTTATACCTAATTCAGACACCAGCTCCTCACATATTGTACACCAAAACATACCTTTTACTGTATTAGTTTAAGACAATTTGTAATTTTTGTACGGTGAGTAAGAATAAATTATGAATTATTTTTATTCTTGTAATAAAACAATAACACTATGCTAAACTGAACATAACCCTGAGCCCAACACAAGCAATATTTTCATCAATATCTATAAAATTAGACCTTTGCCAGTACCTGAGCGAAAAATAAACAAAAATAATGCTTTAAAATTCACAATACAGCATTATTTAGATTCAAAACACAGAACAATACGAATTCACTTTTGCAAAATTCGCTTACTTGACAAACGTGTGGCCTCCACCGCGGCCTAAGGCTTCGAATTTTATTACGTAGTTAGGCGGGGTGCACACGGCACTGCATGCGGTCTGCTAGCTCAGCTGACGCCGTTTTATGCCAAATAAATTTATAGTCAAAGCGGTTTCGTATGCATTCGGTTTAATATGTGTTTCAATTTGCTTAGATATAAGATTTAGATGTGTTTGGTCTTGTAACGAGGGGTTTTGAGATTGCTGACTGTCGATTTGTTCACTGTATAGTCCTCGTCACGTAAGTTGGCAAGCTTTTGGCGTAGTGGGGATAAGTTCGCGCATCGTACACTTAGTGGAAGAAAAAAGTAGTCACTTTTACTGTTTGCCATTATTCTATGGTTATTGCCATCATTTATTATTAATCATGTCTATTCAGAAGAATGTTAAAGAAAGAAGAGGAATTCATTCGTTAATTCGGTATTATAAATAAAATATGTATAATACATAAATACATTTAAAAGTGAAAAAAATGTATTTATTTAAAAAAAATCACTAAAAATAATATGTTCTCGACGTCACAATTAGTTAATAAAACTGCTACCCCTTTTATTCTTCTTTTTTCCTGGTGTCCATTTTTTTTTTTTTTTTTTTTTATTACTGAGTGGCATCTCGCAGGTCAACCTCTGAGGTTGTCGGCTGCTTAACCGGACTTGCCTGTGGTTGCCTTAATTAATTAATTAATTAAAGCCTCCAGCCAGGGCTTATTAAAAAAACTTACAAACTAGGCGACTACACGCTAAGGGCACCCCCTGTGGGGTACGGACCTCGGCTTAGGGCGTCGCAGGGGAGGGCAGCTAGGGACAGGCTGGATCATATCATTATTATTATTAATAAGGGAATTTAAAGCTACTGGCTCAGCGTCGCGGGCTGGCTCTGGCAAGGGTCGGGGCGGACTATTACGGGGACGTCGCGGCGGGCCTCGGCGGCGAGGACGGAAGGACGGTCGGTTTTTGTGTTTGTGTGCCACTGTACTTGTTTCCCTACGGCTCTCTTGGAGCAGGGTGATTGCGTCATCGGGAGTGACTAGGGTATGCCTTGGTCGGCGAATCTTAGAGATACGCGAGGGTTCGTATTGGGCGGCCGATACGATAAGGGGATTCCTATGTTGGATTGCAGTATCAAAGAAACGCTTGGAGACACGTTTCATGAACTGCTGTATGGTGGGCATCTTGAGGTCTACGTGAAGTAGCTCATTTCGAACATAAAAGGGGGCTCCCGTGACTCTACGGAGGAATCGGTTTTGAAGGGTCTGCATCTTGTGGAGGAGGTAGGGCTTTGCGTGTGCGAAAACAACGCAGGCGTAGGTCATGATGGGACGGATGACCGCGGTGAAAATACGCAGCTTGCACCTGAGTGATAACTTGCTGCGGGAGCTAAGAATGAAGTGGAGCCTACCTAGAGCGAAAGCGGCGCACGAACGTGCCTGCTTTATGTGCTCAGCGAAGGAAAGGTGTTTATCGAGGACCACGCCTAAGTATTTGGCTTGCTTTTCCCAAGGGATCGGCATGCCGTATATGGTAATCGGACGGGGGGAGGGTGGGTTTATCCGCGGTTTAGAAAAGAGGACTGCCTGGCTTTTGTCTGGATTGACTTCGATTCTCCATTTCCGGAACCACTTGGCCAGAGTGTTTGCGGAAGTTTGGAGAGTGCGAGCGATGGCATCGGGTTTAAAACCGGTATAATAGATAGCCGTGTCGTCGGCAAATAGGGCTAGCTGAGTACTTTTATGCTTGGGGATATCGCTAGTGAATAGCGTGAAAACGAGGGGGGATAGTACGGAGCCTTGAGGAACTCCTGCGCGAATGGGATGGGGGGAGGAAAGCTCCCCCTCAATTCGGTAACGAAAGGTGCGATTCGATAAAAAGTCCCGTTTCCTGGTGTCCTAAAGCCAGTGACGAATTCGGAATTTCAACCTTCCTTAACTATAGTGTCTAACTGTTCTTTCTGACGTTTTAATAGTCTGCGTAAAACGGTATTTGGTCGTGGCATTATAATCAACATAACAAAAACTAAAATTAAAAAAAAAAACAACTTGTAACAAACTTTCGTGTACGCAAGTGTATTTGGGAGCAAATTGAACGAAAACCACTGACGCATCAATCGTGCGCTTGGAGCGGCGCTACGTCATACCCCGCGTCCCGCTGACAACCGCTGACACCTAAAAATCGACTTCTGCGCATTAAACGACTCTTGCCCAGTTATTTGACGAGAACTATAACTTGGTTCAAAGACCTATTGTCTTTGTTGAATGTAGGGGAAAATAATTGTGAAAAATGCAATACAAATAATAATATGTATTGAAGCATGTCATAAGTGGTAGATATTATATATCTTCGGGTTTTAGGTCCTAAGTCATGCGGGTTTTCTCACGATGTTGTACACCTACTTAAGAGCAGTGTTGATGATAATTATAAATTACACAAAGTAATGCCAGACTGGGTTGAAACCCACGACTAAGTGTCGCAAGTCGGTTTCATTCCCAACGAGCACATTAGTGGAAATAGCAGCCTATTTTGTTACTTTGGGCTGTAAAATAGTGGTTTAAGGGTTCAAAAAGCAGTTCAAAGTTGCATATCTGCATCCGTAAACGTCTATAGCTATAAAAGTTACTTAAGGTGCTATAAGCTGAATCAAATACTACCCTAGCCTTCACAATAGTCCACGGTAGAACTCATTTACCACTTACACCTTTATATGAGAGTTACGAAGGTCATTCTGCCACTCACAGATGCACAGTGGTTTCCATTGTAACTTTTATAGGTTATAGTTATAGTAACCACTATTATACTACTATAAGTTTCATTATAGAAATAATAGAAACTCTTATGCATACTATAGTCATATATAGTCATCTATAATTATCAGTGTAACTAAGGCCTTTAGTAGCAATAGTCATTCCTTGCAGGCTCAATCCATTCGCCATTTTACAGCCGCTTTTGTAACTATTATAAAACATTTAATAAAAATGGATGCTAAACGAATAAGTACATAACTAGATCTTATAACCTCAAAAACAGGAAAATAGGAGCTTTTTGTGGCTGTGAGTTGCACTAGGGGAACAAAAATCACTGGAAGCGTTAGAAGGGTGAAAATTAGCGCTATGATTCTCAAAAGGGAGTTATTAGAGCTAAAACTGCAGGTTATGACTACATTACAATGACGCCATGATTTTTTAAGAAAACTTATAATTCACTTGCAAAATTGAGTTGATAAACATTGGTTTTTCAGTTAAATGTGCATTAAATGTACCGGTAAACAATCGGCCACTTGCGAATAGTATGTTATCGACACGTAAATATACAGAAATAAAATTTATTCTGTATAACAAATAAAAAATATCACATATCTTTTGTTAATTTTTTAAATATCATAAAAGTGCGTTAAAATCACTCTAAAATTATGTTATATATCTACAATAAACTGGACAGCGTTTTAAGTATCTTTATATATCTTGCTAAAACAGAATACAAACTTTTACTTCTTTTTGTTTTATTTTCATGATGGCGACGAAAACACTTTACCAAAATATTACAAATAATGTCAACTGAAGTTATACAATAAAGAACTATAATCAATTCATTCGTTCAAAGTAGTTCAAAATCATTCAAAAGTAGCGCTACGAGAGCTTTAGTATAGCGTTAATAAATCGTTATAGCTATTAAGGAACCTTTATGCAACCGTTGTGCAGGTTAAATGGAACTTTAGGTTGCATAAAATGGCGCCCAAATAGCGCTAAAGCGGCTGCTTTAAGTCTGTAGTAGACGCTCTAGCGCTTACGTCTAATACCATCAGTAATAATCGGATACGCTCCAAAGCCCTAATGCAGCCCATTTGTGTTAGTTGGGTTACAACATGTGGACTGTGAAGTCATCCATAGCATCTCAACCAGGAATTTTGGCAGCAGGGTGTATATCGACGATATCGAGAAACTGTATGAAAAAGTTTTTAAGTATTTATAGTCCTATTAAGTACTAATTTATTTATAGGATTCTTCATTTATTTATTGTTTTTTTCTATGCCTTTGTGACTGAAATAAAGGTTATATTATGTTATTGTTATAACCATTTTACCACCACTAGGTACTCTTGCTGATAAATGCTACTGGATATAAATATGTAAGTGTCCTTCATGAATAATTGAGTTAGCCACTTTTACGACGTTCGCGACTCCCCGAAAGAGAGAGGTCGCCTCCTGTTCTTTCTGCACGAGTAATCATCACAGGCCAGTGCTAGTTTCAAATTAAGAGTGCGACCTTCAAAACTTTCGCTAACTTTCCCAATTCTAATCAAAGAAAAACCAGTAGAGTAATACAACGTTAATCCGCTATTCCTTAATGAAAACGCCAAAAGTTGAAAGTAATTTGCATCAAAAAGTACCTTTTGTTGGATTCTCGTAAAGTTTGTAAATTAAAATTAAGATTTAACGTGTTCCGTCGGTCAGAGACTAAGTTTCCAGTGTTTTTTTTATTATTTACGAGACGCCCACTCGGACTGTGGCGTTTATTTCCTGAAATAAATATTTATTAAAACTCCTGTTTGCTTTTCTGCGACAAAGCTAGTTGGTTTCCAACTTTGCGTCGCAAACGTGAATATTTTGCTGGCTATAATTTTTATGTTTTTAATTTTGTTAGTCATACATTATATTATTCAAATCAAGGAACGTACCTAGACTCAAAAATACTTTTTAAAGTATGATTGATATCGAATCCACGAAAAAAGAACGCGTACGCATTCATAAATAAATTGCGACGTTGCCGTCCTTCAAGTATGCGTGTACAGAGTGTTTCTTTTACGTATCAATTTAACATTTTTTATGAATATTTTAATATAAAAAAAACATTTTGTTTACGAATTGTAATAATTTTTTAGCATGTATGGATACTATACTAGAGCGTGTTAACGGAAACGCCCTCTGTTAGTTAACATACTGTATACTCCAGGATAGATATCGCCGACTTAGGTGACAAGCCTGCAAAGCTGAAGTGTGGTTGATGTCATATCTATAGGATGCACAGACAGGCCAGTATCGTCACACGGTGGGCGCCTAAAGACGGACGTCGTAGTCGAGGCAGACCTCTTTCCTGATCGATTGGCCAGAGAAAAGTACAGACACGCTTGAATTTCCCAGCAGTTGGCAAACATAGGCTAACTAAATCAAATCATTTATCGGCTTGTATTTCACTATAATCTTATCTCAAGGAAAGCGATGATGTGGTCGCTCTTAACTTATTTTTAGGACTCCCAAGTTGTATCAAAGTTTTTGCAAAGTCCTTCATGGTTTGCAAAAACAGTTTTGGAGATGAATAATTGACATTACAAGCTCACATTGCTAGGCAGTGCTCCGCTTTACACCGGCGCATTGCCATTTAGAACCAAATGTATTCGAGTGATCGCATCCGTAACTGGCTGCGGGCTCTGAGAAGTTCAATGGATTGCAAAAGTAAAGTGCACCAAACAGCTATGTGACGCGTCGAAATGCTATTAGAAGCGTCAGCTGTTTAAAAGACTAGATTACAGTTTAAAAAAGTAGTTGTTCTTTTTTGAATCGATCGCGACGTTCGATTGATTTTTTGGAGTTTATTTTTATTATTTTATAGCATTGTTTGGACATTATTCATGTGGCGAATCGGTCTGCTGCTGGAAAATAACCATTACAATTGCAGCCTGTATAATAAACGCGAAAGTAACTCTCTGTATGTATACTTTTTAATCGCAAAAAAAGCCTTTTCACGTGAGCTACTTTCCAACCAGCCGCTAATTTTCCTTAAATTGTGATAGAATTGCTTTTTTTTCGAAAAAACTTGCACTTTCAAATGCAATTGCTGCTATACATAGTATATAAATAACTTTGTTAAATAGATACAATTAGAACATAGTTTTTTTTCGTCTCAGTCTGTGTGACCACATAGTTTACGAAAACTGCACTGTATTTAATCTACCTCTAATATCTGTGTACTTCATAATTGGCGTAACTTTTAAGTAACTGTTTTGACATCTGTACCTGCAAGCTGTGAAGCTACCTTTTATAAATAAATAAATTTTTAAATATACTTTTATTGTAAGAGGTACCTTTATTTCTTCACCGTCCTCTGTTCTCTTAATTCATCGTATAAAATTTCTATTAATAAACGGCTGTGTCCGAGTGGAGTCACCTTCTTGTAATAAAATGGTAATTTATTCGGCCTATAAGTCTCCCGACGAAAACGTGGACCTTAACGAGTAGCTTGGAGCCCTTCATTTTTCTACCAATTTACCGTTCCAAATAAATGGACTCTCCACTTATTTGTATGCTCTTTGTTAACACTCTTGATTTGATTTTCGTAAATTAGTTTGTTAATTCAAATGTAAAAAATCGAGTTCATTTTTCTAAAATGATAATTAAGTTTGTTTAAAATGTGAATGAGTTATTAATAAAAAGGTTTGTGCCCTTTGTGTCGGTCTAAAAAGTTAGTTGTGAGGTTTTCTAATGAACCTACTTTTAAATACACTTTTTAGAGTAAAGCCACAAGCATCAGTGGTTTCAATTAAATCTGAGGTATGTGTAATTAATAATTAAAATTATAACTGAATATCTAGCTCGAGCTTGTAGGTAAATAATAACAGCCATTCACTTTGATATTCAATGTTAAGGAACGTTTGCCGAGATGGCTTGTGGATGGGTGACTATATTAAAACGTCGAAATTCTTTCATGCCTCGGAAACGTTTGTATATCTTTAACAGTCGTTACAGAAGCCAGAAATATGTGCCACTAGTCTTGCCAAGGGTATTGTTGAGAAAAAAACTAAATAGATGTTGATGGTTATTGAATATCTAGAATAATACACAGTCATTATATTGGTGGTAAAGAACTACCATGCGAATTTACAAAGTACCTGTCTATACAACGTGTAACGGAAAGGGTATATACATACCAAGGGCACGGCTTCTTTGGGTGATATCAAACGATATTGGAAGGGTTTTTTTAATCCTATCTCTACATGTCCGGAAGTAATGAGAATTTTTAATACATTGATACCAGATACAGTACTAGGCGCACAGAATTACGGAAGAGATTTATCGCGATATTTGCAAGTAACGTGGAAAGTTATTGACCTACGTAGTGTGGTGACACGATTGTTATGATTTCAATTTAAGAAACTTACGATACCGCAAATTTGGTATCAATTTTTAGAGTATTTTATTTTGAGTTGAAATCCTTCCAGTATCGTTTGATATCATCCAAAGAAGCCGTGCCCTTGGTATGTATATACCCTTTCCGTTACATGTTGTATAATATTTGGTAATTTTTCTTAGACTTTGAATATTTGAAAAAGAGATCAAATCAGATAGGTATCGAAAAAGAGAGGTTAGGTTAGAGCCATTAGATGTAATATTGACGGAATTTCGTGTCCCTCAATAAAACACTACTAAGTAATCTTCTGGCACAAAACAAATTCGAACAAAAGAATTCGACAAAATACTTAAAACAATTGAGTAAGAACCCCCGTTGTGCAGGGAAATAAAGTGATGAGTAAGGTGAGTCGTGCCGGTGTCTGCCCGCTGCCGTGCCGGTGCCGTGCCGTCATTACCTCCGCAACATCGCAACGCCTCTATACCGCACTCGTGCCTTTCTGAATTTTCCGTGATTTATTCCGATGTGAATTGGACTTGAACATTCATCTGAAAAGCATGGTTTACATGAGATGAAAATATTTTGTGACACTGTTAAGGAAGGAAAATGTTACTTGGTTAATTAAATGAAAACGTGAAGCCTTTATTAGTAAAAACCGAGATGTTTTACAACGCATAATGCTATCTTAAGGCTTTTTTTGGTCTTCTACGAATAGGCACGACTCTTTTATCTATGATCGTTCTGGCTGGCGTTTTCCTAGCTAGATTCACATTTTTCTAGTCAGATTTGACTATCTTTAATGACTTGCAACAATGTACAAAATATGATAACCGAGACCAACAGAAATCAAAAGCAAAAAGTAAGTGTTATTTAAAAACTAAATTTAAAACAACAACTTGTAACAAAAACAAAGGGTACAACTTTCGTATACGCAAGTGTATTCGGGAGCAAATTGAACGAGAACTACTGACGCACCAATCGCGCGCTCGGAGCGGCACTACGTCATACCCCGCGTCCCGCTGACAACTGCTGACACCTAAAAATCGACTTCTGCGCATTGAGCGACTCTTGCCAAGTTATTTGGCGACAGTTATACATGAATGATTATCATAACTATATACTTATGATAATGATAACTTTAAAGTATGTAGCACGAAGTAAGGACATTGTCTTGCGCTGCGTGGAGTCTCGATACTATATGCAATAAAATACATAAATTTGTCTATGCATTGAGACCAATAAAAAAAGTCACCAATATAAAAACATATGATATCATACCGCGCATATATTGAGGCCTCATTACGGTATGAACTAATAATGTAGGGAAATAGTGCTGATATTTAACCAATATTTTAGGAACTTGGTTTACTAACGTTACCTTCATTATAAATTATATACAACGTGTAATTTAAAGGGTATATACATACCAAGTGCACGGCTTCTTTGGATGATAACAAACGATATAGCAAGGGTTTTGTAATCCTATGTCTACATGTGTGGAACTTATTAGAAATTTCAATACATTGATACCAGATACCGAATTTTTCAAATTAAGAAGAATGAAGAGAATTATCGTTTTATTGGCAAGTGACGTGGAAACTGATGACCCTCATAGTGCTGTGACACGTTTGTTATTATTGGTATTCAAGAAACATACGAAACCAACAAATTGGGTTCAATTCTGTGAGTCACTTATTTTGAGCTGAAACTTTGCATAGAGACTCCATACCAGATGCTGTCTACAGTCCTTTTGGATAGATATGGGGTTTCCGTTACACGTTGTATATGAAGCATGCATGTTTGTTCAAAAATATAAATGACTATTTAAAACAGCGGCTTTAGTTGTAAGCAAAACATGTCGATATTTTTATTTATAACACCTTGTATACCATGTTTTAAGCAAATAAATACATCGTATCTTATATCGTAATCGGTCACAAGGACGTCGATAGATGACACCTTTCGCAATAATGCATATAAGTATTATTTTCGCCAGCTAGCAAAGAAATTTATTCGAAAGTATCTATTTGCATAATTGGTGAAATAAATAAATGACATCATCAGTCGGGCTCTTGTCACCGCTGTAGTACCATCTGTTTTAGAACCCAACGGCTTGGCACGGGACGATGGGAAGAGACCAGACGAGATGACTATAATGCCTTGTAAGTTGGGTAGGCCTTTGGTGTGCGATGCTACTTGTGTTGACACCCTTGCGCCATCTCATCTTCTCAGTACGGCGGGCTGTGCTGGGGCGGCAGCTGCAGGTGAAAACGGCGCAAATACAACAACCTAATTGGGTGCTATATGTTTGAGCCGTTTGGAGTTGAAACGTTAGGACAATGGGGTCCGAGTGCGCATCGACTCTTTCGTGACATCAGCAAACGATTAGAAGACTCCACAAGTGACCAGAGGACTGGCCTTTTCTTTGGACAGAGAATCAGCATTGCCATTCAACGTGGCAATGCGGCCAGTGTTCTGGACACTTTTCTCATTGAAAGCGATGTTGATGAATTTTTCGATGCCCTATAATTTCTTTTTATTTTCGCCTGTACATACTTTATTTTAATAAAAACCTTTGCATAAGTTGTCAACTTCGAACAAATTAATTCGGCAGACGTACTGTAACGATATTTTTACTTCCGCATATTTCAGCCGACCTTTACAGCGGTATGCAAATTTAATTTTCCTATACGTTTCAGGCGCTCGCTTCTGTTATAAAAAATCTACGATCAGGTATATCATAAAAACACACAGACATACACGGATGTTTCAGTTAACAAAACTCCCTTTTACATAGGTACAATAAATTATTCAAATCGTAACTGAGATGGTTTTATGTAATGGTTTATTGGAATGATCGTATTTTTTAGGGTTCCGTAGTCGAATGGCAAAAAAGTTTCGTAATGTCTGTTCGTCTGTCCGTCCGTCTGTATGTCACAGCCATTTTAATCCGAAACTATTAGGACTATACACATGAAACTTGGTAAGTAGATGTATTCTGTGAACCACTTTCCGATTTTAAGAAAAAAAAAATATTTAAAATGAAGGAATGCCTCATACATGGAATTTAAACTGAAAATATTTTTTATGAAGCCTATTCGTGTGTGGTATTTACAGACAAGTCTTTAAAAATGACATTGAGGTTGCTAAAACTACTTTTTCTTAAAGTAAGTAACTTCTATAATAATGGAGTGAAAAATCTAAGAAACATAAATGCTGTAGATTTTAATGTAAACTTTCAAAGAAAATTGTTTTGAACGATATCGGATCATCAGTTTTTAATATATAGCATATTTTCTAAAACCGCAAATATGACTTTGTAATTCATACAAACACTATGAAAAACAGTTATTTGGCGTAGTTACTGCGGAACCATTCATGGATGAGTCTGACTCGCACTTGACCATTTTTCTTTGTTTTAATTTGCTCACGAGATATGTCGTAATGTTCGATGATACGGTGTTCAGTCTTATAAGATTATCATCATCTGATTAGGCCTTTTCCTACTATTTTGGAATCGGCATCTAGTCTAAGCGGATACAGCTGAGTTTTAGTATTTTACATGGCATGACTGCCTATCTGACTTCCATAACCCAGTGGCAGGGTAACACGATAGGTACCTCTTGGCCAGACCAATGTCAGATTTTTCGGCTTCTGAGTGGGTCCTAGCAAACGGGCTCAGAATACAGAAGGAACCAGAAGCCGTGAGCGCGCCTAATACTGAAACAACAAAAACTACTCCTAAATAACCCAAAACCAATTGGACAAGCTAGAGCGACTTCAAAATCTCTGTATCAGGTTTATATTTGGCTTCCGCAAATATGACCATGTTTCTGATTTCCGTGCTCAGCTGATGCTGAGCTCAGCAAATGGCTTCCTATTAGGTTTCGCCGGAATCTTCACTTACTTTCTCTACTTTATAATGTGCTATTTAATCCTTTCACTCCTTTTTATCTTAAGGAACGTTTTCAGTTCCTCTGTGACACACATTCTAGATCCTTGAGATCATCAGAAAATCTAGAGTTGAGTATTCGTATGCATTCCACTTCTTTCTTTGACAAATCTTTTACTATACAAGCAGCTCGTTTGTGGAATGCATTACCCATAGAAGTGAGGAGTGCTCAAACGCTACCAGCGTTCAAAAGAATGGTGAAGGAGCATTACCTCTCCCTATAACTTTTCCCCTTCTTTCTCAATTATACATGTAATATTTATTAGTATATGATTTTGGTATTGTATGTATTTTATATTATTATGTTCAATTAATATTATGATGTTTGTACACTGACAGCCCTTAATCTGTCTCCTTTAAATTTGTCCATCCAAAGGTTGTCTGTAAGAGATCGCCCTGTGCGATAAGACCGCCCATTGTACACTAGTTTAATTTTTTTGTATCCATAGAAATATTGTAAGGTGTACAATAAAGTATATAATAAATAAATAATAAATAAATAAATAAATGGAGTAGTTTGATGCGCAGCCGATCGGTTGCTCTGTGAACGTCATATCGCGTAACGTGTTTTACCGGTGTTCAATTTATTTAAATAATGCTGTCTTGTGTCGTTCCTACCCGTAAAAATGAAGCGGGGCTAAAAAAACAGGATGGAATCACATTTAGCGTGTAACGAGCACATTGACTTATCGTCTTTTTTATTTACTAAATAAATTGTTTAGTTTTTAATTGTCTTTTTTTCTTTTTTATTACGAATGAGCCCTTGACCTCGATCACACCTAATAGTAAGTGTAAGGTGAGGTCTAAGACCGAACGAGCGAGCCCAGAAAATGCCTATTCACTCTTGCTTTAAAGGCTGACGGGTCATATTGTTATGTGGTAGTGAACACAGAAGTCGGCAGAGAGTTTCACACCTTGGCTGTGCGCACGATGAATGTTGAAGAAAAACGCTTAGTACGACTGAGAAAAGAAAGAAAGGGAATGATGCATCCACCTTGCTAGTGTTGCCAATATAAGAGTTTTGATTTTCCCTTCTTTTAATTACCTACTGAGGGCTTTTATTCATTGTAGTATATTAATAACAACTTTAATCAAATAAATATTTTAACCCATTTGATAAAAGAAAGGTTATCAGTGCGACTCGTATACAACGTGTAACGGAAACCCCATATCAATCCAAAAGGGCTAAAGACAACATCTGGCATGGAGTCTCTATGCCCAGTTTCAGCACAAAATCAGTGACTCAAAGAATTGATACGAAATTATCGGTTTCATATGTTTCTTGAATTTTAATCATAACAAACGTGTCACAGCACTACGAGGGTTAATAACTTTCCACGCCTATACGCCTATAACACGATAATTCTTTTCAATCTTCTTAATTTGAAAAATTCAGTCTCTGGTATCAATGTATTGAAATTTCTAATTAGTTCCACACATGAAGACATAGGATTACCAAACCCTTGACATATCGTTTGTTATCATCCAAAGAAGCCGTGCACTTGGTATGTATATACCCTTTAAATTACACGTTGTATATGTAATTATGTATATGATATTGTTAGAATTGCATGACATTCATAATAGTTACTATGTGACTTACATAGGACCTATAAACATTACGTAACAAATTTACAAAATTTGTGGTGAGTGTGTGTGAGGGAGGAAGGGGGAGGAAAATTATGGTTCTATGTAACATTACAACTATCTAAAATTTTAGCTTCCCTGCTGATGAATTTATCCCTAAAACGGACAAATAATATCTGAGCTAGCAACGTTACGCGGGTGGGAAGTGAGGCTGGCGGGGTACGCTTGTCTTATATTTGGACACAGGGCACGGCTTGCAATTACAGTTGAACGCGGTTTCTGGTTCTCTCTGTATTCTAAGCAAACGGGTAACGACTTTCAAAGATGCCTAAATAACAGCCGGGGCCAATGGTATAACGTGATTTCCGAGGCACGGGTGCATCACACTGCCAATATCCAAGCTTCGGGCTACTAATAAAAATTGGTGGCTGTTATTATTTAAAAGAATACCTCAGTTCAGTCTTATACGATGAAAAGATGAAATACTATAGAAAAAGATAAAAACAGAGTCACTTATTGGAGTGAAGTTAAGAAAATCAAACACCTATTTTACCGCACTATAATTTATTTTTATTGAATATAGGTTCGCGTTTGACCACTATCTCACCTGATGATAAGTGATGATGTGAACGAAGATGGAGCACGCTTACCTAAAAGTAACCTATTCACTCTGGACTTAAAGACTCCTAGGTTGTAGCTGTCGGGAAACACAGACTCTGGCAGGGAATTCCACTCATTAGCCGTCCGCACAATGAAGGTTATTCTCAGTCAATATTGAATAGCAGCAAGAATTTCTAGTTATCCGCTTAAAGCTTCTAGACTTACAATAAACTCGGAAACCCACTCTGATATTTCTGACCCCAATCTGACATAATATGTCAGATTGGGGTCAGAAGATATCATCTTCCCAATCATGCTATGATAAAGTTGTGAAACTAAATAATTTTGACGGAGTATTTTGATGTGCTGGGCACCGTACTTAGGATAGTTAATATAAGCAAAAACTATGAAAAAATATGAGATATTTTTAACGAAAACATTGACCGCAGTAATAAAATTAAACCATCAAAAGTCCCGCAAAATATCTCATAAAAGGCGTTAAAGCAACCCGAGGGGTATTTTAATAAAATTTTCTAAAACTAACCTAAAAAATACTAGGCTTTTGTGTTCAGGTGTCTGTATAAATTTAATTTAAGAGAAAACCTTCCTAAAACCTCCTTTAAGAAAATTGGCCAAAACAAAAACAACTAAAAAACTGTATGCGTTAGTTCAGCGAAATTGACTAATACTTAAGTTTGTACCTACACCGCGAGTTTATACTAAGTAACTAAGATTATTTTTTTCATCAATATTGCTGCGTCACAGTAGGTCATTAAACTTAACAAAGAGATTGGGTTCATAAACTGTTAGTAATAAAATAAAGGTCATACATTCATTTTATAGTAGTCTGTTGGTACTTACTTTTTAAAGTAAAAGTCGTTGTGCTCGAAATGTGTCTGTTATTAAAATAATGTAACGTAAGAAATGAGTTTTTAACCCTTACAACTTCAGCTACATTTCACGCTCAGTAATTCTATTTGTATCAAGTTTTCATTATCATATAAGCTGGAATTTCGAAACAAGTTTTCCAATCTCGCGAAAATAATTTCGTGAAAATGTCTGAGATTCCAAAATACTTGTCTCTGCAAAAATAAGAAACTTTGAGATATCAAGTAAGAATTTGTCGAACACATAGAAAAATATTCACTTTACTTACATAATGAAACTATTGAAAAGCGTCTGACTCAATATTCCAGATATCATTTGAAAAATATTGATCTTAGATAGTCTCAGTTATCTTTTATGATGATTAAGAAAAATCGCAATAATATTACTTAAGTTCATGTTGATAATCTTGACTGTAAAAGCTTACGACTTATTACATTTTATAGTCTCCAATAACTTACGTAGAATAAGTTTTTAGAATAAATCCCTCGCAGTGCAATAGTTATTGCTAACAATTCTACAAAGAATTTGATTGACTGCATCAATTTATTCCGAATGAAAATAAATCGCTTACTCTCTCAATTAGACATTTTGATACCATTAAGTGGACGACGTTTTTGTGACAATAAATTGAGCTGCGTATTTAAATGCGTAGCTTTTTGGAATGTTTAAATGGTAGTAATATTTCTCATGCCATTATACTCGAGATACCTTGCATAACGTCACAAGCGCAGCTGTCATAGAAATAACTTCTTCAGAAGAACTCTAATAGGATGTAATCTGTCAGAAAAATCTCATTTATGTTGCTTGTGTTATGTACAGTTCATAATTTTTGCTTATTTTATTTTTTAGAGACATTTCCTTTAGTTGTCATTTTAATACGGAAGGGAAGGTCGATACCTGAAACATATCTAACGATATCTGGATTTCCATAGCTGTCAATCATTTGATTATTCTCATTCCTAAAACTCATTTTCACAAATCAAATACGTCAAATTGATGGTGGACATTTTATTGATAGTAACGATTCCGCTTAACTGTGCTTAACTGACACCATCTTCTGAGAGCGCAAATTAGATTAAAAAATAGTTCAATTCCATTTTATCGCTGGTTGAAGTATGTAAAATACTAGGCTGTTATGTCTAGATTAAAAAAAAAATTGAAAATCATTATTGTTATAAATATACAAGGTATAACAGATTAAGCGCAATACCTCAGACACCCCAGTTAGAATATTAAATTAAAAGTCTAAAACAACATCCGTAACTAAATATATTGAAACTAAACCTAGACTATTTTATAAAATAGTTGACCTTACTAAACGCAAAACGTATGTGCGTCATACAATATCCTTACGCAGACGATTACACTCATGCAATGTTAGCGGCCGACACGCACACGAGCGCATTTCCTTGAATTACATTATATAATATTAAAGTATAGACTGTGTTTCCATTTTAAGTAAAATGAAAGATTTTTCCGTCTAAATTGAACACCTTTTTTGACGGAAATCGTTTCAGAAGCCGTTTCTGAACCAACTATTTTCAGGAATTGCGTTTATTCTGTTATACGATTTATATTGAATGTATATATATTGTATTTATATGTAATGAGTGTCATCTTTTTCATTCCAATATCCTCTGTTTGTTTTACTCTACCATAAAGCCACTTGACATATTGAAATTCATTTACATTTGGATTTCATAATAAATAACATGAGTAAGCAACAATTAGCAAAAGGTAAATTATAATTTAAATAACGTATCATTGTAACTAGGAGCTAATTATCACTAAACAGATATATAGCAATATTACCACTCTTCGCAATATTATTTTGATAGCTACAGAAATATCTACTTTCGTTCATAGTATGTACAGGTAAACATGTGTAAATAAACGTGTATGAACAATTTCTTAGAACTTTAAATATTTAAGGGCTTTGAACTTGAATAACAATCCCTTGTGATTATATCATCTCATTCTTCCGTCTGCGATTTTACTCAAACACTATAAGTGCTGCAAAGTAGTAATTCGTTTTCACTATCTATAGCCAATCAAGCCAATTAAATTGTAAAATAAAATCGAGTTGTATCCCTCTAACAGAAAAAAGCTTTATTGATTTATGTAACCAGACTGGTGTTGATTAAAAACGATGTCGGTAAATATCTCAGCCTCGGTATAAATGACACCCTCCCCGAGACATCAAGGAGTCTCAGTTTGTAATTCATTTTCACTCATGCATAGAACGACCTCGACAGACGTACTTTAGTTTTAGCTAAGTAGTGGAATTCCCTGCCGGTGTTTTTTGCTAGCTATATCCTAGGGTTCTTTAAGTCCCCCAGGATATAGCTAGCAAAAAAAAAAACTCCGACAGGGAATTCACCTCTTTAGCTTAGCAAGCACGGGAGGACACGTCCGGGTGTCTTCATTGTGGGGAGCACCCGGAGGAAACGGTGGAGCACACAGTCGAGGCTCTGCTTGGGCGGAGCACCGCTGTGTCCTCACGGAGGCGATCGGTGGCGGTGACCTCTCGCGCCCGGCCCTAGTTCAGACCATGGTGTGGAGCGAGAGGTAATGGGATGCAGTCGCCTCCTTCTGCGAAGCAGTCATGCTAGCAAAGGAGGAGGCCGAAAGCGCGAGGGAGAAGCAACTCTCTTTCTCACGCTCCAGCCGCCGCAGGAGACGCCCCGTGCGTCGGGGATCGCGAGCCGATCTCCAGCCACCGTAGGCGCGGGCTTGCGGACGGCGAGCAGGGGTAGCTCACCGTCCAATAAGGACCAGGCCCGGGTCAGCGGTGCGTCGTGTTCCACACGCGCCTCAAAGAGCTGTCACCCTTCCGCTTAATCCAGAGCGGGAGAAGTCATTAGATGATTTTCCCACACAGAAAAAAAGGGATCTTTAAGTCAAGAGTGAATAGGTTACTTATAAGTAAGCGTGCTTCAGCTTCGACCACATCATCACTTACCATCAGGTGAGATGAAACGCGAGCCTATCATCGTCGCTTTTACTGGTAGCCTGCTACATCCCACTGCTTCAAAATGATTTCAAAATTGCCTCGTCCAGGGCCAAAAAGGACCACTGGTCTTTAGTAGGTCTAGTTTGTTCAGGCATCTTCTACGTGGTCTGATGCGATGCCTTCAGGTGATGTCAGAGCTCCAGAATGTGGTTATATTGGCTCACAACTCATAATTCAGCTCATAAATTCTCATAATGCAGCGATTCAGGGTTAGCCCCAACAACATTCTAGTTACACTGGCGGACAAAATCGATGGGCCATTTGTCAGGCACTGGGCTGGTAGGCATGTGCGCACAGGCTTGCATGTCGCCAATTAAATTGATGTTGTGTTTTAGTTTATTGTACTAACAATAGGTTAAGTTTTTTACTAACACTCTATGGATTAATGGTCTGAGACAAATAAATAATTAAATAATTATGTATTCAAAGAAAAAAATCGCTCAATTCTAAAGAATTGAGCGATTTTTTAATAATAAATTGCTTCACATAATGTTACATAGTGGGTAGCGAAATAATTATACATGTAGGTATATGTAAGTCGAGATTATGAGTCTTGTCGGGCACAGCATAGATTAATGTAGGAGAGAGGAGGAAGAACACTGAGTGTTGAATGTGATACTTTTTATGATTATGTTAGTAATTAGTAAGTTATACTTTTTATTAATGCATAATTGAATGTAAGAATTTCATGTTTTATTTTAAATTTTGAATACATTTACCTATTCAATGATATTGTAAAACCAAATTATGTTATATTTTTTTTTTATTAGGTTCACCAACGACTGTTTACATTGATAATAATTCTTAATAACTATGGATATCCAAGAGTAATAGTGTAACAACCACTTAAAGGTAAACACCACATGTACACATAATTCTAATTTAAAAACCTTAACATTTTTCTTTTATAACACAATAAAATTAACTACATCTTTAAAAATAATATATCTCCAATAAAATAAAAAATAAAAAAACACCTAGGTTATCATGGATCTGGTAAAGATTTTATGATAATTGATTTAAACTTTGCCATGGAATCATAATGAAAGTCGATTAAATCGCTAGAACTATTTATGACCTTACAAAATCTAGCATAAGGAGAATTAGAACCTAAGACGGTTCTTCTAAATGAAGGACACAAGGGAGTGATGGAGTGGCGTCGGATTCTTGACGGAGCGCGAAAGTTACAAAGTGCAAGCAGCCTAGGGCACTGAATGCTACCCAACTAGCACAAATGGGCTGCATTAGAGCTTTGGAGCGTATCCGATTATTACTTATGGTAATAGACGTAAGCGCTAGAGCGTCTACTGCAGACTTAAAGCAGCCGCTTTAGCGCTATTTGGGCGCCATTTTATGCAACCTAAAGTTCCATTTAACCTGCACAACGGTTGCATAAAGGTTCCTTAATAGCTATAACGATTTATTAACGCTATACTAAAGCTCTCGTAGCGCTACTTTTGAATGATTTTGAACTACTTTGAACGAATGAATTGATTATAGTTCTTTAATGTATATCTTCAGTTGACATTGTTTGTAATATTTTGGTAAAGTGTTTTCGTCGCCATCATGAAAATAAAACATAAAGAAGTAAATGTTTGTATTCTGTATTAGCAAGATATATAAAGATACTTAAAACGCTGTCCAGTTTACTGTAGATATATAAGATAATTTTCGAGTAATTTTAACGCGCTTTTATGATATTTAAAAAATTAACAAAAGATATGTGATATTTTTTATTTGTTATACAGAATAAATTTTATTTTCGTATTTTTACGTGTCGATATCTTACTATTCGCAAGTGGCCGATTGTTTACCGGTACATTTAATGCACATTTAACTGAAAAACCAATGTATATCAACTCAATTTTGCAAGTGAATTATAAGTTTTCTTAAAAAATCATGGCGTCATTGTACTGTAGTCATAACCTGCAGTTTGAGCTCTAATAACTCCCTTTTGAGAATCATAGTGCTAATTTTCACCCTTCTAACGCTTCCAGTGATTTTTGTTCCCCTAGTGCAACTCACAGCCACAAAAAGCTCCTATTTTCCTGTTTTTGAGGTTATAAGATTAATTATTTGTATCCTTAAGTGTATTGTAAGGTGTACAATAAAGTATATGATAAATAAATAAATAAATAAATAAGATCTCGTTACGTACTTATTCGTTTAGCATCCATTTTATTAAATGTTTTATAATAGTTACAAAAGTGGCTGTAAAATGGCGAATGGATTGAGCCTGCAAGGAATGACTATTGCTACTAAAGGCCTTAGTTACACTGATGATATTTTGTAACTATAGTATGCATAAGAGTTTCTATTATTTCTATAATGAAACTTATAGTAGTATAATAGTGGTTACTATAACTATAACCTATACAAGTTACAATGGAAACTACTATGCAGCTGTGAGTGGCGGAATGACCTTCGTAACTCTCATATAAAGGTGTAAGTGGTAAATGAGTTCTACCGTGGACTACTGTGAAGGCTAGGGTAGTATTTGATTCAGCTTATAGCACCTTAAGTAACTTTTATAACTATAAACGTTTACGGATGCAGATATGCAACTCTGAACTGCTTTTTGAACCCTTAAAGCGCTATTTTACAGCCCAAAGTAACAAAATAGGCTGCTATTTCCACTAATGTGCTCGTTGGGTATTATTCAAATATTTGCACATAAATAAACCGTCATTAAATTGCCTCTGTTTATCTAAACTATCCATAGCAAAGTGCTTTAATCTTTCTCTGTTAATATATAATATTATTCATTTACTTTTATTATTTTTGTTCCATGCCTCGGACAGTACATTAAGTACGTTACTCTTGTGGCGGTATGTCAGTTCGCCTTCTGGATACCATTTTATTGTTCTTCCCATTGCTAGGATTACATCAGGGACTACAACAGTCATAAATTACGTTGAAGGACGTGTAATTCGTAAAGGCCGTGAAGGCCCTAGTTTCAGAAAGCTACCCTTATTTTGTTCACTTATTTACCTAACAGTACCTTGACGTGTTGGTTTGTAGTTTAATTGTAATTAACCGACTTATTTTTTTGTATTTTGTCTGGTGTGCTGTTTATTTTAGGGCACAAAATTCTTTACAATGTAAAAGATCATGTAAGTACTAAACTAAACATTAAACTTAGAAAGATGTTTTAAAAAGGACAATTTTTGTCGATAAAAAAGTAAGAACATATTAATGACAATTCCAAAAAAATACCATCGGTGATGCCATGCCTACCCTGCTCATGAAATTATCTTTGGTGTGCCAATAGCCTTTTTATGCTGCTACAATTTAATTGATATTTGGAAAATGGTAACCAGTGTTGGTCCAATGGTTACAGGCACGACTTAAGGGTTGCAAGTGGTAGGTTCGTACCCAGGCTAGCACATAACTTTGTATAATCTTTGTTATCACTATAAGTCTCTGAACATCGTGAGAACCGAAAAATCTGAAGATGTGTTATGACATCCAACACCTGAACCGTGCGGTGGATGACAGCCCATTCATATTTATATATTTATTCATGTTCATATTCATATATTTATTGGCGTACCTTAATGTTATTTTGGATGTTAAAGTAATTGCTTAAAGCTAAGATACAATTATGGACCCTGTAGGGCACAGCAAAAATTAAATTAATTCAATTTACAATTATAAAATTGAAGATGTCAATAAATTAAAAAAGTCAATAGATTATTAAAAATGTCAATAAAATAGTAAAAAATTCAATAGATTAACAATAAATGATAATAATAATGTCATAGAACAATTTTAAAATAAAAAACCATTCGAAATATTAGTTATTAACATGTCCAAGTAAATAAATCATATAGGTATATTAAGATCAATGTCCATACTAATTAATTTAATTATTCTGTCAATTTATATATTGTCATTCAAATAATCATTAAATAAATAATATGCTTTCTTAAGTAATATCTACTTCAGTTGATTAATAAATGATATTTCACTAGATAATTTTTTTGTGACATCCGGAAGTTTATTATATATTTTTATCGACATAACATAAGGACTATTTGAATGCAATTTCATGCGCGAAAGAGAGGGTAACATTAACATATTCTTATATCTAACAGATCGGTCAGGATGTTTATCACCACGGGTTTTAAATTTTATTCCTTCTCATATACAGGAGGTCAGTATCTCAAGTCTCAACGGTGGGGACGCTATAGCTTAATTATGTTACATTACTGAAACTTTTTCGTGGTTAGGCAATCACGTTTATCTGTTGGTCCCACTTATCATTTATAGACCATTAACAGTCATTATATTAGGGTATTTAGAAGCTAGAAAATCTGACACCAATCTTGCTAAAGGTTATATCAGCAGTGACTTCGCATAAAGTACTGAGCTGAAAGTCAACCCTTACATGACTAGGCACAGATTTATTGATACGGAATATCGTTCATATTTCATTGCATTCAGTGTTAATAAATAAAACAAATAAATAAATAAAAAGCATTTAATTCAAGTAACCTAAACCATATAAGATTAACATAATTAGAAACACACACACCAAATATTATTTTCAAAGAATAAATTAAAATGAAAATGACAATTACAAAAAAAGAACTAAATGAAATAAAAATGTGAATAAACAAAATAAAATTAATAAAATAAAATTGTGATAATAAATTCTATAATTAAACTATGCTATAATTAAATAGAGAAGCATACACATTATTAATTTTAAATAGGGAATTTTAAAATATTATTAAATTTCTAGTTATATGTAGATGTGTTGAGAGTTAAAAATAAGAAATCTACTCAACGTGTTATTAATTAATATATTTGTATAAGGTGAAAATGGCACAGTACAATAATGGAGGCGCGATCGCGACATAAATAAAAACTGTTTACCAAAAAATTAAACCGACTCCCAAAAAACACTGCAAAGTGAAAAATAACTTTAATTTCGGTAGTCGGTGTCTTTAGTTTTGTATTTTCGTTTTTGGCACCGACTTCCGAAATTAAAGTTATTTTTCACTTTGCAGTGATTTTGGGAATCGGTTTAATTTTTTGGTAAAAAGTTTTTATTTCACTTTTTTTAGTTGGTCTATTTTTAATTTACCTAGTTACAAGAGCCTAAATGTCAATTACTTATAACCTTTTACAAAATATTGCTTTTCCCAATGCTGGGCCGTTAATTGTTGAGGAGTTCTCCTGGTACTTCACCATCAGCTCTACATCACCATAATATGCATTGTGACGAGCATAAAGTGCTTAACATCCATATTCAAGTAATCTAATCGCAATCCACTCAATACTTATTATTGAGTAGTTTCGGCGGCCATCTGTGGTCTTCATCATCAGTTCCACTTCCTCAAATGGTACTTTTTGAGAGCAACTGCACAAGTTACTATAATAAATACCCAAAACGTCATAGGTGTGCCTATAATATTTGAAGAGTTCCCTCGATTTCTCCAGGATCCCATCATCAGATCCTAACGTTTATGAAAATGGGACCAATTTCGAAGTATACCCTTTCAATCAAAAAAAGAATTTTTCAAATCGGTTCAGCCGTCTTCGAGTAATCGATGACCATACATAAAAAAAAATATACGCGTCGAATATCCTCTTTTTGTCGTCGGTTGAAAATCGATATAATGTTGCGCACGACGCTGCTTCTGGTCGAATATGGCGGGTCGGTCGGCGCGGCCGCCGGCGTTCATGTTCCCCCCGCGCGCCTTTCTCTCAAGATGCATTCTTGTTTATATGAATAACGCAGTTTAGGCGCGTTCATACGTCTTTCCTTTTATCCTAGTTTGTGATGTCCTACGGCCTAGAAAAGTATCCTTTAACTAGCCGTTACGGTATCTACGAGTCCAAGTTTTCTTCACCCATTATTTACCTGCACGAAACCCAAACAAACCTTTTTAAAGTTGTGTCTGTCTTTCTGTTTGTTCGGAGTCTTCTTTGGAACGGTTTGGAATCATTGACGGCTACTTTTTATACCGGAATTCCTACGGAATTACGCGGGTAAATCTTCTACAGCGCTCAAATTCATAGAACCTAGTTGCAGTATGTACTGTATACGAAGCCATGTGGCTTCATCAAGCGTCAATAGCCTAAATGATAAAGTGTCGGGCTTGTGATCGAGAGTTCACGAGTTCGAACCCTACCGTTTACACTATTGCCGTAAATCCACTCCAGACACAAGCATATTTAGCTTAGTTCTTTAAAAAAAAAACTATAGTAATAGTCCTCCAGATTGATTTTGTCCAATTATAGTACACAAGTACATATGTGCGCAGATATAGGTGCACTCTCTGTTTTTTTACTCTCAGAGTCCAATGGAACGGAAAACCAGTACCAATAGACCGGAGAGAGATCAGTAGGTACGTCGATTCTGTAAAATTCGAACAACAACTCGCATCTCACATAACTATTCACTGTCACTTCGCTTATGGTTCAAAGTGACCTTGATTTTGCATTCTGTAACCAGCGTCGAAGTGACGGAGGAATTACCTTGCCGAATGCCACTTCTCACGTCATCTCATACTTTATCCGTCAAAATCTTTTGTTCAACTCGCTGACACGCTCGCAAAGGTAGCGCTAGTGTAAATTCGAATTAACAACCGAGTTTTTAGAATGCCAATCAATAAGCTCACAGCAGATTCAGATTCGAAGTTTAGAATGAGGTCTTACAGAATAACACAGCAGGCACAGAAGCAATGGCTAACTTCCGGGCCACTGCATAGACATTTCTTACAGAAAAACCCCATTAGCCCTTTTGCCAAAAGTGCTACTGTGATTAATTACCGAATATATTTTAACAACTCCACTTTGCCTGCTTTTGTAACTCTAATTACATTACAATTTCCTCGAATTACACATAATTACTCATCTACAAATTGAGCTAACACACTCTAAATAATTCATTTAAACAAGAAACCTCTGTTCAAATTAATAGTAACAACTAAATCATGATTCGGAATCATAATACGATTCTGTTCAAACTTATGCAGATCTGTGTAGGACGGTTTTACACTAGTTTCTCGAAGTACCTGCTACTTCAAATGTATGTATTTGCATAAACAGCGAAGTGTGTCGCAAGCCTATTTTGAATTCCATTCCGGATTTGTATTTATTTACAAATATTATTGTGATTGTAGTTTGAATTTATGTTGATCTGCGACGGGATAAAAATATTGTTTCGGATTCATCTCGAGTTTTTGCTATCGTAATAAATATTATAGTGGAATTTTAATACCTTAACTGGCGAATCTAAGTGATAGACATATAATGTAATTGTTATGTAAAGTGATGTAATGTAATATAATGAACAAATGCTTCCTTCCTTTCTCTCTCACTTATTCTTGCTGTGCCCGACAGGGCTCATATTATGATCTAATTATAAGTTCACCACTTAAGAATTATGTAGGTAACATATGGAGTGCAATAAAAGTGTTGAATATTGAGTATACAACGTGTAACGGAAACCCCATATCTATCCAAAAGGACTGAAGACAACATCTATGGAGTCTCTATGCAAAGTTTCAGCTCAAAATAAGTAACTCACAGCATTGACCCCAAATTATTGGTTTCATATGTTTCTTGAATACCAGTAATAATAAACGTGTCACAGCACTATGAGGGTCATCACTTTCCACGTCAGTTGCCAATAAAATGATAATTCTTTTCGTTCTTCTTAATTTGAAAAATTCGGTCTCTGGTTTCAATATATTGATATTTCTAATAAGTTCCACACATGTAAACCCTGGCCATATCGTTTGTTATCATCCAAAGAAGCCGTGCACTCGGTATGTAAATACCCTTTAAATTACACGTTGTATACATACATTGGTAACGTAACAGACTTTAACAAAGTATTAACATCTTGGCGAGGACAGTACGTAGCATTACATTTTACAAATTGATAAGAACTTTAAGAGCTCGTAACAAAATAATACTAGTCACATGGATCCATCTTCAAAGTCAACACTGGTCGATGTTGATCTATGGATGGATGAACGTGTTAACAGAACAAAATTTCTCCGTGCTTCGGAAAGGAGATAGATAGATAGATAGTACTCTTTATTGTACACCAATAATTTAAACACACACTTGATTTACAATACTGCAAAATATGGTTACAATGGCGGTCTTATCGCTGATAGCGATATCTTTCAGACAACCTTTGGATGGACTTTAACAACATAAAACAAAGAGGGGAGGGGAAAGTCAGTGTACTTACTTCAAGTATACAGGGTTAATTGTAAGAGACCGAAAACCTCTCAGGACTATGTTATTAACATCATAATCAACAACAATTGTATAAAAAATTTACATAATTATTATTATTATTTATTTTTGTATGAAAATCTGGTGAGCTAAAGAACAATGGCGAATCCTCTAACAAATTTTTGTTGGCATAATTTTGTAGCGTCTATTAAAAGAAAATATACAAGAGTATAGAGTTTCAATTCATGATCATTTTTGCCTTAAGATCCACTATTAAAGGAACTTTTGAAAAAAAGATATTCGTTGAAGAAGTTTTAGAGGTTATGTCTGGCCATTCTTACGTAAACCGATTTATTGGAAGCAGACTGGTACCGCAGACTTGATTATATCCATAGTCAACGCTAGTGTGGAAAACATAGACTAGTAGTAGTGAGCCATAGTCAGTTGTCCAGGGGTCTCCCGCCCACGATCTCACGGCAGCATGGAAAAAGTGGCTGTCGCAACCGAAGGCTGGGCACGCCGCAATTGCTGCGATAAGTCCCGTCTTTGAGAAGTGGCTGGAGAGACGCCACGGAGTCCTCACCTTCCACCTGACGCAGGTGCTTACTTGACACGGATGTTTTGAGAGGTACCTATTTCGGATTCAGTGGGAGGACACGCCCGGGTGTCGACATTGCGTGGACCACCCGGAGAACACGGTAGAGCATACGGTGGAGGTGTGCCCCGCTTGGGCAGAGCTTCGCCGTTTCCTCGTTGAGGCTATCGGCAGCGGTGACCTCTCGCGCCCGGCCCTGGAGCGGAGCGAGTGGGAATAGAATGCAGTCGCCTCCTTCTGCGAAGCAGTAATGCTAGCGAAAGAGAAGGCCGAACGCGCGAAGGAGAGGCAACTCTCTTCCTTATGCCCCAGCCGCCGCGGAAGACGCCCCGTGCGTCGGGGATCGTGAGCCGATCTCCGGCCAGCGTAGGCGCGGGCTTGCGGACGGCGAGCATGGGTAGCTCACCGTCCGGTAAGGACCAGGCCCGGGTCAACGGCGCATCGTGTTCCACTTGCGCCTCAAAGAGCTGTCAGCACCAGTGACGGGGCCCCATATGGCCATTGCCTGCCGGGGCATAACCCCGGTAATGTTCGAACAAGATACCATGGCCCCGGAACTTAAGGGCAGCTGAAGGAACAGGGTGAGTTTTTAGTCAGTAGTAGTCTGATACCGCTCTGGGTAAAGCGGAAGGGATTCCGTTTTACCCAGAGCGGGAGAAGTCATTCGATGGTTTACCCACCCGGGAAAAAATGGGTCCCCCGCCACTTCCAAGGTATTGTTGAATATATCGAAAATCTGTTTTAACATGTAACTATGCGTTATAAAAGCTATAATTATAGGCATTAAGTATGACAAGTTAATTGCGACTCTGTCTCTAGAATGGCAACGCATGTACAATGCCTTTTGTTATAGAGATCCATATAGGCCGCGGCGATCACTTTCCATCAGACGGAACATCTGTTTGCCATCCTCAAATATGGATCTTAGTCGAATTAAATAAATAAATACTATAAAAGTAGGTAATAGGTAGTTATAAAAAAACTTTTTACCAAAAAATTAAACCGACTCCCAAAAAACACTGCAAAGTGAAAAATAACTTTAATTTCGGTAGTCGGTGTCTTTAGTTTTGTATTTTCGTTTTTGGCACCGACTTCCGAAATTAAAGTTATTTTACACTTTGCAGTGTTTTTTGGGAGTCGGTTTAATTTTTTGGTAAAAAGTTTTTATTTCACTCTTTTTAGTTGGTCTATTTTGAATTTACCTAGTTACAAGAGCCTAAATGTCAACTACTTATAACCTTTTACAAATTATTGCTTTTCCCAATGCTGGGCCGTTAATTGTTGAGGAGTTCTCCTGGTACTTCACCATCAGCTCTACATCACCATATGCATTGTGACGAGCATAAAGTGCTTAACATCCATATTCAAGTAATCGAATCGCAATCCACTTAATACTTATTATTGAGTAGTTTCGGCGGCCATCTCTGGTCTTCATCATCAGTTACACTTCCTCAAATGGTACTTTTTGAGAGCAACTGCACAAGTTACTATAATAAATACCCAAAACGTCATAGGTGTGCCTATAATATTTGAAGAGTTCCCTCGATTTCTCCAGGATCCCATCATCAGATCCTGACGTTTATGAAAATGGGACCAATTTCGAAGTATACCCTTTCAATAAAAAAAAGAATTTGCCAAATCGGTTCAGCCGTCTTCGAGTAATCGATGACCATACATTAAAAAAAAAATATATATATATACGCGTCGAATTGATAACCTCCTCTTTTGGTCGTCGGTTGAAAATTAAACAATTTGTTTTATATATGTATGTATTTATTCTTCATCTTCTCTTATGATAATATCGTCCAAAAAACCTGCTGGTGTAGTAATAGTTGTCTGATGTCTGGCACTCTGGCCCATCCGAGATACCAAACTACCGCCATGGTATGCGCGCAACATCCGACAGTTCGTCTTCCCACTAAGCAACTGCAACAGTACTCTATTATTCCTGCACGGCCGGGCACATTATTTTCTATTAATATAATTATACGTATTGCCTTCTAGAGACATGGCATGATTTAATTTTGCCTCTAATAAGGGTTGCATCACTACTGCCTCTAAGATTGTATTCAGATGAATTTACTCACTCACTGCATACCTCAATCTTGTATCCGCCGTGGAAACATACATGTTCACCATAATATGAACGTGCTTGTCGTATTTGGTACGTTCCCAGGGCGAATAGAATGAGGTCTCTATATTCTAAGACAGGGAAGTAAACATTATTTCTGTTTGTTGATATGTTTTGGAAATTAGAAGTTGTTCTATTCATATTGACAGCCTCAACCATACTAGCCAGATTATTTTCTAAATTCATATTTTGCCTAATTATGTTTAATATTTCTTTGGCATATTCACTGTCTTGCAGGTGAGCACCAAACTTATTTAGTAAAGCTGCTGCTATCTGGAAGTTTTGCATCATGTGGGGAAGTGATCTATGGAAATATTCTTGCCTCAGTAATTTAAAATCTCTTTTAAATTATCCATTGACCACTTCCACATATGCGGCAGTTAATACACATTATGCGAGTAGGCATTACATGACTTCCCATTGTGATATACAAATGGATGCACAAACAACAAAGTCCAAAATATCAGGTAGAATCGTAGTCCAAAAAAGTCAAAGCAAAACGTCGACAGCGTAAATAGCAGCTGACCGGAATCCTTAGGCAAGCACTAGTCGCAAGGAAAAACTGAGTTTATACACAGAAGCAGTTAATAATTTCAAAAGCACGGAAACACAACCGACATTACACGAGATAGCAGCAGTTGTCAATACACCTTACGCAGATGTCAATGTCATGTCGTATTGTTGCCATACTTTGCTTGCAGTATGACTTTATTACCCGACTACGGCAAAGCCAAAGGAGGGTTATGATTTTGACAGGCTATGTATGTACGTATGTACCCGACTACGGCAAAGCCAAAGGAGGGTTATGATTTTGACAGGCTATGTATGTACGTATGTATGTATGTATGTATGTATGTATGTATGTATGTATGTATGTATGTGTGTATGTTCATCTGTTCCCTCATAGCTCCAAAGCTGCTTATCGGAACTCGACAAATGAGGTATCGTTAGAACCGTCTTGATGGTCCGCTGAACATAGGCTACGTGATGTGTCACAAAACCCAATGTGGCGCCCTCTAGGGCCCAAAAAGTGTTGTGTTAAAAAATAAAAATAAGATAAACACATCGTGTTTGATATCATTAGAAAGGGCGTCACATGCACATTTCCAAAACATTGCTTAAATTTAAAGTGGCGCCCTCTAGTGGACAAAAAATCATGTGTAAGAAAATAAAAATAAGATAGATACACCGTGTTTGGTATCATTTGAAAGGGCTTCACTTGTACTTATCAAAAATATTGCTTAAATTAAACGAGGCGCCCTCTAGCGGTCATAAAGTCATGTGTAAAAAATAAAAGTAGATAGATATACCGTGTTTGGTATCATTTGAAAGGGCTTCACTTGAACTTATAAAAAATAAAGTAAATACTTAGTATAGAAGCACAGTGATTTAACACCAAAATAGTTTAAATAATAAAAAGTAAAAAACTAAAACCCGACTACGACAAAAAAATCGATGCTAAAAAGGATGAAACAAGATTTTCAGGATGCTGAAATAAACAAGGTTACTGGAAAAACAAGAACAGAACAAAAATAAAAGCCGTAGTCACACGTTATATAGGATATCAACCGTAACAAAACAATTAATAACGTGACGTGTGACTACGGCTTTTATTTTTGTTCTGTTCTTGTTTTTCCAGTAACCTTGTTTATTTCAGCATCCTGAAAATCTTGTTTCATCCTTTTTAGCATCGATTTTTTTGTCGTAGTCGGGTTTTAGTTTTTTACTTTTTTTAGTATTTATTTATTCAGCAGAATTCTTAACAAAAATCTGCAATTATATTTATTATGGTTTATCATTACCTACGCTTGTAAAGCATACTTATGCAATAAGGGAAAAACACTTTAAATAAATTGGAGTAGATTTACTAATACGTGACAGAGAAACCAGCAGAGAACTTTCAACTGAGACAATATTGGCTAAAAGACATGAAGTCAAATTGTAAAGGAAAAAAATAATCTAATCCCTTGTGATCATATTAGTCAATTGTATTTCCAAAAAAATTAATATTTTGTCTTAGAGTGGGTCAGTTCATAAGCATATCTTGAAAAAAACTAAGAAATTATTTTATTAACATTTGCAAACATGACATTTATAGACGCTCAAATATTCTATTAACAATTTTTTCGCCTTTGTTCTTTAGGTCACCAGATTTTCATACAAAAATAACTATATTTAAATTGAACACCCTAAATGTTACGAAGTCTATGCGAAGCAAAAGAAAGCAATTTATACTATTGCATTCTTTAAAAGTCATAGAACAAAATTTGTTGATTATGATGTTAGTAATATAATCCTGAGAGGTTTTCGGTGTTCTACAAATAACCCTGTATAACATAGGTACACAAAAAGTAACTAAAGTAGTTAATATAAGTAAATATATACATATATAATACAATACACAAATAAGTATAAATAAATATATGTGTTTTGTATATATAAAAATGTCATAGGAGAGAAATACAAGGTGAAATCATAGGAGCGTATAAAAATGATTGACAACAGAGCTTTTTTGTCAGGATATCTATCAACAGTCTTTCCAGAGGATATCAGCTACTGAGTTGTGGAGCTCAAATATACAGTCGCTCCAAGTGATGACACTAGTACTCAGTTGCACCCGGCTAGCCTCTTTTTTTTTCTTGGGTGGGAAAATCACCGAATGACTTCTTCCACTCTGGGTTAAGCGGAAGGGTGTGTCAGACTTCTACTGACTAAAAACCCACCCTGTTCCTTCGGCTGCCCTAAAGTTCCGGGGCCGCGGTATCTCGATAGAACTTTCCCGCAACACCCGTTTAGCCGCACCCGGTTAGCCTGAAAACCGACTCCAACATATTTGGGGAATGGCTAAACAGATTTTATACTACAGAAATTTGATACTACAATGATTAACTGGTCTTAGTCCTTTTTCCTCCGAGAATAATCAATGCTAATAAATCACATAGTGCCACAATTGCCTCTAGCACCAATTGTCTAAACTATCTAAACTAACATTATAAAGAGGATACATTTGTGTTTTTGTATGTATGTATTTATGTATGTTTGTAACGTTTTCACACAAAAACTACTGAACCGATTTCAAAAATTCTTTGACCATTAGAAAGCTGCATCTTCACTAAGTGACATAGGCTATATCACATTAAAAAAAAAATAGGGATCCCTAATAAAAATGCAATAATGTAGCCCAAAGTGTGAAAAAATTATTTGTCATAACAAATCTGTCATCGCGTGAGCTGCGGAGGCTTTTGATGATAGAACAAAAAAATGTTTTACAGAATTATAGATCGTATCTACAAAAAATCTGCTATATCATATGTCCAACTACTGTAGTTATGCCACTATAACTACGTTTTACATTTTAAAAGTTGATCAAACCATATTTTTTATACCTCTGCATTAATCCTTATCTCATTAAATGATATTTTATTAAAGACCGTTTCAATACCTGTCAAATACTTTTAAATTATTAAAATCGGCCATTCCATTCAAACGATGTAACGAATTTAAAAATGTCAATCTAAAGAAAATAATGCAATCTTTCTTACTGATATTATAAATGTAAAAGTTTGTGAGGATGGATGGATGTATGTTTGTAACTCTTTCACGCAAAAACTACTGAATGGATCTGAATGAAATTTGGCAAGTAGATAGTTTACATCCTCGATTACAGCGAAAAAAGTTGCGGGCAGAAAGCTAGTCTCCAATAAACCAAGATAACAGTTCTCAAGATGGCGTGTCAAGATTATTTGCCTAAATTTTAGTATTTTACTACACTTTTATTAGCGAAGCTCACGGTTGCAAAAGGTGGTTAGATCACTGTGTTGTGTCGTTAGCAGCTTGGCAGACAGTTACTAAGTTAAGTGTACTAGAAGATGTATATGTTTCAGATCATCTACCGTTGTATATTGAGTGTGACCTAACTGTAGTGAAGCCTAAATTGGGGATGCCGAGTACTAAACACTCTAAAGTGATCTGGGGTGAGAGAGACGAGGCACAAATTAGTAAATACCGAGAATTATGCCATAACGAATTACGAAACGTTGATTTTCCTCCCGAGTTTGTAAGCTGTAGTTATGGGTCGTGCTCCTTAGTCGAACATAGACGGATACTGGATAAGTTATATAACAAGATTGTGTCCATCTTATGTGGTGCTGCGGAGCAATCTTGTATAGGAGAAATGTGCAGGCCGGGTAGGCAGGGTCGGTCAGGTAGGAGGAAAGTATTATGCGGCTGGAACAATCACGTTCGAGATGCGCACCGGGACGCCAGACTTACTTTTAAAGTGTGGGTGTTGCATAATCGACCGGACTCTGGACCAATACACGAACAGATGTGTGAAGCTCGTAAAATATTTAAGAGTCGCTTAAAATGGTGCCAAAAAAATCAGGAACAGATCAGGATGGATTTACTAGCTAAGCATAGGGCGTCTAATAACTTTAGTAAATTCTGGAAGTCAACTAGTAAACTAGATACCAAGCCTGGTCTGCCCGTAACCGTTGGCGGGGTAAGTGGTCCGGGAGATATAGCAAATATGTTCATGGAACATTTCAAGGTGCAGTCTCCTCTTGGTCCGTCAGTTTCTATGATCGATTCTGTGTCTCACTATCAGGGAGAAGAACCACTTGTGAGTTTTTCACCAAAACAAGTGAGAACTGTAATAAAAAATATGAGTACAGGTAAATCTCCCGGGTACGATGGACTCAGTATCGAGCATTATATATGCATTGCATATGTTGACGCGCAGATTCGCTCACTGTACGGACCAGGTCAAAATAACCCTATTTAAGGCTTATTGTCAGGGCCTGTACACGGGTGGTCTGTGGGTCGGCTACACCAAAAGATCTCTAGATGCCCTACGTGTCCAGTACAACAATATTTTTAGAATGCTGTTAGGACTGCCCCGCTACTGTAGTGCATCTGAGATGTTTGCGCAGTACCAAACCGATGGGTTTCAAGCCCTCTTACGCAAAAAAACGGCATCTCTCGTGACCAGGTTGCGGGTCAGTAATAATAGCATTCTGAAAACTGTTGCGGAGAATTTTTACTCCCCTGTTTTGAGACATTTTGTATGGGTCATGAACAATTAAATACTTGCCTGTTCATCCCTCATGCAAGATGTACTCGACTTATTAATTATTTCATTTTATTATTATTTTTATTTGTACTTGTAATTGATTTTTCATACTAACATTAGTTTTAAGCGTGTATATTTACTAACATCATGGATTTATGTTGTCCGAATGCAATAAATAAATTAAATTAAATTAAATTAAATATCTTATATGAAGAATGAAATCTGGAATTCTGGCGCGGAAATGCTAAGAAATTAATATAACTGTAAACAGCCCATAACTGGATGTTACTCTTAGAATTTTTGGTTCTAGGATGCTCACGATTTTTCCTTAACCTCTCAAGGACCGCCATTATTTACGTCAACTATTAGTTGAGCCCCGCTGGCACACAAATTTTGTGCCAGTGGGGCTCAACTAATACTTGTTTACTGGCACATTTTTGTGCCGCTGAGGCTCTAGAGGTTAACCATTCTGAGAGCAGTGATGATATAAATTACTCACAGTAATCAATGTATCTGACTAGTTACGAGCTCACGACCCATAACATGTTAGTCAGGCCTGTAACAATTAGGCTGCCACTGTTCTTCCAGAAATGAATAGTTAAGAACAAAATGGTGAAGGAGCATTCTCTTTCCCTGTAGCTTTTCTCCTTCTTTCTCAACTATGCATGTAATATTTATTAGTATATGTTTTTTGTATTTTATTGTAAGTATGTATTTTATATTATTATGTTCAATTAATATTATTAAAGATGTTCGTACACTGACAGCCCTAAATCTGTCTCCTTTAGTTTTGTCCATCCAAAGGATGTCTGTAAGAGATCGTCCTGAGCGATAAGACCGCCCATTGTACACTAGTTTTAATTTCTGTATCCACTGAAATATTATAAGGGTGTACAATAAAGTATGTAATAAATAAATAGTGTTAATTTCGCTTTACGGGTACTCAGAAGCCAGGAAATCCGACACTGGTCTGGCCAAGGGGTATCAAGTAATCCAGCTACTGTGATGTGGAAGTCAGATAGGCAGTCAGGACCACAGAGCAGATAAAAGAGGTTAGAAAGGAAATAGTTCCTGATTTGTATGAGAACGCGTGTCGCCGCTTGTCTCCCCACTCTTTAGCTCCACTACAAGCAAGAGGCCCGTTACGTATGCGAATTACGCACACAAATAAATTATACACATTAAATCAAGAGCTTGCTACTAATTGTAACTCACTGTCGATAAACATGCGCCGTGCATCACGGCCAATCAGGGCAAAGGACAAAACGTCAATGGTTGAAGTGTGGCGCATGCAGTACATTGTAAGTGGACTTGGTCATTGCGTTGATTAGGCGAGTAAACATCGGACAATGTATACTTTTTGTAACTTGTTGTTAATGATCGGAATTTGATAGTGATCAGAATCTTTTTGAATGAATTAATCGGTCGCGCTATGATTTTCTTATCATAAATGTGGTGCGCTCGCCACGCCCACATTACCATTCCAACCTTATTCATCTATCCCGTGGTCAGGGCATATAAAACACTATAGTACTCTTAGACTGGAAGCCGACCATGTTGGAAAAAGGCTAAGCCTACTCAAATGATAACACATGTCTCGAACACTCCATCGTGAGATAAGTTTATATTATAAAGCGAGGACGCTGAACGATTATTGAGTTACGTTTTGTGCCCAAGACCTTGCCCAAAATGAGCGAATACGCCGCGAATCGGCTCGTGCGAATTCATACGTACGCTGCGAGGTGGGTCATTCCCAGTTATCCCCGCCGTCTACGCCACCACTGGTGGCAAATTAGATTGTTTTTGGAACAAATTCACATTTGTCACCAGTGGTGGCGTAGACGGTGGGGACAGTTGTCCCCTTGCCTTGCCCAAAATGGGTCATTCCCAGTTGGGAATGACCCATTTTGGGCAAGGTCTTGGGCACTAAACTTAACTCAATAAAAGTTCAGCGTCCTCGCTTTATAATATAAACTTATCTTACGTTGGAGTGTTCGAGACATGTGTTATCATTTGACGGGTAACCTCCAGACGACCCGATTTGGGTTGAAAATTTATTTACATGTTTAGATACTAGTGCAATTTCTTCGATTATAAAGAGGTTTGTATTCATTCTGGGGATGTTGAAGTTTTAAAATTAAATACAAACAAAAATATTTCATTTATAGATATCTGGCTTTTTATTTCTTCAACTTTGCTTATTCAACGTTTCTCTAGCTCAGCTCAACGCAAATCCACTTAAAATATCTAGACAATACTGGTTTTGTTTTTCAGTTTTTTTTTTAATTCGGAATAGGTTCGCGTTTGACCACCATCTCACCTGATGGTAAGTGATGATGTGGTCGAAGATGGAGCACGCTTACCTAAAAGTAACCTATTCACTCTTGACTTTAAGACTCCCAGGTTATAGCTATCGGGAAACACAGACTCCGGCAGGGAATTCCACTCCTTAGCCGTACGCACAATAAAAGTATTCCCAAAACGTTTTGTGTGTGTGGGTGGGATGTCCACCATGTAACGATGGCACATCGCTGTTTGTCTTGTAGTGCGATGATGGAACAGGCTTGGCAGAATTAGTTGATCCAAACAATCTGAACTATATATTATATATTTAAATTAAATTACTAACTAAGTACATCTAAAATTTAGTAATGTGCTCAAAAGACTGGCGACAGTTCCTTGATTATTATTTTATATCCGTTAAAATCTTTACAATCTCAGCGAAAGAGCTTTCATCCTTTTCGTAACAATGTAAAAATCAAGCAAAATTTTTATACCACCTATTAATCCTTTTTGGACAGTTTTTTTATGTCATATATTTCCACGATTGACGATATGGTTGTTGTTCAACCATTGGAATTAGATTTGTGTTCATGATACTTAAACTGTATGTAAAATAGTGGTACATGGGCGGACTTAATGAAACAAGGCATTCTCTACCAGTCAACCTAAAATAATAGACTAATAAATACGATGCGTTATAATGATCTTTCTGACTAATAGAACTCACAATAATTATATTTATGGCGAAAACCAAACTAGACAGGCTTTTAAGCAGTGGTTTCTCATTTTACGCTTAAAAGAGAATTTAGACTCGGTCTTCTTGATGTCAAGGGGTAGCATGTTAGCAGTTTAATGGTAGAAATAGCATAGAAATTAGCCATAAACCCGGTGCGGTGAGAAGGAATGTGAAGAAGTAAGTTTTTGGATGCGAGAAGGTTAAGGCTAAGAGAACTGCCTAACACTTTCAAATTTTCTTTTAAGTGATCACAAGAGCACAAGGATCGTTCAAAATAGTGAAGAGCATACAGAAGGATCTGAGGTATCTCCATTGACGGGTAGGCAATCATTTAAGCTAAGAACAGAAGGAAGAAATGTGATCATATATCAATCATTGTGAAGATAACATTTTGATTCCTTTGGTATTATTTTATAGGCTCGCGTTTGAGCACCATCTCACCTGATGGTAAGCGTGTGGTCGAAGATGAAGCATGCTTAATTGCTTATCTATAAGTAAGTCTTGACTTAAAGACCAGCTCTAGGTTATAGCTACTAGGAAACACAGACTCCTGCAGGGAATACTACTCATTAGCTGCAATACTTCTATTGGGCGTACAGAGTCGCAAGCTCCCAGAACGTTTTGGGCGTATGGGTGCGCTCAGACGACGTGCGTATTCATTCTTCTTGTAGTACGATGATGGAAGGGGCTTGGTGCATTGTCGTTTTATTAGCCATGCTTTTTAAGACGTTTATAAGAACCCGTAAACGATGGGAGTACACAAACGCCCATACGATTACAATGGTATACTAAAGACCCGGCTTCAGTCCACGTTATTGTTTAATAACAATTAAACAAGAGTTCTACTTATTCATAAATTGACATTTCCCGTCATCCAATTTGAAACTAAACGGAAATGAACAATTTAAATAACATTTAATCATATCACTGAATGAAATGCACACGAAGTGGGCTGTTTGATTTGTATCTACTAATTGAATTTAATTAAATCGAAACGTGCCCATAAATCGGGTGGACGGGATGGACAATGAATAAATAAATCATGTTTTTCAGACTGGTCAGTGTATTGACCTTTACAAGTTATTGTTATGTACGATTTACATTTGAATATTTTGGGTGATAGCAACAATTTTGATGAAAATTCATCACTGATGGCGACGCCCTTATAAGTATTAAAAACTGGCAAAGTGCGAGTGACTCGCCTATGAAGGGTTCCGTAGTAACTGCGCAAAATAACTTTATTTTTCATGGTGTTTGTATGAAATACAAGATTATATTGTGGTTTTACAAAATGTGCTATATCTCAAAAACTGCTAACCCGATCTCGTTCAAACCAATTTACATTAAGATCTACAGAATATATTTTTTAGTTTTTTCACTCCATTATTGAGTTAGAGAACTCTAAGCTAGATAACTTTTGGAACGATAGACTTTAAGAAAAAGTGGTTCTCAAAACCTCAATGTAATTTTTAGTTCAGATCCATGTATTGGGAGCCCCCCTTATCTTTTTTATATTTTTGTCTTAAAATCGGAAAACGGTTTACAGAATACATCTACTTACCAAGTTTCACATGTGTAGTCTTAAAAATTTCGGAATAAAATGGCTGTGACATACGGACGGACAGATATGACGAAACTATAAGGGTATCGTTTTTTGCCTTTCAGCTACGGATTCCTATAAATAAGCCTCCTTTTATGCAGTCGGATAAAAAGTAACTTTCCTCAAGCTTAACCCTCGAAAGTGCTGGTTAGATTTAATTAGGTATGGACCCTTTCAAATTCACCCAGCACTTTCGAAGATAAACACGTTAAAAAAACAAACTATTCCACTTTATAATATTAAGTATTAAAATGTGTTCCCCCCTGGACACACACATTTTAATACTTTGGAAGCGTATCTTTTAAACTATTGACGGTTTTAGAAACTTCAATGTCATTGTTTTTAAAGACCTCTCTATAGATACCACACACGTATAGAATTGATAAAAAAATATTTTTAGTGTCAGTTCCATGTATGGGGAGCCCATTAAATTTTTTTTGTCTGAAAACGGAAAGCGGTTCACATAATACAAATACCTACCAAGTTTCACATGTGTAGTCTTAAAAATTTCGGAATAAAATGGCTGTGACATACGGACGGACAGATATGACGAAACTATAAGGGTACCGTTTTTTGCCTTTCAGCTACGGAATCCTATAAATAAGCCTCCTTTTATGCAGTCGGATAAAAAGTAACTTTCCTCAAGCTTCACGCTCGAAAGTGCTGCGTAGATTTAATTAGGTATGGACCTATTCAAATTCACCCAGCACTTTCAAAGATAAACACATTAAAAAAACAAACTATTCCACTTTATAATATTAAGTATTAAAATGTGTCCCCTCCTGGACACACACATTTTAATACTTTGGAAGCGTATCTTTTAAACTATTGACGGTTTTAGGAACTTCAATGTCATTGTTTTTAAAGACCTCTCTATAGATACCACACACGTATAGAATTGATAAAAAAATATTTTTAGTGTCAGTTCCATGTATGGGGAGCCCATTAATTTTTTTTTGTCTAAAAACGGAAAGCGGTTCACATAATACATCTACCTACCAAGTTTCACATGTGTAGTCTTAATTGTTTAGGAACAAGATGGCTGTGACATACGTACAGACGGGCAAACAGACAGACAGACATGATAAAACTATAAAGGTCCGTTTTTTTTCCATTCTACTACGGAACCCTATAAGTGCCGGGGCTTATACAAAAGTATGACCTTTAATAAATTATTTTCAGCAACATAACACCTGCCTAAAATTTTATTAAACTTATCACAATATTCTTCTAAATATTTCAACGCTGGAAGCGCGTTTTATGTGTTACTAAATTTTCAACTTAACAAAATAAATTCATTATTTTTTGTAGAACGTTAGAAATGTTATTACCATGGGCATGTCATGTGATACGAGTATGTTGGCTTAAAATTAAATTTTTATATTTATTTTACAAAAAAAATATACTTACTAACCAGACCGAGACCAAAATAATAATTTATTAAGTTACAAAAGATCTAATTAAGATTACGCTCTGAAAATAGACCATATAAAAGCCAATATAAGGCATTATCCATGTTATAACTTGGTGATCATAAAGTAAAACTATAGCTTGGCGAAATGGCCCTTTACAGATTCGTAGGATGTGTCAATGTGAGAGGGTGCTTCTCTCCATAACACATGCCTTTTGTGGGATTTAATGAATACCACCGATATGCATCTAGCCATTTATTGGGCGCAAACAATCTAAGAAGATAACCATCGATTTATAAATGAGACAAAGATGGTTAAACATTGAATTGTTATATTAGAAAGTACTATATTAGAATGCAAGTTCTACTAATCATTAGCTTAGCCGTTTCCTTACGGTCGGGTTCGCCTTCCAGTCTGATCAGATGTAGTTACCACAGAACAGATAAAAGAGGTTAGAAAGGAATTAGTTCCTGATTTGTATGAGAACGCGTGTCGCCGCTTGTCTCCCACTCTTTAGCTCCACTACAAGCAAGAGGCCCGTTACGTATGCGAATTACGCACACAAATAAATTACACATACTTAAATCGAGAGCTTGCTACTGATTGTAACTCATTGTCGATAAACATGCGCCGTGCATCACGGCCAATCAGGGCAAAGGACGAAACGTCAAAGTATGGAGGACGCGATGCATACAGTACATTGTAAGCGAACTTGGTCATTGCGTTGATTAAGTGATTACACGTCGGACAATGTATACTTTTTGTAACTTGTTGCAATAATGTTGTTAATGTTCGGAATTTCATAGTGATCAGAATATTTATATGTTTTTACAAATAAAATTGTAATGAAATGTTATATTCGACTTACCGATGGAAAAATATACCTCCTCGCTCTATACCTACTTGCGGTCTGACTTATTGTTTTACAGGCTGTAATTGTACAACACGGCATTTTTAAGCAGAGGTCTGTGTTCTGAAGTGATCCGAAGCGCACTAAACGCGGTGAATGAATTAATCGGTCGAGCTATGATTTTCGAATCATAAGTGTGGCGCGCTCGCCACGCCCACATTACCATTCCATGGCAGTTACTCATGGAGTCACCTTCTATCTGACTTCCACACCTTTGTAGCTGAGTAACAGAACATCTCTTAGCAAGACTGTTGAGAGATTTTCTGGTTTCTGGGTAAGGACTTTCTAAGTGTACAAATGATAGCGGGGATCTCCGGCTTAACGTATACGTAAATGTTCACCCATCCACCCACCGACATTGGCAAACGTTGCTTTACCTTGAAGATCAATCCGTGTGGTTATTATCAAGCCACAAGCTCGTCTTGAAAAAAAAACTTTTTACCATAAAATTAAACCGACTTCCAAAAAACACTGCAAAGTGAAAAATAACTTTAATTTCGGTAGTCGGTGTCTAGTTTTTAGGGTTCCGTAGTCAACAAGGAACCCTTATAGTTTCGCCATGTCCGTCTGTCTGTCCGTCTGTCCGCGGTTTAGCTCAAAAACTATTGGTACTAGAAAGTTGTACTTTGGCATGAGTATACACGTTAATGACGCCGAAAAAGTGGTAAAATAAAATTTTGAAAAAAACAATTATTTAGGGTACCTCCCATACATGTAAAGTGGGATGATAATTATTTTTTTTCGTTCTTCCCATAGAGTGGGATATCGTTGGATAGGTCTTTTAAAAATACTAGGGGTTTGGTAAGACCGTTTTTTGATTAAGTAAACCGTTCGTGACTTATCAAGCTTTAAAGTACCAATTTTCGTTAGAGTCAAGTGTCCCCCCTCTATCAACTAAACGGTTGTAGTTAGAAATTCAAATATCACGGCATTAGTACCTATATATAACGAAATTTAAAGGAAAACTATCACACATAAGTGGCCTTTACAAGTTTACGAGTAATAGTCGACCGACGAGTATTTGACTCGAAAATTTCGAAAAAACTCTACAGAAATGTCGATAGATGGCGCTAATCGCCAGTTGTATCGTGCTAGCTTCTTGTGACGATTGAGTTGTGTAGCTCTGTGTCCATATTTAAATTCAAAACACCGGCTATGACAAGTTTTATACAAATCTCTAAAAAAAATTAAAACTTTTCGTGCAAAATTGTCGGATCAGGTGCGGATTTGTATAGGAAGTCAAATTAGTTAAGTAGTCATGTTTGGCTTTTAGTTAGAGCATGGTACGAAACAATCAGTCAGCGAATACGACACGCACTTAGCTGTTATAAAAACTACGGAACCCTAGACTGCGCGTGGCCCGACACGCACTTGACCAGTTTTTTTATTTTCGTTTTTGACACCGACTTCCGAAATTAAAGTTATTTTTCACTTTGCACTGTTTTTTGGAAGTCGATTTGATTTTTTCAAATAAAAAAAGAATTTTCCGAATAGATTCAGCCGTCTTCGAGTAATCGGAGATCATGCATAAAAAATATATACGCGTTGACTTGATAACCTCCTCCGTTTTTTTTTTTCATCGGTTGAAAAGATAATATTTAGGTACATTACAACTTCTAGTAGTCTCGGTAAATGTTCACGATAAATGTAGAATACAGAAACCTCTCGAGAATCAACTGTAACCACTTTGAAAGCGTCTGCAAAGTACGGAGAATTTTACAATTTTATAATAATATCCACTACAGTGGGACGTACCATTCGGTCCACGTGCGAAGTATAAAAATTGACAAAGTTGGTCAAGCTTCTGAGGTCGTTCCACGCCAGGAATACTAAGTGCCTATGAAGCTACCCGCAGTTGTAGGTTTTAAAATTCAACGACCAGTCTAACTACTTTGAAGTTCTACCTTGAAAAATATTTTCTGTTCTTTCATGTAATAAATTACGATGTCATTCAAGATTTCCACGAAAAGATGGGAATCTTCTTTGCTAATTTAAAATGGAAGTTAAAGAAATAATGTAACTTCGTCAGCTAAGTCCACTGTTCTTAATGAAATTAAATTATGCGTTGCCTTTTTTACGTTGTTAGATCTTTTGAAGGTATTTGAGAAACCTTTTTCTCAAAAGGATCCTGAAAATACTTAAGTTACTTCTTAGCTTTTTTGTCAAATGCTTCCCCCCACCCCGGATGGAATCGAAGGTAGTCTGACAACTACTACTGACTAAAAACCTACTGTGCTCCTTCAGTTGCTTTAGTGTTGCATTCCGGAGACGCGGGATCTAGATAGAACATTTCCGTAACCCCGGCAGGCAACAGATATCTTTTACGTAAGTTATTTTTCTCAGTAACGCGCATCACTGTTAACTAATATTTTCCTCCGGCTCCACTTGTTAAATGGATAGAATACTTTACCTATTGTATGTATGTATACATTTTTTCAAACCATGGAGATTCCCCACTGAAAACCTATACACGCTAAGTGGACTACTAACGGTTAGTAAGTTGTATACTCTAAGGGTTATTTTAAAACTTCACAAAATACTTCCATATGACTCTGACTCTACGAAAAAGAGAAGAAATTATTTAGTGGCCAACGTAGTGTCAGCTAAATCAATTTACGCTAAAAGGCAGTATACTAGACTATCCGCAAATCTATACAATAAAATAAATGAGATATTAAACGTATATCCTATGACTAGTAAAGATTGCAAAAAAACTTTAGTACAGTGGCTACAAAGCAAGACCTACCACGACCTAGAAGTTCTCTTGCGAACCCTTAAATAATGTAGATAACATACAACCACTTTACATGCAACAAACATACCTACAAATACACACATGTACACTATCACTCACACTCTTACATTCATATACAGCCACACACACACACAAACAAAACATATTATCATAGTATCTTTTATTCAATTTGTAATTAGTTTTATTTTTATTCTTATTAATTATAGTTTCAAACCTTGTCATTCACACTATGTCAGTTATGAAGAGCGGGGCCTCCTAGCACAGGTGTTTCAAATGCTTAAAAGGAGACCCCTGCGTAAGATAGATTGTTTAAGACAAATGTGAAAATGAAATAAAATGTATTGTTGTTACAGATTGCAATGTACATCTAGAGTGTTTTTTATTTCCTCGTTGGTTTAGTGCCGGAGAGCACGTAAAGCCGTTGGTCGCTGGCTTTGCGAGTAAAAGGACCAGAGAGTACCTGTACTTGGGCACATATTGTACTTGTGCACTTTAATATCGCCAGCTCAGATGGTTAAACTCCGCTGAGATTAGGACTATTATTACGATTTTCTCATACAATCAATCAGCTTCACAGAATTATACTTACTCGCCCGCGGCTCCGGTCACATGTAATTAGTACTCTTCTATAGTTTTATGCCCTTCTGAGCTCTAGCTTTTGGCATCGGCTTCATACGCCTTCAAACAACAAACGCCTTTTTTCTGGAGGAAATTATCATTCTTAATATGTTGCAACGCGCAAGCGTGTAGCGGAAGAGAATGTCTGACAAACTGACAAAAATTCACGCAATTTCTTCATTTGCCTTTGTGTTCCGGGGTCGCGGTGTCTTTTATGAATATTCCCGCAACAATGAACCTCTTCAAAAACCAATCTATCTCTTTAATGATAATCATATTCAATCAATTATACAACGTGTAACGGAAACCCCATATCTATCCAAAAGGACTGAAGACAACATCTGGTATGGAGTCTCTATGCAAAGTTTCAGCTCAAAATAAGTGTCTCACAGAATTGACACCAAATTATTGGTTTCATATGTTTCTTGAATACCAGTAATAACAAACATGTCACAGCACTATGAGGGTTATCACTTTCCACGTCATTAGCCAATAACACGAAAATTCTCTTCGTTCTTCTTAATTTGAAAAATTCGGTCTCTGGTATCAATGTATTGAAATTTCTAATATGCTCCACACATGTACACATAGGATTAGAAAACCTGGCCATATCGTTTATTATCATCCAAAGAAGCCGTGCACTTGGTATGTATATACCCTTTAAATTACATGTTGTATAAAATGAATAAATTATTATTGTTTAAATATTTGTAATTTTGTATGCCATTAAATGGCGAAACATGAATGATCTATGTAATTATAATAAGAACTATAGTGTAAAATGTTTCATGAACTTCAACAGTTCAGGCGCCAAATTTTGCGTTGAAATTGTAACAAACAAATTAATTTGTACGATTATGATATTGAAAACGATGTGTAATTTTGATGTCTAAGCCATATATCTGAAAATTTACATTGATTTCTGTTAAACTTCAACCCATCCGTCTTCACAATCTCTCACATTTGTCGTATACATACAGGGATAGTAGGATTAGTTGAATTGTACAAACAAGTGCTCCGCACAAAACAAAGTCCCAGTTTATTTTAGATTCAACGAAGCAATCTATTTGATTTATACAAGAAAAAAACCAGCGATTTGGCCTCAGTCTGCTTTCACGTACAACGTACATAATACAGCTAATCTTGTAAATTGCTGAAGGGATTCCCCAGTTATCTCCAAGACTATTTCTCTTGGGATACTAAAGAAATGTACTAAATTCGCGGATTAAAAAACAAAGCTGCAAGAACGGCTTGATTTTTGATGAGATCTTTTATGTATGATATTTCTTTGTTTATAGTATTTGGACTGTCTTGAGATTTCGTTAATACCCTGTGGGAAAAATAAATAGCGTTTAAAACGAAAAACTGGGTGGTTAATTCGTTTATAAGGGGAAAAGTTTGTGGAGAATTAACAAACCTTTTTTCTAAATTATGGTTTTGTTCGGTATTCGCTGTTTTATTTCCCAATGCAAAAAGTACTAGATAAAATTGACGACACGGTTGGTGTCCTCACTGAGCGATTGGCTGCCACGCTGCGTATCGTGGGTTTGAATACCGCACCAGAACAAATGTTTGTATGACCTACAAGTAGTTGTGCTGTGTCTGGGTGTTTGTAAAAATGGGGAAATTCCTAGACTTTGGCAATGTTTGAAAAAAATATATCGAAGTCGATATTGACCTGATTATACAAGGTGGGGCAGATGATACGACAATAAATGAAAACACTGACTACACTAATCCGGGGAAACCATAGTGAGGATAAAATAAAATGTGACATGTGGCATTGCTCGAACATATAACACAAATTTCGCACAAATAGATTTATTCAATTACACTAAACCTAAATTCAAAGCACTTATAAAAAACTTATTTAAAGATAAATAGCAAATTAGCCTTAGTAACTACTTCTGTAAATTTGTATAAAATGTACCTACCTATACTGTTTGTTATAGTACATATTACCTCAATGTTTGTTTTATAATATTTTTGAGTTTTGCTATTAAGTTCGTTCGCATGTTCTAAATTTATATAAGTTAAACAGGGAAACCTATTATTAGCCATACAAAACTGTATTACACATATTTTATCATTCGTTTAATGTATCGCGGTTGGTTTTCTAAATATATAAAATAAAATAAAATCAAAATAAATAAAAATGTTATTTACAAATAATCTATATAATACTGGTAAAAGTATGTGATTGTCGTTTTGTAGTGAAAGATGCTTTGAATTGACTTCAAACCTTCATGGCGTGAGAGTTTTTTATACTTAAACGCAGGATATTTGACTCTGTGTTGAAGCACAGTAGCTAAATAGAGCCTATGGAAAAACATGAAAATAGAAATAAATGTCCTGAATTTTTTTTTTACAGGCTGTGGAGATCATCATTTAGGCTATGGTAAATTTATGGTCGTATTGTCTTCTCCACTTTGTATAAAATATGTAGATAAAAAGAGATTTTTTTTATTTTTTATTTTACTTCAAAATAACACGGTCGAAGGCCAATTACATTATTTGAAGACATTATAAAAAACATCTAACAGTCATACACTCATCTCACAGTACTCCAGGCATACAGACAAGATCTTCTTCCATTCATCCGCAAACACATCACAATCAGGTTTGGCATCCAAGAGAACGTTGAGCGCGGAGAGTGTGCGAGGAATAGGGGACTGGGCTCGAGCGACGGTACGACTACTGGACACAGCGAACAATCTGTGTCTCCTATTCCGGTGAAAGTTGATCGGAGCAAATAGATGGCTTAGTTCGTCATGGAGATCAGGAGCATCTGTTTTTCCGCGAAATATTTTAAACATATTAATGATTTGATCATTTTTCCGTCTAACTTCTAGAGAATTATACCCTAAACTGCCTAGGAGAAAGTTAGAAGGATACAAGAAGGGATAGAAACCAAAAGTACGCTTATAAAGGTACCTAAGATAAGCCTTCTGAACCCTCTCTAAAACTAATGTGTATTTCTTTTCAAAAGGATTCCAGACACATGCGCTAGACTCCAGCTTACTGCGAACTAGTACGTTAAATATAGATCTTATAACACTTATGTTCTTAAAGTCCTTAGCATTGCGTAGTACGAAACCTAAACGTTGAAATGATTTTTTTGCTACTAATAATATGTGATCATGGAAAGTGAGTTTGCTGTCAAAATGTACACCTAGATCCTTCATTGTACTTGTCCTGGTAATGGTGCTGTCGTTAATTTTGTACGCAAAGTTGACGGGATGACGTGCACGAGTAAAAGTCATTACAAAACATTTGGCAGGGTTAAATTCCATTTTGTTCTTTATGCTCCAGTCTAATATCAAATTTAGGTCACGTTGCAGCCCCAAGCAATCGGTTTCAGAGTGGATTTCAGAAAAAAGCTTTAAATCATCTGCATATAGCAGACTTTTGGCATGAAGAATGACTGATGGAAGGTCGTTGACCATTATTAAAAACAGGAGTGGTCCCAGAATTGATCCTTGACTGACTCCGGAGCGCGTATGATAGGGCTTGGACTCATAAAGCCCCAATCTGACAAAATGTTGACGATCGCGGAGGTAGTCAGCGAGGAGCCGCAGGAGACGTGGTGGAAAACCGATAGCGCAAAGTTTCGCCAGCAGAATATCGTTATTGACCCTATCAAACGCATTCCGGAAGTCAAAGTACAACACATCTACTTGGCCTCCCTGGTCTAAACGTTTAGAAATATAGTCTACTAGGGTAAGAAGGTTTGTATTCACCGACCGTTTTGCTCTGAAACCATGTTGCTCGTCGCACAGATATTTTTCAACTTGGGAGTGAATGTAATTATGTAATATATTCTCGAAGACTTTAGCTGGTGATGACAGAATGGCAATAGGACGGAATTCTTCAACTAATGTTTTCTTGTGACTTTTGGGAATGGGCGTGACTCGTGACATCTTCCACTGTCGAGGATAGACTCCATTTTTTAATGATAGATTAAAAATATGATGTAATGGTAAACAGAAATATTTTTTAAAACTTTTCAATATTTCAGGGGGAATATTATCAGGATCAACTGAGCTACTTAATTTAAGTTTGTTTATTCCTAAAATGATGACTTGAGGAGAAAATTTAAATATGTTTATGTAATTGCTGTTGACATTATTATCACTAGCTAAAGTTTTTTCAGCATCAAGAAGTGGAACTTCAGGAAGATAGACGCTAACAAAAAAATCTGCAAAGGCTTCGGCTGCGTGAACACCTGTAAATTTATGACCTTTGTAGGTGACATTCGGTTCAAAACCACCTTTTGAGCGCAAACTAGAAATATGTTGCCAGAAATTACGTGGGTTGGTTCTTAAATTGTTTTCAATTATATTTATGTGTGATTCATGAGCCAATGCTACTCGTGTTTTAAGGCTAGCTCTTAAATCTGAAAAGGTTTTATAAGCTATAGTGCATTTTTTGCGCTTCCAAACTGAGTGCCACTTAAGCTTCAGTTTAGTATCTTGAATTATATCTTTAGTGAACCAGACCGGATAGCGCCTAGTTGAAGTTCTACACCTCTGTTTTTTAGGTATGCAAGTATCGAATATGGTGTAGATGGTCTCATAAAAATACTTGGTGGCTAAATATACGTCGTTGGTCTGGATAACCTTTTCCCATGAAGTATTTGAGAGAAGTTCAGAAAGCTTATCTCGGTCACATTTTTTGAAATTCCAGTCTTTACAAGATTCAATGTTACTCGGTTCAATTACATCAGACATGTGTGAAGATTTAATTTTAATATTAATATCTAATGGTGGATGATAGTTGTCAGGTTTAACAAAACCCTCAGTGGCAGCGACAGAAGTATCAACTGCGTCAACATCCTCTCGGATCAATACCACATCTAACATACCTCCAATCGAATTACTCACTTCATTCTTTTCATTCAGGCAACAAAAAGATAAAAAATAAGAATAATAGATAACAATAGACAAGGAAGCACTGTTCAAATTTAAATCTCCTAAAATTAAAACGGGTCCCTTTAAATTATTTAAAAAACTTTCCACTTTACAAAACCAACGCATATAGTCTTCGTTCAATTCGCCAGGTGGCGCTGTACCGGTGTTTAGTCTGCTCTCAGTATATAATTGTTTTAAAATAGTAATAGTGTGTAATCCAACCCAAATACGTGTTAAAAGCCTAAAGAGATAAATATCCTGGCCGTGCTTATAGCTTCAACAAGTTTCAATAGCAAGATATAGTGAATTAACTCTTGGAAAACGGTGTAACGGATTTCAATCAAACAACCAAAACAATAAACAAAGTGCAACCATTTTAGTGAAATAACAGTTTCTGTGGCGGTTTCTGGTGTAATTCTGCGCAGACCTAATTGCAAGAACCTCTATTTCTTTTATCTGCTGGAATTTAATTGTTGGCCGATTATTGTTCAATTTCTGCAAATCATTCTTGTCATATTATAAACTTGAGCATAGCGACATCTATCTTAATAGATTGGAACCAATGAGCGTCGATCACTCAACAGCGTAACTCCACTACGAAATCGATCCGCGCGCATGGTGATTAGTAAATCACCTTTATAAAACAGTGTTGTGATAAATCATATGGATTGTAAATAAACAGCAAAACAAACAATTACCAAAAAATTGGCAAAGTGAATAATGAACTAATGACTCAGTGAGACTGACATATTTTTTATTATTATTGCACATAGAAAACAGACTCTTACATTGAAAGTAATCCCACTGAAAACCAGCTGTCGACCACCATTTCACAAACTATTTCGCAAAAGGAAGCTGCTCAACGAGTCATGATCTTCGCTGATCAAGCTGGATATGGTGTTCGTAAAATCCTGCAATACTATCTGGGGTCAAAGTTCATCGTGACGTCATTTATTAAGCCAGATGCAACTACAGAGCAGGTCCTGAACTCATGTGCAAGTATGTGTAGAGACTTTAGTAAAACTAATTTTATTATAATATTAGCTGGCACAAATGGTAACAATCCTATGAATATTCAAACTTATTTATATTATACGTTATGTCTATTAAAATCCACTAATGTTTTGGTAGGTCAAATTTACAAGCACAACTCTCTGAATGTCAATAGTGTCAATAAACTGCTAAAATTTGTGTGCAGAAATTGTACAAATTCTACCTTACTGTCGTTGCATAGTGATGTTTACAAGCCTTACGTAAATAAATTAAATGCTTGTAGACTAATACACAGACAGATCCTACATATAAATTATAAATACAATTATCAAACTTATACTGAAAATCAAGGTAGTCGGAGGAGTCTACTGTCTACAAAAAATGCTAGCGTACAAACAAAAATTTTCAAAAATGTTGGGGTTCAGACTGACGGTGTTGATACGGCGATAAAAACCAAGGACACAACTCTACAATCCGATTTTTTTCGTGAAAAGTAACAATAATATATGTGTAAAATGTAGTAGCAATGTAAATTCTGTCCCAATGAATTGTATAAATTTAATCATCTTTCACCAGAACATATGTGGTATTTCTAACAAGATAAACGAATTATACGCCTATATACAAACACTAGGGAAAAAGGTAGACTACCTATGCTTGACTGAGCATTTCTTAAGTAGTATGTCAGTCGATTTTTTTAACCTAGATAATTACAAATTAGCGTCTTATAATACGCGAAATAAGAAAAAGAGGGGAGGGAGCTTAATTTTAGTTCAAGCAGATAGAAAAGTAGAGAAAGTAACAACAGTTGAAAGACTGTACGCTGTAGAGAGCTTTGAGGTATGTTGCATAAAAGATACCACTACTGGAATGTATTTATGTTGTGTGTATCGTAATCCTAATAATAAGAACTTTATTATTTTTTTGGGAAAATTGGAATTATTACTTGAGTTTTTATTTAATAAGAAATGCATTAATTGCGGAGATTATAATGTCAACTTGCTTCTGGATAACAAGAATCGTACTGAGTTTTTGAGTCTGCTGGCATGTTACAATTTTAGATGTCTTTTTGATAGCCCCACTTTTATTAGAAATAACCCGTTCTTCTTGTAGATTTGTTATTATATTATCTAAGCAGGAATTTAGATAATATAATAACAAATCTACAAGAAGAACGGGTTTTGAAAAGTGTAATTGACCATAATGGTTTGGGCGATGGACATGGAGCACAATTGGGTGAATTTTTACTAGAAGATCCGAAACAAAAAATAAATAATCCGTATTTAATTATTAATAAAAGAATATTTAATAGTAAAAATAGTATAACTTTTAAGAACAGACTTTTGAACAAAAACTGGAGTGAAATGGGCATTAATTCTTTTTTGAGTAATTTTAATAATGCTTTTCGGGGAAGTTTTAAGAAGCGGGAAATAAAAATATATATAAAAGGGGGAGCACAGTTAAAGTGGTTAACTAAAGGAATAAAAATATCGAGTAAAATGAAAAGAGTATTATGCACTAATACTAGTAGTCTTATTCATGAAAGTATAAACAATTATAAAAAGAAATATATTCGCATATATAGAAAAGTCATGATCAGAGCCAAAAAAATGGCGATCACTGAAAAAATTAATAATTCTAAAAACGTAAGCAAAGAAGTTTAGAAAGTAGTTAATAACCGCAGAAAAAGTCTAAAAAAAGTACAACAGGAACCACTTTTACTAAAACTAAACAACCAAATCGTAGACTCGCCAACGGCAGTAGCTAACATCTTTGCAGAACAGTTCAACCTTAACTGTGTATCGGTTAGAACTAAGATGGAGGTAGCTTTATTGCTACTTCAACAAAGTTGTGAAAGGGTTATAAATGATATGTCACTCACGCCTACTACACCCAAAGAAATAACCCAAATAATAAAAACTATGTCAAATAAGCACTCTAGTGGATATGATGAAATCCCTATTTCTATTCTTAAAGAGCATATAAAAATATTGACCGGGCCACTGTCTACTTTCTTTAATAACTGCCTTGAGCAGGGTATTTTTCCGGAACAACTAAAGATAGCAAAGGTTGTGCCAGTTTACAAAAAAGGTTCAAAAACGGACCCGAAAAATTACAGACCAATTTCACTTCTACCTACAGTTTCAAAAATTTTTAAAAAAATATTGAAATCTCGGCTATTGACTCATCTCCGCTTTAATAAGGTTCTACATGACAGACAGTTCGGTTACCAGAAAGGAATTGGCACTGGAGATGCAATTTATAAACTTCTAGAGGACGTGATAGGCAAATTAAATCATAAATAAAGATAGCAGGGATTTTCCTAGATTTATCTTCCACATTTGATACAATTGATCATAATATACTTATTGCTAAACTAAATTATTATGGTGTCAGAGGCACAGCCCTGCAATTATTTACATCGTATTTAAGAAACAGGAAAATGTATGTAGAAACCAGCACTATAGAACAGAACGGACAACGGAAAATATACCGATCATCCATGATGAATATTACTACTGGCGTGCCGCAGGGTTCCATATTAGGTCCCATTCTGTTTATTATTTTCATCAACGATTTGATAAACTATATTAAAAGCATCATACCAGACATTAATCTTGTAGTCTATGCTGATGACACTAATGCAGTAGTAGGAGAGAAAAGTATAAGTGAACTCACAGACGTGGTCAATACTGCGTTGGGAGTATTTCAGTTTTGGTTCGATGCTAATAAATTGATAATAAATATTAAAAAAACCAACATTATGTTGTTTCGAACCACGGCAGGCAATAAAGATAATATGGATATAACCCTTAACAATGAAAAGATAGAATTAGTGAGATATGTAAAATTTTTAGGTATCCATCTAGATGAATTGCTAAACTGGAAAAAAGAACTAGCACATTTAGACTCCACTATATCATCGGCATGTTTTGCATTACGGACACTGAGAGATGAAATAAATGTGGACCAGTTAAAGATGGTATATTATGCTCTTGTCGAATCCAAACATCGATACAGTATACAATTCTGGAGGAAAAGTTACGGTTACAATTTTCAGCGAGCCTTCATTCTCCAAAAAAGAGCAATACGTACAATTGTCAGAATCCTACAAAGAGAAAGCTGTCGATCTCATTTTCAGCGTTTAAATATCCTAACACTACCCAGCCTATACGTACTAGTATTGCTAGTTAATTATAAAAAATATGTCCATGAATATGAGTCAGGGGACGAGAGAATAGCGAGGGAAAATACTCGTAGAAAGGACTTTAAAAATAAAATTGTACCTAATATTAACATTGCCAAGCATAGTCCTCATTACCAAGCCGTACAAAGATTTAATAAACTGCCAGCGGATTTAAAAAAATTGTTGTACACTAGCTCTTTTAAGACAAAGCTCAAAGCATTTTTGTTAGAGAGAAATTTGTACTCTTTAGACGAATTATAATGTAATTTTATTTCCAATTTTCTATTTTATAAATATCTGTATTATTTTCGTTTTAAGCACATATTCATGTTTTTTTTTTGTATTTTTTGTTGTTTATTGTATTTTTTTTCCATGTTGCATGTTAATTTTTAGAATTTTATATTAATATTAATATTAATAATGTATCAAATACAATGTAAATTGTTCCTGATAAATAAATAAAATAAATAAATAAATAAAATTCGTCTTTGGCACTTGGTTTGATATACACTACGCACACATAAACAGTTCGACCACACCACGGGAAACTTGCCCACAGATCTTCACCACAGTCGGTTTCAAATTCACGACGCCGTCGCAACATAACAGGCGACCACGCGGCGAGTAGCACACCGCCACATGGTGTGTCTCTGTCACGACGAAGAATACTCCAGTCTCCTGGTGCTAGTTCTGCGTCTTCAACCGTTTCGTCAAGAAAGGTCTCAGTTATGGCAACGAGGTTGTGTTCTAATAGCAGTAAATTGTTGCGCCACATACATAATTTGGTTTTTAATCCCCTTACGTTCTGGTAAAAGCAATGTAAGTTTGAAACTTTATGCGGCACGAAAGGGCTGGTTATTTGCGATCTGAGGTTGAGTTCGATTCTGCTTATTGAAACTGAGTGGTCTTCTATAGTTCACCCAGGGTCTAATTTTCGCATTGACTGGCCAGACATTGGCTGAGTAGATGATCTCATAATTAGCAACAGGTACGCCTAATAAGATTTGTAGTCTCCCTTTGACGTCAATAATTGAACTGAACATGCACCTGGATTTTCTGGACACAACTGCTGCAGGTACTTGAGAATCTCATCCGCACCCGATGTGGCGTAGTGGTTTATATGGTAGAATTAAAACAGAAGACCACAGGTTTACAGCATTTAATCGGCAGAGGGGTGGATTCAGTTCACAAGGGTTCCTCCACTGGTCGAAGGTATGTGGATGGTACTGCCCTGAGCTCAGGCCGCGACGCACGCAGACCGGCGAGCCGATCCCGAAGCCGGCAGCGACCACGTGTCTGACGCAGAGGTTGTGCAGGGCAGGCCACGGGAGAGGATGTCTCTCCTCCTCACCCAACTCGCACGTGGCAGGCGCAGAGGTTATTGAAGGTGGACCACGCGACAGCGCGTCTCTCCAGCAGTAGTACGCGGAGGCAGCGGTGACACTCGTCGCGTGGCAGACGTTGAGGTAGTTGATATTAGAGTTGAGAACAATAGAAGGAAAAGCCCTGGAATCAACACGAAGGGTGCTTCCGTAAGCGTGGTGCCAGGAATCGTGAGCGCCAGCGATGCGTGCGTCTCCCAGCCGTAAGCCCAAGGAACAGCTTCAGGGAAATGAAAGGGAAACTCACCATCGCGGCGGTTCACAAAGGTTATAGATAAGCGTGCGCATGCCGCGTGCAACGATATAGAAGGTAACCGCGTGACAAAGCGTTTAAGCTCGTAGCTGCTATGACACAGCAGGAAAGGAATGCTGCGGCCTGCGTACGCTTCACAAATTTAGAAACACTAGTGGAAAACAGATGACAATGAAATAGCACAGTCATGTTTTAGACGGAAGCCATCTTGACAACCGGGCAATTATATAAATTTACAAACGCTGCAGATTATGGCGAAATAAGGGGATTGCGGTTGGCAAGATGGAGAAAAATGGCAGATACGTTGAGCACTTACCCTTGGGCACAGAGGGGTTTCAATATTAGTTACTTGTAGCAGAAAGCGGTGTATAAAGAACTCAGTGGACCGGAGGTTAGAATTTATAGCCGGTCACCGCATAAGTGCTGTCACTCAGTGAAACCATAGACATTTGGGATTAGTGTGATAATCGGTTCTAGTTTAATCGACTATCACGCCACAGTACCCCGCCTGTTAGCGAAGGATTTTCCCTAGGATAAATCCGCTAGAAGGCCTAAACCACTATTACTGACTACCTATACATTCATACATCCCATTCATGTGCTTCCATACTATTAATCATTCATCCATCCATTCTATGTCCATCCCTGACTTGGAAGTAGTCCTAAGTCAGTGACTTACTATCACATACGAGAGGTAAACTAATTATAGAGTAGTTTAACTCGAGACAGTCAGTAGGAAAAACAGCAAGATAAAGCAAGTGTATCTCCATAGGGTTAGGTAACCTTGGTGAACTGTTGCAGGCTATAGCTAATGTTAGGTTTCAAAGCAAGAAGTAAGTTCATCGTTGAATATTAAATCATCAAAGTTCTAACAACAATTTAATAATAAGTTAAGGTTCTATTTCATGTTTAGGTTTAAAATTAAATTACGTTAAAGTTCAAAGCTAAGAGTATTTAAAAAAAATAAAAAAAAATTGGTAAAGTTAAAAAAATTTTTTTTTTTTTGGTGATGGTCCATGTATATGTTCTAATTGGTTTAAGTTTCATTACTGGAATACGCATCTTATGTCAAAGTCTATTCGAGTGAGTTTCCGAACGTGAGATCCATACTGTTGCGAGAATATCCGAACGTTATAGACGTAATTCTAAAAGACAAGTATCCAAGATTGGTAACTACATCGAGATGTCAAAGTCAGTACGTAAACGTCAAAATTATAATATGTCAATGATCTTGAATTAATTAGGTTATGTTATGAAACACGCGGAAATATTTTCTAAGAGAATTTATTAATTTAATTAGGGCAGGTTGGATCTAAGTAATATTCAGGCTAGGCGTGTTCAATACTAAAAGGTGTTATGAAGTTCAAGTTAGGTTTCTGGTTTAGTGTTTAGGTAAAAGAAATTAGATAAGTTTGTAGACTAAATGTTGTTAGAATATTTCATGTAGATGCTATTATTAAACGATGAGATGAAATGCAAGTTAGGTTTCGGGTTTAGTGCTTAGATTAAAGCTAGATTTGTTACCAGGGTAGACTGGAACATAGTATAACTGTGGTGGGAGATACCTGCTGTTATAAAGTTTTATGAATAGTTTAAAAGTTATGTTTTAATCTGGTTTAGGGCCTAGATTAATGTTAGATTTTTTTACCAGGGTAGACTGGAACATAGTTTAACCGTGGTGGTAGATACCTGTGGTTATAAAAGGAAAACAATACAATGGACTATGCTATATATTGTTTTATGAATAGTTTTAAGGTTAGTAGTGAGAAAGTTTTACAGTTATAATTTGACTATAAAGTTATAGATTACTATGAAAGTAGTTAATAGGTAGGTACGGTATTTTATATAGACATTTACCGGCTTGAAGCTGTTTTCAGAACAGTAGGTTATAATTACAAATAAGTAATGGTAGTATGCTATGAGGAAGTGTTGTGACCTCTAACAAGGAGGGTCAGCTGCGTTCTCTATAGCTACGCCTAGTTAGGAATTAATGTAGATTAATTAGTGTGTGGACACCCATGTTTCAGGAGGCCATCTTTAAGACATCCATGAGGACATAATAACATAAATAAAAGTTAATGGTAGTGTACCATGGAGACTACTCTGCCATGAAACAAAAGAATTAATCGCCCTGAGGGCCCACTATGTAGCCTCTCATAGTCACGCCGTGAAGAGAAAAATAATCAAAGAAATTAGATGTGTAGTGTATGTGTGTGTGGTCAGCAGACAGGTGGTCATGGAACTGAAGTTATGTTGGCTTATAATCATGCAGTCATGGTATTTAGTTCTGTTAAAAGATAAATAAATATAGTTAATTTTAGAATAATAGTTTGGTAACTTTAGTCAGTAGGTTTTAAGTAGGATTACCACACTGTAGGTGGGTGTGAAATATGACACTAGGATAGCTATAACTAGAGTTATAGTTAACTTAGGTAGTTAGGTACAAGTCGACCCTCCACGACTAGTATGGTAGGCAGTCGTGGGTGTGTGTTCCCTTGGCATCGTGTGATCCTGTATGGGGTCAAACACTAGTTAGTTAGCTAGGCCTACGGGATGCTTTGTCCTCTTTATTCAAGGGTAGCTGCCAGAAACTTTTATAAAGATCTAGACTTGTTAGGTATTTAGCATCCTTTAGGTTATCTAGAATTTCAGAGGTATAAGGTAAATTATAAGCATCCTTCTTAGTTACTGAATTTAGCTTGCGACTGTCTAAGCAGAACCACAATTTGCCATCCCATTTAGGTGTGAGAAGTACAAGTGAAAACCAAGGACTTTCACAGGGCTCAACAACATCTAGCTTTAGCATGTCTCCAGTATTTATGCAGTGTGTGATGAGATTGGTACGACCTAGACCTTTTTTATCTGAAGATATAGTTTCATATTGTGTAATAATGTTATCTGCTTTTATTTGTTGAGTCCTTGAAAGTTGAGCGAAGGAATGTAGGTGTGAAACCAGTAAATTCACTAGTTGAGCTATTTAGTGCAAATTGTACAGCTGGGATATGTAGATCCCAAGAGCGTTGGTCATTATTAATGTAGGTAGAAACTGCTGTTATGATTGTCTTTTTGTACCTTTCCACGGTGTTAATCTGTGGTGCATACCTAGGAGTATAGTGTATGCTAGGTATGTTATATTTACTGAATAAGTTTTTAGTTTCATTTGAAGTGAACTGAGTGTCATTGTCTAAAATTATACATTGAGGTATTCCATGTACCAAAAATACATTATCCTCTATTAGTTTACAGATAGTTTTAGCGTTAGCATTCCTCATTGGGAAAAGAAGACAATACTTAGAGAAACAGCATGTCACTACAAAAAGTAAGTTATAAAGTAAGTTATAAGTTTTAAAAATGCCTAGATGACCTGACGTGGGTTCTGCATGGTTATCAACAACAACTTTAGACCTAGATTCATATGAAATCTTCCTTCCAGTCAAACTCATTAAAAATAGCGAATTTACTTTTCATGTACCGAAATAACTTGTCATTCTTAATAAGATAATTAGGATAAGAGATTGGGCCCTGTATACAGCCATTATAGATTTTTAGGTACCAAGTATCGTTAGTTACTAATAAATAATAATAATAATTAATAAAAATTAATTAATGAATTTGTTTTAATTTATTAGTTAATAATAATTAATTTGTTTATTATGACTCATAAGAAAGATTGACTTATTGTTTCTAGGGTACAGTTCAAAAAGATTCCAGAAGTCAATGCCCAGTAGAATGGGTATGTCAACTGATGGTATTACATAGGCCTTAAGTATTTTAAAAGATAAATAATAATAATCAATTAATAATAATAATAATAATTAATTAATTTAATTATAATTAATAATAATTAAGTATCTAAAAACAACAAGGTAAATCTTCTTGCGTCTGACTCAGACCACTCAAATCATCCTTCTCATCCATCCCGGAAAGCAAAATGTCCTCAGTGTCATGTAGTCTAGAAAGTTTGTTAATTTGTTTTCTATGGTCTGTGAGTGTGCCCTTTTCACCGCCTCTAATGATGACCTCATATTCTAATTCGGCCTTGCTTAGGTGGATTAGGTTAATTGGGTAAGAGCTCATTGTGATCTTTACAATTGAAAACAAAACCCTAGTAGCTGAATAACAAATTAACAAAACTAACAAATTAAAAAAATACAGTAAGAAAGTATAGTAGTTACTCACTAGGTACTTACCGCCACGATGAGTGAGTAAAGGTAAATAGCGACCAGTGAAGAAAACCCTAGTGAACTTTACCGAGTGGGCGCCACTGTGGCGTAGTGGTTTATATGGTAGAATTAAAACAGAAGACCACAGGTTTACAGCATTTAATCGGCAGAGGGGTGGATTCAGTTCACAAGGGTTCCTCCACTGGTCGAAGGTATGTGGATGGTACTGCCCTGAGCTCAGGCCGCGACGCACGCAGACCGGCGAGCCGATCCCGAAGCCGGCAGCGACCACGTGTCTGACGCAGAGGTTGTGCAGGGCAGGCCACGGGAGAGGATGTCTCTCCTCCTCACCCAACTCGCACGTGGCAGGGCAGAAAGCGGTGTATAAAGAACTCAGCGGACCGGAGGTTAGAATTTAGAGCCGGTCACCGCATAAGTGCTGTCACTCAGTGAAACCATAGACATTTAGGATTAGTGTGATAATCGGTTCTAGTTTAATCGACTATCACGCCACACCGATTCCATGTTCCAAAGATGTAAATGTTTACGCTGTTCAATTGCTTTTAGTGACGTTATGTTAGGTCCAGCGGTTCCATTAATTGGCGCAATTCCTCGATGCTTCCGGGTAACAACTGTCCATTGAGAGTCGGGCTCCTTGACGCAAGCACCTACAGCATCCACCTGGGTAGTTATAACTGGGGTTGATTGGTCGATTGCGTTAAACTGATTAGGGTCAATGACCTCAGATACAGGTTGATGTTGATTAGGTGTGGGTAAATGGGCTATCAGTTGTGCCATTTTTTGTTTACGCTTCCTCAGTTTCCGTTGCTTAGACTTCGATTTATTTTTTGAGACTTGTATCAGCATGTCAGTGTTGTCAGTTATCACAGGCTCAGTAGTATCACATGGTGAGTTGGACCTATCGGTGAGTAGCTCAAGTTTTTCTTTCAGGTAGTCTATTAAAGACACGTGTTTTTCCAACTTTACCTCATAGCTTAGAATCAAGGAGACTGCATTAGTGAGCTGTTCTTTCAAATCATATAATTCCTGCTTCAAGCTGTTTAATTCAGGTGAGAGCCCTTGCGGAACATAAGATACATCAGGTTGTTCGATGTAACTAACTGATTTCTTTTGTCTGAATGTAATGTTACAGTTAGACAGATTTAAGGAATCGATAGATGTGAGGCTACTTTCACCATATTTTTTTGACATACAACTGCATTCCGGACAAACCCATGTATCGCTCTCCTGTGAAAGGTTTGTTTTACCCATGCATAATAAGTGGTATGTTTTATTACATTCACTTAAAGAACATCTCAGAATTTCTTCTCCACACACAATAATAGAATAGCACGCGGCGCAATTCATTTTAGTCGAATAATATACAAAAGGCGTTTCAATACTGACCGCAGAAGCGAACATGCGTTTAATCCTGTATCCAGTAGGACAGCGATGAAAGCGCGGTAAGCGTCACAAGACTGCGCAGCTTAGGTATGTATAGCGCACAGGTGTGGCCGGCACGGCATGCAGGTGTCCTTAGCGGTGGCAGAATACATAAACAAGATATTGTTCCATTAATGTTCACGGCCCAATCAATTAAATAAAGCAATACAAAATTCTATAAACACTTTTTAATCATTATTCAAAACTATTATGAAATAATTATTGTATTTTAAAGAAAATGTTCAAAAAAACAGATCTGCAAGAGCGGTTCGAACTTGAGTCCCAGTTTTTACAGTCGGCCACCCGACACTGTGGCTATTCCTGGTGATGGAATAAATGTTGAAAGTTACATTCACGTCATTCCACTTTATAAAAAGTTCGTTAAGACGCTGGTTCTTGGAATCAAATTTGAAAAAACAACGCGTATCTTTGTTTATTTTTGTTAACTGTTTTATCAATTTGAATTAGATTTTTGATTCATTGTTAAGCTTTACTGTATTTTAAAAACACTGTACTATACTGTATTTAGGCACATTTATTCCGCAATTGTTTTCTTTTTTGAAGTCACTATAACACAACGAATTATAATTTGTAACGTTAAGTAGTTTCTGTCTGCACTTTTCACAATAAACACGTTGTAAAGCGGTTCATGGTGTGAACTTCATCAAGATAACAATTACACCGAAAATACACAATGTCTAGATTATTGGGGTGTTGAAATTAGACCGAAACTTTAACTTTTTTTTAATTTTTGCATTAAATTACACGGAGCGCGTTGTTTACGTGACGGCAGCGCCATATATATTGATGGTTGATCCTCGCATTTTCCACAACATTTGACTGCGTCACCATGAGGACGGACAGATTTTATTTTTCAAAACGAGAACTAGCAATGTGAAATTAATATTAATAGCGATTTTGTTAACCCCCTTTTTTGTCAGATGGGAAAATCATCGAATGACTTCTTCCGCTCTGGGTTAAGCGGAAGGGTCTGTTAGACTTCTACTGTCTAAAAACCCACCCTGTTCCTTCAGCTGCCCTTAAGTTCCGGGGCCGCGGTATCTCGTTAAAACATTCCCGCAACCCCGGCAGGCAATGGCCCTATGGGGCCCCGTCACCGGTGCTGACAGCTTCATGAGGCGCGCGCGGAACACGACGCGCCGCCGACTCGGGCCTGGTCCTTACCGGACGGTGAGCTACCCCTGCTCGCCGTCCGCAAGCCCGCGCCTACGGTAGCCAGAGACCGGCTAGCGATCCCTGACGCACGGGGCGTCTCCCGCAGCGGCTGGGGCGTGAGGAAGAGAGTTGCCTCTCCCTCGCACGTTCGGCTTCATGCTTCGCTAGCATTACTGGATCGCAGAAGGAGGCGATCGCATCCCATTCCCTCTCGCTCCGCACCATGGTCTGAACCACGGCCGGGCGCGAGAGGTCATCGCCGCCGATCGCCTCAACCAGGAATCTTGTTAACCCCTACAATTAAGTTAAATATGCTTGTGTCTGGAGTAGGTTAACGGCAATGGTGTAATGAGTTCGCTCCCGCGACTTCTCGATTTCAAGGCCGATACCCTAGACATTAAACTATTGTCTCTTCAAGCTATTTAGTAGAATTATGCCCTTCAATTTTGTCTTTAATTTTGAACATACACCTATACTCTATCTTAAGTTTAAAAACAATACTGTCTTTTTCTTTTTGTACATCTGTGGAGAACATTTACTATAATTATACATTATATCGTGGTATAAGAACCAGATGAGCGTATCTACAAAAAATCAAAAATCGTTTTTTTTTTTTTTCAGAAACGGTTCACAATGTAGTCCTTTAGGAAATGCCAAAACGACATAACGCTATTAAACATTAAATTAATATAATTTAATTTAATTATAATTTAATTTATTAAATATACAACATTTCACAAATTCCAAAGAATCGAAATAACATAAGAACCACTTTTGATTGAACCAGAAAACCGTATAATGAGTAAATACCGTTACATTAGTTCTAATTATCATGCTATCTGTTAGGGCTATAAGAATGTATTTGAAAAACAATATTTTTAATCATAGAATGATTAAAAACTATTCACTGATGGCTGTATGTTGATTTTATATATTTTTTTAAAATTAATATTGAGTATTTTCAGAAGTAAATAAATATTATGTTGTTTGAATGATTGCTCATTTATTTTTATTTATTCATTCCATTATTTACACAAAATAAAACTTAGCTGCTCAAACGACGTATTTAAGTAAGATAACAACAAAACCTAAAAAATAAAGAGCCACACTAACGTATGTCAACCAAATTAAAAAAAATTAATAGTTTAAAAAACCAAAACATGCTTTTAGGACTAATGTAATGAGCAGAAATTAGAAATGTTTACTAGTAGGCAGTCCAAGGTTCCATCAGCCACCTTCCAATTCCATCGTCAGACCAGCTGGTACCATAATATTCTATTGTCGTCTAATCTACATATATTTGCCAAGTTTCATGATGATACAACAATTAGAAGTACGTTTAATTCAGATTCTTAGATTTTATTGCATATTTAGTTCGTTACAGATCGACCTCATAATAAATCTATGGATTACGCGGTAATTCAAAAAGGTTAAGAAAACCGATAACAGATTTTCTTTAGGTTTGTTATAACCTTGAAACCTGATCGTGTTCAAAGTCCATTACGTGGCCTTGCTCACACGTGCAAACTCGACTATGATACGATATTCCATCATGGAATGCCAGTGCCTATCTTCCGGCTTCATCATCAGACCTTGAAACCTAATCGTGATCAAAGTTCATTACAAGACCTTTCTAAGAAATCCAAAACAGCTATGATACGATTTTCCATCATGAAGTTCCAGTTCATATCTTCCGGCTTCATCATCAGATCAGTTCGACAGTACCGTATTATTGTATTGTCATCAGAACTACATACAGCCGCCAATTTTCATTACGATACGACCCTTGGAAGATGGTTAAATTAGTTACCTTAGATTTCATTACATAGTTACATACAGGTCGACCTAATAAAAGCGTGTTAAAAACAAATGCACTGTGTCTTTGTAAGTATTTATAAACAAATATATTTTTTTTTATTTTTCAATGCTCTAATAGTAGGACAATATATCAATTATATATTTTTATTTTACCAACTGTATATTATCTCTTTTAAAGAGCTGGTAAAGTTTGAAGTGGCGAATTTTCACAGTATTTTTGCTCTCCTGTAAAATTGACAAAATGTAGATACCTACGTTCTTCTGACTCTTACACCGCGATATGTTCGTACTTTTTGTCATGAATAATGTATAACTGTTTGTTTTCCCTAACAAATAAAATAAAATAAAATTTACAATACGTTGCTGTATTTAAACCAAGTATGTTAATCCACCACCCATGGACCGACCTTGGAAAGCTTTGCTTGAAAGTCAACCCGTGCGGCATTACGTCCAATAATATTTAACATTAATTTTATATGAAAAATGTTCATCATTTTGTTGGATTTTAATTAGGCATAATATTGAAATAGGAAAAATGCATCGCATCTTTTTATTAGTATTTGGTGCTAGTACAAAGTGATTTTATTTTTGGTGTACAATCAATCGTGGCTCGGTCAGTAGGTGGTTCATTTGGAGAATTATGTCCATTTATTCGGTTTTGTTATTGATTTAAATTGCTGCACGTTAATTTAAATTATTTTGGCACTTCACGATCAGAAACGTTTAATTATTTAATTTTTGCGTGCTACGATTCATGGAATCGAATCGAATTGAATCGAAAGTGAATCGAATTCTACGATGATTTCATTAATATTATCGCAAAATAAAAAATATCGTACAATTTCGCAGCATTCAATGGAAATACACCACACCGCTAATTGTGTGTCCGGCACACTCCACACTGAGTAAATCATTACTTATAGTAAACAGTGTTAGCTAACAAAATAAATATGTATATTTGTTCAAACTTAAATGTTGGTAATAAGCGCCCAATAGTTTGAGCAAACATTTGCCGTGGTTAATTACATTTGTCACACTCCAGATAGTCGATGGGGTTGGTCGCGTGTAACCCACGTAGTGTATCCTACATACCTACTGTTTACTTATACATACTTAATAGAGTCATTATATAGTTTTGTTAATATACAGTTAAAAGTTATTTTGTTTTATTTAAAATAAATATATAATCATTTATTTCAGACTTAGTCCATAGAGTGTTAGTAACAATTTAACCTTATGCTATGTTAGTACAAAAAAGACAAAGATAACTAAAATAATAAGAATTAAAAAAAATTAATAAAACACATTAAACTTAAACCTATCGGGCACGCCGCAATTGCGGCGGTAAGACCCCTCTTTGAGGAGTGGCTAGATCGGCGTCACGGCGTCCTGACCTACCACATGACGCAGGTCCTCACCGGACACGGAAGTTTCGGGAGGTACCTGTGTCTGATGGGAAAGGAGGAAACGCCTGGGTGTCACCACTGCGAGGGTCGCGCAGCGAGTAAAGGGCAACTCGCTGTCCGACCATGGACCATGCCCGGGTCGACGGCGTGTCGTGTTCCACGCGCGCCTCAAAGAGCGTCAGCAACATGACGAGGCCCCCTCTGCAGAGGGCCGAAGCCTGCCGGGGTCGTGGGACTCATCCAATTACCGTGGCCCCGGTACGTAAAGGGTTATTGAAGGAACACCGTGGATTTTAGTCAGTAAAAGTCTGACAGTCCCTCCCACCCTGCCCGGGGTGGGAGGACTTATTTGATAATTTTACCAAGTAAAAAAAAAAAAACTTAAACCTATCGCTACCTCTATCCAGTGTCGCTGAATAGGGCAGTCAATTCTCGCCGCGACTGTCCTGAGGAGGCTGTTGCCGCTGCTTCGTAAGCGCTTATAAACTTTTTTTGAGAGCAACATCATTTGGGGTCGGTCCCAGTTGATTCGAATGCAGCTGAGAACTTATATTTAACATGAAATGACTGCCTATCTGACTTCCATATCCCAGTACCTGTGTGAAACGATTGACAAGACTGGTGTCAGATTTTCTGGCTTTTGACTACCCGCAACGACTGATGACGAACAAATCCTTACTAATATTATAAATGCGAAAGTAACTCTGTCTGTGTTTTACGCAATCACGCCTAAACTACTGAACCGATTTTAATGAAATTCGGTACGGACATATTCTAGAGCCTGTAAAAGGACATAGGCTGCTTTTTAATGCGAAAAAAGGGCTGTAAGGGGTTGACATAGGGGATGAAAATTTGTATGGAAATTACGTCATTTTTAAAGCTGGAAGCTTGAAACTTATTTTTTAGACTTTTGATTAGATATTAATTAATACGACATTCAAATTATGTATGAGTTTTATTTGTAAAATAATTAGCCTAAAAATTAAAAATGCTAATGCGGACGAAGACGCGGGCACAGCTAGACACTTTATAAATTTTTAAGATCAAGACACTACAAATGCTTTCGTAGAACTTTTAGTTACGATAAACTATTAAATTATTACAAATTAAGCAAATTGGAGTCCAAGCGCAGTCTTCTTGAGACAATGTTTCTGTATGATCTCTGTAATAACCGTTATGACTGTTCTGACCTAACCAATAATCTGTGTTATATTGTACCTAGAACTATGGTAAGACGAGGGGAGCGCGTGCTGGGAACCGTGTACCTTTGCGTCGCATAGTGAAAACCTATAACTCACATTTTGCAAAAATTTATATATTTTCGTTGTCTGCCAACCAATTTCGCAATATTGTTAGTGTTGAAATGAAAAACTCAGAAACATAGAATATAGTGTCACTCGGGCGCATGTTTTAAAACGATTTAGTTTATAATTATATAAAATGTGTATAACGTAGTAGGTTACACACTTATACATATTATTGCATAATCATTTTAGGTTCATTTACAGTGTGTAATTGTTTGTTTTTCCAAATAAATAAAATAAAATGACAGCCGGCACCCGTTGGTGCAATTTTTCCATGCAACAGAAAGCAGGTCTAGTCGTTACTAGACCTGCTTTCTGTTGCATGGAAAAATGTCGAAATGTTGAGAGAGTCACCCAGCCATGGTTTAATTTGTTCTAAATAATACTTTACATCATTGATGTATTAAAAGGAGGAAGATACTAGATGAGGTACTAGACACAGCGTTTGGTCCTTCTAAACTAAGTGATTGCCCGTAGTTGGCGCTCAGTCGCGCACGGAACGTTGTTGATCACACAGCTCAAGAAATTCTCGTCACTTCGTGTTTTTAAGGATTTTTTTTTTAATAAATACGCTTAAAAATGACTTCTTGTGTCTCTAAACAGTGTTTTAATTACACCAGGAAGAAAAATAAGAGACATGGGTCATGGGAATCACTTATTACGTACTTACCTAATACATGCAATCTCATTTCATTCATAATCGCAAACATTCGACACACTGAGATGATTTCACTCGCACTACAACGCCGTCTCCTATCTCTGTCATTGTCTATCGGCAACTTGCTGCACTGGACTTGATCGAGCAAGCTATCGGGCAAGCTTCATAGTCTGGCTCATCGGCGAACCGTTGCTTGCCTGTCGGTTTTCTATAGATTGTACTTCAGGGAGTGTGCGCAGGAGCTCCATGACCTGAGTCCTCCATCTCCATTTCACTACCGGTCTACCAGACGCACGGCTGGGTACCATCCACACATGATTGATATACCGTCTTGTCGTACCAAGAGCTCCTCCACATTTATTGTGCGCACAGCCAAGTTGTGGAATTCTCTGCCGGCTTCTGTGTTCCCTGCCACTTATGACCTTTCAGCCTTTAAAGCAAGAGTAAATAGGCATCTTCTGGGCTCGCTCGTCACATCGTAGACCTCATCTATCGCTTACCATCAGGCGAGATCGAGGTAATAAAAAAAAATCTGTAGGTTTGGGACTGATGATGACACTGAACACAGATGTGTGAATTTCCGTGTATATATTAGTGCGCCGGGCCCAGATTTACTGATTGCGATGTTAGAGAGTAACATATCTTCCTCCTTTTAATACATCAATGCTTTACATGTAATTTTTTTCGTAAATTTAAACTAGATGGTTCTGGAGTTTCCTTGCCCTGAAAAAAAAAAACATCGAGGGCAACGTGACTTCTTAATACCATTCAAATCGTACCGATCAAATAATATGAAAACCATGCTATTACTCAACCGTTATCTACATGAGTTTAGAATTCATTATATAAGTTTATCATTTTGAAGCGACTATAGCCTGGCTAAGGTTTGTGATCGAGAAGTCGCGGGAACGAACCCTACCCATTACACTATTGCCATGAACCCACTCCAGACACAAGCATATTTATCTTAGTTGGAGGGGTTAACAAGATTGCTATTAATATTAATTTCACATTGCTAGTCTCGTTTTGAAAAATAAAATCTGTCCGTCCTCATGGTGACGGAGTCAAGTGTTGTAGGGGATGAGAGGATCCACCATTTCTTTTTATCTACATATTTTATACAACGTGTAACGGAAACCCCATATCTATCCAAAAGGACTGAAGACAACATCTGGTATGGAGTCTCTATGCAAAGTTTCAGCTCAAAATAAGTGACTCACAGAATTGAACCCAAATTGTTGGTTTCGTATGTTTCTTGAATACCAATAATAACAAACGTGTCACAGCACTATTAAGGTCAACACTTTCCACGTCACTTGCCAATAAAACGATAATTCTCTTCGTTCTTCTTAATTTGAAAAATTCGGTCTCTGGTATCAATGTATTGAAATTTCTAATAAGTTCCACACATGTAGACATAGGATTACAAAACCCTTGCTATATCGTTTGTTATCATCCAAAAAAACCGTGTACTTGGTATGTATATACCCTTTAAATTACACGTTGTATAATCAGGTCAACACGTTGTATAAACATTATTTTTTCAAACATTGCCAACAACGAGATTGCTAGTAATGTGAATTCTACCTATATTACTAGTTCTGTTTCAAATAATCTATATAGGTATGTTGCGTCCAAAACGTATTTGAACACATATTTTTGGTGTGGCAACATTCTATTGAATTTTGATGTTGACACTTGACATAACTTTTGACTTGACAGATTACTTTGGGTGTGGTTGAAAAAATGTCCGCTGTTGGGACCTTGTGATTTAATTGTTTTTGGAAATATCGTGTTGAATCGCCCGTTGTAACCGATAATTGGGTCGCGATTAACGATTAATTGAAATTGTAATCCCGAATTGATGAAAACCCTGGGATATTTTGGAGCATAATGCCGAATGTCGTCTACCAGTCTGACACGCGAGATATGCTAAAAGAAATTGTTCATAGTGATAAATAGCTGCTTCAATCTGGTGCGAAGCTTGTGCTGTGATTGCTGATGGACCGCGTTGGGAGGACCTGCATTTTAAGAACCTTCGTCCATCCACACTTGTTCACATTACACTTTCAAATATACTCACATACACACACGGACGTGATCAGAACAGATCCTCGCTTGGCGTCTAGGCTATAAATGTACATATTTATTAATATTATGTATTGGTAGGGCCCAAAAGCCTATAGTTTGTTTGCAAGCAACGGCAAAGCTCCACGTACCGTGGACCGTTCGGCCATCCAGTATCGTTGCACTGATTGTAGGACTGAACAAATTTGGTAGCAGAGCGTGGTTTTTACATTGAAATAAATCCACTAAGTAAATTGGAAGTTTTGAACATTGTTGAAAATAACTTTAGTTTGATTACTTAACATAACTTATAACTTAATAAGTTTTGAATATATTACTTTGTCAGCCGGGCTCTATGAAGTTGTATTTGTGGTTGGTACTGTAGTCCCTGCATTGTATTGACAAGTAAGATTTATTTGTGAAATTAGGAATTATTGGGTTGTATTTTGGTACATAATTTGGTATATTTGTTGTGATTAATAATTGAATGTCACTAATCTGAATTTAAAAGTTTATCTAAATAATAATCACACATTTGTTAACATAACAAGACTTGAATTATGTGGATTGAGTTATTGCTTATAGTATTTATTGGATTGTGTTGTTAGAGATTGACCGGCTCAATATTATACATTCAATTGTTGTGTTTAATTGGTGTTGATCCAGCATAATATATACATTGAATTGTTATTTTTTTTGTAACTAGCCATCTGTACCAAGCTAGATTCATACTTGGAATGAGTACAGGGTCGGATTTGGACCTGAAACAAATTGAATTTAAGTTTTATTTTGTTGAGATTGCTCGGTTGGCTAACAAGTCATTGTTTGTTTAGTTAGTGAATTTAAACCGATTGGAAATAATATTTGATTGTTGCAATGGCCTCATTAAAGGCAGTCAGGGAGTCTGCTGCCGGATTGGCCTCACAGTTGAGATGGTTCACATCAGCATCAGCAACGGTTGAGCGTTTGGAATTGGAAGAGCTCACCCTTGCTCGGTACGGGTGGTTGAATGAGAGGATCAAGGCAGCTGATGCTGCGCTCACACGCTTCTGCGAGTTCATCATGGACGTGGATTTGGGGGTGATGGACCAGGCAGCCCGCGATAAGATTTTGGGTGACTATGACCAGATTGTCCACCTGGGGGATGTCATAAGTCTACGAGCCCGGGAAATTTTGAAGAGCCGGGTGCCTGATGCGGCCAAGCCGCAGACCCCCGTTGTTGCAGGCCCTGGACTATTGGGTAGGCTGCCCACCCTGGAGCTGCCACATTTTGACGGTCACTTGGACCACTGGCCGGGTTTCCTAAATCTCTTTGAGAGTCTTGTCAATGCACGCTCGGACCTCGGACTTGCCCAGAAGCTGGCCTATTTATTGTCTGTCCTGGAGGGCGAAGCCAGAGCCTTGGTGCAGCACTTGCCGGTGACGGATTCCTCCTACCCGACCGCTCTGGAGCTTCTCTCCCGACGGTATCAGAACAAGCGCTGCCTGGCTGATGAGCACATCGGCCAGATTTTGGGACTACCGGCCATTGCCAGCATGTCGACGTTGCGCACTGACTTGCTGAACCCGTTGGTCTCAGCGGCGAACGCCTTGAGACGCTTGGAGTTACCGGTAGAACATTGGTCCTACTTGTTGGTGCACATAGTGCTGCAGTTGCTCTCCGCGGAGTTGAGGTCACATTTTGAGCAGAATTATGGTGGGGATAGTGCCACCCATCTTCCCCCCTTTGACTACCTCCTCAAGTTTTTGGAAGACGAGTGTCGGTTTTTGGATAACACTCGTGGCGCCACGGGGTCACGCCCACCACCTTCTCGGCCAAGAGACCAGGGACGGACTAGGGCTAGGGGGCCTGTTGATGTTCGCCCCACCCCCCGCTTTGCTGGCGCCCGGAGTCCTCATCATTGTGACTTTTGTAAGGCAACGGGGCATGTCATGGCGCGTTGCCCGGCCTTTTTGAATTTGCACGTAAGTGCCCGCCGCCGCATTGTCAACGCACGCCGTTTGTGCTTCTCGTGCTTGGGGGCCCACTTTCATCGGGACTGCCCCGACCCCCGCCCGTGTAGAATTTGTAAAGGGTCCCACTTGGAGATTTTGTGCGCCAACGCGAACCGCTCCAGCAGACCATCTTCTGAGGAGGGTTCGCGCAGGGGGGGATACCCCGGAGACGAGCACCAGGCTGAGGCCCGCAATTCTGCACGCCGCACTACACCCCCCGCGCAAGTTAAACGGGAGCCCCGCGAGCGCCATTTGGTCTCCCCTCGTCAGGGAGAATGCGCGTTGGCTGCTAGGCAGCAGGGGCCGGATCGGCACCGCTGCCTTTCCCCTCCGTTGGCGGAACGTCCTCGGTTGAAGTCGCGCCCTCCGCCATTCAGGCATCCGGTGGGATATGCCCCTCCAGTGATGGCGAGCGGCTCGGGACACCGCGCGGACGAATATTTTGAATGTTGGCCTCGTCGTGAACGAGGGCAGCCTGAATGCGGCGATCGGTCGCCGCCCAGGCATTGCTAAGAAATTGGCGCCTGCCCCGCTAAAGGACCCCCCCGATCAAGACGGTTTTGTTGCCAACGGCCTCGGTCAAGGTCTGGGGACCCTTGGGTGACTCGATTGTGGTCCGTGCCATGTTGGACACGGGAGCCCAGGGTTGCCTTTTGTCGTCTTGGTTAGCGGTACAGGTTGGCCTGAAGGTGAACGACTTTTCAGGCAAGATTTGGGGAATTGGCGAAACGGCTGTCACCACTGTTGAGGGAAGGACCTGGTTTGAACTCACCCTTGTGAGTTGTCTTTACCCTGAAATTGGTGCTCCTGCCCTTGTTACAACTGAACTTGATTGGGACGAGCCACTCCGGGAAACCCTGTTGGAAGACTGGCTCCAATTTGTATCCGCACTCCCTGCGGTGCTTCTTGTGCGTCTCTTAAGCCACGTTGCGCGCACTTTGGTTGGAACTGTCGACATTCGGGCTTCTTACGCCTGGACGGACAGTCAAATTGTTTTGTGTTGGTTGAAGACGTCCGTCCACTCTTTGGAGGTCTTTGTTGCGAACCGAGTGTCGCAGATTCAAGGTTCTGAAACGCCTTTGATTTGGAGGCACGTGCCTGGTGACCTGAACCCGGGTGACGTAGCCTCACGCTGATGCATGGCCCCCCGCTTGATTGCTCACCTTCTCTGGTGGGGACCGGACAGGCTGACTCGCCCTGAGGACGATTGGCCTCGAACGCCAGTCTTGATGTCGGATCCTTTGCCCGGACTTAAGGTGTTCGCTGTTGGGACGAAGGATCCTCCGTATGATCCTGATTTTTTGTTGAATCGATACAGCTCCCTCGACAAATTGTTGAACGTTACCTCGTGGATCAGGCGTTTTGGCCATAATTCTAAGAATCCAGGGGACAAGCGCCTCTCACCAGTTCTCTCTCCTCAAGAGCGACAGGAGTCACTCCTCCTTTGGGACCGCTCTGTGCAGGCTGCACACTTTGAGAAGGAGATCGAGGTCTTGAAGTCTGGTAGGGTTGAGTTGTTGGGAGCTATTAGTAAGCTGAATCCCTTCTTGGATAAGACGGGTCTTTTGCGTGTTGGAGGACAGTTGAGGCACCCTGGCCTTCCCTATGGGGCCCGTCACCCCCTTTTGTTGCCCAAGGAGGGCCACTTGGTTCAATTGTTAGTGACTGATCGTCACATTAAGAACTCGCATGCCGATAGCAATGTGCTGTTGGCCATTCTGCAGCGAGAATTTTGGATTTTGCCGGCTGATCGCGTCAATGAGGCGAGGCCCTTTGCTGGCGTCGGAACGGACTTTGCTGGTCCCTTTTCGGTGAAGACGTCCACCCTTCGTAATAGTAAGATTGTTAAGGCTTATTTGTGTGTTTGTCTGCCTGTCAACCAAGGCAGTACATTTGGAGCTGGTAACCTCCCTCTCGACAGAGGCCTTTGTGGCGACTTTGGAAAGATTTGTGTCTCGCCGTGGGTTACCTTCTTTGATTAGGTCTGATTGCGGTACGAATTACAAGGGTACAAGTAACTATTTGAAGGAGGTATACGCCTTCCTTAATGAGAGCCAGGTTGACATTGGTAATAGTTTGGCCCGCCGAGGGGTCACTTGGTTGTTTGACCTGCCAGCCTGCCCCCATTGGGGGGGTACTTTTGAGGCCGCGGTGAAAGCGGCAAAAGGACACTGGCGGAGATTGTTGGGAGACACCGTTCTCACCTTTGAGGAACTAGCTACGGTATTTTGCCGCATTGAAGCTGTGTTAAATTCGCAACCTTGTCAAGACTTCCAATTGATTAGCGGACGGGTAGGCCCGTCCGGGGGGGGGGGTAGATGTTGCGTCCAAAACGTATTTGAACACATATTTTTGGTGTGGCAACATTCTATTGAATTTTGATGTTGACACTTGACATAACTTTTGACTTGACAGATTACTTTGGGTGTGGTTGAAAAAATGTCCGCTGTTGGGACCTTGTGATTTAATTGTTTTTGGAAATATCGTGTTGAATCGCCCGTTGTAACCGATAATTGCGTCGCGATTAACGATTAATTGAAATTTTAATCCTGAATTGACGAAAACCCTGGGATATTTTGGAGCATAACGCCGAATGTCGTCTACCAGTCTGACATGCGAGATATGCTAAAAGAAATTGTTCATAGTGATAAATAGCTGCTTCAATCTGGTGCGAAGCTTGTGCTGTGATTGCTGATGGACCGCGTTGGGAGGACCTGCATTTTGAGAACCTTCGTCCATCCACACTTGCTCACATTACACTTTCAAATATACTCACATACACACACGGACGTGATCAGAACAGATCCTCGCTTGGCGTCTAGGCTTAAGTGTACATATTTATTAATATTATGTATTGGTAGGGCCCAAAAGCCTATAGTTTGTTTGCAAGCAACGGCAAAGCTCCACGTACCGTGGTCCGTTCGGCCATCCAGTATCGTTGCGCTGATTGTAGGACTGCACAAGGTATGTAAAAATCAATTGTTGTTGGTCAGTTGCATTAAAACTCGAGAGCGGCTGAACCGATTTCATTAATTATTTTTGTATTATGTTCCCTCTCATACAGGGAAAGTTTTAAAGGTGAGAAAATTTTGAAAAAGAAAAATTCGCCGGTTCAGCAATTATACATTATAACATGAATATTGATATCTTATTGACAAGACGTTGATTCTCTGTTCGTATACTAAACATTTTGCTATTTGTACGACATGACGTAACGAAGCAGAGGCGACGTCAACTAATGTCAACTTGACACCTATGATTGAGTAGAGACGTGTGCTACCAAAGCGATATCTCACGATAGACGGCCTTATGCACACATTCATAGTAGCATACACAAATCTAGTTACCGTCAGATAGTGTTGCCATCACCAAATATGACGGCCCCAGACAGAGACTTATAAACCCCGGACATTTGGTTAAAATCACAGTTTATTCCCGGACACTTGAAACTTGAAATTAGGAACAACGATGTTTAATTATGGTTTTTATTTACTGATAAAGTGATAATATTGTAGAGCCTTAGAACTTTTTTAATAACAGTCTCTTCCTTTTCATTTAATCAACGTAACATAAACAATGTGATGAAATACCATAGGAAAATAATAATAGAGATCGGGCTTTTTGGTACCCGTAAGACAAATGTGTGTCCGGGTTTTACCTGGACACTTATTGGGAAAATCCCCCCGAACGCCCCCGGACGCTCTCCAAACTAGGACGAATCCGGGAAAACCAGGACGGATGGCAACCCTACCGTCAGACGAAGTTATGTGTTAAAACTGTAATCTATTTGATATTTTACAATACTACATTTTAAACATTAAGTTTTCTCATTTACTTATGATATTATTTACCGGATATTTAAACACAAAGAAACTCTTTTTTCATTTTTGTTTGCTTTTCTGTCTTTTTGTTTGTTCGGGCTTAGTTATGGAAAGGCAGAACCGACCTTAATAGGGCTATACTGTAAAATTGAGGAGATGGTTTTTGTCCCGTAATTCTCACGGAATCGTAATTAACACGGGAATTTTTTTTCCACGCAAACGGAAATACACAGTACAGCTAGAAGTCTAAATAAATCCAGTTTCTGCCTCCGTCTGTGTCGCTGTCTTTGCGACGCAACGGATTTTGAAAAAGATATTCAGTAAAAGATCGAGCGATCAACGACAAACCTTTGAATAATTGGCACACCATGTGAAATCATTTGTGTCAGGTACATTTACTTTACTGTCAAACTTGGTGTAGGTTTCATTTCGGCCAGATCCAATTCCAATTTTGAAAATTCAAATAGACCATTAACAAATGTTCTTTTTCAATTTTGAGTAATTTAGTTATTTAAATGAGTATTTTAGTTGACTGCAAAGGATAGTTTGTCAAATGTACTAAGCTATTCGTAGTACTGCAATGATTCAGACAAGTACAGCAAGAAGACTCACCGTTTTCATCTAAAGCGGGGTATTTACATGTTCCAAAGTCATCAAACACGACATTCAAGTGCCTCTTTAGCATTTCCAAAGACATTAATCAGTGTGTTTTTCTTACAAAAAGTGTATAAAAAACTGGGTCAACTCCCGAATTCACCACAAACGAGCGATCTATTCATTACCCTGTAGAAATACACTTCCTATCTATCTAAATTAAAGTCTCCATCCACGACGCCTAAGGCTAAAAAAAGTTAGTGCGAACTCAAATTATTATTCTTCAAAAGGGCTAAGTGATAAGAGTCCCTTTTTAAATTAACTGAAAGGCGAAATAATTTGGTCGTCTCGTTTTTTCGAGTTTTTTTTATTCTCCATAATTTAAGTCGTAAATCAGAAGCGAGGTAACTAAGAGAAATTCTTAATTACGAAGCGTAAAAAGGCACTTAGGACGGCAATGCGAAATTTAATTTTCGTTGGCGTGATGTTGTGTGTTTTTTTAAACTGGATAGACGTGTTGGATGAAGAGATGTATGGTGTTGGAATAGCATTTTTTGGAGAGTAGCTTTGCCTGTGACTTCACTTACGTGGGAGATTTTTCTCGCACATAGATCCCGATTCCGCGGAAATATCAGTGTAACCTATATGTTGCAGTATACGTCTTCATCTTCCAATAAAATCACATTAAAATCATTTCAGCCATTCCAGAAATTAAGCCCAGAGAAACAGAAATACAGACAAAAAAAAATTAACATAAGTTTATGAGTATTTAAGTAGTGTATTAATTGTAACTTACACGCTACTAATTACTTAGTAAAATTGAAACGAAAAATTAACTTGACAATTCAAGACGGTACCCAATGATCCGTTCCATGAATTCATAAGAACTCCTGATGTGATGACCACGTCTACTCTGCCAAGAATATCATGTTCAATAAAAAGAAGTAAGGATAACTTTATTAAGTAGTATTAGGATCTAATGTACTGGAATAATATGCAAATCTATGCATGGTATTGAGGTAAGCTGTAAGAGAAATACGTAAAAATGCGTGCTCGACCAAACTCACATTTTAAAAAAATTGGCCAAGTGCGAGTCAGAATCGCCTATGAAGGGTTCCGTAGTAACTACGCTAAATAACTTTATTTTTCATAGTGTTTGTATGAATTACAAAGTTATATTTGCGGTTTTATATAATATGCTATATCTCAAACACTGCTGACCCGATCTCATTCAATTTAATTTTCGTTGAAAGTTTACATTAAGATCTACAGCATATATTTATTTTAGATTTTTCACTCCATTATTATAGAAGTTAGATGGGGGGGGACATTTTAGCACTTTGGAGGAGAATATCTTTTAAACGATTGACTTTATGAAAAAGTTGTTTTAAAAACCTCAATGTTAACCTCAACCACACACGCATAGGCTTCATGAAAAAAAAATTATTTTCGTTTTCAGTTCCATGTATGGAGAGCCCTCCTTAATTTCTATTTTTGTTCGAAAGGGTATACTTCGAAATTGGTCCCATTATCACCAAAGTCAAGATCTGATGATGGGATCCTGGAGAAATCGAGGGAACTCTTCAAATATTATAGGCACACCTATGACGTTTTGGATATTTCTTATAGTAACTTGTGCAGTTGCTCTCAAAAAGTACCATTTGGGGAAGTGGAACTGATGATGAAGACCACAGATGGCCGCCGAAACTACTCAATAATAAGTATTGAGTGGATTGCGATTCGATTACTTGAATATGGATGTTAAGCACTTTATACTCGTCACAATGCATATGTTGATGTAGAGCTGATGGTGAAGTACCAGGAGAACTCCTCAACAATTAACGGCCCAGCATTGGGAAAAGCAATATTTTGTAACAGGTTATAAGTAGTTGACATTTAGGCTCTTGTAACTAGGTAAATTAAAAATCATCCAACTAAAAAGAGCGAAATAAAAACTTTTTACCAAAAAATTAAACCGACTCCCAAAAAACACTGCAAAGTGAAAAATAACTTTAATTTCGGAAGTCGGTGCCAAAAACGAAAAAACAAAACTAAAGACACCGACTACCGAAATTAAAGTTATTTTTCACTATGCAGTGTTTTTTGGGAGTCGGTTTAATTTTTTGGTAAAAGTTTTTTATATATTGTTTTCTTAAAATCGGAAAGCAGTTCACAGAATACATGTACCTACCAATTTTTTTCATGTATAGTCTTAATAGTTTCGGAATAAAATGGCTGTGACATACGGACGGACAGACAGACATGACGAAACTATAAGGGTTCCGTTTTTTGCCATTCGGATATGGAACCCTAAAAATCTGTTTATTTTTTTTCATTTATGTTTTTTCGAGTGTAATTTATATGAAGGAGAGATAGCGTCGTATGTGTTTTTAAAAAGTGTGACGTCAGCTCGGCTGACATCACGAATGTTCCCTTGGTTATCACTCATGTTTGATTTTCAAATAAAAGTACTTGTTAATATTACCAGAGACTCGTTTATTCAACTGCCAGCGTAACGACTTCCCAGATAGGTCCGCACTGTCCAGCGGCTCGAACAAGAATGAATTCTAGCAACCGTCTGGGCGATCGCTGCGCCCCATCAATATAATAATGCTTTCAGGATGCTCTTGCCACTGTCTCGCTGTAGCGCCTCAGAAATGCTTGCACAATCTACGAGTACGAGCTTTGAAAGCGATTATAAGAAAGAAAACGGCTTCACTTCTGAGGAGAGTAAGGGACAGTCGTAACAGCATCCTGAGAACGGTGAGTGAGTGTTATGAAGCAGTTTGTGCGGAGGGTGATGGTACTAACACTAGATAATAAACAAGGTATAAGTTACTATAATTATATGGATTTTGTGGTCCAAAATAAAAAGATTCTATTCTATTCTTACAATTTTGAGGCTCCAAATAACAAAAATCATTTCAAAGAATCTTGAAATCCTATGTGAAATCAACCATAAAATCCAATTGATGTAACCATTCTTTCTTGCAACGGCGAGTGAAACCCACTGACTCCAAGCGTTCTTATTGTGTCTGAGCGTCAATCGAATCAGACTTCAATCTCCTACCTCCATTGAGTTAGTGCCTAAGATGATGGTCCAACAAGTGGTTGCGTATATTTATATGTCTGTAGGTAACATTTGTCTGTACAGCATGTTTTTAAGGTTCAGAGTGTAATTTTTTGGTTTGTGTTCGCCACAATCTTACCTGATGGAAGATTATGGACACCGCTTGCTTTTATTGTGATTCTTTATTCTACTTACACACAAATACATAAAAAAAAAACAAATGCAACAGGACAGCGTAAATATAAATACTTAAATTTAGCTCGAAAATGGGTTCTCTGATAGCAAATCTCGATAGGGTTTTAGTGCTATGGTTGAGCACTATTTTTAGAGATATTATATAAGGTAGCAGAGATTTATTTTAGACAGCACTTTGGAGAATTAGTTAGGGAGAGCAATGACAAGGCGTGAAGTCGCAGTAATGAATGTGAAATGAATGTTTTTATTAAAATAGAATGGTTAATATATAATTGGTTATGTTTACAACGTTAAACAGTGGTCACTGTGTGAGCGCGCTCTCAGGGCACGGGTCTCGTATGTCTGGTTATATTATATTTAATTTATAGTATTTGTAATAATGTAATCGTGTTCAAATCATGTAATGTGACGGTTCTAGGTGCGCGTGTCTCAGACGTTTGTGTATGGCTAAGCTTCTCAAAAGCGAAGCTATATTGAAAAGAAAAGCTATATTGAAGCTATACAGGGTTTGCTGCAATATAGGAACTTTATTTCTTAGTCTGTAATTGTTACTTCTTTATCTGAGAAACCGTCAAATTACGCTCAAGGACTTTTAGGGGAGAGACTTATAGTTTGGTAATCTCCTCATTATTATCACACATAGCTCACAACCTCACAATCTAACATTTGAGAACCATGCAAATGCTGATTTGAGTGATTGGTTAGGTTATTTGGCCACAGATTTGAGTGGACCTTTTCAGTCCGTCCAAGCTTTTGTCAGTAATCGTGTAGCTCAACTCGAGATTACTAAAGAGCTCAACGATTCGACGAACAATATCGAAGAAAGGACATTCGGGTAGGCCGTATAAAACACTCAATATATGTGATACACCTTTGTACATACATAATGATAAAGTTCGGTGAAAATAATTAGTAGTTGGACATTAAGTCGAGCATAAAACTATTAAAACTAAACTCATGAAATTGGGTTTCAGCTTCTTGTTTTGCTGAAAAATAATCTATATAAATTATTGAGTTTAAACTAACCGACCGAAACCCTAGACGTGTTCAGCCAAAATAACCCGATTTATTCGAGTTCATAATAACATAAAACACAATTTTGTTAATATCTTCAGTCTCATATAATAAAGGCACGACTTTTGTTCAATCCAAACCGCTGTTTATTTTGTGACAAATTTTTGCTGGTGATTTGCTTGAGAAGATTAAATGCAGAGATGAAAGGTATCCGTTTTTTGGGTGAAGTGGAGGAAAGTGTCAGACTTCTACTGACTAAAAACACACCCTGTTTCTTCAGTCATCCTTATTTTACGGAGCTGCGGTATCTCGATAGAATATTCCCGCAACTCTGGAGGTTCGTGGAACCCCGGCTAAAAAGTATCCTACATTAGCGAAATGTAGACAGTATACAAATTTTCATCGAAACTCTTCAGATTTTTACACGCTTTTATTAGGTCGACCTGTATGTAACTAACTATGTAATGGAATCTAAGGTTACTAATTTAACCATCTTCCAAGGGTCGTAGCGTAATGAAAATTGGCAGCTGTATGTAGTTCTGATGACAATACAATAATATGGTACTGTTAAACTGCTCAGATGATGGTCCCGAAAGATATGAACTGGAACTTCATGATGGAAAATCGTATCATAGCTGTTTTGGATTTCTTAGAAAAGTCTTGTAATGAACCTTGACCACGATTAGGTTTAAAGGTCTGATGATGAAGCCGGAAGATAGGTACTGGCATTCCATGGTGAAATATCGTATCACAGTCTTGTTTGCACTTGTTCTCACAAGTCATGTAATGGACTTTGAACACGATCAGGTTATAACAAGCCTAAAGAAAATCCGTTATCGGTTTTCTTAACCTTTTTGAATTACCGCGTAATCCATAGATTTATTTTTTATACATGTCACTTTCAAATCTTCTGGGGTGATCGACCTTTTAATTGTTCACTACTCGTGGGAATAATATGGTAAAATATACAAAAAAAGAAACAGCAACACAAAGACAACGGAGACTACAAAAAAAGGAAAAGCGCGGACAATTTTTTTGTTTTTACGTGCATTTATAAAAGCGTGTTTTTCTAGTGATTTAGAAACTATTAATTTATTAAAATTAATGATTTAAGAGATGGAAAATTCTTTTCAGTTTAGTTTATAATAAATTTCTAGAATGACATTGTGTCTCTTCAAAATGGCGCCATTTCAGAAGCATACATGTATGTATTTGCTTCAAACCGATGACAGTTCCTTTAACGGGAGCAGGATACATGCGCCAAAAGCTTTTAGGCATATATGTATATTTATGGGCTTAAAGACAACTTATTCTTCTAAGAACTTAAATAATAGCTCACTTAAGATACAAAGAGCTTTCATTTAAATATTAATGTCATATTTTCCGCACGATTATAATATTATTATGGATAGGTACATATATCCGTATGTAAAATTAACGCAATTAAATTTCCTGAAAAATTGTTTATACACGTTCCTAAATGCCCTAAACGTCGAAAGCAGCGGTTACAACTAGCTCGTCGAGACTCAAAGTTTACATCTGATAAATCTGCAATATTCTTTTGTGAGGACCACTTTGATGTAAGTATTTAGAAGATATCAACTTAGTCTCTGATTTACTAAAAACAAATTAGTAAACCTAACTAAATTAAATCAAATTTGCGACCATAAATGAATCAACTTTAGGCAGATTCGCACTGTCAGCTTTTGTATAGCCTGACTCCATTTTACGAAACGTCTCAACAGCACAAATCAAAATATTTCTTATTAATTGTCTCAGTAAATTGCACGCGATATGGATAGTACACAGTACACGAAGATTTATTTATTGAAATGTGACGTCATACGACGCTCAATCATGTTCGCCCGTGTTTCGGTTCTCGTATCCACAGATAAAAAACTCAAATCTATTTTTCAAATATAAAAATATTTACAATTTATTTTCATACAAAAAACGTATTGTATAATTATTTTTAACGTAAATGCAACCATATTTAACACATTTCATATTTTACCGTGACAACATTCAAATAGCCAATTATATAAGCAACCAATAATTATACAAGATATGTCTTTTGTATCATTAAAGTAGTACAAATGAAAATAAACGTTATTGTAATGTTACAGTAACGTTTATTTTCATTTGTACAATATATTTTTGCTGAAGATACTGAAGGGTAATGGTAGAGAACGTGGTCATTAACGAAACGTCAAAAGTCCGCTGTTGGGGTCTGCCAGCGAGCAATGGAGCGAAGTATACTTGGAGTCAGACTCAAAGACCGAATAAGGAATAGTATACTTTGCTCCAAAACCAAAATCGCAGACGTAGGCATCACAGCTGTCAAGCTGAAGTGGAGCTGTGCTGGTCACATCTACCATATGATGCAGCAAAATTGGGCAAAAGTGATTACCGATTGTGCTCCGAATGATAAGAACCGGCGACGCGGTAGGCCCAGGAGGAGATGGCGTGATGAACTAGATTCCCATCTGAAGGATTGGTCGGATGTGACAGTGGACAGAGATAAGTGGAAGGAAGGAAGGGAGGCCTTTGCCTTGCAGTAGGACACTACATGCTTATAATAGTAATAATAAATGTTAAGCATTTAAAATAGGAACAATACAAACTAAACCCAAAAAGAGGTTTTAATCCTCTTTGCTTGTTCTAACAATTCTATTTTAAATTTCATTATACAGTATATTAATTAACAGAGGGCGTTCCCGTTCACCCGCGATAGTATAGCATCCATACATGCTAAAAAAATATTACCATTCGAAAACAAAATGTTTTTTTTTATACTAAAATATTCACTAAAAATTTTAAATTGATACGCAAAAGAAACACTCTGTATACGCGTACTTGAAGGACGGCAACGTCGCAATTTAGTAATGAATGACGGGTCGCGTGTGCGGCGATCTAATTGATGTGCTTATACTATTGCGGGTTAACGGGAACGCCCTCTGTTAGTTAACATACTGTATAAACCCGAGTAATAAAGAGGAGCTTATGAGATAAGAATAACAGCTGCTTAAGTCGATATTCAAAGTTAAGCAATGCTTGTCGAGGTCAGCCTGTGGATGGGTTACCATATTAATATATCGGGATTCCCCCGTGCATCAGGAAGCACTACACCCGTTGGTCTCGGCTGTCATTTGTACATCTTTGAAAATCTGACATCAGTCTTGCCAAGGAGTTGTAGAGAACAGATAAGCAGTCGATTCGTATTAAAGACTATTACTCAACTGCATTTGGTCAGACATACGCACAAAACGTTTTGGGAATACATTCATTGTGCGTACGGCTAAGGAGTGGAATTCCCTGCCTGAGTCTGTGTTTCCCGATAGCTATAACCTAGGGGTCTTCGAGTCAAAAGTGACCATCAGGTGAGATGGTGGTCAAATGCGAATTTATTATCAATAAAAAAAGACGGGAACCCGATCCCAAAAAAGTTTTATTTTTTATAAAGCAACAAGCAATGTGGGAAGAATTTACTTCTTAAGCCCTCCAACTGAGTTAAATATGCTTGTATCTGGAGTGGGTTCATGGCTATAGTGTAATAGGTAGGGCTCGAAACGGCGACCTTCCAACCACAAGGTCGGACCTTATTCACTAAGTTAATGTCACTTAAAGATTGCGAGTCAGAGAAGAGTTGAGAATAAAAAATTGGCCACCGTAGGCGCGGGCATGCGGATAGCGAGTAAAGGGTAACTCGCTGTCCGACCATGGACCATGCCCGGGTCGACGGCGCAACGTGTTCCACGCGCGCCTCAAAGAGCGTCAGCAACATGACGAGGCCCCCCCTGCAGAGGGCCGAAGCCTGCCGGGGTCGTGGGACTTATCCCATTACCGCGACCCCAGTACGTAAAGTCCCTCCCACCCTGCCCGGGGTGGGAGGACTTATTTGATAATTTTACCACGCTTTTAAAAAAAAAAAAGTGTGAGTCAGACTCGCCCATGAAGGGTTCCGAAATAACTACAATAATATAATATATTTATTTAGCAAAAAAAAACCTTACAAATTTCTTAAAACTAGCTTATTTAAAAATTTTACAACTATGCCAAATAACTTTGTTTTCATAGTGTTTGTATGGATTTCAAAGTAACATTTTCGGTATTTAAATATGCTGCATCTCAAAAACTACCAATCCGCTCTCGTTCAAACTAATTTTGGTTGAAATTTCACATTAAGAACTACAGCATATATTTCTTTTAGATTTTTCACTCCATTATTATAGAAGTTAGAGGGGGGAAACACACATTTTACCAATTTGGAAGCGAATATCTCTTAAACGATTAATTTTATGAAAAAGTGGCTTTAGAAACCTCAATATCATTTTCAAATACCTGTCTATAGATATCACACACGCATAGGTTTCATGAAAAATTATTTTACAGCTACAACCTAGGAGTCTTTAAGTCCAGAGTGAATAGGTTACTTTTAGGTAAGCGTGCTCCATCTTCGATCACATCATCACTTACCATCAGGTGAGATAGTGGTCAAACGCGAAACTATTTCATAAAAAAAAAAAAATCGGTTTCAGTTCCATGTATGGCCCCCCTCTATTTTAAAAAGTATTTAAAATAAAGGGGAGCTCCCTTTATTTTAAATATTTTTTCCTAAAATCGGAAAGCGGTTTACAGAGTACATCTACCTACCAAGTTTCACATGTATAGTCCTAATAGTTTCGGAATAAAATGGCTGTGACATACGGACGGACGGACGGACAGACAGACAGACATGACAAATCTATGAAGGTTCCGTTTTTTGTCATTCGGCTACGAAACCCTAAAAAGCTAAGCAGATAATGAAACCCGAGTATTTAGAAGACATAGTTTTACAGACATTCGTGCTTAGCTATGGTGTATAAGCATGACAATTCTGTAGCTTTCAAGCCTATAAAACATTCCATAAAAATTGTTTTATTCGACAACTATAAACCTAATCTCACTGAAGTAATCTTTTAAATTGTTTACAGGTCACGTTTTGCCATTGTTCTTTTATTTGGATGTCCTTGAAGCATGCTTTATTTAAGAGCAATATTCGGAATCAAGCTAGCATAAGTAATCGGATTTCTGATACAGTTCCCGAGAGATATTTTGGTACTTGCGGCCGACCTAGATTTTCTTATTTACAATAGATGCTTGTCTCGGTAAACAAATTATTTTGTGAGAAAAACAGCCTTTGTTTTCAATATTCTTTTGCCTCGAAAACTCTAATACAGAAAGAGGTGAATATACTCATATTATATTCGTAAATGAAAACTATGTCTGTTTGTTTGTAACTTCTTCACGTCTTAATGGCTGAATATATTTGGGTGAATGTTTTCAGTATACTATTAGAATTCGAATATTAAATTAAATTTTAATAAGTAAAACAAATTTTTATTTTGCAAATAAATAATGGAATATACACTTAAACAAAAACCCTAAACTATACATATACATCTAAAAATAAACTAAAATATGACGTCCAGAAATTCGTGCGCATCGCTGTCCACTGGTAATGTGCCCAAAAGACTGGCGGCATTGCCACGTTGTATGGCAATGCTTAACCTCTGTCCAAAAGATCTGTCCAGACGCCTAGTTGACACTTCGCGTGACCCAAGGGCTGGCTTTTACCTTGGACAGAGGTTAAGCATTGCCATACAACGTGGCAATGCCGCCAGTATTTTGGGCACATTACCAGTGGACAGCGATGCGCTCGAATTTCTGGATGCTATAATTTTAATTAAATTAGAATATTAAAATGTAATATTAGACCATGACCTGGAGTTGGACATAAGTCATCAGTACCGAATAAGCACGCATAAGCACAGTACGCATTTCGCTCGCAAAAAATAGATCGTCAACCTTTTTACGACTCCATAGAGTTACATTTATAAAATAATTATTTTGTTTGCGATGAAGACGTGTGCAATTTGCAATAGCCAGTTTAACGATGGGATGCAATGTGGAAGTTGCAAGAAATTCTTGGACTTTTCTTGTGCAAGTGTGTCGGAATTGAGCTGGAGAAAACTGGGTTGAATGCTGGATCGAAGAGCACAATGGAAATGTTCTGTGTGTAAATCATCGCCAACTTTGCTTTCACCGCAACCTCCTGCTTCGCTGAATATTGTGCTGAGTGAAATTCGTGAAATGAAACAACAATTGCTGAGCTTACCAATTTTAGCCGACGACATAAGATCCATAAAAGATGAGATGATTGAGCTCAAGAAAAGTTGATTTCTCTAGCGGTCGACTCGATGACTTCGACATTAGACTTATTGAGCTAGAAGCTAAAGCCTCCGCATTTGAAAAGCTCCAGGACACTGTTTCTTCGCTGCAAACAGAACTAGCCTCTACAAAGTTCGAGCTTTCTTCCAGTGATCAGCGCTCACGGCTAAATAATGTGGAGATTAAGGGCGTACCTCTAAAAAAGGGATGAAAATTTATTCACAATCGTGGATGCTATCTGCCGCAAAATCTTAACATAGTATAAAGCAAAGTCGCTTCCCTGTGTCTGTCCCTATGTATGCTTAAATCTTTAAAAATAAGCAACGGATTTTGATGCAGTTTCTTTCAATAGAAAGAGAGATTTAATAGGAAGGTTTTTAAGTATATAACATGCATAATATAGTAGAGGAACACTGATAATTTTTGAGGTTTCTAATGTGATGTCGCAAATAAACACATTTTTTTGCATTTGCTTTGCAAACGCTGGCTGAACCCTACGAGATAGATCAAAATAATGTACTACAGTATTGTACACCTTAAAAAAGTCAACAAAAAAGTCCTCGATGGCATCTGTCTATCTCTTATAGATAACCCACGACAACCATTTTTTATCCTTTACTTTTTACGAGAAATACGAGCATATTTTACGAAGCGATTTTAAGCAATACAGCATTAATCCTTATCCAATTAAGTACCATAAATACATTGTGCATTTAATATAAATCAATATTGCCTTTTACGGAATATAATTTAAATAAATAGTTTCGAAGATATTGCAGATTTAAAATGCAAGGACATAGCGGTTGCGGCGCGGTGCCGGCGGAGGCACGACGCGTGTGCCTATGTTGCTTAGATTTGAGCGTTGAATGTTTTTCCCATGGTAAATTATGTGTCGCACTTTCAAGAGTAATTACTAAAGAGAACATGTATGTCGAATGACAAAAAGGCTGTCAACGATGTATATAAAGACATTCTATAGACATTCTATAGTATATTTAATATAAACATTGCACCCGTGCATGGCCGGGGCGGGTCGCTAGTAAACTATAATTGTTCGAAGGCCCAAATCAATTATATCACGGGTGCCTATACATAATTCCAAGGAGAAATTAGTGATAGTGACCTTCCTTAACCTTTTCACCGCCAAGCAATTCTATAGAAGTTCGGGATTTTCGTGCCACCAGCGCCACAATTTCTATAGAAGTTGTTCATTTTAACTATCTTATTAAAATAAATTTACTGTGATTAAAAGTTTTGTTTCATTTTATTATTTAAGATAGCACTGTCTACTACCCTGTTTTTTATTTTTCTACACAAAATAAGCCCTAGTTTATCCTAAAATCAGCAAAAACAGAAACTCCGAATTTTGTTACTTTCCTCAGAACGCCAATCACTTCATATCAAGTTGGCCAGTGATGTGCCGTGAAAGGTTGATTTCACTATTGAAATATTTATAAATAGAGAAAGTTACGAATATCGAAAACAATTTGAGGTCAATAAAATACGAACTTAGTTATCTACTTCATTACAAAGGATAGTAGATTAATTTCGACCTTCAGGTAGATGCCGATACGTAATTACAAAGTTGTTACCAATTCTTATCGATAGTTATTTTCCCATCTCTACAAAACAATTGGTCGTCTATGCCTCTGTGCGCCACCGAGTGCCACGAACTACTATAGAAGTTGGTCAGTGACGTCATAGGCGTGCGGCTCTCAAGGTCGCAAGATTCGCGCGCACGCATCTTTCTTTCTTTCACTTGATAACAAATAGAAAAATGAGTGAAGAACTTGATTCGGACGAACTTCTTAAAATTTTGCAAGGTGTGGAATCGGACTCGGAGTATTTTGTGGAGAACATTGAACCAGAAGATAATTCTTCATCCAGTTGGATGATAATAATAATGTTTATTCATCAAACAGTAGGAATTCAATAAGTATGTAAAATGTTCGGTGAGCCCAGTATCTCCAGATGAACACACAGGAATAAACAAAAATAGAAGAAAGAAAGACCATAGACCCCATCCCTGATCAGAATCGAATTCAACGTGCCCTCAGTGCCAATAACTTGATATGAAGTTATAGAATGAGATCATGAAACAAATAGAGATGTACCCCATTCCTTATAGTTCTAATTGAGTTATGTATTAGTTTCTTTGATACTCATAATTTATACTGTTTTTTCTTATTAAGGATACTGTGAAATAAAACAAATCTGGAAATATTTAATCAGTTTTTATTTATATTCGTAAAATCAACTTTAAATTTTAACTGTACACGTCAAACACACAAATCTTATTCATCGATATGACGATATCCCCATCACTACTGTTTACTGTATATTTAGTTATACATTTATAGCTTGGCGCTCGGCGAGGCATTGCGTTTTGTGTACGTTGGCGGCGAAAAGGTTAACCGGTATATAAAAGAAGACTTTATAGCAGCTGCACGTGCTGATAAGGATCTGTCAACCTCGGACATAGGCTTCAAAGGAGCACCGCATCGTATTTATGTTAACGACCATCTAAGCGTTGAGTCTAAAAAACTGTTGAGTAAAACTAAAATAATTGCCAAAGGAAAACATTATGAATTTGTATGGGTGAAACACGGCAAAATTCATGTACGTAAGGATGCTAATTGCAACAATTTCATAGTAAGAACTGGATTTAAACAACATAGTATAAACAGCTTCTATTTGCATCTTTTATTAAATTTTTGTTTTTTACCTTTAAAATGTATCGAATCTTACGTATCAAAACATATTTGTTATATTTTTGTAAAAGATTTAGCACCTCGGCACCACTAATGTCTCTATTGTGTTCCATATCGCGCTGATTGTTTTCTAGTTTTAATACTTTACAATATACTTATCTCGCTTACGCATGCGTTCATGATATACTGCTGCTTGCCTGCTCGCACTCGCATGTCCTGTCCAACAACGGATGACTTACGCTTTTATGCAAATTACGTTAATTTTTACCCACTTTGTATCAAATCAAATCAAATCAAATCAAATTTATTTATTTGTTAACATAGGTAAAGTAGATATAATTATTTAAAGGTGTTATATTAATAAAAAGAGCGCTAGGTTTGCCAGGAGGCGTACAAATATGTTGTGCAAATCTACTGGAAAAATACATTACACAAAAAAATTACTAAAATATTTGCAAAATCATGTATAATTTTGGTGTTAAATAAAAAATAAATTAAATTGAATAACAACTGATGTCAGACTTAAATGAAGAATTATTAAAAATGTCAAATTGTCAAATGCATATTAAAATGTTAAATGATTAAATTTGTCAAAATTAATTTTAATGTCAAAAATAGTTAAATTGCCAATATTACTAAATATCTATATAATTAGTTGTCATTCTAAATTAATTCACCATTTAAGAAATCGTCACCACAGACAATACAGACCTCCATATTTTATCCTCATTTGGGTATGCAGATATTTTTCCAAACACAATTGAAATTAGAGTTACACTAAAATAAAAGTAACGTAATTAAAAATGTTAGCCAAGTCATATTTAATTAGTCATGTCAAATGAATGTCATATCAGTAATGTCAAATGAATTAAGGTCAGAATACTTGAAAAAAAAATTTCCTAAGAAATGCATTAAAATTGTCAATCACAATGTCATACAGGTCAGCATATCAATCAGTCAGTGAATCATCATTAAGAAAATCATCAATACTGTAATAAGTTTTGTAAATATCTAAATCTTCTATGCGCAATTAGTATTCATTTTGTAGTTCATTTGCTGACATTATTATGTTATTTTGTTGTCGATGCTTATCCGATCATTATTGTAGTTATCTGTAATGGCTAATAACAGTGAACACTGTCTTACTGTGTACTATCAGAATTTGCGAGGATTAAGAACAAAGACAGACTCGTTCTATCGTCAGGTTTTAATGAATTCGTACGATATTATTGTTTTAACGGAGACGTGGTTAATTGATGGTATGTTAAACTCAGAGCTGTTTGATGACCGATATTTAGTGTGGCGTCGTGACCGGGATTATACTGTGACTGGACGAACTAGGGGTGGTGGTGTACTCATCGCGACGCGTAAGGAGTTACCTGTCACTCCGCAACCGCTCCTTCACTCTACGGCGGAGGATATCTGGATCACCATACGGCTTAAAAAAATTAAATCACGCGAGTACGTTAACTTACATATTTGCGGTGTCTATTTATGTAAACAGAACAGGGGCTTCTCGTTCTCGGAACAACTTAGTAATTAGTAAGTAGTAATTTTTTGTCCAAATTGAACCATACAGCATTGAATGAAACTTCTGATGTATTTTTAGTTGTAGGTGATTTTAATATGAGTGGAATCTCGTGGGCTCCATCTTATAATTTTTCGCTGGTCCCGGAGAACCCAGCCACTAGTGATGAATGTATGCTGGCGGATGAGTTGTGTCCGTTGTACTTTGGCCAGTATAGCAGGGTAGTTAATAGGTACGGGAAACTATTAGATTTAGTCATTTCAAGTAGGTTTGCCTGTGTTAGTGAGTTTTCTGACCCTCTAGTGCCTATTGATCTCTATCATCCGGCTTTGTTAATTAATATTGATATCTTTGAACTTCCTTCCCTCAACCATGCGCCGAGATTGCGATATATCTATAGTAAAGGTGATTTTGAGTCTATAAATAACGAGATATATGCCATTAACTGGGAGCGTGAGTTCTCAGCCAGATCATTGGATGACTCCGTTGCGTACTTTATAGACAATATCAAACAGTTTCAAAACAAGTACATACCGCAAAAGCTAGCACGTAATAAATCATACCCAATCTGGTACAGCACATCCCTTATTAAAACAATTAAGGAAAAATATAAATACCTGAAAAATTCAAAACTTACGGCAACAAATCTGATGAGTTTACTTTTAAATATTTGCGTGAAAGAGTGAAGACTATGGAAGCCTCATGTTATAACTGTTATCTCAATCAAACTGAAAGCTTAATTAAAAACAACCCTAAACATTTTTGGTCCTTTGTTAAAAATCGCTACAACTCGAATGCCCCAATACATTAAGTTATAATGATGAAACATTGCTTACAGGAGAATCTATTTGTGAGGATTTTTCTTCTTAATTCTTATCGACTTTTCTCGATAACACTTCAGCTAATACTCCCCCCAGCTCAGCCTCTTTCCTCCCCTTCGACAGTGATGAAATGTTGTCTGACATTTGTCACATAGAAATAAATATCGATGCTATTGCCTGTCTACTTCGTAACTTGGATCCATCTAAAGGAGCCGGGCCTGATAACTTGATATCTACATTTCTTATTAAATGTGCGCCTTCCATTGCCGTTCCTATCTCAATATATTATTTACTAAGTCTTTGTCTCAAGGTGTCGTCCCTAAACTATGGAAATCTGCATTTATTACACCCGTGCATAAGAAGGGTTCAAAGACTGAGATTACCAATTATAGACCTATAAAACTACTAACTAAACTAAACCTATAAACTGTGCATTATTGCCAAAATATTTGAGAGGATAATCTATAACCAGTTGTACCCCGCCCTTGCAAACTCATTGAGCACCTTCCAGCATGGATTTCTAAAGGTACGGTCTAAGAATTCTGACTTGATCCTGTTTAATGATTTTATTACAGATGCTATGGACAATGGTAAGCAGGTTGATTTGGTTTACACGGACTACAGTAAGGCGTTTGATCGGATCGACCATGATTCCCTAATAATGAAGCTGAGACGCATAGGCATTCGTGGAGACCTGCTGAGGTGGTTCGCTTCGTACATTGATAACAGGTCACAAGTGGTAGTAATTCGGGCACGCCGCAATTGCGGCGGTAAGACCCCTCTTTGAGGAGTGGCTAGATCGGCGTCACGGCGTCCTGACCTACCGCATGACGCAGGTCCTCACCGGACACGGAAGTTTCGGGAGGTACCTGTGTCTGATGGGAAAGGAGGAAACGCCTGGGTGTCACCACTGCGAGGGTCGCCCTGAGGACACCGTAGAGCACACGGTGAAAGACTGCCCCGCCTGGGCAGAGCACCGACGTGTCCTCACGGCGGCGATAGGCGGAGACCTCTCGCGCCCGGCATTGGTCGAGGCCATGCTGCGGGGCGAGAGGGAGTGGGAATCGGTCTGCGAAGCAGTCATGCTTCCTAAGGAGGAGGCGGGCCGCGTGAGGGAGAGGATGGCGTCCTCCCTCATGACGAGGCCCCTTCTGCAGAGGGCCGAAGCCTGCCGGGGTCGTGGGACTCATTCTGTTACCGTGGCCCCGGTACGTAAAGGGCTATTGAAGGAACACCGTGGATTTTAGTCAGTAAAAGTCTGACAGTCCCTCCCACCCTGCCCGGAGTGGGAGGACTTATTTGATAATTTTACCACGTTAAAAAAAAAAGCGGTAGTAATTAATAACTATACGTCTAGCTGGGTGAATGTGCCCAGTGGGGTGCCTCAGGGTTCGCTGCTCGGTCCTTTCTTATTTGCGGTCAATGTGAACGACATTGATCTGTGCCTCCATGCATCCAAACTATTATGTTTTGCTGATGACATGAAAATTTTTGCCACTATTGAATCGGCTGATGATATGCTGGCACAAGCTGACTTATGTCGGCTTGAAGAGTATTGTCGGATCAATAAATTGGATCTCAACCCATCAAAGTGTTCCGTAATCACTTACACTAGGAAACGCGCGGTCCTGGTCACCACTTATACTTTGGCGGGCCAAAACTTGCCAAGGTGCAATACTATCCGTGACTTGGGCATTTTTCAAGATAGTAAGTTAGTTTTTGATACAGACATTGACGCCATAGTCAAAAAAGCATGGAAACTTCTGGGATTAATAATGCGTCTTTCTAAATACTTTACAGATGCTAAAACGCTCAAAATATTGTATTGCACTTTAGTAAGAAGTCAGCTCGAGTATGCGTCTCAGATATGGAATCCAAGGTATCATAAATACATCGACCGGATTGAAAATATACAGATACGGTTCATCAAATATCTTTGTTTCCATCAAAAGATTCCATATCACTCAGCAGGTTATCATCGACTCTGTAAGAAGTACCATCTGTTGCCACTGGTAGATCGGCGTAAAATTGCAGACTGTTTGTATTTATTGAAAATCCTCCACAATAATATTGATAGTCCAGAACTACTTTCTAAATTTTAATTTCACGTACCAAACAAAACATTGCGCTTTAATCCTCCCATATGTATACCTCATTCATCATCTAATTATAGGCAAAATAGCTATATTGTGCGCGTAAGCAGAACTTTTAATGAGATATGCAAGCAGTGTGATTTGGATCCTTTCACAACTAGTGTGAACTCAGCCAGAAGGTGCTTAAACTTTTTCAAGTGTTAGTGGTTATGTTATGCTGTAGACTCATTGCAAGCAAATCTTTATATATTATGTATTCTTACTATGTAAATTGTATCTTTAATTTATAATTAGCTTTATTATTGCTTATAACTTTATTTTAGTATAAGTCTAAACGTGAGGACTTGTTATTGGCTCTCTGGCGACTATGTATTCCTCTTTTTATGTTTTAATTAGCTGTAAGTCCTCCATAAAGTAAATAAATAAATAAGATACTTGTAAGACATTGACTGTTTCCTTAGAGAATGTTCTCTTGGGATATAATTTCTGTAATCTCAAATCTGCTAGTCGGTAAATACTCTTTGTCCATATAACTATTGCAGATCGCATCTCAAAGAGCTGTCAGCAATAGTGACGGGATCCTGTAGGGCCATTGCCGCCGGGGTTGCGGGAATATTCTAACGAGATACCGCGGCCCCGGAACTTAAGGGCAGCTGAAGGAACAGGGTGGGATTTTAGTCAGTAGAAGTCTGACACTCCCTTCCGCTCCACCCAGAACGGGAGAAGTCATTCGATGATTTTCCCACCCAGAGAAAAAAAAAGATCGCTTCTAATTAATATTACAAAGACAATTTATCTTAGTTTTGAAATTAGGCTTAGAATGTTTAGGCCGCTCAATAATCCTATACAACAATAAATATACATTAAGCCTTTGCCAAAGTAAATACTAGCTATGCTCGCGACTTCTTTCACGTGGGAGGCTTTTCCGAGTAAATCCCGGACCCGTAGGAATTCTATTAAATCCTATTAACGGTCTAACCATTCCAGTGATTAGCGCGAACAAACAGAAAGACAAGCAGACATTTCAAATTGAAAAACTAAGTGTTTGAAAATATATTAGAAGATTATTTGAAAACACATACAGACACGACTACAGATATTGTATGTACATATTTGTATCGAGTATATATATGCAAATTCATCAAACTGGGATTTTAAGATGAAAATCTAATATTCTATATTAGATTATTTTGCTAGACACACTAAATTGCCTGATATGATTAAACTGACAGCTTGCGATTAGGGTCGTTGAGCTAAATATCGTGTTTGGAATTACGAAGGATTTAGGTATTGACAGGCTTAATCTTATATCTTATTCTTCGTGACAACGTTTCTAAGTAATATTAAATTATTATTTTTTTAATTATATTGGTAACCTACAACGAATACTTAATAGTTAACAAGATATTTAGTACCAAAGTGTATAGACCATGGTGCGAAGTGAGCGGGAATGAGATACAGTCGCCTCCTTTTGTGAAGAAATCATAGCAAAAGAGGAGGCAGAAAGTGTGGAATGTCCAGCCACTGCAGGCGCGGTAAAGACCAGGGGCCATATTATGGCGTGTTAAAACTTGAGTCGTTCCAGCGAAAAAGCTATGCACGCTATACAACGTGTAACGGAAACCCCATATCTATCCAAAAGGACTGAAGACAACATCTGGTATGGAGTCTCTATGCAAAGTTTCAGCTCAAAATAAGTGACTCACAGAATTGACCCCAAATGATTGGTTTCATATGTTTCTTGAATACCTACCAGTAATAACAAACGTGTCACAGCACTATGAGGGTCATCACTTTCCACGTCACTAGCCAATAAAACGATAATTCTCTTCGTTCTTCTTAATTTGAAAAATTCGGTCTTTGGTATCAATGTATTGAAATTTCTAATATGCTCCACACATGTACACATAGGATTACAAAACCCTTGCCATATCGTTTGTTATCATCCAACGAAGCCGTGCACTTGGTATGTATATACCCTTTAAATTACACGTTGTATATTATAGTATGGCAGTGGCTGCATTAGTTTTAGAATAGTTTATTGCTTATAAACGTACTATTAAAATCCTTACTTATCATTTGCTTAGCGTTTTCTCATATATCGAACTCTTAGAATGAAAGTGACCTAACTATAAATTCGTGTAATTTCAGATTTTGATGTAAACTGGCCTGAAACATTTCTCTGAATTGCCGTGGAAACAGGAAACTGAATTACGAGTTGTAAAGAGACATCTTTTTATAAATTTGCCATTTGAGATATATGAATATATATAATTTATTCAATGCTGCTTTATTACTGCTCAAATCCAAAAAAATACTATTTTAGTGAGTTAAGTCCCTTTCATTCTGAGAGTGCGATATGTCAGGGTCGACTTGCAGTCTAACCGGATGCAGCTGAGTACTAGTGCTTTACATGGAGCGTCTGCCTATCTGACCTGCACAACCCAGTAACTGGGTAACACGATACCCCTTGGCAAGGCTAGTGTCAGATTTTCTGACTTCTGACTACCTATAACGACTGTCAAAGATGTACAAGTAGCACCCGGGACTAAGGCTGCGTTTCCACCAGAGATGTGCGAGGATGCGTAGCGAGATGTGTTTGTAAAGAACCAATAGAATCGCTTCATTTACCTCGCCTCGGTCAGCACAGCTCTGGTGGAAACGGCTCAGCGGAGCTAGATTTTTGCGCATACAAAACAAGCGAGGGATGTGTGCGAGGGATGTGTTGCGAGGAATGTGTGTTGAGAAGGATGTGTTGCGAGGTTTGAGCATCCTCGCAACACACATTAATGCGCATTTTCACAGCTCCGCTACACATCCTCGTAGGCACATTTTCCTCGCACAGCTTTGGTGGAAACACCCACACATTTTCACAGCACAGCTAGACATCCTCGTACGACACATTTCCATCGCACATCTCTGGTGGAAACGCACCCTAACGGATCAACGTGCTCTTCGAGGTATGGAGGAATCTCGATTCAAACTCAAACTCAAAATGTTTTATTTCACACGGGCACTTACAAAACTCAAACTCAAAATGTTTTATTTCACACGGGCACTTACAAAACTCAAACTCAAATTGTTTTATTTCACACGGGCACTTCCAAAACTCAAACTCAATATGTTTTATTTCACACGGGCACTTACAAAACATCAGCAGTTAGGGCACGGTTTGAAATTGGTCGTTTTCTATGCAGAAGAACGTGCAAGAAACTCTACTCTAGTTACTCTTTTCAAATCAAAATATCATTTTTACAATGTATCCGTAAGACAGGTTAATTAGGTATGAGAGGACAGAATAGATCAATTAATGAAAAAAATGGAATTACAATAAAAAAATTGTTAAACAAATCTAAGAGTTTACAGTGTTCTCCCACTCACAAAAATGCTTAATATTATATTAAAGTAAACTTGAGAAGCGACAACATAAGACTTCAATAATGGAGGATAAATTAATAATAAAAAAGAAACAAAAAGAAAATCTGTCAAATCGGATGGATTATTGAAGGGAAAAATAAAAAAAAAAACACTCAGGAAAGTGGAGTTGTTAATACACTAGTCGATAACGCAATTACAATAAGCCACGGAAGACATATGTGCAGAAGGAAGGAATCATCGCCAAGTAGTCATGTTTTCAACGTAGTCCCGAATCTTATAATACGCTTTTTGATAAGGACACGTTTGACGTGGGTTTTAAATTTTCTCTCGCTAATATACAACGTGTAACGAAAACCCCATATCTATCCAAAAGGGCTGAAGACAACATCTGGTATGGAGTCTCTATGCACAGTTTCAGCACAAAATAACTGACTCAAAGAATTGATACCAAATTATTGGTTTCATACATTTCTTGAATACTAATCATAACAAACGTGTCACAGCACTACGAGGGTCAATAACTTTCCACGTCCCTTGTCAATAACTCGATAATTCTTTTCGTTCTTCTTAATTTGAAAAATTCGGTCTCTGGTATCAGTGTATTGGAATTTGTAATGAGTTCTACACACGTAGACTTAGGATTACAAAACCCTTGCCATATCGTTTGTTATCATCCAAAGAGGCCATGCACTTGGTATGTATATACCCTTTAAATTACACGTTGTAGAGAACGATATCTCAAGATTAAGGTTACCACACCATGTATCGAGTTCGTCAAGCGTTGCTTAACCCTGAAGATTGACCCGTATGGATTTTATTATTTAGCCATTAGCTTCTCAACTAATACGGCTAAAACTAAATAGTTAGCAAGGTCTTTGGTAAATATAATTAAGTAAACTTGTACATAGTATGCAGTGGCCGCATTCTATCCGCAGTGGCGTTGAAGTAGTTCATTGATTAGAGTACTTATAAAATCTACATATTTTTTTTTAATATCGGCTAATGCATTGCTAAGCGCAAAACTCAAGAATGGCTCGCCCTATTTAGCAAATAATTTTTCGTTAATTTACGAAGAAGGTTGTTCTGGAAAGAAATGAATGCGGAGAATATCGTACTTGACAACTTTTTTATTTCTCCATGAAAATTAAACAACAAAAGAAACGGTAACATCTCTCAAAGTATAAGGGGAACAGAATCATGTAGAAGCGGTTCTATGCTGGAAATGTGTGATAATGAAGACTATTTTGCAGGCGAGTGATGCCGCGGTCAGAGACTAGTTTGTATCATAAAAAAACATTTTCGCTGTCTATAACTACTGATTTTACGGCTAAATCTGTGTGTACCCGTGGTCTATATGAAATGAAATATTTATTTTGTAAATTGGTTAGAAATAACACCTTTACACGTCATGTTTATGTCGTTTGAATTTTAGCTAGATGAGAACTTTTATTAAAAAATCAACGCGTTATGGGGATAAAACAGGGGATGATAGTTTATATAAGGAATTGTGCAAACAAAGTCACGAGCAACAGCCAATAGAAAACTAAGTATCAAACAGTAGGGCTGATTTCTCAGCGTGAATACGCCCGTGCGCCGATCGTAGATAGGTATTACCTTAGAATAATACTGCATAGAAAGCTAGTACGAGTGCAAAAAGTGAGGCAACTAAAACTCAGCCATTATGGCTAACTTTTCTCGGCGAGCCGTCGGTACTCAAGGTCACATTCCGCCGAACAGAGCTCGCAAGTAAATAATTTAAAACGACCGTTTGTAGCGCAAATTAATGTCATGGTCCTTCAGGAAAACAAAAAATGTGTTATCACATTAGATTTCTCAAGTAAATTCTTATATTTTATGCATTATTTTTACGTAAATCGATCATGAAACAAAAATTCTAATAACCTAACTTATCACAATTCAATGTTGCTAACAGTTCTTTTGTGCTTATTTTTGTTTTAAAAAATATAGTTATGTCGGCGATTATGTGAGCGTCAAACTAAATTATATTTATTAACAGCTTAGTAGCTGTTAATAAATATATACTGTTAGTTCGAAGAGTGGGATAATAAAGATTTTTTACTGGTACTGCTTATTAACCAGACAAACGTGAGGAATAAGTTGTATATTCACAAATATAGACAATACAGACAATCTCAACTTTAATAACGCAAAACTAAGCACAACACAACCGTACACGTCGAGAGCTCAACCCAAAGAGAGACGGTGATCGCGCCATGTCGACCGGTGTAACCGCCTCGTTTCCCGCCACAGCACCACTCGCGCTAACTTCACTCGGTTTTGCCAACACGGCCCTCCTGAATCGTGCATGACCTCAGGCACAATCCAACCAACAGCACCTGCGTACACCGTCACAGGTCACAGGTTAGGCCCAGGAAACCTTGCGAGACGCATCGTTTTTGATGTACTGATCTGCCCAACTCATAGAATTTTGTCTTTAGACTTAGACAAAATCTGAAATCTTGTTCACTCCTTTAGTCCGAAGTAGTGCCTGTCCAGTTTACTCCTTTAGTCTTAGGCAGAAACTGCTTCAGCACACCACTCCTACCCTGGATCGTGAACACTTCAAAGTTCTGGCAGACCAGCACATACCTATATTCTTTTATATGAAACCATAACACGCATAAATTGAATAAGCATAATAGGCTAGTTGTAAATAAATAATTGTGAAACCTAGTTCACTCCTTTGGTTCGAAGTAGTGCCTGGTCCAGTTTACTCCTTTAGTCTTAGGCAGTAAATGCTTCAGCACACCACTCCTACCCTAAATTATATTTTTATATTGAACCATAACACGCATAAATTGAATAAGCAGAATAGGACTAGTTGTAAATAAATGATTGTGAAACCTAGTTCACTCCTTTGTTTCGAAGTAGTGCCTGGTCCAGTTTACTCCTTTAGTCTTAGGCAGTAACTGCTTCAACACACCACTCCTACCCTAAATCGTGAACACTTCAAATATGAATAGGGCTAGTTGTAAATAAATGCCTGTATAATCTATTTAACTTGCCAACGCGTGGTTTACTCAAAATACCGATTATTAAGGATTTTATTCTCCGCCTCGGCCACTCCTTCATGTCATTTACTTGAGCTCTCACTTCCTCTCATTTTCTCTATTCGATTCCATTTTCATATTTCTCTGACGTCCATAGTATGCACATCAACGTCTCCAAGCACAGGACAATAACTGTCTCTATCATTACGCATTATCTAGTCCAAGAACTCTTCAAAACGAACGGCCCTTATTGGTTGTCTTAACTACTATATAAGCTTGTTGTAATGTTACATATATACACTCATCACAACTATCCTGACTTGACCCAGCTCTCATACTTTACATTAATTTTAATATAATGTTATTAAATCTTTCACATTTATAAACACCCCATGGCCTATTTAATAGCAACATAGTTCCTTACTATGTTAACCAATATACACACTATACGAACGTGATACGTCTACCATTTTTAAAATGTTTTAATGCAACTGAAATGTCAGTCTATCGCTTATTTGTCTGTACATTAGATAGTAGGTACTGTTACGTTACGACCAATCAACACCTCACAATCACATAAAGAATCAAGAACATAAATTTCGATATTATTAACGTCAAAAGCGAATCTATTTTTATTAAACTACGGTGTTAACACTGTTCTTTGAAAATCCTTTAATTATCATTCATAATAGCAGGTAGTTCAGTTATCTCTAAATTGCGTTCCATAACAAAATATGATATCCGACTACTAGGTACCTATTTCTACAAAGGCAAGTAGTTAGGACGGTATCATATTTTTCTACCTTCGACCGCTTCGATCTTTTTATTGTAACAAGACGCCTCCGGATTCTTGCACAAGACTTACACTTTACACTGAATTCATTTGTGATTACCACCGCAATTGTTCTTTTCTTTTCCGAACTAACGAAACATTACAACTATTTGGTCCCTTTAGTATTTAATCCCGAATACTTTAGCTACTATGATTGGTTACATGCCCTGGTTTATAGACATAACTATGCAGAAAACCCGCTAAAACTCACGTATTTTAAAAACTGACCTCTACAGACTTGTACTACAGACAAAATTAGTATAATAATTACCGTTCCCGACGCGTTTTCGTTCAATCTGGTTATTTAAATAATACTTTTACGTCACCTTTCTTGTAAATTCAACTACCTACATGAGGCCAAATATATTTCTTTTTAACTTTAAAAGACAAAGAAATACTTTATTTTCCACAAGCAAACCTGTCACATGTTATGGATACGTAATCCTAATCAGACACTCGTTACGTCTCTTAGCGGAAACTTTGACCTAAGTATTTAGTTTAACTTGATAACAAACAATACTATCAGACCGTTTAAATGTAGATGCATCAATTTCGATTAAATTCACAAGGTCACACGGCTCAAACTCAGGTATTATCAGGATATTTAGATTTGTACTTATAGTTTCTGTTAACCTTACTTTACTGCTACTCGAAGCACGAATTATGTTTGCATTTAGTTTTGCTTTTCTTTTTACCCGTGGGCTGGGGAAAGCACTAGCTTATCCCACTTCTGATGTTAACTATTTTTACTGGTACTGCTTATTAGGGATTTATAAACCAGACAAACGTGAGGAATAACTTGTATATTCACAAATATAGACAATACAGACAATCTGAACTTTAATAACGCAAAACTAAGCACAACACAACCGTACATGTCGAGAGCTCAACCCAAAGAGAGACGATAATCGTGCCATGTCGACCGGTGTAACCGCCTCCTTTCCCGCCATAGCACCACTCGCGCTAACTTCACTCGGTGTTGCCAACAATCTTTCAAGCAATTAATACATGACTATAATATTATTATAACACATCACAGATCAAACATTCTAAACGCAATAAACTATATCCCATTTCGTTTACCTTCCGTAAAAAATATATCATTTATATCATATTACATGAAAAAACATCATCTTACCAAGTTTCATAATATAAAATACTTGATTTAATCCAGCAACATAATAGTGCGTTTTCCCATTTTTGTGGGTAATGGCCTGGTAATGGTATCACTGAAAGCTATATTTGTGTGCGTTTGAGGAACGTAGACACATTCGCTCACGCACACAAAGAAAATAAAGTGGACACACGAAATCGCTCGTGTTTTGTTCTAGACACCCTTTCTATGCGTTATTATTCTAAGGGTACTACTTTAATTCTCCAAGCGTAAAAGGCATTTCACCGTTGGAATAAATTAAAAAAAAAAACGCAAACGGAATAATGACCAACATAAATCAAGTAAGCAATACCCAGAACATATAAATACGCAAACTTTTAATACTTTTTTCATATACATAAGCTGATAGCAGTACATTTTTTGTGCCTCCAGCAAATATATATCAGCAAGTCATGTATTATTCTGAAACAATTTTACTTGTGCGGATCATGTTTATGAAAACCAAGTTTTTTATGGCACCAACCGGCTTAAGTAAATGATGTGAAGTTGTACAGTGTTTGTGGGGATTTGCCGGAGTTTATTCACTAGCGATCCGACATACTTTGCTTGTTGGAAAAGAAGAATTAAGTCCGCCTTTGTATATTTTGTGATGCATAAACTTTAATATACAACGTGTAATTTAAAGGGTATATACATACCGAGTGCATGGCTTCTTTGGATGATAAAAAACGATATGGCAAGGGTTTTCTAATCCTATGTCTACATGTGTGGAGCATATTATAAATTTCAATACATTGATACCAGAGGCCGAATTTTTCAAATTAAGAAGAACGAAGAGAATTATAGTTTTATTGGCAAGTGACGTGGAAAGTGATGACCCTCATAGTGCTGTGACACGTTTGTTATTACGGTATTCAAGAAACATATGAAACCAATAATTTAGGGTCAATTCTGTGAGTCACTTATTTTGAGCTGAAACTTTGCATAGAGTCTCCATACCAGAAGTTGTCTTCAGTCCTTTTGGATAGATATGGGGTTTTCGTTACACATTGTATAAATTAAACTCTGATAGGACGTTTTTACAAAATAATGAAGTCTAAAAATTCACATGCATTATAGACAACCCGATAGCTATGCTAATATTATAGAGCGGAAAAGTTTGTTTGTTTGTCTGAACGCGTTAATCTTCGAAAATACTGGGTGGATTTGGATGACATTTGGTGTGGAAGTAACTTAAAACTTGAGAAAGGATATAGACTTTTTAGCCGACTGCGTAAAAGGCGGGTTATATTTTTATCGTGATAAATTCCACGGCAGCAAAACGCCCAGCGACTGCTAGACTAGACATATATACTTTTGCTAAATTGAAAAGAATAATTAGGTACCTATTTATTTACAATTTTACCAAGTAATTTTAACAAGGTTATTGCTGCAATTTTTGTGAAAATTCTATCAGCCTATCCTTCTATCAATAATACAATTATGCTGCTGAAAAGTAAAGCGCGCAAGTTAATATAAGCAAAAATTATGTAAATACTCGCAGATACGCAAGTAGAATTTTATGTTGTTTTATATTGTGCTAAAATACATACTGTTACGCCAGTCGCTTAGCGAAGTACGTCGACAAACTTCGACAGAAATCTAGAATGTTCGAGACACTAATGCCATCTAGCGGCGAGTAGCAGTACTGAGTATATCGAGTCGAGACATTATCGCCATCTAGCGGTGAGTAGCAGTACTGTGTATCTCGAATAGCTTCTGGAATATTCTTGGCAGTATAAACAGCGAGTCGATTTTAGAAGAATGTTCTAGAACTCATAGACCGGGGTATAAAGAGATCGCAGAGGAATGCAGACGACAGTCTTATTTAAAATCCGAGGCGATATAATCGAAGCTTTACAAGTGAATTTCGGTGCGATTGAAGTGTTGAGTGACAAGTATTGTACTGTATAACTGTGTTAATATATATTTGGTATTTATTTAAGTAAAGTGTTAAATTTTGTTTAATTGGTGTAAATTATTTCTATCCCGAACCCCAGCTCGTAACAATACTATTGACAGTTTTCTAGCATATGGAGAGAGAGAAGGGCCAGGTGTGTAGGAATCAAAACTAAAAACCTTGTAGTATGCGAAACTCAGTTATATGTACTTATTCAATCTAATTAGTTGGAACATAATAATTATGATGCTGGCCACTTAGAAAGCAAGTAGATACCTACTTGCTTTCTAAGTGGCCAGCTATGATTTCAAATCAACCCTTCTAATGTGTTTTGTAATTGTTATTTTTACCCGACTGCGCCAGAAGGAGGGTTATGTTTTTCGAGAGTATGTATGTATGTATAATTGTTTGGCACGCTCTGTGGCCTGAACGGCTCGACGGATTTTAGCTTGACAGATATCGTTAGATTCGTATTGACTGTGAAAGTGACACCGGGTATATCAAAATAAAAAAAACCAATATGGCGGATTTTTGGCGCCATATTATGCCTTCAAAAAGTTATTTTTTCTCAAAACCTATCGAGTGGGGTATCAAAATAAAGGGTTTTAAAAGGTGATTACAAAAATATATACAACTTATATGGTTAAAAGAAATTCAAAGTGACAAATCGTTCACATCTGTAAACTAAAAAGCTGGAAATAAAAAAGTAATAAAAAAAATTAAAAAACCCGACTGCAACTTTATACTAAAACTAACTGAAAAGCTCATAAAAACAAGCCCATTTTAAATTAAATAAAAGTTGGAAGCAGGCGGGACCCATTTGAGTTTGAAACTATAATAATGGTATGGGCCCCGCCTGCTTCCAACTTTTATTTAATTTAAAATGGGCTTGTTTTTATTAGCTTTTCAGTTAGTTTTATTGGTATAAGGTTGCAGTCGGATTTTTTAATTTTTTTAATTACTTTTTTTATTTGTGTTCATCTTTTGTTTAAATAAATGCATTTAATAAAATACATTTATTTAAATAATAAATGTATAAAATAAATAAATGTAATTTATTTTGATTGCATGCTTCCTCATTAGACGTCGAAGTAATTATTGTTAAAAGTTTAAATGTCATACAAGTGAACTGTACAATGTTCTTTTGAGAAATAAAGATTCTTTAAACTTATATTAATATACATTTTTTTTTAATGGCCCACACTAAGTATTACTCCTGTATCGTGGATGCGAACTGTACAATGTTCTTTTGAGAAATAAAGATTCTTTAAACTTATATTAATATACAATTTTTTTTAATGGCCCACACTAAGTATTACTCCTGTATCGTGGATGCATTTACAAACATAAAGATTTACTTGCAAAAACTCTCAAACCCGGAACAAATATCTGTCGGCCGTAGAACCGTTTGTTCCAGTGCGGGAATCAATTATATGTGGAATTCAAGTCTAAAGGAATGCAATATAACATATATGACCTAGTTGGGCGTTTACCAGATAATAAGTTTCCTTTTGACGAATCTGGTAAGGTACAATATATATATATATATTTTATAAAGATAACTACCAATGTGGGTACAATTCTAGCAATGGAATTACACAATCTAACACCGTCGAGTCCGTTCCATCATCGGACTACAAGACAAACGGCGATGCGCCATCGTTACATGGTGGACATCTCACCCATACGCACAAAACGTTTTGGGAATACCTTCATTGTGCGTACGGCTAAGGAGTGGAATTCCCTGCCGGAGTCTGTGTTTCCCGATAGCTATAACCTAGGGGTCTTTAAGTCAAGACTGAATAGGTTACTTTTAGGTAAGCGTGCTCCATCTTCGACCACATAATCACTCACCATCAGGTGAGATGGTGGTCAAGTGCGAGCCTATTATCAATAAAAAAAATCTTGTTAACCCATCCAAACTAATCAAAATATGCTCGTGTCTAGACTGGGTTCACAGCACTAGTGTAATGGGTGGGGTTCGAACCCATGACCACTCGATCACAAGTCCAACATCTCAGACGAGCGAGCCTAACAGATGCCTATTCACTCTTGCTTTAAAGGCTGTAGGGTCATTAATGGTACACGGAAGCAAAAAATTTTTGCCAAAATTAAACAGTAAAATACATACGAAAAACTATAGTTTACAACAATGATATTATAAAGTACAGATATGTTACGTTCATAGTAATTTGCGTTCAAATTTGTTCCGCGTAGTAAAAACTGCACACATCACGGATATCTATGGCACACATTGACAAGTTTTACTGATAAGTAGAACAAAAGATACGAAACAACACGCAAGTGAAAGAGATAGGTATAATTCTAACAGTTGCGCTTCAAATGAGTCCTTGTGCCGTAGGATAACATTTTTATAGCCGTAGAGTGGACACTCGATTGAAAAGTAAGTACGTAGGTAAGAAATTAAACATCATAATAGTTAATCACGGATCAAGTATTACCACTAATGTTTTTATTCAGCTTAGCCCATTATATTCAAAACTAAAATAGACATTAATAGTCATTATGTTAATGAAGTAATTTATGATCAGTCATAACAATAATTGTATGATTCGAAAACTTTGTCAAATCGGAACTTCATCTTGGATAAAGCAGGTGGAAAGCTAGTAATCAATAAATAATCAATTTCATGACACAACTATAGGTTTCATAATGAAATGTCATGTAGCGGTTTCTTACCTATACTAACCAAACAAATTCAACGTTGGCGAAAAGGCAATCAACAGGTAGCTGACATTTTATAAAACATTATGCAGGCTGCATTATGTTTTATAAAATGTTTTAGTTACCTACCTCTATAATTAGAACTGCATTTTTTTAAGCATTGTTCGACCACATTTCGAAACATGTTTGTTAGTACTTTGGAAGTGATTGCTACATATCCTGCTGTTTTTTGATGTAATCCAGACTGATTCGCTTTTTTGTTTACGAACAATTGCGATCCAATCTTGAAACCGAACCTGATCCCTCGGAAACCTAATTCAATAAAAAAACAGTTATAATCCTCAATAATCAGTCAAATTTGTAACACAAAACAAATTAAAAGAAGTCAATCAATATCGCTTCTACACTTGTAAACTTTTAACTAATCTATGTCCGCACGCAAGCATCCTTATCGCTCTCGCGACAAAACAAGTTTGCTCTCTCTGTCTTCACCTACATATGGCTCCTAAGCATAATTTATTGGCAAGTTGAAAATAAATGAAATATAAAAAATAATCTTAATATATTTGCATTCTCACATGTGGTATGAGATCCTTTGTATTTTGTTTACTTTGGAAGTATAATTCGTACACTTCCGAAACTCACACGATGGCATTTTTCATAAATAAAATCTAAAGACACGGGTATTACGGTGCGGCACGCTTGTGGTTGCGTTCGACGCAGACTAGTTGCAAGACGTTCCAATTAGCTCGTGTTTGAGTCTTCACGACGCGCGCGCCTATAACATATCTGTACTATAAAATATCATTGGTTTACAAATAAAACAAAGGCGTACTTATATCAAAACACGACAGCAAATAATCAACCCGACGAGGGTATAAGTAAGATTTACATGGAATCGCGGACCTTAAATATTAACTGAACGGTGACAAGGGTACCTACCCCGCTAGCGAATTATGGGACATCGTTGCGATAGTGTCAACGTTTAAATTTCTTTCGGAAAGTGATCAAAATTGTCTTGTTTTCACTGTTCAAGGGAAAATTTGAAAATTGAAGAGATCTTGAATCAATACTTATATGGGAAATTAGCTTCTGCCCGAAGCTTCGTCCGAGTGAAAAGTAAAAAAAAACTAGTTAAAGTCCTTTTTAGGGTTACGTAAACGAAGAAATAAACCAGTCAGTTTAAAACATAACTTTTTTTTTAATTTATAATAGGTTCGCGTTTGACCACCATCTCATCTGATGGTAAGTGATGATGTGGTCGAAGATGGAGCACGCTTACCTAAAAGTAACCTATTCACTCTTGACTTAAAGTACATTCTTTTAACCAATAATCATGGAAGTCGAATGCATGCTTCTATATTGATAAATGTAAATAATAAATATAATACTAGAGCAATTACCTCGGGTAAATATCTTGTGCCTAGAATAACCAACGTTTATGGAGACAGGACATTAAAAAAAACGCACCCATATATACCGTACTTAACGGTTTACCCGAGGGCATTAGAGAAGAAAATAATATTAAAAAATTCGAACCTAAATTTAAAAAAAATATTTACTTAGCACCCTACCTTAATGTTATTATTGTTTTTTCTAAGTTAATATAATATAATTTATTAAATAAATACATAAGTTAAAATAGATTATAAATTGATCCCACAGTCAAACTGTCTGTTCAGTTTTGTGGGACATTGTTGTAAATTATAAAAATACCTTGTACCTTGCAAACAATAAAATAAATAAATAATAATGTTTTGTGTTTTATGGCTTATGATGATGCTGTAAATAAATGCAGACCACAACTAGCCAATTTTCGGCGATATTCACTAAATACCTACATAAAAATATATAATTGAAAACGAACAAAACTGCTGATTATTTCTATAGTTATAAGGTTTATAATTCAGAGATGATTTTATAGGCCCAAAATCAGGTAGTTGTGCGGAATACCATCCAAAACAGAACGCTTATTAACTACATTTTTTACAAATAAATTTTACCACAACAGCAAGAAGTACCTATAAAGTTCTTCTTTGTAACGTTAATTACAACAAGCCAGTAAGAAACCTAGAATTAGTTCGTACCAAGGCTTTGTGGTCGCAGATTCGCGTTGCTGTTCACTTGGAAAAAGTACTTTGTTCTATTTTTAAAAAGAAGTGAAAAGAGATTCTTTTGTTGCGAAAGAGTTCGGATAGGGTATGCAATATGCATTCTATTAGGATAATCACCTTCTTATGTAGTTGAATATTAAAGTTTAAAGGGTACCTGAATGTGTTTTCATATATATGAGTTTTTATAGATAGACATAGATTTTGGTATTATATGAGTTTTTAAGTTCATCAAAAGTTATACTTTTATGCGTCAATATTTTAAAAACACATCGACCGGTCCTTGTACTTGACAAAAAAAAAACAAACGCGCTTTTGCATTCGTAATATTATTAAGTATGGATGGATATTACAAAGTCTCTTTTATCAATAAATGTGTATTTCAACAAAAAAAAAGCGGACTGAGTGCGTCGCAGAACTTTTTTAAGGTCCTATATGTTTGACCCCGTGTCCTAAACAATGTGCATGCTAAATTTAATCAAAGTCGTTTCAGCAGCTGTGGCATAAATGCATTACAAATAGACTGACTTTCGCATTTACAATATTTATATGGACACGCATTAACACGTTCGCTGACAGTGAGCACTTACCCTGACACCACATTATGACAGTAGAATTTTCTATACTAAATGACAAATCAACGTAGTACTCGTGCACAAGCAAGCAATATGAAACTACCTACAAAATACTCGTGTTATGGCAGGAAGAAATATGAAATTGCTCATAATATGACAGTGGATACTGCTCTTCATAATACTTATATGAAAAATTATCGTGAGACGACGTACTCTTAAAAATAAGTGGCCCGTCCCTCGACGTACTGTCATAACGCACTATTTTAATTTCCCGCCTAACGACGTACTGTCAGCGAACGTGTTAAGCAATAGTTATTACGAGTATTCAGAAGCCAAAACAATTGACAACAGGCTTGCCAAGGCATCGTGAAGGTTAGATAGAGAGTTCCTACATTTAAATCCTGGTATTCAGCTGAGTTCAGTTAGACTAGTAGCAAATCCGAAGGTATTGGGAAACCTGCTGGGGTGGCGAGAATGTTGTACCGTGGTCCTGGAACGAAACAAGGGCAACTAAAGGAACAAGATATTTCTTCGTCATTATAAGTCTGACACTCCCTTCCGCTTCACCGGGAATGGAAGGAGTCTTTTGATAATTTTCGCCCCGAAAAAAAGTCTAGCCAAGGTATTGTGGAGATCAGAGCAGTTGCAAAATGCAAAGACCTCATAAAGCATTCAGATGAATTCGGTAAGACTAGAAGGTAAAACCAAAGGTACCTAAAGGGGAAAAGGCAGAGTTATAGTTATAGTTTTGTTTATTGATAAAAATATTTGTTTTGTTAAGTATTGTATATACCTATTTATTTTGATTTTGTTTTTTTTTATATAATTATATCATTATTGTTAATGTGAGGACAATGTAGGTTATTCTTTCGTCGTTGTTTTTACTTTCATTATGATTTATTTAATGATGTCAAGCAGTTTGAGTACTTGTGTGGCCTACCCAAATGTCCTTTGTTATTTTTTGTTAAATTGTTGAGCTCCTTTAGTTCTAAGTTGAGCTACACGATAACTGACAAATGCTTGCACTGTCTGGACAGGTCCGCTCAAATTTGCGTGGTTATTTCCTCAAAAGAATACCAGAGACATTAACCTACATGCTTCTCATATAAAAATACAAATTGTCTGGACTTTAAAAGAGACTATGACCTCTGAGTTTGTTTCGGTGTTTCTTCTCAGAGTAGTCAGTTAGGAAATACTGGCCTCATCTAGCTAAACTTAACACGCAAAAAAACATGACGTGTAATTAGAATAGTGTTATTTATAACCAATTTACAAAATAAATATTTCATTTCATTTATTTCATTTCATTCCATTTCAACGACTTCATAAACGTCGGACATTTGAGTAAAATCGCAGTTTTTCCTCGGACACCGTAGAAAAACACAAGTTTATCTTAATGTTTATTAATGGTTTTAGTTAGTGATAACATTATAGATATTTAATTTTTTTAATAAATGATTAGTCTCTTCATTTATATTTGGTATCTTACTTACTTTTTGGTAACCGTAAGACTTATAGTCTTTGCGTAAGACCAATGTGTGTCCGGGTTTGACCCGGACGCTAATAGAGAAAATCCCCCCGGACGCTTTCCAAACTAGGACAAATCCGGGTAAACCCGGACGAATGGCACTCATACATGAATTATCTTAATAATATGTGACATAACTTAACTCTCTGATATTTTAATACCCTGTCGATAATAGCAATAGCCATTGTACATCAATCAAGAGTCGAAAATTGATTGCCCATTACGTCTCTCCGTATGGCCGCGGCTTACATCGTGCTTTATGAACCATTAAAATATAAAACGAGTGCATTATTTTTAAAATAAAGGTTTTACATGTTACGGTAAGTGCTTACCACCTTAATGCAAGGAAAAATGGGTTTTAAACTGCTCCGTGAACGACCAATTTTATTAATCAATAAAGGTATAGTTTAAATCTTCTATAATATAATCTATGTATATATACAACGTGTAACGGAAATCCCATATCTATCCAAAAGTACTGAAGACAACATCTGGTATGGAGTCTCTATGCAAAGTTTCAGCTCAAAATAAGTGACTCACAGAATTTACCCCAAATTATTGGTTTCATATGTTTCTTGAATACCAGTAATAACAAACGTGTCACAGGACTATGAGGGTCATCACTTTTCACGTCACTTACCAATAAAACGATAATTCTCTTCGTTCTTCTTAATTTGAAAAATTCGGTCTCTGGTATCAATGTATTGAAATTTCTAATAAGTTCCACACGTGTAGACATAGGATTATAAAACCCTTGCCATATCGTTTGTTATCATCCAAAGAAGCTGCGCACTTGGTATGTATATACCCTTTAAATTAAACGTTGTATAAAAATACATATATATATATACATAGAAATAAAACTGAAATCTGTATTTGATTTCAAAATAACTGTGTGTTTATTCTCAAGTCCTTATCATTATCTACACGATATTAAAACAACAACGAAAGTTTTAAATATTTCGGTCGGTCTGTCTGTCTATCTTTTTGCCCGGGTTAATCTATCTAACGGCTGAACTGATTTTTATGGGACTGTTCTTGGTAGAGGAAGTTATAAGCCAACTGCTGCATTTCAGCTTGGGGTGGTGCAGGTAAATGTCTTATGTTGCGCTTGGAGAGAGTACAGAGGGCTGTCCGTAAGCTCATGGCTCATAAGCCCATTCGTTTCCCTACCAGCGAGCTTTATGCGCTATGGAAACTACCAACAGTGAGGCACTTTTTTGTTATAAGAACAGTGTTGCGGAAGCACTCGAATCTATTCTTTAACTCTGAGTTGAGTAAACGAAAGCGTAGACCTGACAGAGTCTGCCCTACAGCTAGAGGTAAACTTGAAGCTGTACACCGGCAGTTACTCTTCTGCAGTCCCGTGCTTTATAATAGAGCTAACGATGTTCTCAATATTTATCCATGTACCTCCAGAGAATGTAAAAGATTGCTAGACGGATGGCTCTACGTGCTCTCGTATGAAGAATTGGAGAATTTAGTAAAGCCCTAATAATCTTCCTTCAGTAGACATGCATCATACCAAATACATGTGGCGTAGAGTGCGCTTGTGTGGAGGTGCCATACAAACGCACTCCATACTAACACCTGACGAACACGCACTACACATACACATATCACACCCACATGCACAATAATATTACACTCACCTAGTTTTATTCATAAATTTGTTTTTAGTTTTAGTTTATAGTTAGCTTTCAATAGTTATAATTTTTTATGTTAATTTGTTTCCCTCGAACAATAATAAACTGGAAATTTTGTAACATGTATTTTTGTGTCAATAAAAATTATCTTATCTTATCTTTTGTATTATAGGTATTTTGTATTTTTTATCATAGAGTTCCCACGGGACAGGGATTTCCGGGGGGAAAAGTACGCGACCAAAGTCACCCGAACAGCTAGTATGAGATACAGATATTATATTGCCCATGGCATAGCATAACGCTAAGTTCAGCCTTGCTGTCATGGCTACGACGTGCATTTGCCTTGTTTTAACACGTTCTCTGACAGTACGTCGTTAGGCGGGAAATTAAAATAGTGCGTTATGACAGTACGTCGAGGGACGGGCCACTTATTATTAAGAGTACGTCGTGAAAAATTCTACTGTCAAAATGTGGTGTCAGGGTAAGTCCTCACTGTCAGCGAACGTGTTAAGTTGTTCTTTCTTTCTTAAATTGTTAATCTCTAAATCTTTTTCCTTACCTACTAACATAAGTACCAATTATTAACACTATTCTAAAGGAATTTAATAGTTTTGCAATATTGTTTGCATGTCGTTTGCCTGTTGGTGATGAATACTTTTACTTTCTTTCTTTTATATTATACAAGCTGTGCCCGCGACTTCGTCCGTGCGGAATAGTGACTTTCGGCTGCATTTTTAATTTTTTAGACTAATTATTTTGAAAATAAAACTCATACATAAATAAGCTATTTATAATATTTTACTGCTAATACCTTATTTAAGTACATTTTTCTAATCAAAAGTCTAAAAAACAAGTTTCAAGCTTCTAGCTTTAAAATTACGTAATTTCCATACAAACTTTCATCCCCTATTTCAACCCCTTACAGCCCTTTTTCGCATTAAAAAGCCTATTTCATTTCTCAGGCCCTAGACTATGTCCATACCAAATATCATTTAAATCGGTTCAGTAGTTTAGGCGTGATTGCGTAACACACAGACAGACAGAGTTACTTTCATATTTATAATATTAGTAAGGATTATTAGTAGCCAGTTTCATCAACAGCCATCAAATCAGTAGCCGTGTTCTTATTTTAGAACACTGTTTGTACACCTATAAAACGCTTTTAATAAAATGATATCAAGACAAAACTGTAAAAACATGTTTTATTTTTCTCAGTGGATACATAATTATATAGATACATTCAAGCAACAGTCACTTTGCAAAGGAACTCTCAACAACGATACAATACCGCGTTCTCTAAAGTAATATTAAGATTTCGCTTTTGTAATATAAAATTTCGAAAAGACGAGGATTTAGATAAAAAAAAACATTACACCTCAATTATTTTACTCTCTATCTTAAATAAAATCTTACTAAATTCTCCGAAAGACTACATTTTCATTTCTTCAAGACTTCCGCTTTGCCCCTTTTTATAAAGCTAAGCGATTAAACTAGATTTATTGTATCCTTAGCTTTTATGTTTGTAATGAGAAAACGGCGTTTTAAAGTTGTAAAACAAATTAAATGAGAAACGGAATATTTTGTCTTTTGCTGTTACCAAGCAAAATTGAGCAAGAAAGTACCTTCCTTCTAACTTTACATAGTACTAAGACAACAATGGTAATTCAATTCATTTTAATTATCCAATCCGCCGCTAAACCTAGAAATCTTATAAAAATAAAGTCAGTTCGTTTACGAGTCAGCTCAAAGGACTACAAGTCTTATCATTTAAGATTCTTTTTTTTTATGGATAATAGGTTCGCGTTTGACCACCATCTCACCTGATGGTAAGTTATGATGTGGTCGAAGATGGAGCACGCTTACCTAAAAGTAACCTATTCACTCTTGACTTAAAGACCCCTAGGTTATAGCTATCGGGAAACACAGACTCCGGCAGGGAATTCCACTCCTTAGCCGTACGCACAATGAAAGTATTCCCAAAACGTTTAGTGCGTATTGGTGGGATGTCCACCATGTAACGATGGCGCATCGCCGTTTGTCTTGTAGTCCGATGATGGAACGGACTTGGCGAAATTAGATTGTGTAATTCCATCGCACACTCCCCGAAATGTAACCGATAGAAAACCGATAGACTTGCAACTCGTCGTCGATGTTCAAGGCTCTGGAGCTTTGACTCAGATTGCTTTAACGAGAACTTATGTCCATTATCATCTGCTAAGACCAATGTCCTGGCACGCGACGATGGCAAAAGACCGGACGGCATGTCTTTATTTCCTTGGAAGATGGGTAGGCCTTTAGTGTGGGACGCAACTTGTGTAGATATTCTTGCGCCATCCCATCTTCCTAGCTCATCTTGTTGTACTGGCGCTGCCGCTGCGGCTGCTGAGAACCTCAAGCGGCGGAAATATAATAACCTTGTTGGTAGTTATATTTTTGAGCCCTTTGGGGTTGAAACCTTGGGGTCGTGGGGTCCGAGTGTTCACAAATTATTTAAAGATCTGTCCAGACGCCTAGTTGACACTTCGCGTGACCCAAGGGCTGACTTTTACCTTGGACAGAGGTTAAGCCGCCAGTTTTTTGGGCACATTACCAGTGGACAGCGATGCGCACGAATTTCTGGATGCTATATTTTAGTTTATTTTTAGGTGTGTATATGTATATAGTTTAGGGTTTTTATTTAAATGTTTAAAGTGTTAAAATTTTAATTTGGAAATAAAATTCACAAGGCAATTGCAAATGATTGCAGACATCCTAAGACTTACTCCAATTAGGTCAGGACAGGCTTCCAGCCACATCGGCTGCAGCAGAGTACTAGTGTTTTACATGGAGCGACTGAACTTCACAACCCAGTTACTGGGTAACACTGTACACTTTGGCTAAACTTTTATTAGATTTTCTAGCCTGTAACGACTGTCAAAGATGTATGAATGACAGCGAGTACCAACAGCTTAACGTTCCCGAGGCATGGAGTAAACTTGACATGTTACCCGGTCACCCATCAAGGTACGACCTCGACAAGCATTATTTACTTACCCGCATCAATGAAGTTTCGTGATAGTTATTACTTATAATATACAAGGTGTAACAGATTATGCGTACGGCTAAGGAGTGGAATTCCCTGCCGGAGTCTGTGTTTGCTGATAGTTATAACCTGGGAGTCTTTAAGTCGAGAGTGAATAGGTTACTTCTAGGCAAGCGTGTTTCATCTTCGATCACATCATCGCTTAACATCAGGTGAGATTGTGGTCAAACGCAAGCCTATCAACTATACAAAAAAAAGCGCAATACCTCAGACACCACATTAAATTTAAGTCTAAAACAACATCCGTAACTAAATAAATTGAAACCAAATATAGATTTTTTTTTATAAAATAATTATTTTACTAAACGCAAAGCGTATGTGTCGTACAATATCCTTACGCAAACGCATACACACATGCAATGTTAGAGGTCGACACGCACACGAGCGCACATCTTTGAATTCAGGATTGTATTAATTTGTCATGATACTGTTTTCATTTTAAGTTAAAAGAGAGATTTTTCCGTAAAAATTTAACACCTATTTTTTATGACAGAAAACTTTCAAGAATGGCGTTTATTGTGTTACACATTGTATTTATTTATTTATGTACACATATGACACAAAAGAAAAAAATATAAATACAGACAAAAGAGCACAAAGATGCTGCTTATTTCCTAAGAAATTTCTTCTAGCAGACCTGCGACAGGAGAGTTGAAGAGGAGATGATAGACACAGTGTGTATAAATACTAATTACGATAAATAAAACATATTTATTATATGATAAATTATCATGATAAAATAAACAAATATATACATAAATATGTAGAATTAAAATACATATTTATATTAATACTATAAAATATATACCTACAATAAATATATAAAATTAGGGGATGTTAGATAGGTATATATATATCTTTGAATAATTAGGTACAGCGATAGCGATAGCTATAATTAGCTGCAAGCTTTAAGTTAACATGTTCTCCCATCCATGGATCGACCTCGGCAAGTGTAGCTTACTCTTGAAGGTCAACACGTGCCGCTTATTATTTAGCCACGAGCTCCACCAAAAACGTACGTCTATAAGTATGACAAATGCGTCCCTTGAAACCTCCATCCTATGGGATTTTGTAATAAAATGCTTGTCATACGTCACTCTTGTCCATGCCCAACAAATCACGATTCTGTCCGATTAACGGTGGACATGTACAAATGTAGCTCAGTGCGTTATGCATTTGAGAGTGTTACTCGTTTAAGATTCAAAGTCCGTGTATGGTCACCAGGGGCGTAACTAGGCGTAAGCGTGGGCGAACACTTAAAGGGTGCGATCCGTCGATGCCCCTAGTTTTTTTTTGCCACAAATAACTAATAATAAAACTTTGTCAAATCTCTATGCTTTTCAATATTCTGCGCCATCTTACATGGTGGACAGCCTACACACACAGTCAAAACGTTTTGGGAATACTGTCACGTGCGTAAAACCGAGGAGCGTATTTGTCTGCCAATGTTTGTGTTTTCTCATAACTATAAATTTAACTAAGCTAAGTTCTAACTATAACTAAGCTAAGTTTTGATAGTAGCCTTCGCACAACTTCGTCCTAAATGACGGTCCAAGAAACTGACAAGGAGAGTGAAATTTAAAATCTTTCGCTCCAACGTGAAAACTGTCCTGCTATATGGGTGCGAAACATGGAGGTTAACTAAGGGCATCACGCATCGTATCCAGGTATTCGTCAACCACTGTCTCCGACAGATTCTCGGTATCTTCTCGCCTGAAAAGGTAACCAACGAATACCTACTGGAAGTCTGCCAGGAGATAGGGCAGACGTGCGTACGGCTAAGGAGTGGAATTCCCTGCCGGAGTCTGTGTTTCCTGATAGTTATAACCTGGGAGTCTTTAAGTCAAGAGTGAATAGGTTACTTCTAGGCAAGCGTGCTTCATCTTCAACCACATCATCGCTTAAGATCAGGTTAGATTATGGTCAAACGCAAGCCTATCAATATTAAAAAAAAAGATAGCCATCGGACAGTAAATCGCTCGCCGCAAGTGGTCTTGGAATGGCCACACTCTCCAAAGGGACTCCAGCCACATCCTTAGACAAGGTCTAGAGTAGATCCCACAGGGGAAGCGGAAGCGTAGCCATCTGAAGCTTACTTGGAAGCGTTCGGTAGCAGTGGAGTAGAAACAAATCGGGTTAACGTGGCCCGAGGTGAAGCGCGTAGCTCAAGACAGAACGCAATGGCGCAGCACTGTAAACACCCTGTGCCCCACCCCCCTAGGTGAACTTAGGACATTAATTAGGACATTAATAAGCTAAGATTGAAGTCAAGAGTAAATAAGTTACTTCTAGATAAACGTGCTTTATTTTCGACCATATCATCGCCTACAATTACGGTTGATGGTGGTCAGACGTGACCCTATTATTAATAACAATTTTTTTACTACCATGAATGAAAAAGAAAGAAAGAAAAGAGGCCTCGCTGATGCAACTTCGCCCACGTTTATATAAGTTCACATTACGCCTCTGATGGTCACGATATCCCATGAGTGCGACGCTGGCGCCCCTGGCGGAGGGTAGGGGCATCAATCAAAGTCAGTTGCAGGTTAAGGGTGTGACCCACGGGCGCCTAAGTTGACCAGCAGACTGGTGAGTGAGGTCGGAATTGGGTTTCGGTGTTAAGATAAGCGTTTTGATTTATTGAGATTCGGCTTAAGATAGTCATCGTGACATTAATAGTTATTTTAGATGCTTCATATTTCTTCAAACTATAACAATTAATTAATTCAATTCTTTTCATTGAAAACAAACATTTGGAATCGCAGAGACCATAAACAAAAACTATGTCGCTGAAACGAATTTGATTAACACGATATATGAAGATATTTTTAAGAGTATGAATCCTTTGCTTATTACAAGATAAGACATTAAAAATAGTTTATTAACATTATGACAGAGCTAGTTTAAAAAAAAACCTTCAAACGATACATACACAGGTCAAAACACTTGAGCCGTACATGTGTTTCGCCGACGGATAAATACACTGCGAGCCCAGAAAACTGGTTCGTACTTTGTCTAAAGAATATGTATTGCCATTCAATGTGGCTTGGTGTTGGCGTGGTCTTCTGGGTGACAGTGATGTGAATGTAGATACTTCCATGTCTAAGTTTTTTGTTGTGTTTAAATGGTTAGCATTATAACATGTAAGGAGGTAATCATTATTTAAGCTGTTACTGATGACAAAAAATATTGTTAGTAAAAAATTAATAAAACAGTAAAAAATTGGTGTAAACCGTATTAAGGGTCGGTTAAGTGATAGGCTTGATGGTCGATAGATGCATTAAGCATTAACTGCACAAACGTTGGGCCTGTGTGTAAGCTTCCCCTGCCCGCGGCGTTGTGACAACCCACGTGATGGATCTAGCAAATGTCACATATTGTCCAGGCGCGAATTTATTGTACTATTACATATTAAATTTACCAATTAATAGAATTTTTTACCTGAAAAATTCGTAAACACTTACAGTATTGTAACCTTATTGATAATTCATCCTTATTAAGACTCTAGTGTCAACGGGGCGTCCGGTTTCAAGGGCGACTCAAAGACCAGTCAGTAACTAATGGCGGGGCCAGATAGAACCAATGCCTGCCGGGATTACAAGAATATTCTAACGAGATATCGCGACCCCGGAACTCAAGGGGAACTGAAAGTATGGGGTTGACTTTAAGCCAGTAGGTGACACTCCCTTCCGCTCCATCCGTAGCGGGAGCAGTCATTTGGTGGTATTACCCCAGAAAAAAGAGTTAATTACTTGAAGTAGGTATCTTAATAATAGTGTTACGTCAGTCGCTTAGTGAAGTGCGTCGGGAAACTTCGACATAAATCTGGAATGTTCGAGACGCTAACGCCATCTAACGGCGAGTAGCAGGAATGAGCATATCTAGTCGAGACACTAACGCCATCTAGCGTCGAATAGCGGTACTATGTATTTCGAGTATTTTCTTGGCAGTATAAACAGTGAGTCGATTTTATAAGAATGTTCTCGAACTCATAGACTGGGGTATAAATAGAGTGTAAAGGGGCGCAGAGAGTCAGTCTTATTACGAGGCGAATACGAGATATAATCGATGCTTTACCAGTGAATTTCAGTGCGATTTAAGTGTGATCTAAGTGTTAAGTGACAAGTGTTGTGGTGCGAATAAATTTTTATTTTGTGTTTAATTAATTAAAGTGTTAATTTTGGTTTAATTGGCGTTAATTATTCTATCCCGAACCCCAGCTCGTAATAATAGTAACACAAACAACCGTATCTATAACTTACTGAAGCACAAATATCCTAAAGCCATTATCCACCAGAGTACGCATATCCTCTTAAGTGCAAACCAAATAGGTAAATACAATACAGTATCAACAAGGAAATGTCGCCCAAATAAACGATATTAACTTAGCACATAATAATTAAACATCACCCACTCAGATCACGTAATAATTTCGTCCAATCCAAGAAAAAATAAGCAATAAATAATCTCGCTGTCACATTACATCGCGATCAAATGTAACTATCTCATTCAAACAAATGCTGACTTTTCCCCCATTCGTTTTTGTTCCTTTTCTTTTGTTCAAAAAGCAATTGAAAGAAAGAGAGCAATATTTCTCTCAAAGTCTTTGGTCTTTTCTGGTTTTCTTTGGATAATCTATCACGTTGACCTGAATGTACTATATGCAGATTAGGGATGGAAGTGCTAGGCGTTAAAACGACCTGCATCGTACATTTTGTTGATGGATGGTGTGGCAGCGAATGGGCGCGCAGTGACAAGAATTTGTTGGGTTTCGTGAAGCGGTGTTGTTTTCTGAACGGAATAGTTTCTGTCGAGTTACGATGTCATTGGAACGATTTGTGCAGGTCTTCGAGTTTATATTTTTGTCTAAGTTAAACAAAACAACTACTTGGCAAGAATGAATGGAGGTGTTACTTTGAAACGGCACGGATAATTACTGAAAATAAGATGGACAAAACTGATGCGTACCTAATTATTTTATCTGTATGTAAGACTATACAGATATATGTTATGTACATAAATATGCTTACGACGTCTATGATTTCAAAATTATTGTTTTCTCAAATGCTTTTAATGTAGTTATACACGATACTAAAAAAACTTTCTAAATGTTTGTCTGTCTATCGGTATCTGGTTTTACCGGGCTAATCTCTGGAACGGCAAGACCGATAGTTAGTACACATGAGGCCAGCTATATAATAATAATATTTATTTATTTATTCATTCCATTCGTCACATTATCTCCAGTTGTTCTCGTCTGGCTAACGGAGACTATTTGCATAGACACAACCTTGTAGCTAGGATTGTTCACCAGCAACTTGCTCTTAAATACAATCTCTTGGAATGAAAAGTACCGTACTATAGGTATGTGCCCGACCCAGTTCTCGAAAATGACAATATTACACTGTACTGGGATCGATCTATCATCACTGACAGGACTATTGTTGCCAATAAGCCTGAAATAGTGGTAATAGACCGATTATAGCGTCGCACAGTGATTGTTGATATAGCGGTCACTCATGACGAGAACCTCGTGAAAGCCGAGAAAGATAAGCAAATTAAGTATCTTGACTTGGCTCACGAGGTTGTTGACATGTGGGATGTGGATACAGCAATCATTGTGCCGATAGTCGTTTCAGCCAATGGCATAATAGCCAAGAACCTCGACAAACATCTTAGGAGGCTCTCGTTGGGCAGCTGGATCAAGGGCTTGGTCCAAAAAGCAGTACTTCTGGACACGGCACGAATTGTTAGGAGGTTCCTCTCTCAAGAGCTTTGACCACCGGTAGCTTGGACCCTGTTCCCGATACCGGTGGGCTACTGTTTTTTTATATTTTCAAATGTTTTTTTGTTTTTATAGGAATATTTAAAAATGTAAATAATATTTATATAAAATGTAATAAATGAAATATTAATTCATTATTTTTAAAGTACCTGCATATTAAAGTACCTATATTAATAGTAACTCAGTGTTAGTAAATATTTAAACAAAACAACAAAAATCCTATGATATGAAATTATTTTGTTATTGGATCGTATTCAGAGAAACACTTATTTCCACATAATAAACTTATTTCTTTATTTAAAATATAATTACAGAATACCATTTTACTCAGTGCAAGCCATGACAGGGAAGAAGGGAAGTTGCCAACTTAGAAAAATAGAAATGTATACCAGTGTAATAACACACTAATACTTTAACACGCCTCCTTACATTTATATTTTTATTTTCACATCTCATTACTTTAACAAATTCTTACTAGGCAACATCAATTACAATTATCTTTTACTTACAACATAATATGTACCTATTCATAGAACTTCTATAATATTTATTCACTTAAGTATACTAGTACCTACCTAGCTTGCACACTCTTTCCTTTAAAACAGTTCTGTTAAATTGTTTAACTTAAATATTAACAAAATAAAAACAAACAAAAAGCTTTTCTTTCTCAACAAAAATTAAAACAAACTTAAGACATTCTTTCTTATTCATCTATTAACTTAAAATTCTTATTTATTAATTAACTTTCTTATGTATCTACTAATTTAACTTTCTTATTCATTTAAGTTTTACATATGTAATTTCAACATTTCTCTAAACTTAAGAAATTTTAATTTACCCAGAGATTTGGTAAGTATATCTGCAACATTTGAATCTGAGTTTATCTTTACAATTTCAATAACTTTACTTTTACAGTTTTCATGTACATAATGATACTGTACTTCTATATGTTTAGAATTTTTAGTAAAATTTCCGTATTTTGCTATAGCAAGTGCTCCTGAATTATCTTCATAAATCTTAATAGGTTTACATATTTTAATGAACATATCACTAATTACATTTTTTAAGAAATTTATCTCAGTTACAGCCTCAGATAATGCAACATATTCTGCAAAGGTAGATGATTTAGTTACACAAGTTTGTTTTCTAGATTTCCAATAAATTGGATTTCCAAACAATTCAATAACAAAACCTGTAGTTGATTTCCTATCTGTACTATCTCCTGCCCAATCGGCATCTACATAGCAATTTACAATATTATCAGTATTAAGACTCTGTTGGTAAGTTAGTTTTAAATCTTTTGTTAGATACAAATACTTTAGAACTCTCAGAGCATATTTAAAATGTGTTTCATCGTAACAATTCTGAAATCTACTTAAATAATTCACACTGTAAGATATGTCTGGTCTAGTACCATGACTGATATACAAGAGTGCACCTATCAAGTTTCTATATTTAACATCTTCATTTACATCACATTTACTTAGTTTCAAGTTGGGTTCCATAGGTGTCTTATACAGTTTTGCATTTTTAATATTATATTTTTCAGCTAAAGACTCTATGTAATTTTCCTGACACAATGTTAAGACATTTGTAGAGTTATCATAATCATATTCAATATCAATACCAATATAGCTTTTTACTTTATTTAAATCCTTCATTTTAAATTTATTATGCAACTGTTTCTTTATATTATCAATAATGTTTATATCTCTACAACAAATTAATAAATCGTCAACAAATAAAAGTATATAAACTGTTACATTGCACTCTCTTTTTACATAAAGACAATAATCGTACTTGCTTCTACAAAAACCAAGATTCTTAATAAAATCGTTAAAACATTCGTACCAAGCTCTAGGGCTTTCTTTTAATCCGTACAAAGCTTTATTTAGTTTATAAACTTTATTAGAAACATCATTATAACCTTGTGGTTGTTTTACATAAACTTCTGATACTACTTTACCATTCAAAAAGGCTGTTTCCACATCCATCTGATGAATGAGAAAGCTGAACTGACAAGAATAAGATAACAACAATTTTAATGTTTGCATTTTGGCAACAGGTGAGTATGTATCATCAATATTATCCTTTTGCTGAAAACCTCTAACTACTAAACGAGCTTTAAAAATGTTACCTGGTTTCCTTTTGTAAACCCACTTCACATCTAGGATCTCTTTGCCCTCTGGTCTACTCACAAAGTTCCATGTATTGTTTTTAACAAGGCTGCTCATCTCACGGTCCATTGCTTCTTTCCATTGATTGGCCTCATCACATTGCATCGCCTCCTGAAATGTACTTGGAATCATAGCATCACAAAAATTTGCACAAATGCAGTAATATCCAAATTCTTCATCAAATCTGATTGGACGTCTGATTGTTCTCTTTGCTCTTCCTTGTACTTTATCATCATTCATCGAGTTGTCATCAAATTTTATTAATTTAGTCTCTTCCGGTAAGTTATTTTCAAATTTTTCCTTTTCTTCTTCTTGTCTTTCTTCCTCTGAGTCTGTATCTTCATTGTTATTCATAAACTTGACATCTTCTTCTATTATATCAACATGTCTGGCAACTACTATTCTATTATTTATCAACACTTTGTAGCCAACTTCAACATATCCAAGTAATATTCCTAATTCTGCCTTTTTATCCCATTTTGATCTTCTTTTTTCTTCTGGTATTCTCACATAAACTCTACTTCCATACAATTTCAATTGCTCTATTGATGGTTTCTTATTGAAGAATATTTCATAGGGTGTTTTTCTTTCTATAGTATTTGCCAAACTTCTATTTTTTAAATAAGCTGCTGTTTTAATTACTTCCGGCCAATAGCATTTATTTACTCTTGCTTCTGCTAGTAGACATCTAGCCATATCCATTATAGTCCTGTTATATCTCTCTGCAGTTCCATTCAACTCGTGTACATATGCCGGGCATGCCTTTATCATTATTCCCTTTTCTCTTGCAAAACTATACATCTTACTGTTCATATATTCTTTACCATTGTCACATCTTAATTCTTTTATCATTTTTCCAGTTAAATTTTGAACTGTATTTACATATTCTTTAAAACAATCTGCAACTTGATCTTTAGACTTGATGCAATAAACTTTTGCCAATTTACTGTAGTCATCTATGAATGTTACGAAGTATTTTTCACCACAATAACCTATTGTATTATGTGGTCCATTTACATCTGTATGCACAATCTCTAATATATCTTGAGCTCTTCTTCTTTTGTTTTTAAAGGGTAAGTTATGCATTTTATTCTCTATGCATATAGCACACTTCATATACTCTGATTCAATTTCTTTAGGTATTCCTTCCAGTAACTGTTCCTTACATAAGATTTCTAGATATTTGAAATTTACATGACCAAGTGTACGGTGTAATTTTTCCTTCACTGACAATTTACTTTCAATTATATTTGCTTGTACTTTACTTTGTATATCTATGTAGCTGTTCACTTTATATAAGCTGTTTTCCTTTTGTGCTATAGCTATTACTTTTCTATTTGAATTATAAATTTTTGCCCATTGTCCTTTCGATATTACCGTGTTGTTATTATCTGTGATCCTTGCATAACTCAATAAATTTGCCTTCATTTCTTTTACATAGAATACATTTTTTACTGTTATATATGATTTAGAACCATAAACAAGAAAATGTATGTTAATATCACCAACCTTTGTGGCCTCCAGCATCCGTCCATCTCCAACTTTCACTTGCACTGGTTTTTTTAATATAACTGAATTTTCAAAATACTTGTCGCAGTTGATTATGTGGTCTGTGCATCCACTGTCTAATAACCATGTAATTTGGTTCTTATTTGACTTATCTTCGCTCACACTTGATGTCATGTTGTTTTGAATAACTAAAGTTTGGAAAACATTTTGTTGATTTTGTGTATTTGATGCACTATGTTCAGTGTGTCTACCTCGACCACGATTATTAAATCCACGACCACGTCCCCGATGATTTGAATGACCTCTTCCTCTTGTATTATTGTTATTTGTGTATCTATTATGCTGTCCTCGATTGTACCAACAGTTGCGTTTCACATGGCCTGGTTTTCCACAAATAAAACATAAATTTGAGTTAGGGGCTGACAGGGCTGACTTTGTTTCTGTTTTAAAAGCATTTGATTTGTCTGTAACTTCTGACTTTTCTTGTGGTTTTTGTGTCAAATATTTAATTTTAATTTTATTTGTTAGATATTCCACAGTTCTTTCCTCTTTTGACAACACATCCAATAAGTCTCCAATGTGACTATATTCACTGGGCAGTGCTCTTAGCATATAATTCAACTTCTCATTTTCTGATATAGTAGCACCTGCCTGTTTCAGCTCGTTTACTGATCTTTCAAAATCATCAAAAAAGGAGTCTAGTTCTTGATAGTTTTTTAACTTTAAATTTTCAAGATTGTTTCGGTAAACTATTTGCAAGGATGTTGAACCTTGTAAGTACATAGAATCAAATTTACAAATTATGTCGTATGCCGTTTCACATTCTGATATATATTCCAATTGCTTATTCGTTATTGCCCCGTAAATGTAGTTCGTTGCTTGCACATCTTTGTCCGTCCATTTTTCTTTGTCATCAGTGCTTAAGATTTTTCTCGTAATAACGTCTTGACACTTTTTGAATTGCAGAAATTTTGTTAGTCTTATTTTCCAATGTGCGTATTCTTTTCCGTCGAAAATGGGTATTACAATTTGTTGATTACGCTCCATTTTTTATTTTCAGCACACACATGTATGCCACAGCACAAAAACAATTTTCACTTTTTTTCAATCCTGCGATATTTTAGCAATCTTTTTACATATTCAATTAACCACGGACTGCTACCATATTTTGTTATTGGATCGTATTCAGAGAAACACTTATTTCCACATAATAAACTTATTTCTTTATTTAAAATATAATTACAGAATACCATTTTACTCAGTGCAAGCCATGACAGGGAAGAAGGGAAGTTGCCAACTTAGAAAAATAGAAATGTATACCAGTGTAATAACACACTAATACTTTAACAGAAATATTAGACACAACCTTCTGACGAATTTTATAACGGTTTTTTGATCTCATATTTCAATGTTTGTTTATTTACTAGACAGCAGTTTTTTTTACTTTATTATTACATGCAAAATGTTATCGGCGTTAATACAGGATAATCGTCAGATATTTCTTAAATAGCATAAACCATTCCTGGTTTATGCTGTTTTAAACTTTACAGTACTAATGGATAAAGGTCAGCATTCGTTTTACCGAGCATACAAGACCGCAGCTTTGATTAAATGCCATTTTCGGTTCATTCACCTATGTTTGAAACACGTCATTTTAAACCATATGCAAATGACTGACTTTCTAATTAACTTCAACCTCACGTTGTTTACCTTCTTAATTAAATTTAAACTAAATTGAATATTATGTTAATGACATAACAAAACGCTTGGCAGATGTTTACTTATGGTAACTTTTTTCTTTTTTATTTCTCGGTGGTAAATTCATCGAATGACTTATTTCACTCAGGGTGGAGAGGAAGGGAGTGTCAAACTTCTACTGACTAAAAACCTACCCTGTTTCTTCAGCTGCCCTTGCGTTCCGAGGTCACGGTACCTCGTTAGAACATTCCTACTACACCGGCAGGCAATGGCCCTATAGGGCCCCGTTACTAGTGGAGACGATTCTTTGAGGCGCCTCAAGTAAATATCTAAAGTAGGTATTGAAGTGAATACAGTGAATCAAAGTGTGGGAGCACTCATTCATTCACCGCCTGTAATCATGTAATATGAGGCGAGTCAGCCAAATACGGATATAAAATATAAGCTTCTGGTAAAACATGGACAACCCCAAAAACTGATCTGGGAATTGTACTCAAAACCGCTCCCTCAATAGCAGAATTTGCACAAGACAACAAAGTTAGGTTCTCATACAAATTTAAATTCATAATAATATTAAAAAAGTTAAAGAATGTAACTCTAACTCTACTAAATTTCAATTAACTCTGTTTGGCTACACTTTCACGTCTAAACCACATTACCAATTCAATTAAATTCAGTATAGAGATGGATTAGACTTTGAAAAAAGATATAGGCTCCTTTTTTCTCTGAAAAAAAAATAATATTTTTTTTCTCGTGAATAAAGACGCGGGCAGTAGCTATGTACGGAGGGTACACAGCACAATGATATGTTGAGTAAAATAGTAGCAGCAGTTCTATCTTTAAGGATAAGTAATTGTTCAAACTAGAACATAATTGAGTACACGAGCCTCAGCATCACAGCGTCAGCAACACATATTCGACACACGCGCTGGAGTCACCGGCACACCGTCAGCACTAAGAAGTGACCTAATGAGATCTTCGCTTCATCGGCTCAATACACATACAGCACACATGTAAATAGCCATCAATGTGTATTGACCATAATATTTGTATATAATATAGTTAATTATTGTAATAAATCGGTCATGAAGCTGGAGTTGCTTGTGATTCATACCCTATACTTCCTCTTACTGTGGCCAAGACACCTTTAGCCATCATCGGTCCTCATAGGATCGATGATGGCTAAAGTCTGTGGGATTGGCAGTAAGAAAACCATTCCCTGTGTACATCGCACGACGTAACGACGTACACAACCCTTATTCCTACCCAAACTCCGTCTGTTACCGTAGGTCTCCCTGTAACAGACTTCCCGTAGATAAAACCAACGCAACCTCCGCTTGGTCTGGTTTGTATGTTAGGTTAGGGCTTTAGGGTAACTAGGGTTTTAAACATTCACGACCTATAATGGTCAATTTATTAATCAAATTTTGCATTGATTCCGAAACATAAGACGAACTACTACTCGGTGACAAAAATATAACAAAAGTTTTTCGGAAGTAACAAGTCCAATATAATGGATAAGGAGACATAATGGAAATAGAAAAAGTAATACTTTCTTGCGGGAACGAAAAATATCAGGTGTCACCTTAGAATATACATAAAATTTAATACTGTCACGTTTTCGGTATTTCACGTGACCAATGGAGGAACTCACGTTTTGAATTTATTATGAACATGTAACTACATATTACTTTTGCGTTCATAATTTTTTTTTATTTAAAAAGGTTCGCGTTTGACCACCATCTCACCTGATGGTAAGTGATGATGTGGTCGAAGATGGAGCACGCTTACCAAAAAGTAACCTATTCACTCTTGACTTAAAGACTCCTAGGTAATAGCTATCGGGAAACACAGACTCCGGCAGGGAATTCCACTCCTTAGCCGTACGCATAATGAAGGTATTCCCAAAACGTTTTGTGCGTATGGGTTGGATGTCCACCATGTAACGATGGCGCTTCGCCGTTTGTCTCGTAGTCCGATGATGGAACGGGCTTGGTGGAATTAGATTGTGTAATTCCATCGCACTTTATCCATAAGGAAAAGGAATAACTGATTCCGTTCTATAATTCTAGAGGGATGCCTATAATGCTTGATTATTTAATTACCATCATTTTATATACGCATATGGCGATCTTCAAAGTTAAGCAACACTTTATGAGGTTGGTTCATGGATGGGTGGCTCTGCTATCATATCGAGATAGCTCCGTGCCTTGAAATGCACGTTAAGCCATTGTTTCTATTGTTACGGGTAGCCGGAAGCCATAAAATCTGTCACTAACCAATAATAAATACAATATGCTCTACCATACGGTCCCATGTTCACGCTAGAGGTTGCAGAAGTCTGCAAAAATTTTTGGGAATAGACCAGTGAGTGTAGAATTTTGACCTGTCTTAAACCATCTCGTTGATCAGCATCAGTACTTAGAAGGGGGCCCACTACCTCTAAAGACAACTCTGGAAATCACTGTGCCATGTCAGTCCTTCAGGGATTCTTAATGCTCTGTGCTTCTTCTTCTTCTTCTTCTTTGAGTATGAGAGAGAGAGAGATATCTTTATTTGTTTAAACATGGTAAGGTATACATACAAGAGCGTGCAAGATATTATTTTGTTTGAGACCATCATGTTTAGCAGTCAGTATCGGCGTACAAATATTTTATATAGGTGATGAGAGTAATTACAAATAATCAAAAGATTTACTTAAATAGGCATTGACAAAGTTGAACAATTTAGAAATTATATAATGTTTAAAATAATTCTTAGTCAAAATTCCAATTTAGTATTCCAGTCAAATGTAGTTTAGTTTTAATTTCCAGATTCCATATTAAATAGTTATACACATTCATATTCAATAGTATTTATGTCAACAAAAAAAAATTAATATAATATTAATGTCAGTATAAAGATTTAGTAATTAAGTCGATCAGTTAAAAGAAAACACTCTTTCGTTTACAAATAATATGCCTTTTGCGAAAGAAACATTTTAAGTTGATGCTGGAATGCCTTACTATTTAGCTCCTTCCAACGTTTAGGCAAAATGTTGTTGAGTCGAGGCTGAATATTATTTTGGGTCTAGTAGATAGCCACGCTAGTTTACATTTAGGACACTCTAGCAGATGGGACAGCTGTGAGATTCTTTCAGTGGAAATATTGACGATACAATATTTTTTTTTTCAAAATTATAAATATTTTTTTGCATACATGGGCACTTAAAAAACATCAAGAGCTAGTGTACGGTTCAAAATTGGTCGTTTCTTATGGAAAATAACTGGCAAGAGACTCCACGGTTACGGATTGTATAATTTGATTGGATTGCATAATTGTTCAGTCAACACATAAAACACACCAGTTAAATAATTACATAACTTTACAGCACCAGCCTTCATTCCGTGGAAAAAAATTTAAAATAATACAAGCAAATGCAAATACTAAGTTAACTCCAAGTCGAGGCTCCAACTGCAACCAAGTTTTGATTTAAGATCCTTAATTCACTTCAGACACAGTTTTCTACTTGGAGACAGGAATTTTGTTTACGCTTTTTGTGATTCTACAATTTCTTGACCTGTTTTTAAGAGAAATTCGAGTCGCAAAGTTGTGGATATAATATTAAATCATATCAACGTCGCATTTGGTAATCGAGGAAGCCAAATAACATTGTTGACAATTTTGACATTTTTTTAGGGTTCCGTAGCAAAAAACGGAACCCTTATAGTTTCGTCATGTCTATCTGTCTGTCTGTCCGTCCGTCCGTATGTCACAGCCATTTTATTCCGAAACTATTAGGACTATACATGTGAAACTTGGTAGGTGGATAAAATATGGTGGAGATAAAAAAAATATTTTCTGTTTTATAAAACCTATGCGTGTGTGGTATCTATAGACAGGTTTTTAAAAATGACATGGAGATATCTAAAACTACGTTTTCATAAAGTTAATCGTTTAAAAGATATACGCTTCCAAAGTGGTAAAATGTGTGCCCCACCTCCTCTAATTTACAAAAAGAAATGCTGTAGATCTTAATGTAAACTTTCAACCAAAATTGGTTTGAATGAGATCGGGTCAGCAGTTTTTGAGAACAAACATATTTTCTATAACCACAAATATAACTTTATAATTCATACAAACACTATGAAAAACAAAATTATTTAGCGTACTTACTACGGAACCCTTCGTAGGCGAGTCTGACTCGCTCTTGGACCTTTTTTTTGTAGTTTGATATTATTATTACGGAAACTTGTACACATTCTCATGAGAAAACTTAAGAATTTTGGTTCGTTTTAAAAAACATAGATATAAGCCTATGATATTCCCATTACTGAAACACAGTGAAACAGAACTCCTCTATAAAAGCTGATGATGTGGTCGAATATGGAGCACGCTTAACTAGAACTATCCTATTCACTCTTGTCTTAAAGACCCCCAGGTTATAGCTATCAGGAAACACAGGCTCCAGCAGAGAATTCCACTCCTTAGCCGTACGCATAATGAAAGTATTCCCAAAACGTTTTGTGCGTATGGGTGTGTGGGATGTCCACCATGTAACGATGGCGCGTCGCCGTTTGAGAACAGTGGTTTTGATGGAAATTACACAAAGTAATGAGTTTGCCTGGATTTAAATCCATGACTTACAGCTCGTATATCGTACCTTTAATCATTGTTCATAGTAAATCAAGTTAATTTAGCAGTGCGCTTAAACTCCTAATATGCACACGGATCTTTGATACCTTATTCACGATAAGTCATTGCCTTTTAAGGGTAGTTAGTAGTTACAGAAAATCTGACTCCAGTCTTGTCAAAAGATATTGTTACGAGCTGGGGTTCGGGAAAGATTTTTTTTTAATTAAAAATAGGTTCGCGTTTGACCACCATCTCACCTGATGGTAAGTGATGATGTGGTCGAAGATGGAGCACGCTTACCTAAAAGTAATTAATTAACGCCTATTAGACCAAAATTAACACAGTTATTCTCACTACAATACGTGTCACTTAAAACTTAAATTGCACCGAAATTCAATTGTAGAGCTTCGATTATATCGCGTATTCGCCTCGTAATAAGACTACCGTCTGCGTTCTTTCGCAATATATTTATACCCCGATCTGCGTTCTAGAACATTCTTGTACAATTAAATCACTGCCTATACTGCCAAGAATGTTCCAGAAACTACTCGAGATACTTAGTACTGCTACTCGCCGCCAGGTGGCGTTAGTGTCTCGAACGTTCTAGAAGTCGAAGTTTCTCGACGTATTCAGTACTGCTACTCGCCGCCAGGTGGCGTTAGTGTATCGAACATTCGGATTCAGCGGGAGGACACGCCCGGGTGTCGTCATTGTGAGGACCACCTGGAGGACACGGTGGAGCATACGGTGGAGGTGTGCCCTGCTTGGGTGGAGCACCGTCGTGTCCTCGTAGAGGTGGTCGGCGGCGGTGACCTCTCGCGCCCTGCTCTGGTTCAGACCATGGTGCGGAGCGAGAGGGAATGGGGTGCGGTCGCCTCCTTCTGCGAAGCAGTCATGCTAGCGAAGGAGGAGGCCGAACGCGTGAGGGAGAGGCAACTCTCTTCCTCGCGCCCCAGCCGCCGCGGATGACGCCCCGGGTGTCGGGGATCACGAGCCGATTTCCGGCCACCGTAGGCTCGGGCCTGCGGACGGCGAGCAGGGGTCGCTCACCGTCCGGTAAGGACCAGGCCCGGGTCGGCGGCGCGTCGTGTTCCACGCGCGCCTCAAAGAGCTGTCAATACCAGTGACGGGGCCTCATAGGGCCATTGCCTGCCGGGGTTTGCGGGAAAGTTCTACCAAGGTACCGCAGCCCCGGAATAGGGCAGCCGAAGGAACAGGGTGGGTTTTTAGTCAGTAGAAATCTGACACACCCTTTCGCTTGACCCAGAGCGGAAGAAGTCATTCGATGATATTCCCACCACAAAAAAAAAAGGCCTGACTAAGTCTGGTAGGTATTAATATTTAGACTTAAGCATCTGCATTTTAGGAATGCGAAATATTTCATGGATTTGAAGTCAAAACAAGTAGTATACACATGTATGTTGCGCGCGTGTGATGCCATTTGCTACTTTTGTTAGCTTAGGTAAACCTTACATGCTGTTTCCGGCTACGGGTATCGTTTCTTCATCTACCTATTTGACTGTTTCATGGGCTAGCTAAATCGCCTTTTGTTCGCTTATTAGCCAATAAATCAAGACCAAGACCAAGTGTGGATCACAAGCTTTCACTGAATGATAAATGTTTATTTATTAACGTTGTATAAAATATTTTTATATTTTTTAAAATTACGAATGAGCTCGCCCTTGACTTCGATCACACCTGATGGTAAGTCTAAGATGAGGTCTACGATCGAACGAGCGAGCCCAGAAGATGTATTTCTGGATTATCTGTACTTATCTGTAAATATGTTATTTGAGTTATAAAAAAAATATGTATTGTTTTATTTAGTAGTTCGGGTTTATTACGCGGTTCGCTAAGAAATAAATCGAGAGACAAATACGACACAATGTCTTCTTTAAAATGAATATTATATCATATTAAAAACGGGAGCTGTTTTTCCCTCACGTTTCATGCTTGCATTCAACAATATTTATATTTATAAAGAAGGAGCTGGGTGGCAGCCATTGCACTCAGGGGCGGATCTACCTATGGGCTATTTGGGCTGCAGCCCAGGGCCCCGTGGATATAAGGGGCCCCCTGCCAGTTTTCATTAATAAAATAGACGATACTTTTAAATCTATATATATAATCAAGACTAAAATTAACACTTTACAGCCATCTTCTTTCACTCACAACGGATATGAAATAAAGGTGCGGCATTCTTTACAATTAACCATGGTTGATGGTAAAGTGTGCAGTGCTCTGAGTGATACATCTTGTAGTAGGTGCTATATTTGTGGTTTAACTCCACAAGACATGAATGATATAGATAAATCACGTAGCAAAACTGTAGACTGTCACTGTAAATATCAATTTGGACTATCTCCTCTCACTCGCATATCCGATTCTTTGAATATTTTATTCACGTTTCCTATAGATTAGATTTCAAAAAATGGCAGAACGCGTTCATCAGACGATAAAGCTCTTCTTGCACAGAAAAAACATGTCTAGCAACAGTTTAGGCAGCGACTTGGTCTAACGGTCAATAAACCGCGAAGTGGAGGAAGTGGCACATCCAACGATGGAAACACTGCCAGAAGGTTTTTTTGTAATTCAGCTATTTCAGCGGAAATTACTGGATTAGACAAAGACCTTATTGACAGATGTCATAATCTGCTGCAGTGTCTTTCGTGGGGATACAAAATTAATAACGCGGTTTTTGAAGAGTATGCTCTAGACACAGCACGTAAGCTTGTTGCTACCTATCCATGGTACAACCTACCCTCGTCTGTACATAAGGTCCTCATTCATGGTTCGGAAGTAATTAACCATGCATTATTGTCAATAGGTGAGCTTTCGGAAGAGGCCGCGGAATCTTGCAATAAGTTAGTTAAACAGTTTAGGCGTGACAACACGAGGAAAATGTCCCGGGTTGTCACAAACACCGACTTGAAACATAATTCGGATCCATATATTTCTGGTTTAAGAAGGTTACCACGGAAGAAGAAATCTATACTATCTAAAGAGGTGTTGAATTTGTTGTCGGTATAGAATTAAATGTATATAGTTGAATAAGAAACACTAGATTTATATTATTTTAGATACAGCTCCTATTATGTAACTAATATAGTTTTGTCCATTTCTGTGTTTGTAGTCAGGTAATAATTAGGTATTTAATTTATTTTTACTATAAAAATGTAAATATTTAAGTTTATTAGTTATTAAGTTGCAATTCTTATCTTGTATTCAGTATGTGTTTCGTCAAGTATAATAACTGCATTATTTTTTCGATTAAAAAAGTTTTATAACATTAATTCGCTTATTTTCATTTTATTATAACGTAAAGTATTACAAAAAATCATAATAATAATAATAATTAGTATTGATAACGACAGTCATTACCTTCGCGAAACCCTATGACCGCCTCTCTTAGGGCGCGGAACCACTGTGCATCGAGACGTACCTTGCACTGCTTAACAGACACACAAACGAAAGAATTTTGTTGCCTGCGGCGAAAAATGGATCCTGTTCGACAATCGTAAGCACTCAACAAATTGGTTGGATCCTGGATTAGCATCTAAACGTTTTCCTAAACAAAAACTGGCCCCTAGAACTGGTGTAACTCATCACCTACCAAACAGGACGAGCATTACTGCAGAACTGAACACAATTATGGAGAAGCTCGCACATCTCCAACCAGCTTTGGTCAATCGCTCGACTCCGCTGCTCCTGCACGACAACGCGCGTCCTAATACTACACAGCAAACGGTTTACAAGTTACAAGAGCTGGTGTTGGAAGTTCTCCGCTATCCGTCGTACTCACTAGACCTTGCGCCTAAAGACTTTTACTTTTTCCTGAATTTGGATAACTTCTCAAAAAAAAAATCAACAGCCTAGAGGCAGTAAAAAATGCCTTTGCAAAATTTGTTGCCTCCCATCCAACTGATTTCTTCAAGAAGGACTTCAATAAGCTACCACTGCGTTGGAAAAGATGCATCGATTGCATGGGTGATAAATAGAAGATTACTGATTTCATGATTAACGGCAATTTCATTGGTAAAGATCTAATATATTCAGATGAACACCTGACGTAAGATGATAAGATGAATGATAAGATCTTATTTTTGAAAATAAAGTTGTTTATATTTCCACTAATTGCTGTATACCATCTTAATTATTAATTATTCTGGCATTAGCAACCTCTAGCTATGAAGAAGAGAAAATTTCGAACGAGTGACGGTGTAAGTCATTGGTCAATTCTATCCATATAATACATATGTTTAAAAAAGAATGAGTAAATAAAGGAATTTGCAGAAAATGCAGAAAGATCGTCCAATAACTGTTTGTAATTATATAAATAAATTACTATACTTAATAAAGGCCTGATTCTTCCGTCTCCCTTTCACTACTAATAAACCAACCAACCAGACGTACCTACTACAGGGCACCATCCTCACTTGGTCAATATACCATCTTGTCATACTAAGCGATTTTCCTCTACATTTTTTGTGCGCTCTTTGTCGGTCGGACTTCGACCGGTCTTCGAATCGGTTTGGAACTCTCTGTCGGCTTCTGTGTTCTTTTCCACATATGACCCGTCTGCCGCCTTTAAAGTAAGAGTGAACAGGCAACTTCTGTGCTCTGTCTTCATATAGTAGACCTCATCTGTCGTTTATCATCAGGCGTGATCAAGGTCAAGAGCGGACTCAACAGCAATAAAAATTAAAAAACGAACTCTTATTAAATAAATTCAATTTAATCCATTTTAGCCCTGTATTTTCATGCCAGCCAGTATTTCCATCAAATAGGATACAGTTTCTTGACAAAATGACAATTATTTGAATGATTAAGGGGCCCCCTAGCAGTTGTAGCCCAGGGCCCCACAAATTCACGATCCGCCCCTGATTTCACTCGATCTCTGGTTGGCCGTCGTGATTATTCATGATTTCAAATCAAAAGTCGTTCGTGCTTCGGTTTGCACACTAAGATATTTATTTATTTATTTGTCTCAGACCATTGATCCATAGAAATATCCATATTCGTTCCGTGGCTGTCATGAAAATCTTTCATTCAGCGTTATTTATTTATGCTAAAATGATAGGTAGTGCAAAAAAAAAATGAAATCCGCATCCGCAAAAAAAATTGTATCCATAGCAGCCCTGATTGAGACTAGGCTACGCAAATGCGTAACGTTATAGCTATCTATCCTATAATACATCCAGAAATCTTCAACAACAAAGTAAATGGCACCAAATTTTAGTACTGGGTAACTCGACATACAAATATATCCTATATCCACATTGGAACCGTGCGCAAAATCCGTTCGAAATGACATACCCACCGATCGGAGTGGGATAGCTATCAAATATTTATGGGACAATCCTTTCCGACTGATTGCAATGTACTCGCGTCGCGACATTGAGCTACTATGGAATGGATATTAAAAAGTACTGGTGAAAAATAGTGAGGTTTTATTTGTGATTTGGTTTCGAACGGGACGTCAGTTTGTTTGATATTTTTTTCGGAATTGCTTTTTGTTTTTTTTTTTTACGATGTTGTCAAAATATGGAATGGATAAATGTTTTTATTACGATCAGCGGAGAGGTTTTGAATTTAAACCTGACCAGAAAGTTAACGCATGAAGGGTCGTATCTCCTGAACGGTATGATTACCCGATACAATGTTCATTAATCTGATATGATTAAGTTTTTTTAAATTATTTTATTGAATGAAACTTATTTCGGATTAAAGCCAATAAATACAACAGTTTTAAACAGACTTAAATTTAAAAAAGGAAGCATTCAAAATAAATGTAATTGTAGCTGCACAAAATTGGAGTTTGTAGAAAAATTTAAATATATAGGTCTAACAATAGACAAGAACTTTAATTGGAAAATACATGTAAATGATATTTGTAATAGGCTAAGATCAGTATTAAGTAAGTTTTACCAATTAAAAAATGTACTAAATAAACAAACATTAAGAATAGTTTACTTCGCACTTGCCGACTCGCTAATGAGTTATGGACTCCTTGTGTACGGGCGAACCTTTAGAACATATTTAAATGACATTAAAGACATACAAATAAGACTGCTAAAGTACCTCATTAGTAAAAATGTTAAAGATAAGTGTAACAAAGAATATAATAAGTTATTTCCTATTTGTAAAATTGTACCAATAGATAAAAAAGTAGATTATTTGGTAGGACTGAAATATTATTATAACGATGAACACAAAGTTAATGTTAAGAATAAGTACAATACACGTAGGGTTCCAGAAAATAAACTGGTTCTACCCAAGATAACGAATTATTACGGAAAGAGGACATCTAAGTATTTGGTACCTCAAGTATTTAACAAAATAGAGTTATTAAGAGAAAAAATAAAAATAAGTAAAGGAACGCTAAAGAAAAAACTAAAAAATATATTGGAATGCTAATCATATATTTAGGTAATTAACACATTGTTACTGTGAGATTATAGATTATAGATATAGGATTGTATTGCAACATATTGTGTAGAAGAAATTGGAATGGTAAATGTTAACGTATAAAGAGCGCCTCTCGCCATCAAACGTAAAAGTTTGGCGAGTTTAGATTTAAGTGATACCTCTGTATATAAATAAATTAAATAAATAAATAAAAAAAAAAATAAAAAAAATCCGAAAAAAATATCTTAAAATTTTGTTTCGGAATTGTTTCCTATTTTTACGAAGCCTTGTTTTTATAGGTGGTGGGTTTTTGTCTTTAACCCTCGACCAAACAGGACCAGTATAAGTTTGAAGTATGTACTTATCAGTGGTATCATTCCTCCTAGGCAGATGATCCGATATGATTTCATTTTTCTGGTCATTTGATTCTTCTATAACGATTAATTATTAATTAACAAATAAATATGATGTTTTGTAAACTTAGCGGACTACTTATAAACCACCTTTGTTCCGTTGCCGGAATCGAACCCGCAATACGCAGAGCTGGAGCTAATTACCAACCGTTATATGTACGAAATGTTTACTTTTATATTATTTAAGTCCGCTCAAGTGGTGCTTTCTCAAAAGTCCACGATAACCTTCATGGTTGTCATATGTTTGAACAAAACGAATTCTATGTACTTTAAAAGAGACGTTGACCTCTGAGTTTGTTTCGGAGTTTGTACTCAGAATAATCAGCTAGGCAACACTGGCCTCATCAAGTTTAAAAGCTGACCAAAATTTAAGACTTCAAATCAAATCAAAATTATTTTATTTTACATAGGCCTACATGGACGTGGCCTAAGACGTCAGAAGTGCACGCTTCGAAATTGGTCGTTTCCTATGGAGAAGAACCGGCGAGAAACTCCACGGTTACTCTTCTAAAAAAAAACTTGATTTTCACAATCTGCATTTTTTTTTTGTATGAGAGGACAGTATAGACTGATTGACATAATATAATGTAATATTACTAATCAGAAATGAATCTCAGTCTATAGAGTTACTTGCTAATTGCAATAGTATTGTTTGACCTTAGAAAGTCAATATCAGTAATATATTATCACTTTCGAAAAATTTTATTCATATAATATGACATAATAATATGAAAACAGAAAAGTTACTTGAAATGCGCAAATAGAATGTTATCAACTAGGAACGTAAATTTTAGTTTAACTCTAGTTGTTTAATGGATTTTTATACCACATAGTATAGAAATAATATAAAGTTCCAGAAGCACACATTTTTAACCTAATTTTTGTTATGTTTGGCTAATCAGAGTTCGTTGAACTTTGTCTCATTGTTAGTTTTAGACCTGCTTTTCCTGGTAATCGAGATACAATTACCTATTTAATGCTATAGTTGAGCACTATTTTTAGAGATTATATTTAAGGTAGCAGAGATTTACTTTAGACAGCACTTCGGAGAATAAGTTAGGGAGAGCAATGACAAGGCGTGAAGTCGAAATGAATGTTTTTATTAAAATAGAATTGGGTATAGGTATATAATAGTAGTGTTTACAAAAGTTTAACAGTGGTCATTGTGTGAGCGTGCTCTCAGGGCACGCGTGTCGTATGTCTGTTTACATTTATTTAATTTATTGAATTTAGAAAAGTATTCCTCTTCGTTCATTGTATGAGCGGTTGGTTATCAAAGCGAAGGGTAGGTAATCAGGTTGGCTACACCTACTATAACTTGATTGCTTATACTCGTATAGTCTAGTCATTAATATAAGTAAGCAATTCGCTAACTTATTTTATAACTACCAACAAATAATCTCACGGCTCAAAAATCGTTCGCCACTTCCCAAAGTGTCGTCGTCAACACAAGTGCAATCCAAGTCAAACGTTCATCTCACAAGTAGGTATTGTCATCGCGACGTCTTCGCTACTCTCCAAGATTGACATCTCTTTCAGTATTTGCCGTACACTCTCATGACACTGGTGACACATTTTTTGGAGTCACGGAAGAAATTGTTTTCTTATTTTATGTTTGAAGAGTTTGTTTTAAATACCTATATCAATTATAAATAATAAAATCAAGCAATCAAGTTGAATGAATGAAGAATAAATCCAGTTTAACTAACACACGCATTTGTTCTAATCTTTGTTATCTCTTAAAATAGTTTTTGTATTATATAGCTTAACCTTTAATATCTTTTGTTTTTTGTTTTCTATCTGTATAAAGTGGTCTGCTTGCGATTGATTTTTGATGAAATCTGACTCCTAACAAACAGGGACTTATACCTATATAGTTTAGGAGTCAGTGTCTCTAGTGTCACATATTTTTTTTTGTTTATTTTGGCTTATAGTTTATTTAACCATGTGTTGTTTTGTAACTCTTTTTGAGTAATAAAGATTTATTTATTTTTAGTTTTATCATCTTGTTCTTGGCGGGATTAACACTAGATAATTTTCTGTCAATTAACCATCGGTTCATATAGGGGACTGGTGCCTAAACTAAGCCACAAGCTTAGTTTAGGCACCAGTTTCCCACAATATTTACCCTCAAATTGTATTTATGTCACCATGTGTTGTAACTGTATGAAATATTGTGTCGAGAAAATAAAAATTATTTTATTTTTTATTTATTTTATTTTTATTTTCTCGACACAATATTTAAAAATGTAATCAATATGTATACACATATAATTATATACATATTGATTACATTTTTAAATATGAATAAAATACAATATAAACATTTAAAAATATAAAAAATAGTAGCCCACCGGCATCGAGAACAGGGTCCAAGCTACCGGTCGTCAGGGCTCTTGAGAGAGGCACCTCATCACAATACGCGCCGTTTTCAGAAGTACAGCTTTCTGGATCAAGCCTTTGATCCAGCTGCCCAACGAGAGCCTGCTTATTATTATTATTATTATATAAACACATCAATGAATGATGTCATGGTTGACTGGCAGAACATGCCTGATTAAGTGCGCGTCTGTACATTTGCATGCGTTAATCTTTATAAAAAATGTTAGTATGTTCGTCCTCTATTCTTAAGCTATCGATCACATTGTGATGAAACTTAGGCAGTGTGTTCTAAGGAGAAGCGAGAAGCTTCTGAATAAAAAAACCAGTGGCGCATAAGCGAAATTACCTGAGAAATAAGTAGTGGGCAAAAGCTAGTGATAGTTAGATAAATACAATACCTAATTAATTATCTTTTAATATAAATGCGACATTTACCGTGTCATTTGTGTTATACAAATGCGAAATTTACTGTGCCCTTAATGTTATAAATATAAATGCAAAATGAACCGTGTCATTAACGTTTTGAATAAGTTTAGTTTAAAAAATGTCACAATACTGATACAAATTCTGTACAAAACCTTAACTAAAAATTAAAGTTATAGTAGTTAACATAAATTTAATTATGTTGGTAAGGACAAAGGTCATTAAACTGCTCAACTAAATGTCTATGAATTACCTATATTATAGACGAAGAACATAGGATAGTTTTTAAATCGGAAGAACTTTCCTATGATTCCAACACAACTAGCGTATTGACAAATTCAATACATAAAAATTAAATTATATAACGCATACCCACGAGCATAAAGAAATTTCTAACCATTTGATTAGTTTGAATAAAAATAAGTTCAAAATTCAAATTATCTACAAATAAAAGTAATATAGAATCTGGTAATGAGTAGGTAAGGTACTTATCATATCGACGCTGGAAAGGAAAAATTATCCAAGCGACATCAGACTAACTTTACAGTAGAGCAGTTTAAAGTTTGAATTTTTTTTTCTACATTATAGTATACTGTAATGTAGAAAAGATAAAAAAATATCCAAATAAATTTCTAAGAATTAGGCTTTTGGACCATTATAAGAATTTACACGATTTTTATTCTGAAAATTCAAACTTTAAACTGCTCTACTGTAAAGTTAGTCTGATGTCGCTTGGATAATTTTTCTTTTCCAGCGTCGATATACGTATGGTTAGATTTTTTTTAATAAATAGGTCTGATTAAATATCACGCTTTGCAAAAGGTTAAGTAGAGTGCAGTGACTTTTGCATTCCGGGGCCGCGGTATCTCGTTAGGACATTCCTGCAACCCCGTAAGGCCATTGCTTTTTGGGGTTGCGGTACTATCGGGCCCCGTCAATGCTGCTGACTGCTCTTTGTATAGCAAGTATAGCAACAAATCTATTTTAATAGTATAAATCGGAAAAGCTTGTTTGTTTTTCAAATGCGCTAATAACGTTGCTCGCCTGTCGGTTTTCTACAGATTGTACTTCGGGGAGTGTGCGCAGGAGCTCCTTGACCTGATTCCTCCATCTCCCTTTCACTACCGGTCTACCAGACGCACGGCTGGCTACCACCCACACTTGGTTGATATACCGTCTTGTCGTACCAAGCGCTTCTCCTCCACATTTATTGTGCGCACAGCCAAGCTGTGGAATTCTCTGCCGGCTTCTGTGTTCCCTGCCACTTACGACCTTTCAGCCTTTAAAGCACGAGTAAATAGGCATCTTCTGGGCTCGCTCGTACCATCTTAGACCTCATCTATCGCTTACCATAAGGCGAGATCGAGGTCCAGAGTGGTCTCATCAGTAATAAAGAAAAATCTTCAAAAGTACTTTGTGGATTTTAATGATATTTGGTATGGAAATAGCCTGAAGTCGAAGTAGAATTCGAAGATGTGTGACATGCACCAATTCATACCGAGTCCTCATGATAGTTTTTCTTTTCTTTTTTTATTAATAATAGGTTCGCGTTTGACCACCATCTCACCTGATGGTAAGTGATGATGTGGTCGAAGATTGAGCACACATACCTAGAAGTAACCTATTCACTCTTGACTTGAAGACCCCTAGGTTATAACTATCGGGAAACACAGACTCCGGCAGGGAATTCTCTCACCTCAATATAAAAACATTTGATATCAATGGCATATTATGACATAGCAACAAATATATTATACCGTGGGAGACTTATGCCTAACTAGACTTACGTCTGTATTTCAGGACACCGGGTCTCCGCCCCTTAGTTAGTTACATTTCAGTCAATATGTGATAAGTAATCGCATCGTCACATGCGGTAAGCACTATACTTAACTTAAACAAGTTTTATTATTTTTACATGGGTACTTATTTATAATACTACACATTGCAGGGTTAGTAGGATTAGTATTTAATTGTTGGTGTCTGTGCTAGTCTGTCGTGTGTAAATGTGTCTATATGTGAGAGATTGGACCCCTTATCCTCTCGTAGAGCGAAGGCCTGTAATGAGAACATTAAGGGCTGGTTATTAATATTTAATTATGTTATACCAACAAGTATCAATGTTAGCGGAACTGCAGACGCGTCAATTTTAATTAACAGGTCTTAAGCACAGAATGAGGTTATTTCAAGACTTACCGCTGGTAACCGGAGCCGCTGCTATACTATTGAAGTTTCCGTTTTCTCGTAGATCCCACCATTAAAACTATTTGGGATTGGGTTTCTTACAAAGCAAGCTAACTAGTTATTACCTTTTGGTTATATTATGTAAAAAAATAACCCATTTTCTGCCTATCCAGAGCGTAGGCCTATCCTTATTTCCCTTCTATCGATATTGTGCTTTCTCTCGCAATTTCACGAGGAAAATATCCAAGGCGTCCGCCATCTCCTTGTCGGTCTGCCACGACCGTCTCGCTGTCTCAGAGTTCCATTCCGGTGATATTCGGGCCCACAGCTGTAATGGTATTCAGTAGACATGGCCTGCCTAGTTTCACTTCAGTTTTGTAGATTTTTGAGCTTTATTTGCTTTCTGGAGTGCAACATGGGTGTTTCTTGTCCGGTCTCTGTAAGTTTTGCATTCAGTATACTGCGCTCCATTGCTCGTTGGTAAACCCTGAGTTAGAACATCTGGTATTAAATATTTATTTTCAATATTACATATGTATTTTTTATTACATGCATTACCTAAGTACCTACTTATTTCGTTTAAACTGTTGTACATCAATGTCACCTTCAAAGGCGAACTACTGTCTCCTAAAAAATAAAAATAGACCAAGAGTCTGTGTATTGGAAGCCAAAGTTCCTCCAGAAATGCTCACAGAAGGCTTTGAAATATGCAAAAACTTATAAGTAACATACATACATTAAAAATCATAGCATGATTTAACTATTATTACACAAAAGACATCAACCAAAATGGGCCATACCGCAAACAGACGTATTGGGAAAAAAGGAATTCATAGATAATTTAGTTTTAATATTTAATGAACATTGGTCTCTAATTGGGAGTGTCAAAATAAATAATATTAAAAAAGAATTAAAAAGATTTTTTGTTGGTTATTTTGTTTGTGTATGGTGACAGTTGCGGTACAACGTGCGAGGTGCGTGAATGAACAAAACGCCACCGTTTTTCCGACGACGAAAACGGTTGCAGAAAACGGTTGTCGTTGCAACAAAGTTTCTTGCAATGTACAAAGTACAAACGGTTCAAGTTGCAAATGTATGAAACGGTTTACTGAATAAACGTTTTATCGGACAACATTATGATGTTTAGCTTAATTATTCGTGGCATAAATGGCATTTAGCTTTTTTATATTTACTGTCTTTATCGAAATGCGAGCAAAATCTCTGGTGTATTTTCGCGGTACAGACGTTGCGATGGGTTGTAAATTATTATATATAATATAATTAGTTTATTAAATATTATGTGTACACTTGAATATTTACAATTCACTCATAAGCAGATCAATTTGTAAAAAAACAAAACAAATAATGAGGTCTCAGTTTGCGAGTGCAAGATTATAACTGACCAAAAAAATGTAAACAAACACTCAAGCTCACTGATTCCAATTCCAGGAATTATATCGTCTGTATAGTTCACTTTTCATGGAAATAACTGTTTGTGCGAAACGAAACGGAACGATGTCGCGACAAGTGTGATCGTTTAATCAATGAGTTCTCAACTGTATTTTCATAATTGTAAAATACAAAATCGCATCAAGTAATTCGAAAACTGGTTTATGCAACGAAGATTGATTGGACCCACAAACTTAAAACGGTTTAACCGTCGCAGAACGTAAAACGGTCTTTGAAAACGGTTTGTTGTCAAAACACCCACGACTAGTGACGATTGTCAATGTCATTCCATTCGATCGTTATTCGCTTTGCGTTTGCGCTCTTTTTCGTATCGTATTGTGAATATTATTTCACTTTGGATATTTTTGACGACTTGTGCTATTCAAAATGGATTCTGATGATTAGCTCACCTGATGGTAAGTGATTATGTGGTCGAAGAAAGAGCATGCTTACCTAAAAGTAACCTATTCACTCTTGACTTAAAGACTCCTAGGTTGTAGCTATAGGGAGTTTTACAAATAAACGATTTTTTTTATATTAATCAATTTGATACAAAACTTCTTATCTATATGTTTTCTTTGTACTGTAAGCCACTCAATAAAATCAAAAATAGTGCAATTTTTTTATGTTCATGTTCTGGCCCAAACGCCAAACTGAGTGGTTGATGTCCTTTCTTATTAAATTTAGTTCATTGATATAAAACAATTATTTATTTGATAGTATTAAAATATCATACATTATTTATTTATTTAAGAAGTATGGAGGACTAACAGTACCATGTAAATCCAAAACACTGTATCTTAAGTAAGATAGTGTTTTGGATTAACAACGCTCATACGATTTCTTTTAGCCTGTTCTATCGTCCTGCATTCACACATTTTTTACTTTGTATGGAAAGTTCTGAGATATGACTATGCTAATAACACTGTATTTACTTATAAATACAGTTTTACTATCACAAAACACGGCAACTTAAGATACCGTAATTTTAGATACAGTGTTTTGGTAAAACAAAGTAGCATGCTTGCGCGTTGCGGGCGCACCAATCAGGAGCGAGAACTGGCGGCCATCTCAATGGTTATTGGATGATTTGACAGAGAACAAACGAACGACTGCCGAGAGCAGGGATCATCTGTAATTTTTTTTGTAGAGAGACAGAGACTGTTTCCTTTATTTTCCAAGACTTTAAAGTTATTGTGTTGAAGAATATATGGAACCGTGTAGTTGGTCTCATTTCCATAAGATGGTTAAAGAAATGAAAATTTCTTCTGCAGAGTTAATGCATGACATGTACAAAATGTAAAAAATATTACGAATTAGCTCATAAGTCAATGCCACTTCCTTATAATTCTTTCGATTTTTAACCGACTTCTAAAAAAGGAGGAGGTTCTCAATTCGGATGTTTGTATTTTTTTTTTTTTTTTTTTTTTTTAACCGACTTCTAAAAAAGGAGGAGGTTCTCAATTGGGATGTTGGTATTTTTTTTTTTTTTTTATGTTTGTCCACGCATAATTCCGTCGCTTGCCAACCGATTTGAAAAATTCTTTTTTTGTTGGAAAGGGTATACTTCCCAAATGGTCCCATGAAAATTTTATCGAAATCGGACGAGCCGTTTCTGAAAAATCAAAAAAAGTCGAAAAAAATAATTTACCTTGATGATCTTTTCGTTTACTCTGCATTGCGTTTTTTGTTCGCGCATAGCTCCGTCATTTACGAATCGATTTGGAAAATTCACTGACCCACTAAAAAGCGCGAAAATAAAAACTTTTTTGCAAAAAATAAAACCGACTTCCATATCAAAACACTACAAAGCCAAAAATAATTTTAATTTCGGAAGGCGGTGTGAAAAAAAAAGAAAATACAAAACCAATAACACCGACTACCGAAATTAAAATTATTTTTGGCTTTGTAGTGTTTTGATATGGAAGTCGGTTTTATTTTTTGCAAAAAAGTTTTTTGTACAATATATTATATAAAGACGTAGCTACAAAACATGGATGTGGCTGTGACTTACTCAAAAAGATATGATCGTCTTTTGAAAACCTTGTCTTTTGCTTTGAATATATGATCTACTTACTTAGTTTATTTTTTTATGCACCTGCCATGTTGTCTCTTCATCACCCATGGCTGACTGGTAGAGAATGCATAAGGCATTAAGTCCGCCTTTGTACATTTTGTGTTGCCTAAAGTTTAAATAAATAAATAAATCTATAAGGTTTCCATGTCTGCTAATGATTATGGTAGGAGAATATAAACAAATACATTTCTTGAAAAGAAAGGATGCACAAAACCTTTTAGTGAAATTGCAAATGGCAAACCAATCTACTCCATTCATTACCCACTAATTTTCCAATTTTGGTGTTCTTGTTGCTAAATTAATTTTGATGATTAATAAATTATTATGTAAGTTCATAATCCTTTATTGTTCTATTAGTTTTCTATTATCTTCCAGTTTTTATATGAAACTGTAAGACTGATTCTGTTGCCATAATAGTTAAAAAATGATTTTACAAACTTTTTGTAAAATATATACCTAATTGTGAACCTACGAGTTTTTTTAACTTGATATTTTATTTTTCAATACATATGATAGACACCATCTAATAAAAAATCCGTCTGCAACTTCCTATGATATATTTCTAGGCCCTGTTTTATCAAGTCAATACACTGTATGTTTCTACAGTGTATTGTCATAACAAAATCTTCATTTGCTTCTGATGACTATTATGGCAATTCAATTTATTCACGATTATTTGTTGTGTATATTCTACTTTTATATGAAACCTAGCGAGCTAGATTACTTATAAAATTACCTTGAATTTGATACCAAACACTGAATACTTTCCAAAGTAACTTTTGGAGTAATCTTCGAAAAACAGAAAAACCATTTTTGCTCAATTTCTCAAATTTTGTTTTTTGTAGTTACAGTGTATCGGATTGTCACGTTACAACAGTTATTAAATAACGAAAATATATAGTATAGTAGACAGTAAGCCAATTAAAAGTCCTCACGTTTAGAGGCAGGAAAATCTTAAATTGAACACTTAAAAGGTGTATAAGTCAAATCATAAATCCAAAGAATCCATAACGTGTTTGTAACTTATATCTATTAGTTCTTTAACTAGAGAGCTTGTTAGTATCCATATCCCCCGCACAAACTACTTTATAATCAGAGAGTTAAAACTCCTATCTACCGTCGTCAGTTAATATGAGTTACAATAATATAATCGCCCAATTCACTTGTTGTAAATGGAAAGTGAATTCCAACGTCCCAAACGGACCCTTTTTGCCCAACTATCCTGTTTTCTATAAGCCGTAAAACCGACATCACTCCCATTGATCGTATACTACCCGCAATACGATGTCACTAGCTGCGTACTGATACACTCCAATTTGTGAGCCACTCTGAGAAGACAGTATCAAATAAATAATTTAATATCGGTCTGACTTATCTTAGTTTTACGACTTATTGATCGTGTTCGGGCAAAGCTGGACATATCTACAAAAGCTTTCGTATCCCAAATAAAAATTAGAGGGAAAAAATAACAACCATAAAAAATAAGTAAAAGTGAAAGTGTGTTTGTTTGTTTATCCTTCTTTCACGTCAAATTGGAGCAACGGTGTTATAGTTTTTGGTGTGTGATAGTTGTAGGGATGGAGAGTGCGGAGAGAACACGAAGGGCATATGATGGAACACGGATGGGTTTTAGTCAGGAAAAGTCTGACACACGGTTACATTACATTTTCTATCGGTTACATTTCGGGGAGTGTGCGATGGAATTACACAATCTAATTCCACCAAGCCCGTTCCATCATCGGACTACGAGACAAACGGCGAAGCGCCATCGGTACATGGTGGACATCCCACCCATACGCACCAAACGTTTTGGGAATACCTTCATTGTGCGTACGGCTAAGGAGTGGAATTCCCTGCCGGAGTCTGTGTTTCCCGATAGCTATAACCTAGGAGTCTTTAAGTCAAGAGTGAATAGGTTACTTTTAGGTAAGCGTGCTCCATCTTCGACCACATCATCACTTACCATCTAGCTAGACAGGAAGCCTATCCCAACATTCCCAACATACATAGTTGGGAAAAACTCAGTAGATGATAATGAATTAGGCCTTCTGTGATCTAAGCTTTATCTACTCAGCCGCTTAGAAGTATAACGAGAAGGTACAACAATTAATATACATTTTGACATGACAATATTATTTACTTTTTCAAGTAATAGAATATGCTTTTCTTATTTTTATACTTTACCATTTTTAATTTTGTTTGTACAAGATGACAATATTATTTCCTTTTCAAGTAATATTTTTTTTGTGTAAATCAAAAGCTATGTTGTGAATGTGAGAGCAATGTGGGATAACAATGAATATTATGAATAGATTACCATACTGTCTGGCAGTTTGAGTGCTTTATATGGCCCACCCAAATGTCCTTACTTTGGTATTGTTCGTCAAATCGTTCCAGCTCCTTAAGGTTCTAAGTTGAGCTACGCGATATTTGACAAATGCTTGCACTGTTTGGACGGGCCTGCTCAAATCTGTTTAATTCTGTCCTCTAAAGGGCGCCACAGACATTAACCTACATGGCTCTTATATGATTTGATCACTAGCACTACAGATTGTCTGGACTTTAAATAAAAGAGACGGACTCCTGAGTTTGTTTCAGTGTTTCTTCTCAGAGTAGTCAGTTAGGAAACACTGGCCTCATCTAGTTTATATTTACGAAAAAAAAGACGTGTGAAAGTGTTATTTATAACCTAATTGCAAAATAAACATCATTATTTCATTTCATCCGTTCCTAAACAAACATAAAAATAAAAATGCTCATTCTGTAGGTACATTAAAAATGGACAGTTTTTATCGAATATCTGTGTATTTGACCAGTACGGATTGTCCGAATTCAAAAGAGACCTTTGAATTGATGGTTTGGTGTTTATTCTTAGGGGTTGCGGGAATGTTCTAACGAGATACCGCAGCCCCGGAACTTAAGGGCAGCTGAAGGAGCAGGGTGGGTTTTTAGTCAGTAGAAGTCTGACACTCCCTTCCGCTCCACCCAGAGCGGAAGAAGTCATTCGATGATTTTCCCACCCAGAAAAAAAAAAGGCGTTGGTTATACTTGAAGATCGAGCCAAGCGTCTGTTATTATTTCGCTGCGGGTTCAGCCACTTGTTCCTTAATTATCAAAGTATTACTTTCTAACTCATACATACTAATTTTAATTATTTTTCTTAGTGTATCGATTGCAAACTAAATGGACTTGGCCCTAAACTCAGTAACGAGTTTGGCACCTTCGGAAGCATATTTTCTTAATTAGAACGTAATACACTCCCACCACCCTCAATACTACTTACCCGTACCTTACCCGTATCATATCCAAACTAGTTACGTAGAATTACCGGCACCTACTTTCTCTGGTTGCTTTTTTACCTGAGAATAAGGCATAATTTTGGATGGCAGAAGGTAACGTGGACAGTGCCAGAAACATACATATATATTCCTTTTCCATTCAACTCAAATCCACCCATGTGTTCTTTATGATATTGTTAAACATTTAAAAGGGACAGGATAATCCCGGATTGTCCTACAAACCGACAGAAGGCAGTTTCCCGCAATAATTGCCGCATATCGATGGAAACTCTTTCATGGGATTCAATGGTATCCTGAAGCATTATGTCGGATAGTAAAAATTGGTCTGAATGGTATTTTGAACGAACGAACTCAATAGGAAGGCTGTAGAATTGATTATTTTTGAACGATATTAAGGTAAGGGAACGGGAATTGAAAGGGTGTTTATTTTTCCTCAAACTTTTTGTCGTTGAAACAAAGTTTTGGGCTTAGGGACTTAATGTTTTCGCTCAGTTAAGTTTAACGAGTCTGATGTTTGGGGTTAATGACTTCGTGACTGTTATTAATAAGCTTTTAGTTTTAACGAATTGAAAAATGATATTAAAATGTAGAAACATTGTGTATGCTGTAAAAGATTTATAATTTGTTATGAGTTTTTTTTTTTAATATTGATTTATAGGCTGTAGGTTAATTTGATGTGGTCGCTTACCTAGAAGCAACATACTCACTTTTGAATTAAAGACCCCCAGATTATAGGTATTAGTAAACACAGACTTCTGTAGAAAATCTACTCCTTAGCTATACGCACAATTACAGTATTCCCAAAACGTTTTGTGCGCATGGGTGGAATGTCTACCATGTAACGAAGGCGCAATGCCGTTCGTTTTGTAATCTGGTGATGAAACAGGCTAAGGATATTATTTAAAAAATGATTATGTAAATCCTACAGTTTGAAACCACATCTACTTACGCAGCAAAGATATTCTGAATATCCAAACATTGTTGACAAAAACCCCACAAAGCCTTCGGAATATTAAAATAATACGCAAAGCGGACGCCGCTCCATATATTTAGTAAAACGCCATAAACATGTAAATATTTTTCTTCCAAAACTTCCCACCGATTACAGCGACATCTGTCGTGTTTTCGTCAGGTACAACACTAACTGAGCGGAAACGACTGTGTGTGCCTTCTTAAACTTTTGAATAAACTTTCAAAGCCTTTGGACTTTGTACCGAAAACAAGATAATTAATAACAAACTTTAATAACAAAGGGCACGCGGACTTGATATATTTATCAAGGTAGTGCTACCATGTCTGTTGAAGACTACATGAAAATATACAAAATTTATTGATCACATTATTTTAAATATTAAAAAATAATCGCCAAAATGTCTTTTCCGTGGATGTGACTGAAGCAAATTTACAGATATAATAATTTTTTCCCAGTCTTTAGCATGATATTTCTAAAATATAAGGGTATTACCTTAAACTTTAACAAATACTGACCCATATCAGCTTATAACTTAATATTTAATTGATAAAAATAAGAACAAAAAACCTAATTAAAATATGTGACTTAAATTTTGGTCACTTCCATGGACAAAGATCACAATAACTTTTTACCGAGAAAAAAAACTGCGTGTGTCCGAATTTATGTGAGCATTGACAAGCCGTCAACTGTTATAACCATAATGAGATGTCAATTTCTTACTGGCTGCAATACTTTTGTCGTGAAAAAACAATAAGATTACCTAATTAAAACTCGTCAAGCATACGTGATCACTACTGTGGTTGTTTTGCCAAGTAAGTATATAATGTTAAATTTACATTTGTTTTGCTGTTTTGTAGGTTTGATGGTCAAATTATGATTGCCGAAATAGGTTGCAAAGACGAGATTTTTTAGATTAGTTTTCTGTATTTGAACCAATAAATGTCCTTTCCATGGATGTCACTTCCATTGATTACGTGGATATTTTTCCTCCATGGACGTGACCACAGGTCCAGGGATGTGAACTTTAACTTGAATCTTTCCAATTATTTTGTTTGTTTAATTACTGCCATATAGATATATACACAAAATGCTTTTACATACAAATTAGTGACGTGTCAACTCGATTTACTAACTCGAGTTAACTCGAGTTGGGCTTAAATCGAGTCAACTCGAATTGAATTGTCTTTAACTGGATTTAGTCGATTTGAATACTCCCGCCCTAGCGCGTAAGCCGAATGACAGATACTGAGATGGCGCGAAGTTTGCCGATCATTTATGACTATATTCATTCATTTAATTCGCTACAAATTGAAATGTCAATTATGTCAATGTCACAACAACACAACATTGCATTGTTGCAGATTTGAGGTTATTTTGGAGTGCCGGTTGTTATTGGTGTTAGTTTTTCGAATTATTTGGTACTGTATAGAAAAAATGCCGGGATCTAAAAGGAAATCTGTTGTTTGGGATGTATTTGAATCGCCAGTGAATGGATATGCTAAGTGCAAACAATGTTCAGATTCATACAAATATAGTTTTTTTGTTAATTAATAGAAATACTTACTTTATTTATGTTACGAAAATTTAATCTAAAATATATAAAACATAAATAAATGATAAATAAATACATTTCTTTTTTTATTTAAATTCTACCTACTTTAATTATAATGGTCCCCATACATATTTATGCTGAATCTGTTCAATTTATTTAAATATTGTTACGAAAACAAATCATTTACACAGTTTCATTTCACCCAGTTAACTCGAGTTGAACTCGAGTTACGTGAATTTTAACTCGAGTTAACTCGAGTTGTGTTTATCCCGAGTTGACACATCACTAATACAAATACATGTTTTACTTTTGGATGGCGAGAAATAAAAGACCAAGGACAGCAAAAGAAATTCGTAAACAAAAAAGAGAATGCGAACGAAAACGAAGAGCTCGTATTAAGGCTAACCCCGACTTGTATGAAGCCAGTCAATTTAACATTTTTAGTGAATATTTTAATATTTTCGAATGTTAATATTTATTTAGCATGTATGGATGCTATACTATTGCCGGTTAACGGGAAAGCCCTCTGTTAGTTAATATACTGTATGACAGAGATAGCGAAAAACAAGAGAATAAGGAACCGGATAGTGAAACTAAAGAACAGGAGAATGTGGTACTTGACAGTGAGATAAAAGGACAGGAAGACGAGGAACTGGATAGTGAGACTGCAGAATCGGAGGATAAGGAACTAAACAGTGAGATTAAAGGACTGGAGGATAGAGAACTTGATAATCAGACTGAAGAAGAAGAAGATAACGAGCTTGATAGTGAGACTGAAGAACGGGTGGATAGAGAAATTGATGATCAGACTGAAGAAGAAGAAGATAACGAGATTGATAGTGAGACTGAAGAACAGGAAGATAAGGAACACGATGAAAAGAGAGGATGAGGATCTAAGACAGTGAGAGCGATGAAGACCTCGAAATATTTGAATTAAGAAATATTTCTAAAGTTATAAAATAACTTGAAGGTTTTAATAGATTTTATTGAGACTGAAATTAGAAAGTGCTATAAGTACAATGTTTTTGATCTCTTTAGCAGTTACTTTTTAAAATATATAATATGTTTCATATTTATTACAAAATTTGGTTGATACCATAATTCCTAAGATAAAACATGTGATTTAAGTTCAAAGCAATTAAAGCTGATTTTCCAAACATTTGTTTTATTTAATAAATCCAGTGTTTTCATTATTTATTGATTTGTGACTTCATCTTTTATATAAAATATGTAGAATTTCACGTCCATGATTTGAAGTTATTTCCATGATTAAAAAAAACTGTATGGAAAGTCACTTCCCTGGATTCAGTGTCACTACCATGGACGTTCGAAATTTCATTGCGTATTTCTAGTAAAACTAAAAAGTTGTAAGCTCGTACATACGTACGTATTATATACATATTTTTACACACATATTTTTTGTAGTAGGTTATGATCTAAATTATTGATATTTACAGCTATTTCACGTAAAGTTGACCAAAGCATTTTTTTTTGTTTTCGTCATCAGAAGTGAAAAATACCCTTACGTACCTCACGGCTGCGCCAAAAAGTCTACTGATCACACAAGGCAACTATTAATGGAGTGATACCTACGTCTTTAAATAAGAGACATGACCTTTTGTGAAAAAACAATTTTTAAAAGTCAGTCAGCTTAAAAGTTACAAATTAAAAAATATATATTCCTACAACATTTATCAGAGGAACAAATTTGCTTTAATATGGTGATTTTAAGTAAGAATTAAACAAATGGCACTTTTTTTTTAAATGCACCTTAATTATAAACATCACCTTTAGAACCGAAATTTGTAACTGGGTTGTCTCAAATGTCCACAATTTGTTCATCATAGAAAAAACTGGAGCATTTGTAGCAGGTAAACATAAAAATATATTCAATTAAAATAGAAAAGTTTTCATGCTACAGATTGTTGGCTTAAAAGGGTTTGAATACTTCTAGCCAACGAGTTTCTGTGGAATCATTTAGATTATTCCATTCGGTTACTTTCTGCGATATAATGTAGTAAAAAAATAAATAATGAAAACTCGTCAAAAACTTTTGTATCCTTATTACAGTCAATATATTCCTTTTCAATTATTATCATCATCAATCATCAATATATATATATAGGTATACATATATTATATAAAACGCTTCCGTTACTGACTGATTGACGACAACGCACAGCCGAAACTACTGGGCGCAAGAAGCTGAAATTAGGCATGGATGTTCCTTGAAAAGTGTAGGGGAGCATTAAGAGATAATTTTTGGAAATCCCCCCCCCCCCCCATCTAAGTGGGTTAAAAAGGGGGTCAAACTTTATATGAAACTTTTTATTTCTTCGATGGATTCACTTGACATTTTGTATATAGGTTCCTCAAATGACAGTGAGCATTAATAAAGGACTTTTAGAAATTCTCCGTCTAAGGGGATAAAAAAGAGGGTCAAATTTTATATGAAACTTTTTATTTCTCCGATGAATTCACTTGTAACTTTGTATATAGGTTTCTGAAGTGACATTAGTGAGCAGTAATAAAGGAATTTTGGAAATGTCCTCCCTAAGGGGATAAAAAGGAGGATCGAGTTTGTACGAAACTTATCATTTGTTCAACATATTCATTTCAAATTTTGTACATAGGTTCCTCAATTGATGAAAATGAAAGAAGAAAAGATTTTTTGGACATTCGTCCTCCCTAAGAGGGTAAAAGTACGAGATTATATGAAACTTTTTATTTTTTCAACAGATTCATTTGAAACTTGGTACGTAGGTTCCTCAAGCGATGTGAATAAGCACCAAAAAAGTATTTTTGAAAATTCCCCCCTTAAGGGAGTAAAAAAGGGGGTACGAGATTATGTGAATCTTTTGTTAACCTACCGTGGTGGCTTGAATGTTCTAACGAGATACCGCAACCCCGGAACTTAAGGGCAATCGAAGGAACAATGTCGATTTTTTGTCAGAAAAAGTCCAACACTCCGTTTCGCTCCACCCAGAGCGAGAAAAGGCATTAGATAATTTTTCCACCGAAAAAAAATGTTCATCAAATGATTAGTAAGTGAGCATTTAGGATATTCGGAAACTACTTGACAAAAAGGGTATCCAAATTTTAATTAAGTTTCTCTCAACTGGACAACACCGATTTGCTCGCGAGTCAACACCTCTCTGGACCCTCTTGGACTTGGTTTAAACTGGCAACTAATAATAATTATTTTTTATTACTTATGGCCCCACTCTTGACTTCGATGTCGCCTGATGGTAAGCGATAGATGAGGTCTAAGATTAGACGAGCGAGCCTGGAAGATGCCTGTTTACTCGTGCTTTAAAGGCTGAAAGGTCATAAGTGGCAGGGAACACAGAAGCCGGCAGAGAATTGCACAGCTTGGCTGTGCGCACAATAAATGTGGAGGAGAAGCGCTTGGTACGACAAGACGGTATTTTTTTTTAATTTATTTATTTAAATAGTTGTACACCATAACAGTCTTACATTACATAACTGATAATGTACAACATACCGAAAATGCGCTATAGTTAGGTCCCCTGGCTCCCAAACTAGGTTTATACCTGTGCCTTGGGAGACAGTGTTCCTCCATTTAAAAAAGACATCATGTAGGCATGTCGTAGTAACAAAAGGTAGGTAGTAAATAAGGGGCGAGAGAAAAGAAAAAATAATAAAAATAATAACTTAATTACTAAAGTATTTGACTACTAAGATCAGAAACATGTGTGTAAAATTATGCCAGTGATGTGTGAAAAGTGTGTGATAGTGAGTGAGTAGTGTGTGATGGTGTGTTGTGAGAAAAGAGTGTGAAAGATGAATGTGAATGGAGTGTATGTGAATGTATGTGTTAATTTATTTATTGATTAGGAGAGAATAGTAGTTTTTCTATGTCGTCGTAAGTTTTTGTCGCTAACCATGTTTTTACCGCAATCTTACAATGGTACAAGTTTAATTTGTGTATCGCGAGCAATTTGTTGACGCTGTTGTAGAGTTTATGACTGAGATAGGGAAACTAGTGTTTAGCAAAGGTAGTTTTGTGCCTCACAGGTGGAAAGACTATATCAGCTCGGCGTTTGTTTGTGTTTGGTGTTTTAATTGGTACACGATGTTTTTTCAATATACACTGAAACACAAATAGTTTCCTTACTGAAAACACTTCGCAGTCCTTGTAAAGCTCCTCTGTTGGGTATATGTAGGGCCTGCGATACATGACTTTGAGGACTGCCCTTTGTGCTCTTTCCAGTTGAAGGAAGTAGGTCTTACAGGCTTCACCCCATGCTGGCAGACAGTAAGCAAGAAGTGACTGACAGAGCAACAAGTAGACAAGCCTGAGAGTACTTGTGTCAGATGAGTTTCGTAATTTTTAAAAAATGTAGATAAGCTTCCGTGTTCTTGCTACTAAGTTGTCTATGTGAGCATACCAGTTCAGATGTCTGTCTATCAACACGCCCAAATATTTTATATTTGCTGTCATTGCTAGAGTGGCACATGTGCACGATTGAAGACCTGAATTATCTGGGCATAAATGGCATTTAACCACAAGCGGCACATTAGGTTGTGATTTTTTGTTAATTGAAAAGAGTAGTATTTTAGTTTTGTCAGAATTTAACGTTAAGAGATTTTTTGCTAGCCATTTCATTACCGTGTCCAAAGCCAACTGAGCATGCAATTCTGTATCCCTCCAGTCCGTACCATGTATAAGAAGAGCCGTGTCATCAGCGTATGTGAATACGGAGCAGTTTTTGATGGATAAGGAGCACAGATCGTTTATGTAGGCGAGGAAGAGCGTTGGGCCCAATATACTTCCTTGTGGGACGCCGTATTCAATGCCTGCCTTATCGCTCACCACTTCACCTATCTTTACATGCTGGTATCTATTACTGAGGTAGCTCTTGAAAATGTCTAGGGCAACACCACGTACGCCAATGCGTTCCAATTTTGATAAGAGTATTGGGACAGGGACAGTGTCGAATGCTTTGGATAAATCTAAAAATAAGCCCAAACACTTTTGCCCGTTATCCATGAGTTCAGTCACTTTTTCAGAGAAAGCCACAACTGCGTCTTCTGTAGAAATACCAGCTCTAAAGCCATACTGGTTAGCTGAAATGATGTTATTTGCACGAAGGTAGCCAAGCAAACGTTTGTTTAAGATTTTCTCCAAAATCTTGGACATCGCTGGTAGAACAGAGATTGGCCTGTAGTTGCTGACACTATCCCTGTCCCCTCCTTTGTGAATTGGATGAACGAGGGCTATTTTAAATATGTCGGGGAAAATGCCAGTTGAAATTGCTAGATTACAAATGTGTGTGATACAAGGGACAATGGTTTTTCCAGTCAGTTTTAAAATGTTTGTGGAGATACCGTCAATTCCAACGGCTGAGTCTGATTTTAAATTGTTTAATATTCCTTGTACTTCTTCGTTGTCGGTCTCTAGAATGCACATGGAATTGGATGTTGGCATCGGACTGGGAGAGAAAGACACTTGAGAGCTACCGTGATTTATTTTATTGGCCAAGTTATTTCCAATGCTGACAAAATAGTTGTTTACTGCGTTTGCTGCTCGTTGCTCGTCTGGTACTGATTTTAACAGGTTAGTAGGTGGTGGTGTAAGGGGTTTGGTGTGCGTTATTGTTTTTATAAGTTCCCAAGTCGCTTTAGGGTCGTTCCTCCTTTTTGCAAATTCTGATTTCTCATAATTAACTTTCAGTTTTCGTAGCAGAGAGATGAAAAAGTTACAGTACCGCGAGTAAGTCAGTTTTAAAATATAATTTCCGGGATCCGATTTTAGTGTTTTATGCATTTTATCCCTATTACGGATACAACGAAGTAGACCAGGAGTGATCCAAGGCTTTATATTTCGTTTTTTCTTAGGAATATTAATATATCGGGTGTTGTTTTTAATAATTTGGCTTAAAATAGACATCAAAATGTTAGCTGCGTCGTTGGCATTATTTGCCAGGATTACGGAAGAGAAATCAGAAGTATGTACTTCATTTTGAATGCTTGCAATGTCAACAACTTTAGCAACATACATGGATTTCTGCTTAGGTTTGTTCAAATTGATGGCCAACACTACAGGAAGATGGTCGGTAATTTGTGTTTCTACCACTATTGCGGTACCTGGCTGCTCAGTTCGCATTAAGACATGATCGAGACAGTTGTTTAGTCTTGTAGGGTACAGATGAGCAGGTAATAGACCATGAGAGGCAGTAAAAGTGAGGTATGTATTTGAGTGTCTATCCTTGTTGTCGAGTTTTATGTCGATATTGATGTCTCCTACTAGAGCAATATGATTAAAATTAGAAAGAGGCTTCAAAATAGTATCTAGGCTGTTAATAAAGTTGTCAATATGACTGTATGAGGGGGGTCTATATAAGGCTAAGATAGCAGCATTGTTCTCAACTTTGCATAGCAGGCAATTTGCATCCATAACTTTAGGTTCTGAAACTGAGCATTGGAGTGAAGTTCTTGTATACATGACAACACCGTCATTTTGGTTTTTTGTGTTTCTTGTATAGTGAGCGTTATAACCAGTTAGGGTGGGTATTATGGTAGTTTTCTTTAACCAGCACTCAGTCAGAACAACGATAACAATCTCAATTTTTAATTGATGCAAAAATACCACAAGGGCGTCGAAATTTTTATTTATGATGCGGATATTGAGGTGTAGTACCGTTATTTGACTATTTGTGATATTCATTATTCTTGAGCAGTCGTTTATCGATGTTTTATATGACTTACATACTTGATAAGCATCTAACTCTGTTACCAGATGATCTAGACGATTAGCCATTTATTTCAAAACTATTTGTTCTACTTTGTGACCGGCCACTGAGAATAAACCTATTTTTTTGAAGCAGCAGCCTGAGCACATCCCTCCGTACTAGGATTGGTAGTGTGGTTATTGTAGGTGTATATATTATTTGTTCTGTGCGTGTGTTTGGTGTGTATATCGTGATTGTAAGAAATGTAAGCATCTTTGTTGTGGTTCGAGTAGACGTGTATTTTGCTTCGTAATGTTTGCAGACAAAAAGACGAAATAACATACATTTTAGTCTATGATAAATTAAAAAGAAAAGTTGAACATAAAATAAACAAACAATTTGATGACAAAAAGCAAAAGAAAGCAGAGAAGTATACAGTAATTGCGGTTTTTTAAGATCTTCAAGACACCTATTAGATTTAATAAGAATCTGCTTATCACCTTCAATCTTACGTAGAAATATCTTATTATCCTTACACCAACAGAATTTATAATTGTATTTACTTGCAAATTCTCTTGCGTGGAAGTACAGTTTTTTGACGGACGGAGACAAGTATTCGCTCACATATATCGGTCGGTTTTCACAGTTCATGCCAAGTTGAGCAGAGTTTAGTTTTCCTCCTCTCTCTCGGTTTTTATTATAAGTACGTACTAAGGATGTGAACTCTGTTTTTATCGGGATTGTGGAAAATTCGGCAATAATTGGTCTTACTGTGCCCGGTTTGCCAGGAAGCCTGTACACATCTCTCATTCCATTCGGCTGTATATCCATTTGTACTTTAGAAGCAATCTGCAATACGATTTTTGTTAGTGACTCGGTGGATTCCTTTTCCTTGAGTGGTACGTTTCTGATCTCGATGCATGCAGATCGGGACTTGAGTTCTAAATCTTGTAGTTTAGTTTCTAAGTTTTTGAATGCTTGTTTGTAGTAAGTGTGCTCTTTTTCTAATAGGCCAATGCGCTGCTGCACTTCCTCAAAACTTTTGTGGAAGAACTCAACAGCTTTTTCAATTTCTAAGTTGGTTTTCTGTATTTGAAGGGATTGTTTTTTCAATACAGCTATTTCAGAAACAATAGTTTTTAACGTGTTAGAATGATCATTTAATACTTCTGCTTGCTCACTTTTCCAAGAGTTAAGCATTTCCTTCAGCTGTTCAATTTCAGAAAATTTCAGTAAGGAATCATCACAACGTAGGCGTTTATTTGCTCTAGAATTTGTTTTGACGCATTCTTGCTTCTCTCTTGCAAATACAGACTTTCAGACAGACTTACAGAGGTTCCGAATGAGCTTCGGATATGCCTATAGACTGTGGAGGCGATCGTTGTACTTTCGGCATATTGGCGATGTAATTTCGATCAATAACTTATAAACAGAACCTTAATGTTAGACTGCTGGCGCCATCTATTGGTATGGGCGAAGATAACAAGTGACACCTAGCGCCACCTTTTGGCCCAAGGTAGGAACCAGATTTGAAGGTGTTATTGATCGCTAATTTGACGGCTGGGCTGCACCCGCATTTGGCACGTTGAGCAGTGTTGCAACTGCGAAGACGATGACGATGGTTCGAACCCAACGATTTATCTCTGGGTTTTTGGATATTATCTTGAGTTTTTAATCAGTCAAAAGGTAAGAAACGATGAAACTCACAGAAAGCCTCCATCTCGCTCTAGATCCTCCCACTGAACGGCGTCCACAGGTAACAACGCCGTTTGCGAGACAAGGAGTTGTTTCTTCAAAGATACGCCAATCAGAGACTAGTTTCAATAATTTAGAAATATTGGTTTACGCGGAACGAAGACGACAAAACTTCCGTCACCGGCAGAGAGCAGCGGAGGAATCCCAGGGTATAACAACCAAGTGTGAGTGGTACCCAGCCGTGCGTCTGGTAGACCGATAGTGAAATGGAGATGGAGGAATCAGGTCATGGAGCTCCTGCGCACACTCCCCGAAGTACAATCTGTAGAAAACCGACAGGCAAGCAACGGTTCGCCGATGAGCCAGGCTATGAAGCTTGTCCACCAGCACCTCGTCGCCTATAAGCCTTTTAGCTCTGCGCTCGATCGAGTCCAATGCAGCAATAATAAAACAAACAATTAGTATTTCAATTAAAAACCGCCTTCCAATTACCCACAACATTCAGGAACTAAAAATAAGTAATCTCCACTCCAACCAGAGTGGGAGGAGTCATTTAATAATTTTCCCACCATAAAATTAAGTATGTTGAATGAATTTCTCAAAGTTTTATTTTTTTATAAAACTCGGTACCTATTTAACTTATTTTGATAAAAATGTATAGGAACATTAATGAAATATATGTATACAACGTGTCACGGAAACCCCATATCTATCCGAAAGGGCTGAAGACAACATCTGGTATGGAGTCTCTATGCAAAGTTTCAGCTCAAAATAAGTGACTCACAGAATTTATCCCAAATTATTGATTTGATATGTTTCTTGAATACCAGTAATAACAAATGTGCCACAGCACTATGAGGGTCATCACTTTCCACGTTACTTGCCAATAAAACGATAATTCTCTTCGTTCTTCTTAATTTAAAAACTCGGCCTCTGCTAGCAATGTATTGAAATTTCTAATAAGTTCCACACATGCAGATAGGATTACAAAACCCTTGCCAGATCGTTTGTTATCATCTAAAGAAGCCGTGCACTTGATATGTATATACCCTTTAAATTACACGTTGTATATATTATATAGTTTTTTAAGTCGTGAAGTTGCAATCTTGCAAATAATTATAAATAATTGTAAAGTTTGTGAGGGTGGATGAATAGATGTTCGCTATTTTTTCACACAAAAATATCTGCAGGAATCTGAATTAAATTTTGTATGTAGATAGCTGAAAACTTGGAATAATACATAAGCTTTTATCCTGAAATTCCCACGGGACCGGAATTTACACGGGAAAAACCTCCCACGCGATCGAAGTCGTGGGCAATAGCTAGTATTAAATACATTCATGTGGCCAGCTCAACAACGCAAATTTTCGCACGGTTGCTGAAAACGGGATGAATTTGCGTCCCAGAGTTTATTTCAGGCACACCGAGACTTTTAACTATAAAAAATTGGCCAAGGACGAGTCAGACTCGCCCATGAAGGGTTCCGTAGTAACTACGCCAAATAACTTTGTTTTTCATAGTATTTGTATGAATTACAAAGTTATATTTGCGGTTTTAGAAAATATGCTATATCTTAAAAACTGTTAACCCGATCTCATTTAAACCAATTTTCCTTGAAAGTTTACATTAAGATCTACAGCACAATATTTTTTTAGATTTTCCCCTCCATTATGACTATATTAGGGGTGGGACACACATTTTACCACTTTGGAAACGTATATCTTTTAAACGATTGACTGTATGAAAAAATAGTTTTAGAAACCTCAATGTCATTTTTAAAGACCTTTCTATAAATACCACACAGGCATAGGTTTCATAAAAAAAAAATATTTTCAGTTTCAGTTCCATATATGGGGAGCCCACCTTAATTTTAAATATGTTTTTATTTTTTTCTTAAAATCGGAAAGCGGTTTACAGAATACATCTACGTACCAAGTTTCATGTGTACAGTCTTAATAGTTTCGGAATAAAATGGCTGTGACATAGTGACGGACGGACAGACAGACAGACAGACATGACGAAACTATAAGGGCTCCGTTTTTTGTCATTTGGCTACGGCACCCTAAAATGACAGTAAGTATCTCACGGCTGCGCCAAACAGTCTACTGATCACACAAGGGATCTATGAATGGAGGGACACGTCTTTAAATAAGAGACATGACCTTTTGTGAAAAAAACATATAATTCAGTCTATTACGTTCCCCCTGCACGAGGCCAAAGGTCCTCTTTTATGAGAGGGTATGGGCCGTAATGCCTAGTGTGGGTTAGTGAATGTCAGATATCTTCGAATTTTTAGCCCTAGGACATACAGGATTCCTCACAATGTTACTGTCACCGATTTGTGTGCGGTAGTTCTTTTTTTTATTGGTAATAGGTTCGCGTTTGACCACCATCTCACCTGATGGTAAGTGATGATGTGGTCGAAGATAAAGCATGCTTACCTAGAAGTAATCTATTCACTCTTGGCTTGAAGACCCTTAACAGCAAATCCTCTTAACAGCATATCACGGCCTGGTTGCCTCAACATTGAGGTATGGAATTATATTTTGGGGTAATGCAACAGGTAAAGATAAGGTATTTAAGTGCCAAAAAAGATGCATTAGAGCGATTTGCAATTTAAAGAGTACAGACAGTTGCAGAATACTCTTTAAAGATATGAAAATATTAACAGTTCCTTCATTATATATATACGAAACATCCATGTTCGTCAAAACTAATTTACATAAATTTTCTAGAGTAAGTAGTCAACGTCGTTGTGACCAGTTACAAACAGTTGGATCTAAAACCTCACTATATAGGAACAGTATTTTCGTAATTGCTCCAAAAATATATAATAAATTGCCAAAAGGTATCAGAAGTGAGGAAAATGTCGGCCATTTTAAGCGTAAATTACTTCTATTTCTAGTTGATAAGACATACTACTCCATTGAAGACTTTTTGAATGACAAGTATTAATGAATTTTATGACCGACAGTTTATTATTTCCTGATATCTGATGTAAATACATAATTTTAATATTGACATAGCTGACATTTGATTATAATATTTTTTATTTTAATTTTTGATATCTTGATGTAATCTAATTTAATTTCATATGATGTAAGTCAATATAATACAATATGATGTAATTCAATTTAATACAATATGATGTGATTTGGTTTAATTTATTATTATGTGATTTAATTTAAATTAATGTAAGCTTAATATTTTTGTATGCTTTTACAGCAGAACATAGATAGTTACTAATGACATATATTTTACCACCTATTTTACTTATGTTCACAAAAATAAATGATTGATTTATTGATTGATTGATTAAGTTATAGCTATCGGGAAACAAAGACTCCGGCAGGGAATTCCACTCCTTAGCCGTACGCACAGTGAAAGTATTCCCAAAACGTTTTGTGCGTATGTGTGGGGTGTTCACCATGTAACGATGGCGCATCGCCGTTTGTCTTGTAGTCCGATAATGGAACGGGCTCGGCGGAATTAGATTGTGTAATTCCATCGCACACGTTCCGAAATGTAACCGATATAAAACTGATAGACTAGCAACTCTAGTCAAGGCTCTGAAGCTTTGACTCGACCAGTGCATCGTTGCCAATGTGTCTTTTGGCCCGCTTCTCGATTGACTCATTGGTACTTGGCAGATCCGTCCCAAACATGATGAATAATCCGCTAAGCTAAATCCATTAATACTTTCAAAAAGCTAGTCAATAGTAGTATATAGTAAATATATATCTTCTGGGCTCACTCATCCCATCTTAGACCTCATCTATCACTTACCATCAGGCGAGATCGAGGTCAAGAGTGGGCCCATCAGTAATAAAAAAAGAACCTATCGTTAGATAGGTTCTTTTTACCTATAATAAATATATAAAATTACGGGATGTTAATCCCGTAATTTTATATATTTATTATAGATATATAACGTGTAACGGAAACCCCGTATCTATCCAAAAAGGCTGAAAACAATATTTGGTATACAGTCTCTATGCACAGTTTCAGCACAAAATAACTGACTCAAAGAATTGATACCAAATTATTGGTTTCATATATTTCTTGAATACCAATCATAACAAACATGTCACAGCACTATGAGGGTCAATACCTTTCCACGTCACTTGCCAATAACACGATAATTCTTCTCGTTCTTCTTAATTTGAAAAATTCGATCTCTGGTATTGTGTATTGGAATTTGTAATAAGTTCTACACTCATAGACTTAGGATTACAAAACCCTTGCCATATCGTTTGTTATCATCCAAAGAAACCATGCACTTGGTATGTATATACCCTTTAAATTACACGTTGTATATTTTGATTGCATTAATATAAATTATTATGTATTTTAACTCTATGTATGTATATATATGTTTATTATATCATTATAGTTTAATTTATTAGCTAAGTATGTTTTGTTTATCGTTATTAGTATTTATACACACTGGGTCTATCATCTCCTCTTCAACTCTCCTGTCGCAGGTCTGCTGGAAGAAATTTCTTAGGAAATAAGCAGCACCTTTGTGCTCTTTTGTCTGTATTTATATTTTTTCTTCTGTAAGTGTCATGTGTGTACATAAATAAATAAATAATAATGAGATAATTTACACAAAGTAGCCCGACTGGCTTCAAACCCAGAACCTGCAACTTGCAAGTCAATCCACCACTGGGCCACCAGACTGCTTTCTGAAAAGCATGTTGGTAATAAGGCTCTAAAATACACACATGAAGCTAGAAGGTGCCTTGTAAAACCATATCCATCCAAAATCAGAAGTAAAAAAATACATCAATCCCAACACGTTGCCTCATAAATCATCGACAAACTAGGAGGCGTGTCTGCCTCATAACATCTAATCCTCGTAACATATAGCTTATAGTTCTGCTGCAACTCTATACCGGAAAGTGGACTGATAAGTTGAAAGGCAGAAAGTCAGCTTCTAACAAGGCCTTACTATGTGAATGCCAGTACACTTTCGACGCTTAATATTCATGTTTGTTTTGCAATTAGATTGTACTTAATATCAACTGGTATATCAGTATATACCAGTAACAGAGTAGTAGTAATAGTTTTTATAGGTACCAGATGAACTGTCCTCTTGTACCTATAAAAACAGTATAATGAAAACATTATTATGAATAGATTACCGCACTGTCTGGCAGTTTGAGTGCTTTATACGGCCCACCCAAATGTCCTAACTTTGGTATTGTTCGTCAAATCGTTCGAGCTCCTTAAGGTTCGAAGTTGAGCTACGTTATATTTGACAAATGCTTGCACTGTTTGGACAGGCCTGCTCAAATCTGGGTGATTCTATCCTTTAAAGGGCGCCACAGACATAAACCTACATGGCTCTCATATGATTTGATCACTACAGATTGTCTGGACTTTAAAAGAGACGTTGACCTCTGAGTTTGTTTCAGTGTTTCTTCTCAGAGTAGTCAGTTAGGAAACACTGGCCTCATCTAGTTTACATTTACGAAAAAAAAGTGTCATTTATAATCTATTTGCAAAATAAAGATCATTATTTCATCATTGTAAAAATCAATTTTCAAAATCAAAGATTTAAAAAGAATAACCGTAGGGAAATACTAACGTGTCAGTTCTTTTCTATAGGAAACTACCAATTCGGACCGTGCACTCGCGTCTAACATTTTATAAGTGCCCATATTTAAACTTGTTTTTTTTTTATTTGGAAAAGACAAATTTCAGGCACACTCAAACATAAAAGTCACGTACGTGGTGATTTATAACAAATGACAGGAGCGAGCTCCTAATAAATTAGTTTTTTCAATAGTTTTTTATTAAGTTGTGTCAAAATGCTTTCGTTTCAAATTGTAGTGATGCCGGTAATTACTGTGGCAACGACCTAACGAGATAATTGAATGGTTCTGTATAAAAGTTGTAATCAAGAATAATAAAGTAAGAAATGGTGAAATGTTAGAAAATAATATGGGCTCACTATAGCTATAGACATAAATTTACAATTAATATCGATTAACTACCTGAAAGTGTATTCACCCAGTTTTACCAAGGGGCACCAGTTACTGCCTCGTGCGGGTGGTAATATTCTCAGTCGTTTTATATAAACTACTATTATTTCAGCTGTATACCTTAAGTCTCAACAATTATTTATTGCATTGTGCTATAAATAGTACATAAAAGGTGTAATAGATTAAGCGCAATACCTCAGACACCCCCATTAGAATATTAAATTATAAGTCTAAAACAACATCCGTAACTACATAAATTGAAACCAAACCTAGGCATTTTTTATAAAATAGTTATCCTTATTAAACGCAAAACGTAACCGTGCTGTTGTACGTAACGCGCATACACTCATGCAGTGTTAGCAGCCGACGCGGCGACGCGACACGCACACAATTTTCTTGAATTAAGGATTGTATTAATTTTTCATGAAACAATAAGTTAAATGAAAGATTTTTCCGTCAATATTTAACACCCTATTTTTATGACGGATATCGATTCAGAAGCACTTTCAGGAATTGCGTTTATTCTATTACACGTTGTATAGTTACTGGCGTGGCTTATAAGTTATAACTAATGGATAAATTAATCTTAACCTATGTGTTATTTCGGAATGTAAACTATGTACCTGCCCTACCTAATTTCATTCAGATCCGTTCTGTACTTTTTGCGTGAAAAAGTAAACAACATCCATTCTCACAATTTTCGCATTTATTAAGTACCTAATACATTAATTTAGTAAGATTAACATTATCTTAGACGTTTTTGTTTTCTATTAGAAAATGAAGGCAGAATGATACTGCCAGGTTTGCGGGAATATTCTAACGAGATACCGCGACCTCGGAACTTAAAGGCAGCTGAAGGAACAGGGTGGGTTCTTAGTCAGTACAAGTCTGAGATTCCTTTCCGCTCCTCAAGCGTCATTGTTACATGGTGGACGTCCCACCCATACGCACAAAACGTTTTGGGAATACCTTCATTGTGCGTACGGCTTAAGAGTGGAATTCCCTGCCGGAGTCTGTGTTTCCCGATAGCTATAACCTAGGAGTCTTTAAGTCAAGAGTGAATAGGTTACATTTAGGTAAGCGTGCTCCATCTTCGACCACATCATCACTTACCATCAGGTGAGATGGAAATCAAACGCGAACTTATTTTCAATAAAAAAATAAACCAGAGCGGGAGAAGTCAGAAAAAAAGGCAGAATGATACGAACCTAACCTTCTGAACATACCTGATTCATGGCCACAATTTCCGGGAGGGAATGATGACATGACAGCATGACATCTGAATCACCTCCCCACCCGTTTGGGAAAGGATTCCTTTATTGAAAAACATTACATTAGTTCTGATTGCGACCGCATGTCTGCCAAGCGGAATGAAGAGATTTAGAGACTTACGTAGAACGGATTATTGATGTATTTTGTATATTTTGATGTTTTGTTGCCTGTAGGTAATAGTATTACCATATCTACTATAGAAGGTGTAACAGATTATGCGCAATACCTTAGACACCCCAATTAGTATATTTAATTATAAATCTAAAACAACATTCGTAACTAAATAAATTGAAACCAAACCCAGACATTTTTTGTAAAATTGTTGTCCTTACTAAACGCAAAACGTATGTGCGTCATACAATATCCTTATGCAGACGCATACACTCATGCAATATTAGCGACCGACACGCACACGAGTGCATTTTCTTGAATTAAGGATTGTATTAATTTGTAATGATACTGTTTCCATTTTAAGTTAAATGAAAGAATTTCCCGTGAAAATTTAACACCTATTTTTTATGACGGAAATCGATTCAGAAGCCGATTCTGAACTAACTACTTTCAGGAATTGCGTTCATTCTGTTACATGTTTATTTATGTAAACTTTATGTACAATTGTGTTACATGGGCGGACTTAATGCAGCAAGGCATTCTCTACCAGTCAACCTTTGGGTTAAAAAAACACATTTTGGTAGATGTACGAGAAAATGGAATGAAATAATACTAATATAATACTAATATTATAATAATACTAATAAAATACACATATATACTAAAATGACAAACTAATAAATACGGTGCTTTATAATATTCTTTCTGATTAAGAGAGCTCTTAATAATTATGACGAAGACCAAACTAAGAATAACAGCCCCTTAAGTAGTGGTTTTTAATTTTACGCTTAATCGAAAATTTTGACTCAGCCTTCTTGATGTTAAGGGGTAGCAAATTCCAGAGTTTAATAGTAGAAATAGCGTAAGAATTAGAGAGAAACCCGGTGCGGTGAGAAGGAATGTGAACAAATAAGTTAATATAACTGCTTCGTAGGTCGAGTGGTTGCAAGCGCGACTGCAGCGCATGATGTCTCGGGTTCGATTTCCAGGTCGGACAAAAAGTGCTATTGGGTTTTCTGTGAGGAATTTCTCTGAAGTAGCCTGGAGTTTGGAAGTTAAGTTGGTTGTGTGACACCCCTGTGCCTCGGTCAGCATGTTATGCCGTTGGTCCGGACTGACATTTGAACATCTTTTACAGTCATTACGGGTAGTCAGAAGTCAGTCAATATGCTGCTGGGTTGTGGAGGTCAGACAGTCAGTCGTTCCATGTAAAACACTAATACCACAGATTACTAAATAGTTACTTCGTAACAGATACATCACTCTCATACAAAAGCGAAAATACCTACGCTACAATAGCCTACGAAATCTTAATAATAATACCAGCTGTTTACAGTGAGAAGAAATGTACCATAAGTACGCACACAGAGAGTTGAGATTGTTTTGCCCGCCGCGCGACCCACGTCATCGAGCGAATGTCCTAGGGTTGTATATGATGATATTGGTAATAAAACGAATATAGAAAAACAATTATTTTTTATTTGTTGATCAAATATGTTTCAGTTTAATAAAATGATACATGCATTTTTTCCTTCCCTGAATTCCCGATTATTAAGTTTTAGTGTCGAAAATATCCGAAACCGCGTAAATAGTTTTAATTTCAATAAAATTCCGCGCAATTAAATAATCAAAAGGGAACCAGGAGCAAAGCGGAGGAAAATCAATTGTTTTTAGGTCGATCCATTATGACGTTGTCAAAATTATTTAAAAAGGCTCAGGCAGGCGTGCGGCAGCCCACTGTCAGATGTACCGACGGCGATACGCGAAGCGGTAGGCATATAACGCGTGGCCTTGAGCGAGTGACGGTCGCCTGGTAATACTCAGTTGCATCTGGTTAGACTGGAAGCCGACTCCGACATGGCTAAAGTCGGTGCCAAGATAAATAGGTTTTGATCACCTTGGGTGTGTCCCAGAATGCAGCGTACTATGTCTATCAAACATTTAATTGGCTTGGCACCGACTGCAGCCATGTGAGTAGGTACCAAGCCCTTATTTTGAATGGAAAGTTTTTGGGAATACTTTCATTGTGCGTACGGCTAAGGAGTGGAATTCCCTGCCGGAGTCTGTGTTTCCTGATCGCTATAACCTGGGAGCCTTTAATTAGTCAATAGTGAATAGGTTACTTCTAGGCAAGCGTGCTCCATCTTCGACCACATCGTCACTTACCACCAGGTGAGATGGTGGTCAAACGCGTGCCTATTATCAATAATAAAAAAAAATTGTGCACCCAATGTAGCAACCTTTATGTTTATTTTTCACTTTGTAGTGCAGTAGTTTTTTTTTAGAAGTTTTGAAGTCGGTTCAATTTTTTGTAAAAAATGTTTTTATTATAAATCGGATTACACCGGGATGCTACTCTCCTAAAACAGAGAAAAGCCATAAAAATTGGTTGCCAATTTCTGAAGATATCGCTGAACAAACGTGCATAAAACAATCAGTTGGATTGAGAATCTAATCTTCTAATCAACAGCAAGCGCCCTAATCTCTAATAAAAATGGACACAAGCTTAGACAAACAAGACACAGCGAGCGTTGCCACAACTAGAATTGGACAAATCTCCGTCATTCTGAGCTTAATCTCACTTGAATCTGATGCCAATCCACCTTTTTTGTTTTATTATTATTAAGCCATTTATTCCCAAAAATACAATTAAAATTCATTAAATAATACTTATTAAATTAAAACATACATTAAAATAGTTTGATTAATAAAATTACATTTCCAAATAAATAGGATTAATTTCATAGATTAACTTGAATGAAATAAATTAGTTACATAATCCTTCATAACGTTCAGGTATTATTATTGGGTGCCCATTTAAGGGCGTAGGCCTCCTCCATCTTATGCCATTCCTCTCTGTCTTGGGCTATTCTAGTCCAGGTGGGGCCGGCTACGGCCACAATATCATCATACCACCGACGCCTGGGTCTGCCCCGAGTGCGTGGTGCATCGCGAGGGTACCAATGGAGAACCTTCTCACTCCAGCGTCCATCTGTGGCTCTAGCTATGTATCCCGCCCATCGCCATTTCAACTTGCAAGCTAATTCCACAGCATCTATTATTTTAGTGTATTGCCTTATATCTTTGCTTCTTTTACGGTCTCGGAGTTTAATTCCTAACATACTCCTCTCCATTGCTCGTTGAAAAGCTTGAAGTTTGTATGTAACATCTTTTGTTAGTGTCCAACTTTGACAACCGTAGAGTAGAGTCGGTAAAATAATAGTGTCCATAGCTTTCTTTTTCAAACGAATAGGGATGCGTGATTTAAATACTTCTTTCAAGGACCAATATCTTCTCCATGCACTGTTTATTCTGCGATCCACTTCATTCTCTGTAGGTCTATTAAATGAAATACTTTGCCCAAGATAAACACATTTGTCTACGTATGCGATTGGTGTATCTTGTATCATCGTAGGTACCCTTCTGCTGTTGGTTAACAGGCATGTTTTTGCAGAGTTCATGTGAAGACCACATTTTCGGCTCTCCTGATCTAGAGACTTCAGCATGCGCTCAAGATCTGCGTGTGTTTCACTTAACAGAACAATGTCATCAGCGAAGCGGAGATGGTTCAGAAACTCACCGTTTATTTTAATACCGACATCTCGCCAGTTTAACTGTCTGAAGACATGTTCTAGAACTGCGTTGAATAGGTTTGGTGAAATGGGATCACCCTGCCTGACTCCTTTTTGAATGTTAAAGGGCTCTCCTTTTTTCTCCAGTTTAATTATGGCTCTGCTATTTTTGTAAATTTCTTTCAATATATTTATGTACTTTCCGTGTACTCCTTGTTCACAAAGAGAGCACCATAGAGATTCATGTGAGATAGAGTCAAACGCCTTGGAATAGTCTACAAAGGCTATGTAGAGCTCTTTATTGTGTTCATTATACTTCTCAATAATCTGTGTTATCGTGAAAATGTGGTCATTTGTAGAGAAGCCCGATCTAAATCCTGCTTGCTCTCTAGGTTGATTTTCGTCTAAGGTCTTTGAGATCCTATTTAATATTAGGCTTGTAAATAGTTTATAAAGTGTCTGAAGCATACTCAGAGGTCTATAGTTGTCTATTTGGCTTGGGTCACCTTTTTTGTAAAGTAGGGTTATAATTGCAGTTTTCCAGTCAGGTGGTATCGACTCTTGTTTCAAGATTTCATTAAATATTGTCGTTAAAATAGGTGTTATTGGCTCTCTAATAGCTTTTAATATGTCATTTGTTATGCGATCGTCTCCAGGGCTTTTCCTCGTTTTCAATTGAAGGATTGAGTAGCTAATTTCATACTCCAGAAATTGTGGTACACTGTCTGAATCGAGTGATTCAATGTTTTGGATTGAGGCTTCGTGAAAAGTAGGACGTTCATACAATCTAGCATAAAATTCTGTCGCAAGTTTTAATATATGATTTCTGTTCGTTACACGGTATCTGTTTTTTGTAAGTTGTGTAATCCATTTTTTGCTGGAATCTAGTCTTTTGTACGCTCTTTTGACTGAAGCAAACTTCTCTAACTCATATTCAATTATATTGTATCTACGTTCTTTTGATTTCTTCTGTATTTGCTTTCTAATTAATTTGTATAATGCTGATAAATGTTTCTTTTCTATGCTAGTTTTGTTTTTCTTTTCATTTAATAGAGTCCTTTTCTTTATTAGTCTTGCTAGGTTTTCTTGAATAATAAATTTGTTACACTTTTTAGTAGTTTTTAATTTATCTTTACTGTTTATAATTTTTGTGACTAAGGTAGAGTAAGTGTCCATTATGTTTATGAATTTCATGTTTTTTATTTCTTGAGAAAATTCTACTTTCAGGTACTCTTGCTCAGGAGGCGCCATATCGATAAAGTTGTTTTTTCCGAACTGTTTTCTTGAGGTAATGCGCTTGCTGTGAAGTATCAGTGCTGCACGTACCAGTCTATGATCAGTAGGATGTGTAGTAGATATGACATCGACGTTATGAATACTGTTTTTGTTCTTTATTATTATGTAGTCAATTTCATTCCGTGTAACACTATTAGGGTGCATCCAAGTCCACCGACGCTTTGGGTTCTTCTTGAAGTTGGTATTTGCAATATGTAATTGGTTTTCAAAACAAAAATTTATTAATATCTGACCTCTTGGACTCCGTTTTCCGTACCCCCACGGTCCCATAACATCTTTATCATCATTAGTGGGCAGGCCAATCTGTGCATTGAAATCGCCTATGATCAATGTGTCCCTGTTTGTGCTTTCCATTGCTTTCCTGAGATCCTCGTAGAATCGATCTATGTCCTCCAATGTTGATTGTTCTGTTGGTGCGTACACTTGAATTATATGGATAGTTTTATCTTCAATATAAATGCTTAGCTTTGCTACCCTGTCGGATACTGGAACAAAGTCTTTTATGTTATTTTTTAATTCATTTTTTATTAAAAATCCAATCCCGTTTCTGTTATGGGTCTGTCCGTAGTACATAAAGATAAAATCTTGATGTTCTATAATTTCCCTGCCTGCAAGTTTTACTTCTGATAGGCCGATTATATTCCATTTTAATTTGGCAATAGCGTATTGTAATTCGGTAAATCTCGATGTATCAATCAGTGATCTCACATTCAATGAACCAATGTAGAGGTATTTTATTTTTCTATTTTTTAAGTTTTCTTTGGTTTTTTTATAAGAGCATGGAGATGGAGGGTTGTAGTCTGTATCCCCCGCGGTGACAGGCCATATTGGGAGATGTAGAGGGGCTTCTTTTACTCGTTTTTTGGTGATGAGTGAATTTCAATCGAGCTAGGCTCTGACCCTTTTTTAGGTGGTGCGTTGTTCATGTAGGAGGTAATATTGTTTGTCTTGTTTTTCTTTGGTATCTGTTTAACATTAATTTTGCTGGTTACGGTGGTTTGGTTACCAGGGGATTCTGACAAATTGCGTTTATTTGTCCGTGTACCTGCTACATGATTCGTATTTTGTGGGCTCCCTGGTAATGTTACTATTTTGTCGTATCGTAGTACAACATTTTTCCCGAGTTTTCGTTCCTTTTCTACTTCTTCTTGTAACTCGTTCCGCTTCAACAAAACTTCTAGTGGAAAGTCTTCTTTAATGTTAATCGGTGAACCTTTTAGTGTTACTTTTTTCTTTAAAATTTCAATTTTCCGTCCCATTGTAGTAAATGTTACTAATAAAGGTCTTATCTTGTCCCCTTTTTTGCCAAGTCTTCTCATAAATTCTATTTCAGATCGCTCGATGAAAACCTTCATGGTATCTTTTATGCAATGTAGTAATATGTTTTGTAATTCTTCGTAACTATGCTCGGTCTCTTCTACTCCATAGAATATAAGATTTTTCTTTCTAACCTGTTTTTCTAAATAATTAATTGTTTTTTGTTGTTGATTTACTTTTATTTCTAAATTACTCATTCTGATTTCCATAATTGAAAATTTTACGTTGATATTGTCGTTTATAACTTTGGTTATATTATCTTGCATGCTTTTCATTTCGTATTTTTGATTGTTTAGGTCGCCTTGAATTTCTTTCAGAACTTTCATAATATTTTCCATGTTTTGGTGCTTCTGATGACCTCTAGCGGTGAATAGTGGTACTATAATGTAAGTGCAGGTGTTTCCTGGCACTGTCAAGCAGATGCGTGTACGCAGCTTGTTGTGGTTCTAGTTCGGCCAAGTGCCGCTAGATGGCGTGAAAATCAATAAAAATGTATGTGTGATGATTTGCAGTTTTATTTGTAGGTTACGATAATGTCTTTGTTCACAATTTTACTAGTTTCTTCTTTCTTTGCACTTGAATGTCACAGATTAGCCTTCTGAAATATCGATTGGTTAGATTTTCACGTTAATTTTACTTGTACTAGCACAATAAATACAGTTTTGTTTTGATATTTTGTAAACCGATATTTAGTCTATTTATTGCACTGTCCTTTGGAATTTTATAATGTTCACTAATCTTTAATGTAACTGCACTGAATTTATCACTTCAACTACGTAAATATTCACTTTATATATTTTTAACTTGAAAAATACTGCGGAGTCGAAGTAAACACGGGCACAGTAGCGCCACCTCTCCCTTTTTTGTTTAGCTTCGAAAATTGCAAATTTACCAAAGAAGAATATCGCTAGAATGTATTTTTGGAGACGCTTGATCTGAAACTAGAAATAAAGGTCATTTTTAGATTGTCCTAAACAGACATTCTTTTTAAGTAAGTAAACAGTTTTGTATTTATGATGATTTCAGCTACTCAAGTAAGTTTATTTTTACTATATTTGGAGTAACTACTAATCCAAAAGTCTGCCTGCCTGTATTTCTGTCTGTTACGCTTTCACGGCTATCCCACAGCACCGATTTAGATGAAATTTAAAATGAAAATAGTTGAAGAACCCGGTTGAACACAGGCTTCCATTTTTTTTTCAAAAAATAATCTCTAAAGGTTTCAAAAAGGGGAAGTTTGTATGAGAAATATAAACCGCTCAAGCGATTTTAATACATTTTGAGTTTTCCTCAAATTAACACGGGTAAAATCGCGGGGCACAGCTAGTTAATCTATATGTATGAGACTTGCCATCAAAAATATTGTTGTTAAGATATAATGTAGGAATTTGGGTAAAAATCACATCACTGGCAATCTTTTAAACCACTCCAACTAAGCTAAAATAATATGCTTGTGTTTGGAATGGGTTCACAGCGATAATTTAATGGATGGGGTTCGAACCAGTAATCTCTCGATCACAAGGCCAGCTCCTCAGCCATCAGGCCATTGCCGCTTAGAAGTCACTTTAACTGTGCGCAATCAAACCACTAGACCAAGGAAATATTATTGCCGTGAATAATGTTAATAGATTAATGAATGCATAATTAATTATGGCGTGTTCGACCGCAGTCGGTCGTATGTCACCGTGGCCGGATGCGTCGCAACGAATGTACGACAGTCGGCCCGCTGTGGTATCTGATTAACTCTCTGAATGTACAAATTATTTGGTAATATGTATATTTGTTTAAATAGTTTATATATAAATCATTTAAATTATGTACAAGTATTAAGGTTTAGTTAGAAACTCACTAAAGATTGGGTGTGTCCTAAAAAATCTGTGAGCATCTTTCTTCAAAAGATCGCCTCAGACGGAAACCTCCAAGGTTCCCATATAATTAAACCAGTATAGATTGTATAGACAGACTTTAAAAGAGACAGACCCCTGAGTTTATTTCGGTGTTTCTTTTCAGGGTAGTCAGTTAGGAAACACTGGCCCCATCTGGTTAATATTTACGAAAAAAAATGACGTGTAAAAGTGTTATTTAATAATCAATTTGCAAAATAAAGATCGTTTATCATTTAAAGCGTTATAATTTTTTTGTTGAAGGGTTCCTCAATAGGTAAAATGGAACCCTAATACTATCGTTCCTTGTTCGTATGTCTATTTGTCAAGACCCTTTTATTCAAAAATACGTAGCGATATAAAATCTAATTTAAATATCAAATAATCGGGTTTACATTTTCTTTAAGCTGTAATAAATCAAATCTGTATTTCAATGCTTTCAATATATATGACCGCTTATGTCACATATTTTGTAATTTCACAAGGAAACCAAAATGTATAAGAAAGTACCCGTTACTAAAGAAACATAAAATGTGGCAAAAACAAGGAAAATATCTGAAAACTGTAAATACTACTGTAAATACAGGGTTAATTGTAAAACACCGAAAACCTCTCAGGACTATCTTACTTACATCATAATCAACAACTTTTGTTCTATGATTTTTAAAAATTCGTCACTTTGCGTTCACCAGATTTTCATACAAAAATAAAAATATTTAAATTGAACTCCCTAAATGTTACGAAGTCTATGCGAAGCAAAAGAACTAAAATATGACGAATTTTTAAAAGTCATAGAAAAAAAGTTGTTGATTATGATGTTAGTAACATAGTCCTGAGAATTTTTCGGTCTTTTACAATTAACCCTGTATATCTTTATATCAAGTATATTCATAAAAATCTTCCACAGGCCAAACTCCCCAACATTAACTTAAAATAAAAACAGGAAATAGAAACTTGAAATTTGTTAAGAAGTTGCAGTGACCCATTTAATTTCCTTTATTATAAAAATACTAGCAATGCGGTCAGAATTCATTTTACTAGCAATCTTTTAAACCTCTTCAATTAAGCTAAATATGCTTGTGTCTGGAGAGAGTTCACGGCACCAATAGTATTGGTGGGATTGGAACCCGTGACCTATATTTCCTTCAAGTCTCCCAAATAGTTTTTAACTCTCCTGGTGCCTTCTGACCAATCCGTCATAAACGCCTCTAAGACGTCACGCCAGCGCTTTCTAGAGCTTCCTCGGCGACAAATTCCATATTCTGGCTTCCACTACGTAACGACTGCAGCCCATCTTTCCTGAAAAATGACAAAATACGACCTCAAAAATATCTTTAGTTTGTTATTACAACGTCTAACATCAATAGCATGTCGTCATTACGTCTATAAAAAGAGGCTCTGTAAGTTGAAGAATAAGTCACTAATTGATAGGAATAAAGAGATCTCCAGACTTTCAAATGAAATGAAATGAAATGAAATATTTATTTTGTAAATTGGTTATAAATAACACTTTTACACGTCATGTTTTTTTGCGTGTTAAGTTTAGCTAGATGAGGCCGGTATTTCCTAACTGACTACTCTGAGAAGAAACACCGAAACAAACTCAGAGGTCATAGTCTCTTTTAAAGTCCAGACAATTTGTATTTTTATGGATAATTAAAGTCATAAAAACAAAGTAAAATGTCACCTCCCGGCTCCCGTCATACCTTAATCACTAAAAGCAACCTCTTTATTTAAATAAATGGGTTTATACTTTATAATTATTCATTCATCACCTTTGCAGAGATAATGTGAAAATTTAATCCTTCTCTAAACGTAAATAATCGTAAGTAATCAAGTAGGTAACCAGCTTTGTATGTATATTCATACAAATTATAAAAATATGTCTGGCTGTATGTTCGCGATAAACTCAAAAACTATTGAACATATTTCCATGCGTTTTCACCAATGTAAAAGACATTATGAAAATAAAATAAAACTACAGTAAAAATCGGTGTATCCAAATCGATAGGTTTCTAGATATCTGAGCAAAATTCACTTTGATGTCCCTTCTAGAATCCCACGTTACCCCCGGCCACTACTCAAAGCGCCACAACACCGAACAAATCTGGCCAAACATTCACCCATGGCAAGTCATTATAACAGTGTATTGGGTTCATCAGGTGACATAGACATCTTTTGACCTACCTGTTATACCATCTTCCCAGAGGCGGTGGGACGAGCCGCTCTGCAGAGTAGTTCTGAATAATTTACTAACCACGTCTGCACGTCTGCTGGCTGTGGAAAAGTGGGAATCAGGTCTTTGGTTACATGCTCTACCGTCCTCAAATCTAGGCACTTTGTTCGACGACACCACTTTCCGCATCGCTGTTTCACTACGCCTAGGAGCCCCTTGTTGTTCCCCTCATCGCTGTAATTGTGGGGATGCGGTTAACAGCCTCGGGCACCATGGACTTTCTTGCAGCCGTAGTGCGGGTCGTTTTGCACGACATGCCAACTTAAACAACATTATCCGACGAGCCCTTGTCACCGTAGGCGTTCCAGCCGTTTTGGAACCCAATGGACTGGCGCGTGACGATGGCAAGAGACCGGACGGCATGTCATTATTTCCTTGGAAGATGGGTAGGCCTTTAGTGTGGGACGCAACTTGTGTCGATACTGTCGCGCCATCCCATCTTCCCAGTTCATCATGTTGTGCTGGCGCTCCCGCTGCGGCTGCAGAAAACCTCAAGCGGCGTAAATATAGTCATCTCGGTGATAACTATATTTTCGAGCCGTTTGGGGTCGAAACTCTCGGACCATGGGGCCCGTGTTCTTACAGTCTTTTTAAAGAAATATCGAAAAGGCTCGTTAACGCTTCCCGCGACCCAAGGGCTGGCTATTTCTTTGGTCAACGGCTAAGCATTGCCTTACAACGAGGCAATGCCGCCAGTATCTTGGGTACGTTGCCAGCCGACAGCGTTGAGGATCAATTTTTTGATGCTTTATTATAGTTTGTATTTTAGTATATAATTATGTATATTTGTTTGGAAATAAAATTTGTGAAAGATTTTTGTAATACTGTAGGAAAATTTAGGTCACTAATCTGTACAAATTTAAAAAGTCTGTGAAGATCATCAATCCTAACTTTACTTTCGTCTGAATCTTTTTATTTATTTTTGCTAAAGTTAGGTTATGTATTTGTATTTGTCATTTTGATTATTGATGAATAAATAATTGTTAATTAATTAATTAAATAACATAACGTAATTGTATAATACTTTTTGTCTTTTAGCTATAATTACTATAATTGTTAAATAATTTATTTAAAATTTTCAATGCATGATGAGGTCTCCTATAATTGAAGAAGTAAAATGTCATAAAAGTCTGTATATTTATTGTTCTAGCTTGTAACGTGTATTCTTTGATGGAGATCCAAATTGATGACAGGCCTGTTGGTATAGTGGTCAGTGGCCCTCACTACAATGCGCAAGGTCGTGGGTTCAATTCCCACCCAGGATAAATGTTTGTGTGATGAGCACGATCATTTGTTCTTTGTCTGGGTATAATTTATCTATAATATGTATGTATTTAGAAATATATACGTAAGTTTATCAGTTGTCTAGTACTCATAGCATAAGCTCTGCTTAGTTTGGGACTAGATGGCGTTGTGTGAAAGTTGTTAAAAAAAAATAGGTCTCCGTATTTAACACAAACTAAAACGAAAAAGTCAAAAAGATATTGTGTCATCATCAGCTTAGCCTATTTGGGTATATACAACGTGTAATTTAAAGGGTATATACATACCAAGTGCACGGCTTCTTTGGATGATAACAAACGATATAGCAAGGGTTTTCTAATCCTATGTCTACATTGTGTGGAGCTTATTAAAAATTTCAATACATTGATACCAGAGACCGAATTTTTCAAATTAAGAAGAACGAAGAGAATTATCGTGTTATTGGCTAGTGACGTGGAAAGTGATGACCCTCATAGTGCTGTGACACGTTTGTTATTACTGGTATTCAAGAAACATATGAAACCAATAATTTGGGGTCAATTCTGTGAGTCACTTATTTTGAGCTGAAACTGTGCATAGAGACTCCATACCAGATGTTGTCTTCAGTCCTTTTGGATAGATGTGGGGTTTCCGTTACACGTTGTATAGGGTTGGATTAGTCTAACCGGATGCAGCTGAGTATTAGTATTTTACATGGGGTATTGTGTTACTAAGTTACCCGGTAGCTGGGTAACACGATACCCCTTGGCTAGACCAGTGTCCAATTTACTGGCTTCTGAATACTCGTAACGATTGTCAAGATATCCAATTGACAGCCGCGACCAACGGCTTAGGCACAGGGATATCACACCACCAGGCTTCTACTGGTCACGCTTGCGACCACGGAATAGATGAATAAGGTTGGAATGGTAATGTGGGCGTGGCGAGCGCGCCACATTTATGATACGAAAATCATAGCTCGACCGATTAATTCATTCACCGCGTTTAGTGCGCTTCGGATTACTTCGGAACACACAACTCTGCTTTAAAATGCCGTGTTGTGCAATTATAACCTGTAAAACAAAAAGTTAGACGGCAAGTATAGAGCGAGGTGGTATATCTTTCCATCGGTAAGTCGAAAATAACATTTAATTACAATTTTATTTGTAAAAAAACATAAAATATTCTGATCACTATGAAATTCCGAACATTAACAACAATATTGCAACAAGTTACAAAAAATATACATTGCCCGATGTGTAATCGCTTAATCAACGCAATGATCAAATCCGCTTACAATGTACTGCATGCGTTGCATCCTTAACACTTCAACAATTGACGTTTCGTCCTTTGCCCTGATTGGCCGTGATGCACGGCGCATATTTATAGACAGTGAGTTACAATCAGTAGCAAGCTCTCGATTTAAGTGTGTGTGATTTATTTGTGTGCGTAATTCGCGTACATAACGGGCCTCTTGCTTGTAGTGAAGCTAAAGAGTGGGGAGATAAGCGGCGATACGCGTTCTCATACAAATCAGGAACTATTTCCTTTCTAACCTCTTTTATCTGTTCTGTGCTTGCGACCACTGGACCAACGAAGGAGCATTGTGCGTTGTTGCATTAATTAAAACAAAGTATTTGCAAACCACAGTTAAGTAGGTCAAAGTTGACTCTACCCATCTAAGTCAAATCCATGGCTTAAACAAACATCCCATGGGTCCGTACCTAAACACACCTTCACAGGATTACGTTAAACTAATCCGAATACAAGTACCATGACGTATGTCTATGATAAATCCTTTCTTACGGGACCCTTTTGAAATTCTGAGTGACCCAACCGCCTTTGTATACCGAAACCTTTTAAAGTTCGGAGAAAACCGAGATAATTAGAAAGGACAATTTTAATTCGAAGCGATGACTTCAGATATTTTTGAGGGATTTCGAGGAATGGTGCTGAGGCGGGAAGTTTTTGTTTTCTTCGTTAAGGCTGCGCCGAGTAAAATAACTCAAAACGGTCTTCACTACTAAAGGAATATAACCTATAATAGTACTTTAATTACCATGCAAAAATATGTAATGAACACTAGAATAAATGTGTTAGCAAACATAGTTGGCAAAATTTAAAAATATTTTATAGTTTATTAAACAAAAATACATAAAGTTGGACAAAAATCCTTACAAAACATGCTCGTGCGTCGCTGAATTTTGATAGTAAACTGTTGAATTTTTTCATAAACTTCAATTCATATTATTCTCTAATTATCATACTATCATTTACAGCTTTAACATTTCAAAAATGTCGCTTGGTTGTTTTAATTTTAATTTTTTCTTCTAATTTGCGCGCTATTTTGAACCATACGCAACGTACACCGGTCGAAAATTCAGTCGTCCACGGGAGCTCAGAGAGGGGTCACGTCTCATCGTGGAGCGTTTCGCCGGTAACGATAATTCGCGATCTATTGTGTACGTATGTATTGCAGCAATCCGTTGAATAACATAAGTCTAATTTTTTGTTTTTTGAGTACGATTTATTATGCATACCCAACAATTACTTTTTATTGTTCAATATATATTTCTTTAACATTTTTTTTTCTTCAATATTTGTTTTATTATGAGAAAATGTAAAAAAAAAATTATTAGAAGAAAGTTGGCGCAAATTTTCGAAAAAAAACGCCATTCTCATAAAAAGTACGTATTTCTATTTTGTGATAGTATTATTGCTTTTTAACCGACTTCAAAGAAAAGGAGAAGGTTCTCAGTTCGTCTTAAACTTTTTTTTATGTATGTAACCTCAAACTCGAAGACGGCTGGACCGATTTGGAATTTTTTTTTCGTTTGAAAGGGTATACTTTCTAGTTGGTTCCATTGTTATGAAATCAGGATCTGATGATGGGATCCTGGAGAAAGCGAGGGAACTCTTTAAATATTATAGGCACACCTATAGCGTTTTGGATATTTCTAATAGTACCTTGTGCAGTTGCTCCCGAAAAGCACCATTTGAGGAAGTGAAAGTGATGATGAAGACTTTTTTCAAACATTCGATATGGGTATCGTGTAATGGGTTTTTGGGGGTGGTAATTGCAAATCTGGCATTCATTTTAAAATCCAAGATGGCGGATGCAACTTTTTCTCAAACAATCGATATAAGTATCGTGTAATGGGTTTTTGGGGGTGGTGATTGCAAATCTGGCATTCATTTTAAAATCCAAGATGGCGGATGCAACTTTTTCTCAAACATTCGATATGGGTACCGTGTAATGGGTTTTTGGGGGTGGTGATTGCAAATCTGACATTCATTTTAAAATTCAAGATGGCGGATGCAACTTTTTCTCAAACATTCGATATGGGTATCGTATAATGGGTTTTTGGGGGTGGTAATTGCAAAACTGGCATTCATTTTAAAATCCAAGACGGCGGATGCAACTTTTTCTCAAACATTCGATATAGGTATCGTGTAATGGGTTTTTGGGGGTGGTGATTGCAAATCTGGCATTCATTTTAAAATCCAAGATGGCGGATGCAACTTTTTCTCAAACATTCGATATAGGTATCGTGTAATGGGTTTTTGGGGGTGGTGATTGCAAATCTGGCATTCATTTTAAAATCCAAGATGGCGGATGCAACTTTTTCTCAAACATTCGATATGGGTATCGTGTAATGGGTTTTTGGGGGTGGTGATTGCAAATCTGGCATTTATTTTAAAATCCAAGATGGCGGATGCAACTTTTTGTCACACATTCGATATGGGTATCGTGTAATGGGTTTTTGGGGGTGGTGATTGCAAATCTGGCTTTCATTTTGAAATCCAATTTAAAACACATACGATATCCATTTTGAATGTTGGAGAAAAAGTTGCATCCTTGGTGGATGCAACTTTTTCTCCAACATTCAATATGGATATCGTGTGTGTCTACTAAGTTAAATACACTGATAACCTTCAAGGGTTTATTGCTAAGTATAATTAACAAAGTAACGTAACGGCTAAAATTATCGCTAAATGATGAAAATGAGTGCACCCGGTTGCTGTTCGAAATACACTAAGCTCGCGGCGAACTTAGTGCGACCGCATTATATCGCTTGCTTAGCAAACGAGGTCGATTGCAAAATATTGCATCAAACATCGTGTAATTTATAATATAGGTTTTTATTTAATTAATTAATTTATAATATAGGTATAATAGGTTTTTGGGCAAACCGATTGCAATCCTTACATTCATTTTAGAATTTACGACGAAAGTTCATTGGCTACTTTGTTAGCTTACAATTTACACTGGGTTATTGACAATTTAACTGATCCTAGGTTAAGTGACTATTCAGTATTATCTAGGGTATCTAATAATACTGAAATTAATTGTTTAAACCCTTAGATGTGACAAAGGAGAGTTATAATAACAAAATTTTACTATATCATCAGAATATAAATCGTTTCTCCGGCAAAATATTAGATGAGGAAATGTTAATAGATAAATATGATATAGATATCTTATGTTTTTGTGAAACCTGGCTAAAACCAGATAGAATGTTGTTTAAAATTAATATTTTTCTGTTACTAGTGCATACAACAGGTCCTCAGTAGGAGGTGGTACTTTAATATTACGTAATAATTCTCTTAGATATAAGGAACAAAAATATATCACCGCTTGCTCTGTTGATTGCTTGTGTGAGGTAGCATGTACAGAAGTTGAAGGCCAAACTTTCTTAAGTGTTTATAGACCACCAGCATCAAACTTGTCATCATTCTTAATGATAATGGGAGAAATTTTAAGTGCCTAAGCTTATAAGAGATAATAAATTAGTTTTCATTTGTGGTCACCTAAATATTGATTTGTTAGTAAATTCACCTGAACACTGCAAGCTTACTTCATTGTTTGGTTCATTTAACTTAAAATGCACATACAAGGAAGCAACAAGAATAACAGCAACATCAGCTCAATGCATAGATAATATTTATACTAATTGTGCCATAAAATACTCGTCTCAAATTAGTGGAGTTAGGTCTGACCATACAGGTCAACTAGTATCCTTTGAGTTGGTTAAAAAGCGGCAATTAAATAAGACTATTAAGTTTAGGCCACTAACTAAAAAGAAATTAATGTTTTTAATGATAACATGTAAAGTAATCTTTCAATGGCCAATTTTGACTCCCATGACCCCAATGAAAATTACAGGATATTTTTTCTTCACCATGCCACGAATTTAGTAAGGCATGTCCAGTTAAAAAATTTCAAATGAGTAATAAATCTAAATTTAATGAATGGGCCACTGCTGGAATAAGAATAAGCTGAGACAATTTATACAACTTATACCATGAAAAATCATTGACTTCCGATGAAGCCTTCCATAATTATGTAAGAAACTACTCAAAGATATTTAAAAGAGTATGCGCCCTAAGCTAAATCTAAATCAGAAAGTAATAAAATTAGCATTTCTAACAATAAAATAAAAACTGTGTTGAAGGTGATAAACAAAGAAACTGGAAACACAAACCAACAGGGTTAGAATGATTTGACTTTGAACATCGATGATCAGGTCATCTCAGATAAGTCAAAAGTGGCTGAGAAGTTGGAAAATTACTTTACCAATATTCCAGTAGAGGTTACTAAATCTCTACATTCTTCGCCATTATCAGCAGAATCTTTTTTAAAGGAAAACTTCAATAAGGATATACCAACATTTTCATTTAAGCCCATTTCTATTGATGTAATTAAAAAGCATTCCAAAGCCTTAACATAACAAACTTATGGAGTGCATCTGTTAGGGTTCTTGGTAATATTATTGACTCAATTGCTGCTATCCTAACAGGCACATTTAATTAATGTATAGACAGCGGTAATTTTCCCGATTTAATGAAACATAGTAAAGTAGTACTAATTTTTAAGTCGGGTTGTAAGAGTGATCCCTCTAACTATAGACCGATATATGTGCTTCCAGCATTAAGCAAATTATACGAAAAAATCATGCTGGACCAGATGCTATCATATTTTAACTCAAATGGAATTCTGCATAGTCGGCAGTTTGGTTTCACGAAAGGTAGGTCAACAACAGACGCAGGAGTAGCGCTCATCCGTCACATTCTGGAATCTTGGGAGAAATCTCAGGATGCAATTGGCATATTTTGTGACCTCTCCAAAGCTTTTGATTGCGTTGACCACAAAACACTGATCTGTTAGGGTTCTTGGTAATATTATTGACTCAATTGCTGCTATCCTAACAGGCACATTTAATTAATGTATAGACAGCGGTAATTTTCCCGATTTAATGAAACATAGTAAAGTAGTACTAATTTTTAAGTCGGGTTGTAAGAGTGATCCCTCTAACTATAGACCGATATATGTGCTTCCAGCATTAAGCAAATTATACGAAAAAATCATGCTGGACCAGATGCTATCATATTTTAACTCAAATGGAATTCTGCATAGTCGGCAGTTTGGTTTCACGAAAGGTAGGTCAACAACAGACGCAGGAGTAGCGCTCATCCGTCACATTCTGGAATCTTGGGAGAAATCTCAGGATGCAATTGGCATATTTTGTGACCTCTCCAAAGCTTTTGATTGCGTTGACCACAAAACACTGATCTGTAAATTACACCATTACGGAGTTCGTGGATTCGTGTTCTGCTGACCTTGTTCTTTCATATTTATCAAACAGGCAACAAAAAGTTATTGTTAATGGAGCGACATCTGCAGGATCCCTAGCCAAGATGAGTGCTCCGCAAGGTTCAATTCTTGGCCCTTTCCTTTTTATAGTGTATATCAATGACATACATGATGACCAACTTATCGGATATTTTTTATTTGTAATTCCATTGTGCTGTATTAATTGGTCTATACAACAGTATAGACCAAAGTTTTAAATATAATTAAGCATATCTTAGAACTGGAAACATATCTTACAATTATATAATAATATAGGTTATCCATCAGAATTCAGACAGGCTTTAATTTATAATCATATTGTGGGAAGTACTAATTTCACACGGGTTCCCGTTAGTATATGCTTAAACTAGACTTATGGTCTCATGGTGCGTGGTGCGCTGGTTGCACGCTACTGGCATGATTGCTCTATGTTATCTCTTAAAAAGACTATTTTTTAAGAGATAACATAGAGCAATCATGCCAGATTAAAAATTAATTTCAAATTGAAATTTAATTATTTAATTGAATTAATTTGAAATGAATTAATTTTTTTCTTAAAATTCAAACGCGAGCCAAAAATAAAAAAAAAATCACAAAAAACAGTAGTAGGTATCTCTACTTAGTAGTAGAGATACCTAGTACTGTTTCTTGTGATTTTTTCAAACTCAAAATGTTTTATTTCACATAGGCCTACATGGGCACTTATAAAACGTCAGCAGTTTGGCGCAGGGCACGGTTCGAAATTGGTCGTTTTCTTTGGAGAAGATCCGGCAAGAAACTCCACAGTTACTCTTTTAAAATATCATTCTTACAATGTATCTATAATATAATATAATATAATAATATAATAATATTCCACAACTTTTCACACAATGCCATCTAGTCCCAAACTAAGCAGAGCTTGTGGTATGGGTACTAGACAACTGATAAACATACATAATATATTTCTAAATACATACATATTATAGATAAATTACACCCAGACAAATGACAAATGACCGTGCTCATCACACAAACATTTGTCCTAGGTGGGAATCGAACCCACGACCTTGCGCACAGCAGTCAGGGCCACTGACCACTATACCAACGGGCCTGTTAATACAGGTTAATTACCTAATTAACCCGTATTATACCTATGAGAGGACATTAAAGCCTGTCTGAATTCTGATGGATAACCTATATTATTGTATAGTTGTAAGATATGTATCCAGTTTTAAGATATGCTTAATTAAATTTAAAACTTTGGTCATTACAAGATATTTTCTAAATTTAAACCCACGACCTACGTCATTTAAATTTAAAAGTCAATTATCTGAAATTAAGTATTTCAAATGGCGGGAGACTTTGTTAAACATAAAAAACACAGTGATACGACGTCAATGTGGAGCTATTTTTTAGTTGCGAAGGATAGGAATAGTGCCAAATGTAACCGATGCTCAGCCATTCTCAAGACTTTGGATGGATCGACTAAGGGATTACATACACATTTGTCATCAAAACATAACATAAAGCTTATATCAGCTTCAACAAGTCTAGATTCTGATAATCTGAACACAGCACCGCCGCCAGCCAAGCGAAAGTTAAATGATTATTTTACTAAAAGTGCCGACGATAGCCTCGATGATGTTTTGGCAAGAATGATTGCATTAGATGGATTTCCATTCAGTATATTCATAACTTCAGATGATTCGAGAAAATTTGTCTTTGCAAAATACACGGATTTACCAAAGTCAGCCGTCACCATTCAAAAACGTGTCATGAATTACAGTGAAAAAATCAGAAAGCAAGTAACTGCAGAATTGAAACATTTGAAAAGTGCAGGTGAAAGATTTAGTCTTTCTTTCGACAAGTGGACTTCAACATCCAATAAACCATATGGTGTTGCCCAAACGAGAGTCTCGCAAGAGTCTTGCAATTAGCGATTATCCTATTGCTATTTATTAAACGGTAGTTGAGATCTCAGAACAATGTAACAGAGTCTGTTACATTATTGTTAAAAGGTATATTGTTAAAAAACTTAAAAGTCGAGATGACACGGAAGAAGAAGAAGGAAGATCAGGATCACAAACAGATGATGAGTTAATGCCACAAACCTCCCAATCCCAACCCCAATTGACACTAAAGGAAAAGTTAAAGCTGGAAATTGATAAGAGTATGAAATCCCCAGATCGTGTAGTACAAATACAAAATTAATCGGGGTTGGCAAAATAGACGTGAAATAAGCCTGTTTGAAAATGGAGGAATTAGTGGATATCACTTAGAAACAGCATATAAGTATCTATTGTCTATTCCTCCAACCAGTGTAAAACCTAAACGAGCGTTTTCAGCTGCTGCTTATGTTGGTAATAAACGAAGCAGGCTTGGAAGTCAAACCTTGGATGCATTGATATTTCTACGATTGTATTTTCAAAATTCGAAATAAGTTTTATTGTCTTTTTATTTCTTACCAAGTATAGTATCTTTTTGTCATTTTTTCTTTTCTTACTATACTGTGATATGTGTAGTGTACCAAAATTAAAAATATATATTTAAAGAAATTACTCGTTTTTTAGAGTTCAGTTGCCGAATGGCAAAAAACGGAACCCTTATAGTTTCGTCATGTCTGTCCGTCTGTCTGTCTGTCTGTCTGTCTGTCTGTCCGTCCGTCCGTATGTCACAGCTATTTTATTCCAAAACTATTAAGACTATACATGTGAAACTTGGTAAGTAGATGTATTCTATGAAACGCTTTCTGATATTGAGAAAAAAATTAAAAATCATTTAAAATAAAGGAACATACTACTACCCCATACATGGAACTAAAACTGAAAATATTTTTTTTTTTCATGAAACTTATGCGTGTGTGGTATTTATAGACAGGTCTTTAAAAATGACATGGGGTTTCTGAAACCACTTTTTCATAAAGTCAATCGTTTAAAAAATATAAGCTTCCAAAGTGGTCAAATGTGTATCCCTCCCTCTAACTTCTATAATAGTGGAGTGAAAAATATAAATATATATATACAACGTGTAACGGAAACCCCATATCTAACCAAAAGGGCTGAAGACAACATTTGGTATGGAGTCTCTATGCACAGTTTCAGCACAAAATAACTGACTTAAAGAATTGATACCAAATTATTGGTTTCACATATTTTTTTTTTTAAAACGTGTCACAGCACTACGAGGGTCAATAACTTTCCACGTCACTTGCCAATAACACGATAATTCTTTTCGTTCTTCTTAATTTGAAAAATTCGGTCTCTGGTATCAGTGTACTGGAATTTGTAATAAGTTCTACACATGTAGACTTAGGATTACAAAACCCTTGCCATATCGTTTGTTATCTTCCAAAGAAGCCATGCACTTGATATGTATATACCCTTTAAATTACACGTTGTATACCGTCAACTGTGGCATCTTTACTTTTCGTAGGTATCTTTACCTAAGCATACCCTATACCAGTTCAACTTAATTTTTGTTTTGTCTGTGGAAGTTTATGTTATTTCGCAGATATTGGTGGATTTTGTAATAAATTGTGGTAACCCAAAAAGATTTTTAGGCTAGCAACTTCGTAAACGGTCAAAATAGAGTGCATTTTCGTTATGTGCGGTCAATTTTGTGCGCAGCGTCTTCGTGTAAAGATAGCTGTTTCCTACAGTAAATTAAAGTGCGGGTAAGTGGCGTATATTAAATAGTATTTGGTATATTGTCATGTAGGTATATCGCAGTGATTTAATTCTAAGAATCTTCTATTTCCTGAGTTATTCGAAAAGGTAATGTTATTTGAGGTTAGGTAAAGTTACCAAACTCAGCATGAAGGCAACTTTACCTGTGACTAGGGTTGTCAAATTTAACTTGCATAACTAATCTGGTTTTATGTGGGAAACCCTTTAAAATTTCGTTTAGCTGTTCAAAGCACTAACTTTATTATTCGTTCATGAAATATTGGGATACATGTGATGTAATTAAGTTGATAACATATTTGGCTGATATCCTATTACAGATGTTATATTCAAGATGCCTCCATAAGTAAGCGTCAAACAAAGAAATAGAAGACGTCTGGGAGCGCGACCTTACGTAGGTATATTGCTGATTGATTTTGGAGAGAATTTTAAGATTTGTTTTAGTTATTTTTTGTTACAGATATTTATACGTTAACAAAAGACTGAGTTACCTACTTTTGTAGATTGTGATTATTTTATGTACAGACGCCACTGAACAACAACCTACCTAAATCTGTAATTTTTTTTCAACCTTATTACATTAAAGGTTAATATTCGATTGGTAAAAGACAGATTCGAATAGGTTGACCTGCTGGCGTCTGTACTTACTTAGGTATTTTGATTATTGATGTTGGAGAGAGAATTTTAAGATTTGTGTTAGTTTTTTTTTGTTACGAATATTTTTACGTTAACAAGAGACTGAATTACTTTTATAGATTGTGATTATAATTATGTACCTACCTAGGTATTTTGATTATTCATTTTGGAGAGACAATTTTACGATTGGGTTTTTTTTTGCATACCTACTGTTTAACGAATAGGTACCTAGTTTTGATTATAATTACGCTAAGTACTTAATTTTTTTGACGCCAAGTAATGCATAAGTAAAAGTTCATAATTAAAAAAAATGTGTATTATTTTTCGACAACCCTGATGAAATGCGGCCATTTCTATGATAATTTTGAATTTCTGTTGGCAACTTTACCTATGTATTGGTAGTGGTTACTCAAACGAAGATGATAACTTCAAAATAAAATACATCGCTTTTTACCACTTGGACCTATGGCAACTTTACATTGCATGCACTTTGGAACACATATTCGATAAAAACAGTACGCTAGGTAAAGTTGCCAAATTTGTGTCAATTTTACCTCGCTCATATTCTTAGTTTTTTTGGCGATTCTATGTGAGATTTAGTAGAATTCATTGCTTCAACCAAAAGAGACACATATTTTTTACAAAATAAATCAATAAAAGTTTAAATATCTAGCTCCATGTTGTGGTAAATAGTAAAAATGTAAAAAAATACGGTAAAGTAGCCACAGTTGACGGTATATATATATACATATATATATATATATATATATATATATCTATAGATCTTAATGTAAACTTTCAATCAAAGTTGGTTTTAAAGAGATCGAGTCAGCAGTTTTTGAGATACAGCATATTTTCTAAAACCGCAAATATAACTTTGTAATTCATACAAATACTATGAAAAACAAAGTTATTTGGCGTAGTTGCAAAAAATGTAAATAAGCTAGTTTTAAGAAATTTGTAAGTTTTAGTTCGCTAGACAGCATTAATGAAAAAATGTTTTTTTGGTATGGCCCCACGTATATATAATACAGTACCAAATGTTATTAAAAATATGACAATACATCAGAATTTAAACGAGCACTAAATGAAATTTTAATAAACAAAACTTATTTCAGTCTGGTTTTATTATGACATTACATTTTTTTTTTTTATTTCATACTGGTTTTATTATTCAAATAAGTAATAAGTATACCCATCTACCCTAACTTGCTACTTACCCAGTTTCGAAGCGTCAATAGCCTAATGGATAAGGTGTCGGACTTGTGATCGAGAGGTCGCAGGTTCGAACCCCACCCATTACACTATTGACGTGAACCCACTCCAGACACAAGCATATTTAGCTTAGTTGGAGGGGTTAACAAGATTGCTAGTAATGTGAAATGTACCCACATTGCTAGTATTCTTTAAAAAAAAATCTGAGGAGTTTAATATATAAAATCAAAGTTTTATTGCAATAGGATGAATAGTGAGGGAACGGATAATGTATTACTACAGTAAAAACAAACGTTAATTTTTATATAATAGGTATAATTTATTAAATTTATTTTTGTGATTTATTTACGTACCTACTTGCTTCATTTAGATCCATCCAGCCGTTTGAGCGTGAAGAAGTAACAAACATGCAAACAGACACATTCATTCACAAACTTTCGCCTTTATAATATTAGTGTGATAAATAAAACCATCTAAATAATTTATATTCGTTTTTCAAGTTTATTCAACATAACGACAAAAAATTAAAAATGCAAAGTTAGCAAACTTCATCGTGCAACGGCAAGCGGGCCTCGAGCGAACTTGTCATTGTGTGTGTGACAACGCACACGACTAGCCCGCTGCAGTAAATACCTATTTTCCGCGCGTCTCGTAGGCTCGACACCCTCTTAATAATTCCGCGCGGCGTCTCGGCCGTTTCTTTTTCCTTTTCATAATTTGATTGGAGTACAGAATTCAACTAAAGTAATAATAACTTAATTATCTTCTAACAATTGATATTCCAAGTTCTTAATTCCGAATTTTCATAATGACTTCGTAACTTACTTTTGTGTTCTTATTTCTATATATTTTTTGCACACTCTGCGTATTATGAAAGAATTTTTTGCATATGAATATAACAGGACAGTTTAAAAGTACTCAATTAGGCAAGAAAATTATATTTGATATCTCTTCCTTGACCGGTTAGCCAGTTTATAAATAAATATACATATAGCGTTATTTTGAATGGCTCATGCTGTTTTTAACCGACTTCAAAAAAAGGAGGTTTACAATTCATCTTGAACTTTTTTTTTTTATGTATGTTACCTCATAACTCGGAGACGGCTGGACCGATTTGAAAAATTATTTTTGCGTTTCAAAGGGTATACGTTCTAGTTGGTCCCATTGTTACGAAATTATGATCTGATGATGGGATCCTGGAGAAATCGAGGGAACTCTTCAAATATTATAGGCACACCTATAGCGTTTTGAGTATTTCTTATAGTACCTTGAGCAGTTGCTTTCGAAAAGTACTATTTGGGGAAGTTGAATTGATGATGAAGACCACAGATGGCCACCGAAACTACTCAATAATAAGTATTTCGTGGATTGCGATTAGATTACTTGAATGTAGATGTTAAGCACTTTATGCTTGTCACAATGCATATGGTGATGTAGAGCTGATGGTGATGTACCAGGAGAACTCCTCAAAAATTAACGGCTCTTCACTGGGAAAAGCAATATTTTGTAAAAGGTAATAAGTAGTTGACATATTGGCTTTTGTAACTAGATAAATTACAAACCGAACCACTAAAAAGAGTGAAAAAAAATTTTTAGCACAAAATAAAACCGACTTCCATATAAAAACACTACAAAGGCAAAAATAACTTAAATTTCGGAAGGCAGTGTCGAAAAAGAAAAAGAAAATACGAAAAAAATGACACAGACCACCGAAATTTAAGTTATTTTTGCCTTTGTAGTGTTTTTATATGGAAGTCGGTTTTATTTTTTGCTAAAAATTTTTTAACAGAACCTCTTCAGAATGGTATAAGTATACTAATTGATCATTTTATTTGTTATTTATTTACAGACAAAGAGATAATGAGAGTCAACTCTATCCTACAAAACAGCCGAATTTATGGATAACACACGCCACATGAGCTAAGAACGCGCGTGTGTGCTTTTGCCTCTTGTACTGACAAGAGGCAAAAGCACAAACACAAACAAACACAACAAACATTGGTTTGTACTTTCTCATACCCTTTATTAGATATTTAGATATGTATGCTAAGATCATGCACTTTTTATTAATCTTTTCACCTATGTACATATTCATATGTCTTATTTTAACCAATTCTGTGGTAGAGCAGAGAAAATAATTAAACTTAGGGTTTCATAATAACTTTGCACCGTTGTAACATACTAACAACGAAAATCAAATCAGAGTTAATCGAGAAGCAAACTAAATACTCGTTTAAATCAAATATACACTTCTCATAAATAACTAAATTAACTATTTGCATTCATTGAAATATTGCAAGGTGTACAATAAAGTATATATATTTTTATTATTTTTTTTATTTAGAATAGGTTCGCGTTTGACCACCATCTCACCTGATGGTAAGTGATGATGTGGTCGAAGATGGAGCACGCTTACCTAAAAGTAACCTATTCACTCTTGACTTAAAGACTCCTAGGTTATAGCTATCGGGAAACACAGACTCCGGCAGGGAATTCCACTCCTTAGCCGTACGCACAATGAAGGTATTCCCAAAACGTTTGGTGCGTATGGGTGGGATGTCCACCATGTAACGATGGCGCTTCGCCGTTTGTCTCGTAGTCCGATGATGGAACGGGCTTGGTGGATAAATATATATTTGTTTTGATATTATTGATTTTTTATTGATTGATTGATAATTATATATAATATATAATGGTGAATAAATGAATATACTCACTCTGTTTCCTCACTTCGTCATATAAGCAGATTATGATGCGCGGTTTTGTTTTGTGGTTAATCTCCATCTACATATAATATTTAAATTTTAAAACCTTTTATTTTGTAGATATAAAGAAAATGTTTAAGGCAGCAACAATAAGCACTTTTATTTGAAGTGTTTGAAACATTAAAATAAAGTGCTGCGGTACAATTTCTAAAACATTATATTTTAGTTTGTCAATTAGAAGGTAACCCTTTTTCAAAATGATTATTTTTATTTATGTAACCCGACCTTATCCAAGGCACGTAAATTAATTTTAAATATTATGTAATGTAATGTAATACAATGTAATATAATGTAATGTAATTTTGCAATGTTGCTGTGATAGTCTGATGGACATGTATGTATGTAAATCGAGCAAGAGCGTATATTACGTATGGGTATGAGAAACACATTATTCGATCCATACCAACACGTCTATAATTAATCAAAGACATACTTGTTATTCTATTAGGGTTTCTTCGATGTACAGAACTCTTGAAACTGTAAGCAGTTGCTCCATGTAAAACATTAGTACTCTGCTGTATCTGGTTAGACTTAGACTGGAAGTCGAACTTATCATAGTTGGGCTAATCTGGGTAAAGTTAAGAAGATGATGAGAACCCTAAAACTGTATACAGTAATAGGTACACTGTATGCATAATGTGACCATTCATTTTTCGTGTCAAAGCGGGACGCCTATTGAATTTTGTATATAAAGAAAAATAAGTCGTTGTAAGATGCCATATTTAAGAAAATATTCTAATTATGGTTTAAAATGTGACTTTAAATAATTGTGGTGTCTTACCCTCACTGGAATTTTAATTCTTACACCAACTTACCCTGAAAATATTATTTATAAATAATTTCGCGACAAAAACACTACTTTACTACAGCAAAATCGGTTAAACGGTTTAGGCGTGAAACATAACGAGTTACTTTTGGATTTATAATATAGTAAGGAGTTAGGACTAGTAAATATTCGGTAAATTCCTTGCATGTCAGTCGCTCACTCTCGCTTGGTCCTGACTCCCAACTCCACGTCTAAAATATCACTAAAATCTATTTTAAAATATATTTTAATGTAGACAAGTATGTAAGTAGATATATAAAGGTTTGTTTGTAAAAGCGGGACATTTGTGTTCTCGAAGGGGAGAGCGGGACAGACTGCCTGAAAGCGGGATAATCCCGCCCAAAGCGGGACGTATGGTCACGTCAGGTATGCACAACATTCACACATGGAGCTATTGATTTTTGGTGGGAAAATCATCAAAAATGTCTCCACCCGCTTTGGGTAGAGCGGAAGGGAGTATCAGACTTCTACTGACTAAAAACTCACCCTATTCCTTTTGCTGCCCTTCCGTTTCGGGTCTTGGGTATCCCGTTAGAACACTTCACAACCCCTTCAGGCAATGGCCTTTTGGGTCCCATCAATACTGCTGACAGCTCTTTGAACCACACGTCGTGTTCCACGGTAAGAACCAAACGGTGCGCTCCCCTGCATCTATTAAAAAAGAAAATGTCAAGTATCTCTGCTAAAAGCGTCAAGCAATATGCACTTAAAATTTAATAATCTCACAGTTGAGAGCACAATTTTATCGAACTCGCATACAGGTCAAGTCTTGTACTTTTTTTCAACAGACCGACTTCAGAGTTTCAAAAGCGTTAATCCGATTTATGTCTCCTATTGTCGGCTTTACAGGGTGTCCACACTTTCAATTTATGTCGTAACGAGCTTTGCCCACGATTTCACACGTTAATCCCAAATCTGTGACAATTCCAAATATACGCTAGCCTATAATGATATTCTAGTATTTTAGGTATCTATATACTAAATTTCATGCAGTTCTGTTCAGTAGTTTTTGCGTGAACGAGTGACAAATATCCATTTATCGTCACAATCTTTTGCATTTATAATATTACTAGCGATCCGGCCCGGCTACGCACAGTTTCATGCTGTTAATTCAGACAAAACCTTAATAAATTGTACACTTAAACATTCTTCATGATTTACTCTTTCTACTAGTGAAAATCGCAAACAAATCTGTTCAGTCATTTTTGAGTTTATCGCGAATATATCTAAATACAGCGTTCTATAATATGTAAGGCTAAGTTGGAATAAGGTTTAAGTTAAAGCTTTAAATTAAATGTTATTTATTTTTTGCTGGCCTTGTGGAAAATTGAGCTTGTTAATCACTTTTCCGTAATAATGTGAGGGCATAAAATTATAGGTCGTAAGTGGTAGACTTTTACGACTCGTGTGTGGTGATAAAACCGAGTATCAATTTCACGGGTTTGAGCTGCAGTGCAAGCTAAAAATCTATTATCGTAAGCGTCCTTAAACGCTTACTAAATATTTAATTCAATTCATTTATTTGTGATAATAGGTGTACAATAGATGTTAGTCTTATAATATACAACGTGTAACGGAAAGGGTATATACATACCAAGGGCACGGCTTCTTTGGATGATATCAAACGATATCGGAAGGGTTTCAACTCAAAATAAAATACTCTAAAAATTTATACCAAATTTTCGGTTTCGTAAATTTCTTAAATTGAATTTCCTTTACACGTTGTACATATAAGAATCACTTGTTCTACCATTCGATGGTGTACAAATACAAAGTAAATTAACGAAATTTAAAGCAGACAGATTAAAATTACAGCATTCAATGAAACAATAGACAAACTCCATACAAAATAATAATAAGGATGTCAGGAAAATTTATTATAAATACATACATTTTGTGGCAATGTCATTTAAATTAAATCTATACGTACAATGTCAATTTATAATGTATCATTTAAAAAGCTTGCAATTGAATAATAAGTTTTATCTACTAGGAATGAAACTAATTTTTTTTAAACAAATTGATAGTTGCTGCAGCTTTGATACATTTCGGAAGCTTACTATACAATTTAGGAGCCATAGTGAATATGCTTTTCTTAAATAACGCAGTTTTACTTGGGATCAAGTTAACTTATCAGCTCGACGCAGGCTAGTGACCCGCGAGTATTTAGACAGGTTGCGTCTAACAAAAATGCCACTTTCATATACGTACATACACGGCAGAGTTAATATTTTTAAGTTTTTAAAATGAGGTGCACAGCTATCAGTCTTCTGTAAATTACATATTGCACGAATGCATCGTTTTTGGGCAATGAATAATAATAATAAATAATAATAATAATCTGTGGCCCGGTTGTCAAAGAACATGTCAGAAAATTTTTTCCTCCGAATTTTTCAGAATAATTTACAAATTAAATAGCCATATAAACAACATAGTCATGTTCAACAAAACCAAAATAGTAAAAAAAAAATCTATGCATGAATAAATAGAAGAATAAATAGAGCAAACAATAAATGGAAAAACCAAAATGTTGACAAGAAACCGGGCACGACTGATTCAGAACACACGACCAAGACCTGCGGAATCGTCGCTCAGCTCCGCCTCGCAGCCGCCGGGACCAGCTCTAGCCGTGAGTGAAGAGACTCCGGCCGCTGCAGCTGCGTCGAGCTCGAGCGACGAATACTTCTCGCCGCCGACGACACCACCACCTGCGCGTCGGCGAGGAAGAGGCCGCCCGCCGGCTAGCTAAGGACTTCGAGGCCCGCCTTCGAGGCCTCTGATAGGGTCCCCGCTGCCGGTGGAAGTGTGCAGCGCATGCGATGGACAAATTCCATCAATGAAAATGTCATGCGCTCATACTTTGGGGCTACAGAGGGGGGAACTAACCTGACTGCGTACCGTGGTCGGATGCTCTCTCTGTTTCAGGTACTTGAACCAGCTGTCAACGTTTCGGCCCAACGACTGTCGGATCAGGTGCGGGTCATCCAGCGTAACCGTATGTTGGATGACGCCGTACTTGATAGACTACGCCTCGAATCACGGTGCAGTCGTGTCTCATCTGCTTCACCACAGGCTGCGGTGCAACTACAACCTAGTATCTCACCGCGACCCAACCAAGTCGGTGAAGATGATGAGGACCGGGCTACATCCGTGAGTACCCAGTGCAGTGAACGATTGAGGAGTGCTTTGGAGTGTGCATTACGGGAGTATCGCTCCACACCACCTGAGCTGAGACCTCGTTTGCCTCGTTTGCTCATGCATAAGAAAAATAGGGCGCTAGTGTGTGCTCTAGATTCACTGTTGTCAAATTATTTTGACAATAGCGAAGACCTCACCGATACCCATTCGATCCTGTACTGTGCCGCTGTTACAGCGTGTCGGGTAGCTCATGTCAAGTTTCCAAAGACTGACAGAGCTATTCGGCCAGCTGTACCAGCTTGGCAGTGCAGGATCGAACGTCGTATCGCTGGGGCTAGAGCACTCATTGGCAAACTTATCTGCTTCAGACAGGGCAACACTCGCCCTAGAGTGATGCGCTTTGTGAGGCGGGCGTTCGCGGGGACTGATATTAGTCCTCGGGATTATCTGACCTGCGTCACAGAGCGCATCGACTTCCTGAAGCAGAAAGTCTATGCGTGGGCAAATAGAATTCGTAGATATAAGCGGCGGGTGGACCGATACACTCAGAATCGCACATTCCAAAGCAATGAAAGGTGGGTTTATAGGGCCTGGGAGCGACCTGACCAAGGTGTGACTGATACTTGCTTACCGGATGATGACGCCATGTGTTCGTTCTGGCGCAGCATCTGGTCGGCTCCTGTCAGTCACACCGAGGGTGACTGGATGAGTGAGATCAAGCGCACGTGCGATCTTATACCAGAAATGGGGGCAATTACGATCAGCCCCCAAGATGTAACCCGTGCAGTCCGTCCGTTATCCAACTGGAAATCTCCAGGACCAGACGGACTGCACAATTTTTGGATAAAATGGTTTCAAAGATCGCATACCCGCTTGGCATCTCAGTTCCAGTCTGCCTTAGAGTCAGGATCGCTACCTCAATTCCTGACTACAGGAATAACCCACCTGCTCCATAAATCAGGTAGTACAGCGGAACCTAAAAATTATAGACCGATCACGTGCTTACCGACGGTCTATAAAGTTCTTACTTCCATTTTGAGAGCCAAAATTAATAATCATATTGATACAAATTCAATCATGTCTGCTTCTCAGAATGGATGTGGGAACGGGTCCCGCGGTACTAAGGAGCTTCTCCTCATTGATATTGCCATTAACCAACAGGTTCGTCGTTTCCGAAAGAATCTGTCGACATGTTGGATAGATTATAAGAAGGCCTATGATTCTGTTCCACATACATGGCTCAAGAAGGTGTTGGAGTTGTATAAAATAGACCCAATACTACGTAATTTTCTTGAGTCATGTATGGGGCAATGGAAGACGGTCCTTTGCTATCCAGGATGTCGACAGATCCAGGAAAACAGCGAACCGATTAGGATTGAGCGTGGCATATTTCAAGGCGACAGTCTGAGCCCACTGTGGTTTTGTCTGGCTCTCAACCCTCTCAGTACATTGCTGGAGGGTTCGGGGCTAGGCTACCAGTTGAGAAGAGGTGGTCAGGTCATATCACACTTGCTTTACATGGATGATTTGAAAATCTTTGCCACCAGCAAACTGCAACTGATGGAGCTACTGCAGGTAACAGAAACTTTCAGTAGCGCCATCGGGATGGAATTTGGGGTGGACAAGTGTGCAGTTATGCATGTAAAGCGAGGGGAGATTATGGAATCCGTGGGAACTCAACTCTCGGATTCCATACACCTTAGATCCCTCGGCTCAACTGAAACCTACAAGTATTTGGGTATGTCAGAGGCACTAGGCATCAATGTTGCTTATGTTAAACAGTCATTGAAGGAACGCTTCTTTGGCCGCCTGAATAAAGTACTGAATAGTCTTCTATCAGGCGGAAACAAGGTGCGTGCCTTCAATGGTTGGGTCATGCCAGTATTGATGTACTCTTTTGGCATACTCAAATGGACTCAGACTGAACTTGACGCCTTGGACAGGCGGGTCCGCACTACGCTAACTGCAAATCGAATGCATCACCCACGTTCATCGGTGATGAGGCTGTATATCCCGCGGAAGTACGGGGGTCGTGGCATTTTAAATGCAAAGACCCTACACAACCGCGAGGTATGCAGCCTTAGGGAATATTTCCTAGAAGCCGACGTGGGTATGCATCGAGATGTGGTAGCGGTGGACAAAGGCCTCACTCCGCTCTCCTTAGGTAGCGAGAATTGGCGCAAACCTGTAGTATTAGATACTAATGACCGCAGAGAAGTATGGCAGAGCAAGGAGCTTCACGGGCGCTATTACCGGGCCCTTCATGGGTCTGACGTAGACACATTAGCGTCCGTAGCCTGGTTACGTTTTGGTGACCTCTTCGGGGAAACCGAAGGTTTTGTCTGTGCGATTATGGACGAAGTTATGATGACGAATAACTATCGGAAGTATATTGTGAAGGATGGTACGGTAGACATATGTCGGGCATGTCACAAACCGGGAGAATCCATTCGTCACATTATCTCCGGCTGTTCTCGTCTGGCTAACGGAGACTATTTGCATAGACATAACCTCGTAGCCAGGATTATTCACCAGCAACTTGCTTTGAAATACAATCTTGTGGAATCAGAAGTACCATACTACAGGTATGTGCCCGACCCAGTTCTCGAAAATGGCAATATTACACTGTATTGGGATCGGTCTATCATCACTGACAGGACTATTGTTGCCAATAAGCCTGACATAGTGGTGATAGACCGATTAGAGCGTCGCACAATGATTGTTGATATAGCAGTCCCCCATGACGAGAACCTCGTGAAAGCTGAGATAGATAAAAAAAATAAGTATCTTGACCTGGCGCGCGAGGTTGTCGACATGTGGGATGTGGAGACAGCAATCATTGTGCCGATAGTCGTCACAGCCAATGGTATAATAGCCAAGAGCCTCGACCAACATCTAAGGAGGCTCTCGTTGGGCAGCTGGATCAAGGGCTTGATCCAGAAAGCAGTGCTCCTGGAAACGGCGCGTATTGTGAGGAGGTTCCTCTCTATGGAGCCCTGACCACCGGTAGCTTGGACCCTGTTCCCGATACCGGTGGGCTGCTATTTTTTATATTTTTAAATGTTTTTATTTTTTATATTAATATTTAAAAATGTAATCTATATGTATATATATTAAATAAATGGAATAATAATATTCCACAACTTTTCACACAACGCCATCTAGTCCCAAACTAAGCAGAGCTTGTGGTATGGGTACTAGACAACTGATAAACATACATATATATTTCTAAATGCATACATATTATAGATAAATTACACCCAGACAAAGAACAAATGACCGTGCTCATCACACAAACATTTGTCCTAGGTGGGAATCGAACCCACGACCTTGCGCATAGCAGTCAGGGCCACTGACCACTATACCAACGGGCCTGTTTCTTTCCCAGTCACATTACCCCAAAACATGATTCCGTATCTTAAACATGACGCCACTAAACCATGGTATGCAGTAAGTAGTGTCGATTTGTGTTTCTTAACTTGTTTAGCATATATGAATATTGGTTCAACTTATTTAGTTCCGGGATTGTGGGAAAGTTGTTACGAAATACCGCGGCCTCGAAACGGATGGTCAGCTGAAGGAACAGGGAGGGTTTTTAGTCAGTAGAAGTCTGACATTCCCTTCCGCTCCACCCAGAACGGGAGAAGCCATTTCAAAAAACCCATCTTAAAAAAAATTGTTCAGTAATTGATTCGGGTTTAGGGTTCCGTACATGACAAGGAAACCTCGTTCCCTTATAGTTTTGCCAAGTGACATCTGTCTGTCCGTCTGTCCGCAGCTAAGCTCAGAATTTATTGGTACTAGAACATTGAAATTTGGCATAGATATACATTTTTTTTTTCTTTCCTCTCTCTTACGATGATGTCTGGCAGTTTGAGTACTTTCGTGACCTTCTCAAATGTCCCTTCTTTGGCATTGATCGTCAGGTCGTTGAACTTCTTAGTAATCCAAAGTTGAGCTTACAGACTAACTGACAAAGGCTTGCACTGACAGGACGGGTCTACTCAAATCTGTGTGGTTCTTTCTTCAAAAGGCCATTTCAGACCAATCTACATAATCCTCATAAACTATTGTGAATATGTGAACTCCAGAGCCTTGAACATCGACGACGAGTTGCAAGTCTATCGGTTTTTTATCGGTTACATTTCGGGGAGTGTGCGATGGAATTACACAATTTAATTCCAACAAGCCCGTTCCATCATCGGACTACGAGACAAACGGCGAAGCGCCATCGTTACATGGTGGACATCCCACCCATACGCACCAAACGTTTTGGGAATACCTTCATTGTGCGTACGGCTAAGGAGTGGAATTCCCTGCCGGAGTCTGTGTTTCCCGATAGCTATAACCTAGGAGTCTTTAAGTCAAGAGTGAATAGGTTACTTTTAGGTAAGCGTGCTCCATCTTCGACCACATCATCACTTACCATCGGGTGAGATGGTGGTCAAACGCGAACCTATTCTAAATAAAAAAAAAAAAAAAAAAAAAAACTATGTAGGTTGTTTGTATTCGAGTTAAACATAATTGTCTGGCAGTTTGAGTGCTTTTTACGGCCTATTCAAACGTCCTTACCTTGGTATTGTTCGTCAAATCGTTAATTAAGCTCCTTATTTTAAGTTAAGCTATACGTCATCTGACAAATGCTTGCACTGCATGGACAGGCCCACTCAAATCTGTGAGCATCTTTCCTCAAAAGATTGCCTCAGACGGTAACCTACAAGGTTTTCATATATTTTTAACCAGTGTATGTATGGATGGATATATTATATGGACTTTAAATAAAAGAGACGGACTCCTGAGATTGTTTCGGTGTTTCTTCTCAGGGTAGTCAGTTAGGAAACACCGGCCTCATCTAATTTAAATTTACAAAAGAATGACGTGTAAAAGTGTTATTTAATAACCAATTTGCAAAATAAAGATCATTTATCATTAATCACGCCGACTAAGTGGTGAAATAAAATCATGAAAGTTTTAGTTGACCTTTCCGTTGACACGAAAAGAGGGCATGATTCTTTTTATCTCGACTACTCTACATTGTAGAGTATCGTTGGATAGATCGTTCACAACTTATGAAAGTGTGGGAAGAGCAATTGCTAATTTTCGTTAGAGTCAAGTGTGTATCCCTCCCCTTACCAACTAAGTGGAACCTAGATATAACGAAGTTAAAAGGAAAGCTATCAGATCTACGTCAGCTTCACAAATTTACGACCATTTTTTTTTCTGGGTGGGAAAATCATCGAATAACTTCTCTCGCTATGGGTTAAGCGGAAGGGAGTGTCAGACTTCTACTGACTAAAAACCCACCCTGTTACTGCAGCTGCCAGTAAGTTCCGGGGCCACGGTATATTGTTACTACATTTCCGCAACCCCGGCAGGCAATGGCTTTATGAGGACCCGTCACTAATTCTGACAGCTCGTTGAGGCGCGCCGCCGCACGGTGGGCTGAAAATCGGCTTTCATAGACTTAGGCATTTTATTTTGCAAGTGCGAGTTTTTTTGCCGGATATCACTTCTATTAGTTATAACAATATACAAAAATGACACCAGAATTGATTCTGCACAGAAACGAAGGAATTATAATTTTTTTACGAAAATTTTGTATGGAGCTAGTATGAAAAATCGAAATATCTCTAAAACGGCAGCGATAACCGTAATATCCTTATAGGGGGTTATAGTACTAATTATTTATGATTTTTTGACATACGTTACATAATGGTTGTAGATGCCTTTTTTTTTAAAAAAATCGTCAAAATATTTTTATTTATTTTTACATATTTAAACGTTCCTTTTAGTGTTTAAGTTGAAGAATTCAGAGCTTTAACAACTCTTATCATAAAATAGCATCACCCCTATAGACCTGAAGGACTAGACAGAGGTGTATAGTGTCTTGTTGATCTTGTAAGATTTCCAACAATACCAAATAGTTGAATATCAGTGTCAAGATAGGGATAGTGGAAAGATAGGGGAATGAAATTGTTAATTGATCATACCCTAAAAGTATGATTACAACATAACCGGACACATAATAATAATATCCTTATAGGGGATTATAGTACTAACATTATTTATTTTAACATATGAAACTGTTCAAAACGATCCATGAACTGTGTCAAAGTTAAGAACATCGTTAGGAAGCATGCTTTTCCCCAAATATTAAGAATATGTGAAAAAAAAAAGACTGTATATAAACTTTTTATTGATAGGTAATTTAAATAAAACAGAAGTAACAAAAATAATATCTAATAAATTCAATTATACAAAATACATATTTGAAACTATAATTTATGAAATTATTAACTAAACATATTGGTACAATAAACTAACATAAATAACAAAAGAACATAAAGAAAAATAATTAAATTTTACAAATTTTCTTTACAACTTTCGTTGTCGGACTCCAATTCCGAGTCAGAATCCAGATCGGATATACCTACAAACTCGAACTCAGTTTCCGGAAACTGTATTAGGTCGAGAGTTTCAGCAAAAAAGGTTGTCTTCCTTTTGGCATCTAACTTCGGCCTTTGTGCACTTAGAAAAGGATCCGAAGAAACAACAAGCATATTTAGGATATCTTGATTAGAATCTTGCCTGCTTCTTTTCCGCGAATGATGTTCCCGGAACCTCCTAAAATCTTTGTTTCAAGACTCTGAGGCTTCTTCCGAGAGAGTCCCAATCGGGACAATATCATTTTTTTCAATTATGTCAGCTCCGTGTATTAATAGTTTATGTACGGTTGATGACATGTAGTACCAGTCGTATAATTCCACGTACTTTTCTGCTGTTTTGCGAGCAAAATCTTTAAATTTGATGACATCGATCTTCTCACCAGATGTTATTGCTTGCAAAATAACAGCAAATCTTTTTATCAGGTTTTGATCCAACCCAGTAATAGCTGCAGTTTTATTGGGAAACTCGAAAAACTTCCTTGCGGTATTCCCGTCATTGGTAGTTCCCGAGCCTTGTTTTACTATATCAATTAACAGATTGAGCTCCTCATTAAATTTATTTTGAATGTTTTTTTTTCTGTTTTGTAACATATCTTTATGCTCATTACTTCTTGCTGCCCACTGTTTGAAGTCAAGTCTGTACGCAATGTGTAACAGACATTCCATGCAATTTATACGGGCATGTAGGGATGATAGGCCAAATTCATATATGTCAGAACACACAGTTTTTGATGTTACAGCATCTAAGTGGTTCATTTCTGTTGGTTTTGCTAAGCACAGGTAGCATGATGCATTTGATCTAGCTTCAGAAAGGTACGTGCAGACTTTTGCGTCGATCATTGTCATCATTAGTTTATGAGTCACCCTGTTACTATTAATGCACTCTGTGGGGTTAAGGGCCTCAATTTCCTCATCCATTTTTCTTTTGTTATCAATGACAACTGCATGGCTTTCTTTTACAAAAGTGAACTGAACCGGACGACAATAAAAAGTTGAGCATGGTTTCGGGTTTGTCCATATAGTATTATCTCCATCTGTCAGTTTCAGTGGCACCAAGGAGGTCATGAAAATGCTTGAATCATCATGCTCGCCGTCCATTTTCTGCTTGTATCGGCTTTGATTGGAAGCACCATCAAATCCCCACTTCGATATCAGCTTTAACTGCTTATTTTCCACATTATCAGAAAGACTTTGAAGAATCCGCTTCACCGTGATGTCAAGTAAAGCTTGAAGTGTAATTCTAGCTGATGAATCCGTAACTGATACTGATTGATTAGGAGGGTAGCATGCAAGCTTAGTTTGTTGCAGTTTATAGTAGGATGGGTAAATATCCTTAGCACCTTCCCGAATGGCAGTCTCTCGCAACGTAATATATTGCCACTTTGAAAGCTTAAGTGAAAGAAGCAATCCAAGTGCTTTCTCTGGTGTAAATATTACTGTTTTCTTAATGCTTTCCTTGATTTTAACGGCAGCTTCTGGATTTTTGATCATATAATTGATTACAGATGCGATATCTTCATAACCTTCTTCTTTTAAACGTGCTGCAGCTGCATATGCCAATTCACAGGAATCCTCGCCTATGTGCTCACTAGATCTTCTCTTTTTCTGTTTGCTTCCCAGATCTTTGAATGGTTTTCGGGACCTTTTTGTCATTGTTCCAACAGTCGATGATGTCGAAGGTTCTGGAGAGACTGAGCGTGCTCTTGGTATCTCATCAACAGTTGGTTCTTGATTTATTAAAGTTTGCACGCAACTCGGCCAATCAATATTTGCTTGCAACCACTCTCCGTACGTATTTCTAAACTTATCAAAGAATCGTTTAGATTTCTGCCACCTGTTTAAAGCAGCTCGCGTGAATCTCCGGCAAAATTCTTTGAGAGTTACTTGATCTTCGGCAGAAAGGCAATCGCCTATGCGGGACACAATTGCACTAAACAATACTTCATGATTAAATGAAGGACACTCACTTTTTAGAAGAACAAACAAATCTAAGTTGGTGATTAAACTTTCCATTCTAAGATTTTGTAGTCGCAAAGCAAATAGTTTTAGTGTTAGCAGTTACACGGTTGTGAACAATCTAAATTATGGAACAAAATTATAGCCCTTTTATTGTATAAAGTCAATAATTAGTTAACTACCCTCATTAAAGTTATAAAAGATATGATAATAAAAATTTATAATCGTCAAAAACATTTCGTAGAACTCAACATTAGCAAATCACATTAGCTCACTAATTATAAAAAGGTGAATGCAGTTCTTAGTTGGTATTGTTGCGACATATTTCAAATCATTTAATCACTTAATAGGCTCATTAGAATCAGAAGACTACAACCATCATTCTAATTACTTAATTACTTGTCATCAGACTCATTAGATGACTACACAATATGTTATTTTGTATTTTGAACGTATGCAAGGTTTTAAAATTCCTTTTGTGTCGATATTATTATGTGTCCGGTTATGTTGTAATCATACTTTTAGGCTATGATCAATTAACAATTTCATTCCCCTATCTTTCTAAAAGAAGCGACAGCATGGCTACTTTGACACTGATATTCAACTATTTGGTATTGTTGGAAATCTTACAAGATCAACAAGATACTACACACCTCTGTCTAGTCCTTCAGGTCTATAGGGGTGATGCTATTTTATGATAAGAGTTGTTAAAGCTCTGAATTCTTCAACTTAAACACTAAAAGGAACGTTTAATATGTAAAAATAAATAAACATATTTTGACGATTTAAAAAAAAAAAAGGCATCTACAACCATTATGTAACGTATGTCAAAAAATCATAAATAATTAGTACTAAAACCTCCTATAAGGATATTACGGTTATCGCTGCCGTTTCAGAGATATTTCGATTTTTCATACTAGCTCCATACAAAATTTTCGTAAAAAAATTATAATTCCTTCGTTTTTGTGCAGAATCAATTCTGGTGTCATTTTTGTATATTGTTATAACAAATAGAAGAGATATCCGGCACAAAAACTGGCACTTGCAAAATAAAATGCCTAAGTCTATGAAAGCCGTTTTTCAGCCCACCGTGCGCCGACCCGGGCCTGGTCCTTACCGGACGGTGAGCTACCCCTGCTCGCCGTCCGCAAGCCCGCGCCTACGGTGGCCGGAAATTGGTTCGCGATCCCCGACGCCCAGGGCGTCTACCACGACGACTGGGGCGTGAGGAAGAGAGTTGCCTCTCCCTCGCGCGTTCGGCCTCCCCCTCACAAAGTTACGACCAACTGTATTCTACTCGCTTTCGGACTATTCAGAAATATTTAGATCAAGCATCTCTTTTGTAAAACTTCTTACTTGTGTAAAACTGAGTAGTTTACTTTTGTTAGAGCATGCTATGGCACTTTCGGTCAGCTAATCTGACTTGCACTTGGCGTTGTAATAAACTACGGAACCCTACACCGCGCGAGGCCCAATACGCTCTTAGCCGGTTTTTCAGATTAATTTCGTTGCTGCATCCGTGACAAAATTAACCGTTTTTTTCCTGTGAAGTTTGGATTTCTGGACATACGAGGTTATCATTCTACAGCGACGATATATTACATAAGAAGCATAAAAAAACATGTAATCAAATTTAAAAAAAAAGTCAACATATCCTACGATAAGGGTCAAGTTGAGGCGGCTAAAAATAACCCCAAAAAATTATGGAATGTTATAGATAGCTTTCGCAACACAAAGAGAGACAGTAACGACGCTAAAGAATTACCAAGCATCTGTTCTCCTGAATTAACAGTCGGAGAAATGAACAACTATTTTATAAGTGTAGGCAAGTCACTGGCTGAAAAAGTTGTGCAGGTGCACAATGTCTCAAACATGGATTCCCCTTATATTATTGGTATTATAGACAAATCTCCTAGACACTCTTTCTTTTTGGAGGATACATCTGAAGAAGTGGTTGAATGCCTCATAAACGGACTTAGCACTGAGTGTACGGTGGGTTGAGACAATATTTCTAAGAAGCTTCTAAGGCAATTCAAAAACTTTCTTGTCTTACGGTAATTTTTAACACATTTCTCGAAACCGGTACATTTCCTCAGGCTTTTTAGAAATCGGTTGTGCGACCAATATACAGGGTGGCCCGTTTACAGTGGTCCAAAGAATCTTTTAGCTTGAGAGCATCATAAGTGATCATTTAAAACATACTTTAGTTAAACGAAAACTTATGGTTTCGAAATTATGATTTTTTTTTAATAATCCGAAATTTCAATATTTTTGACACAAAACCACTCTGTTATGAAAAGTACTGGACCGAATCGAATGAAATTTGGTATAAGCATAGCTTTGTGTTGTGACTAAGTCAGCTGTACAGTCTGTCAATAATGCTTATGTTTTATATGATGTGTTATGGTCAGATCATTTTCCTCTTGTCATAGAATGTAATCTAGATGTGATAACGCCAATGCGTGCTGACATTAAGGTACCACAAAACAAAGTTGTATGGGCTGAGAGGAATTCTGAACAAATACGCATGTACACGAAAGAGTGTAATGATAGGCTAAAATTAATTGATTTTCCTTCAGAATTACATAGTTGTTGTGATAACACCTGTAACATTCGTAGCCACAGTAGAGTTATAGATACATTGTATGGTGCTATTGTTCAGGCTTTGTGTGAGGCTGCGGTTGTTGGTAGTGAAAAACGTACGTCTTCCTTGAGAAGGAAAGTAGTAGGCTGGAATAAATACGTGGCGGGGGCGCACAGGGAGGCGCGGAGTACATTTATGATGTGGGTATGGTATGATAAGCCTGCTTCCGGTTATATCTATGACCAAATGCGTGAAGCTAGAAAAGTTTTTAAATCGCGTTTGAAGTGGTGTCAGGATAGGCAAGATCAAATTAAGATGGACATTCTAACCTCACTCCATTCAAAACGCGAATTCCGTGGTTTTTGGAAAGTACAAATAAGTTGCACAGCAAGTCGAGTTTCCTGTGAGCGTCGGCGGCGTGACTGAACCTGAGGAGATTTCTAACCTCTTTAAGGAGAAATTTTTTGTGAAGTCTACACTAGGATCTTCTCAGTCGGTGCTGAATGTTGAGTCTGGCAAGGAGCTAGGATTGAAGTGCAAATCGAAAGAGATAAGGCAAATAATAAAGTCGATGTCACGTGGCAAATCTCCTGGACATGACGGGCTCAGCATTGAGCACCTTAAATATGCGGGTCCCCATTTACCCAGAGTTCTTGCAATGCTATATAGTTTCTGTGTGTCACATGGTTATATGCCTGGGGAAATGATACGGACTGTAGTTGTCCCCATAATAAAAAATAAGTCTAGCGATCTTGCTGACATAAATAATTATAGGCCTATCTTGTTAGCAACTGTTATATGCAAGGTATTTAATAGCTTGTTATTTGACAGCTTGCTTAATAGACAGTTAAATATGTATATAACACCTCATGATAACCAGTTCGGGTTCAAACCTGGGCTATCAACGGAAAGCGCTGTGTTGTCTTTTAAGCATGCTGTCACATACTACACCGACCGCAGAACTCCTATTTACGCTTGCTTCTTGGACCTATCCAAAGCATTTGACCTGGTTTCTTATGATATCCTGTGGGATAAACTAGAAAAAGCTAATGTCCCACCTGTAATAATTAATATATTTAAATTCTGGTATGGACACCAGGTCAACAATGTGCGTTGGGCAGGTGCTTTATCTGATCCATATAGGTTGGAGTGCGGGGTGAAACAGGGGGGTTGAGCTCACCAACGCTCTTTAATCTATATGTCGATGCGTTGATTGGCAGGCTCAGCAGCATCAGGGTCGGTTGTTATATAGATGGAGTCTGTGTTAATAATATCAGTTACGCAGATGACATGGTGCTGCTGAGTGCGTCAATCTGTGGCCTTAGAAAGCTGGTGGCCTTTTGTGAGGAGTATGCTAACTCACATGGTCTAATTTACAACTGTAAAAAAGTGAGCTCAAGGTCTTTGGGGCCAGGGGTAGGTATCCTGTTTATGTACCACCATTTTACCTTAATGGTATGCCATTAAAGAGGGCATACAAGTTTAACTATCTAGGCCATGTACTTGCCCCTGACCTGAAGGACGATGAGGACATTGAACGTGCGCGGAGGGCATTGTCGGTTAGAGCGAACATGCTGGCCCGCAGGTTTGCTCGTTGTTCAGCGGAAGTTAAAATTACTCTTTTCAGAGCGTACTGCACTACGTTCTACATGAGCAGCCTGTGGGCTAGGTACACTCAACAGTCGTATAGTGCCCTCCGTGTGCAGTACAATAACGCATTCAGGGTTCTGTTGAGACTGCCCCGCTACTGCAGTGCGTCAGGAATGTTCGCGGACGCACATGTGGATTGTTTCTTTGCCACAATGCGTAAACGCTGTGCATCCCTGGTGTGTAGGGTGCGGGGCAGTAATAACAGGATCCTGTCCCTAATTGCGAGCAGGCTGGACTGTTCGTACGTGAATCACTGCTCCACCATTTCCCATGGAATGGTGTTGCCGCGGTAAAGCGTCGTACAGTTCGGCATATGTAGTTCTTAAAATTAATTTTTTAGTGTATTTCATTTTGTTTAAGATTAAATTATTATTATATTATTACTAACATAGGCTAAGTGCTACTAACAAATGAGTCATAGTAACTTGTAAAATAAAATAAATTGAATTGAATAATTGAATAGAATAGTGCAATAATCTACCTATCGCTCTATAGGCTCATCTAGTGTAAATAATTAGACTGCATGACTGCGTCAGGCTTCCAAGGTGAGGACGCCATGGCGTCTCCAGTCATTGTTAGTATACCCCTGATATAATATAATATGTAATATCAACACATCATTGCAGAGTATTTCACCTAGAGCGACTCAACCTATCTGACCTCTACCGACCCAGAAAAAAACCATAACTTCGTAAATTTCTCAACTCATGGTTACCCTAAGCAAAAATCAAGCGGAAGAGATTTAACGCTTTATTTTTATAGAGAGTGGAACTCCATCCTTTACGGTTGCTTTGCTCCATTGATCCACTGGCGTTTTCTAAATATATTTATTTACTATGTGCTGGACCTAAACGGAGCTAAGTACCTTTGAGTAAGAAATTTGGGGCTATTTTCTGTATTGTATGACTTTTTTGTAGATTTTTCCTTTCATCTCTTCAAGTACCTATATGTTAAATTTATGAGTGAATTGGAGCAGAAAAAGGTATTATTAAAGGGGTCTTAAATTTGGGTTGTTGGACAGTATTAAACTTGTAAAGCAGGGATAACTGGATGATCCAAGAGACGGAATAATTTTTTGAATCACTCACATCAGTATTTACAAATGTCTTCACCAAAGTAATTAGGTAGGTAGGAGTACTATTTAGGTACCCAACTGAAATATATATAGGCCAGTGTGGATGATCAAAATAATACTCTTTACTTCCCAAATAATCCTTTATTTTATTTTATTAACTTCATAAAATTATTTAACGTCTTTGCGTCTTAACTCTCTTGGCTCGTTCACACTTTCTCAACCACTCCTCGCTGCGTTTAAACGCGATTAGTTTCTTAATTTTATTATGCGTGCTGAATTAACATCTGACACGAGTATCCAACGTGTAATTTGAAGGGTATATACATACCAAGTGCATGGCTTCTTTGGATGATAACAAACGATATGGCAAGAGTTTTGTAATCCTAAGTCTACGTGTGTAGAACTTATTCCAAATTCCAAAACACTGATACCAGAGACCGAATTTTTCAAATTAAGAAGGAAATCAATTATCGTGTTATTGGCAAGTGACGTGGAAAGTTATTGACCCTCGTAGTGCTGTGACTCGTTTGTTATGATTGGTATTCAAGAAATATATGAAACCAATAATTTGGTATCAATTCTTTGAGTCAGAAAGAAACTGTTCATAGAGACTCCATACCAGATGTTGTCTTCAGCCCTTTTGGATAGATATGGGGTTTCCGTTACACGTTGTATAATGAAGTTAAAATTTTTTCGCTGTACCAAGCTTGACAGTCATAACAAATAGGAGCCGAAAAACTGTCTATAGTCTAGCGATGGGATATCGTATTAGTTGAGGTCAGTTAAACAGTCTTCTTCTTCTCAGTCGTTTTACTCTTAACAGAGTAGGTAGTCGTGGTCGGAAACAGTTTGAGTGACAAGTTCTGTTATACGGCGCCATTCTTGTCGGACTGCAGCCTTTCTGTTACACTCATGAACAGGGCAGTTTGTTGCCGCTTTAATTTGAACAGTCTTAAATTAAACAGTCTGTTCCGTCCGAAAAGAATATCTGCCCGCATATTTTTGGTATGGCAATATTCTATTGTCTATAACTTTTTTCACTTTGACGTTTCCCTTCCTTGTAAAACTAACTGCCTGCTTGTTGAGATTGATTTATTGGTTTTGTGGAAAATCGAGTTGAATCTGCGCAGTTAAAGATAGATTAATCATGATCAGTGACTAATTGAACTCTAGAATCCCGAATTGAGTGGAAACCTGGGATATTTTGAACTACCACGCCGAATGTCGTCAGCCTGTCTGACTCGCGAGATTTGCTAAACGTAGCAGAGTTGTGCTGTGATGCTATCTGGACCACGCTATCTGGAGACCGGCGCCTTGTGAACGTCCATGAACACTTGACCATCAATCCACTTTTCACTTACTCATTTCATGCTTATACACACACTTTGGACGTGGCCTCAGGAAGGTCGAAGCTTGGCGTCTACAGCTCAGGTAAGTGGTTAGTGTTAAATTGTGTAAAGTAATATTATATTGACTGGCCTAAGGCCATTGGTTAAGCAGAGAGAGCTCCACGTACCGTGGACAGTTCAGACCGTCCAGTTAACGTTGGCTGGCTTCTTGTAGTCTTGAACAATTTTGGTAAGCAGAGCGTGGCTTTTATAATATAAAATCCACATAGTAAATTGGAAGTTTTGAACATTGTTGAAAATAACTTTAGTTTAATTACTTAACATAACTTATAACGTAATAAGTATTGAATATATTGTCTTGTCAGCCGGGCTCTCAAAGTTGTAATTTGTACTGTAGCCCCTGTTGTTGTATTGACAAGTGAGATTTATTTGTGAAATTAGGAATTATTAGGTTGTATTTTGGTACATAATTTGGTATATTTGTTGTAAAAGTTGTTTGGTATATTTGTTGTAATTAATGATTGAATGTCACTGATCTGAATTTAAAAGTTTATCTAAATACTAATCACACATTTGTTAACATAACAAGACTTGAATGTGTGGATTGACTTGTTGCTTATAGTATTTATTGGATTGTGCATTAGAGATTGTCCGGCTCAATATTATACAGTCAATTGTTGTATTTAATTGGTGTTGATCCTGCACAATATATACATTAAATTGTTATTTATTTTGTAACTAGCCATCTGTACCAAGCTAGATTCATACTTGGAATAAGTACAGGGTCGGATTTGGACTTGAAATAATTGAATTTAAGTTTTATTTTGGTGAAATTGCTCGGTTGGCTAACAAGTCATTGTTTGTTTGTTTAGTGAATTTTAACCTATTGGTATAATATTTGATTGTTGCAATGGCCTCATTAAGGGCAGTCAGGGAGTCTGCTGCCGGATTGACCTCACAGTTGAGATGGTTCACATCGGCAGCGGCAACGGTTGAGCGTTTGGAATTGGAAGAGCTCACCCTTGCTCGGTATGGGTGCTTGAATGAGAGGATCAAGGCAGCTGATGCTGCGCTCACACGCTTCAAGTTCGAGTTCATCATGGACGTGGATTTGGGGGTGATGGACCAGGCAGCCCGCGATAAGATTTTGGGTGACTATGACCAGATTGTCCACCTGGGGGATGTCATAAGTCTACGAGCGCGGGAAATTTTGAAGAGCCGGGTGCCTGATGCCGCCAAGCCGCAGACCCCCGTTGTTGCAGGCCCTGGACTATTGGGTAGGCTGCCCACCCTGGAGCTGCCACATTTTGATGGTCGCTTGGACCACTGGCTGGGCTTCCTAAATCTTTTTGAAAGTCTTGTGGATGCACGCTCGAACCCCGGACCTGCCCAGAAGTTGGCCTACTTATTGTCTGTCCTGGAGGGCGAAGCCAGAGCCTTGGTGCAGCACTTGCCGGTGACGGATTCCTCCTACCCGACCGCTCTAGAGCTTCTCTCCCGACGGTATCAGAACAAGCGCTGCCTGGCTGATGTGCACATCGGCCAGATTTTGGGACTACCGGCCATTACCAGCGCGTCGACGTTGCGCACTGACTTGCTGAACCCGTTGGTCTCAGCGACCAACGCCTTGAGACGCTTGGAGTTACCGGTAGAACATTGGTCCTACTTGTTGGTGCACATAGTGCTGCAGTTGCTCCCCGCGGAGCTGAGGTCAGGTTTTGAGCAGAAGTATGGTGGGGATAGTGCCACCCATCTTCCCTCCTTTGACGACTTCCTCAAATTTTTTGAAGACGAGTGTCGGCTCTTGGATAACACTCGTGGCGCCACGGGGTCACCCCCACTACCTTCTCGGCCTAGAGACCAGGGACGGACTAGGGCTCGGGGGCCTGTTGATGTTCGCCCCGCCCCCCGTTTTGCTGGCGCCCGGAGTCCTCGGGCTAGGGGGTCTGTTGATATTCGCCCCGCCCCCCGTTTTGCTGGCGCCCGGAGTCCTCATCATTGCGACTTTTGTAAGGCAACGGGGCATGTCATGGCGCGTTGCCCGGCCTTTTTGAATTTGCACGTAAGTGCCCACCGCCGCATTGTCAACGCACGCCGTTTGTGCTTCTCGTGTTTGGGGGCCCACTTCCATCGGGACTGCCCCAACCCCCGCCCGTGTCGAATTTGTAAAGGGTCCCACTTGGAGATTTTGTGCGCCAACGCGAACCGCTCCAGCAGACCATCTTTTGAGGAGGGTTCGCGCAGGGGGGGGGGTATCATGGAGACGAGCACCGGGCTGAGGCCCGCAATTCTGTTCGCCGCACTCCACCCCCCGCGCAAGTTGAACGGGAGCCCCGCGAGCGCCATTTTGTCTCCCCTCGTCAGGGAGAACGCGCATTGGCTGCTAGGCAGCAGTGGCCGGGTCGGCGCCGCTGCCTTTCCCCTCCGTTGGCGGAACGTCCCCGGTTGGAGTCGCGCCCTCCGCCATTCGGGCATCCGGTGGGATATGCCCCTCCAGTGATGGCGAGCGGCTCGGGACACCGCGTGGACGAATATTTTGATTGTTGGCCTCGTCGTGAACGAGGGCAGCCTGGATGCGGCGATCGGTCGCCGCCCAGGCATTGCTAAGAAATTGGCGCCTGCCCCGCTAAAGGACCCCCCCCCCCCCCCAATCAAGACGGTTTTGTTGCCAACGGCCTCGGTCAAGGTCTGGGGACCCTTGGGTGACTCGATTGTGGTCCGTGCCATTTTGGACACTGGAGCCCAGGGTTGCCTTTTGTCGTCTTGGTTAGCGGGACAGGTTGGCCTGAAGGTGAACGACTTTTCAGGCAAGATTTTGGTAATTGGCGAAACGGCTGTCACCACTGTTGAGGGAAGGACCTGGTTTGAACTCACCCTTGTGAGTTGTCTTTACCCTAAAATTGGTGCTCCTGTCCTTGTTACAACTGAACTTGGGACGAGCCACTTCGGGAAACCCTGTTGGAAGACTGGCTCCAATTTGTATCCGCACTCCCTGCGGTGCTTCTTGTGCGTCTCCTAAACCACGTTGCGCACACTTTGGGTGGAACTGTTGACATTCGGGCTTCTTACGCCTGGACGGACAGTCAAATTGTTTTGTGTTGGTTGAAGACGTCCGTCCACTCTTTGGAGGTCTTTGTTGCGAACCGAGTGTCGCAGATTCAAGGTTCTGAAACGCCTTTGATTTGGAGGCACGTGTCTGGTGACCTGAACCCGGGCGACGTGGCCTCACGCGGGTGCATGGCCCCCCACTTGATTGCTCACCCCCTCTGGTGGGGACCGGACTGGCTGACTCGCCCCGAGGACGATTGGCCTCGAACGCCAGTCTTGATGTCGGATCCTTTGCCCGGATTTAAGGTGTTCGCTGTTGGGACGAAGGATCCTCCGTTTGATCCTGATATTTTGTTGAATCGATACAGCGCCCTCGACAAATTGTTGAACGTCACCTCGTGGATCAGGCGTTTTGGCCATAATTCTTGGAATCCAGGGGACAAGCGCCTGTCACCAGTTCTCTCTCCTCAAGAACGACAGGAGACACTCCTCTTTTGGGTCCGCTCTGTGCAGGCTGCACACTTTGGGAAGGAGATCGAGGTCTTGAAGTCTGGTAGGGTTAAGTTGTCGGGAGCTGTTAGTGAGCTGAATCCCTTCTTGGATAGGACGGGTCTTTTGCGTGTTGGAGGACGGTTGAGGCACTCTAGCCTTCCTTATGGGGCCCGTCACACCCTTTTGTTGCCCAAGGAGGGCCACTTGGTTCAATTGTTGGTGACTGATAGTCACATTAAGAACTCGCATGCCGGTTGCAATGTGCTGTTGGCCATTCTGCAGCGAGAATTTTGGATTTTGCCGGCTGATCGCGTCAATGAGGCGAGGCCCTTTGCTGGCGTCGGAACGGACTTTGCTGGTCCCTTTTCGGTGAAGACGTCCACCCTTCGTAATAGTAAGATTGTTAAGGCTTGTTTGTGTGTTTTTGTCTGCCTGTCAACTAGGGCAGTACATTTGGAGCTGGTAACCTCCCTCTCGACAGAGGCCTTTGTGGCGACTTTGGAAAGATTTGTGTCTCGCCGTGGGTTACCTTCTTTGATTAGGTCTGATTGCGGTATGAACTACAAGGGTACAAGTAACTATTTGAAAGAGGTATACGCCTTCCTTAATGAGAGCCAGGTTGACACTGGTAATAGTCTGGCCCGCCGAGGGGTCACTTGTTTGTTTGACCCGCCAGCCTGCCCCCATTGGGGGGGTATTTTTGAGGCCGCGGTGAAAGCGGCAAAAGGACACTGGCGGAGATTGTTGGGAGACACCGTTCTCACCTTTAAGGAACTAGCTACGGTATTTTGCCGCATTGAAGCTGTGTTAAATTCGCAACCTTGTCAAGACTTCCAATTGATTAGGGGACGGGTAGGCCCGTCCGGGGGGGTAGATGTTCCGTCCGAAGAGAATATCTGCTCGCATATTTTTGGTATGGCAATATTCTATTGTCTATAACTTTTTTCACTTTGACGTTTCCCTTCCTTGTAAAACTAACTGCCTGCTTGTTGAGATTGATTTATTGGTTTTTTGGAAAATCGAGTTGAATCTGCGCAGTTAAAGATAGATTAATCGTGATCAGTGACTAATTGAACTCTAGAATCCCGAATTGAGTGGAAACCTGGGATATTTTGAACTACCACGCCGAATGTCGTCAGCCTGTCTGACTCGCGAGATTTGCTAAACTTAGCAGAGTTGTGCTGTGATGCTATCTGGATCACGCCATCTGGAGACCGGCGCCTTGTAAACGTCCATGAACACTTGACCATCAATACACTTTTCACTTACTCATTTCATGCTTATACACACACTTTGGACGTAGCCTCAGGAAGGTCGAAGCTTGGCGTCTACAGCTCAGGTAAGTGGTTAGTGTTAAATTGTGTAAAGTAATATTATATTGACTTGCCTAAGGCCATTGGTTAAGCAACGTTTAGAGCTCCACGTACCGTGGAGAGTTCAGACCGTCCAGTTAACGTTGGCTGGCTTCTTGTAGTCTTGAACACAGTCACAATTCGTAAAATTCTATAATCATTCGGTAACATTGGTAATACGGTTGAGACTATAAAGGGTGCCCAGTGGAAAATTTTCTAGTATAATATTATATTTAAAAAAATAAAATGTTGTTCTGTTTTCACACACTCACTGCATATAAATGATAAATGATCTTTATTTTGCAAATTGGTTATTAAATAACACTTTTTCACGTCATTTTTTTCGTAAATATTAACTAGATGAGGCCGGTATAAACCTCATCGCTATCACATACGGGCGGATATACAGTTTATATAATTTCACCTATAAATTATCTTTTTAACCGACTTCAAAAAAGGAGGAGGTTCTCATTTCGTCTTGAACTTTTTTTTTATGTATGTTACCTCATAACTTGAAGACCGCTACACCAATTTAGAAAATTCTTTTTTTATTTGAAAGTGTGTACTTTCTAGTTGGTCCTATTGTCCTCACGTTAGGGTTTGATGATGGAATCATGGTGAAATCGAGGGAACTCTTCAAATATTATAGGCACACCTATAGTGTTTTGGGTGTTTTTTTCAGTTTACAGTGTTTTGTAGGAAGTCGGTTTTATATTTTGCTAAAAAATATTTTTTTATTACATCAATGCCTGTTGGTGGGAACTAAAATTAAATTGGTAACAATTTCATTTTAAATCTACTTTTGAAATGTCTTCGATCATAATAGTCCCAATAGACGGATGTCCCCATAACAAATAATTTTTCTAGCGTTAATCTTCTTGTTGAATGTTTTTAAAGTGCTCTGCTTGTGTTTATAAGTCTCCTGTATAATAAATAGCCCATAAAATTAACCTCTTCTTTTTCTTAAGAAAATTAAAGTGTCTCAATGCAGATTTCATTACTTAAAAATAATAATAAATAAATAAATCTTTATTTCAAACCATTATCCATAATTATTACAAATATTTTTATAGAATCTGAAAACGAATAAATGTTTTCAGGATATTTGAGTCCTGTTTATCCGCAATGACCTGTAGGATGCTGTTAGTGCTAGCCCGGACTCTGCTTAATAATGATGCGAGCCGCTTGCGTATAATGGCATGGAAGCCGTCTACCCTGGTGTCCGCAAACATACCGGAGGCACTACAAAAGCGGGGCAGCCCTAACAACACCCTAAATCCTTTGTTATATTGGACACGCAGGGCATTAAGCGTCCTCTGCGTATACCTGATTAAATAAAAAATCTTTATTGTCGTCAGTTAATACAATTACCTAACCTTAGTGTTAATTATTGCACGCAAGCTATTAATTCCCAAACTAAGCTGGAGCTTGCATTTTGGGCAATAGTGTTCAGCCGCAGGGCACATGATAAAATACGAATATAATTATTAGTTTGAATGTCGCTGCAGTAGTTTTATAATATACTAGCTTCTACTCGCGACTTCGTTCGCTTGAGATGGTTTTTCTGCGTAAAAAGTATTATCCTATACAACATGTAACATAATTAATGCACATCCTGAAATTAGTTTGTTCAGAATAATTTACTGAATCGATTTTTATCGTTTTTAATATCGATAATTTGTAAGTTTCAGCTCTAGTTTCAGCTTCAGTTTCAGCTTCAGTTTTGTAGTTACTGACTATAACGATGGAATAAAAAGGAAAAAACTTAAACTGAAGCTGAAACAGATTCTGAAACTGAAGCTGAAGCTGAAGCTGAAACCAAACAGAAGCTGAAACTGAACCTGAAACCAAAGCTGAAACTGAATCTTAAACCAAACTGAAGCTTTCAGCTTCAGTTTGGTTTAAGATTCAGTTCCAGAGCCAAAACTGAAACAGAAGCTGAAACTGAAAATGAAGCTGAAACTGAAACCAAAGCTGAAACTGAATCTTAAACCAAACTGAAGCTGAAACCAGAGCCGAAACTGAAACAGAAGCTGAAACTGAAAATGAAGCTGAAACTGAAGCTGAAACTGAAAGTTAAGCTGAAACCAAACTGAAGCTGAAACCAAACTGAAGCTGAAACTGAAGCTGAAACTGAAGCTGAAGCTTCCGCTTAAACCAGAGCGGAAGAAGTCATACTAAGATTTTCCCAACCAGAAAAATAAATTGCCTCGTTAAACTTATTATTGACTGACTTCAAAATAGATAAAATAAAATAAAATAATTTTGTTACGGTTGATATCCTATATAACGTGTTACCACAGCTTTTATTTTTGTTCTGTTCTTGTTTTTCCAGTAACCTTGTTTATTTCAGCATCCTGAAAATCTTTTTCCATACATTTTCAGCGTCGATTTTGTTGTCGTAGTCGGGTTTTAGTTTTTTTCCTTTTTATTCCGTCGTTATAGTCAGCAACTACAAAACTGAAGCTGAAACTGAAGCTGAATCTGAAACTGAAACTGAAGCTGAAGCTGAAATTGAATCTGAAACTGAAGCTGAAGCAGAATTTTCAAATCATTTGTACTAAAATAAATAATAATAATAGTTTATTGTCACAAATATTTAATGATTAAACGAACTTACCTGTACGTGAAGTTCTATCATAATTATACAAAGTGCATCGTCCGAAGAGATTAGTAACCTGAAAACGTTGAAATATATGTAGTTACACGCTAGTGACACCACTCTTACATTGTATATTTAGAGCCCTGCGCTCTTTTTTTTTTTTTTTCATTTGCTGGCAACCCCAGCGTCTCGGTCTGTCATTAAGTTTAGAGTTTGAAGCCACCATGTTCAGCTTTGACATTTCTGCAGCAACTGGGAGACACTTTGGGTTGGGTGGGTGTTACTAATCTCTTCGGACGATGCACTTTGTATAATTATGATAGAACTTCACGTACAGGTAAGTTCGTTTAATCATTAATTATACTCGTGCATCGTCCTCGAGATTAGTAACCTGAAAACGTTGAAATATATGTAGACCTTGAGAGATAGCAGAGGAAATGACAACTACCAAAAAATACCTGTGTATTAATCAATTGGTTAATTTCTAAAACTACTTCATTGGTATCACATATTTTTTTGTTTTAGTTATAATTCAATTTTGTTCTCCTTAAAAATCTAGTTTTATATCTAAGGGTAATGAACTAATTATAAATCAGTTAGCACTGTCGTGGCAGTTACGTTTCGTTAGAGTTAATCATTGCTCTGTTATAGAATTTTCCAAAAACGTTAGAGCTTCCGCTCTAGCTTGCCCTGTCGCGGATAAGATCGATGAGAAGTCGCATTGGTTAGGTTTAGACGTAGCAGCGTGCCTTGTGTCGTGTGCACTCAGAGGTGTCAATCCCGCTATCTTTGAGAGCGGCTTTAATCCACCGACGGACGTAAGGATTGTGTTTTTACCGTTTGTGCGTTTATGTGTTTCCCACAAAAAGACCTGGCTTGGTTTTGTACTAATATTAAAAAGTAAGGTTTTGGGCACATTTCCATTTTCGTCTCAAAGAATGGTTGGCTCAAGATTGGTTGTTTTGAGCCCGCCCTGGAAGTTTTAAAATCGTCACTGGTCGGGTATGTTTATTATTTATTTATTTAAAAACAATTTATTTATTTTATAATAATTTTTTAAGTTAATTTTTAACGGCAAATTTTCCGTTGGAATTTCTAGTACAAGCGAAGTATACCACGTGGTATTATATTTAGGCCGTGGTTGAGCCGATAAGCTCCCCTGAAAAAAAACCTTGTAATGAGAACCTACATGAATTCAAGGTGCCATACTGGTTTCTCTGATTGAGTAAACCTGTGAGAAAATATAAAATATTTGGGATTGACGCTTCATATAACTCAAAATTATATTGTTCTGAGCACAAAATTTAATTTTTCAAGTGCTAGGTACGTCATATTGCTGATAAGGATTTTCCGACAACGAGCCTATCATGATGTCTTTGTGGCTGATCGATACCCTGCGTCGCCGCAGCGCACAATGATCCGGCAACCAGTTTGAGGTTGTCTTGTAAAATAATAATGTTGTTAGGTTAAAAGTTGGAATATGAGCAACCACGGTTGTATGGGCTATTTAGGAACCACCATGATTGCCTTGCCTTCTTAGTAATAATTTTTCTCAAGGTTTTTAACATTCAAGGTCGTGGGTTCGATTCCCACCTAGGACAAATGTTTGTGTGATGAGCCCGATCATTTGTTCTTTGTCTGGGTGTAATTTATTTATCTATAATATGTATGTATTTAGAAATATATATGTAAGTTTATCAGTTGTCTAGTATTCATACCACAAGCTCTGCTTAGTTTGGGACTAGATGGCGTTGTGTGAAAGTTGTGGAATATTATTATTATTATTATGAAAGGACCAAGGGGCCTAAAAATTAATTGTTTTCCATTTCATTATGAATGCATTAACTGCCAAAGTGTTTGGATTGTAATAAAAATTTGGCCGGCGGACCTCTTCACAAGTAGAGTAAATACTCTACTTGTGAAGAGGTCCGCCGGCCAAATTGTTAAACTATTCTTTGGAAAGCAGTGTGTGCCAGTATCCAATCTATATCTGGGTGTACTCGACGAGAGTCTGCATCCGCAATTTTGTTATCTGTAATATATGAAATATATAAAAAAAAAATAGATGTAGGTATTGGATGCGCCCATTGCGGTTTATGTAAGCAATGGCTATGGAGTTATCTATGTGAAGAAGAATTCACAGTTTCTGAGGTTTTTAGGCAAATACTTTAAGGCCAAAATAAGCTACCAGCAGCTCGAGCTGATTTATATGGATTTTTCTCACATCTCGCGACCATCTTCCGCTGGCTCGTTCACGACATGTGGCTACTCCTCCCCATAGTTGAGGCGTCAGTCTATATTTCTAAACAGTATGCGTCTCATCATTTAAAATAATCTTGCATAGAGTTAGGTCTATTCGTGTATTTACTCTTTCTTAAGTGTAAAGTATCTCATATTCATCCATGCAAGTAGTCCAAAGAATTTCGCAAATTTTACACCTTATGCAATACATCTTATTAGTTCAGACTTTATGTTTGACAGTTTTTCGTTAGGTAATCTAATTAGGTTTTTTTTTCTTTTTTCTTAATTGTAGTTTTAAACCTATGACAATATAGTTTGATCTTCATTGATTAGAGATCGTGGAGCATAAAAAAGTAAATAATTGCCAGTTTATACACATTAAACTTATGACAACATAGTTTAGTCTTCAGTGTTTAGAAGCCATTGAGCATAAAAAGAAAAACATTACTAGTTTATACACGTTAACTTATGACAACATAGTTTGGTCTTCAGTGATTACCGACCATTGTATTTTACCGTATTTATCGGCGATGGTTGCAGTTCGACGGACGTCACGATGCTTTCGCGGAGACTTGATGCGACTGTCTCACGCTGAGGGACCCGGCACCGGCGAGGGAAATGTTTCGCAACCTCGTTGTACTCCTGCGCACTGGGACCCTTTTTCTCCACCTTAAATTGTTCTTAACTTGTTATTAAGTTGAGGAAAAAGTTTTGGGTTCTGTTTTTGCTAGGTTTTCACTATTTGTAAATTTTTGTAACATTCAGATGTTTGTTTATGGAGAATATGGTGAAGTTTCGCTTAGTGACTGACTCTGCATGTTGTGTGTCACACAAGATCCAGTACACATCTATGAGTTGTTTGAAGCCCTCTTTATTTTTGTTTTTGTTCTCATGTTCTTGGGTGAGGACTCGCTAGCCCAGAAATTGCCATTGTGAGCTGGCTTTGGCGCTCTTTGATGCCCTTGTCTCGCTTTAATACGGTTTCTGTTACAGCTGCTTTTATTTCCACATTTAGTAGGGTGCTCCAATCAAGATACTGTTAGCTGGGATGAGGTACCATTCTATAAACTCTTCGCGGGTTTCCTTGCTATGTCCCAGAGTGTATATGTGTTGCAGTCTTGTTGCTAAAACTTTGTGTATGTCAATCCCATAGTTAACAACCGCAGAGGGATCATTTCTCAGAATATCCAGCACTTCTGGATTCCTGTGCTCAAGAGCGGGGTATTTCGGGTCAGCTAGTTCTTCATTATGGTTTACTTCCAAGACTTTTCCTTAACCAACGTCTGCTGCGGTAAGTTTTCTGAGGTGGATGGCTGTGTGACCTCTTCAATAGGTTTGACGCTCTTATTTGACGGTAAAACCTCTATAAGTTGTATCGTCCTTGGCTGTCCAATGACATCCCAGCTGAAACCAGATTATCCTAGTAAGGAATGATTATTAAATCAGTTATGGTGTAGTTTCAGCAACTACCCATATGATGTGCCAATGCAGTCCCAAGAAATAAACTGTAGGTAGTTATTGTCTGTGAATTAGTGTGGTATAGTAAGCAACCTGGCGATACATCCCCAGGAGCTGCTCTGATGGGTGTTTGTTACCATGATTGTATGTCAGTAGACAAATGAGGCAGGTGTTAGTAACACCATTCTAAGGTTTTACTGATGCACTATGAAAATTGAGCCAATGAAACCATCCCAAAAACTAATCTATATTGGTCTCACAACCGTCTTGAATAAGTTACCCTGAGGCAAACTGACAACCCAAAGTCGCTCTAGTAGGTTGGGTAATTTAGTAAACTTAGTTTTGTGTAACCTGGCGATACGGCCCCATAAGCCGCTCTGATAGGTGTGGTTACTTCAGTATACTTATTTTGTGTTACCTGGCGATACGGCCCCATAAGCCGCTCTGATAGGTGTTGATTATTTCAGTATGTAACTTATTTTGTGTAACCTGGCGATACGGCCCCAAAAACCGCTCTGATAGGTGACAGGTGTTGGTTATTTTAGTATACTTATTTTGTGTTATCTGGCGATACAGCCCCATAAGCTGCTCTGATAAGTATTGGTTATTTCAGTATACTTATTTTGTGTAACCTGGCGATATGGCCCACAAAAACCGCTTTGATAGGTGTTGGTTATTTCAGTATGTAACTTATTTTGTGTAACCTGGCGATACGGCCCCAAAAACCACTCTGATAGAGTAAATATTACCTCAATGTCTGATAGGTGACAGGTGTTGGTTACTTCAGTGTACTTATTTTGAGTTACCCGGCGATACGGCCCCATAAGCCGCTCTGATAGGTATTGGTTATTTCCGTACACTTATTTTGTGTAACCTGGCGATACGGCCCCAAAAACCGCTCTGATAGGTGACAGGTGTTGGTTACATCAATATAATTATGTTGTATTACCTGGCGATACGGCCCCATAAGCCGCTCTGATAGGTGTTGGTTATTTCAGTATACTTATTTTGTGTTACCTGACGATACGGCCCCAAAAGCCGCTCTGATAGGTATTAGGTGTTGGTTATTACAGTACACTTATTTTGTTTTACCTGGCGATACGGCCCCAGAAGCCGCACTGATCGGTAATAACTTTAGTTAGGGTAAATCTATTGGTATGTAGGCAGTTGCTTGTTTTTCATTTGTTTTCCAGAAATACTGATCATAATGCCATGTAAAATATATAATTATTAGCGTCTATCAACTTTACGTAAAAGTTCGTGTTCTATTTCGAATTTCCTTTTTGGCATTTTTGCTTGCGTATTTTCACTATAAAACTAATCACTTTTGTTTTTTCCTAAAATAAAACGTGCGAGTGGTGGCGCACTGTGACGTGAATGGAAGACCGAGACGCTGGGGTTGCCAGCAAATGAAAAAAAAAAAAAAAAAAAGAGCGCAGGGCTCTAAACATACAGTGTAAGAGTGGTGTCACTAGCGTGTTACTACATATATTTCAACGTTTTCAGGTTACTAATCTCGAGGACGATGCACGAGTATAATTACATATGAATACATAGTTATGCACATATTGAAGAAAGTAAGGTAAAACAAAGGACTTTCTTTAAAACACCCGTGACTTTCTTTCTTTCACAAAATAAAAGCAGCCATGTTAGATAGTTACTCCATAAATCGTTCAATATCTGCGACTGAAAAACTGGTCACGACATTAACAACACAAAAGTATTTTCAAAGTGAAATCAAATACTATTATCAACCTTATCCCATTAAAATAGAATTGAAAATGGCATGCAAGAATTTATTTGCTAAGATATTAGCAAACTCTCATGTGTTCTATTTTATTACAATAACGTTTAAATTAATAAAAAATACATAGATTCCATGTCTCAATATTTTCATAATATTCTAAGGAAATAGTAACTCTACTTATTTGTACATCTATAGGTGACTTCGCAAACAATCTATTTACACCAAGAGATTTGTTTCTCTTATTATAGAGGCCGGACTTAACATTTTTAAATTGTGGCATATCAGTGCTGACTAAATTCAATCCTCGGTCCATGGTTTTTGCTTGTAGATTGTAGGAATGGGCTCCATGGTGGAAATTACTTGCTGCTCGAGTTCATGCATTGTTTCCTTAATTTGGGTCTCCAAAACGTTTGAGGCACATTTATGTTCCTTTATTTTAACAACTTCTTCCATGCTACTTAATGTGAGTAAGCCATTACACCCTTTTTAGGGTTCCGTAGCCGAATGGCAAAAAACGGAATCCTTATAGTTTCGATATGTCTGTCCGTCTGTCTGTCTGTCTGTCCGTCTGTATGTCACAGCCATTTTATTCCGAAACTATTAAGTTTATACATGTGAAACTTAGTAGGTAGATGTATTCTGTTAACCGCTTTCCGATTTTAAGAAAAAAAAAATAAAAAAATATTTAAAATAAAGGGGGTCCCCATAAATGGTACTAGTACTGAAAATATTTTTTTTCATGAAATAGGTTTGCGTGTGTGGTATCTATAGACAGGTCTTTAAAAATGATATAAGGGTTTCTAAAACCACTTTTTCATAAAGTCAATCGTTTGAAAGATATAAGCTTCCAAAGTGGTAAATGTGTCCCACCCCCTCTAACTTCTATAATTCTTTTTTTCTTCGGCTCTAGTTTCAGCTTCAGTTTGGTTTAAGATTCAGTTTCAGCTTTGGTTTCAGTTTCAGCTTCATTTTCAGTTTCAGCTTCTGTTTCAGTTTCGGCTCTGGTTTCAGCTTCAGTTTGGTTTAAGATTCAGTTTCAGCTTTGGTTTCAGGTTCAGTTTCAGCTTCAGCTTCAGTTTCAGTTTCAGAATTTGTTTCAGCTTCAGATTAAGTTTCAGCTCTAGTTTCAGCTCTAGTTTCAGCTCAAGTTTCAGCTCTAGTTTCAGCTTCAGTTTTGTAGTTGCTGACTATAACGACGGAATAAAAAGGAAAAAACTAAAACCCTACTACGACAACAAAATCGATGCTGAAAATGTATGGAAAAAGATTTTCAGGATGCTGAAATAAACAAGGTTACTGGAAAAACAAGAACAGAACAAAAATAAAAGCCGTGGTAACACGTTATATAGGATATCAACCGTAACAAAAGAATTAATAACGTGTGATTGCGGCCTTTATTTTTGTTCTCTTCTTGTTTTTCCTGTAACCTTGTTTATTTCAGCATCCTGAAAATCTTGTTTCATACTTTTTCAGCATCAATTTTTTTGTCGTAGTCGGGTTTTAGTTTTTACTTTTTATTAGGATATCCACCGTAACAAAACAATTTTATTTTATCTATTTTGAAGTCGGTCAATAATAAGTTTAACGAGGCAGTTTCAGCTTCAATTTCAGCTCCAGCTTCAGCTTCAGTTTCAGCTTCAGTTTGGTTTCAGTTTCAGAATAAGTTTCAGCTTCAGAATCTGTTTCAGCTTCAGTTTCAGTTTCAGCTTCAGGTTCAGTTTCAGCTTCTGTTTGGTTTCAGCTTCAGCTTCAGTATCAGTTTCAGAATCTGTTTCAGCTTCAGTTTAAGTTTCAGCTCTAGTTTCAGCTCTAGTTTCAGCTCTAGTTTAAGCTCTAGTTTCAGCTTCAGTTTGGTTTCAGTGCCAAAATCAGCTTCAGCTTCAGTATCAGTTTCAGTTTGGTTTCAGTTTCAGCTTCAGTTTCAGCTCCAGCTTCGGCTTCAGCTTCAGTTTCAGCTTCAGTTTCAGCTTCAGTTTGGTTTCAGTGCTAGAATCAGTTTCAACTTCGGTTTCAGTTTCAGCTTCAGTTTGGTTCCACAATCAGTTTAAGCTTCAGTTTCAGATTCAGCTTCAGTTCCAGTTTCAGTTTCAGCTTCAGCTTCAGCTTCAGTATCAGCTTCAGTTTGGTTTCAGTTTCAGCTTCAGTTTCAGTTTCAGTTTCAGCTTCAGCTTCAGTTTCAGTATCTGTTTCAGCTTCAGTTTCAGTTTTAGCTCTAGTTTCAGCTCCTGTTAGGTTTCAGAATCTGTTTCAGATTCGGCTCTAGTTTCAGCTTCAGTTTCAGCGTCAGCTTCAGTTTCAGCTTCAGTATCAGTTTCAGAATCTGTTTCAGCTTCAGTTTCAGTTTCAGCTCTAGTTTCAGCTTCATTTTCAGCTTCAGTTTAGTTTCCGAATCAGTTTCAGCTTGAGTTTCAGTTTCAGCTTAGTTTCAGCTTCAGTTTCAGTTTCGGTTTCAGTTTCAGCTTCAGTTTCAGCTTCAGTTCTAGCTCCAGTTTCAGCTTCAGCTTCAGATTCAGTTTCATTTTCAGTTTCCGCTTCAGCTTCAGCTTCAGTTTCAGCTCCTGTTAGGTTTCAGAATCTGTTTCAGCTTTAGTTTCAGTTTCGGCTCTAGTTTCAGCTTCAGTTTCAGCTTCAGTATCAGTTTCAGAATCTGTTTCAGCTTCAGTTTCAGTTTCAGCTCTAGTTTCAGCTTCAGTTTGGTTCCACAATCAATTTCAGCTTCAGTTTCAGCTTCAGTATCAGCTTCAGTTTGGATTCTGAATCAGTTTCAGCTTCAGTTTCAGCTTCAGTTTGGTTTCAGCTTCAGTTTCAGCTTCACTTTCAGTTTCAGTTTCAGTTTGGTTTCAGCTTCACTTTCAGCTTCAGCTTCAGCTTCAGTTTCAGCTTCAATTTCAGCTTCAGTTTAGTTTCAGTTTCAGAATCAGTTTCAGCTTCAGTTTCAGTTTCAGCTTCAGCTTCAGTTTCAGCTTCAGTTTGGTTTAAGCATCAGTTTTGGCTTCGGTTTCAGTTTCAGCTTCAGTTTGGTTTCAGCTTCAGTTTCAGCTTTAGCTACGGCTTCAGCTTCAGCTTCAGTTTCAGCTTCAGTTTCGTTTCAGTGCCAAAATCAGTTTCAGCTTCAGTTTCAGCTTTAGCTTTAGTTTCAGCTTCAGTTTCAGATTCAGTTTCAGCTACAGTTTGGTTTCAGAATCAGTTTAGTCTTTTTTAAAGAAAAATATTTATAAATGTTATTTTTAAAATATATGTAAAATAAAGGAAATAATCATCAAAACGCAGTACTTCTGGAAACTGCGCGTATTGTGAGGAGGTTCCTCTTTCAAGAGCCCTGACCACCGGTAGCTTGGACCCTGTTCCCGATACCGGTGGGCTACTATTTTTTATATTTTTAAATGTTTATACTTTGTTTTATTAATATTTAAAAATGTTATTAGTATGTATTATTAATATGTATTAAATTAAAATATAAATTCGTTACAATATTATTATGCAAGCAAGTAAAATTTTAAAATTCATAATAAATTTCATTTCATGTCAAATGGTATAGTCAATTTAGAAGACTAATATTTAAAATAAAAATTTGTAAAAAAAATATATTAAAATTATCAAGTATAGGTAAAAATGTCAATATTGTAGTTACAGAGAGAGTTAGAGAGAAACTTCTGCACTGGCATACATTTTATTTAATCGGATATTTTATTATATATTTGCAGTGCATACTCTTGATATTACCCCACAAAAACCCCCAGAATACCACATAAAAGTCACATGGTGTTAGATCTGTTGATCTAGATGTCTCGATATAATATTAGATTCTAATTTTGTGGACTCTGTCTGAATTAAAAGTTATTACTATTTTACAACTTTTTCGTTCAGATAAATCACTTTGCGACAACGACCTGTCTAAAGTAATAATTATTTCACAAACAACAACAAAGGGAGTTTTCTTTCGCAAACAAACGGAAAATATCTTTCCGGTTATCCGTTATTCGGTTGAGTCCGGATTAAACTGGATTAGACAACTTCAAAATTTTTGTTTGCTAAATAAAAGTAATAATTCGTTTCGCCGTATGATAAATAATTTAGTTATCATTTCTGGGTAGTCAAGACCTTTTGAGTTATATTCAGAGGATTCCTTTAGGTATTTCAGGCAGATATTTCAATATTAAATAATTTTATTGCATTCCATACGTAGGTATTCTTAGGTGGTAAGCTTATAATTAGACTAGTATTTGCGTGTTGCGCGAGGTGCAAGCACCTCGCGTGCTTGTGGTGGTGGATTGTTCACTTTTAAAACCTGTCGTCGCCGCTGAGTTACGCTTCACCCACTCAAACTTCGTTACGCTACGGAGGTCACCGGCTCGCTTCGCTCGCCACCTCTCCTCTTCAATCCACTCGGTCTCGCAGGTTCGCTCCACTCAGGCCCTACGTACGACCGGACAGGTTTCGACGCCTACTATAATATTTGTTCAAACACCTAATTGCTATCTCTAACCGTTAGGAAGTTACAGCCTTTTCAATTTTAGGGGAGGTTGGGGAGGGGAGGGCATGGCATAAAAAATTTGAAGGCCCGTTTATAGAAAGTTTTATCAGTAGTAAAAATCAAAATAGGGGGGGTGATGGGGGGGAGATGGGGGGGGGGGGGTTTGCAAAATTATTTTGACTAAAGCATTGCCCCTCTAAATGAATCTGAAAAAAAAATGTTCCAAGTCTCTTAATTTCCGAGATCCGCGTAAAGGGGGTGAGAAGGGGGGCAAGGGAGGCGACTTTTAAAAATGGTTTTTACTATACCGAGCTTCCTCTATACGAATCCATAAAAAAAAATACGGGTCTCGTAGTTTCCGAGATACGATAGGGAGGGGGGAGAAAGGGGGTGAAAAGGGGAGGTTTGGCACTTTTCCCGTAGGTTTGAGAGTTACTTGTTTACGAATCTGTCAAAATATACCCACCTCCCCATCCACCATCTGGGAGAACAATTATGTCAATGAGTAAGTGAGTGAGTGGTAATTTAGCTTTATATAGTATAATAACTAGTATTTGCGTGTTGCGCGAGGTGCAAGCAACTCGAGTGCTTTCTTAAAAAAAAAAGGGGGGGGTGATGGGGGGGAGATGGGGGGGGGGGGTTGCACAATTATTTCAAACTAGCTTTTGCCCGCGACTTCGTCCGCGTGGAATAGTTACTTTGGGCTAACGTTAAATTTAACCCCGATTTTGAAGCATTCTTCATTGGCGCTCCGCTCCTATTGGCCTTAGCGTAATGATATATAGCCTTTCTCTTTAAATTGACTATTTAATAAAAAATATTTTTTTAATACGAACCAGTAGTTCCCGAGATTATCGCGTTCAAAAAAACAAACAAACAATCTCTTCAGCCTTATATTATTAGTATAGGTAGCTGTTGCCCGCGACTTCGTCCACGTTTCCGTCGTTTTTCGTAAAAAAAAGTAGCCTATGTCCTTCCTCACGGTTCAGTGATTTTGATGTAACAGACAGATTAACTTTCGTAATTTAGTAGGGAAATATAATATGTCAATCTATAATACTGTTGAAAAATATCGCAATACCGAACCGCACAATATTATTGTTATTAGCTGTGCCCGCGACTCCGTCAGCGTGTAACTCCTTGTGTGTTATTAAGTTAATGTATCGGTAATATTGTTTAGATCACGTTCAAATGAGGCTTAAGTACCTATAGAACGAAAATACTTCAGCGCAAAGCTTCCGGGTAAACTATGTTGAAAGTTGACCCGTCCGGCACGTGAACATAAAGATTTCTAGAACTGCTAACCCGGGAAAGAGCGACGTACCTACAACTGACCATGCGAGAAACAACTGACACCGAGATCTACTCCAGCAACACAAAAAGTCTGCCCTTGAGCCTTATTAATTGTCATTGCATAACACACCGATACTGGGAATTGCGTTCTTTTAAATTTGAATGGAAAATTATTTGGTATTATGGGAATTCTGTGAATAAAGACGGTTTCTCCTGCACCGCAACCTGTTAAAATTTGAGTCTCGATTATATTTTGTTGCAACTGGGTTACTTTTAGCCGAGTTCCATTGCAAAGTTGTGGTGGTTTTAAATTTCGGAGCAGAATAATAATCAGAAAGCTTCGAACTGCTAAGCTATCGGGAGTTTCACGTGTTATTGTGAGTCAACCATAAAAGATAGATATATGCTGTCGTGGGATATTTTTTATATAATTTTAAGGAGAACATTTCCGTCATAAATGATTTCTGTGTAGCTTTAACCATTAAGGTTGCATTCGCCACGGAAGCTTAAAAAATGGAGTAACTTCTCCCGTTTTCCCAACATTTCCCTTCACTGCTCTGCTCCTATTGATTGTAGCGTGATGAAAAGTATACTATAACCAGCTCAGGAGTATGAAAAATAATTGTACAAAGTTTCGTTAAAATCCGTCGAGTAGTTTTTGTTTCTATAACGGTTATACAGACAGACAGACAGACAGACAGACAAAAATTTTACTGATTGCATTTTTGGCATCAGTATCGGTCCCTAATCACCCCCTGATAGTTATTTTGTAAATATATTTCATGTACAGAATTGACCTCTCTACAGATTTATTATAAGTATAGATAAAGAAATTTTTTTTTTCAGATTCATTTAGATGGGCAATCCCCTCTAAATGAATCTGAAAAAATAATTCCAAGTCTCTTAATTTCCGAGATCCGCCTAAAGGGGGTGAGAAGGGAGGCAAGGGGGGCGACTTTGAAAAATGGTTTTTACTTTACCGAGCCTCTTCTACACGAATCCGTAAAAAAAATACGGGTCTCGCAGTTTGCACCATCTGGGAGAACAATTATGTCAATGAGTGAGTGAGTGGTAATTTAGCTTATATAATATGACTAGTATTTGCGTGTTGCGCGAGGTGCAAGCACCTCGCGTGCTTGTGAAAAAACAAAAACAAAGGGGGGGGGTGATGGGGGGGTTTAGTATTTGCGTGTTGCGCGAGGTGCAAGCACATCGCGTGCTTGTGAAAAAAAAAAAAAAATTGGGGGGGTGATGGGGGGAGATGGGGGGGGTTTAGTATTTGCGTGTTGCGCGAGGTGCAAGCACCTCGCGTGCTTGTCAAAAAAAAAAAAAAGTGGGGTGGAGGTGATGGGGGGGTTGCACAATTCTTTTGACTAAAGCATTGCCCCTCTAAATCAATCTGAAAAAAAAAAATCCAAGTAGAGACTTCCGAGAGATTTCCGAGATCCGCCTAAAGGGGGTGAGAAAGGAGGAGGGGGGGCGACTTTCATAAATGGTTTTTACTTTACCGAGCCTCCTCTATACGAATCCGTAAAAAAAAAAATACGGGTCTCGTAGTTTCCGAGATACGATAGGGAGGGGGGAGAAGGGGGGGAAAAGGGGAGGTTTGGCACTTTTCCCGTAGGTTTGAGAGTTACTTGTTTACGAATCTGTCAAAATATACCCACCTCCCCATCCACCATCTGGGAGAACAATTATGTCAATGAGTGAGTGAGTGAGTCAGTCAGTCAGTGAGTGGTAATTTAGCTTTATATAATATAAAATCTAGCTTTATATAGTATAATTATAATTATATGGATCCAATGTCGGGCACGACAAAAATAAATGATTTAGGAGAGAGGAAGCATTTGTTAATTCTATAATATTACTTTTCATTATACGTCTATCACTTAAGTTTCTATTAAACTTTTTAGATCACTGAAAGATGTTTTAAAGACTTGTTTTGTTTCCTATACCCAAATAATAATAATCGTATACGAAAATCACGACATATCCAGCACCTCTGAACAAAAGAAAAATAGAAAAAAATGAGAGAAAAATTGAGAAATGAGAAAATTGTTTTTTTTTTGCGACGAATTTTCAAACAATGATCACTTTGCATTTGGGTGACATGATACGGTAGTATTTCGTAGTTTGGGGATGTTTAGTGGACACTGATATTGCCAACTTCGTTGCAGTCAGGCGCGAATCAGAAGCAAAAACATTATTGACAGAGTGCGTGTCAGTATTGTAACGGGTTTTACGTGCATGAATAAAACTAAACACATGTAAAACAACATTCATAAATATATTAACAACCTAAGGATGCACTACACTTACTATATCTAGTTCTTAAATCTAACTTAACTTAAACCGATACTAAGTTGGACACCAGGAGAGAATATAATATTATTGAAATCGAAGGAAATTACAAAAAGAATTTGAGAGGCCCCGGGATCGAACTCAAGATTCTTCGATTAGTAACGCAGTGCTGTCCACTCAGCTATGATGCCTCTTACGGTGCACGGAGAAATTATGAATAACATAAATCTATTTCGGGGAGTGTGCGATGGAATTACACAATCTAATTCCGTCAAGCCCGTTCCATCATCGGACTACAAGACAAACGGCGATGCGCCATCGTTACAAGGTGGACATCTCACCTATACGCACTAAACGTTTTGGGAATACCTTCATTATGCGTACGGCTAAGGAGTGGAATACCCTGCCGGAGTCTGTGTTTCCCGATAGCTATAACCTAGGAGTTTTTAAGTCAAGAGTGAATAGGTTACTTTTAGGTAAGCGTGCTTCATCTTCGACCACATCATCACTTACCATCAGGTGAGAGGGTGGTCAAACGCGAGCCTATTATCAATAAAAAAAATATATATATCAATATAAATAGTTACATGTATCTGTTAATTTATAATAATTTGTTTATTAGCTTCTGCGCGCAACTTCATGCGCGTGAAATTTCCGGGATAATAAGTACCCTATCTGTTATTCTAGGATGTCATCTATTTACTTACCAAATTTAATTCAGACCCGTTTAGCAGATTTTTCGTGAAAGAGTAACAAACATCCATACTCAAAAACTTTCGCTTTTATATTAGTAATAATATGTTGCTAATATATTTGTATTTCTGTACTAATATATTTTGAAGTAGTTATGTTATTAACAAAAATGAGTTTTACGTAATATAATTTCCTGATTGTCTAAGTATTATAAATAAATAAAGTTTTTTTTTTTTTTTTTTTGACCAACATTGACTTTATATTATTGTTTCAATTTTTAATTACTTTTTAAAATAATTGAATGTTTGACAGCTTTCTATTGTAACGTTCTATAATAATTAATTTGTTAATTGATATAATTTAATCTGTTTACTTATGTCAGAATGGTCAATTTTATTGAATATCGTAATATTTTATTTATGTTTAATCATAAACTTTTGTTAATATTTGCACACCATGACAATAGGGTAAACATGTTAGCACGACTCCATGTACTTGTAACATCTTGCATGAATTTTTGTTTTTTATAAGATGTATGTACCTACACTCATGTTTGAGCAAATAAAATAAAATAAAGTTACCTGAATCTGAATCTACCTTACACTAGGAATTTCTCCTGTATCGTAAGTACATTTTACAAAGACCCCAACCCGGAAGAACTCATACAAACATTTGTTTCGTTGCAGGTATCGTACCCTTGACACACAGTGCAAAAGCTGATCGTTCAACCACTGCACCAACCGTGTCGCCATTTTTTCAACAACAGTGTATTTCGAATTTCAACAAACCTGATTTAAGAGCTGCATAACAGTTCGTTTACTCCGATCTGATCTGTAATGTTAAAACTTAAGTGATTTTATTATTATTGATAGGTTCACGTTCGACCATCGTCTCACCATATGGTAAGCGATAATGTGGTCATCTTACCTAGAAGAAACCTATTAACTATTGACTTAAAGTCTCCCAGGTTGTAGCTATCAGGAAACACAGATTTCAAAATGTATTGTAATCAAAATTTTAACGCTAAAACAAACACACCGTCACCACACAGTTTGTTCATACATCACAACACATTACTTCCAAAAGCGTTAACAGCACAAAATTCCGTCACCAACTTCGTGCATCAATCGCTTACAATTAAAACTTTGCGTCGCTTCTCCAATTAAAAATCTCCATACATCCACCCGAGAGCAGCTCCTCACACGTACCTACCGATGGCCCAATTAAATACGGCATTCACCAGAGGGTTAATTAAGAAGAAAATTATCTTCTCAAACAGGAGTCAGGCGTGACATGCGAAAGAGTGTCAAGCGGGAAGATGTAGCGACTGTAGTCATAAGCGGACGCGATAAGCGACTTTGTATCCAGACGGTTGTTTATTATTATTTTATTGAAATTGATTAATATTATAAAAAGACATATTCTATCTATATTTAAAATATTATTCTTTAAAATAATTGAATTATTTCAGCGGTAAAAGCTACACGGTATCTCTAACTGACATAGATTAGGTATTTAAATCAGCATTATATTTACACATATATTCTTCTTCTTCTTAGCGTGTATCGACACGCTAAGAAGAAGAAGAAGAACCATCGGGTAAACAGCTAGATGGAGTCAGCCCAGAACTGGGCAACAAGTTTGGCATCTTCGTTAGCTTCCATCAAGTCCTGCAGTGAGCAGTTGACAGGGCACGCAGGACAGGAAATTAAGTGTGCCATGGTTTGCGGAACAGAACCACACATACACCCCAAGGCAGAAGCATCAATAAATCTATCTACACATATATTTTATTTGATTTATTATATGCCTAATAGCTGTGTCCGCGCTTTGTTCACGTGAAAGTCGCTATTACACTATCCTGTTTCTCCCGTATTAATCTTGACCCCGTGGGAAATCAGGGATTAAAGTAGCTTATGTATTATTCCCGGATTTCAGCTTTCTACAGAATAAATTTTATTCAGATCCGTTCATCCGTTTTGACTCAATTGTGTAACAAATATTCTTTAAGAGCTCTGTTGCTAATAATTTTCTTTCAAATTTATGATTATTCCTTTTATTCCTCTCAACATGTTGTTAATGAACACATTATATTTATATATAGTTACCTACATATTGTATTGTATTTATATATACAGGGTTAATTGTAATACACCGAAAATCTCTCAGGACTATGTTAGTAACATCATAATCAACAAATTCGTCATATTTTAGTTCACCAGATTTTCATACAAACATAAAAATATTTAAATTGAACGCCCTAAATGTTACGAAGTCTATACGAAGCAAAAGAAAGCGATTTATACTATCGCTTTCTTTTGCTTTGCATAGACAATTTTTATTTTTGTATGAAAATCTGGTGAACTAACATATGACAATTTTTTAAAAGTCATAGAAAAAAAGTTGTTGATTATGATGTTAGTAACATAGTCCTGAGAGGTTTTCGGTGTTTTACAACTAACCCTGTATATATATATTTGTATATATATTATTTTCTGTTTTATGAGTATATTTATGTAGTAGGTACACTAATTTAGTCCTCCCCACTTTAATTTAAATAAAGTCCTTTCGAAGGTTGTCTGGAAGATATCGCTTTTAGCGATAAGACCGCCACCATTGTAACCATAGAAGTAAGGAATTATTTTAAATAGGTGTGTTTAAATTTTGGTGTATAATAAAGTATATTTTATCTATCTATCTTCTTAACTTTCACGTTTATTAGATAATTAAGATATACACAGACAGCTTAGAGACTTCCGTCTAATCCAATTCGGTCAATAGCTAAAGATGGCGGACCAAAATTTTTTATGCTCCCTCATGATACATATCAAATAAAAAGGGCTGCTGAGAGAAATACAAATAGACTCCTATTTTATTAATATTTTTATGAGATAGTCATATGTCATAAATAACAAACACAACAACAATTCAAAATGGAATCAAGCGTTATGTTACGGAAATCCATATCAAACTAAATACTACAGCAAATATGCTGGTGTTAATTCCACTAAAACCTTTGTATGCACTAAGCAGCACCGTCTTACCGCCCGCAAATGCATGCAACACATTGGTCTGTGTCAATGTGGTCTGATTGCATGCACCACATGCAATCAGACCACATTCACAACAACAATTGACTTAAAACAAATGACCTACAAACCCAATAATTGTACCTACTAGTCAAACATAATCGCCTTTCACTTGAACCCGCTCTCAGCTCCTTACTTGTGTCAGATTATAAACTGAACGACCGCTTGAAGCTGAAATATGGCTGAAATTCCAACAGAAATGCCTACTCGCACTGAATATAGCTAATGAGACGAATATTAAAGGAATTGATGACGCGACGAGCATTAAGTTTTTTTTTTCTCCCTGTATTTTGATAAGAAACGAGATTCGAAATGAGATCAATTTGTTCAGGAGCAGACTACATTGTAGTGGTAATGTTTTGTGATATTGTGTTCTGAATTGACTGCAATAGAAATGGAAATGTAAGGCTGGGTGTAATAGAGTTCCAACTGAATCGAAGTTATTGAAACGTTAAGAAGTGTGAAAGACGATTTCTTTTTTCAATTTATCTCTGTGTGCAATATAAAAGTAATACAACGTGTAACAGAATAAACGCAATTCCTGAATGCAGTTGGTTCAGAACAGGCTTCTGAATCAATTTCCGTCACAAAAAATAGGTGTTAAATTTTGACGGAAAAATCTTTCATTTAACTTAAAATAGAAACACAATATCCAATATCATGACAAATTAATACAATCCTTAATTCAAGGAAATGCGCTCATGTGCGTTTCAGCCGCAAAAATTGCATGAGTATATACGTCTGCGTAAGAATATTGTATGACGCAAATACGTTTTGCGTTTAGTAAGGATAACTATTTTGGGTTTGGTTTGGTTTCAATTTATTTAGTTACGGATAACGTTTTAGACTTAGGTATATTGATATTCTAATTGGGGTGTCAGAGGTATTGCGCTTAATCTGTTACACCTTGTATATTAAGTATGTATCCTTCATCTACATACATATGTCATAAACTAGCTGTAACCGTGACTTCGTTCACGTGGCAAGTTTTTCACGCGTAAATCCTGATCTCCGGGGATTCCGGGATTAAAGTAATCTATTGTTGCCGTATCATCTTTTAGTGGATTCCACTTTATCTTTCAGTCGAAGTCCCGATTTTAATAAATTGGTTCTGCCGTTCCTCTCTGGAACGCACAAACAGGAAAACATTTATTATAGAGATTTATTTGTGTTGTAGAATTGTGTAATAACTGTAAGCGTTTTATTGATTGTTGCATATAAATCAATATATTTATTCACCATTGTATTCAGAATTATTTGAACTGTTTTTGATCAAATTGGTAGATTAAATAAAAACGATTTCTACGATAAAACCAGTTTTATCGGTCAGTCATATCCAAAATAAATGAAAAATTATGCTTTTTTTTCGGAGAAATAATCATCAAATGACTCCTGAGTAAAACCTAAGCTAAGTTTGAATCGGCGAAATGTAGTCTGTTGATTAAAAACTCACCCTATTGCTTCAGTTGCCCCCTTAACAAAAAAAATCAAATCCAAATTACAAAACTATTTACTTGGCACTCTACCTTAATATTATTATTGTATTTTTTAGTTAATTAATTATATAATATATTTATTAATTATATAGGTACATAAGTTAAAAATAGATTATAAATTGATCCCACAGTCAAACTGTCGGTTCAGTTTTGTGGGACATCGTTGTACATTATAAGAAATACGTTGTACCTTGAGAACAATAAATAAATAATAATAATAATAACCCCGGGAACGTGCCTTCACCCTCTATAACTATGCCTCAAATGGATTATTTTTATTGTAAAATCGCGGCGCATCATCAAAATCGCTATAGCTAAGGTGAACTTAGGTGCAAGGGATCTCTCAATCACTATCATCAATTGGTATGACAGCACATTTTATACTCTCTTCACCAACTTATTACGGTGATTTTTTACCAGAATCGATCGGTTGCTCGGTACTCGTGAACCTCGCGAGAAATAGTTGGCTTGAGCGTCATTCAATTTATTAAAAATCGCGTTTATGATGAGATTAGGCAACGAAATTCCAAAATTAACCTTTTCTTATTTTTTTATTAAATTTTCTGCATTATTAACATGGTCTTATAATTATACTAGTACTCACGCGGGGCTTCGCTCCCGTGGATTCTATCACGGTAAAACATAACTCTCCTTTTTTGCAGTCGCGTAAAAAGTTGCCAATAACCTTCCCCAAGCTTCAAGCTACTTCCATACCAAATTGCATCCAAATCTACCCAGTATTTTCGAAGATTAGCGCGTTCAAGCAAATAAACAAACAAACTTTTCCGCTTTATAATATTAGTATAGATTTTACTCGCCAAACTTCGCAGTTTGTTGGCGAGAATCGCTCGTAACGTAACTTACATTAAACAAAATAGGCACATATTAAACTTGCTAACTACTTACTTACTACTCACATTTATGTTTACATGACATAATTATGCATTCTACAAGTAGGTATTTACAACATTACAACAAACATTCTATTTTATTACACATTATGATATCTAGGCTAAGAAAACCATCCCTCGACAACGATAGACCGGCGCCAAATCTGCAATAGACAGCGACTTCCAGACCAGGGTAGTCACTGAGTGCTGATCACCCTAGCACTAACCCCACTGCCCATCACAGCCCGACGCCGTGCCTCCGTCCCCGAGAAACAATTTTCTCAGCCTAAATTTCAACACAGCTTTACTTAAATTCCGGTTATTTCTTAGTAAATCTATGTAATTAAAAATCTTGGTTTAGCGACAATAACCTAAAGGCTAAGATATCGGACTTTTGAACGATAGGTCACGGGTTTTAACCCCGTCCATTGCACCCACACTATTGCCATGAATCCACTCCAGACACAAGCATATTTAGCTTAGTTGGGGGGATTAACAAGATTGCTAGTGATGTGAATTCTACCTACATTGTTACTTCTCTGTAAGTGTGTAATGTGTTCTTTGACTGTGGTCTCGCTTAACTTATTTATAGTTAAATGTTTGTCCTGTATGCATCCTTGAACTATCAAACAGATTGTGATGAAATTTTAGCAGGGTCTTATGACAACGCGCGTGAGGGTTTCTAGTAAAATACTAGGAGACCAATAGTAACTGGGAGGTCTATGCTTAACGCTGGTCTACGGTAACTAGCTTTATTTTTATGACTAACCATCCTTGAACATTTAACACTCTTGACCTCGATCTCGCCTGATGGTAAGCGATAGATGAGGTATACGATATGACGGCGAGCCCAGAAGATGCCTATTTGACACGTTTGTTATTACTGGTATTCAAAAAATATAATTATGAAACCAATAATTTGGGGTCAATTCTGTGAGTCACTTATTTTGAGCTGAAAATTTGCATAGAGACTCCATACTAGATGTTGTCTTCAGTCCTTTTGGATAGATATGGGGTTTCCGTTACACGTTGTATAGATTGTTTTAAATGTTGAGTATGGTAAGGATAGATAGGTAGAATATACTTTATTGTACACCAAAAATTGAAACACACTTAAATAACAATATTGCTAGAACTTTGGTTACAATGGCGACTTATCGCTGAGAGCGATATCTTCCAAACATCCGAACGAATCGAACCGGGATGCGCTCGATCACAAGATTATAAGCCAACATAGTAATAACTTCCTAAAACTCACAATTCCGCCCTCCTACCAACACATTTATAATTAGGTTTATTTTTGTCACAACACGTAAAAAGCCACAAGCAGACAAGATACAAGGCAGACGCGAAAAATACAATTCAATTATACTAAGTGAGTAAAAACAACATCTTACAAAATGTTGCTATGTAAATCTGGCAATAGGGAAGGGAAGTAAATCAAGTGGCACACTTCAGCCGTTATTAAAGCCATAAGGAAAATGAAATATTTAGCCAAAGTATCACGCAGATTAGCCGTTCTGATTGTTTTTCTTGTTTTTATTTGCAAGTTGGTTGAATACCTCTTAGAGAAAATTTATACGAAACTGATAGAGAATAAGGTAATGAAATTTGTGTAGGAAAGCGATACATTTAGGGATTCTTTTTAGGGTTCCGTAGCCGAATGGCAAAAAACGGAACCCTTATAGTATCGTCATGTCTGTTTCGTCTTCGTGACAATGGAATTATTATATGTTCATCACTCAAACAACATAAGCTATTGTTTAGAACAATGAATTATCAAAAACAGCTTTTAACGCGCGGGATGATCTCAATGCAATGACAATGGAGCAACAGCTCTGTGTATATTGTGATGACTTGTGCTAGGCCTACTAAAACAGTGAGCTTTCCTATTAATGAAATGATCTATTAATACCTAATATAATGATGCCGATGTCTGTGTTTCCCGACAGCCATAACCTAGGGGTATTTAAGTCAAACGCGAACTTATTATCAATATACACTTATATAAAGAAATTAAAAAAATGGCCAATTGCGAGTCAGACTCGCCCAAGAAGGGTTCCGTAGTAACTATAATAATATAAAAGAATATGTATATTTAATTGACAAAAAACACCTTACAAATTTCTTAAAACTAACTTGTTTACATTTCTTACAACTACGCCAAATAACTTTGTTTTTCATAGTGTTTGTATTAATTACAAAGTTATATTTGCGGTTTTAGAAAATATGCTGTATCTCAAAAACTGCTCACTCGATCTCGTTCAAACTAATTTTGATTGAAAATTGACATTAAGATCTACAGACATATATTTTTTTTAGATTTTTCACTCCATTATTATAGAAGTTAGAGGGGAGGACACATATTTTACCACTTTGGAAGCGTATATCTTTTAAACGCTTAACTATATGAAAAAGTGGTTTTAGAAACCTCAATGTCATTTTTAAAGACCTGTCTATAGATACCACACTCGCATAGGTTTCATGAAAAAAAATATTTTCAATATTAGTTCCATGTATGGGTCTTAAATATTATTTTTTTTTTTTTCTTAAAAGCGAAAAACGTTTCACAGAATACATCTAGCTACCAAGTTTCGTATGTATAGTCCTAATAGTTACGGATTAAAATGGCTGTAACATACGGACGGACGGACGGACGGACAGACGGATGGACGGACGGACAGACAGACAGGCTAAAAATATATGTTAATCTACATAGGTAAGTGTATACGTGAAGCAAAATTTTTGTACCACTTTTCACAAAATTTACGCAGTCGAAGGAGTATAAAATATAGCAGTTAAAAAAGCTTTTAATATAGATATTGTGTACAAAAAGCTATGAAAAACGTTCAACATAATTTAACGTTAGGACGAATTTTTGAGTTAAGTTTATTCCATCGTGCTATTAAACAAAAAATAAATGAATACCTAATTGACATTTGTCTGTATTTTCTCACAACTAAATTCACTTAAAACAAAACATTTTACTCCCCCGTTTATCACCACAAACCACCACACAGTCATAAATTACCCTCAAAATAGCCAATAAAACTTAATTCTGCCAAAAGCCATTATTATAGTATTAAACGTAAATTAATAGCCGACTTTATAGCCACAACACACGCCTTCTCTACTGGGAGATTTGCTGGTCAGCAATTCTTGGAAATGTCGTCATTAATGAGCTCTTCAATACACCTTAAGAGAACTATCATGGGCATTAATATTGGATAGTCTGTATACAGCTTTATTTAAGGTCCAACTTGTTGGATGACTTGCTGGATAACAGTTTGGTTTGTAATAACATGCAAATGCTTACATTGTCGTTGATTAGATTTAACGTTAACATATACGTTCAGAACAGGGTGGGTTTTTAGTCAGTGTCAGACTTCTAACTAACAGTAACCACAGTTATTTGGAAGTATGACACTCCCTTCCACTCCACCCAGAGTGCGAGGAGTCTTTAGTCGTGTCTTTGTACCGAAAAAAAAACGCGTAAAGGGCTATGGTAATATGCATGAAATACCTAACGTATTTAATTTGATAAGGATTAATACTATATCTGTCTAAATAGCTTTCTAAGCATGTGATGATTTTGTTTGAAATCAGATTTGATAAAAAAGTAAGCTATCCTTAAAGTTAGGATGTAATAGGTAACAGGCATCTATTGGACTCGCTCGTTCCATTGTAGACTCCACCTCCATTGATTACCAGGCGTGATCAAGGTCAAGACGGGGCTCAGCCGTAATAAAAAGAAATATAACTTAAATAAATAAATAAATATAACTTTTTAAAAGACTGCCGATTTCGCTATACATTATTTTATTCTGTGAGCTTAAGAAAACAATTACGTCTTTATGACATAAAGGTCAATTGCTGGCAAACTTGAGAGTTGACTGTAAACAAGGTGCAAGGTGTTTAGGGTTATTTTTTTTTTAAATTAAAAATAGGCTGAGTTTGGCCACCATCTCACCTGATGGTAAGCGATGATGTGGTCGAAGATGGAGCACGCTTACCTAGAAGTAACCTATTCACTCTTGACTTAAAGACTCCCATAAGCGATGATGTGGTCGAAGATGGAGCACGCTTACCTAGTAGTAACCTATTCACTCTTGACTTAAAGACTCCCAGGTTATAGCGGTTATAGTTTCCCGTGTAGAAAAATTAAGATTCTAATTAAATTTCAAAGTTCAAGATTGTAAGCTGCTGACAACACTTATTGCTAAAGCGTGGCGTCTCGAGAAATTTATACTCACCGTTTTGTCTTAAATTTTAATTTTCTGACACAAAAAAACCATTATTCAAAATTTTCTGGTAATCTAAATGATGAACTATAAATATTATTTCAAGAAAATTCCCTCGAGATTTATGCTATATCTGTTAATTAGACCTCAAATTTGATAGTTTGGATGTTTCTATACTTAATTGAACGTTTGCGTTTCAATACCACAAAAATGTCTACTTTATTACCTAGAATAGTTTAAAATAGCTTTTTATAATGAGACAATGTGGGAAGTATCCACTCAGGCAATATTGAGGGCAACAGTCACTATAATAATAACTAGCTCCGTTCCAGGGTTTCTCCTAACCTAGGTCAGGGATGAGGCTCGTGCTAGTATTTCTTTTTAATACTTTATTCTCTCTTTCGACCCCTATCTCACCTAATGGTAAGCGACGATGTGACCGACAATTAAACCAGAAAAAGATACCAAGGTTATAAATATCATGAAACAGACTCTGGCAGGGAATTCCACTCCCTACCTATAGGTACACACAGTGAAAGTATGCCCAAAACATTTTGTACGTGTGGGTGAGGTGCCCACCACGTAGCTGTAATGCAGTATTATAATCCGATCCGAAATTAAGGTGTACTTAATTTAAAAAATTATAAGTTTACGGGTATTTGTTTAGATAGGATGTTTCATGTTTATTTTTACTTCATAAACTATGTATGACAACCGCAAGTACTTCAGAGCTATTTACTTTGTGAATATTTAATACCCAAAATTTTGTACTTTGAAAGTAATAATTCAGCCTGTAAAGTTTCCACCGCTGAGACAGGCTTCTTTTTGAGGGATTAGACCGCGTGGTGGATACACGGTCCCAACGCTGGTTGGTGGGTATTTTAAAAATGTTGGGTTCGAGAACATGTTTGCCGGTTTAATACAATGTTTTTCTTCACCATTTTGTGAACATCGGTGATGATAAAATTACTAAATATGCCTGACTAGGTTGGAATCAACGACTTTCAACTCCACTGCTGCTATGCTTAGAAAGAACTCAAGCTCCATTTAAAATACTTCAAAACCGAACTAAAAAATTGCTAATAGATAATTGTTTTTATAGTGTAAAGGATTTTTTTGATAAGAAGGTAACAGATAAATATCGCAACTGATTTTTTTTTAAGTTATTACTGATTACCTAATTATAGACTAATAATATTTAGTTTACCATTCATAAAAAAATACAAAAATAATTAATTTTAGAATTTATGTTACGTAAGCATGTGTATAATATATAAAATGAACAAATTATTGTTTAATATTTATATGCCAATAAATGGCGAAACATGAATGATCTATGTAATTATATTAAGACCTATAATGTACTATGTTTTATGCAAATAATAGTAGATTAGTAGCCAAGGGCTGTAAGGCATCAATTGCAGCCCGAGATATTTAGGCGCACGAGCGCAGCGAGGGCGCCTATAGTTCGAGGGTGCAATTGATGCTTACACCCGAGCTAACTATTCTGCTTTACATCTCGATTGTGAGGTAAGTAGAAAAAAACCGGCATTACAAGAACAAAACATTTTAAAGTAAAAGTTTACTATTCCCGCCTTTTTTCATCTTTGTTTTTTAATTATTATTTTTTTTTCAAGAACGAAATTAAGCTTCGCCATTCGATATTTAAAATTGATGACTATTATACTCATACGAAGACAAGGCTGAATAGCGAAGCGACCTCTTTTGTCATTGGGCTGAATGCATGATGTCTGATTAGATGTACGCGAACTTTTTCAAAGAGTGAAGAGATTTTTTTTTAATTACTTACCGCCCTAGGGCTTTTCTAGTTACATTATTACCCTAAACCGCTAATTGGTTACCTACAAGCCCCATTTGGGGGTAATAAGGACCTACTTGCCGAATATGAGAGATGTAAATATTCTTATTCTTATTCTAATCATAAATTAATTTCATTGATATTACACGTGTATCTTTGTAACGTATCCTAAATTCTACATTTATCTTTAATATATCAAGTTTCTCAAATGAAAACAAACGGGAAAATGTCAAAGTGCACAAGGTTTATTTTCGAAACTTGTTTAATTACGTTCACGTCCTGACAGTTAAAGCTGAGGAGCTTGTGGCTATATAAGCCACCGAATGAGTCCATATTCGAAGACCATCTTGTCATTTTTTTTAAAAAGGCTCGTGTTTTACCACCATCACGCCTGATGGTAAGTGATGATGTGGTTGAAGATGGAGCACGCTTGCCTAGAAGTAACCTATTCACTCTTGACTTAAAGACGCCCAGGTTATAGCGATCAGAAAACACAGACTCCGGCAGGGAATTCTACTCCTTAGTCGTACGCACAATGAAAGTATTCCCAAAACGTTTAGTGCGTATGGGTGGGATGTCCACCATGTAACGATGGTGCATCGCCGTTTGTCTTGTAGTCCGATGATGGAGCGGGCTTGGCGGAATTAGATTGTGTAATTCCATCGCACACTCCCCGAAATGTAACCAATAGAAAACCGATAGACTTGCAACTCGTCGTCGATGTACAGAAGCCAGCACATGAAGCTACCCGAAACTGTCAAATTTTCCCAATCAACCTTGAACCTAATTTCTTTAACAATAAAGTTGAAAATCTATCAAATAAATTTGACAGATTGTTGTAGCTTGATGTGCTGGCGTCTGTACAAGGCTCGGAAAGAACGCTAAGTCGTTGCTTCTGTCTGTTATTCGAACATCTTTGACAGTCATTACGAGTAGTCAGAAACCACAAAATCTGACTGGTCTTGCTGAAGAGTATCGTATTGTCCAACTAGTGGGTTTTGGAGGTCAGAAATGCAGTCACTTCATGTATAACACTACTACTCAGCTTCATACGGGTGCCTGTCTATCTTCAACAGATTGTACTTCGGAGAGTGTGCGCAGGAGCTCCATGACCCCTTCAGCACCCTTCTACTACCGGTCTACTGGACGTACGGCAGGATACCATCCACACTATGTCGATATACCGTCCTGTCGTACTAAGCGGTTCTACTCTACATTTATTGTACGCACAGCCAAGGCACGGTAATATTATCATACAGTATTGTAACTCGGCCGTATCTTAGAAATAAATGCCTACAGCCGCGTGGTACGTAAACATGGGATAGGGCTGCCCGCCTCCAGCATTTTAATTACATTTGCCTACTTTTTGTTTCCATTTAGTTTTGTGATTGTAAATATACTATTTTTATATAAACAAATAAAATATTTTGTGAATTGAATAGGAAGTGTTCAATAAAAATGTGTGTGGTTTTTTGATTGGTAGATTTAATAATTAAAAAAACATGTTTATATTTTTTCTAGTATTATTCATACACAGTACAATAAACAACTATTATTAATAATAAAATACCACGTCTTTACTTTGAATTATACAAACTAACAAAACAAAACACACATGTGCCCCGAGGTTTTAACACAAGCGTACCTACCGTATCATGATTCATGAACCGCCTATAACTACCAATTTCACTCGTGTCAATAACTTTCCTTTACTCTATTCACTTTATTTATTAATCCAGACATATTTTTTTTCGGGAGATAAAAGGAAATACTTATCCATTAAAAAGAAACACATTATGTGCATACCTACTAGTAAGTAAAATTATTTAAGTCTTAGGTACCTTTCAAAGTTTCCAGGCAATCTAAAAAAAGTTATCTCTGGATGCGTTATTGACGAATTCATGCAACCAAAAACAGCACAATATATCCTACTCGTCATATTAAATATGTACTTGAACTTATTTATAGCGAAAAATCGCGCGGTTATTGTTAAAAAAACAACACACCGTCCGTTCGTCACTGCGGCACAGTCGCCGGTCGCGACTGTCATCAAACCGAGCGCACACCGAGATCGAGGCGCGTAGGTATAGCTCGCGCTTCGTCCGTTTGTATGAAGTCGGAATACTGTATACATAATATTACCGTGGCCAAGGTGTGGAACTCTATGCTGGCTTCTGTGTTCCCTGCCACTTATGACCCGTCAGCCTTTAAAGCATGAGTGAATAGGCATCTTCTGAGCTCGCTCGTTCGATCGTAGACTTCATCTTACACTTACCATCAGGTGTGATCGGGGTTAAGAGCGGGCTCATTGGTAATAAAAAAAGAATAGTTGGGAAATGGCTACGCAAATGATATATGACGTACTGACAGTCAAAATGTTCGGCAAATGTGTTCAGGATACTATTGCTGCTGGCCCGCACCCTGCGCAAAAAGGATGTTTTTATTTTATTCCTTTTTAGGGTTCCGTAGCCGAATGGCGAAAACGGAACCCTTATAGTTTCGTCATGTCTGTCTGTCTGTCCATCCGTCCGTATGTCACAGCCTTTTTATTCCGAAACTATTAAAACTATACACATGAAACTTGGTAGGTAGATGTATTCTGTAAACGGCTTTCCGTTTTTAAGAAAAAAAAAAAGTTTAAAGTCTGCAAGGCTGCACATACATGGAACTGAAACTGGAAATATATTTTTTTATGAAACCTATGCGTGTGTGGTATCTATAGAAAGGTCTTTAAAAATGACATCGAAGTTTTTAAAACCACTTTTTCAATCGTTTATAAGATATACTACTACTTCCAAATTGGTAAAATGTCCCCCCCCCCCCCCTCTAACTTCTATAATAATGGAGGGAAAAATCTAAAAAATATATGTGCAGTAGATCTTAAAGTAAACTTTTAAAAAAATGGTTTGAACGAGATCGGGTCAGCAGTTTTTGACATATAGCATTTTTTCTAAAACCGCAAATATAACTTTGTAATTCATACAAATACTATGAAAAATAAAGTTATTTGGTGTAGTTACTACGGAACCCTTCATGGGCGAGTCTGAATCGTGCTTGGCCAATTTTTTTGAAGTGGATACACTTTAACAAAACCAAAAAGACTTCCAAGGCCCACAGAAAATATACACAAATATTAAGTAAATAACTGTAAACTATTACATATTTTTCTAATTACCTGCACAAGAGACAACTTCGCCCACACGAATGACACACATACATCATACACAGTGCTACATCGTGCTTCGTCTTCGACCACATCATCACTTACCATCAGGTGAGATGGTGCTCAAACGCGAACCAGAATCAATTAAAAAAAACCTTATACTAATACATATTTTTGTAAACAATAACACTATCACTATGCACGAAGTGGCGGCGTTGTGTTACGCTGCGAGATATCGCAGTCTCCCATGAAATCATCGATACACGACAACCTTGCACTTGGATGTGCACCGCCTGCTCATGATTATGTGAAAATAATAAAACACGCGTCATCCGTTTATGACCACGCATGTGAACGAAGCAATCCATTCTCAACGACCGTATGTCACATGCAAGCCACCTAAGCGGTGCAGGCGAAAATTTCTCGATAAAATTATCATAATGATACCTAGCGAGTGCCCTGGGAATGACAGGATAATCTCCCGCACCTGATACGACCTACATAATAGACTAGCTTTTTAGTCTTTGTTAGTCTACGAAGTCAATTATTAGTCTCTGCTATGGAGTTTCTTTATTGCTAGTGGACAGTTAATTAGATCTGAGCTAGTTTTGTTACTTGGTTTACAATATTTGAATTGATTTGTTTATTTGTTTACGCCAAATTATGAGATTTATTTTAGAATAGTAATATTGTTATTATGTATATTTGTTTCCTTTTTTAACCGTCTTTAAAAAAGAGGAGGTTCTCAGTTCGTCTTGAACTTTATTTGTTTGTATGTATGTTACCTCATAACTCGGAGATGGCTGGACCGAATTGGAAAATTCTTTTTTAATTTGAAAGGGTATACTTTCTAGTTGGTCCCATTGTCATCATGTTAGGTTTTTGGCTTTGTAGTGTTTTGATATGGAAGTTATTTAAACAATTTAAACTACAATTTAAAAGCAAAAATCAAGCAAGAAAACATTTTTTCGAAACATTTTGACATTTAAGTTGCTTCAATGTGATTTTTTTAAAATTCTAAATGTTTAAATTCTAGTATGTGACAAACGGACATATTATGTTATGACTTATGCTTTTGCATGAGTGATCGTACACCAGTTTTATGAATTACAATAAACAAAAAAATACTTTAATTGTCTATAGTCAAAAGTTCTCGATTAACAGTCAAATTGCTACTTAGTCCATGTTTTATCAAACTTTTATTTTAACATGCTTGGTATTTACCCCTCCTGTATCCGCGGTTATTTATGTTGCAACTTTAAGGCCAAATTATTTTGATCAATTACAGAAAATCGATAACTTAGAATACGATAATTAAGAAACACTTTCGTTTTATTTCACCTACTGCTGCAGCTTCGCTTGTGTAAAATAAGAAGGGCCTATTCCTTCTGCTCTTCAAGTATTTCCACACCAAATCGATCCGTAGCTCCGTTTTGCGTTTATAATCTTGAAGAAAAAAGAAAAATGTAATTATTACATATCACCATAATTGCAAACAAATACTTGAGTCTATGTTACAGACAGTTAGCTACTATTCGCACAAACGCAAGTTTATCTGAGTTAATAAGTACAAAATATCTTATCTATTATAATAACGAAAGAGTCAAATATTTTTTCTTATACGCCTATATTACCTATCTATACCAGTCGTGAAGAACTGGCCATTATAAGTAACCAGAAGACTAGCACGTTTCAAGATACTAAACAGCAACTAAAGCACTCATACGTCAACACTTAATGAGCAACAAATTATTAAATATAATCCTTGTAGTAAGCCATTACATCTAATTATTTATTAAACCTACCCTTACACGTGAAAGCTAAGCGACATTTTTGTCGCAGTCAACATCACCCTGCAGACTTAATGACGAGGTATTCTTGAGCCGTCATGACGTAATGGCAGATGCGTCAGCGTCATTAGTTCATTACGCCGCGGTTACGCCCAATGATAGTGATAAGGGTTTGAGGATGGTGAATAAGCGGAGCGTCTAATAACTTAGGCGGTTGTCTCACACGCTCTCCGGCGATTAGTGAACAAGTAGTGAATAGTGTTAGCAAACTGAAAAGTGTAATTTCGTTAGTTTTGTCGCTGGGCTGGGCTGGGTTTTTTTTTTATTGATAACAGGTTCACGTTTGACCTTCCAGACCAGCATCTCACCTGATATGGTTGAAGTTGAAGCTCGATTTCCTAGAAGTAACCTATTCACTCTTTACTGACAATAAAAAATTTCAGGCCACAAGATCCATAGTTTTGTTAGTATTATACAAAATTAAAAACCCCCCAGGTTGTATCTATCAGGAAACTCAGACTCTGGCAGGGAATTCGACTTCCAATTCAGATTTTATCATCTAGTTGGTCTCTCGGCGTGAGTTCTGACTGCCAAGAGAATATTGCTGAGCAAGTATTATCTTGCATAGCTTTTATCACTTAGCGATTAACTAGTGGAGCGAGTTCTCGCTGGCAGTGTAAGAAGTCATAGATGCATTCCTTTTTTTTACACGGAAACTCCGTGTAAAAAATAGGTTATCTTTTTCGCGCGTATCTTGTATGTACGTATGTATGTTTCTATGTATGTAATATTCTTTTTATTACCTAATATCTCCAGAACCACTCAACGGATTTACATGATTCAGGTATCGTTAGATTTGTCTTAGCGGCGCAAGTGTTTTAAGATACAATATGGGTATCAAATTAAAGGTCTCAATACAACGATTTTTAATAGGTATAGGTAGATTATAATTACCGTAATACTAATAAAATTAATTAACTTTGCTCTTTCACTTTCTGAATCCGGTGGGGCGCCAAAATGACAACCTTGGGGAAACGTAAAAATTGATTATTAATATTTAAACTAAAAAGCTGTAAAAAAAGTTATTTCAAAATCTAAAAAATCCGACTTCTCAACTGAAATGTAAGAAACAAGCACATTTTTATTTTAAAGATTGACAAACAGGCGGAAAATTAAAATATATATATATTATGTTCAATTGGCTCCCGCCTGCTTGTCATTTTTTAATAAGTTCGTTTTGTTTAAGTTCTCTTAACCAAATACAAAAACCAATGTTATTTATACTCCTGCTATAGTCTCTCAGTTTTCTCTCACCATGTCACCATCCTAATAAGTTAATGGTGTCTGTTCCACTGAGATACGGACGAAACACTCCACTACGTAAAGCCCTATAACCTGTACTTGGTTCTTATTTAACTGTTTTATTTTCAGGCTTTCAAAAGTGATGATAAGATGTTCAGGTGTCGATGGTAGATTTAATTCTTTACGTTACTACTAAATCCTCACGGAATGTTTTATTTGTTTTTTAAACGCACTCATTTTCGAAAGTATTTAGTGGATTTCGATGAAACTTGGCTAGTGTAATATAATAAAATAAGCAATAAGCCTCGTTAATTCAATAAATTGTACTCACTTTTTATAGCAATAATAATTATTGAAAATCCAGTGCGTCCTGAAATACGAAACATGTTATAATTAGCTGTTAAACGCTTAACCAGTGTATGACACCGTTGCTACGCGGCTGGCATACTGTGCGGTACGCCACAATTATTGGTGATTAATACGCCATAGCAATGTTGTTCCCTATTTAGGATAATGAACTCGAATCTTGGTGGCTCATCCCCTAATTAGAGACTATGGTTTATTCAGTCGACTAAAACAATGTGACATTATTTTGCCAAAGTCAATGTGTGGAGTACGGGCCTCGGCATAGCGGGGTCGTTGGTGAAGGGCAGCAAAGGGTCAGGCTGGGTCATATTACTATTAATGGGGTTATTTATTGCTACTGGCTCAGCATCGCGAGCTGGTTCGTTTGGCAAAGGTCGGAGAGGGTTGAGACGTCGCAACGTACGCGAAAAAGTACGCGAACGTCACGATGCACGATGGGCCTCGTCGGCGGAATACGGAACGCGTTTTGTTTGTGTATTTCTTTAGAGTGCTAGTTTACCTACTGCTCTCTTGTCGGATTGTGGTGGGACCATCGGGTTCGTCTAGAGACGCGGACGACGAACCCGGGAAGTTTTTGAGGGTGTGTATCGGGCGGCCGATACAATCAGGGGTCATTGAACTCGTGCGTAGGGTTTTAGAGTCGTACTGACAGCCGAAATATATGAACTACTGTCGGTGCCAACCATCACATGCGAGCCTTCAGTGAGCGTCGAGCTGACACCTTCAGCGTGTACAGACATGTCGAATGGCGAAGTAGACCCAAGTTGAGTAATCTAGAAAGTATTCCTGAGAAAGCCTTCTCCTCTAACAATGGATGATCATGAAGTTTTCGTCGCACATTTTTCTTTCTTTTACAAATTGGCCAAGTGCGAGTCAGACTCACCCATGAAGGGTTCCGTAGTAGCTACGCCAAATAACTTTGTTTTTCATAGACTGTATGAATTACAAAGTTATATTTGCGGTTTTAAAACATATTCTGTATCACAAAAACTGCTGACCTGATCTCATTCAAACCAATTTTCGTTGATAGTTAACATTAAGATCTACAGCGTTTTTTTTTTTCGATTTTTCACAATATTATTATAGAAGTTAGAGGGACACACACACACACACACACATTTTACCACTTTGGAAGCGTATATCTTTTAAACGATCGACTTTATGAAAAAGTGGTTTTAAAAACCTCAATGTTACTTTTAAAGACCTGTCTATATTTACGACACCCGCAACGGTTTCATGAAAAAAAAAACAGTTTTGTTTCATGTATGGGTAGCCGCCCCCTTAATTTTATATATTTTTATTTTTTTCTTGCTGTAAGCTGTTCACAGAATACATCTACCTACAAAGTTTCACATGTGTAGTCTTAATAGTTTCAGAATAAAATGGCTGTGACATACGGACGGACGGACAGACAGACAAATGATGTTTTGCCATTCGGCTATGGAACCCTAAAATGATACCTGATGTCTATATGTTTTGATCTCAGTAGGTAACAATAATTAACAGTGAGTTAGATAGCGCTTTTGTTATCACTATACATAACAAGTGTGTGATTGCTCTGTTGGCCAAGTTCTCCCTACAATTGCTGCAGCCACAAATACAAAGACCAGCCAAACTATTAAAGTAATCGATATGCAGTGTTCCCAAATGTTAATAAACGTGTTTAGCCCTTTCTTTTAAAATAAAAACATTGAAGGTCTGGAGTATCTGATGAAGATCCTTAAAAGCTCAGCGAGATATGGAAATGTGCCTTAACAAAAGTTATTCAGTGTGATGAGCCCCTTCTATTGATGGGCTTCTATTGGGGGCCCTTCTATTGCAGGCAGATTATTTGCCATATCATTCACTCATACGTACTTTTAAATAACGCCTCACATTACTTACACACCTTTGAGACTACGCTGACATACATAACAATCACTTAAAATTATATTTAAACTTAAAGTGAGACCTGAAGTGTATGTAAATTTTGGGATCCAGACGTTACCTGTCCACACATGGATTGTGTGGGCTATGTAGGCGTTCTTTGTATGGTAAGAACATTTCTGAATACTACAAACTGTCTACCTTCATGGTGTTTAGTTTCACTACTGACAGACGGACGGACTGACAGCAGACGCTTAGTAATATGTGAAGTTGATTTCCCTTTGAGTACGAAATTCTTAAAATATTTTAAATTAGAATAGTTTTGCAACGTGGCTTAACCCACTATTACTGCGCATTTTATCATGCAAAGCACTCATAGAAAGTTTTGCTGATTATTGAATATAACTCACACTGTCACTAAGTATCATTAGAACTTAAAACGAAATAATATTTACTTGTAATCGTTTCGATTATCCGGTATTTTGTGCACTAAATTTCGAAAACTCGGAACAGTTAATAGTCATGGTAAATATGTCTATTTAAATTATAATTATACTAAGAATATCACATTTACAAAGCTTTAATAACAATTTATTACAGACAAATTTAAAAAGATAAAGTAGGCGTCAAATAATTCACCACTATCGCTGTCAATCGAAAAAGTACACAGAACACTACGACTGATGTACCCAGAACACATGAATCGAAATGCTCTCTCCCTTCTTCTTTCCGAGTCCATGCTAAAAAATCTTCGGATAACTATGCAGCTACCAGCACAGCTCTTTCATTGGTCTCGTTAGGGTCCTGGGGCTTCTCTTACATAGGGGCTCCACACTGGCACTAAGCCTGCGATGTAACAAGAATGACCCATTTGGCCAGATTATATTTACAGTGGCCAATGTGGACCCGTAATCTGTTTAGTGATTACCAGATTCTGATTAAATAACGGACAAAAAGCCAGCAGAGGCCTGGCTTTTTGTCCGTTTTTTGTAGGTCTTCTCAATTATGTTTGTTACCAACAAACCACATTATAATAATCACTCAACCTTAATTAAACACATACACGTACAGGATACAAATATCTATTTTGATGAATTACGAGGTAACTCTAATTATTATAATTTACCTAAGTAATTGACCCAGTTTCGCCCATTTGAAATCTGCGTAATACCTATTTTTTTTAAATAAACATTGTAACTCATACATAGGTATTTAAGTTATTTTTATTAAATTGAACACATTACTTATTATGTTTTTGTTTTTTATTGATAATAAGCTCGCGTTTGACCACCATCTCACCTGATGGTAAATGATGGTGTGGTCGAAGATGGAGCACGCTTACCTAGAAGTAACCTATTTACTCTTGGCTTAAGGACACCCAGGTTATACGAGTAGCTATCGGGAAACAAAGACTCTGACAGGGACTTCCACTCTTTAGACATACGCACAATTTATATATTATTATTTTTTACAACTTTATGCAACACCAGTGGTTTATACAGTATCTACCTCTACAGGCTGAGAAAAGAAATCATGCGAAACTTGAAAAGAGATTATTTTTTTTTTTTTTTTTTAGGTAGGGCCACTCGTAGTGTAGCTCTATACGGCTAATGTACTACTTAACCGGTCTGTCCTGTGGTGACCTCTAATAAATTAAAGGCCCCCAGCCAGGGCTTACAAACTAAAGTTTACTTAAAGCTAATGACCGCACGCTAAGGGCACTCCCTGTGGAGTACGGGCCTCGGCATAGCGGGGTCATTTTGGGAGGGCAGCAAAGGGACAGGCTGGGTCATATTATTTACGGGAGTATTTATTGCTACTGGCTCAGCATCGCGGGCTGGCTCGTTTGGCAAAGGTCGGGGAGGATTTTCATTACAAGTACGCGGACGTCGCGATGGGCCTCGTCGGCGAGGCCGGAATAAGGAACGCGTTCTGTATTTGTGTTTTCTAAGAGTGCTGGTTTCCCTACTGCTCTCTTGTCGGATGGTGGTGGGATGTTACGCGGGCGACGAACCCGAGAAATCTTGGAGGGTCTGTATCGGGCGGCCGATACGATCAGGGGGTTAGTGTGGGTATCAGCAGAGGTGAAGTAACGCACTGACATGCGTTTCAACACTTGCTTTATGGTCGGGAGTTTGAGGTCTACGTGGAGATCCTCATTCCTACAGAACCAGGGCGCGCCCGTGGCCTTTCGGAGAAAACGGTTCTGAATGACTTGCATCCTATGGATCTGATTGGGACTGGCATGAGCAAACACCGGACAGGCATACGTCATGATAGGACGTATGCATGTCGTGTATATTCGGATTTTACATCTAAGGGAGAGCTTGCTGTGTTTATTCAGCAGGGCGTGGAGCCTACCGAGAGCGAAAGCGGCTCGCGAGCGAACCGACTTTATGTGCTCACTGAAGTTAAGGAACTGGTCGAGGATCACACCTAAGTATTTGGCTCGCTTCTCCCAAGGGATTGGCTTGCCGAACATAGTGATCGGGCGAGGGGGGGTGAATTGTTTATGCTGGCGAGCCCTGCGAAACAGGACTGCTTGACTTTTGTCGGGATTTACCTCAATCCTCCATTTCCTAAACCAATCGCCTAGTGCGTTGGCTGAGGTCTGGAGGGTATGAGCGATGCTAACGGGATTATGTCCCGAGTAGTAGATGGCCGTGTCGTCGGCAAATAGGGATAACTCTACTGGGGGCTTTTTGGGGATATCGCTAGTGAATAGCGTGAAGAGTGGGGGGGAGAGCACGGCGCCCTGAGGGACGCCGGCTCTGATAGGGCGGGGAGTGGAAAGCGCTCCTTCGATACGATATCTGAAGGAGCGGTTCGACAGGAAGTCTCGAATGATGAGCACGAGACGGTCCGGCACACCTAGTTGGTAAAGCTTATAAATTAAGCCATTGTGCCAGACTTTGTCGAAAGCCTTCGCTATATCAAAGAATAGGGCCCCCGTCACCAGACCGCGTTGAAAACGGCCGCTAATGTGCTCTACGATGCGGTGGGCTTGGTGGACACTGGAATGATGGGCTCTAAAGCCAAACTGTTCGTTAGGGAGTAGGCTCTTGGCCTCGACAAAGTCCTTGAGCCGATTAAGAATAATCCGCTCGTAGACCTTGCCGAGGGCGCTGAGCAGACTAATGGGTCTATAGCTAGTCGGGAGGTTCTTGGGCTTTTTGGGTTTTGGGATACCTATCACTATAGCCTCTTTCCAAGCTTGTGGAAACAAGTTGTTGGACAAGGCGCCATTGAAGATGGCAGCCAGTAGGACTATGATCGTACGTGGGAGGAGTTTAAGTGCCCTAGTGGTCAGTCTGTCAGTCCCGGGAGCTTTCCTAGGTTTGAGTTTCTTGATGATCTCCTCCACCTCGTCTACCGTGACGGGGGGGAGGGGAGCATCAGGGTCCTCGACAGGGGGCAGGGCAGATCTACGTTCGACCTCAGCATCCACGTGGGCAAGGTGGGCTGGGTCGACTGGTTGGGAGCTGGGAGAGCACTGGGCCTCCAGGCTGTCGGCTAGGCATTCGGCTTTGTCTTCGTCGTCGAAGGCAATGCTTTTGTCCGGGCGGATAAGGGGAGGCATTGAGGCAACCTCAGTGGCGCGCATTTTCCTCTGAAGTTGCCAGAAGGCATGGTGGGTGGGTTCCAGTTCACTCAGGGTCTTGTCCCAGCCGGCTTCACGCCACTCTCTGATGCTGTTACTTACTTTGCGCTGTAAGTACCGCATGAAAGTTTTGTTATTCTGGCAGGGGAAAGCTCTGTAGGCACGGACTGCTGCGTTCTTCTCAGTCAGCAGGGCCCGTACATCGTCCGGGAGCTTCCGGCGCCAGTGCTCTGACACCGGAATCTCCCTTGAACAGTCGTTCAAGACAGATTGTACGTGCTCCGTGAGTGAGTCGATCGCAGCCGTCGTGTCGGCGGCGGACTGGATGTGGTCGGGGATCTTGTCCAGGTGAGGAGACGTGTTGGATTTCAGCAATTCGCCTACTTTCCTCCAGTCAGTGATCACCTGTGTGGGAGGGGGGCGGTTAGGGTCATAGGGACCCGATCTCGGAGTTAACTCCATGATCACCGGTCTATGGTCAGAGTCAAGTTCGTCTACCGTCTCTAAAGAGTGCAAACGTAAGTTCACATTCTTCAGGAGGGCAATGTCGAGTACGTCGGGCAAGTGGGATGGCTCGAACGGGTAATGAGTAGGCCGCATAGGACCTATGATATCTATGTGGAGATGAAAAGAGATTGTGTTCACCGCGACACATATAGTGTACCTATGAGAAGAGCGAGAAGCTAGTAGCTAAGTAATAAAACTGGCCAAGTGCAAGTCAGACTCGCCCATGAAGGGTTCCGTAGTAACTACGCCAAATAACTTTGTTTTTTATAGTGTTTGTATGAATTCCCAAGTTATATTTGTGGTTTTAGAAAATATGCTATATCTTAAAAACTGCTGACCCGATCTCGTTCAAACAAATTATCGTTGAAAGTTTACATTAAGATCTATAGCATATATTTATTTTAGATTTTTAACTCCATAGAAGTTAGAGGGAGGGACACACATTTTACCACTTTGGAAGCGTATACCTTTTAAACAATTGACTTCATGAAAAAGTTCTTTTAGAAACCTCAGTGTCATTTTCAAATACCTGTCTATGAATACCACACACGCATAGGTTACATGAAAAAAATATTTTCAGTTTCAGTTCCATGTATGGAGAGCCCCCCTTAATTTTAAATACATTTTATTGTTTTCTTAAAATTGGAAAGCAGTTTACAGAATACATCTACCTACCAAGTTTCACATGTTTAGTCCTAATAGTTTCGGAATAAAATGGCTGTGACATACGGACGGACGGACAGATAGACAGACATGACGAAACGATAAGGGTTCCGTTTTTTGCCATTTGGCTACGGAACCCTAAGAATCCACGCGGGTCAATCTTCAAGGTTAAGCAACGCTTGCAGAGGTCAGTCTGTGGATGGGTGGCCATCTTAACTAGGGCGTCCAATCCCGGAATACCGAGATCTCGGTATTGCGGGATCCCGCGTAATTTTCCAATCCCGCGTGATGCGGGATTACGGGCGCGGGATCCGCGAGATTTACGGGACTAAAAAAAAACACGCATACGACCTCTCGCGAGCGCGATCGCTCGGTGACTGGCGGCCGGCAGTGTTGCAAACAACGCGGGGGCCGATGTCGCCCGTTTTTCACAGCTTATGTAGCCTAATATAGCCGAATTTCAGTCTGTGGTAGCCTAAGTATGTAGCCTAAAATATCAGTAAAGGTTATTATTCAGTATTTGTTACTGTTTTTGTGAAGAAAAAACGGTGTAATTTGATTGATCTCATACTAATAGTAATACGTAAATAAATGTGGAGTTAGTTAATTAATTCATTGTTTTTTTGTGATACCTAAATAAACGGTGTAATTTGATTGATCTCATACTAATAGTAGTACGTAAATAAACGTGGAGTTAGTTGATGAATTCATTGTTTGTTTTGCCTTATATAAATGTGAATATTTTCAATATGCGGGATCCCGCAAATACCGAGATCCCGCGGGATTGAAAATTCGTAGTCCCGCAAATACCGAGATTGAATTCAGGCTGCGGGATTGGATGCCCTAATCTTAACATATCCTATGCCTCGGAAAGCACATTATAACGTTTAAGGGTCGCATTTTATAGTTAATTAGTAAGATTTAAACTTAATTAAGAAGAAATGGTCATGTTGTGAAGATATTATAAAGGGAATTCTTCACCATATACGTCATAGAACATAAGATGTGATTTGGATCCGAGCAGAAACAATGCCACGTTTTGATTAAGCACACCACACAGATGCGGTACTGCAGGCGGAACCCGTGTTGTTACGTTAGGTGATACGTGAGTAATACAACAAGCTCCAGCAATGACTAATCTCTTTAATGCGTTCATATACCACCACCAAATACATTCTACCCACATCACATAATAGTAACATCCTCCTTCCAAAGAGAAAAAAAAAAATAACATTAAAAAAACGAAGTAGTATACAATTACACAATTACTTAAAACACAAGTTGTATCTCCCGTAAAGAAAAACAAAGAAAAGAAATATACATACAAGGGTATATACACAAATATGCACAACATCTAAACAAGAATAATCACCTGACAAACAAACATAAATAATTTAATTGATCATACAAAAATAGCTTAATGACTAGTCTCCATGCTTTTTGTGAGCAGTAACATTTATATTACTTATTCTTAGTTTGAGTAATTCATTCCATAAAAAAAAAAAAATCATTTCATAGTTAATTTGGTTGAACATTAAACATTAGTACATTATACATTTAGTATGTTTTCCCTAAATAATACTCACATTATATCATACACATTTTAAATTTTACATAACATTTTTTAATTCTATAATATTTATTCAATTCTACATCACAATCAGTTATAATACATTTAAATCCTTCTGAATATCAATATTGTGTAGCCGTTGATAATACGGACGAGGATTTGAACTTGATGTGGGTATTAATAATTCACGGGTATCCCCATCTATTCGGCGGTCGCACCGTCCTGCCAGAACGAGTAACATAATAATTATTATTGGAAGGTGGCGGTTCACAATGTAAATTTAAATTACTCGAGTTTTCACAATCATAATCAAACTCATAATCTCGAGTAGGGCTACGTCTGTGCGAGTGATCTGTTATCATGTGCCTTCTATTTCGAACAACAATTTTTCCATTATTTAGACGAATAGCATATGACCTATTTTTTAGTATTCTATCAACTACACCCGGTACCCAATACTTTTTTATTGTGTCGAAATATCTTACATATTGATTCACTTGTAATGGAGTTAAGTTCTTACAATTTTTATCATAAAACTGTTTTTGTTTATATTGCCGTCTAATTAATGTATTCTTTATGTTATGATGCACATTTGGAACCAATAACCTTATCGGGGTCGGAACAATACTTCTTAATTTTCGGCTTTGTAAAATTTCTGCTGGAGACGCCAGATCACTCCCTAACGGTGTATTCAAACATTCCAATAATGCTAGTCTATAATCGGTGTGTGCCTCTGTTGATTTTTTAATGATGTTTTTCACTGTTTGCACTGTGCGTTCAATTTGACCATTTGATTGGGGATAATAAGGTGATGACGTCACATGAGTAAAATTCCAATCTAGTGCGAATTTCCTAAATTCAAATGATGTAAATTGCGGACCACAATCTGACATTATAGTATTAGGTATTCCTTGACGGCTAAATATATTTTTTAAATGATTAATTATACTACCTGACGTTGTACCATGTAATTTAATTAATTCAAAATATTTACTAAAATAATCTACTAGCAACAAGTAGTCCGTACCCTTATATTGAAATAAGTCTACTCCAACCTTGGCCCATGGTCTGTCAGGAACCTCATGAGGGTTAAGCTCTTCTTTTTGATTATTATTCCTATGCTTTAAACAAATATCACAACTTTTAACCATATTTTCAATATCATTGCTAATACCGGGCCAAAATATTATTTCTCTAGCACGTAATTTACATTTTTCGATTCCCATATGTCCAATATGTATCTTTTTTAACATCTCTTTTCTCATAACTTTAGGTATAATTATTTTATCTGATTTCCAGATCAACCCATTAGCTACAGTTATATCTTCTTTAAACTTCCAGTATGGTTTTACACTAGCTTTTATTTTATCTTTATTTTCAGGCCAACCTTGTAATACACATTTATTTAATTCAATCATCTCTTCATCCAATTCTAGCTGTTTTTGAATGGTTATGAATTGAGCGTCCGTGAGATATTCGCATTTATTTTTCACATTATCGGTCAACATGCATACTTCATCGTTGCCGCTACCTATCTCAGTTTGTGATGTTCCTTTGCCCACTTGTTGGGACGTTTCGTAAGCGCGAGATAACGCGTCCGCTATATACAAATGTTTTCCCGGTCTGTAAACTAATGTAAACGTATAGCGCTGTAATCTTAAAAGCATCCTCTGTAAGCGGGACGGAGCGTCAACAATTGGTTTTTTAATAATGCTTATTAAAGGTTTGTGATCGGTTTCTATTGTTACATCCGAACGTCCAAAAATATATGCATAAAATCGCTCACAGGCAAATACGGATGCATACAATTCTTTTTCAATCTGAGCATACCTTTGCTCTGTGATAGTTAAAGCCTTAGAAGCATAGCACACGGGAAGCCCATTTTGCATTAAGCACGCACCTAGTCCTGTGGAACTGGCATCCACGGATATAACTATTGGCTTTCCTAAACTATAATATTGAAGAACCGGCCTCTTAATTAAGCACATTTTAAGATGAGCAAAACACTGCTCATGACGCTCATCCCAATGCCATTCTATCTCCTTTTTAAGTAACTCTCTCAGTGGCAATGTTTTATCCGAAAGATTAGGAACAAACGACCCTACGTACGTAATCAATCCTAAAAAACGTTCTACGTCTTTCCTATTCTTCGGTACTTGCATGTTTTTTATTGCTGACAAGTGTGAATCATCAGGGCTCAATCCATCTTTTGTAATGCGATGACCTAAATATTTAATATCCTGCAAACCAAATTTACATTTCTTTAAGTTTAATTTTAAATTAATCTTTCTACATCTGTCTAATACTGCCCTTAAAATCTCGTCATGCTTGTTTTGATCTGGAGCGTAAATTAATAAATCATCAATATACATACAAACACCTTCTATATCATCGAAATGTTCATACATTTTCTTATGGAAAACCTCCGAAGCCGAACATATGCCAAATGGCATTCGTAGAAATTTGAATCTACCAAAGGGTGTGTTAAAAGTACAAAATTTACTACTTTCACCTAATTTTACGTTCCAAAACCCTGCCGAAGCATCTAATGTGCTAAAATACCTAGCTCCCGCTAACTTTGATACTATTTCATCTATTGTGGGTAGCTTGAAATATTCTCTCCTAATAACCTGATTTAATTCCTTTGGATCTAAGCAAATTCTTAAGTCCCCGTTAGATTTTTTTACAACTGTAATACTACTGACCCAGTCAGACGGACCCTCAACTTTCGCTATTATACCCTGCGACTCCATTTCCAACAATTTTTTCTTTACATCCTCACTTATCGCAAACGGCAACTTGCGAGGTGCGTGCACTACGGGAACGGCATCGTCTCGAATTTGTATGTTGTATTCTCCCGGTAAACAACCTATACCTTCGAAAACATCTATATACTCCTTACATAACTTGGATTTGATATCAAATCTCTGCACAGACATAACTCTCTGAATTAAATTCATTTCCACACATGCGTAACGTCCTAATATTGGCGTACTACTGACATCTGCAATTTTAAACTCCAATAAATACAGCTTATTTTTATAATATACTTTTAAGTGTGTTTTGCCTAAAACAGTAATCAAATCACCTGAATAACCACTCAATTTAGTGTTAGTTCGTAATAACTTATCAGTCGATATTCCTAATCTGGATAAAAATCGCATAGGTAACACATTCACGTCTGCACCCGTATCTAGTTTAAAGTTTATGGGATGTTGATTAATTGTCAAATTTATAGTCCAATCATTCAATTCTTTATGTAATGAAAAAATTACCTTTTCTTCTGATGCATCCACGAAGTACACACCACACGTTTTTGCAAAATGATTCATTTTTGAGCACCGTAGACACCGCTTACCATACGCTGGACAAGCATTCCTTCCGTGCATAGTCCCACACCTGCCGCACTGAGGCACCGTGCGCGATCTGTAAATCTGCTGCTGCATAGGACGTGCGGCGCCTGCGGTGCCGGCGCGCGAGCTGTCCCCGGCGCGCGAGCTGTGCCCGGCGCGCGAGCTGTCCCCGGCGCGTGAGCTGTCCCCGGCGCGCGAGCTGTCCCCGGCGCGCGAGCTGTACGCGGCGCGCGCGCTGCGCCCGGCCGCGCCCGTCGCCGGCCCGTGTCCATCGCGTGATCGCATTGCTCCATTCATGCAACCGTCGCATGTTCTCGAAAACGAAGACACGCCATATGCTATGCTACTGCCACGCCGTAATTCACACATTTGTTTTTTTTCTTCAGGGGTGCTGATAGTACACTCCTGTTGAATTACATCAACGGCGTCATTCTCCCTCTTAATATTCTCAGAATACATTCTGGATGCCACCGCTACTCGACAAATTTCTAGAGCTTTCTTTAAAGTAAGATCCGGTTCCCGAAGTAACCGTTCTCTTATCGCCGAGCTTGTTACTCCACATACCAGTCGATCTTTTATAAGTTCATCGTTCAAGTTTCCAAACTCACACGTTTTCGCCAATCTCCGTAAATCAAATACATATTTATCAATTGATTCATTTTGCTGCTGATCTCGTATAAAAAACTTGTGTCGTTCGACCGTTAAATTTTTTTTCGTTTTAAAATGTTCATCCAACTTTTTACACGCACCGTCTAAAGTCACTTCCTCACTTTGTTCCAATATTTCACGGCATTGCTCACCAATGATATGCAGGAAAATGTTTAGTTGTACCGCTGAAGTTTTTTTCGAAAGTTCACACGCGTCGAAATATATCGAAAAACCCTTCTTCCATCTTTCCCAACTATCGCTCAACTTGCCAAAAGCCACATCAACCGAGTTCTCATCAAATTTAAACGGTGACGGTGGTGATAACACTGTTTCCATTTTTATTATTTATACACACTATTTCCGAGTCCGTTTTACTTTATTTCACACACTTAATATTATCGTCTTGTAATTATAATCCTACCGGCTGCGCCATGTTACGTTAGGTGATACGTGAGTAATACAACAAGCTCCAGCAATGACTAATCTCTTTAATGCGTTCATATACCACCACCAAATACATTCTACCCACATCACATAATAGTAACACGTGTCATGATTTAATCAACTGAAAACTATTGTTTAAGAGTAATTAAGAAACCCCAGACTGTAAGTGTATTTAATTACTTAACTTAAACTGTGAAATTTAGAACTAATGAAACAACCAACACGTGTCTGAAGAACGATTAATTATATTTAATGATATGACCAACCAAACTTGTCTAGTGTTTTATTTCTAATGCGCAAGAACTCAGCCCATAAGTCTCATCTTCAGATATCTACCCTTGGTTAACTGGTGTGTAGGAAATGATCTTACAACATTAAGCTGTTGGTCACGGTTTTCATTTGTACATCTTTAACAGTAGTTACGTCTAGGCAGACGCCAGAAAACACTGGTCTTGTCAAGGGGTACAACGTGTTACCCGATTACTGGGATTTGGAGCTCAGATAGGCAGTGCGCTCGCGTACGCTCCATATATAAAAACTTTTTAGCAAAAAATAAAACCGACTTCCATATCAAAACACTACAAAACCAAAAATAACTTTAATTTCGGTAGTCGGTATTATTGGTTTTGTATTTTTTTTTTTTTTTTGACACTGCCTTCCGAAATTAAAGTTATTTTTGGTATTGTAGTGTTTTGATAAGGAAGTCGGTTTTATTTTTTGTTAAAAAGTTTTTTTCTCGCGTTTTAGTGGGTCGGTTTGTAATTTATCTAGTTACAAAAGCCTAAATGACAAGTACTTATCACCGTTTTTTTTTACAAAATATTGCTTTTCCCGATGCAGAGCCGTTAATTTTTGTGGAGTTCTCCTGGTACTTCACCATCAGCTCTACTTCACCATATGCATTGTGACGAGCATGAAATGCTTAACATCCATATTCAAGTAATCGAATCGCAATCCACGAAATACTTTTTATTAAGTAGTTTCGGTGGCCATCTGTGGTCTTCATCATTAGTTCCACTTCCCCAAATGGTGATTTTCGAGAGCAACTGCACAAGGTACTATAAGAAAGATTCAAAAAGCTATAAGCGTGCCTATAATATTTGAAGAGTTCCCTCGATTTCTCCATGATTCCATCATCAGATCCCGACTTGGTGACTATGGAACCATTTGGGAAGTATTACCTATTCCAACTAAAAAAAAAAATATTTTTGAAATCAGTTGGCAAGCGACAGAGTTATGCGCGAACAAACATAAAAAACAATACAAACATACAAATCGAGAACCTCCTCCTTTTTTAGAAGTCGGTTAAAAATACTAGTGCTCAGCTGTATCCGAATAGAATCTACTATACTCGCCGGGGTTGAGGGAATGTTTTAACGAGATACCGCAGCCCCAGAACTTAAGGGCAGCTGAAGGAACAGGGTGGGTTTTTAGTCAGTTGAAGTCTGACACACCCTTCCCCTTAACCCAGAGCGGGAGAAGTCAGTCGATGATTTTCCCACCCGACAAAAAAAAAGATCCCCTATACACACACCTATAGAGGCGATTACTATATATACCTAACAATGTATTTGACATTTGGGGTCATTTTACTGTACTGATCTGAACGATCCATCGCGTATTTGTTTCTCCGCGTGATCTGGTGCCTTCTACTAAGTATTCCTTGGACAATGAGGCGTTCTATGGTTTAGCGTCAACGTATAGAAACGTGTTGAAGAAATTGCATATTCATCAAGGCGAGCCAATTGCCATGCACCAAAACATCAGCACTTTTTGAATAATACAAATTTACATTTAGGCAGTCTCTCAAAAGGAATAAAAAGGAAACGAATCACCTATTCGTATTGTTCTAGCTGGACAAGAATAAGTAACGCAAAAACTCCTTAACATCACAAATCTAACAGTTTGATATAACAAAGAAAACCTAAATTAAAAGAAAAAAAACAGTAAAACTTCTCACGATACGGGAATCGAGGACACCATGTCACGAGTATCCCAACAAGGCACTACTGGCGAATTAATTAGTTCGTTTTCTTCGTATATAGGTCAGCTTAACCACAAACAATGCACTTCCCTTAACGACACGAGTTTCCTTAGCTTTATGTCACATTTTAGCAAAACTTTCGCAACTTAGCAGAAGTGTTAGAATGTTTATATCTTCTTAAGTAGTTATGACCTGATTTCAAAGTTTTGTACATAGTACGTAGTTTGCCTGGTTTTAAGAAAGATAAAAATGAAGATCTTTGTCAGTGAGATTGTCTTTTTAGGGTTCCGTAGCCGAATGGCAAAAAATGGAACCCTTATAGTTTCGTCATGTCTGTCGGTCTGTCTGTCTGTCCGTCCGTCCGTATGTCACAGCCATTTTATTCCGACACTATTAGGACTATACATGTGAAACTTGGTAGGTAGATGTATTCTGTGAACCACTTTACGATTTAAAGAAAAAATAAATAAAGGGGGGCTTAAAAGAAAATATTTTCCGTTTTAGTTCCATGTATATATGTTTCCATGTATACATGGAACTAAAACGGAAAATATTTTTTTTCATGAAATCTATGTGTGTGTGGTATTTATACACAGGTCTTTAAAATGACATTGAGGTTTCTAAGATCACTTTTTCATAAAGTTAATCGATTAAAAGATGTATATCTTTTAATCGATTAACTTTATGAAAAACCTTCCAAATTGGTAAAATGTGTGCCCCCCTCTAACTTCCATAATAATGGCGTGAAAAATCTACAAAAATATTATATATATCTGGATCTTAATGTAAACTTTCAATCAAAATTAGTTTGAACGAGATCGGGTCAGCAGTTTTTGAGATACAGCATATTTTCTAAAACCGCAAATATAACTTTGTAATTCATACAAACACTATGAAAAACAAAGTTATGGGGCGTAGTTGTAAAAATGTAAATATGCTAGTTTTAAGAAATTTTTAAGGTTTTTTTGTCAAATAAATATACATATTATATATTATTATAGTTACTGCGGAACCCTTCATGAGTGAGCCTGACTCGCACTTGGTTAATTTTTTCATATTGTTTCCCACTTAGTGATTTTAAAACTCTTGAGTTTTTATTTTCTTTCTATAAACACGATTCACTACTTAATCAAACTGATTTAAATATTTTACTTAATATTCAATTCAATGTGTAATATTTGATATCTATGATGCTATGTCAATATTGTTATATTAAATTGATGTTTATGAGACGTCAAAAACTTACAGCTAGACAGACACAATAATTTCGTTAAGATAAGATCAGATTTATGTATTTGTTTAAACAACTAGAATATAACTACAAGTTTTCACAGATAACTCTGATTTTAAATACAAACAAAATACATTAAATTGCACTACAAGAACTTTAGATAAACTAATACAAATATCTTCACCAAAACTAATTCTAAAGAAACTTTACACTATCAATGCTCATAGTTTCATATGTGAATGAAACCCTATAAAATAAAATAAAAATATAGATGTTTTACTTCGGACCACATTCGGACAAAGGACTTTTAAACTATGTTAGTAACAAACGCTATACATTTCATACGAAATTAAACATCACTTAGGTTCCTAAAAACATGAAATAGGCAAGAACTATTACCATTTCTAACACACATTTTTCCAAGACCTATGTCATCGAGTCTTAAAATAACGGCTGGGGCCTCAAAATATGACCCGTTCCTAAAATATGGCCTAGTCTTAAAATATGACCCGGTTTCAAGCTGTTTGCTCCTCTTAAAGCAAACAAATATGCGGCCGAAGATACGTTCGCACGTAAAGGTCCTGCCATTAGGGCTGTCTCATATTTTTGCCCGGAGCTCAATAAGCGAAGGCGCACCCAAGTTTGCCAACCTCTTCTAATTAATTTCTACTCCGTGCCGGTAAAGTGGGAACGTTGAGTGTGGTGTGAGATATGAGACTGAGGACCGCGATTTTAGCAAGCTATTTTGTCTTTACAAATTGAAATCAAATTTTTGTAGTAAGGGCCGTAATAAGTCTCCATCATATGCAAGGCTTAGCCTTTTTCCAACCAAATTGTTTTTTTTTAAATTGAAAATAGGTTCGCGTTTGACCACCATCTCACCTGATGGTAAGTGATGATGTGGTCAAAGATAGAGCATGCTTGCCTAGAAGTAACCTACTCTTGACTTAAAGACCCCCATGTTATAGCGATCAGGAAGCACAGACTCCGGCAGAGAATTCCACTCCTTAGACGTACACACAATGAAAGTATTCCCAAAACGTTTTGTGCGTATGGGTGGGATGTCCACCATGTAACGATGGCGCTTCGCCGTTTGTCTCGTATTCCGATGATGGAACGGGCTTGGCGGAATTAGATTGTGTAATTCCATCGCACACTCCCCAAAATGTAACCGATAGAAAACCGATAGCCTTACAACTCGTCGTCGATGTTCAAGGCTTTGGAGCTTTGAGTCGACCAGTGCATCGTTGTCAATGAGTCTATGGGCCCGTTTCTCAATAGACTCAAGCGCGTCCAGTTGGTATTTGGCAGATCCATCCCAAAGACGAGAGCAGTATTCCATACACGACCGAACCTGGGCTTGATACAAATTGAGCAGCTGTTCCGGTATTCCGGGTCAGCTTACAGTCTAGACGGTTGCAGCTGCATCAGACCTCTTCAATCCAGAATCTGGGTAACAAGATACCACTTTCCAAGACCAGTGAGAGATTTTCTAGTGTCTGTCTACTCTTAACAACTATCGAAGATGTACAAATGATATCTGGGACCAATGGCTTAGCGTGTTTTCCGAGGCATGGAAGAATCTGCATATTATGTTAAGATCGTTACCCATCCGATTATTGACCTCAGCAAGTGATGCTTAACCTTGAAGAAAGACCTGCGTGGCTGTTATTATTTAGCCAAAAAAATAAATTAAAATTATGCCCTTCGCTCATCATAATGCTTGTCTGGGAATATTTTCTATTTGTTAAGAAAATATTTGACCTCGTTCGTCGCGAGAATTCAAATAATAACGAGGGCAAATATTGTCCCAGATTCAAGGACACAAATTCAGATTTCATTTCTCCTAGGACTAGTTTCTTTTAGCTGCTTATGTTGACGAATTGACGAATCTTACTATTTGTTAATATTATAAATGCGAAAGTTTGTTTTGCGAAAATTTTCCACGGGATTACTTATAACTTGGTGATATAGCAGTATAATTTTACATGGCTCTCATATGATTGGATCACTACAGATTGTATAGACTTTAAAGAGACGTTGACCTCTGCGTTTGTTTCAGTATTTCTTCTCAGCGTAGTCAGTTAGGAAACACTGGCCTCATCTAGTTTACATTTACAGAGAAGAAAAGATGTGTGAAAGTATTATTTATAATCTATTTGCAAAATAAACATCATTATGTTACATCATATTGTCACTTTTTTAGTTTATATTATTTTCTTTAGTTTCATTCGTACTTTTATGAGAGGACACGGCCTTTCTCATCGATAACATAACATAACCAGCCAATTTTTATATCAGATTCTTACTATAGGGAAACAGACTTCTCTATGACAGGATATGTAGCGCTATTGACGCTCCCTGATCTGTTTCATGCGCTGGCGCGCTTCTTTATCCCAGACAATTACTGCCGGAGCAAAAAGCACAGGCTGTTTGCCGAGCCTCCATGTCGTAATGTTGCACGTGCTAAGTCGCCAATTCCTCGCACTCTGGCCGCGCTTAATGATCTCTTGGATAATAATCCAACAAGCAATCTGTTTGCGGATGGATGGAAGAAGATTGTATTGGTATGTCAGATGTAATGTGAGAAGAATTCATGAAAGTGTTGTTAAAATGTTAACCTTCTTTTATTAATGTTTTCACTTAAAATTTTACTATACTTTGTTTATTTTGTATATTTTAGTATGTGTTATAATTTCTTTTTTGATTTTTAATTTTAGTTACTGTCATTGGTTGTAAACATAGCCGTTTTAATTAAATAAATAAATAAAAGGACTGTGATACAGCAGCAGCACGCCAGCCTAGTGCGGTTTAATGAGAGTAGAATATCTTCAGATTTTTGGTCTGAGGATATATCGGTTTCCTACAATGTGTTCCATCACCGTTTTGAGTAATGGTGATGTTATTAATTATATAAGGTGTAACAGATTAAGCGCAATACCTCAGACACCTCAATTAGAATATTAAATTATAAGTCTAAAACAACATCCGTAACTACATAAATTGAAACCAAACCTAGGCATTTTTTATAAAATAGTTATCTTTACTAAACGCAAAACGTATGTGAGTCATGCAATATCCTTACGCAGACGCATACACTCATGCAATGTTAACGGCCGACACGCACACAATTTCCTTGAATTAAGGATTGAATTAATTAGTCATGATACTGTGTTTCCATTTTAAGTAAAATGAAAGATTTTTCCATCAAAATTTAACACCAATTTTTTTATGACAGATATCGATTCAGAAGCCGATTCTGAACCAACTACTTTCAAGAATTGCGTTTATTCTGTTACACGCTGTATAAAGTAACTAGCACTAACTATGCAAACATACAAACAAATTTTACCTTTCCATAATATTAGTTTAGATAAACATAACACTCCTTTTTCGCAGTCGGGTAAAAAGCCAACCTTCAAGCTTCTTCCATACCAATTTTATCCAAATACATCTCGTGCTTCTTCGAAAGATTAGTGAGTTTAAACAAACAAACAATATTCCCGCTTTTTAATATTACTGTAGATGTCTGCCTGGTTTCGAGCCCACAAGCTACAACGCGTAAGTCGTATCTGTTACCTCTGAGCCGCCATTATTTTTCTTTCAATTCAAATCGCTTCTATGCTGTAGCTTAGACCATAAGTTTATGGGACTTTACACGGGCGATAGTGTAACTTAACTGAGCTCCGAATTGGTGAGATTAATTGTATAACAAAAGCGTTTGATCTGGCCGAGTGGCACTTCTGGCTGTGTAGCTATGTCAACGGTTGAAGTCAATGTTTCTTATACCGATTTGTATATTATTTGCAAGGCGGAAGATGGTCTTGGTAGCGTCATCGCGTCGTATGTATATTTTATACTTTTAATCAAGAAAGAAGATATACATCTGCTCTGAACACAAAATTAACTGATACATTGTAGGGGCAGTGCCAAGACAATTTAATTTAACTTTATGCCATTACCGTAGCATAGGTTCTATCTAGCCTAACAGTTTGGCATACTATAGCAACATTAAATATCTGTGGCAGACCTGTCAGTCTGTCTTTCCCTAGAAAGGCTGACCGTCACCGATTTCAATGGAACTTTAAAGGGAAGAAAGAGGAGGTTTTAAAGCTACTTTTTATCTAGGAATTTACGAGGGACAAACCACTTTGATGATATATCGGCTCCAGCGCGAAAGCGGTAGCAGGAAAATATATATGACACAACAAAATTGTACCTCTTTTTACGCAAATTAGGTACACGGACAGAGGAGTATGAAATTTGGCACATTTTAAGTTTTCATGAAGGAGGTATATTCTTCTTTCTAATATTAAAATACAAAACCTGAATTAAACAAAAATACTTAACTTGCAATTTTAACTTATTATGGTCAAATTTCGACCAATGGACGACCGCTAGTAGGTATACATAATTGGGTGTTATATGCATGAGCCGTTTGTGGTTCAATCGTTGGGTCTGAGTGCCCATTAAGTTTTGCGGTGCCCGAGTACACAACTATTTGACTCTTCACATTATTATGTTATTTCTCGTTATAGAGTCAACTTTGTCATTAATCGTGGCTGTCACTGCGCAGACAGGCTTCATAATGCTGTCGGTCCAAATCGCTGATACCTACCAAACCCCTAAAAAGGATATTACAAGTTAAAAAAAAATTACTCATTCCAAGGCGGGTCGAACATGTTTGGTACAAAATTGCATATAACATCGATACCTAACCATCATACTTGCTGCATTGGACTCGATCGAGCGCAGGGCTAAAAGGCTTATAGGCGACGAGGTGCTGGTGGACAAGCTGCATAGCCTGGCTCATCGGCGAACCGTTGCTTGCCTGTCGGTTTTCTACAGATTGTACTTCGGGGAGTGTGCGCAGGAGCTCCATGACCTGATTCCTCCATCTCCCTTTCACTACCGGTCTACCAGACGCACGGCTGGGTACCACCCACACTTGGTTGATTGGTTGATATACCGTCTTGTCGTACCAAGCGCTTCTCCTCCACATTTATTGTGCGCACAACCAAGCTGTGGAATTATCTGCCGGCTTCTGTGTTCCCTGCCACTTATGACTTTTCAGCCTTTAAAGCACGAGTAAATAGGCATCTTCTGGGCTCGCTCGTCCCATCTTAGACCTCATCTATCACTTACCATCAGGCGAGATCGAGGTCAAGAGTGAGCCCATCATTAATTAAAAAAAAATAAGGAGCCGAAAAAAAGCGGGAAAAAATCCACTAATGACTCCTCGCGTTCTGGATAGACAGACTTCCACTGACTACAATCCTACCTTTTTCTTGCTTCACCATATTCCGGACTGTGGTATCTCGTTAGAACTATCCCACAACCCTAGTAGAGCGTGCAGGTCCTAAGTTTCCAGTTGACACGAGGTTAAATGTGTTCTGAAATGGATGCAATTTCAAAAAATTTTCGTGCCCTCATCGCTTTGTGTGATTTATTATAATGAGTTATGAAACTTGTAGAAAATGATAATTAACGATTTTAATATTTTTATGGGGTTTGTTGAACGCCGTCTTTAGAATAGCTTGTTGAGGTTGTTTAGTTGTGATTTTAAACGTTCTTCCGACCTCCGTGTCTTGGCCCCAGCTTTCATTTCATACTCGTTGTGGGTAGTCACTAGATAATCTGTCACTGAGTTGTGGAGGTCAGATAGGAAGCCGTACCATCTGAACACTACTCAGCTGCATCCAAATAGATTATGTAACCTAACCTAACTAGGTAAAAAAGAATCAATTAACAATCAAAATACAATACGTAACTTAATTTCAATCACTTTTCTTAAAAGAAAACTCGTACTTGAATAATTTTATTGTTTGCACAATTGGAGTGTGATACGTAATTTCGAAAAGTGAAACATCGAAGAACACGTCCCCGTAAGTTCACGAATACGAAACACTTAACAACGAATGCACGCTACCACGAAAAACCTAACGCCGTAGCCTTGGGATCTCGAATAACTAAATCTCTAATTTCACCTATTCGAAACACTTAACAAAGAATGCACACAACCAAAAAAAACTGAACACCGTAGCCATGTAATATTGAATAACTAAACCTCGAAAAGTCTTCATAAAATGTCTGTATTAATTTAACAACCAAACATTGCTTTTGCTATTTTTAACCGACTTCAAAAAAAGGAGGTTCTCAATTCGTCTTGAACTTTTTTCTTTTTTTTTTTAAACTATATACTTTATTCAAACATAATTTTTTGAGAAAAATAAAACATTTCTTGTCATATTATGTGTCAAGCAACCAAGTCATTATTTATTTCCGGGAAATATGAGGGGATATGGGCAATATGAGTTCTTTTATCGTTTAAAATAGCAAAAGCAATGTCTGATTGTTAAATTAATAAAGACATTTTATGAAGTCTTTTCGAGGTTTAGTTATTCAAGATCGCATGGCAACGCTGTTTAGTTTTTCTTTTTAGTGTGCTTTCGTTGTAAAGTGATTCGAATAGGTGAAATTAGAGATTTAGTTATTCGAGATCCCATGGCCACGGCATTAGGTTTTTCGTGGTAGCGTGCGTTCGTTGTTAAGTGTTTCGTATTCGTGAACTTACGGGGACGTGTTCTTCAGTGTTTCACTTTTCGAAATCACGTATCACTCCCACACAATTGAGATATGAGTCTAAGATTTATATAAACCCCAAGAAAGATCCTAAGCCAATTGACGCGTGAAGGTGCTAAGCTAGGCTGATCTCAGTTAAGGATCGCCAGCTTATCTCCAGCCACTGCAGCTCGAAGGCGCGGGCTTGTGGGCGGCGAGCAGGCGTAGCTCACCGTCCGGTAAGGACCAGGCCCGGGTCGGCGGCGCATCGTGTTCCACGCACGCCTCAAGCAGCATTGACGGGTCTGACAGCGCCATTGCTTGTCGGGGTTATTTTCACGGAATACCGCGGCCCGGAATTTAAGAGCAGTGTAGAAATAGGGTGAGTTTTTAGGCAGTTGAACTCTGACGCCCACTTCTGCTCCACCCAAAGCGTCTGTCAGGCTAGACAAGGACGAACGAACTTTAAGTAAGTCAATATTGAACTATAGCAATTATTTATCAATATTTAAATTCAACAGATATTGGACTGTTAAATTTAAATATTGAAAATTTTATTGAAACTCTGAATAGCCTCTGGCTTAATTGTGATTAAAAATATTGTGTAACTCGATACAGTTCTATAAATATTTATTTTGTTTATAGTTTTTATTTTAAGTAAATGAAAGATACATAAACAGGCTATGCTTTCACTTTTGGAAGACAGGCCCCCTCTCTCAGAGTGGTTGGGCCGTGATGTACCACGTGGCTCTTGTTAGGGTTGGTGGAAGTCGCATACCATCAGACATTTTTAGGGTTCCGTAGCCGAATGGCAAGAAACGAAACCCTTATAGTTTCGTCATGTCTGTCTGTCCGTCCGTTCGTATTTCACAGCTATTTTATTCCGAAACTATTAGGACTATACACATGAAACTTGGTAGGTAGATGTATTCTGTGAACCGCTTTCAGATTTTAAGAAAAAATGAAAAAGTTAAGGGGGCTTCTCATACATAGAACTGAAACTGAAAATATTTTTTTTCATGAAACCTATGCGTGTGTGGTATCTATAAAAATGACATTGAGGTTTAGAAACCACTTTTTCATAAAGTCAATAAAATTTGTGTCCCCCCTCTAACTTCTATAATAATGGAGAGAAAAATCTAAAAAAATATACGCTGTAGCTCTTAATGCAAAATTTCAACAAAAAATAATTTGATCGAGATCGAGTCAGCAGTTTTTGAGATATTTATATATATTACGAAAAACAAAGTTATTTGGCGAAGTTATTACGGAACCCTTCATTGGCGAGTCTGACTCGCACTTAGCCAATTTTTTAATCCTATGACTTTTTTTTCTTGGGTGGGAAAATCATCGAATGACTTCTCCCGCTCTGGGTAAAGCGGGAGGGAGTGTCAGACTTCTACTGACTAAAAACCCACCCTGTTCCCTCAGCTGCCCTTCAGTTTATTGATTGGCATTCTAAAAACTCGGTTGTTAATTCAAATTTACACTAGCGCTACCCTTGCGAGCGATTCAGCGAGTTGAACTAAAGATTTTGACAGATAAAGTATGAGATCACGTGAGAAGTGGCATTCGGTAAGGTAATTCCTCCGTCACTTCGACGCTGTTTACAGAATGCAAAATCAAGGTCACTTTGATCCATAAGCGAAGTGACAGTGAATAGCTATGTGAGATGCGAGTTGTTGTTCGAATTTTATAGAATCGACGTACTGGTCCTTACCAGACGGTGAGCTACCCCTGCTCGCCGTCCGCAAGCCCGCGCCTACGGTGACCGGAGATTGACTTGCGATCCCCGACGCTCGGGGCGTCTCCCGCGGCGGCTGGGGCGTGAGGAAGAGAGTTGTCTCGCCCTCGCGCGTTCGCATCTGGTCAGACTAGAAGCTGACCCTAACGTAGCTGGGAAAAAGCTAAGTTGATGGTAGCCGAGTGTCTCTGGCATGGCTCACGAGTTGGTTGGGAGTTCGAACGTAGGTATACACATTTGATGTTACATGTAAATTGAAATATTTTAAACCTTTGTTTTTTTTATTGATTTCTTGCGTTTGACCACCATCTCACCTGATGATGTGGTCGAAGATGGAGCACGCTTACCTAGAAGTAACCTATTCACTCTTGACTTAAAGACTCCCAGGTTATAGCGATCAGGAAACACAGACTCCGGCAGGGAATTCCACTCCTTAGCAGTACGCACAATAAAAGTATTCCCAAAACGTTTCGTGCGTATGGGTGGGATGTCCACTATGTAACGATGGCGCATCGCCGTTTGTCTTGTAGTCCGATGATGGAACGGGCTTGGCGGAATTAGATTGTGTAATTCCATCGCACACTCCCCGAAATGTAACCGAATAATACCCGAATAGTACATGTAACACTGTACAAACCTGATAAAATGCAGAAATGTATATCATACATTTTAATATTCCATGTTCGCAACTGAGTCACGTATCCATCCTAAAAATAGTTTATAATATTAAAACATGCTTCGACTTAGAAACAAAAGGGCTGGTAATATCTTTCAGTACTTCCCACGCATCTCTAACATCTTATGGCTGCATTGTTACTGAAAATTGTATGGTACAACCCACGCTTTCAGTCGACAACAAAGCTGATAACAGTCAAGCTTGAGGTAAATACAATATATTTCGTAATTAACAACCACCCAATTAGAATTTTATGTTATTTTATTTATTATTTTATTTATTTATATAGAGTTACCAACATTTGATTACACTCATACAATTACATAAAATAATAAGCAAAATGGGAAAGAAAAATAAGTGTAACAAACAGTTATAGGTAATGACAACACTAACATAATAAAATATATTCATAATACATACACAAAATGTTTTGTTTTAGTCGTATAAAAAGTTCTTTAGATTTTATTTTCCTTGAAATAAGTTTAATTTTTCTTTTATTTATATTGAATGAATTTGTATAAATTACTCGTATAAAAAGTTTAAAAAATCTAAATTCAATTAAATAACTTTTATTGGTATTTATTTATTTATTTATTTATTCATTGCACAATGTACACGCAGTTACAGGCATGGCTTATAACTAATGTATACATTACCCTGTTAGAGGGCGCAGCAAATTAACTTAAAACTAACATGTTGCAAAATAAGGTACATACAATTTATATATTATTTAAATTAATCCTATGGCTAGTTTGACAATGCTAAATTTTATATAGAATAAGAGTATATATATAAGTAATATTAATTTAGAGGTTTTTATCTTCCATAAATTCTAGAATACTATAATAACATTTATCTATTAGTAATGATTTTAATTTAGCCTTAAATATACATAATGTTTTGGTGGTCCTTATACATTTAGGTAGTTTATTATAAACTTGGATGCTGCGGTATTCTGGGCTATTTTTATACATTTGTAGTCTGGGAGCTGGTAGTATCAACTTATTTTTGCGACGCTCGTTTTTATTCATATTTTTCTTCACAAAAGTGGCTAATTCTAATATATAAATGGAGGGTAAAGTTAACAATTTTCCTTGTATAAAGTGAGGTTTACAGCTATCTCTAGGTTTAACATTAAATATAATACGCACACATTTCTTCTGGGCAATAAATAAAACGTAGGCATCTACACTGTGGCCTTACATTATGATACCGTATCGTAGCCATGCGTAGGCATACGCGTAGTATGCGGTGAGGGCACATTTAGTGTTAGTGTTTATTTTTAGCACACTAAGCGCATATGAAAATTGTGCTAGTTTAATTTTTGTTACGTCGACATGTTTTTTCCAATTTAAATGCGAGTCTAATGTGATACCTAATAGTTTAAATTCTTCAACTTCTTCAATTTGGTTATTGTTAGTTATGGATTTTAAGTTAATCTTTTGTTTTTGGTAGGGTTTGAACTGCGGAATTTAATTTAATTACGGAATTTGTAAAAAAACTGTATTTTAAAAGGTATTACTTTTATTAAAGGTCCATTTTGGTTTGTTTTGACTGTACAGCAATAGTGTAACTGTAATGTGCGTAGTTTGAATATTTTTTTAGAATAAAAATTATCAATATTGAGTAGATAAATAATTCTGAATAAAGTGATTTCAGGAATATATAAATTATGTTACATGTTGTATTATACCTTTGAAATTTCCCTATCAATATGATATTATCACAAAGAGGGTAAGCATTAAGTATTTAAGCATTCAGGTTCCATCGTATTGTAATAACGTATTTTGTATCGTACGCGAATACAGCATATATTTTAGCCTTTTTACCCGACTGCAGCGAAGCAAGGAGGAGGGTTATGTTTTTACCGCGTATTTATGTATGTATGTCCGTTCATTTGTTCCCTCGTAACTATTAAACCACTGAACGGATTTTGATAAATGATACGTCGTTGGATTTCTCTTGATAGCGCGAGTGTTACTGAATACATTATTATAAAAAAAAAATTAACAAAAAATAGAACCGACTTCCATATCAAAACTATAGATGCTGGCGGGAAACATTCCGAATCATTCCCGTCGAATACTTCGGAAGTATTCTGAAATATTCCGAAACTTTGGGAATATTTCAACTGTCAAAAAAAAACAGGAAAATCGACCTTTGAAGTCTGTTAATATACCAAAACCTGCTCCTAAGTAGGTAAGAACAAATACTTTTCTGAAAACCGCATCAAAACGTGTTTGCTTGCAAGGTTTGCCTTTATTTGCTTTTATTGACTGGGCTATTATACGCGTTAAGTAGGTAGGTAATGATTAGTACCTACCTATGCGACTCGCGAATACTCGCGATGCGTACAGAGCTACATACAAACTAACCAAAAACATAGGTAACCATTTTTCACAACTGACATTTAAGGCTATAATCGCATAGCACGACTTACAACTCGATCGCCTAATGCATGTATTTTGACCAATAGGATGCACGAAGCGTATTTTAGTAGTGTTCATAATAGTAAGTATTAATATAATGTTACACGCCCTGTACTCACAAAATGCATATTATTTCTAATTGGGCGAAAACAGGAAGGGATGTGGTTTGTCACTAGCTCCGCTTCCGCAGAAATATTTTCTTAAGTGAGTATGCGTATCTTTGGCCGATAGTACCTACCTAAAAACAAAAGAATAAAAATCCTGTTAATCGCAGGCTAATAAATCTACCTATAAAAATATCAACATATACTTAATCAATCCCATTTATAATAAAATAAACATTTATATTTTACTCTCGTAGCGTACATACGTACTCTCGCAGTGAACAATAATTAACTCACCCACCACACAACAAGCAAACACATTTATTCCCATTGAATTATTCGGGCGAAATATTCGGAAACATTCGATTGCGGGGTACGAATCTTTCTCGCGCGGTTGAAAACTTCTCCGGGGAGTGCATCCCCTCCCTCTTACCGCACCCCGCACCGCCATCGCCTGGCACGCACGACTCGTGGCCGGTGGCAGTCGGGTGCGCGCGTCGCGGTGCCAGCGCGGCGGCAGCGGCCGGCGCACAGAGATCGACGATCGATGCAAAATACGATTTTTCAGCAAAAAAAGTTGAAATCTTAATAAATAATTAAAAGTTTCTTTAAATCAGAATGATTCAAAATGAATTTATCATTTTGAATAATTCCCATTTAAAGAAACTTTCCCCGAAGTATTCCGGAATTATTCGGAATTATTCAGAAGTTTTGCAACTATAATCAAAACACTACAAAGCTAAAAATAACTTTAATTTCGGTAGTCGGTGTTATTGGTTTTGGATTTTCTGTTTTTTTTTCACACCGCCTTCCGAAATTAAAGTTATTTTTAGCTTTGTAGTGTTTTGATATGGAAGTCGGTTCTATTTTTTGTTAAAAATTTTTTTTCACGCTTTTAAGTGGGTCGGTTTGTAATTTATCTAGATACAAAAGCCATAATGTCAACAACTTATCACCTCTTACAAAATGTTTCTTTTCCCGATGCATAGCTGTTAATTTTTGAGGAGTTCTCCTGGTACTTGATCATCAGCTCTACATCACCATACTCGTATGTATTCCGACGAGCATAAAGTGTTTAACATCCGTACTCAAGTAATCGAATCGCAATTCACGAAATACTTATTATTGAGTAGTTTCAGTGGCCATCTGTGGTCTTCATCATCAGTTTAACTTCCCCAAATGGTACTTTTCGAAAGCAACTGCTCAAGGTACTATAAGAAATACCCAAAACGCTATAGGTGTGCCTATAATATTTGAAGAGTTCCCTCAATTTCTCCAGGATCCCATCATCAGATCCTGATTTCGTAACAATGGGACCAACTAGAAAGTAAATCCTTTCGAACAAAAAAAAAATTCCAAATCGGTCCAGCCATCTCCGAGTTATGAGGTAACATACATAAAAAAAAAAAAAAGTTCAAGACGAATTGTAAACCTCCTTTTTTTCAAGTCGGTTAAAAACAAATCACCACAACAACAACCCGAAGCCATATTTTCAAAAATAAAAAATCTAAGATCGACTAACTATGTCAAACGGGGTATCATTAGATAGATCTTCAAAAATGATTTTGAGGTTGCTTTCACCATTTTTATTTTAAGCAACCATTTAGGAAATATAACGTTTTAAACCGTAATTCAATCGTATAAAAAAATCTGAAAAATTGTTTATTAATATTTAAACTTAAAATCTGAAAATAAAAAAGGTATTTAAAAAAAAAAACTGAAAAAGCCTGACCGCTCAACTAAAACGCAAGAAACAAGCACATTTTCATTTAAAAAAGTGACAAGCGGGCGGGACCCATCCTGTCACTTTTTTAAATGAAAATGTGCTTGTTTCTTTCGTTTCAGTTGAGCAATCGAGTTTTTTAGTTTTTTTTTTTTTAATAACTTTTTTTATACCTTGTGTAGAACTGTCGACATTCTATGGGTATTTTTTATAAGTTGTCCGTAGCTTCGGGTAAGGCGGCCTTCCGTATCAGCCGCAGTGCGAGTCGTTTTGCCCGACATCGACACCACAATTTAAATAAACTGAAATTTTCTTATTACCGTCGGTGTTCCAGGTGTAGGTATCAGAACCGTGTCAGGGTTTCGGGAATATTCTAACTAGATACTGCGGTTCCGATAAACTAGGGTTACTGAAGGATCAAGGGAGAAGGTGGGTTTTTAATTAGTAGAAGTCTAGCCCCATTTCGCTTCACCTAGAAGAGAAGCAATTTTTCATGATTTTTCTGATGATGTTATTAATTATTTATGAAAGGTACATCAGGACAGACAGGCGGTAACTTGATGACTTGGAGGCTGGTGAGAGAGGGCAGCGCACTAGAAAGAGTGAAAACAATGGGGGAGACCTCTGCCAGCATTGGGACAATATAGACTAATGAAACGAAACACAGTCTATGTTACTCGCTTATAATGAAGCTTTACATAGCTGGTTTTTGGTTTTGTTAGAGTGTATCCATTACAAAAAATAGGCCAAGTGCGAGTCAGACTCACCCATGAAGGGTTCCGTAGTAACTACGTCAAATAACTTTGTTTTTCATAGTGTTTATATGAAATACAAAGTTATATTTGCGGTTTTAGAAAATATGCTATATCTCAAAAACTGCTGACCCTCCCCTTGTTCAAACCAATTTTCGTTAAAAGTTTACATTAAGGTCTAAAACATATACAAGTTATTGTAGATTTTTCTATCCATTATTATAGAAGTCAGAGGGGGACACACTTTTACCACTTTGGAAGCGTATATCTTTTAAACGATTAATTTTATGAAGAAGTAGTTTTAAAAATCTCAATATCATTTTTAAAGACCTGTCTATAGATACCACATACGCATAGTTTTCATGACAAAATATATGTTCAGTTTCAGTTCCATGTATGGTGAGCCCGCCTTAATTATAACATTTTTTTTATTTTTTTTTCATAAAGTCAAAAGGCGGTTCACAGAATACATCTACCTAGTAAGTTTCACATGTATAGTCTCAATAGTTTCGGAATAAAATGGCTGTGACATACGGACGGATGGACAGACAGACAGACATGATGAAACTATAAGGGTTCCGTTTTTTTGCCATTCGGCTACGGAACCCTAAAACACACAAAAAACAAATATGTCCTCTTTAATACAGTGGTGTAGCTGAAAGACAAATAGTAGATACTTTCCCAAAAAGGGCGCTTTCACTACCCAAAAACACAAGTTTAGCAGGCCCTAAACCTGATTACCCGCGATTAACCCGTATCAATTAATAAACGCACGTAAACTCGTTTCTGGTTTGCGTTTAAGTTAACAAGTTAATGTCACATTAAAATGAAGCCAACGTAAACTTGTGCGCAATTACCGCTGTGACTAAAGTTAATTCGCATATATATTAGGAGGGCGATAATGTTAATAATTGGACCCTTTTCACTGCCTGTCCGCAAGATAGTTTAAATTGTAGTTGACAATTGTTTTACTTAAATTAAAGGTTATATTGTCGCTATATTTTGTTACGCGGTGTGCTCGATTCCGATCTAAGTAATTAGCCTTGTCAACTATTAAAATATAATTATCTGGATCAACATAAGTAACGTCCAGTGAGTTCACTCGCATTTTATGAGAATTACTTTAGAAGTAGGTATCTTTGGAATGTGGTCTTAATTTATCTTGCTCAATCCCGTAATTATAACAGTTTTTTTTTATTGATAATAGGTTCGCGTTTGATCATCATCTTACCTGATGGTAAGTGATGATGTAGTCGAAGGTGGAGCACGTTTACCTAGAAGTAACCTATTCACTCTTGACTTAAAGACCCCCAGGTTACAGCGATCAGGAAACACAGACTCCGGCAGGGAATTCCACTCCTTAGCCGTACGCACAATGAAAGTATTCCCAAAACGTTTTGTGCGTATGGGTCGGATGTCCACCATGTAACGATGGCGCATTGCCGTTTGTCTTGTAGTCCGATGATAAGTTCAAGTTCAAGTTCTTTATTTCATAACAAAAATACATTTGTGTTGAAATATTTACACAGTAAGTACACACAAATAAATAATACACAATTATAATAGGTAACAAAACAAATTCCCTAGCAGATAATGCTACAAAAAACATTTAATGTCAAAATTTTAATAAAAAAAGTAAAAATTATAAAAAAAATTAATTAAGTTTAATTTTATACTAGTTACAAGATTTTCTGTCATTACAATATTCGTCAATGCTGTAATAGGCTTTATTGATTAACAAAGCCTTGAGTTTATTTTTAAACATGTTCACATTCTGAATATTCTTTAATTCTGCTGGTAACTTGTTGAACAAAATGACATATAGATGATAGAACGGGCTTGGCGGTATCAAATTGTGTAATTCCATCGCACACTCCCCGAAATGTAATCGATAGAAAACCGATAGACTTGCAACTCGTCGTCGATATTCAAGGCTCTGGAGCTTTGATTCGACCAGTGAATTGTTGCCAATGAGTCTCTGGGCTCGTTTCTCGATAGACTCAAGCGCGTCCAGTTGGTATTTGGCAGATCCGTCCCAAAGATGAGAGCAGTACTCTATACACGACCGAACCTGAGCTTGATATAGTTTGAGCATCTATTCCGGTGTGAAGTACCGTCTCACCTTTGCTAGGATTTCCAACTTTATTGCTGCTAGTTGAGCCTTAGCTTTTTTTTTTTTTTTTTTCATTGCATTTATTCATTTAACAATATACATTGTGTGTGAAATTATCCTATAAAACTACAGTTGCAATACAATAATAAAAATAAAAATAACATAGTCAAAAAATATAAATCCTATACGTTCACAACATTAACACATAATATTAAGTTCTTGTCAATTAGAAGAAATAAAAAAAAAGAAAACAAAATGATATACAAGTGCAAACACATATAGTCATAAAGTTACAAATCATAAATTGAGTAGAGACACTTATCCAATAGGAAGACCTGAAGATTTTTCTTAAATGCGGATGTGTAAATAATGCTTTTTAGGGATAAGGGTAATTTATTAAATATTTGCACTGCTTGGTAACGTGGACTGTGCTTCACTATATTTAAGCAAGGACTAATTTTATTATTTAAATCCTTCCTGCGTGTATTCTCCCTAACCAGTCTTTCCTCAAATGTCTCATATTCGTGCATATACTTTTTAAGGTGAGTCAGGAGTACTAACACGTAGAGGCTGGGTATGGTTAGGATTTTTAGATGTACAAAGTGTGGACGACAACTCTGTCTTTGTGAAATTCGGACAATGGTTCGTATGGCTCTTTTTTGAAGGACGAAAGCTCTTTGGCAATTATAATTATAGCTATTTCCCCAAAATTGTATGTTATATCTTAATCTAGATTCAATTAGTGCGTAGTATACTATTTTTAATTGTCTAGTGTCAATTTCATCACGAAGGGTTCTCAATGCATAACATGCAGATGATATACTTGCATCTATAGTGGCTAGCTCTTTCTTCCAATTGAGCGATTCGTCCATATGTATGCCCAAGAATTTTGCTTCACTCACAAGTTCTATTTTGTTTTCATTGAGTTTAACCTCCATGGTATCTTTATTACGAGCAGTTGTTTTGAACAAAAGTATTTTGGTTTTCATACTATTGATTTTAAGTTTATTTGCAGTAAACCATGAGTAAAGGTAGCTTAAAGCTGCATTTACCTTTTTCGTGAGTTCATTTATATGCTCAGCTGCAATAATGGCATTTGTATCATCCGCAAAAACCACAAGGTTCAAGTCTGGCAGAACGTTATTAATATAATTAATTAAATCATTAGTGAACAAAATGAACAATATGGGACCCAATACAGATCCTTGTGGAACACCAGCACAAATATTAAATAAAGTAGATCTATAGGTTTGCCTTTGTCCATCTTTCGTCTCAATGATTTCAACAAACATTTTTCGGTTTTTTAGGTAGGAAGACAAAAGTTGTAAGGCTTTTCCTCTCACTCCATAGTGATTTAATTTAGTTATTAGTAAGTCATGGTCAACAGTGTCAAAAGCTGAGCTTAAATCTAAAAATACACCAGCTACTCTCATTTTATTATTTAACTTGCTGATTATATCATTAACAAGAGTATATATAGCATCCCCTGTGCCCACATTTTTTTGATATCCAAATTGTCTTTTATTTAAAATTTTATTTAAGTTAATATGAAGTAAAAGCCGATGTTTTAGTATTTTTTCGAAAATTTTTGAGAGCGTTGGTAGCAAAGAGATAGGCCTGTAATTTTTAGGATCAGATTAGCTTCGATAAATGGACCAAAATTGAAGGTGGAAGTTAGTGTTCCCCCAGAAGCTCAATACGATCGGTTCAATAATTATCGTAACGCAGGCAATAAATACATAGCTATTTAATTGATGAAATCAGAAAATGGAGGAAAAATGCTACTACTCCATAGGTCATAGCTTACTTAATAATCTTTATTGACATAAAAATAATAATCTCTATTGGCATATATATCTTATACGAGTCCTAGCTTTTTTTGGGGGGAAAATCAGCAAATGACTTCTCCCGCTCTGGGTGTGAATAAAAACCCGCACTGCTCCTTCAGTTTCCCTTACGTTCCGGGGCCGTGGTATTTCGTTACAAATTTACCACAACCCCGGCAGGCAATTACCCCGTCATTGCCGCTGACTTCTTTTTGAGGCGCGCGTGGAACACGACGCGTCGTGGACCCGGGCTCAGTTATACCTACTTTTAATATCTTACAGTTTTAATATCATACTTATAGTTTTAATATTACTTATACAAAGCGCGACTGAGATAGAACATAATAATCTGCCACATTTATAGTGATTTAGTAACAAAGCAGACAAACTTTCAGATTTATAAAGCCAAGAAGATACCAGCATGCAGCTGCCCGAATGCTTCCCTACCTAGTCGGATTATCCTACTGTGATAGTGAAGTATGAAAGTAGGATAATCTGACTCAACTGGCGAGCGTTTTGGAAGATACTCAGTATATATTCGTCTCACTTACCATACTGTCTCAAAACGAAAGCGATTTAGCGTGACGACGGCAATTATAAAAAAAACTTTTTACTAAAAAATTAAACCGACTTCCAATAAACACTGCTAAGTGAAAACTTTCGGTAGTCGGTGTCTTTAGTTTTGTATTTTCGTTTTTAGCACCGACTTCCGAAATTAAAGTTGTTTTTCACTATGTAGTGTTTTTTTGGAACTGGGTAAATTTTTTTGATAAAAAGTTTTTATTTAACTTTTTTTATACGGTCGATGTTTAATTTACCTGGTTACAAAAGCCTAAATGTCAACTACTTCTTACCTTTTACAAAATATTGCTTCTTCGCCATAGTTCTCCTGGTCACTTCACCATATGCATTGTGACGAGCATATTGTGCTTAATAACCATATTCAAATAATCGAAGCGGAACACATGAAATACTTATTATTCCTACCTACTTATATATTGAGTAGTTCCAGTGACCATCTGTGGTCTTCATCATCAGGTCCACTTCACAAATGGTGCCATTCGAATGCAACTACACAAGTTACTATAAAATATACTCAAATCACTATAGGTGTGCCTATAACATTTGAAGAGCTCCCTCGATTTGTCCAGGATCCCATCATCAGATCCTGACTTGGTGACAATGGGACCAACTTCGAAGTATACCCTTTCAAACAAAAAAAATAAGTTTCGAAATCAGTTCAGCTGTCTTCGAGTAATCGGTGACCATACTTAAAAAAAAAAAAATATATATATACGCGCCGACTTGATACCGTCCTCCGTTTAAAAAAAAAAAAAAAAAAAAAAAGTTTATTTACCACAAATTTGATGTACATTGCACAGATTTATATGTTAACAAATTAATTACAGATATGTACACTAGTTTCAACCCTGCCCCTTAAACTAGGCAAAGCCTGTATCTTAGGGGGCAGTATCCGACTATAGGGTTACATTAATATAAAATTCACATAGCGGACGTGCAAGTGGAATGTGTCAGCAGTAATGCGTATTTATGTGGCAAACTTGACAAGTGCGAGTGTGTGTGTGTGTGTGTGTGTGTGTGTGTGTGTGTGTGTTTGTGTGTGTGTGTGTGTGTGTGTGTGTTTGTGTGAGTGTGTGTGTATTTGTTGTATTATAAATGTGGTGAAGTTAAGTAAGTGAGATGTTAAGTTATTGTTATTTGTAGTTGTTTATTACGTGATGTAGGTTAATAGTGACTCCGTTTCATAATAGTCGAGATTGAGCAGCCATTCTTTTACTGTGCATTTTAGTTTAGACCAAGTGAGACCAAGAATATTTAATTTCTTGTGTGCTTTGTTGTATAAGTGCCTGCTTATTACGTAAAATTGATGTTTTGCAAACGTAGTCCTGTGTTTTGCCGTTGAGACGGTTTGTTTGCGTTTGTTAAGGTCAGGGGGAGGCACACTGCCATGTGTCCTAAGGATTGATTGAACCACAAAAAGCTGTCTCACAGTTAAAACCTTACAGTCTTCATGAAGTTGAGCTGTAGGATATCTGCGCGGTTTTTTCGTCATCACTTTGAGGACTGCTCTTTGTGCCCTCTCGAGCCTCAGGACACATGTCTTTGCGGCTCCACCCCACACATTAATACAGTACCCCAGTACCGACTGGCATAGAGCAAAATACACCATTTTAAGGGTATGATGGTCAGCTGATCCCCTAAGCGACTTAAAAATGGTAATAAGTCGCATTGTTCGGGTGGAGAGTGTATCTACGTGTTGGTCCCATCTTAAACCGCTGTCTATTTTGACACCGAGGTATTTTACGCAGTCAGCTCTATTTATTTTTGGACAACTACTACATATTGAGGGACTTGTACATGAATGTGCCGTTAAGGAGAAGGTAGTCGGTGGTTTCAAGTTACAGCGGATAGAGAAGGGAATAAATATGGTTTTGGCCAGATTTAGTGTCAGTAGATTCAAGTTTAACCAGCGCATGATTCTACTTAAGGCAGATTCAGCATTGCTCTTAACAGCTTCCCAAGATGGACCTTGGACTATTATTGCGCTATCGTCTGCATAGGTATATATGTTGCAGTTTTGGATCGTTATATTACATAGGTCGTTAACATATATTTGAAAAAGTGTGGGCCCCAATATGCTACCTTGTGGTACACCGTAGGTCACTAGTTCTTCTTTACTAAAATAGTTACCAATTTTAACTTGTTGGAGACGGTTGGGACGGTGTTTTTTCCTTTCTGCCGAGAACGCAAAGACAACTAAAGGAGCAGGATGGGTTTTTAGTCAGTAGAAGTCTGACACTCCCTTCCGGAGCGTGAGAAGTAATTTGATGATTTTCTCACCCAAAAAACACAATACTCCTAGGCAAGAACAGTGTAAAATTTTATGGCTTTTGACTAGCCATAACGACTGTCAATCGAGTCGTTCAGTATTATTTGTATGAAACTCCCTACTGCAACGCACACTAATCGGAATCGTAACGTAATCGCCTTGCCTCGGGACAAGCTCACGAACCTCGGTGCGGCGCGTGGTCGACTTGCAGTTCCCGCGCTTACGGTTCTCCGTACCCTAGCTTACGGCTCTCCGTATCCTAGCTTACGTCTCTTCGTCCACGCCCCTCCCGCGGTCTACGTTGCCGAACGTGCTTTCATTGGCTGTCATTCACAAGGTTTGATTTTAACAAAAAAATAACGATGAATAGGGAGAAACTCATAGAAGAAGTAAGAAAATATCCATGTTGATATGATTTAAGTGACTCTAACCAGCGGTCGGCGAGCCGTAAGCGCGGCGTCGCCTAGCTGTAGCCGAGTCGACGGGCCGAAGCTTCTGTACCTCTACCATGAGTTTACGCAACCAAAACTCGCTAGCGTCTCCGTAAATTATTTGTATGAAATATTGTACAGCGCCCCTAGCGGTCACAGAAAGAATTAAAGTTCGTACCATGAGCACTATAGATTACGATAGGTTTAAAACCTAACGTAATCTATACGATAGTCACTAACGTTTCTTAGCTGTCACCATACAAAACGGTACCATGAGTCACTAATTGGACAGACGCTAGCGAACGATACGCTTACGGTAGTAGTTACGTTGCTCACTAGCATTTTGGCGTGTGAAACATGTGTTTACATTAACATTTAATACGTTTTGAGTATAATAAAGTTATAATAATATCTGCAAGAGCATATTTAGCGTGGAATATGTTAGTGGCCGCTGAATTTGGAGATCAACGACGTGAACAACGTGAATTTCAAGCCAACATGAGAATTCATGTTGTTTTATAAGCTTTGTTTTTTATATATAGGAATAATTTATACATCAATTAATTATTTTAGCATATGCTGGAACCAAATATAACACCTATTGTACCAAATTCTTAAAAATAAATATTTTTTATTTAATTTGATATTAGTAGAAAGTTGAACCATACCTTTCCATGAACTTTACCATCAATTGGAACTGTGAGACACTGGTCCTCATTGTATTAAATAATCCAAACTTTTAAACCACACAAAGCACCTCTGTGACACAACATCAACAAACAAAAATACAAATTGAATACAAGAACCACTCGAAATTCAAAAGCCACTAAATACTATAAGTAGTGCACTACTCGTAAACTTTTCAATTTTGTTGGTTTATTTTGTGATATTGACTGTCTTAACCTTTTTAGCATAGCGATAACACTACATTTTGAGCTTAAGAGCAGTTCTCTCTTCTTATTAGCGGGAAAGAAAGAAACAGAACATAAGTAGTGACCCATATACGAAAGTATTCTACGAGTGGAGTGAAGTTAGCTAGACGACATGATCTATCGAGGTCACGTTAGCGCCTCCGTAAATTTTCTCAAATCTCATGGTGCAAGCATTATCGAAATCTATTCGATCCACGTTTGTACGCTAGCGAGTTCAGCGCTAGCGAGTAAGTTGTCGATGACAACTCATGGTAGAGGTACTGATCCGCTTACGTTACGTGGTTACGTTACGTGGACGCCTGTTTGACGCCAAGGGGAAAGGCGAGGCGGTGACGATCCGCTCCAGAGTTGATATATGTGCTGTGACCCTTAATTTGCTTTCCACGGCACAGAGGACTCTCGATATTATGTCAAAATGGTCACACATTCAGCGATCGACCTTGGCAAACGATGATCAACCTTGAATGTCGATCCGAGCGGTTATTATTACGTCATAATTTATTTTATTCGATGTGTGTGATGTTTTTTTAAGATGAATTGATGATGATTTTGAAAATGTATGGACCCAATGTCTGAAATAAAAAGATTTTATTTTATTTTTTATTTTATTTCATTTTTATTTTTATTTTATTTTTATTTTATTTTATTTTCATTTATTATTATCTAGCCACGAGCTCCTCCGATAAGAAGTTATTTTTTTAATTGAAAATAGGTTCGCGTTTGACCACCATCTCACCTGATGGTAAGTGATGATGTGGTCGAAGATGGAGCACGCTTACCTAAAAGTAACCTATTCACTCTTGACTTAAAGACCCCTAGGTTATAGCTATCGGGAAACACAGACTCTGGCAGGGTATTCCACTCCTTAGCCGTACGTACAATGAAGGTATTACCAAAACGTTTTATGCGTGTAGGTGGGATGTCCACCATGTAACGATGGCGATAAAGCATAAAGCCTTGTTTTGTATTGACGTAAGTGTTTGAGAACACTGGCCCAATAGTTACAGGCAAGACTTACGACTTACGAGTCGAAGTGTTGTTGGTAAACCCACGTAGGCACATTATTTCGTGTATTTTATAGTAGCTTCTACCCGTGACTTCATTCGCATAACAATGTTTTCCCGCGTTAATTCTAATTCCATGGGAATTCCGGGATAAATAGTAGTAGTAAAAAGTAAGTTTTATTCCAGGATGTTAACTACTCACTTACCAAAGTAGTTACAATTTATTTATTTAGACACAACATGGCATTCTTACTACCTATTGATATTATATTATAATATAAGGTCACCAGGAACAGTCACAATACCATTCGGATTATAGTTGCAAAACTTCTGAATAATTCCGAATAATTCCGGAATACTTCGGGGAAAGTTTCTTTAAATGGGAATTATTCAAAATGATAAATTCATTTTGAATCATTCTGATTTAAAGAAACTTTTAATTATTTATTAAGATTTCAACTTTTTTTGCTGAAAAATAGTATTTTGCATCGATCGTCGATCTCTGTGCGCCGGCCGCTGCCGCCGCGCTGGCACCGCGACGCGCGCACCCGACTGCCACCGGCCACGAGTCGTGCGTGCAGGCGATGGCGGTGCGGGGTGCGGTAAGAGGGAGGGGATGCTGCTCCCCGGAGAAGTTTTCACCCGCGCGAGAAAGATTCGTACCCCGCAATCGAATGTTTCCGAATATTTCGCCCGAATAATTCAATGGGAATAAATGTGTTTGCTTGTTGTGTGGTGGGTGAGTTAATTATTGTTCACTGCAAGAGTACGTATGTACGCTACGAGAGTAAAATATAAATGTTTATTTTATTATAAATGAGATTGATTAAGTATATGTTGATATTTTTATAGGTAGATTTATTAGCCTGCGATTAACAGGATTTTTATTCTGTTGTTTTTAGGTAGGTACTATCGGCCAAAGATACGCAAACTCACTTAAGAAAATATTTCTGCGGAAGCGCAGCTAGTGACAAACCACATCCCTTCCTGTTTTCGCCCAATTAGAAATAATATGCATTTTGTGAGTACAGGGCGTGTAACATTATATTAATACTTACTATTACGAACACTACTAAAATACGCTTCGTGCATCCTATTGGTCAAAATACATGCATTAGGCGATCGAGTTGTAAGTCGTGCTATGCGATTATAGCCTTCAATGTCAGTTGTGAAATAAAAAAACCAGGCCAAGCATATTTGATTTGCTATTTGAAAAAGGGTTACCTATGTTTTTGGTTAGTTTGTATGTAGCTCTGTACGCATCGCGAGTATTCGCGAGTCGCATAGGTAGGTATTAATCATTACCTACCTACTTAACGCGTATAATAGCCCAGTCAATAAAAGCAAATAAAGGCAAACCTTGCAAGCAATCACGTTTTGATGCGGTTTTCAGAAAAGTATTTGTTCTTACCTACTTAGGAGCAGGTTTTGGTATATTAACAGACTTCAAAGGTCGATTTTCCTGTTTTTTTTTGACAGTTGAAATATTCCCAAAGTTTCGGAATATTTCAGAATACTTCCGAAGTATTCGACGGGAATGATTCGGAATGTTTCCCGCCAGCATCTATAATTCGGATCTATTCCCGCTCTTAGAGTGGCCTGTGTCGAACCAGTAAGAACGTTATAGGAAAATTATTAAGTTTCTACGTCTTTATCATTTCTAAAGATAGTCCAAAGTTAAAGGTCATTGATATTTTGAGGTTTGTCTAACGCCTTGTTAACTTGTTACCAAAATAAATTAATCTTTCTAAGTTCCCAAGCCAACTTTGCTGAAAAAAACACAAGTGTCAAACTTATTTACCAACATTTTTTGATGAATGGACGCTGTAACTATCTTGTTTTTTGTTTCAGAAAAAGTCCTTTTACTCTAGAGATTTTCCATAATTTTATTATGTTTCATAAATAATCTTGTTGCGAAAGTTTAGATAGTAATTTATTTTTAAGCAAAAAATTATGCTTGAGATTTGATTTATTTTTTGCTGTAAAACATTTGCGAAAGTAGCGAGAGTTCATAACATATTCGGGTATGGTTCTAATTTCGACTTAGATTTTTTTTTTGCATCTGGAGTAGCCAATAAAGTTTTTAAAAAGGCTAAAAATATTAATTTAAAGAAATTATGGTACCCACTGTACATGGCTGAGTTGGTGACCCCTTCGGTGTGAACTTTAATTAACTAAAAGACAAACGGCGATGTGCCATCGTTTCATGGTGGACATCCCACCCATACGCACAAAACGTTTTGGGAATTTTTTCATTGTGCGTGCGGCTAAGGAGTGGAATTCCCTGCCGGAGTTTGTGTTTCCTGATAGCTATAAACTGGGGGTTTTTATGTCAAGAGTGAATAGGTTACTTCTAGGCGAGCGTACTCCATCTTCGACCACATCATCACTTACTATGGTAAGTGATGATGATCAAGATGGTGGTCAAACGCGAGCCTATTATCCATAAAAAAAAATTGTAACTTTGTACATCATATACACATTTTGTATACTGGCCCTTTATTTGAGACAATACAATTTCCCTTTCTGAAAACAAAACCCAACATCTTCCCTGATCATACGATCACGGAAATATGCAAAAATCCAGTTACAGCCCCTCCAACATATTTCGACTAAGTAAATAAGTAAATTTCGCCAAAGTCGTTGGCAAGTTGCGTTGTTCTTTGTACATTATCGTCATATTCTACTGAAGATCTTTGGAACAACCATCAGTTTACGAGTTTATCCTATGGAAGTGATGGAGCTGCGGAAACTTTGCCTGTTCTGATAATAATGATTTGTCTTTTTGTAGCGGGATGTTGGCGTTTATTATACAAATTATTAGGTTAGTTGAATACGGGAAATGAGGGCAGACATTTTGCTGCTATGGTTTCGGTGCCTCGAGTAACGAAAACGAATTCATCTATACATAAAAATAAAATATGAGTACCTATCGTTGATGTCAAAATAATGGTGTTTTCTCAAGTGCTTATATGTATAAGCTAACATGGTCACTAAAAATAACAGATTTTAGGATGAACCATGATTTCATCCGTAATCATGGCGCTTGCAACAGTGCCGAAAAATCGGAAACTCGAAACAATAAATACCTACACATGGTAAATATACCGTTTTCAATACACTTCCTTAAAAACTAGCTCTATCGCAATACGATTAGGTTCAACATGCAATGTATTTCACACTCGTGGATTTTTTTCATTTATCACATACGAGGGTTTTTTAATTCCAGATTTTGCCACAGATAACATTAAACAACTATTCAATTCCTTATATTCGGCGGTGATTGTTTTGTTTTTCACAGCAAAGAGGCGCATGTTTTTAAGGCCTTATATTTAATGAAAATTAAAATTGTGTTTATGAACAAAATATCAGAAATAAACATTATTATTTATAAAATAATTTTGTTTTTATCAACAAATTAACATTTATTTGTGTTCTAAATTAAAAAAATATATTTTATTTTAATATCAGGCGGTTTTGCGACTTCATACCTTTGCTTCTCCTTTAACCCGCGAAGGTAAAGCGCGGGGAATAGTAAATTAAATCTTATTAATTTGTGTTTTTTGCGTGAGTATGTCGAATTTGAGTTTTGATGAGAACAATTTAGATGCTACGCCGCCAGATATTGTGATTGAGGCTCAAAATGCTTGCAATGGCCTGTTGCCATCTAAATCGAAGCTAAAATATATGGCAACTTTGCATAATTTTCTTCAATGAAAATCAAATAAAAATGCGTCGTCATTTTCGGAGCAAGTATTTTTCTTCGAAAAGTATTAAAAAACGTTGTTTGATACACGTGGACATTTGATACTGCAGTACTCGGCTCCATAACCCCCTCGCCTTGCGGCTCGGGCGTAACTCCACCTCGTACGCAAAAACAAACTTTCTCCACTTGTATCAAAATGTACTATTTAAGTTGTAATGTTCAGATAATACACTAGAGCGCGCACTAACATAGACGAACACTTTTCTTTTCTTATTATTTAATCCGATGGCCCGCAATTTAATTAGAAAACTTTCTAAAATTCAAAGAAAATGCGCTACACAGCTAAGTGTAGCTATGTTCAGCTTAATATGGCGGATATTAGAGGGTTCGAAACGCTTGGAAGGTTTCGGAGATCGTGTGGGATAGCGGATGCCATGAAATGACGTCATGAAAGCTATATACCAGTGGTACCCAAACTATCGTTTAAGATGGACCTGCGGGTCGCAGACTTTCCGACTTGATTCCAAAAACGTATAAAATAGATAAAAGGTGGCAGTACGATTGAGTTGTAATAATTAAAACAATGTTATTACCAAGTTCCTGAAAAGTGAATTAGAAATTAAAAGCGAGTCAAATTGTTATTTTGATAAAGCTTGAATTATTTGTTGTTAGAATTTAATAAGTGCTCATGATCATTTAAAAATCATAATAATATGTAATAATAAGTTATAGCCGAATCACCGAAACAAAAATTGGCCAAGTGCGAGTCGGACTCACCCATGAAGGGTTCCGCAGTAACTATAAATATAATAATATAATATAATATGTATATTTATTTGACAAAACAAAAAAAAACTTACAAGTTTCTTAAAACTAGCTTATTTACATTTTTTACAACTACGCCCAATAACTTTGTTTTTCATAGTGTTTGTATGAATCACAAAGTTATATTTGCGGTTTTATAAAATATGCTGTATCTCAAAAACGGCTGACCCGATCTCGTTCAAACTAACTTTGGTTGAAAGTTTACATTATGATCTACAGACATATATATTATTTTTCATATTATAGAAGTTCGAGGGGGGACACACATTTTATCACTATTTATTCATTTCATTATGTTTGACCATTATCACAGGATTTCACTGTTATCACGGATTTATCGGAAAGAGTTATTTAATAACTAATTTGAAAACTTGGGATCGTGGGGTTCGAGCGCTCACAATTTATTTAAAGATCTTTCCAACGTCTAGTTGACACTTCGCGTGACCCAAGGCCTGACCTTAGACAGAGTATAAGCATTGCCATACAGCATGGCAATGCCACCAGTCTCTTGGGCACATTACCAATGGACAGCGATGCGTCCGAATTCCTGGATACCATATTTTAGATTATTTTTAGATTGATGTAGTATGTATATGGTTTTTATTTAAGTGCAAAATACAGGGTACCGGAGTTTAAGTACCCCTGCTCTAAATAACCTCTCAACCTGAGGTGCGAGGCTGCCAGCCATAAAACCTATTTAGTTACAGGAAGTCTTCGGTATAGGAAGAGCAGTTCATGCCGGGATATTTTCACGACTACTGGCTTTTTGAAATTGGTTTGCAGTTACTGTTGGTGTAAAAATAACAAATTGGTTTCGTGGTCAGTGAATACCTGCGATGAAGTTTTTTTTCTTTGTTATTTTTTGTGCAGGTTCGTAATAAATCGATAGGGAAAGGTGAAATTGTTTAACTGCAACTTTGACTGAAAATAAGTACTATAATATGTCACCGTTATTGCACGAGATTATATCTCACGGGATTGTAATCTAGTGTAAATTAGTAGTAACTAGCTGTTGCTCGCGACTTTGTTCGCATCGGAGGTTTTTTCCGTGTAAATTCCGATCCCGTGGGAAATTCCAAAAATGATTTCTTAGTGCTCCGCTACACTCCCCAAGGAACATACATGCCAAATTTCAGCTTCTTGCGCTCAGTAGTTTCGGCTGTGCGTTCTCTGTCAGTCAGTCAGTAACGGAAGCGTTTTATATATATTGAATAGTACAATTTATTGATAGATTATAATATTGCGAGATATTATGTTCTAATCTGCCGGTTTTTGCAATTTCACGCTGACATATCGCCGTCCCCGGAGAACAAAATGATAACCACAAAAATGCAACTTTTTAGGAAATATAAAAAACATGTTTCGTTGATTGCTCCTTAATTACTGGAGGTAGTCAGATGATTGTCATCAGCTTTTAAAGAAGGTTATTTTTTCTTTGTTCTAAATGTTTTAGTGAAATACGCCTCAGTATCAAAAAAGAGATATTATTTCAAAAATAAGAAGTTCGTCTAAATTAATCATCATCTAAGTTGTATAACGTCGATTATCATTTTATTCTCCGTACAGCCTGACCAGAATCAAATATTGTACTATTCACTTATCATTTTATTCTACGGGTTTTATGAAGCAAGTAATACTGATAATACTTGAATATTTTCTTATTCTCGTAAATATTGTAAAAATTAAACTGATAAGGACTTTTAACTTGACTTCCTAATTAAAAAATGGCATGGTAAACACATCTTATACAAAGCGACTGGGTGGTTTTGGACGAGAATAAAATGATATCTGTATTTATCATTATCTAGTCGAATATTTTTTCAACAAGTGGGAATGTATTTTTGATAATATTCTAATAACACTTTATTCTCGTAATTTAAGACTTGTTTTAAATCTTTGATTACTACTGTAATATTTTGTAACTTCGTAAATACCTGTATAAAAATAAGGAAAAAAAATTGAGCGGATGTATTAGCACCCACAGATCCCAAAAATGACATAACACTGAAACTAAGATAATGGCGGTTATCATTTTATTCTCCGGGGACGGCGATATGTATTATTTATGTAAATGTATATCGCAATATACTCGATCTGTTTAGATTCTGTGTAAATCAAAGCATTTTTGGCGCTTAAGGGGACCTTTTTTGTCAAAGAGATTTTCGCTTATCCGACACCTAGTTTGGAAATTAAGTCATTAGGTACATAACTTTTGAATAAAAGGATATAAAAACGAGGTTTGATATTTTATTATAAAAAACTTTAAACATCGTTTTTGTAACGTAGGTACAAAAACGAGAAAAAGGTAGGTAAAGCAATTTTACCTTTCCATGGTCGAAATAATTAAATTAATGTGAAAATCTCTGAAAAGGTTTTTCTGTTAATAAAGTAGCTTCTGCATGCAGCTTCGCCCACCCGTGAATGTCAAAACTATTTCAAAGGAATATATTTCATGTTTATATACGGATAAGTAGTAGATTATATGTAGAACGAGGAATAAAACAGTTATCTTATATTATAGACGTCCATTATGACGTGCGAAAAGCTTTGATGTTTGGGTCTCCAATTATATAGGTATAACACAGCACACACACTAGAGAATACATACAAATATGAACAGATATATAGACATTTGGTACATGCTATATCGGTAAGAAGTGACACACCGACAGACAGACAGATTTACTTTCACAATGTATATTATTAGTATGGAATATAATCCATTTCTCGTTTCATGCGGAGGACATCAACTTTCAAATAGACTTGCCTCTAACGCCGCTAGGCCTTCCTTCTTCTTCTAAGAAACCTTAAGATTTTTATACAGCCTCTCATATCCTAAACCTAGGCAAAGTCACCATCTTTTTCTTAGCCGGCCTCGGCAGCGTCGTCCATCTTCAGGCATCCATTGCGTGGTATTTTCACCGATCTCAATTATTCCAGTTACATAGCGCAGCGTGAGGTTGCGTATTCCGTGTAATCTTTTTGCACACAGAATGCTGCACACCATTGCTCTTTGGCAAACTTCAAGGTAGAACTTCTGTGACTCGGTGAGCGCCCAGGAATTTTTATACAACGTGTAACGGAAACCCCATATCTATCCAAAAGGACTGAAGACAATATCTGGTATGGAGTCTCTATGCAAAGTTTCAGCTCAAAATATATGACTCACAGAATTGACCACAAAATATTGGTTTCGTATGTTTCTTGAATACCAATAATAACAAACGTGTCACATCACTATGAGGGTCATCACTTTCCACGCCACTTGCCAATAAAACGATAATTCTCTTCGTTCTTCTTAATTTGAAAAATTCGGTCTCTGGTATCAATGTATTGAAATTTCTAATAAGCTCCACAAATGTGGACATAGGATTACAAAACCCTTGCTATATCGTTTGTTATCATCCAAAGAAGCCATGCACTTGGTACGTATATACTCTTTAAATTACACGTTGTATAATCAAAATATAAATAAAAATAAAATCGTTCCATGTCTATCAAGTATGTAAAAACACTTCGTATAGATGTGTTTCTATTCAGAGAATATACTTGAAAGGCCTACAAATCACCTGCGGCAAAACAAATAAATAACAGTGCTAAAGTTTGCAAAAGGCCACATTTTTACTAGAAAAATTGCCAATGTCTTTGTCTATTTAACGTATTTTAGCATTGAGTTGAGTAAAAACAATACAATACAATACAAATACGTTTATTATTTCACCATGGTAAACAATGCAATATAAATACTCTGTCACCTAAAATAGGATGACAGTAGGAATCGCGGTTAACCTACTTACAAATAATTGCTTATCATCACGTTTCATTTTATAAATGGAAAGAAAAAAAACAATTTTTTTTAATAGAAAAAAAAAACAAAATATCGAAAACAGTATTAAAAAAAGATAATAAATAAATTTGGGGAAACTAAGTAACATTTATTTAAACATGCCAAGTTATATTATGTATCATTAAATTAAATATGTATCAAAGGTGTGTGTGATGTCTGAGTTTGTGTGTATGTATCTGTGTATGTGTATGTGTGTGTGTGTGAGGAATTGATGAATAATGAAAGACGTGGGTAGTGAAAGGACTGTGCGTCATTTGTAATTGGTGGACGTGTTTTAGTTAGGAACGTAAAATAGGTTTTCAGTTTCTGTGTAATTTAATGCAGCGAGGAAGGCTTTTGCTACTGGTTTAAACTTGAATTGTGTTAGATTATACAAAGGTACTTTTTTACTAATTTTGTTGTAAAGACTAGGAGCTGCAATGTAGGGATGTCGTTTTGCAAAAATTGTACTATGCGGCGTAATTTAGGAAATGTTATCTTGCCTTCGTTTCTTATTAATAGGACATCCATGATTTGGAATTATTAAGTGGGCATAATAAAGGTTTCGTAGGATAAATAATTGCCGTACAGTATGAACTCCTATTTCTTTATATAGCATAGCTGTAGGGTATAGTCGCGGTTTGCCAGTGAGGACTTTCAGTACTGCTCTCTACGATCTTTCTACAGTTAAAAGGTGTGATTTATGAGTCCCGCCCCAGACGGATATGCAATATTCCAATATGGACTTACATAGCGAAGAGTAAATGACCTTCAAAATGTGCTTATCATCTATATGACGAATTTTTGTTATAATGGGCATTAGCTTCCTTAAACGATTAGATAGGATCTCAGTATGTGCATGCCAGTTAAGGTTCTCGTCAACCCAGACACCTAAGTATTTGATTCGTGTAACTTGCTCTAAATAGGTACACATGCAATCATTAGAATTATTTATATTTGTATTATTACAGGTATGAGCTTTAATTTTAATCGTTTCTAGTATAGGTAGTTTAGTTTTAGTAATAGAGAAGGTCATGTATTTAGTTTTATTAATATTTATCGTAAGTTTATTTGCATTCAACCAATTAAGCATAGTTTGGAGTCCCGTTTGTGTAGAATTAGTCACTTCATCCCAGTTTTTCCGTGAAAAACCACTGCTGTGTCGTCAGCAAAAGCTACAATTTTTGCATTACCAAGCTTCATCTCACAGAGTTCGTTCATATAAATGAGGAAGAGCTGGGGGCCAAGAATACTACCCTGAGGTACACCGTGGGTGATTTGGGCTGGCTTACTTACATAAGAACCGATCTTGATACGTTGCTGTCTGTTGGTTAAATAACTATTGAATAAATCCAATGCTTTGCCACGAAAACCTATATTTTCCATCTTATTTAATAGATCCCGGATAGAGATAGTGTCAAAAGCCTTTGCGAGATCCAAGAACACTCCGATACACTTAAGTTTGCTATCGAGTGACCTAACTACAGATTCAGTGAGAATTCTAAGAGCATCCTCCGTAGATTTTCCAGCGGTAAACCCATACTGATTGCTCGAAAGTATGTTATATTTTGCTAGGTAATTTGTCAATCTTTTATTAATGAGCTTTTCTAGGATCTTCGACATCGCTGGTAGAACTGATATAGGCCGGTAATTATTAACACTGCCTCTATCCCCCGCCTTATATACAGGATGAATAAGTGCGATTTTGAAAAGCTCGGGGAAGACACCCGTCTGGAAGCTCAAATTACAAATCTGAGTAATGACAGGTGTTAAGACAAGGCTTGCAGCTTTTCGCAGCTTGTTTGGAATCCCATTAAAACCCCACGGCAGAGTCATCTTTTAAATTCATTATAATTGTGCGCACTTCTTCATTGTCTGCGTCCAATAAGCCAAATGAGTTTGGTAACCGAAGCGTAGTGTTTTGAAACGATGTGTCTTTATTGTGTGGGATGACATCAGCCAGATTTTTACCGATATTGGCAAAATAGTCATTAATGCTGTCTACTGACACTTGGGGATTCTGACTTATATTAAGAAGAATATCATTTTTAGTTTTTTGTTTATTTAATGATGCTATCGATTTTATCACTTTCCAAGTTTGTTTAATATTACTGCCGACTTTTTTTATTTCTAGATTTTCGTAATTACATTTAACTTTACGAAGTATCTTTTTACAAAAATGTCGATATCTTGTAAAGACAAGTTGCATTTGTGAATTATTAGGATCCTTTTTAGCTTTAAAATGTAGGTAAACTCTGTGCCGAATGCATCTTAATAAACCTGGTGTTATCCAAGGTTTTATTATCCTTTTGTGGTGACTAGTTGTTACTGTAGTGGAGTAGTTGAGCATGGTTCGTGTTAGTATATCCATGAACTGTTTTAGGGCAATATTTACGTCGTTACAATTATAAATGTGTGTAAAGTCAATTTTTGCAGTTCTGAAGCTATTTTAGAAAAGTCAATCCTTGTTTTCTCTGCGTTAACACGGTAGTCAGAGACTTCCTTACCCAATGCCGCGCAAACAGTATAATGGTCAGTAATGGTGGTAGTTATCACTAATACATTACATGAAAGGGCAGATTTAATCATGACATGGTCTAGGCAATTATGGTTTCGTGTAGGAATTAGGTGGGCAGGAAGAAGGCCATATGACGCCATTAGGTTCAAGTAGTCGTGTAATCTCTGGTCGTTATCAGTGTCTCTAATGCTTATATTAATATCTCCTACCAGTATGATATTTGCGAAGGATGCGAGCGACTCAAGCAGACTGTCTGTCGACTTAAGAAATTTTTCAAGGTTATATGTGGGTGGCCTATACACTGCTACTATTACAACGTCTGGCTTAAGTTTAATAACGAAACAATTAGCGTCATCAGAGTTCGTATACCAAAGGCTGGAGGCAATTTTTTATATATATAACAACACCCTCATTTTGAGTGGCGTGCCTTGTTGAACTAAAATATGTGTAGTTACTTATTGAGGGTAGGTTGTTAGGACTATTCTTTAACCAACATTCCGACAGTACAATTATATCAAATTCCGTTTGAAGTTGTGTTAATAGAATTTCCAGTTGAGGCATGTTGCCGGCTATGCTTCTTATGTTTTGTGTTAGAACATTAAGTTTAGTGTGAAAACTAGTTAGACGGGATTTAGCCTCTTCAGCTGTACACAGTGTAGAGTGAGAAACAGAATACTGATCCAGTTCCGTTGCTATTTCACTTATACTACCCATTGTGGTCGATATGTTTGTCTTTTAATAGTGGTCGTGATTATTTTATTTTTGCAAATTGTTAATGGGAGGTGTTTTGTGTACAATATTTGTGATTCTTGTGTGTATGCATGATTTTTTTGTGTTTGTTGATAGTTCAATGTATGGATGATTTGTACATATTTCGATGGGTCCTATGTAGATGGGCCAAAGTGCAAAATTACAACTTTACAGGAGAGGCTTCCAAATTTTCTATTTACTATAACTTCAGATTGATAAAACCGAAGTTTACGAATCTTTGCTTGTTTGCTAAGACAACTATCCTCCTCATTTGTACTATAGTATTTTATAAATACATATATCGGTTTTCTTTTTACGTCACATTGGCTCTTCTACGTTAGTTTTTGTTAAAATTATTTTTCTCTAAAAACACTTTAAAAGGGCCAATGTGTCATATTGGCCATTATACGCGTATTACGTTAATTAGCATACGTTATATATTTTTATATTTTTTACTCATAAAATCAAGTAACAATTGAAGAAGTTGATAATTCATTAATTAGAATATAAGCTATTTAGATATTTAGTCATTTATGTCACATTGACACTTATACGTTTTACAATCGGCTTACCTACTAACTCAGTTTTCAGTTAGATCATTTCAATAATTAAAAAACACGCAATAGTTTTATTCATTTATTGAAATAAAAATTAAAGTAGCCTTAAAACTACACTTATGAAAAAAAAAAAACAAAATAATAATAAGTAAGAACGAAACTTTTACTGAAGATCTTAGTTTGATTAATAAAATAATGTACCTACTTCACATTATTATTTTCTCAATAAAATTACAAAAAAATAACAAAATTAAAAACCTATCTTGTGTAAATAAACTAAATAAAATCTCTGTAGTATAATTAAGTAATAAAATCAACAAAATCAACATTAGTATTATTTTTTTTTGTTAATTGGTTCGCGTTTGACCACCATCTCACCTGATGGTAAGTGATGATGTGGTCGAAGATAGAGTACGCTTACCTAAAAGTAACCTATTCACTCTTGACTTAAAGATTCCTTAGTTATAGCTATCGGGAAACACAGACTCCGGCAGGGAATTCCACTCTTTAACTGTACGCACAACGAAGGCATTCCCAAAACGTTTAGTGCGTATGGGTGGAATGTCGACCATGTAACGATGGCGCATCACCGTTTGTCTTATAGTCCGATGATGGAACGGGCTTGGCGGAATTCGATTGTGTAATTCCTTCACACCCTCCCCGAAATGTAACCGATAGAAAACCGATAGACTTGCAACTCGTCGTCGATGTTCAAGCCTCTGGAGCGTTGAATTGAGCAGTGTATCGTTGCCAATGAGTCTCTTGGCCCATTTCTCAATAGACTCAAGCGCGTCCAAATTGTAGTTGGCAGATCTATCCCAAATATGAGAGCAGTAGTAGCTCCATTACACGACCGAACCTGGGCTTGATACAGATTGAGCAACTGTTCCGGTGTGAAGTACCGTCTCACCTTTGCTAAGATTCTCAATTTTTTTGATGCTAGTTGAGCCTCAGCCTCGATAAATGGACCAAAATTGAGGGTGGAAGTTAGTGTAACCCAAAGAAGCTCAATATGATCGGTTATCGGCACGATTACATCACAGAAAGTGGGAGCCGGTTCGAATTGGCTCCTTTTTGAGGAGAAGAGGCAAGCCTGGGTATTAGCTGTATTAAACTGGACCAAGTTGGCATCACCCCATTCGGAGACAGCCTTCAAGGACAAGTTCAAGTGCCTAACCATGTCCTCATGGAGAGACTGGATCTGACCCACCAGCATACATGCTGGACACATATCTCTCAGCAACTGTGCTGAGAGAACCGACCCCTGAGGGACCCCGACATTAATAGCCAATTGGCAATTGGCAATTTAGCAGTCATCAATGACCACTCGAATGGACCGATCTCTCGGGAAGTCTTCAATCAAAACGCAAAGTTGAGTGGGTAAACCGAAAGAAGGAAGCTTAGCAATAAGGCTATCGTGCCAGACCCTGTCAAAAGCCTTCGAAATGCCAAGGGAAACAGCAAGTGCTTCCCCGTGCTAATTCTTAAAAAGTCTTCATTAATTTTCTTCATTATCGCTTTCATTAATTGACGCAATGTCATTAGATGCTACTAAATTTTCATAATAACTGTGATATGCAGGTGTGATAATATTTTTTCTTTCACTAAATTCCGACTTCTAGACAACTTAGCGCGATAATTGGATGTCATCTTTTACTTATTAAACTAAATTGTAACCCAAAAACACAACAATTACAATTTGTATTCATCACAGTGCGGCCGTTGCTCCGTTCAATGTATTGTCAAATCAGCTGATTGGTCCAAACAATAAATAAACGCGCGGCAACTCCCCGCGTATAAGTCTCTAACTACTATTAGGACCTTGTACGTTTAAATTCATGTCACATACGCCGTTATACTGCAATAAAAAATCGTGTTTCTATGCAGAAATCTTTTTTTTTTAATAACTCACATAATTCTTTATATCGATAAGATGCGTTTACCATAAAAAAAGTCAAAATGGCCAAATTGTTAGTTTGGCCCATATACATAGGACCCATCGATTTAAATCTGATCGAGTTTATACAATTATAAATTATGAAGAGATTTAATTTTTTGTTTAGTAGAAGACAAACAATAATTAAACTAGTAGGGAAGTATATTCTATACAACGTGTAATTTAAAGGGTATATACATACCGAGTACACGGCTTCTTTGGATGATAGCAAACGATATAGCAAGTGTTTTGTAATCCTATGTCTACATGTGTGGAGCTTATTAGAAATTTCAATACATTGATACCAGAGACCGAATTTTTCAAATTAAGAAGAACGAAGAGAATTATCGTTTTATTGGCAAGAGACGTGGAAAGTGATGAGCCTCATAGTGCTGTGACACGTTTGTTATTTTTAGTATTCAAGAAACATATGAAACCAATAATTTGGGGTCAATTCTGTGAGTCACTTATTTTGAGCTGAAACTTTGCATAGAGACTCCATACCAGATGTTGTCTTCAGTCATTTTGGATAGATATGGGGTTTCCGTTACACGTTGTATATAGCAAGAATTAAGTAATAAGTAGTTTTCAACCAATCTAGTCACTTGGGTTCTTTTATTGTTTCCAATTGACTTTCTGAACTGATGAGTTTGTGGGGGTCTCCTTCTTTTTTTCGTAGATATATTTTCCCATTAGATGCCCATGCGAATGTATAATTTTCTTGTTTTGCAAATTCGCGAGTCAAATAAAATAGCCTCTTAGCCTTGAATGTTAAGTGCTCCGAAAATATATAGGCTTAGGACACAGTTTACTATCAATACATGTCATGTTTAAGGTATTAGGTTTGTGTTTTAAGTTGTATTCTTTAACAGCGTTTAGTATTTTTGTTCTAACCTGCGGTGTAGTAACATCCACAATAACGACGGAGCTCTGCTTAGATTTGTTTGATAAGCGATAGATGTCTCTTATGTTGCTTTGTTCCAGGTTAGCATTTATTGTCTTGCTGATGCTCAACACATCCTGTATGAGATCATTTCTAGATTCATTTACTTTTTGGGGCAGGTTTCTTATGGCTATTTTAGAGAGACACGATAGGCATTCAAGTTCTTCTATTGTATACTCCAAATAATGTAATTTTTCGCACTGCTCTTTCTTTGTCTTTTCCAAGTTCTCTATTTTTACTATCATATCGTCGTACTGTCTGCTGATAAATCCAATAGACTTCATAATTTCATCATTCGCCTCTTATAAACTTGCGATGGTTTTTTGCATAGTTACATTATGTGCCTTGACGTCCAAAACATCGCTCGATATTTTTGCTAACATTTCTCTTATCTCTTGTTTAAATGCTTGCATGTCTTCTTTTAAATCATCGTGAGACGGTTGCCTCCGACGCTTCGGCCGGCTAGTAACTTGTTGCTCAGACACGCTTGGCACATCTGATTCTAACTCAAAATATTGAGTATCTTTCTTAGTGTTCGGGGATCTCATGGTTTTAGGCATGGCGGACAAGCTAATTATAGCAAGCAATGGGTAGAGGTTCTTATGGCTAAGCAGTTTAAGCGGTTATACCTATGCGTAGCACACCACAAGACAGCCACAGTACGAGCAAATAAACAAGGTTATTGAGCGATAATTTCGTAGCGCATATACCTACCACGTCACAGCATAAAAACCGTAGCGTGTAGCAGACAAGTCGTAGCGCGTAGCACAGAAAAAAAGACTCAGTTGTTGACTCACCGCTGCATGGCCGTGTAGTAGATGTAATATTTGCCACCAATACTAATGTTGCCGTGGCTTAGTCGATCGCTGAGTGGATTGCCGACGCAGTGGGTGCGAGTTCGAACCCCGCTGACGCAGATGTCTCTGTGTACGAGGTTTGGTGATATTCTTTATCTCTTTCTTGTCACGCCCAAAAGGTGGAGCGAAACCGAAGTTCTTCACGAGTGGAAGCAGGAATCAAAATTGGGTAAATGAGCCAATAGAAACTGAGCACAACTACAAATTTAAAAAAATATATAAACGGAGTGACACGTTCGTGCTCCACGACTGCTAACGCGCAAATAATAGATAAAAAACAATAGATACAAATATAAGCCAAAAAATAAAAAATCGGTTATCTGTAAAGTCGGTTTACTGACGATAGTTGAACGTGACAACGTCATAAGAAAATACTGATGGAATGGTTGCATTTTTCAAAAGAAAATTTTAATTTTATTTGTTTGATAGATATTTTGTATGGATATAGAGATGTGGTAAAGGTGGTGGGTCAGGATATGAGAATCCATTAACTTTTGCTAGCGGTGGCATCGATTGTTTGTTCAGTGACTTTTTGCAAGTGTTGCAAACCAGTTTATATTCTTCTCTGTTCAGTTGTCGATTTTCTTTGATAAACCAATCCGAAATTACCTTCAGCTGTGCTGCAGTGATGGGTTTAAGGTCGTTTCTAAACCAAAGTCTGTCGCAGACCGAGCAAGCGTAGCCAAAGTCGTTGTCCAAAAAGTAGATTTGAATCTCATGATTGATGATGCCCATTTGGTGTTCCAAGTAGATTGTGCTTGAACTTCAATTTGATCTGAAGAAGTACTTGGCTGTACAGTAGTTTCTGCTGGTTCTGTTGCTAAAGTTTGACGTTGTTGGTCGGTAAATTGTCGTTGAGTATCAATATGGACGGTGTTGGCAACACCAACAAAGCATAACATGCATTAGTCATAGCAATGATTACTTTTTGTGTTTGGTAACATTTTGACTTAATAGTTTTAAGTAGTTCATTCATTCTGTTTCGCTCTCTATAGAAAAATCTCTCTCGAATTGGTTTGCCTGCAAAGCAGACGTGCTTTTTCTTGTGTGTGCCAATAAACTCTTAAGTGGTGAAAAGTAGTTTGAATTCTGCCATCAAGCCTCCGCCCACTATCCGCACCACCGAAAAATTCATATACATATACAGTCCGCTATTCCTACATTTTGGTCCAATCGAGCCGGATGGTGTGGCGTGGCTACGAGTGTGGCTGCAACGTGTCGACGACGAAAACTACAAGCAAGCGAGGAAGCAGCCGTCTGTGGCATCCACGAGGTTCGAGGAGCATATAGATAGAACATTTTATAAGCTGCAACGAAAAGGAAAATATATCCATTTGCAGTAATATCAGAAGATACAAACAATACAAGGCGGTGGAAGCGGCTACAAATCTGGATTTGACTATTTCCGGTCTGCGGTTCACGTTCACGTCATGCGTCGAGTTCGCCCGGTCACCAATCAGCGGTCGCCGTGACGTGCATCGGTTCTATCTTCAAACGTCATTTCGCCCGGCCCGCCAATCAGCAGTCTTCGCGGCGTTCGACGGTTCAATTCGTTCGTTCACGTTACTTCCCTCTATTGCGCAAGCGATTTCTGGTGTCGTCCGCCATTTGCACAGTAAAATAAAAGTTAACGTGAAGTTTCAAGTTGCAAGATCAAAGTTTTACATATTGACTTTAGTGTTTATTAGTATTACTTTTAGTTTCGTAATTCAAAATATAGATAATATTGCCTCATTATGGCCGAGCTAAAGAAGCATATTGCTTCAAGGGGATATGTAAAGGGCAGTATCTCAAGACTGGCCCTTCAATGTTTTACTAACGACACATACGAAAGTTTAGTTGCCAAGAGGGAGCGTTTAATTAATACATTTGCCGAGTATGATGAGCATAATAAGTTAATTTTAGCATTAGATCCTAGTGATGCAGAGAATTACACTGAAATTGAGGAAAAGTATTTCAACATCATCTCTGTTTTAAATGTTGAAATTGATAAAAAACAACGCAATGTTCAGGCTATACAGGGTAATGTGTCCAACAATAATACTAAGATACGTCTACCTGCAATACAAATTACACCTTTTACCGGTAAGTACAGTGAATACACACCATTTATAAACCTTTTCAAATCGGTGATAAGCAAGGATGTTAACTTAGATAATGTCGCTAAACTTTATTATTTAAGGTCATTTCTTAAAAATGAACCACTTGATTTAATAAAAAACCTTCCACTTAGTAGTGATAGTTATCTAGAAGCCTTAAGATTACTAGATGAAAGGTATAACAATAGGTATATAATAGTCAATGAACACATTTATTCTCTATTGGATATCAGGGGTTTGTCAAGTTCTTCCCCACAAAACATTCGGGATTTTGTATCACAAATAAAACAAGTACTTACTGCGTTAAAAAATTTAGGCTGTAAAGTTGATTCATGGGATGACATTGTGTTATGTGTTTTATTACGTAAACTAGATACCTACACTTCGCGGGCCTATCAGTTGGAGCGAGATGATGGGACAGATCCTTCAGTCCAGCAGTTTTTGGAGTTCCTCGAGAAAAGGGCGTTGGCTCTAGAGAATTCTGAACCTGTGGCCCCATCTAAGAAGGCAGTAGTCAACATAGCATCCACCTCATCTGGTAACAAACCATGTCTTTATTGTAATGCTAGTGATCACAAACTTTTTAATTGTAAAACTTTCAAATGCTTACCTGCTAAAGAGCGATTGGAATTCGTTCAAGATAAAAAGTTATGTCAGGTATGTTTAAATCAACATGAAAAGAAATGTAGGTTTCATTTCAAGTGCGGTGAGTGCAAGAAATCCCACAACTCACTTGTACATTATGAACCTGCATCGCCATCACCTGTTGCATTAATGTCAGGTAACACTTTTAACAATGTTTTACTTCCCACAGCTATTGTCAAGCTTGTAGGCAAGGGTAACCTTGAAGTTCATGTGAAGGCTATCCTAGATTCAGCGTCTCAAACTTCAATGATATCAAGTAGGGTTGTGGAGAAATTAAAATTGGCTCCTATTCAAAATAGGTTAGATATAATAGGAGTCACAAATTCAAAACATACTTCCATGTTTTCTGTGCATGTGGACTTGTGTTCATTAACCTCAAATTATAAAACTTCTTTAAATTGTCAGGTGGTTAAGAAAATAACGTGTAAACTTCCCCAAAGCAGGATAGATACTTCAAAAATAAAAATTCCTGCCAATATTGTTTTGGCAGATGTGAATTACCACATGCCATCTGAAATAGATTTGTTGATCGGTGCGGATGTGTTTTTCCAGGTCCTGTTGCCACCCGAGGATGCAAATACAACAGAACCACAATTGTTAAACACAAGGTTTGGGCATGTAATAGGAGGGTCGCATGCACAGCAGGCCTCTAAAACTAAGGTAACCTCTTTGCTTTGCTTAACATGCGAATCTGATGTTAATGAAACTGTATCACGCTTTTGGAAGGCTGAACAAGTCCCAGAAAAATTTAATGAAAATTTAACTGAACATGAGCTCGCTGAGACTATTTTTCAAGATTCAGTTCAACTTGTAAACAAAATATTTTATGTTGATCTGCCTTTAAAGGTGCCAATAGAAGATGTAAATAATACACTTGGTAACTCATTTGATTCTGCATATCATAGATTTCTTAACTTGGAAAAAAAGTTACAAAAAAATTCAATTTTACAAACTGAATATAACAAATTTATTAATGAGTTTATAACATTAGGTCATGCTGAATATGTGGAAATTAGCTCTTACAATTTAAATAAGGATTCTGTATATTTTTTACCTCATCATGCTGTCATTAATGAAACCAGTAAAACAACTAAAGTTAGGGCAGTATTTGATGCCTCCATGCAAACAAAAAACAAAGTTTCACTTAATGATTTAATGTTGAATGGGCCTCCAGTTCAAAAGGAGCTTTTTGATATTGTACTCTTATTTCGCTTTGGAGATTATACTTTTTCAACCGACATTCAAAAAATGTACAGATGTGTGATGCTTAATCCTCAATTTACACCACTACAAAATATTCTTTTTCGCTATAACACTGAAGACGAAATTAAATGCTTACGCCTAAAAACTGTTACTTATGGTTTAAAAAGTTCGGCTTATCTAGCTACACGTTGTCTAAAGGAGCTTGCAATAAGGTTTGGAAATGATTACCCATTAGGAGCTACTATGTTACTCAATAACTGTTATGTTGATGATGTGCTTTATGCGGACTCTAATCTAAATACTATGTTAGATTCAAGGAAACAGTTACAAGAATTGCTTAGCTTGGGGAACTTTAACACTCATAAATGGGCTTCAAACTCACCCTCAATACTAGATGATATCCCAATTTCTCAAAGGCAATTTGATGAGCTTGAATTACAAAAACAAGAGTGTAGCATGAAGGCTTTAGGCTTAACAATTAACATGAAACAAGATTGCTTTAAAATTGGTTGTCCTACATCACAAAGTACTGATAGACCTACAAAAAGGGATATTTTAAGCTACATTGCACGTTTCTATGATCCCATGGGTTTTATTAGTCCTGTAGTTATTAAAGCCAAGGCAATAATGCAACGACTTTGGTCAGAAAATATAGGCTGGAATGACACTGCACCTAAAGGCATTAGAATGGATTGGCTTCATTTTCTTGAAAGTTTAGCTAAAGTGCAAACCTTTGAGTTACCTAGAAATATTTCAGTTCCTGAGTCAGCGGTCTCAGTGCAGTTGATTGGTTTCGCTGATGCTTCCAGTACTGTTGGCTATGGATGTTGCGTGTACCTACGTGTAGTCAATGTGTCAGGGAAGGTTACGGTATCGTTACTCTGTTCGAAGTCGCGAGTCAATCCTATAAGTAAAAAGTTAACTGTACCGAGATTAGAATTAAATGCTGCTCATTTGCTTTCTATATTAAGTGACAGAGTCTATAATACACTAAAGGTAAAAGTCAAAATTGACAGCGTTATATTATATTCAGATTCCAAGGTTGTTTTAGCTTGGCTAAAATTAGAAATAACAAGATTATTACCTTATGTTGCAAATAGAGTAAAAATAATTAAAGAAAAAACATCAGCTTGGAGTTGGCATTATGTAAGGTCACAGGACAACCCTGCTGATTTAGTCAGTAAAGGAGTAGATCCCTGTGAACTGTCCTCATGCGCCCTTTGGTGGCACGGGCCCTCATTTTTGCACTCTCCTACTTATTCATTTGAAGAAGTTAGTGTGGATGTAGCATTGCCTGTTGACTTACCCGAGCTGAAGGTGGTACCTGATTCAGCGGTTTCTTTGATTGCTCAAAGTGATCATGACTGTTTCCAATTTTCAACCAAATTTTCAAATCTTAATAAGGTTATTAGGATAATGGCGTACGTAATAAGATTCATACACAATCTCAGACCAAGCAACAATAAGAATTTAGATTCATTTCTTCATAGTTCTGAATTACAACAAGCATTAACTCTAATAATTAAAAATGAACAACATATTTATTTTAAGGATGAGATAAAGGCTTTAAAATATAATGAAAATGTCAAGGGTCCCTTAAAACCATTACATCCCTTCTTGGATAATCAGGGTTTGGTTAGAGTGGGGGGTCGCCTTCAAAATACAGATTTTTCATATGCACAAAAGCATCCAATTATATTACCAAAGGGTTCATTTATAACTGACCTTATCATTGGCCATGAGCATTTAAGATTGTTACATGCCGCACCTAAACTGATGCTGGCTCATCTAAACCAAAAATATTGGATTATAAATGGTGTACGAGAGATAAAAAAGAAAACACATAAATGCATCACGTGTTTCAGATTAAAGGCTAGCACTGCAAAGCAGCTGATGGGTTCTTTGCCTCAGCAGCGTATCACTGCCGCCCGACCGTTTGAGAAGGTTGGGATAGACTTCGCTGGCCCCGTAGATGTCAGAAATTCTCGATTAAGACGCGCCATAATTTCTAAAGGTTACGTTTGTGTAATAGTTTGCTTTGTTACTAAGGCTGTTCATCTCGAACTTGCTTCAGATTTGTCCACTGACTCATTTTTAGCCTGTTTTAAACGATTTATTTCTCGTCGCGGGTTGCCCGGTGAAGTCTTTTGCGACAACGGCGGGTGTTTTAGAGGGGCAAGCAACCAGTTGGCTGAATTGTACAAGCTGCATGCTTCTGCCAGTCATCAAATATTGGTACAAGAATATGCTTCTCAGCAAGGCATAAAATTCCATTTTACACCAAGTTATTCACCAGTTTTTGCTGGGCTTGCAGAAGCAGCTGTAAAAAGCATGAAATTTCATTTAAAACGAATTGTATTAAAATCGTTATTAACCTATGAACAATTAAACACTGTCCTGGCTCAAATTGAGGCAGTATTAAATTCTAGGCCGTTGTTACCTATGTCATCAGATAGTGCTGATTTTAGTTACCTCACGCCTGGACATTTTTTAATAGGAACCTCTATGGTTGCCTATCCTGAAACCAATGTTGCTGATAAACCTTTGAATAAACTTAAGTATTGGCAATTGTGTAATAAATTAACACAACAATTTTGGAATGTATGGCACAAATATTATTTAAATACTTTGCAAAATAGGCCTAAGTGGCGTGATGATTTACCCATTGTAACTGAAGGTATGTTAGTAATTTTAAAAGACCCTAATGCGCCGCCACTGTTTTGGCCAATGGCAAGAGTAGTAAAGGTTTTTCCTGGTAAAGATGGCAAAGTTAGAGCATTAAATTTACAAATTCCGAATGGAAAAATCTATAATCGATCCTTATCAAGTATCTGTATTTTGCCCTTTAACTATAATAGTAGCGAGTAAGTTAACATTTGGAGAGTACCGTTGAGATTCAAAGAGTTAGCATCGTATTTGTTTTGTCTCCGTAAAATCTGTAAAATAAGTGGTTAAAAGTTGATCAATCCATTAGTGCTGTGTATCATTTTAAAGCTTGTGAAACGGACTAAAAAGTGATATATATAACATATCTGGACACCATCGGTAACGTGAGTAAACAGTGAAAAACTTTTAGAAAAAATGTGCAATGACTTGCGTCCCTGACCTAGGGCAACCCGCACAACCCGTTCGGCTGCTTCTACGCACACACGCACAACGCTTACACGTGTAGTACACTGGGCGCTTGTTCTAACATCTTGAGCTTATGCTACGCGTTTATAGCAGACTTAGCTTACGCCACGCTTCCTTGGAATAACGTAACTGCATTCTTACCGTCGTCCTAGATCGTGGTGCGGTCGATCCACATGCGCTGTTCGTTAACTTGTACCTGCACTTGACAATAGTTGGCGCTACTATTAACAAATAAACTACATAATATTTTTTTTTTTTTTTTTACTCATACTATCTAAACAAGATGCCGCAAGTGCAAAGATCACCTCCACCTGCTGCAGAGCCACGCGCCACAACAAATGTATTAGACCCGAAAAAGGCAGCGACTACTCCAGACCATACTGGCACCAGCAACGTCTCCTTTCGCACGAAGCGGCCGCGTGTGGCCAACTCACCTAACAACCTACCAGCTGGAGAGAATGCAGGTGACGAAGCCGCGTTTCTGGCTCATGAAAGTCAACAACACTCTTTAGATGGGAAACTTATCGCAACCATTCGCCGTGACATTGAATCTGTTGTTGCCTCTCAGTTACAGGTATCATTTAAAGCGTACTTTGAGGATGAATTTATTAAAATTAAAGACAGTCTTAAATTACTCAGTGAATTGAAGGATTCGGTAAATTTTATGAGTCAAACGTTTGATGAAATAAAGGCTGAATTTAACAGTAACAAGGAGACTATAAAGCAACTACGTTCAGAGAATGACACTCTCAAGAAGACTGTATCGGACTTATCGGAGCGTGTAAACTCCCTAGAGCAGTACTCCCGGCAGGATAATATAGAAATCAATGGGATTCCCGAAAACAAAAGTGAAAATCTTCTTAGTACCGTAGTACAGCTGGGGAACGTGATATCTCACAGCATCCAAGAGCAAGACATCCTATCTTTTGCGCGTATCAGGAAATTGGATTCCCAGAGTGAACGCCCTCGCTCTGTTGTTGTTAAACTGAGGAGTACTAGAATCCGAGATGGGATCCTTGCATCTGTCACTAAGTTCAACCGGGCTCATCCACAGGAGAAACTAAATTCCTCCCACTTAGGATATGGCGGCATTAAAAAGCCGGTCTTTGTTTCTGAACACCTATCACCCTTAAATAAAGCTATTCATGCGGAGACAAGAAAAATGGCACGTGAGAAAGGTTACAGGTACGTCTGGGTTCGCGACGGACGTATTCTTGTTCGTAAGGATGACGGTGCAAGTGCTAAGCAAATAAAATCCCTGCAAGCTATCTCATTGTTGTAAGGGGATTAAAATCTACGCGAATACAAAACCGTGAGCTATGTAATAAAATTCACAATTTACTATCAAAATCTAAGAGGTATGCGAACCAAACTCCACGACATAAATATGGCAGTCAGTGTTGCCCAGTATGACGTCATTGTAGCGACTGAAACCTGGCTCAATAGCAACATCAGTGACGGTGAGATCTTCGATACCTCATACAATATCTATCGAAGGGACAGATCCACTAGTGCCTTGGGATGTAAAGAGGGCGGCGGAGTACTGATCGCAGCATCCAAAAAGTTTGACTCTGCCCGTGCTTGTCAATGGGAAACAACAGCGGAAGACCTCTGGGTCAGACTGAAATTAAATAATGGGAAGAAAATCAACATCTGCGCTGTATATCTACCCCCACCAGTAACTCAACAGCAGCTGGACTCCTTCCTGGATGTAGCATCGAGCATAATGGACACGACAGGAGAAGAGGTAGTTATACTTGGCGACTTTAACCTCGGCTCCATAAACTGGGAACTTGATCCTAGCATCACTAATGCAACTATAACTGTTCCTTCTAACTACAACAATAGTCTAGGTTTTTCGCTGGTTGATTTCATGTCTCTAAACTCATTGCAGCATTGTAACTCTGTAAAGAATTCTAAAAATAGAATTTTAGACTTGGTTTTATCAAATGTGCTGACAGGAGTAGTAAAAAAATGTGAAACCCCAATTTGTAGAGTTGAAATGAAATGAAATGAAATGAAATGAAATGAAATGAAATGAAATGAAATGAAATGAAATGAAATGAAATGAAATATTTATTCTGTAAATTGGTTATAAATAACACTTTTACACGTCATGTTTTTTTGCGTGTTTAGTTTAGCTAGATGAGGCCGGTATTTCCTAACTGACTACTCTGAGAAGAAACACCGAAACAAACTCAGAGGTCAAAGTCTCTTTTAAAGTCCAGACAATTTGTATTTGTATATGAGAAGCATGTAGGTTCATGTCTGTGGTATTCTTTTGAGGAAATAACCACGCAAATTTGAGCGGACCTGTCCAGACAGTGCAAGCATTTGTCAGTTATCGTGTAGCTCAACTTAGAACTTAAGGAGCTCAACAATTTGACGAACAATACCAAAGTAAGGACCTTTGGGTAGGCCACACAAGTACTCAAACTGCTTGACATCATTAAATAAATTATAGTGAAAGCAAAAACAATGAAGAAAGAATAACCTACATCGTCCTCACATTTACAATAATGAAATAATTTTATATATATAAAAAAAAAACAACAATATAAAATAAGAAAACAACAATATATAAAAAAAACAACAAACAAAAACAAAAATTAATAGGTATATACAATACTTGAGAAAGCAAAATTTTAATTAATCAAAAATAAATCATCAATCATAATTTTAAAAAGAAATAAAAAAAGGCACACGTATATCACTGGAGCATCTCATTCCCAAGCCTTCTTGTCCTCAATATAATCTTTAACACTGTAAAAAGCTTTCTGACATAGTTTACGTTTTATCAATAATTTGAATTTATTAATACTTAGTTTTTGAATATGGCTAGGAATTTTATTATAAAAACGTATACATTGGCATCTAAACGAACCACCTATTTTTTTTAACCTTGTTTTAGGAATGACATATGTGTCTTTGTTCCTTGTATTTACACTATGAATATCACTGTATTTTTTAAACAGATTAATATTTTTGTGTGCATACAAGAGGTTGTCATAAATATACTGAGATGGCACAGTCATAATATTAATCTCCTTAAATTTGTCTCTTAAGGAGTGCTTAGGACTTAATTTATAAATTGCACGAATGGCCCTTTTTTGTAATACAAATATTGTGTGAATGTCGGCGGCATTTCCCCAAAGTAAAATGCCGTATGACATCACACTGTGAAAGTAACTAAAGTAGACTAAACGTGCTGTTTCGATATCAGTTAATCCACGTATTTTTCTAACGGCATATGCTGCAGAACTTAGCTTTTTTGACAATTTATCTATATGGGGGCCCCACTGAAGCTTCGCATCCAAGGTTATGCCCAAGAATACTGTGGTATCTTCGGCTTTCAATATTTCGCCCTTTATTGATACACTAGTATTCACTTGTCTAACATGAGGTAACGTAAATTTTAGGAATTTGGTTTTTTTCTCATTAAGAAGAAGATTATTAACATTGAACCAGCTAACTACAGTTGCAAGGGCTCTGTTAACTTCTTCAGTAACCTGCTGTTGACGTTTGATTTTAAATAAAAGAGAAGTATCGTCAGCAAATAGCACTATGTCATGATTTTTGATCAGGTACGGCAAATCATTTATATAAATAAGAAACAAAAAGGGACCTAAAATTGAGCCTTGGGGGACCCCCATTTTGACCACAGATCCCGGCGATCTTTTGCCGTTCACATCGACTCTCTGAATCCTTTCACTCAAGTAAGAGGACAAAAGATTCAGAGAGGTGTCCCGGAATCCGTAGTAGTGCAGTTTCCTGATTAATGTCTCATGGGGAACACAGTCAAATGCCTTGGACAAATCACAAAAAATGCCCAACGCATCGCACTTATCTTCCCATGCATTATAAATGTGTCCTAAAAGTTCAACACCGGCATCAGTTGTTGAACGACCCTTTGTAAAACCAAATTGTTTATTATGTAGCAATTTGTGTTTATTAAAATATCTTTGCATCTGCATTAAAATAATTTTCTCAAAAATTTTACTGAAAGTGGGCAGTACAGAAATAGGTCTGTAATTAGTAGGGTCAGATGTACTACCCGATTTAAATAGTGGGATTATTTTACTATATTTCATTAAATCAGGAAACTCACCGCAATCAATACAATTATTAAATATAACAGCTAATGTAGGAGCAATAATGTGTATAATGGACTTAGTAACATCAACAGAATTACCCCACAGGTCTGCAGTCTTTTTAACATTCAAAGAATTAAAAGTTTTAATGATGTCATTAAAAGTAACATATTGGAATTTAAACTCTGAACTACAAACTGGAACATTTTTTTTAAGTAGTGTTTCTGCAGCAATGGTAGATGATTTTAGCGACTTGGTTGTCGATACAGGAATGTCAGTGAAAAAATGTTCAAATTCTGTGGCGACTTGTGAATCTAATGTTATTATATTATCATCAATAGTGAGGGTGTAATCACTATTTCGGTTGCAAGACCTTCCCGTTTCGCTTTTTATAATATCCCAAGTCGTTTTAATTACATTACTACTATTTTTAATTTTAGAACTCAAGTAGCGAGACTTGGCAATATAACAGACTTTTTTAAATAATTTAGAATAGTTCTTAACATATAAATGAAATTCTGCCGAGTTAGTGTAAGACCGCTCCTCATAGAGTTCATAAAGCCGATTTCTACTTTTATAAATACCAGTGGTGGCCCAGTCACTGAAAGAAGTGTTAGTATTTACTGTTAGTATTTGTTAGTAGTTGACAAACATCATCCACCGTTAGAAATAGATTTTCAGTTTGTAACGGTCGCTACCCTAAAATCTAAACAAACAAACTCCTTTAACTTCCGAGCGGCCGACTACGGATCAATCAATAGGAAACTTAGCGATGTTGACTGGAGACAGCTACTGGAATCGTGTTCTCATGTTGACCATATGGTCACTACTCTTTACGATCACTTAAATACCATCATAAATGAGCTCGTTCCTAAACGGAAGCGTCTTAACTGCAAATATCCACGGTGGTATACCAAATCTCTAATCAAAATCCTGAACGAGAAAGAGAAACTAAGGGACCGATTTAGGAAGTACGGTAATCCCCGTGACGAGATCGAATATAGAATTCTTAACGACCGTGCACGTGCTCTTATTAAAGATTGCTATAAGAACTATGTCTATAGAATGGAAAGCAATTTTCGGTACAACCCAAAAACTTTTTGGTCCTTTGTCAAAGCTAAAAACACGCGATCGTCCACAATTCCATCTTTGATAAAACTGAACGATTCGGTGGCTACCAAGGGCGAAGATATTTGTAATCTTTTTGCTTCGCAATTCTCCTCGACCTTTACTACGGTTACCAGTAATGGTGGACCATCCACTTTGAGCTCACATAGGTTTCCTCAACACACTCTCAGCAAAGTTCACTTTACTGAAAGAGATGTCCTTAAAGCCCTTCAAAGGCTAGATATAACAAAAGGTGCCGGTCCCGATGGGATACCTCCGATCTTCATCCATAAATGTGCTCGCTACCTGGCCCTTCCACTGACTCTAATATTCAATAGGTCCCTAACTACTGCCCTTTTTCCGTCAGAATGGAAAAAAGCAAATGTGGTCCCAGTGTACAAAAAAGGAGACAGATCTGATGCGACAAATTATCGTCCCATTTCAATGCTCTCTATTTTTTCCAAAGTGTTTGAGTGCCTAGTATGCCCCATCCTAATAGCCCACATAAAAGTACAGATTGCACCACAGCAACACGGGTTTTGCAGCAATAAGTCAACCACAACCAACTTAGTGTCCTACTTGAATGATCTGTCCGCTTCCGTGGATGCTGGTCTACAAGTTGATGCCCTTTATACCGACTTCAGTAGCGCCTTCGACAAAGTTGATCATCGAACGCTGATATTGAAGCTGGAAAACCATGGTGTTCATGGAAATCTCTTGGACTGGTTTAGATCATACCTTGATAAGCGGAAACAAAGGGTGGTGGTGGAAGGTTATCACTCCTCAGAATATGCTGCCACATCTGGAGTGCCACAGGGATCGCATGCTGGACCTATTTTATTTACAATATTCGTAAATGATTTACCAGACTGCTTTCGCCATAGTCAGTGCTCACTTTTCGCAGACGACCTAAAAATTTATCGCAAAATTGGCTCACTCGAGGATGCAGAGTTACTTCAATGCGACCTCAACTCATTGCAGTCCTGGTGTGACATGAACGGTATGGTACTAAATGTCAACAAGTGTCATCATATCACATTCACGCGTAAAAAACACATAATACCAACGCACTATACACTCGCAGGTACTGCACTGCGGAAGGTAGAGACCATTCGAGATTTGGGTGTTCTGTTTAGTGGTAACCTTTCATTTAATCTCCACTTCGACCAAATTATCGCAAAAGCGGCTAAAACGTCGGGATTTATTAAGAGAACCTGTAGGGAATTTAAAAGCACGATCGCCCTAAAAACACTGTACACTTGTCTCGTCCGTAGCACGTTGGAATATGCATCCCCGGTCTGGAACCCAATTTATAATGTCCATACAAACCGTATTGAAAGAGTCCAACGTAATTTCACGAGGTACCTCAGATTTAAAGACCACAGTTGTCCTTACAGAGCCGACTACACGCAGCGTATGCGACACTTCAAACTGCATTCTCTACAAGAACGTAGAACTTTAGCTGACATGGTTCTATTATACAAAATTGCTAACAGCTTAACATCTACTCCCGATCTGCTTGAACAAATGTACTTAGAGGTACCCCGCCGGGGCATGGTCAGATCGGTGAGAATAGGTAGAACATTCGCTAGCAGAAGTTGTCGCACTAACCTTGGTCGTTCCGCTCCGCTGAGTAGAATGATGAGCTCGTACAACGGGATCTGCTCTAACAGCCAAGTCAACATCGACATCTTCTCAGACTCACTAGCCCAACTTAAGTCGAAAATTATGAAATCAATAGATGATCCGTAGTCCCTTTTATTTTAATTTATTTTTTTCTTTACAAGTTTAGTCATATTATTTTATAATTTTATTTTATTTAAGTGTTTTAGTTATTATTTAATTTTAAGTTTAGTATTTTGTAAATCTGTACTAATTTTTAATTTTATATTAATTTGACATTCATTTTACGATTCAAATAAGTTAATTTCTGTTAATTTAATTCAATATTAATCTTATAATTTTAATTCATAAAATTAAACCCAATCAATTTATATTTATGTCATTATAATTCTGTCTATAAATTATTCTTAATTTGTTTATGTCATTTTTTCTTTACATTTATTTTATAATTGTTCGGTCGCGAGTTTGATCGCAAGTTTACTCGAACGCTCAATAGATGGCGTTGTTAGGAAAGAGCGCCATATATTATAACGCGGTGTCAAGATTTTCCGCCGATGAATGACATCAGTTTGATTTTTTTAAATATATAGTACTTGCTCATTACGGAGATAGTTGTTTTATTTACAATAAGTTCCCCGGGCTGTTGTCGAGTGCCAACCATATTTGGTCCTACCGAGTCGGATTGCGAAAAGTGTAATCGCGTCGACAAGTGAAGTGACAGTTTTGTGTCGTCTGGTGAGGCATAGAAACCAGGGTGGATCGCTCTGAAGTGCCTGTAAATCCCCGTGTGTGTGGGGGATCAGCGGAGTACAGCAGTGAGGTTGCAGCCGGCTCCGCCAGGGGGCGCCACCAGCATCGAGGCTCACTTCGTGCGGCAACGGCGACAACAGCAGAGTCCAGAGGGCAACGGGACATCAGCAACATCATCAAGAGTGACGTCACGGCCAGTGACGACACACTCAGCGGTACCAGCAGTGACATAGGAGCAACGACGTGTTTGGAGAAGGTTTGGCAGACAAAACCGTGAGTTTCAACCCAATGTAATTAATTGGTAGACTTTAAATTTCTCTCAGTGAATTTTGAAGATCAGTTTAGTGAAAATACAAAGTGCTCGAGACTTTTAAGATTTTAGTAGTAGACTTAGAATAAATTGCAGATAAAGTATTCTGGCGGGAAAACTATGCCCGATTTGTCTAAATTTAAACTTCTTTTGAATTTGATACGTAATTAATTCTCAATATTAATTACGTAATTATTATATGTTCTATGTTTATCGTGTTTAATTGAACACTTTTAAATATTTAATGGTTTTGTGTATCGACTTGTAATTTTTCGTCGGTTGCATTGTATTGATTTATTAAAATACCTCTGTAGCGTTTGTACACAATGGAGTCCTTGAGTAAATTGCAAATAAACAATAAATTGGTAATAGAAAAAGGTAGAATTAACTTTAAAAAATCACCCAAAGATCGACTCACACAAAGTTACATTGAGACTAGATTAGAATCTTTAGAGGTACAGTGGAAACAATTTGTTGAAACGCATAAGCGCATAATAGAAAAGGCAACCGACGAGGAATTAAAAAAGAATGTGTATTTTACGGCGGAAATATATGATGTTACTGAAGAGTTGTACATATCATATAAGTCCGAATTAAAAGAGCACTTACAACAAACTTGTCCGCTTAAAAGTGCAAATCCTAGCAATAATAACCAATCTACTCAAAATAATTCAAATGTGAAATTGCCACAAATTAGTTTGCCTACGTTCACGGGGCTATATTCTGAATGGGTCACATTCCGTGATTTATTTACGTCATTAATTCATAAAAACGTAACATTAGATGACGTTCAAAAACTCCATTATCTAAAAGGTCATCTCTCAGGCGAAGCAGAACAGTTGCTTCGACACATTCCTGTAACTGCATCTAATTACAATGAGTGTTGGTCAATTCTAAACAAACGATTTGACAATAAAAGATTTTTAGCTAACTGTATGCTCAAACGGCTTGTCCATCAATCGTCCATTAGTAAGGAGTCTTCGACCAATGTTAAAACGTTGTTAGACACGACGGTTGATTGTTTGTATGGTTTACGCAGTCTAGGTATTGACATTAGTTCATGGGATGCAATTGTTGTATATTTAAGCTCAGAGAAATTAGACAGCGAGTCCCGTAAATTATGGGAATTAAGAATTAGTTCAAGTTCTAACGATGACCTACCAACGTTTGAGGAGTTCAAAACTTTTATGGAGTCTAGGTTTAGGGCCTTAGAGTATTTAGACCCTAAAGCAAACAAAAGTGCTAAAACTGAAAATAATGCCAAATCTTTTCATGTCGCCTCTCAAGGTTGTGTATTATGTTCTGGCGATCATAAATTGTGTCATTGTAAACAATTTACTAAGAAAAATTGTGATGAGCGTCGTGAATTTGCCCGAGTCAGTAAGCTTTGTTACAACTGTCTAGGGACGAACCATTCCGTCTATTCTTGTCGTCAGCGTACCAAATGTCACCTTTGTAAGAAGAAGCACCACACACTGCTTCACCCAAAATCAACTGCTAATGCTGCTGAAATTGTTGATGGTTCAGCAGAAACGAAGGTGGTAGCTGCGAATGCAGCCACCTCTTCCAGTCAAAGCGATACCAAACCCATTTGTTGTTTTGCGGATGTTCACAACCATGGTCTGCTAGCCACAGCCTTGGTCAACGTTGAGTCGAGAACCGGTACTGCTGTTGTGTTAAGAGCTCTAATGGATCAGGGCTCTCAAGTCTCTTTCATCACAGAGGCTGCAGTACAGTTGCTTGGACTGAGAAAAACACCTGCTCGCACTGACATATTTCGACTAGGCGATGACGAGGGACACTCAATGCCCTCTAAGTGGATAGTTAGGTTTAAACTACAGTCTCGTGTAGATCCCACATTTGTCTTATATGTAGATGCGTATGTATTGAATAAACTCACATCTCATCTACCAGAAAAGAAGATTATTCAGGTATCGGCTTCGTTCTCGTCCTTAAAATTAGCTGATCCGACTTTCGATACGCCAGGGAAAATCGATTTACTTTTAAGTACGCGTGTGGTCGGAGAAGTTATGTTGGACGGTTTAGTCAAGGGTCCGCCGGGATCTCCAGTCGCTCAGAAGACTCATTTGGGATGGATCCTGTCAGGCGAGATCCCATCGTCGGCAATCTCTAGGTCAGTATGTTATCATACTGTAGTTCAGTCAGCGGATGTCAATGACCTTTTGCGTAAGTTTTGGGAGTTGGAGTCAGAGCCCTCAGTTCGTAGCGTGATCTTTACTGAAGAAGAACAAAAATGCGAGGATTTCTATTCCAAAACCACCAAACGCGACGCGACTGGGAGGTATGTCGTAAAACTACCATTCAAAACCGATTTACCCTGTTGCACGTCTGGTGGATCAGAGGTCATTGCCCGTAGGCGCTTTATCAACCTAGAGAAAAGATTAGTAAAAGAACCGAAATTTAGGACACAGTATAGTGCAGTCTTAAATGAGTATATTGATCTGGGACATGCTGAAGTTGTTCCCGAAATAGAGTTAGGTAAGAATGCGTGCTACCTACCACATCACGCGGTGGTGCGTGAGGATAAAAGCACCACTAAAGTTAGGGTCGTCTTTGACGCTTCATGTTCAGGCCACAATAGTGTATCATTGAATACAGAGTTAATGGTTGGCCCAACCCTACAACCCGAGCTGCGTCAAACTATCCTGCGGTGGCGATGTCACCCCATAAGTTTGGTTGCAGACATAGAGAAAATGTACCGTCAGGTAAAGGTTGCAATCGAGGACGCTGATTATCAGCGCATTCTGTGGCGCGACAATCCAAACGCTGAACTGAAGCATATACGGTTACTGCGTGTTACTTTTGGAACGTCCTCTGCGCCATACCTAGCGGTCAGGTCTCTCCAGCAACTAGCTCGAGACGAAGGAAGTGACTTTCCTCTAGCGGCAGAAAGAGTCCTTACATCGTTCTATGTTGATGACCTGTTAACGGGCTGTCAGTCTGCCGCTGAGGGAGAACTTATTTATCATCAGCTGAATCAATTGTTAGCTCGTGGGGGCTTCAAACTTCAAAAGTGGTCCAGCAGCAGTGACGAATTGTTATCCAAAATGAATGAGGATACTGCTGGGCAGGACAATCTCGATATTAAGATGGATGAGCTCACAAAAATATTAGGATTAACTTATCAGAGAAAGTCAGATGAGTTTAGATACGTTGTGCAACTTCCTCCACCCGAAACCTCCATAACCAAGCGAAAGGTAATCTCTGACATCGCTCGCTTATTCGATCCTCTTGGCTGGCTCGCGCCGGTAATAATAACAGCCAAGGTGTTTATTCAACGCTTGTGGTTAGCGGGATCCGAATGGGACGAGGTACTTCCAGATCTCCTCTTAAAGGAATGGCTTAGTTATAGAGACGACCTTTATCATCTTAGGAACTTCCGTCTGCCACGGTGGATTCACACGAGTCAACTCGACGTCTTGCTAGAGTTGCACGGATTCTCTGACGCATCTAATGTTGCTTACGCAGCCGCTGTCTATGTTCGGTGTATTGATGCTAATGGTCGAGTTCATGTTAGTCTTATCGCAGCTAAGACCAAGGTGGCCCCTGTCAAACAGGTATCCATACCTCGTTTAGATTTATGCGGCGCATTGCTGCTTTCAAAACTTCTGCGTGAAGTTTCCGACACCTTGGGTATCTGTAAGGAATACATGCATGCCTGGACTGACTCGACAGTGGTGCTCGCCTGGTTGAGCAGCCACCCCAGCCGCTGGAAAACATTTGTAGGCAACCGAGTGTCTGAAATACTTACCGTTATAGAAAATAGTCAGTGGTCGCACGTCCAGTCCAATGATAATCCTGCAGATATCGCGTCGCGCGGCGTGAATCCTGCAGAGTGCGTTGACCTAGAGTTGTGGACACAGGGACCTAGTTGGCTGAAAAATAAAGAGATTAATTACAGTAGAAGGGAAATTAAAGAAACTTACCTAGAAGAGAGGAAATCAGTAGTAGCATGCAATACAGCAGTAAAGGAAACAAGTGAGGATACCATAATTTTAAAATATTCGTCTCTTAGAAAACTTACAAGAGTAGTGGCCTATTGTAAAAGGTTCTTAAAGTTTAAAAATAAAAATTATAGCACTAAATTCAATAAATTTCTAACACCTTCTGAAATTCAAGGGGCATTACTTACCTGCATTAAATTATGTCAAGGAGAACATTTTCAATCAGAGATAGATAGTTTAAAGACAAAGGGAGAAGTAAACAAAAAGGGAGTACTTACCTCTCTCAATCCATGCCTGGATCAGGAACAGATTTTGAGAGTTGGCGGTAGGTTGCACAGGGCCAACCTTCACGAAAACTCGAAGCATCCTATAATTCTTCCTCGTAAGTCACATTTAACTCACCTCCTAATCGCTGACGCTCATGAGAGAACGTTGCACGGTGGGCCTCAGTTAGTTCTTAATTATTTACGATCCAAATATTGGATAATAAATGCAAAGAGTATCGTAAGACAATACGTGCGCAAATGTGTCAGTTGCATCCGTCATTCATCTCGGTCTGTACATCCTTTAATGGGGTCATTGCCCTCTGCTAGGGTCAATGTTAGCCGACCTTTCTTTAGAAGTGGCGTTGACTATGCAGGTCCTATTAGTATCCGTCCTACAAAGGGTCGCGGTTATCACTCAACCAAAGGATACATTTGTTTGTTCGTGTGTATGGCTACTCGGGCCATACATTTAGAAGTCGTCAGTGACATGACATCTCAAGCCTTTTTAGCAGCCTTTAAGCGCTTTACAGCGAGAAGAGGCCATTGTGGTGAGATGTGGAGTGATAATGGCACTACCTTTGTTGGAGCCAACAAGGAATTAAAGGCGCTGTTACGCCACGAAAGGTCCGGCATAGCAGCTGATATTGCCGATTGGTTGGCAACCAACGGCACAACTTGGAGCTTCATTCCACCTCATTCTCCGAACTTCGGAGGTCTTTGGGAGGCTGGAGTGAAGTCAACAAAACACCATCTCAAAAGAGTAATTGGTACAAGCACACTCACTTTTGAGGAAATGGCAACAACACTTGCTCAAATTGAGGCCTGTCTGAACTCCAGGCCTATTTCTGCAATCAGTACTAGCCCAGAGGATCCATGCCCATTAACACCGGGTCATTTTCTGGTTGGCGAGCCTTTGATTCTCGTACCCGAAATTAACTTCGAAAATTCAAATATCAGTACGTTAAGACGATGGCAATTGACTCAACGTATGGTTCAAGACTTCTGGCGTAGGTGGTCTCGTGAGTATCTGTGTCAGTTCCACCAAAGGAACAAATGGATTCATAAAACCTTAGAACCAAAGTTGGGTGAAGTAGTGTTGGTCATGGAAGATGATCTTCCACCTGCCAGATGGCTCTACGGTGTTATTACAGAAAAGCATGCTGGCTCGGACAACATCACAAGGGTTGTCTCTTTGCGCTGCAAGGGTTCGATAATAAAAAGACCTGTGTCAAAGTTAATTGTGTTGCCTACCACCCAATAGTTTGTGCTTACCTCATAAATAGTTTGTAAGTTCTTGTTTACTGTTATTTCTATTAATGTTAAGGATTATGTAATTGGTGGTTAAATTACAATTTAAGGTTATCATTAAGAATTTATGTTCTTTTATGTTTGTTATTTAGTTGTTCAAATCATACAGTCCACTAGTGTTTAACTTCCCACCGAATTATTGTCGCATGGTGGGCGGTCAGTTAGTTTTGTTTTGTTTAAACTGAATTCTGGACATTCTGTCCATGGTGGGCGGGATGTTCGGTCGCGAGTTTGATCGCAAGTTTACTCGAACGCTCAATAGATGGCGTTGTTAGGAAAGAGCGCCATATATTATAACGCGGTGTCAAGATTTTCCGCCGATGAATGACATCAGTTTGATTTTTTTAAATATATAGTACTTGCTCATTACGGAGATAGTTGTTTTATTTACAATAAGTTCCCCGGGCTGTTGTCGAGTGCCAACCAATAATACTTTTAATTAATATTCACAATTATATTGTAAAACTCGTTTTGTGTAAGATGTGCATGCCTGTAAGTGACTTATTTACACAGGACCCTTAATGTCACAATTTATATTATTACATTTGTAAATAAGTTGTTGGTGTGCCTTATAAATAAATAAATAAAAAAAAAAAAAAAAAAAAACATAGTTATTGTTAGAGTTTGGTTAACATCTATTATTATCTAGGCTGACTAAACTTGTATTATGTAATTAGCTTGTATGTTTCTAGTAAAATGTTTGTACCTATATAAGGTTCTAAGAAGCTTCAATCCAACTTCTTTATTGCGTTACTCTAATCTTATAGTTTATTCACTTTAATAAAGAAAACTTGTGTTTGTTAAACATTTTCTTATTACTAATGTTTCTATTAATTATCAACTTAGTTGACTTTGTTTGTGAGTTAAACTTGTGTACGATAGTACTGTAGGGTAGGGTGTAAGTGAATAAGAAGCTGTTTCATTTTCAATATTTTATTTTGTGTAAGTAAAACAATGTAATAGTTGTTTGCCGTGCAGGTGGGCAGCATGTTGGCAACACCAACAAAGCATAACATGCATTAGTCATAGCAATGATTACTTTTTGTGTTTGGTAACATTTTGACTTAATAGTTTTAAGTAGTTCTTTTTTTTTTTTTTTTTTTTATTTAGAATAGGTTCGCGTTTGACCACCATCTCACCTGATGGTAAGTGATGATGTGGTCGAAGATGGAGCACGCTTACCTAAAAGTAACCTATTCACTCTTGACTTAAAGACTCCTAGGTTATAGCTATCGGGAAACACAGACTCCGGCAGGGAATTCCACTCCTTAGCCGTACGCACAATGAAGGTATTCCCGAAACGTTAGTTCATTCATTCTGTTTCGCTCTCTATAGAAAAATCTCTCTCGAATTGGTTTGCCTGCAAAGCAGACGTGCTTTTTCTTGTGTGTGCCAATAAACTCTTAAGTGGTGAAAAGTAGTTTGAATTCTGCCATCAAGCCTCCGCCCACTATCCGCAGCACCGAAAAATTCATATACATATACAGTCCGCTATTCCTACAGACGGTGTTTAACCTTTGCCCTGAACGAGATGAGGATGTAGTTGTCGCTTCTAGAGAACCACTGGCAATAGCCAAGTTAGCAGCTTGGCATAATCTGTTATTTCGATCTCTTACATTACGTGCTTCTCTTGCAGCTGCTGCCTGTGCAAGAGTTTTGGATGCAGCAATCCGCTGTCTGTACTCACGTTGTATTTGTGCCCTTGTTTTTGAAGCAGCAGTTATTGGTTTTGCAAATGGCGTCGCAGAGGTAGATGCAACAGCTTCTTGAACCTCCATGGGAACAGGAATTGCCGGAAAGAGTGGCTCATTTATGAGATTGACACGCTCATCAGGTTGATCTGCAGTGGTGGTAGATTGTTGTTGCGCGTGTTGTCGTTGATTTCTAGTTTGAACGTAATTTGACTCTTCCCATGAACGAGATGAAGATGTAGTTGTCGCTTCAAGAGAACCACTGGCAATAGCCAAGTTAGCAGCTTGGCGTAATCTGTTTTTGCGTTGTCTTTCGTTTTTTGATTTTCTCGCAGCAGCCGCCTGAGCAGGAGTTCTAGATGCTGCGATACGCTGTCTGTACTCACGTTGTTTTTGTGCTTTCGATTTTGAAGCAGCGATTATTGGCTGCGCGAATGGCGTTGCTAAAGTAGATGCTACAGCATCTTGAACCTCCATGGGTTCACTCATCGAAGGTAGTAGCTCATTCCTGAAATCCTCCGGTTCGTCAGGTTGTTTTTCCATGGTGCGATTGTAAGCGGTTCTGCAAAATGAATCGTCGTTCGAAACAATTTAGAAAATTTTCTCATAAAATTCTTCGTTCAGAAAATCATTTTAAATTTACAAAATACTTAGATAAAATTTATTGTTTAAATTTCTACTCGACTGTTAAAATTTACTTTTTTATTTTATTATTTTATAATAAAAATTTTGTATTGACATTATTTCTTTCAGCAAGTAAACTGAATAAAATTTGTTGTTCAATTAGTTACTTAATTATTTTTGCAAATTTAATTGTAATTTGTTGTAAAAGAGTAATAATTTTGAGTAATTTATTATAAGAATAAACTGTGATTAAATTATTGTTCATAAATCTTAAATTTAAAATTTGGAAACATCATTAAAAATTTTGTAACTCTAGCTTTTAAAAAGCCCGCCTCAATGTGTTTGATATAGGAGAAAATTGTTCCCTTTGACGGCTGGCTGGTCCAACCTGTCATTTCAGACACGTTATTAATAACAACTTGTTATATGTGATATGTTTTAATTCTTTGAAATTATAGCTACGCTCCATAATTATTTCGATCGAATAGTAAAGCAATTGATTTTTTACTCATCGTGAAATAGTTCTGTTAACTTATTAATATAATTTTGTCAATTATAGCATAACCTACAATCGCTGCACTAGCGGACCGATGCTATTTATTTTAATGATGAAAGCACGAATATTCGACAATATATCACTGAACATATATTTCATATCGAAAGAATCATTACGTTTATTGCCGCAATTATCGTTGCTATAAACAATTGACACCACATTCACTTTTCACTGCACTTCGTACTTGACGAAAACATGTAAATGTATTATTGTATAGCAGCTGTCCACGCGGACGCATCGCTCACTCAAGTAGGAGAGAGACAGATGTCGAACGCTGCCGAACGCGGAGGCCGATTGTGCCTCTTTGTCGCTCGTTCCGCGCTCTCGCTTGCACTTCAAGCCTTAAACGGAACGCCTCAGAGCGAGGTAACGCCGCATGAGTCATGTATTTTCGTGCGTGCAGCCAGCTTCATCGAATTATAAGACGTTACGTCAAAAACAATACAAGTATTATTGTTACCTCCTTTTCTCAGTGAGAAAATCATCAAATGACTCCTCCCACAGCAAACTTGTACTTTTTTTTGCAAATTTGCAAATTGGTTATTAAATAACACTTTTGCACGTCATTTTTTTCGTAAATATTAACTAGATGAGGCCGGTGTTTCCTAACTGACTACCCTGAGAAGAAACACCGCAACAAATTCAGGGGTCCGTCTCTTTTAAAGTCCATAAAATCTATACTGGTTTAATCATATGGGAACCTTGTAGGTTTTAGTCTGAGGCGATCTTTTGAAGAAATATGCTAACAGATTTGAGTGGGCCTGTCCATACAGTGCAAGCATTTGTCAAATGACGTATAGCTCAACTTAGAACAAGGAGCTTAACGATTTGACGAACAATACCAAGGTAAGGACGTTTGGGTAGGCCGCAAAAGCATTCAAACTGCCAAACAATCATGTTTAACTGGAATAAAATAACCTACATAGTTCACATATTCACAATCGTTTAAGAAAATTATGTAGATTAGTCTAAAAAATGGCCTTTTGAAGAAAGAACCACACAGATTTGAGTAGACCCGTCCCGTCAGTGCAAGCCTTTGTCAGCATAAGACTACTACGTAAAGACTCACCTTGTTCCTTCAGTTACCCTTGTAGTCCGGGGCCGCGGTATTTATTTATTTGTTTCAACTTTAAGTACAATAGTGGTATAGGGGCGGACTTAATGCAACAAGGCATTCTCTACCAGTCAACGTTTGGGTTAAAAGACCACAATTTGGTAGAACGTTAGAACATTCCCAGCCCTATCGAGCCCCGTCAATGGATTTTTACCTCTCTAGATTTTTATTTTATTTGAAACAAAACTGCTATTACATTACATTACACACAAGACACTGACTCTGTAACACAGGTTATATTAGGTTTCATCTTTGTTACACTGTACACATTTTAAATTGAACGATTTATTTAATTTAGATTTCCAACAAAGAGTACTCCTTACAAGCTAAAACAGTAAAAATAGTTTTTTTTTAACATTGTGCTTCTTCTGTTGTCATGCACTGAAATATTAAAATAAATTATTTAACAATTATACATAAATTATAGCTAATAAAAATTAAAAATAAGATTAAACAATTACATTATGTTATTTAATTAATTAACATTTTTTATTAAATAATAATAAATAAATTATTTAACAATTTTATTATTTGACAACGGTTGTTTTGTTTGGATTTCACAAATGGTATATTAACCTTTGAAATCACTTGATTCAGTCACTAAGGCAAAAAATCCGCCCGATTACCTCCATCAATGGATTCTCTATTCTCGATTTTCTACTTCACAGTAAATCAGCTTAACTTATTCAAAATTGCGTTGGCGTTAACGTTCCCAGTTCAGGGGAACAGGCATCTTCTATAAAAAAGAATGGAATGGAAGAATGAAAGAATGGAATAAAGAATGAAAGAATGGCCGTAATCCCTCACGCGGGTCCAGAGCACGTTGCGAAGTGACAAATGATAATTATACATTTTCTAAATAATTATGTTAAAAATATACTTTTATACGACAATCTTTTTCGTAAATTCAAACTTAATGTGGCCGGTGTTTCCTAGCTCAGTCAAGCCCAAGGTAAATTTGGCTCTTTTAAATTCTCTACAATTCGTATTGCTCAAATAAACTACGTAAATCGAATTGAAATGTCTTTGAATTCAAAGGGTGTGATACGTGATTTCAAAAATGAAGCACCGAAGATCACGTCCCCGTAAGTTCACGAATACGAAACACTTAACAACAAATGCACGCTACCACGAAATACCTAACGCCGTAGCCATGGGATCTCGAATAATTAAATCTCTAATTTCACATACTCGAATCACTTTACAACGAATGCACACTAACAAGAAAAACTGAACAACGTAGGCATGCGATCTTGAATAACTAAAACTCGAAAAGTCTTCATAAAATGTTTTTATTAATTTAACAATCAAACGTTGCTTTTGCTATTTTAAACGATATTCTTTATTCAAACATTAATTTTTGAGAGAAATAAAACATATCATTCGAGGTACTTCCTTCGAGAACTATGGCATGTATAGTTCATAAATATTACCTATCGTATTCACAACTACTCAAAATATACAACCTGGAGAAGGTTATATATTTTGAGTGGGAGAAGGGGGAGAAGGTTGTACTTCCTTCGAGAACTAAGGTTCTCGAAGGAAGTACCTCTATTTACGCTGAAACAAGGTGAATGAAGCCGTGGTCCCAGCTAGTAAGAGAAATATATTTAGGTTAATATTTGAAATGGGCTTTTGAGGAAAGTACCACACAGGTATCAAGGACCTGTACAGTCAGTGTAATCATTCGCCACTTATTGTGAAGGAGCTCAACGATTTGACGAAGTAGAACATCTGCAGTACATAATCTCTCCATTTTCTCCATCCTCTGTGCTCACGACAGATCCTCACAAACAATTCCAATTTGTCCTAATGTTAGTATAAACGGGATGGAGCCGAGAAAAACTTTGCTCATTTATATAAAGCCGATGATACAGGGCTCAATTGTACTGTCATGTTGGCTGTTACTATGTCCGTCTGTCAAAAGTTTGTAATTTATTTCTGTACGCAATTTGTTATGGGGTGAGGTTAACCTCGATTTTTATTTTTAACTGAACTTTTTTAACTGTATTTCATATGAAATCTGTCAAAAATATTATATTACACAACAATGGCAGCCCCATTTCAAGTCCAGATAATTACTATCCATTTCAGGTTTCGTGGATGAGAACGCGGGATGCGGTAAGGACGCTAATTGTACCTATGTAATTTAGTTTCCTTTTTACGTATGAGTACTTGATATAATTACATCACATAAACCTAATTTAGTGAGACTATAACGTTGCTACTGAAGGGACACAGGCGTCCTCTCATAGAGAGGGTATAGACCGTAATCCACCAAGAGAGTATAGTGCTAGTAGGTTAAGAGGAGGAAATTTCTAATAAATAATGAAAGGTTATTGGGATATATTGTTAGGCTTTTCAACATGACAATCCAAAAACAATATACCTCCTTAACTACAAACAAGGCAAATGCGTAGTTTGCCACATTAAGGGTATGTCAATTCTCGTTGTGCTTTTTTATTTACTTTTTTCGGGATGGAAATTTTCAAATGACACCTGCCACTCTGTGTGGAGCGGAAGCTCTCTGATCTTTTCTATCTCTTTGACCTGAAGCTGCATTATCTCGTAAGACCATACCTAGCTTCTGGATGTATCTACAGTACATTATCTTGCGTGTTTTTTAAATATAGTTTACCACGATATATCTTGTGGTTAACTTTTTGTTTCGGGATTGATTTCTTTATTAGTTTTTTTTTTAATTAACTTTAATTCTATTCTTTAGCTTCGCTATCATCCACAGTTTATGACGTCGTATCGAGAGATGGAGGGGGGGGTGAAGGTTAAACCAACATTCTTGTGCTTTCGCCGGATTGATCGTCACAATGACGTTACACAATTTATCGAATGCCCGTTGGGGCGTCAAGAAAAACGTTAATCGCATTCATGTCAAAATGTATTCAGAAATTATTCTACTCGATATAGTATACGCTGTACTTAATTTATTTATTTGTTTTATTTTCGGACTAAGTTGCTAATTACAAGCCCCCACAGATAAATACAAAGTTATCTAAAAAAGACTATGTTTAAACTAAACTTGCATGATATAAAATAGACAGATGTGTTCTGTTCGACTACACAAGTTAACTAAAACAATTAATTTATGTTCAGGTGTGCAGTTCAACTCAAGTGCAAGTAGATGCCATGTTCAAAAAATGGCTTTGCTAAAAGCTTCCTTAGTGTGTTTGCATTGGTGCAAAACAAATCAATATCACGTTCACAACAAATTTTGTTGAAGCTGCGATTCGCACTACAGAAGTACATAGTTACATGGTGGACAATGGACATCCGACCCATACGCTCTAAACGTTTTAGGAATACTTTCATTGTGCGTACGGCTAAGGTGTGGAATTCCCTGCCGGAGTCTGTGTTTCCCGATAGCTATAATCTAGGGGTCTTTAAGTCAAGAGTGAATAGGTTACTTTTAGGTAAGCGTGCTCCATCTTCGACCACATCATCACTTACCATCAGGTGAGATGGTGGTCAAACGTGAATCTATTATCAATTTTTTTTAAAAGTAGGTATTACGCCTATAGTTAGTGATTATGTTCTAATATCTAGTGGTTACTCATCACATAGGACTAAGCAATTGAAAGATCGTAAATAAATAATAAGTAAGTAAGAACCTAAAGCTAAATTACAACAGCTGCACGGCAAGGGTAAGGTTAAGCAACGTTTACCGAGGTCGGTACATGTATGGGTGGCTATCTAAAGCCATTGGTCCCAGCTGTTGTTTATTGTACATCGTTGACAGTTCTTAAGAGAAAGCTCCCTAAATGAAACAATCATGCATACAATCAAAATGGAACTTTAGTATATGATTTATTGGATCTTTTTCTTTACATGTCTAGACCAGTTACGTAATTGGAACATTTTCTCTCGATTCATTTTTTAATCGATAATCATGTCTTTTTTAAAGATTATTCAAAATTTAATCAACTTTACTCGGCTTTTACGTCTTAAAATTAGTATTGACAGTAAGAAAATATAGTTTATTATCCAAATATAGGACATGTTTTCTCTAGATCAATTATATCTTTAGTTATAAACGAAATAAGAATTGAGACTTACGACATTTAGTTTCGAACCAGAACATGGTAAAAGAGCGCACGCGATATTCAACTTTGTTACTGCTGCGTTAGCGTTTAGCACACAACGGCAGTTTGGAAACCGAACATGGTGAAAGAGCGTACGCGATATTCAACTTTATAACTGCTGCGTTAGCGTTTAGTATACAACGGCCAAACCGGGGTGCATGGGGGCGGAGCTTGCGTGAAAATTATTTTAGAGTGTCTGTTCTTAAGGGTACTCAGAAGCCAGAAAATCTAACGCTAGTCTTGCTAAGGGGTATCATGTTTCCCAGTTAATGGGTTGTGGAGGTTAGACAAGCAGTTACTTCATTCAAAACACTAGTACTAGCTGCATCCGGTTATACCGGAAACTGGCCCTGACGTAGTTGGGAAAAGGCTGAACGGACGATAATCACGAGTTAAGAACCTGGTTAACACGTTCACTGTCCATGACCCACATGTGGGTCATTTTGGGTTGCAATAAGACGTCCGTGCCACACATGTGGGTTACTGCTCTTTTCATACATGATGGGTTGTAACTTCGTGGACGTAACAGAAACATACCAATATTGTATATGAACGTAGGAGCAGTGATATAGGTATACTAAGAAATAATGAGTCATCGATTTTTTTTTTATTTATTTAGTACTTACAATGCTCTGAAAAATTAACATAAAAATAACTGATGAAGGATGTTGTTTTTCTAATGACCTTCATTAAAACATGCAAGACACAGGGGTTTCTTGCAGAAAAGGCATTCTACGTCTGTCTTTTTTGATTTTAGACGTATAAAAGTAAACACAAGACTGAACAGATGTTGAAAAAGGTAGGGTTATATGATTGAATGATATGTCAAAAACTTTATTTCTCGTTTTTCAAAGCAAAGGAAATAGTCATAAATCCTTCCTTTAGCCATAGATAACGTAATTTTTCATAACTTTTTAACCTCTAACGTCCATGACACACGGGTGTGTCACTGAATTATCTGCTTCTACGTCCGTAACATACATGTGGGTCACTCAGCAAATTGGGGGTAAAGGGTTCTCCCCCTACTTTATGGCCCTTATGGACCTGAAGTGATATGAAGGCAATTATCTCAGTAAATAGGAACGAAAAACTAAATTGGACGTGAGACATAATTTCGATATTGCGGCTGGACAATGAACGTGCTTGAGCCATTTCTCTCGTCGATTATTTGACCCTAGCTCTATTACAGCAGTTGACGTGTAATCTGTTGTTTTTTTAAGAGTTTGGACAACAATTTAATATAATAAAATAAGAGGCCAGTCTGTTTATCCATCACAGGTAAACGTTTCAACTACAATCCAAGAACTCTAAATGCGTAAATTATATAAAAAAATGTTGACATAGATCCCATAAAAAAATCCATTTGGCGAACAATTGACTGACTAATTATGTTATTGATTGTATATTTGACATACAAATTACATTGTTTATTAATGTCCATGACATTTAATGAACGCCGGAAATGGCCGGATATTATCTATTATAATAAATGTCTATACATTTATGAAAAATGTAACCACTTCAAACTGAAACAATATTACGACAAATAAATGAATAATTAACTATTTTTCAAAGAAATGGCTCTTTGATTGAAGTTATTTAGAAATTGGTAACACAATACTTTTTCTCCTTCATTTCCGAATGAACGAATTTGAATGGATGACTAACATTTGTAATAATTATGATTTAAAAATATAAATCATATTTCTTGACACAAAGCTGACAAGAAAACCTATAAAGTATAATGTTTTAAGAAGCTTTTTAAAATATAATTATTAAGGAATCATTTATTGCTGAGAAACTAAATCGTGAATGTGACTTGATAGTTCAAGTCACGTTATTGTCTCACAAAATACCTGGACAAAAGCTTCCCTCCGCTCTTCCCTCGTCTCGCGAGCTTGCTAGTTATCCCTCCAGTTCCGACGAATACTATCCAGTTCGTCCCGCCATCTCCTTCCTGGCTTGCCGTGATCCTGCCTTTCTGAAGCAAACAGGCTGCCAAACTCAAGTAGGACAGGGCAGGACATGTCTGCTGAATGATGGACCAACTGTGGGCCAAAATTACAATTCTGAAAGCATAATTTCACAAATATCAGCTTGGCATCGAGGCAATATTTGCTAAATTATGCTTCAGTATGAAAGTGCATACTTGAGTCTATCGAGAAACGGGCCATGAGGCTCATTGGCAACGAGAAACTGGTCGAGTCAAAGCTCCAGAGCCTTGAACATCGTCCATCGGCGACGTGTTGGAAGCCTATCTATATGGAGGTTTTCTATCGGTTACATTTCGGAGAGTGTGCGATGGAATTGTACAATCTAATTCCACCAAGCACGTTCCATTATCGGACTACAAGACGAACGGCTATGCGCCATCGTTACATGGTGCAAATCCCACCCATACGTCCAAAACGTTATGGGAATACTTTCATTATGCGTACAGCTAAGGAGTGAAATTCCCCGCCGGAGTCTGTGATTTCTGATAGCTATAACCTTTCGGTCAAGAGTGAATACTGGGTAAGGTTACTTCTAGTTAAGCATGCTTTATCTTCGACCACATTATCACTTACCATTAGATGAGATTGTGGTCAAACGTAAGCCTATAAACAATAAAAGAAAAATACATGACGATAATCCGAACTAAACCTGACCTCATAAAATACATTATCCCAGAACTCAGTAGGAGTAACAGCGGCACACAACAAATAAATCATACCTATTGCAGTCGGTTTCCCATCCGCGGTCCAAACGACTATCCAATAGGGATGCCCCCTCCCTTCCCCCTTGGCTGGTATCAAACGGTAGTTAGGCGGTGGTCGTGTTCGCAAACGAAAAGTGAGGTTTGAGTTTAAAAATAGACTGCGGTAAATATGTATTTGTTTCTTGTTTTGGTTTGTTTTGTGTTTTATTTTCTGGTTTGAGTATAATTGTTTTGGTTTCTGTATCAGGAGGCGGGAGAATTTTTATCTATCAGTAGTGCTCACGCGGGGCTTCGCTCCCGTGGATTCTATCACGGTAAAAACATAACTCTCCTTTTTTGCACTCGCGTAAAAAGTAGCCTATAACCTTCTTCAAGCTTCAAGCTACTTCCATACCAAATTGCATCCAAATCCTCCCAGTACTTTCGAAGATTAGCGCGTTCAAGCAAACAAACAAACATACAAACAAACTTTTCCACTTTATAATATTAGTATAGATAAAGAAGAGGTCTTGTTCAAGCAATGCGAACGTTAAAGGCTGATTATATATATGATTATTATAGTAGTAGCTGTTGAAAGCGAGGCCTTTTATGTACTACATAAAACTAGAGTAAAATATGTGTGTAATTTTCTAAGAAACTATATGTCTATCATGTCTAGAATTTTGATGACTTTGTACTAAGTGAACAACTTTATCTCCACATTGCCCTTTGAATCAACTCTTTGACATCTCCCATCACTGAAGTATAGCTGTTTTGAATTATGATACTTTTTCCCTACAATACACCTTTAAGAATTTCTATGGAAAAATCTGTTCATATTTCAAACGTCTTTATTTCAGGAAAGGAAAACCATAGAAACTAGATTAAAAGTGCAATGATGAGAACAGGAACCATACTTTACAATATATTTATTTCAAATTGATGATTTTGTCAACAGATTATTCAAAATCCAGACCTGATAGACACATAGTTTCTTTAATGATTATACACTCTATGGATAATTCTTTATGATATTATTATTGTTTTAGAAGTTAATTTTTTTTTGTCGACCAGTGTTATTTACTATTAACGTTTTATACAAAAACGTAAAATGGAATGAAATGTAAATATATATTATTATGTAAAGTTAAAAATATAACGGCAGTGCACAAAAATAACTACAACACCATCTTGAGCCGTCCACCATTATGGACTTAAAGGGACTTTTTGGATTTTTTAATTTACTTTTTTTACTGTAAGCGATCATCTTAGAACACTCATGCAATGGCCCACCTACAGCAGACTTGATTAAGATGATCCATCGCATGGGTGATCTACCGCGTGGTCTGATGCTTGGCTTATCCTGAACAACAAGGCGTTCGACGGAGTCACTGTCCCGCCTTGAGAGAGACGTATTCGAAGAACTTGCTTAATCGAGCAATCTGCTTGAGGATATCTGCTTCAAAATTCAGTAGCAAGATTTGACCGAACGAACTAATAATAAGGCTAGTTCATGTAAAAAATGCGGTTCAACGCATCAATTTTAATCCCGATCCTTATCGATCCCGTGACAGATCCCAGGGGACGTGCACATGGCCTGCTGCAGTGGAACCCAACATTTTCTGTGACAAGGTAAAATGTATATCGCGAACGGCGAACACTACGTAATGATGTAGGGTGAAACTACCGTATTCAAAATATATTCTTTGTGAAAATAGAAATGTGAGACTACTGCGTCAGTTTAAATGTCCAGAACAAAATTCCTGTGGATAGAAGTGTTTTATAATCACTGGCAATACAGTTGGCGCAGTGATTAAGTGATGACGGCTACTAAGCTGCGTGTCGCATGTTCAATTCCCGCTCAGAACAAGTATTTGTATTCCAGCTGTAAGTGAAGCGGAAGGCAGTGTCAGACTTGTACTAAATAAAAACCTACCCGTTACTTCAGTTACTCTCGTGGTCGGAGGCCGCAGTATCTCGTTAATCTCACAACCCTGGCAGACATTGGCTTTATTGAGCCCTGTCTCAAGTGCTGACTGCTTTTAGAGATGATGACGCCTTCAACTTGGTAGATCAACAGTATCTACTCCAGACCTTTCATCATTATCTTTTATGTATCAAGTGTAACTTAATTTAACATAAAATACAAACTAGAATAAAGTATCAAAAAATTGATCCTCAACGCTGTCGGCTGGCAACGTACCCATGATACTGGCGGCATTGCCTCGTTGTATGGCAATGCTTAGCCGTTGAACAAAGAAATAGCCAGCCTTTGGGTCGCGGGAAGCGTCAACGAGCCTTTTCGATATATTTATCTTTTATTATACATAGATATTATATTTTTTTCTAAAATGTTAAATACTTCAGACTCCAGTTTCATATACATCAATAGAATCTCATCACACTGAATAACTTTAGTCAAGGCGCATTTCCATATCTCGCATAGTTCAGCTGAGCTTTTAGGGTTCTTATCAGATACTTCAGACCTTATTTTTTTTAGTTTCAAAAGAAAGGGCTAACCACGCTTTATAAATTTTGTGAACACAGCATATCGATAACTTTAATAGTTTGGCTAGTCTGTTACGGTTTCTCTTCAGGGTCAACAAGTACTCCAGATCTTCCATGATCCTAGTTTTGATAGTTTTTTTTTTGTTTTTCTTTAGCACTACACCCTATCTCTGTGCCAAATTTCAGCTCTCTACGTTTATGGGAAGCACGAGTACCAGTTCTATTTTGAGTTATCAGTGAGTTTATGAATCAATGAGTGTCGAATTAGCACGACCTTACTTTTGTATAACTTATCAAATAAATAAGCCACAAACATGAAATTTTGTGGTTTGAGTGCTTAACTTAGTAGATGCCGATTTCAGCGATTTCAGCCCCTATTTGAAGACCTCTTGATAGCAAGAGGTCTTCAAATAGGGGCGTGGAAATACGCTGAAATTATTCCAGAAAAGAATGGTATGACAGTATTTGCTTCGAGCACGACCTATCGCAGATAAAATAAACATGACCTAGGCTTAATGTTACGGCCTACTGTTTAGTGTTAACAAAACGGCAAACACTAGTGCCACTTTTACATAACAGATTTGTTTAAGGTAAGATCCGTCATTCATATTGGTCCACACACTTTGACCTAATCGGCGGTATTGTATTCTTAACGAACAAAGTCAATCTTAGACATTTCCTCAATTTTCCATACGCAAGTCAACCCTTTGGGCTAAGTAACAATACACACCGGGGTTAATGACCTATAAAGCTCCGCTGATTCGTTCCCTAATGTGTTTTTAATGGCGTACATTTTGCTATTGAACTGTCATTTAATATGGCTAACAGAATTTACGGGAACATACGAAGCTTTGTTAATATTTGCGGCGAGAATTTATGACGACTTTTGGGTAATTATTGCGGGAATATTTACTGAGGTTTTTTTTTGTTTTCATACAGCCTGTATTTTGCCGACGAAAAATGTGGGGTTCTGTCCACAAATTGGGCAGACATTTTGAACTTTGGAATGAAATAAAATAAAAGCCTTTATTATCTAGGGGTGTTGTCCAGTTACTGAATTGTGGAACGTAGACTAAAATCGGTTAAACTAGTAACTGTACCGATATCGACAGTAATTAAGACGACGTCCCTTAAAGCAGAGAAAAAGCAGTGATCCATTCCAATATTTCAGACAAAACTTACGAAACTTACATCATAATATTATCGACTATATCGAATAACTAACAATAAGAATTCTTAAATAAAATACTATTCAATACAATTTGAAAAAGTGTTGACGATTTCTGAATCAAATAATTTTATTCATTAAAAATTCTGACTAATGGATTCTAAATTCAAATTCTCCACAAAAATAGTCCAGTGAGTATTAAACTTAGGATATTATGATTAATTTTTCTAAGAATAGAACTTTAGTAAAGTATTTATATTTTAGGCACGTGGCTTGAAAAAAAATGTCCAACTGAATATGAAACAGTCACATTCTATTTTTGAATAAATCAACCCACATTTATTTTCGGCACTTCATATTTACGTCTGCGTGTGACTTCAGAAAATAGGTTTTTTATGAATGAAATCGGCAGGTATACAAATGTCATTGACAACCAATGTGTTGGCAATGATATACAGATGCCTCCAACTGTGACATTTCTTTTTCGGTCTGCGAATAACTTATTTGTATATATTATTTTTAAGTATTTTTGCGTTTGTTTTGGATCGTTAATTTTACTAAAAGGACGGACATGACTGTAAGAGACTTGTTTATTCAAGCTCCTCTCGTGAATGTCATTAAATTATAAGTCTTTAGTGTGCCTAACAAAAAATCATAATCCTATTATCCGAACAAATATCTTTAAGAAAATTTTCCTCACACACGTAGAGGTCATCAGACAAAATGTAAATCTACCCTCAACATAAATTATTCTAAGGAAGTTGGTCTAACAAGCCGTCGAGTACATCTCGAGTGAATAAGGAGGGTAGTTATAAATCTCTGCGTTTGTTCTGAGCGTGAAAAGATGAAAAAAGTAGATTTGAGGGTAGTCGGATTTTTATGTTATTACATGGTCTGCTGACTAGTTTTCTCAGCAATTAGAATAAATGGTCGAAAAAACTTTTTGTATTTTTTATTTGATTTCTTCTTCTTGATGTCTTTATACAATTAACTTTAAGAAAAGACTTTTTGATTTTGCTGGGCAGGGACTATGTTATTAGTTTTTTTTTTTTTAATATAAGTATATCTTAAGGTGACTTACTTCAGTAATAAATACAGTATGGACTGGACTAGGGCTGCCATCCGTCCGGCTTTCCCCGGTTTTGTCCTAGTTTGAACATCGTCCGGGGTCCGGGGGCGTCCGGGGGAGTTTTCCTATAAGCGTCCAGGTAAAACCCGGACACGTTTTGGTCTTACGGGCAACAATAAGCACGGTCTCTGTATTTAATCTTATTGTTTTTTTACGTTGATTAATTAAAAAGAAAGCCAAAGCCTATTATTAAAAAACATGTGTGCAATTCACACGTGGTGAAAGTGAAACCTTCACAAGTTTCTTTTTACTGCCGTTTTTTCGTGTCATAAAATTTCAAATCACAACGATCCTAAAGAAGTTTTCACTTCAACAATGTTACCAGTAAATAAAAACCATAATTAAACCTCATAGTTTTTAGTTTCAAGTACAAAAATGTATTTTTCTACAATGTCCGAGAAAAAATTGCGATTTTACTCAAATGTCCGGGGATTATGAAGTCTTTGTCTGGGGCCGGCAATTTTGGTGATGGCAGCCCTAGACTGGACAAATATCACACCCTTTTACAAAAAAAAAATGTACGAAGCATTTGGGAATAATTATCGAGATTCTACCATACCTCAGAAAACAAGTTAAGCTGTTAGTCCCGGCTTTTATTTGTAAGTAAATCTTGGACAGACATTACGGGTAGACAGAAGTCAGAAAACATTACACCAGTCCTGTTAAAGGGTATCGTGAATCACGTACCCAGCTGCTGGCTTGTGGATATTATACAGGCTGTCGCTCTATATAAACAACTCAATCTGTATCAAGCCTAGGTTCGGTCGTGTATGGAGTACTGCTCTCATCTTTGGGATGGATCTACCAAATACCAACTGGACGCGCTTGAGTCTATTGAGAAACGGACCAAGAGACTCATTAGCAACGATGCACTGGTCGAGTCAAAGCTCCAGAGCATTAAACATCCACGACGAGTTGCAAGTCTATCGGTTTTCAATCGGTGACATTTCGGGAAGTGTACGATGGAATTACACAATCTAATTCCGCCATGTCCGTTCCATTATCGGACTACAAGACAAACGGCGATGCGCCATCGTTACATGGTAGACATCCCACCCATACGCACTCAACGTTTTGGAAATACTTTCATTGTGCGTACGGCTAAGGAGTGGAATTCCCAGTCGGAGTCTGTGTTTCCCGATAGCTATAACCTAGGAGTCTTTAAGTCAAGAGTAAATAGGTTACTTTTAGGCAAGCGTGCTCCATCTTCGACCACATCATCACTTACCGTCAGGTGAGATGGTGGTCAAACGCGAACCTATTATCAATAAAAAAATAATTAAAAAAAAACACTTGTCAAAAGCTGCGTCAAGTTAGACTAGAATTCGACCTCAACATGGTTGTGGAAAGGCTAAGCAGATATCGAGTAGCATATTTGCCGGCTTTTTATGCCACTTACAAAAGTAGGTCCCATGACGTTTAAAATAGCCCGCTATTGTTATTCCAAGTCCTACGATGGTCAATAGCAAAGCGAGTAGTTGGAGATGTGGGCGGAAACTATTGCAGAATACTGCGTGGGATCACCAGTCTTATTCAGTTGTTACGTGGGAACTGAAATGCAATTTCATATTCTAACAAGCTTGTCTGTACTGAACTTTAAAACACAATGTTAAGTTTCACTGTTTAGGGTTCCGTTGCCGAATGGCAAAAAACGGAACCCTTATAGTTTCGTCATGTCTGTCTGTCTGTTCGTCTGTCCATCCGTCCGTATATCACAACCATTTTATTCCGAAACTATTAGGACTATACATGTCAAACTTGGTAGGTAAATGTATTCTGTAAACCGCTTTCCAATTTTAAGAAAACAATTATAAAATACCTAAAATGAAGGGTGGTTCCTCACAGGGAATTGAAACAGATTTTTTCATGAAACCTATGCGTGTGTGGTATCTTTAGAAAGGTCTTTAAAATAACATTGAGGTTTTTAAAACTGCTTTTTCTTAAAGTCAGTCGTTTGAAAGATATACGCTTCCAAATTGGTAAAATGTGTTTGTCTATCTGCCCTCTATCTATACTAATATTATAAAGCGGAAAAGTTTGTTTGTTTGTTTGTTTGCTTGAAAGCGCTAATCTTCGAAAGTACTGGGTGGATTTGGATGCAATTTCGTATGGAAGTAGCTTGAGGCTTGAGGAAGGTTATAGGCTACTTTTTACGCGACTGCAAAAAAGGAGAGTTATGTTTTTACCGTGATAGAATCCACGGGAGCGAAGCCCCGCGTGAGTACTAGTCTTCTATAATAATGGAGGCAAAAATAGGATGCTGTAGATCTTAATGTAAACTTTCAATGAAAATTAGCTTGAACGAGATCGGGTCAGCAGATTTTCAGATATAGCATGTTTTCTAAAACCGCAAATATAACTTTGTAATTTATACGAATACTATGAAAAACAAAGTTATTTGGCGTGGTTACTACGGAACGCTTCATGGGCAAGTCTGACTCGCCCTTGGCCAATTTTTGTGAATTGGCTCCACTGTTGTTGCCAAAAGTCGGGGACTTGGGGTCACCACTTTATTGCTACGTTTGAGCACTATGTTTAGAGATTATATTTAAGGTAGCAGAGATTTAATACACAACACTTTGGAGATTGAGTTAGGGAGAGCAATGACAAGGCGTGAAGTCGCACTAATAATGTGAATATGAATATTCTTTACTAAAATAGAATTGTTTATATATAATTCGTAATGTTTACGTAGGTCATTGTATGAGCGCGGCTCTCAGGCACGCGTCTAGATCTCGTATGTTTGTTTACATTATAATTAATTTATAGTATTTAGAAAAGTATTCCTCTTTGTTCATTGTATGTGCGGTTGGTTATCAAAGTGAAGGGTATGCTACGTATGCTACAAATCTAACACCAGCCTTGCTATCGTATTTATTGTATCGAGTTACCCGACTAATGGGTTGAGAGGCCAGATACCTAGGAAGTTACTAAATCCTAGTACTCAGCTGCATCCGATTAGACTGAAAACCGATCCCAATATAATCTAGAAAAGGCTAAGCAGATCCGAGGCATTTCGATAATTTCCTTGAAAATTGACCCATCACGCTGTTGTTATTAAGTTTCGAGCTCTTCTCTTCTGCAAGTGATGCGACATTAAGAGGAGGCTCCTTAAATTGTGTGTAACTTTGCATTAATATTCTGAAACAATCACGCGTACAATCAAAATGGAATTTTAGTATATATTTATTGGATCTTCATGTCTAGACCAGTTTCGTAATTGGAACATTTTCACTCGATTCATTTTTTAATCGAAAATCATGTCTTTTTTAAAGATTATTCAAAATGTAATCAAGATTACTCGGCTTTTATGTCTAACATTAGTATTGACAGTAAGAAAATATAGTTTATTATTCAAATATAGGACATTTTTCTCTAGAGAAATTATTACTTTAGTTATAAACGAAATAAGAATTGAGACTTACGACATTTAGTTTCGAACCCGAATATGGTAAAAGAGCGCACGCGATACTCAACTTTATTACTGCTGCGTTAGCGTTTAGCACACAACGGCAGTTTCGAAACCGAACATGGTGAAAGAGCGCACGCGATATTCAACTTTATTACTGCTGAGTTAGCGTTTAGCATACAACGGCCTAACCGGGGTGCATGGGGGTGGAGCTTGCGTGAAAATTATTTTGGACTGCCTGGTCTTAAAGTTTGACAACTCTTTATTTATTTATTTAAACTTTATGTACAATATTGTGTTACATAGGCGGACTTAATGCAGCAAGGCATTCTCTACCAGTCAACCTTTGGGTTAAAAAAAAAACCTTGTTTTCAAACAACAAAAACAATTTTTCGGTTCATGTTGGGCAACTAATTCGAACAAATATAATTCAAACAAACATTAAAGAGTCAGTCATTACCTAAAAATATTTAATTGTCAAACTGCGTGAAATTTGGGCATGTCAAACTGCGTGAAATTTGGGCATGTCAAACCACGCGGAATAATTCTAATTATTTCGCAAACGAACTGTTTTCATTAAAACAACACAATTCAAAAATCAAATTACTTAACAAAATTGCTTTAATTAAATGGCTTAAAATGTCAAAGACTTTTCCTCTTTCGTTGTTCTTCATTGTAAAAGAAAGAAATAACATTGTGATATTTTTTTCTTCTATTTAGAGTTTTTGATGATTTCTTGTGTTAACTTCAAGATATTAAAAAAGCTTTTCAAATTTTTATTTACTGTGTAAAAAAATTCGGAGACGATATTTTTAAGGCTTCGCGTAATATCTATGCACAATTATCGTAAATATCCCGTTTCAAGTTCTAATTATACCGTTAGTGACCATGATAGCTTAAAAACTTATATATCTATAACATTGCAAAATGAATACACACAGGTTAATCATTTTTTATCCTTTTGTATTATCTTTTCATAAAGGCAATTTATTAGTTCGAATTTTGCCGACGATAACCAAAGTATGTACAGCTTGGTATTATTATGATCCACATTAATAAGCAGGCTAGCAATATGAGCCCGCGCACGTTACGTTAGCGTAACGTCAATAAAAACGTAACGCCACGTAAATCCGTAATCTACGGAGATCAGACCGTCACAAACAATAATCCTATAAGCGTGATATGATAGGATATACGGGTACAAAGAACGGTGAGCTTGTCTTACGTGTTATTAGAAATAGCACATCTCTCACTCTCTTTCGGTTTTGAGACAACAAAACTACTACATATTGAATACCTTTTAATTTTAGTATACTTGATAAATGTTTTAATATTTCTTACGGACGTGATCATCAAGGGCTTTTTAAAATTAATATAAGCTTACTCAGTTAGTCACTATCTAAGAAATTCATTACCTAGTCATGCTCATACAATATATTTTTCTTACCATAGTTTTTAGAGTTCCGTAGGCGAATGGCATAAAACGGAACCCTTATAGTTTCGTTATGTCTGGCTGTCTGTCTGTTTGTCTGTCTGTCTGTCTGTCTGTCTGTCCGTCCGTCCGTTCGTATGTCACAGTCATTTTATTCTGAAACTATTAGACTTACACATATGGAAGTTGGTAAGTAGATGTACTCTGTTAACTGCTCACCGATTTTTATTAAAAATTAAAAAGAAATACAACATTCAGGGGGCATCTATACATAGAAATTAAACTAAAAATATTTTTTTTCATCAAACCTATATGTGTGTGACATTTATAGACAGTCTTTAAAAATTACGTTGAGGTTTCTAAAATCATTTTTTCTTAAAGTAAATCATTTAGGTATTAAGTTGGTTGTTTTGTTTGTCTGTTTGTCCCAATCCACTTCGCGCAGGTACGTTGGTATTATTACGTTCACTCTTATTTACAACCAAAGGAACAATTCATTGAACGATATGAGGCAGAACATATTTTTGTTTACCAAGTTTTATGTATAGAAAAGAATTTGAAGTACAACAGGAGTATGCCGAGTATGTTAAGAATTGTCATAATGAATTATGAGTTCTCATTAGCTATAATTGAGCTTCCTTCAAAACACCTTTTTATTTCGGGGGAAAAATTATCTGATTACTCAATACCAAACTTCTACTGAGTAAAAACCTGGAATTTTTTTTGTGATACCGCCCCAGAACCTAAGCGCAACTGAAGAGACGGAGTGGGTTTTTAGTCAGTAGAACACTCCCTTCCACTCCTCCCTGAGTGACATGTGCCATTCGATGATTTCTCCCCCAAAAATATGCAGAAAAAATAATGTTTTGATATAATAAAAAAGGTTATTAAAAAAAACTGAAAAACCCGCCTGCTCGACTGAAAAGCAAGAAACGAGCACAGCTTTTTAGTTTAAATATTAATTTAAAGTTTTTCAGTCCTTTGATACGATTGAATTCCGTTTTAAAACGTTATATTTCCTATGAAAGCAATCTCAAAATTATTTTTAAAGATCTATTTAATGATACCCTATTAGACATAGTTTGTCGTTTTTAGATTTTTTATTTTTGAGAATATGGCGTCTGGTTGTCGCTGTGGTAATTTTTTGATTATTTTATCCAGTAACATTTGCGCCATTAAGACAAATCCAACGACGTATCATTTATCAAAATCCGTTCACTGGTTTAATAGTTACGAGGGAACAAAGGAACGGACATACATACGCGGTAAAAACATAACCCTCCTCCTTGCTTCGCCGCAGTCGGGTAAAAAGGCATGGGAGCATATGCATATCAAAACAAAACACATGCCAAAAACTGAATCTGCGTCAAACGTCTGCCCTAAAAAACGTGATCACTCCACCATTATGCTCCTGTTTATGAAAGCTTTCAAAAAACATTTCTTTACTGCCACTAATGGTTTTACCCACACACAAAAGTCCCCTTTAAACAAAATTTAATGGAATGAAAACCTATTAACTGAAATTTATTTAAAACGAGGCCCTAATGATGTCAAAGACATGCGTGATAATGTTAATTGATTTACCAATGCGTCCCATTGTATAGTACTGTTAGGAGCGTTAACTTTTACGGCGTATATTAAGAGGGATAACTGTCAAAATGATGGCGTAATGAAGCTTGTGTGGTGTTGTCGTAGACGGCGCGTCGTATGATTGCTTGTGGGAGAAAATGAAGAAGATTTTTCTTGAGAATACGACGTTATGGCTGAAGTAATGAGACACGGTAGTTTGTTCGATTTAGTAACTAAATTAAAGTGCATGAGTTTTTCAAGAGATTTTTTGTTGAACCGAGCGTTTTTAATTTTGTGTGTTCACAGGTTCTTGTTTTTTTTTGTGGCATAAGCCAATGTTCTCTTTTTTATATTTATTTATTTATGTACACACATGACACTTACAGAAGAAAACATATAAATACAGACAAAAGAGCACAAAGGTGCTGCTTATTTCCTAAAGAATTTCTTCCAGCAGACCTGCGACAGGAGAGTTTAAGAGGAGATGATAGACACAATGTGTATACTAATTACGATAAATAGAAAACTTAGCTAATAAACAAATATATACATACATAGAGTTAAAATACATATTTTTATTAATGCTATAAAAATATACAACGTGTAACGGAAACCCCATATCTATCCAAAAGGGCTGAAGACAACATCTGGTTTGGAGTCTCTATGCACAGTTTCAGCACAAAATAACTGACTCAAAGAATTGATACCAAATTATTGGTTTCATATATTTCTTGAATACCAATCATAACAAACGTGTCACAGCACTACGAGGGTCAATAACGTTCCACGTCACTAGCCAATAACACGATAATTCTTTTCGTTCTTCTTAATTTGAAAAATTCGGTCTCTGGTATCAGTGTATTGGAATTTGTAACAAGTTCTACACACGTAGACTTTTTTTTTTTTTTTTTTTATCGTGGTAAAATTATCAAATAAGTTCTCCCACTCCGGGCAGGGTGGGAGGGACTGTCAGAGTTTTACTGACTAAAATCCACGGTGTTCCTTCAATAACCCTTTACGTACCGGGGTCACGGTAACGGGATGAGTCCCACGACCCCGGCAGGCTTCGGCCCTCTATGGGGGGGCCTCGTCATATTGCTGACGCTCTTTGAGGCGCGCGTGGAACACGACGCGCCGTCGACCCGGGCATGGTCCATGGTCGGACAGCGAGTTGCCCTTTACTCGCTGTCCGCATGCCCGCGCCTACGGTGGCCGGAGATCGTCGGCCGACGTCCGACGCCGTGGGCGTCTACCACTGCGGCTGGGCTGGAGGGAGGACGCCATCCTCTCCCTCACGCGGCCCGCCTCCTCCTTCGGAAGCATGACTGCTTCGCAGAAGGAGGCGACCGCTTCCCACTCCCTCTCGCCCCGCAGCATGGCCTCGACCAATGCCGGGCGCGAGAGGTCTCCGCCTATCGCCGCCGTGAGGACACGTCGGTGCTCTGCCCAGGCGGGGCAGTCTTGCACCGTGTGCTCTACGGTGTCCTCAGGGCGACCCTCGCAGTGGTGACACCCAGGCGTTTCCTCCTTTCCCATCAGACACAGGTACCTCCCGAAACTTCCGTGTCCGGTGAGGACCTGCGTCATGCGGTAGGTCAGGACGCCGTGACGCCGATCTAGCCACTCCTCAAAGAGGGGTCTTACCGCCGCAATTGCGGCGTGCCCGACACACGTAGACTTAGGATTACAAAACCCTTGCCATATCGTTTGTTATCATCCGAAGAAGCTGTGCACTTGGTATGTATATACACTTTAAATTACACGTTGTATATACCTATAATTTTATAAAATTACGGGATATTAGATAGGTCTTCCTTCTATGGTGGTTCTTTCGTTCAATGGAATTTTAGTTCAATGCTCGACGTAAGAAGCTCGAAGTTTGCATGGCAACAGCCTTGAAGTTCGATCATCAGGGTTAAAGAACGCTTACCAAGGTCTGTCCGTGGATGGGTGGGCATCTTACCATGTCGAGAAAACTCCGTGTTTCTGAAAGCACGTTAATCCGTTGGTTGGCTGCCATTTTTTAGGGTTCGGTAGCCAAATGGCAAAAAACGGAACCCTTATAGTTTCGACATGTCTGTCCGTCTGTCTGTCTATCTGTCTGTCTGTCCGTCCGTCCGTATGTCACAGCCATTTTATTCCGAAACTGTTAGAACTGTACATGTGATACTTGGTAGGTAGATGTATTCTGTGAACCGCTTTCAGATTTTATGAAAAAAATAAAAATTTAAAATAAAGGGGGGCTCCCCATACATGGAACTAGAACTGAAAATATTTTGTTTCATGAAACCTATGCGTATGTGATATCTATAGACAGGTCTTTAAAAATGATATAAGGGTTTCTAAAACCACTTTTTCATAAAGTCAATTTTTTAAAAGATATAAGCTTCCAAAGTGGTAAGAAATTTTTAAGTTTTTTTTTTTTAATAAATATATCTATTATAATTACAACGGAACCTTTCATAGGCGAGTGAGACTCGCACTTGGCCAATTTTTTTTTAAAGATGACTAGCAATGTGGGTAGAATTCACATTACTAGCAATCTTGTTAACCCCTCCAACTAAGCTATATATGCTTGTGTCTGGAGTGGGTTCACGTCAATAGTGTAATGGATGGGGTTCGACAAGTCCGACACCTTATCCATTAGGCTATTGACGCTTAAACTTTTGACGATTTGAATATCTTTGAGTCGTTACGGATAGCCAGAAACAAAAATTCTGACATCAGTCTGTCTGAGTTTGTTTCGGTGTTTCTTCTCAGGGTAGTCAGGAAACACCGGCCTCATCTAATTTAAATTTACGAAAAAAAAGAGTAAAAGTGTTATTTAATAACCAATTTGCAAAATAAAGATCATTTATCGGTCGAAGATGGAGCACGCTTACCTAAAAGTAACCCTTTTCACTCTTGACTTAAAGACCCCTAGGTTATAGCTATCGGGAAACACAGACTCCGGCAGGGAATTCCACTCCTTAGCCGTACGCACAATGAAAGTATTCCCAAAACGTTTAGTGCGTATGGGTGTGATGTCCACCATGTAACGATGGCGCATCGCCGTTTGTCTTGTAGTCCGATAATGGAACGGGCTTGGCGGAATTAGATTGTGTAATTCCATCGCACACTTCCCGAAATGTAACCGATAGAAAACCGATAGACTTGCAACTCGTCGTCGGTGTTCAAGGCTCTGGAGCTTTGATTGTATTATTATTTAGTACGTAGGCGTTATAAATCAAATATTCGGGTTTTCGGAGTCTTTTATATACTCAACTAGCAGTTGCTCGCGACTTCGTTCGCGGGGAAAGTTTTTCCCGTGTAAATCCCGATCCCGTGGGAATTTCGCAAAATCCCGTCTTAGCGAGCATTTAAGTAATAAAACTAACCCCCATGCAAAATTTGAGAGCCCTACTGCTTATAGTGTCTGAGATTTCGTGATTAATCAGTAAGTGGTATTTCGCTTTTATATATATAAGTAGGTTAGAGTTGGGGGTTCTGTATCACTTGTTCTCGCTTATTTGGATTAGTTTAATATATCTTAAGATAGATTGAATTATTTTCTCTGGGAGAGACCTATCCTACCTCTCGGTCTGTGACTTCATTTGCATGGGAGATTTATCCTGCGTATATCTTGATGCCGTGAGAATACCGGGACAGAAAGCCTAGATAAAAAGCCTAGCCTAATAATATGTTGCCCTATAATGTCTTCTATCTTCAAGTAAAGTCTAATTAAAATCGGTTCGACCGTCCCAGATATAAAAGGCCGGACAAAAGACGAACAAAAAAAGTGTCTGTGTTTTATTATCACGTAAATAACTTAGATAATTATTTTAGAAACCACTATTATTTTGAAATCTCAGACCCTTTAAATTGTATAGAATAGGTAAAGATTTCAACATTATTGTTTTTATTAAAATAACCTCCAGTATTCGGGCTGTTGAAACTATCTAAGCTTTATTTTATAGTCGGTGAGATTCTCAATACCCTAACTAACCTAACATCAATGAGTTTCCCAAAACATCATAAATGCCTCGATCTGACCTCATACATCAGCGGCTGATCTGACTTACCGTTTTGCGTACATAACGGCTCTAATAAAAAGTGGGGTGGGTAGAGTTATGACAGTAATTTGTCTAGATGGGGGCCCTACATGTGTGGGAGTATGTTTCATGGTTGGGGCGCAGTAAGGGTTGAGAGGTTATGTATGGAAAATATGACGACTAATGAAACGGAAGGCTATTTCATGCTTTTATTGGTTTTCTTGACTTCTTAAACGATTTTTATTTAAGTAAAGATTAAGTAAGTAAGTTTGAAGTAGATAGATTGACGTAGAAAGATTAATTAAGTAAGTATTGAAGTAAGTAACCTAATTATAACTGTATTAATAATATTATAATAATAATAATAATAATAATAACTCTCGGATTCCATACACCTAAGAGCCCTCGGCTCAACTGAAACCTACAAGTATTTGGGTATGTCAGAGGCACTAGACATCAATGTTGCTTATGTTAAACAGTCATTGAAGGAACGCTTCTTTGGCCGCCTGAATAAAGTACTGAATAGTCTTCTATCAGGCGGAAACAAGGTGCGTGCCTTCAATGGTTGGGTCATGCCAGTATTGATGTACTCTTTTGGCATACTCAAATGGACTCAGACTGAACTTGACGCCTTGGACAGGCGGGTCCGCACAACGCTGACTGCAAATCGAATGCATCACCCACGTTCATCGGTGATGAGGCTGTATATCCCGCGGAAGTACGGGGGTCGTGGCATTTTAAATGCAAAGACCCTACACAACCGTGAGGTATGCAGCCTTAGGGAATATTTCCTAGAAGCCGACGTGGGTATGCATCGAGATGTGGTAGCGGTGGACAAAGGCCTCACTCCGCTCTCCTTAGGTACCGAGAATTGGCGCAAACCTGTAGTATTAGATACTAATGACCGCAGAGAAGTATGGCAGAGCAAGGAGCTTCACGGGCGCTATTACCGGGCCCTTCATGGGTCTGATGTAGACACATTAGCGTCCGTAGCCTGGCTACGTTTTGGTGACCTCTTTGGGGAAACCGAAGGTTTTGTCTGTGCGATTATGGACGAAGTTATGATGACGAATAACTATCGGAAATATATTGTGAAGGATGGTACGGTAGACATATGTCGGGCATGTCACAAACCGGGAGAATCCATTCGTCACATTATCTCCGGTTGTTCTCGTCTGGCTAACGGAGACTATTTGCATAGACACAACCTCGTGGCCAGGATTATTCACCAGCAACTTGCTCTTAAATACAATCTTGTGGAATCAGAAGTACCATACTATAGGTATGTGCCCGACCCAGTTCTCGAAAATGGCAATATTACACTGTACTGGGATCGGTCTATCATCACTGACAGGACCATTGTTGCCAATAAGCCTGACATAGTGGTGATAGACCGATTAGAGCGTCGCACAATGATTGTTGATATAGCAGTCCCCCATGACGAGAACCTCGTGAAAGCTGAGATAGATAAAAAAAATAAGTATCTTGACCTGGCGCGCGAGGTTGTCGACATGTGGGATGTGGAGACAGCAATCATTGTGCCGATAGTCGTCACAGCCAATGGTATAATAGCCAAGAGCCTCGACCAACATCTAAGGAGGCTCTCGTTGGGTAGCTGGATCAAGGGCTTGATCCAGAAAGCAGTACTCCTGGAAACGGCGCGTATTGTGAGGAGGTTCCTCTCTATGGAGCCCTGACCGCCGGTAGCTTGGACCCTGTTCCCGATACCGGTGGGCTACTATTTTTTATATTTTTAAATGTTTTTATTTTTTTATATTAATATTTAAAAATGTAATTCATATGTACATAGATTAAATAAATGGAATAATAATAATAATATATTTATTGCCAGTTTACAATTTTTCAACTTATAACTAGGTCATCATGTAATAATGCATCACATTAAACTGTAAATTTTTTTTTTTTACACAAAAGTTATTACCTCTGACTCCCAAGCTAAGATCAAACTTGTGTTATGGAAGTCAAGGGTTGTCAGTCATTACGTCGAGTAAATTATTCACATATTATTACATATCAAAGTTCAAAGATCACTCGGCTCAGATGTACATGATTATAGTTATAACACAGCAATATAATTTTTAAGACATAGCGAAAGTGTAATTACAAAAAGTTAGGTACATATATCATTAAATTTCACTGTGTATGTGTAATGTGTATAAAATGTTGTTGTATGTTTGTAAGTGTGAGAAGGTGAGTGTATTATGAGTGTAAAAGTAAGTTTTCTACATCCTCATAGTTAAGGGTCATTATCCATTTACTAATTCTGCTCTTACATTCAAATTTATTCAAGTTATAAATTTTACATTTCTTATTTAGATAGTTATAAACACGACCGCCAAGAACTCGGAAATGTCGCCCAGCCAGCTTTGTTTTATGCCTCTCTACCGGGCACACATCTGTTGCTCTACGCCTCGCTAAACGATTAGAATCATAGTGCAAGGACGTGTGCTTTCGTAAAGCGATATGTAGCACGAAGAGCTGTCTCACGGTCAGGACTTGGCAATCCTTATACAACTGTACAGTACTGTAACGATAGTGCCTGAAGGTCATGACCTTGAGGACAGCTCTTTGCGCTCTTTCCAGTTGAATCATGTAAGTCTTCGGAGCGCCACCCCAAACCGTAATGGCAAACGACAATATTGACTGACATAATGAAAAATAAACCATCTTCAAGGTATCAATGTCTGCACTACAACGTAATTTTTTGAAAATTGTAATCAATTTCCGCACCCGACCTGACAGCCCTTTAATTTGATTGTTCCATGATATAGTGCTATCTATTAAAACACCTAGATATTTGACGTAAGTTGTTCTTGTCAAGGAAAGACAGGAACATTGCTCCGAAGCCATATCACAAGTATGGGCTCTTATTTCAAATAAATCACTTGGTTGTGAGGATGATTTAAGAGAAAAGGTAACATACTTTGTTTTTTCGATATTTAATGTTAGGCTGTTAGCAGTCAGCCAGGACATGACAATGCTAAGAACTGATTCTGCTCTCTTCCGAGTCTCGCTCCAATTCTGTCCTTGTATAAGCAGAGCCGTATCATCTGCATATGTGTATAGAGTACAATTTGGAAGTTTTAAATCACAGAGGCTGTTGACATAGATTAGGAAAAGGGTTGGTCCCAGAATTGAGCCTTGAGGGACTCCAAAAGACAATACACAATCGTCACTCACACGCGAACCTATTTTAACACATTGCGTTCTCTCGGACAGGTAGCTTTCAAAAATCGCGAGTGCTAGGCCGCGTACTCCTATCTTTTCCAATTTCCGCAATAAGACTGGGACAGATACTGTGTCAAAGGCCTTTGAAAGATCTAAAAAGATTCCCAGGCACTTAGACCCTAAATCAAGTGTCTTTACGACATTGTCAATGAGAGCTGATACAGCATCTTCACAAGACTTTCCCGCACGGAAACCAAATTGATTACTGGATAGGATGTTATTTTTTTCCAGGAATGCTGAGAGACGCCTATTTAAAACCTTTTCCAGAACCTTTGACAGTACCGGCAGGACTGAGATAGGCCTGTAATTGTTGACACAGGAATTATGAAGAGGTATTTGTTTGTTAGTTTGTATGTGAGGGGTAATCTTCGGAACTAATGATCCAATTCTAAAAATTCTTTCATTGGTAGTAAGTTGCTTTATTGGTGAGTGCTATAGGTAGGGCTGCCATCCATCCGGGTTTTCCCGGATTTGTCCTTTTTCGGTTACTTTTAGGTTTACATTTTCGACCACATCATCATTTACCATCAGGTGAGATGGTGGTCAAACGCGAACCTATATTTACAAAAAAAAAACACTTTGGACAGCGTCCGGGGGCGCCGCGGTGCCGGGGGATTTCCCCTATAAGCGTCCGGGCAAAACCCGGACACATATTGGTCTTAGGGGCACCAAAAAGCACGATCTCTGTATTTCATCTTATTGTTTTTGTTACGTTGATTAATTAAAAAGAAAGCCTATTATTAATAAACTTCTAACTATCTACAATATTAGCAGTAAATAAAAACCATAATTAAACATCATTGTTTTTAGTTTCAAGTACAAAAATGTATTTTTCTACGGTGCCCGGGAAAAAATTGCGATTTTAGCCAACTGTCCGGTGTTCCTGAAGTCTGTCTGGGGCCGGCAATTTTGGTGATGGCAACCCTAGCTATAGGCTATACCTAAATGATTTCAAAATCCATGCAGATTAAGTCGCGGGTGAAATGCTAGTATTATTATAACCTGAGTGTATTTAAGTCAACGAGTACACCTAGATAAACAAGAGTGTAACAAGATTGTTAGTACCGAATGTGAATTCCACCCACATTCTAGTTCTCTTTTAGAAAACATAACCCTTTGCAGTCAGGTAAAAATGAATAGGGGAAAGTTGCGATCAATGGACTTGCCTTCTTCGGACCACCTAAGTATTTAAAAAATTAAGCACGTTAAGCCTGCAATACATGTTGGCCGAGCGTAAGCCAACGCGAGCGTTGGCAAATAGGTACAAGGCAAGAAATAATATCTACACGTTCGACAAGTTCGTCGAATGCCAATGCAGACGACCAATGCAGAAAAGGGTCTGTAGAGCTGCCCACACGTTAGCCGAGCGCAGGCGAGCGTCTTTGATTTGTGACCAAAAACCGACACCGATCCGAAGTGAGGCAAGTGATCACGAGCAACGGCGAGCGAAGACAAGTTACACCAAATGAGCTCTATACACGTTGGCGCTGGCTTACACTCGGCCAACTAGGCAAGTGACACCGAGCGATAGCAAGACAAGGCCTTCACTCGGCAACGCTTGGCTAACATGTATTACAGGCATTAGAAGATTTCTAGTGGGTTGTTGAGCATCGGTTTCGAGCCCGGTGAGTGTCTTTCAAACCACAGGATCGGCGGGCCACGCGTCGCGTAGTGACGTGCACGGACGAATTTGTGAGTACCTACGGCAATATAAAAATCGAGCAATAAATTAATAAAACTTAACTACCAAAAAGCCAAATACAGTTGGTCCATCTCGATAAATAGAAAAAATAAAATCTCCGTATTATATAGAATTGTTCTTTATAAAATGATTTTGTTATTTATTTTGCTATTGTTTGAGACAGAGTGAACGTCTGTGTCTGTGCTGGTATACACTGTGTTACAGACACAGGCACCTACCATTTACAGTTTTACAATTTTGTGACGGTTTTGTAACCCTTATAGTTTCGTCATGTCTGTTTGTCTGTCTGTCTGTCTGTCCATCCGTCCGTCCGTATGTCACAGCCATTTTATTCCGACACTATTAGGACTATACATGTGAAACTTTATAGTTAGATGTATTCTGTAAACCGCTTTCCGATTTAAAGAAAAAAATTAAAAATATTTAGAATAAAGGGGGGCTCCCCATACATGGAACTGAAACTAAAAATATGTGTGGTATCTATAGACAGGCCTTTAAAAATGACATTGAGGTTTCTAAAACCACTTTTTCAAAAATTTAATCGTTTAAAAGATATACGCTTCCAAGTTGGTAAAATGTTTCCTTCGCCTCTAACTTCTGTAATAATGGAGTGAAAAATAAAAAATATATATGCAAATAATATATATATTGATGTAAATTTCCAACAAAAATTGGTTTGAACGAGATCGGGTCAGCACTTTTTGAGATTCAGCACATTTTCTAAAACCGCAAATATAACTTTGTAATTCATACAAACACTATAATAAACAAAGTTATTACGCGTAGTTACTACAGAACCATTCATGGGCGAGTATGACTCGCACTTGGCCAATTTTTTATGTATACAAACTAAGTTTAACTTAATACTACAAAGCTAACTAACTTATATTGTAATTTACTTAACATTTATTCATTATTTTTTTCATTAATCTTAATTTAAGACTTAATAAATTTAATAAAAAGCAAATAATGGATAGGCAAACGTTACGTAATATTAACATCAAAATAAGCCGAATGTTAATATTTTATATTAATAGGATATTTATCTGTGTTTTAGTAGGTTGTTGAAAATTTTCCCAATTTCGTTCCCTTATTTAAAAGAAAAAATATTTTTGAATGAGTATCTAGTTGTTATTATTGGTCCACCATAGTGAAGCTATGAATCGACTCGTCCAATAAAAGAAACTTTTATTATTATTCTAACTTATTAACAACTTTCTTCTAATTCTTTCCAGAATGACGTGAGAAAGTAGAAAAACAACTTATTATGAATGGAACAAAGCAAGCGTGAACCTTGAATCAGAATAAAATCTTGGTTTAAAGGAAGTAGAATTTATGGTATACCGAAAGCAACTTTGAAAGGCAGATTGGATGGGAAAAAGCTACAGAAGAGATCCAAATTATAGGATCAGAAGGTGACATTCGATATTCGGCGACATAAGTATGTACAATTATATAGTAATCTGCAATGGATGTCAAGACACCCCCTAAAAACAGTACATTACAGAATCATTATGTGTCTATATTTAATCTTTTAATATATTAAAATATGACTAAGTAATGTGTATATTTTGCTAAAAAGTATGAACTATTATATAATAGTTCATACTTTCATCATATGATAGTGATTGTTCCCATTAATAGAAAGTTGTTAAGTAACCATGATTGGACTTTTAGTAAAAACGTTTCTTAGTCCATTGATGGCAACGGAGTGGTCCATTCAAAGCGCCGGTGGTCCGAAGAAAGGAACGGATCTAAAAATAGTTTTATCACTATATTGCCAAAGCTGTATATTTATCAAGAAAGTATTGAATATTAATCATTAGTTTTAGTACCGCACTGGCTGGACTCAACTTTCTGCTGCGTGCAGCTGTACCCACGACGCAGCTCTACGTGTCCAGGCTACACTACGCTACGAAGGATGAGGAGATTATGGAGTACGTGCAAGCTAAGACCAACTGGACTTTGAGGGTCGAGGAGTTGAAGTCGCGTCTTGAAACGAATTTTAAATCGTTTGTAATGCGCGTTCCAACTCATCTATTAGAGACATTCCTCAAGCAGGAATTTTGGCCGAAAGGTTTCGTGAATCGACGATTTCGCGGAAGATAACGCGACACCTCGCAGCGCAACACGACGCCGTCTATTCGTGTTAACTAGTTTTTGTTTTTAAGTGTTTAAAATTTGTTATGTATTAGTTTATTTATAAGATTTTGTATTTGTTTATGGCTTTTATGGGCCTAGTTGCCTGAAATAAAGGAAATAAAGGTCACTCACTTTTATTTATTTATTTATAAAAGCACAGCTTACAGATACAAATACTTAAAAGTTACGCCAATTATAATAAAATACACAGATTACAATTAAATACAGAGTAGACGTATGCCTGTTACTATTATTATTATGTACAGTGTCTGTGTAAGTGTATCTGTATAGTGTGGATGTGTATGAATGTTTGTGCGATGTGTGTATTTAATTAAATATGACACCTTAGAGTTATGTGATCCAATCGTAGCAACCTTCCTCTAGGTCACTTCTAGGTAAGCGTGCTTCATCTTCGACCACATTATCGCTTACCATCTAGTGAAATCGTGGTCAAACGAGATCCGATCATTGATAAAGAGAAAGATAAATGATTGAAACTGAAATAGTAGTCAGCCTTTTCCCAACTATGTAAAGGTCACTTTCCAGTGTAACCGTATGAAACTAGTGTTTTCATTTAAGATGTTTATTTCTTATAAGAATTACATTGGTATTCACTTACAATACAATACACTATATTTTTATAAGAAAATATGTAACAAAACTGCGAACAGAATAATAGTTTGGTACCACTAGCACCCTTGTTAAGTTGTTAAAAACAACTTGTGTTAAAGATGCTAGGCCCCAAATTGATCTTAAATTCTTAGCTCTTAGTTTTATACAATAATAATTATAGATGCACAAATATTTGGTTTCACATCATAAATTTAAATAAATTTTACAAAGTAACAAATAAATTAAGATGTAAAAGATTAAATTAAATATTGTATTACGATTGATTTTAAATTAAAGGTTTACCTATTTGGCCTCTATAACCAGGCAAACCCACACTTCCGAATGAACCACGATCGTGTTCGCACCCGGCTCCAAGCCCACGCTGAATAAGAACAATAAATTGACAATATTGGATTCATCGTATGTTCACGGACTGAGTAACAACGATTTGTGTTTGTGTTTAGTGTGTGATCTTTGTGAAGGACACCAATATGGTGTCCTTCACAAAGGCCACCTACCTCGGCCCCGATGGCGACGAAGACACGTGACACCATTTTTTTTTTTTTATTTCTGGTTGTCCTACTGTTGACCTCGATCTCGCCTGATGGTAAGCGATAGATAAGGTCCAAGATGGGACGAGCGAGCCCAGAAGATGCCTATTTACTCGTGCTTTAAAGGCTGAAAGGTCATAATTGGCAGGGAACATAGAAGCCAGCAGAGAATTCCACAGCTTGGCTGTGCGCACAATAAATGTGGAGGAGAAGCGCTTCGTAAGACAAGACGGTATATCAACCAAGTGTGGGTGGTACCCAGCCGTGCGTCTGGTAGACTGGTAGTGAAAGGGAGATAGAGGAATCAGGTCATGGAGCTCCTGCGCACACTCCCCGAAGTACAATCTGTAGAAAACCGACAGGCAAGTAACGGTCACCAAGGATTTGTGCAAAAATGAGACAGTACTTCACACCGGAACAGCTGCTCAACCTCTATGAAGCGCAAGTTCAGTCGTGTATGGAGTACTGCTCTCATCTCTGGGACGGATCTGCCAAATACCAGCTTGATGCACTTGAGTCTATAGAGAAACGGGCCAAAAGGCTCATCGGCAACGAGAAACTGGTCGAGACAAGGCTCCAGAGCCTAGAACATCGGCGACGTGTTGCAAGCCTGTCAGTTTTCTATCGGTTACATTTCGGGGAGTGTGCGATGGAATTACACAGTCTTATTCCGCCAAGCCCATTCCATCATCGGACTACAAGACAAACGGAGATGCACGAAACGTTTTGAGAATACTTTCATTGTGCGTACGGCTAAGGAGTGTGAGTGAATAGGTTACTTCTAGGCAGGCGTGCTTCATCTTCGCCCACATCATCGCTTAAGATCAGGTGAGATTATGGTCAAATGCAAGCCTCTCAACTATTAAAAAAAAAGACAGGCCTGTTGGTCTAGCGGTCAGTGGCCCTGACTGCTATGCGCAAGGTCGTGGGTTCGATTCCCACCCAGGACAAAAGTTTGTGTGATGAGCATGATCATTTGTTCTTTGTCTGGGTGTAATTTTTCTATAATATGTATGCATTTAGAAATATATATATATGTTTATCAGTTGTCTAGTACTCATAGCACAAGCTCTGCTTAGTTTGAGACTAGATGGCGTTGTGTGAAAGTTGTGGAATATTATTATTATTATTAAAAAAAAAACTACCGAGGCACTAGAGGAATCTCGATGTGTTAACATCCATTCATCCACGGACCAACCTCAGCACGCGGCTGTTAATATTTAGCCACAAGCATGTTAGTAAGAAATGACATTAATGACCTTTCAGCCTTTACAGCAAGAGTAAATAGGTATCTTCTGGGCTCGCTCGTCCCATCGTAGACCTCATCTATCGCTTATCATCAGGCGAGACCGAGGTCAAGGGCGGGGGCGGGCGTAATTTCCATTTTCAAAGTTAAGCAACGCTTAGGTCGGCCTGTGATGAGTTAATACGAGACATTTCTCGGAAAGCACTGAAAGCAATTCGTTAAAGGTAATTTAAGTTATAGCTAGAAACCGAATATTCACACTCTTTGTCTTTTCTATTGCGAACAAAGTTTCATTACAAATAGTTCATTTATTTCCAAGAATAAGTACTTACAAGAAAGTACCTATGCATGATACTCCGTAAAATAAATGCTTTTATATCGTCATATAAAATTAATAACATTCGCGCGGGCTTTGCTCCCGTAGAAATTATCACGATAAAAGCGTAACGCTCTTTCTTCTGCAGTCAGTTATAAAGTTCATTACGTTTGTCAAGTTTCAAACTACTTTCATATAAAATTTCTTCCAAATCCATCTAGTAGATCATTCGAAGACAAGCGCGATTAAACCAATAAACAAATAAACTTTCTCGCTTTGTAATACAATGTATATACAACGTGTAATTTAAAGGGTATATACATACATAAAATATAATATAATGGTATGGTATAAAATAAAATATAATGGTAAAATAGATAAATCACCATTTTACCATTGTTACCTTCTTATGTTACATTATTTTACCTTCTAGGCAAGCATGCTCCATCTTCGACCACATCATCACTTACCATCAGGTGAAGTGGTGGTCAAACGCGAACCTATTATCAATAAAAAAATAAAAAATAAAAAAAAATTCAAGCCCTTTAAGAACTATTATATACAACGTATAATTTAAAGGTATACATACATACCAAGTGCAAAGCTTCTTTGGATGATAACAAACGATATGGCAAGGGTTTTCTAATCCTATGTCTACATGTGTGGAGCATATTAGAAATTTCAATACATTGATACAAGAGACCGAATTTTTCAAATTAAGAAGAACGAAGAGAATTATCGTTTTATTGGCAAGTGACGTGGAAAGTGATGACCCTCATAGTGATGTGACACGTTTGTTATTATTGGTATTCAAGAAACATATGAAACCGACGATTTGGGGTCAATACTGTGAGTCACTTATTTTGAGCTGAAACTTTGCATAGAGACTCCATACCAGTTGTTGTCTTCAGCCCTTTTGGATAGATATGGGGTTTCCGTTACACGTTGTATATAGACATGATTTATTCGAGTACAGACAGACAACAACCACAATAGAAACTTACATCAATCAAGATCGACCGAAAAAATCGTTCTCCACTTGGTGTCGGTGCAATACAATTTTTTTCTATTCTGTCCTTTCAACAGTCAAAATGTCACTCCATTTTCTTTGAAAAAATCTCTTTAAAAATATCTGGAAAAAGAAAAAAATCTTTAATTTTTTCTAAAGTATAACATCTTATATCAAAATCATTAACATTGTAATTAATATTACGGCATAGTTTCATTTTTCTAATTCATATAAAACAAAAATAACCATCCGAAAATCTGTTCAATAGTTTTTGAGTTTATCGCGAACAGACGGCGAGACTAGTTTTTATAGTATATCCATACCAATTAATAATATATCAATCAATACATATAAACGCTAACTGAGTGACTAACTGACTGATTGACTGACAGACATCGCACAGCCGAAACTACTAGGCGCAAGAAGATGAAATTTGGCATACAGTATGTTCCTTGGGGAGATTAGGGGAGGATTTTTGGAAATTCTCCCCCTAAGTGGGTTAAAGAGGGGGTCAAAGTTTATATGAAACTTTTTATTTCTTCGATGGATCTACTTGAAACTTTGTATATAGGTTCCTCAAGTGACGTAACTCAGCACCAAGAAAGCACTTTTGGAAATTCCCCTAAAAGAGGATTAAAAAAGATTAAAAACGGGTCCGATTTAGTATGCAACTTTTTATTTTTTCAATGGATTCACTTAAAACTTTGTACATAGGTTCCTTAAATAATGTAAATGTTCACTCAGAAAGGATTTTTAGAAATTCACTCCTAAGGGAATAAAAAGGGAGTCCAAGTTTGTACGAAACTTGTCATTTCTACAATGAACGTCGGTTGATAGTACGTTCCTCAAGTGACTTAAATCATTATTAAGAAGGGAAAAGGGTGTCCGACTTTGAATGAAGTTTCTCTCATGGACAACTTACAGGGTTGCTCGCGTGTCAACTCATGGGGGTTGACACGCCCATGTTTTTATGGGTGTTCCCATAAAAAATATGATGAATCTCTGACAAGTATATATACCCTTTCAAAAAAGAATTAATCAAATCGGTTCAGGCGTCTTTTAGTAATACTGAAAAGATTCCAAATACATTCTGCGAAACTCTATACAGCCATATACCTAGGTATCATGAAGAAACAGGCTTATTATACATACAGCGACAAAAGTGTTTTGGTGACAAGGAAACCTGATCCTTTCCTACCCTGAGGGTTTTGGGGTAGACGGTTCATCTGAAACCGATGAAACTCGAGAAAGTGCAAACATACAAATAAATGCAAGTTTGTAAGTATTGATTGATGTTTCTCTTTCACACAAAACTACAGAACGGATATGAATGAAATTTGGTATGTAGCTGAAATCTTGGAATAACACATAAGCTGTTAATTCACTCATATTTTTATCCTGTAATTTTCACGGGAACGGGATTTACGGGAAAACATCCCACACGAACGAAGTCGCGGTCAACAGCTAGTACAGTAGCATAAAGCGGAAAAGTTTGTTTGTTTGTTTGAAAGCGCTATTCTTAGAAAGTACTGGGTGGATTTAGACAAAATTTGGTATGAAAGTAGATTGAAACTTGAGGAAGGCTATAGGTTTTTTATCGTAATAAAATTCACGGGAGGGAATCAATTACTTTATTCAAAATTAAATCAATCAATTAATTATATATTAATTATAAATAAAATAAATTTATTAATTGCCTTCCATAAAAACTTCAAAACGATTGCTTCTCTTTATTTACCAGACACGCTCGAATAACACTGATTTAATTGGATCCTGTAGTGTATTGGAACAGAATTCTTTCAGTGTTGAATCCAGGGCGTTCAGCTCACATTCACGTATCTGCTAATTACAATGATTACATCCTTTGAACAGATTCACGGATTTATACGGCTTTGAGTTTCGTTTTGGTGAAATCGCAAAGGACTTGGTTCGTTATTCCCAAAATGGATGTATAGCACATATATATATGTAAAGCACTTCGTGGAAATATAATATAGGTATATGCTGAATAAAATTAGTTCTCAAGTAAATATTTACTGGCATTGCTGTACTGTACCTATTAGTACCTAGAAAAAATCTAGTTTAATTTATAGTCTTATCTTAAGTTGTGTTTTTGTATATTAATTTGTGTTAGTACAGTTTAAACTATACCGAAGCTAACTAATAAAGTGAAGCGAAGTATACTAATAAAGTGTTTTAATATATTGTGTTGATGTTACTAAGGATAAAAGCATTCTTGTAATAATATGTGTTAATAAAGATCTTTGAAATTTAATGACTGAGAATGACTTGTGAAGCATCCTCATTTTGGGGCTGCCAAAACACCCTGTAGGGACACATTGTAATTGTCCGCAAAAAGCGTATGACCACACGGCATTCGGCCAGTTGTTCCCTGCCTGAGACCGCGCTCAACGCTAGTGTTTCCCTTTATTATAATAACATTATGTATAGTGTGAATGCGTACGTATATTATATACCACCTTATGTATTAGACTTTTGGAGTTTCATTCACTGAACCTAAACGCACCTACTAGAGTGGAGTGAGTGCTCAAGACGATATACATATGTATACACACATTTTAACCAATAAATAACAACATTAGTAAAACCCTATATGGCGACACAATATAGACAGAATAACGTTAGGCTTCTGTTTAAACGTGTATGAGAAATGTACAAATTTTACTACCAATGAATTCGAAATACTATCTAGAATGAACATGTGCTCACTTAATTAAATTTCCGTGTAATACAATTTGGTGAGCAGAAGTTGCTGACTCCCTCATTGGTTTAGTGGTTGCAAGCGCGATTGCTGAGCCATCCATGCTTAGCAGTCGCGAGTTCAATTCTCGGATCGAACAAAAAGTGTTATTGGGTTCTGCTATAAGAAATTTCTCAGTAGTAGCCCGAAGTTTGAAATTGCAAGTATCAGATTAGCCGAGAAAAACAGAAATACAGACAAACAATAATTTAAAAATAGTTTATTTGTGTTTTGTTATCATGTAAATAACTAAGCACTAAAAAAAAAACAGTTATTTTGAGATCACAGACAGACAAATCAATTTTATTTATACGTATAGATCAAATAAACGGGGATTTTTCACGACATTTCTAACGTGTCACGACAAGACATCGTTTATCACAACATTTTTGTCACAATTATTCAGCAAATAAGTCGTAAATCTTCGTCTTTACTCCAATAGTAGTCACTAACAGGTTTTCTGAAACAATGAAAATCTGAAATATGGAATTGTCTCTCGATGTTTATGTTCTTGGTATACATTTGTGTCTAATTAGGTAAAAATATGTCATTTATATTTCTATTGGCAGTGGCAGCTTAGTAGTTAAAGTTCAGACTCACCGGGGTTGCGGAATTTTTCGAAAGAGTTACCGCGGCCTCGGAACACGGAAGGGTATTAGTTAGTAAAAGTCTGACACACCCTCTCTTATCTTCAACATTCATTATACGCAGTGCGCACAGTCAAGGTGTGGAACTCTCTGCCGGCTTCTGTGTTCCCTGCCACTTATGACCTTTCAGCCTTTAAAGCAAGAGTGAATAGGCATTTTCTGGGCTCGCTCGTTCGATCGTAGACCTCATCTTATACTTACCATCAGGTGTGATCGAGGTCCAGAGCGGGCTCATACATAATTTAAAAAAAATCAACTAGATCGGGAGACAGTCATTCGATTATTTCCCATCCTTAAAAAAAAATCCCAGGAAGTGGAAATGGAACGAGTTACCGCAGCCACAGAACGTAACAGGGCAATTGAAGGAACAGGATGGATTTTTAGTCAGTAGAAGTCTGATATTTCCTTCCACGCAAAAATAGATAGAACGAACCTATTATTATTCACTTGCTTTTCTGTTCATTGTTGTGAGAAAGGAATAATGATGATGTCTGTCAGTTACAGTTTTTAGTCAGAAGAAGTCTGACTCTCTACTCCACTCCGCCCAGAGCGGATCTTAAGATGTTTTATGATTTTCGCGCCTGAAAAAAAGGGCTATAACCCTCTCTAGTACGTTACTTTCCTCTCGCGCCCGGCATTGGTCGAGGCCATGCTGCGGGGCGAGAGGGAGTGGGAAGCGGTTGCCTCCTTCTGCGAAGCAGTCATGCTTCCGAAGGAGGAGGCGGGCCGCGTGAAGGAGAGGATGGCGTCCTCCCTCCAGCCCAGCCGCAGTGGTAGACGCCCACGGCGTCGGACGTCGGCCGACGATCTCCGGCCACCGTAGGCGCGGGCATGCGGACAGCGAGTAAAGGGCAACTTGCTGTCCGACCATGGACCATGCCCGGGTCGACGACGCGTCGTGTTCCACGCGCCGAAGCCTGCCGGGGTCGTGGGACTCATCCCGTTACCGTGACCCCGGTACGTAAAGGGTTATTGAAGGTACACCGTGGATTTTAGTCAGTAAAAGTCTGACAGTCCCTCCCACCCCGGGCAGGGTGGGAGGACTTATTTGATAATTTAACAAGCTAAAAAAAAAAAAAGTACGTTACTTTGTTTAATTGCATCATGAGAATGAGAAGCGGCAATAGCCTATGGCTTAGGTATCGGTCTTGTGATCGAGAGGTCGTAAGTTCGAACCCCACCCATTACACTATAACCGTGAACTCACTCCAAGCATATTTAGCTTAGTTGGAGGGGTTAACAAGATTGCTAGTGATGTGAATTATATTTTATCTATTTTATAAATCTCTTTAAAACTTAAACATCATTGTATTGTTTGTATCTAGATAGATAGGATATACTCTTTATTGTACACCATAACAAAATTAAATAAGGACTTAAAATACTACAAAGGGTGTTACACTCTCGAAACGTCAAACGCTGTCAAACGTCAGTCTTGTGACGAACGCGGTACGAGTCGGACGGCGCCTGCGCTACGTTGTGTGTAGTAGTGAGCCAGTGACAGTTAGTGTTCTTATCTACAGGACCCAAGGCAAGGGTCCTACAATCATCAAATGATAAATAATATTTATTTTGCAAATTGGTTATTTTTACACATCAGTTTTTTTCGTAAATGTTAACTAGATGAGGCCAATCATCAATCGATTAAATATTGTGAGGAATCTGTTTTAGGCGTGGCTTAGGACCGAAAAATCAGATACAAGATCATCCAACTCGCACTGTCTGTATATACGAGTATTAAACTACCAAATAAAAAAAAAATCGGACGACAATTAGTGGAAAAATCACGTATTCGTTATGCTATTTTCCCGAAAATTGTAGTCCGATTTTAGAAAATAATTTTTCAAAATAATAAATACATTCGAATTGATAACCTTGTCTCCTTTACGCAGTCGATTAAAAAATTGGTGTACACTTTTTTTCTAAAATGATCATGTAACATCATGCCCCGGTACAAAGCCTGTTAGAGTACCGTACTTGAATTAGAACCCTACTATGATATAAGCTTTTGTTCACTGGAATGCCTGAGTGTGCTATTGGTCGACGCTAAACTTATATATTCATGAAGCGATCAATAATAAATGGTCTACTACGCATAGGACTAATTTGTAGATACACTAACTCGTAATAAACGTAAGAAATACTAAATAACTCAAAGTTATTTTCAATATCACAACATGTATCGTAATTAACGCATACCTTCAAATACCACAATAATTACAAAATGAAGTTAAGATCATAAAATATGTACTGCTTTTTTTAGTTTTACTTGTATAAATTTTTCTTTAATTTGTTCTGAATGACAGAATTTGTACAAAAAGTATTAAAAAAAAACTTTGTAAAATTAGCTGTTTTCGATTAAAAGCTTTAGACGATGATGCAGCGTTGTACAGTTTGAATGGTTAAAAAAAGACAAATCAAAAAACTACATAATATTAGTAAAAAGTTATAGTTTCATCTGCCATAGACATAGTAAAAGATTCACCATTCTATCTATCTTCATAAATAAAAATATCTTTTTATATAATATACGTTCTGAGAACGAGCGAAGTTTAACAGGTGACAGGCGTTGACGGTGCGACATTTCTACGCGAATGAAATCGCGTACAAAAACTAGTGGGTAGGTATCAATTATTGAGGATGACTGTGAACTAACTTAAAGACTGCTACTTTTGAGAGTGAATAATCAAGTCTTTAAAGAAGTAGTGATGAGTAAATGTATACACTGATATTATGTGTTATATCCCTATTATTATCCCTTTATTACTCCTAACTGAGACCCCTAATTCAGATTAATTTAGATTAGTATTTAAGGTTAGTTTCTATTAAAACCAGGAATTATAGGCTCTTTCACTAAGGTCACTTTCTTGCTACGTATAATCAGTGTAATATAAATAAGTTAACCAACTCACACCTACACCCCACATGTAGGTTTTTTACAAAGGGATGTATTTTTTATGCATATATACCGCCATAGTATATTCTTTGCAAAATACTACCCGCATACCAGAACCAAAAAGTTTCCCATGTAAAAAGAAGCAATAGCGTAGAAAAAATGCATATACAGGCGTTTAATCGTTAACAGGCTGTTTCTGTAACTAACGTGCGTACTTACTTTTTAATTTTCCTCTAACCCGCCGCTGCCAACGGCCGGTCGGTAATACCAGTCAAATAAATTTTTGTTTAAGCTTCCATAACCATTGGCTGGCTGTTCTAATTAATATCTGGGCTAATATTAAAGAGATATGGAAGCTTCTTGGCTACTAGATGAAGGTTTTATTGGGCCGTTGATTTTGTAAGCCTATTTGGGGAAGGTTGGAGGGATACCAATGTAATTTTGTATCTGAGAATTTTGAACAATAGAGATTTTTTTTAAATTGATCTGTATTGACTCTATTGCTAAGTGTTAAATAAAAATAGTCACGTATTATAATCAAGATTTAATTCAACGACACGAATGGTGCAGTGGTTGAGCGGTTGGCTGCTGCACTGCGTGTCGTGGGTTCGACTTCCCACACTATCTCTTCACCACTCATGGTTGACTGGTAGAGAATGCCTACGGCATTAAGTCCGCCTTTGTACCTATGTGCATAAAGTGTAAATAAATAAATAAATATGTATAGCATATTCTCATTACACTTCAAAGCGTACTCCAAACAAATATAAGACTTGGCGTTGGCACATTTATTTGTATATTTTTGTAAATCTTTGATCCGGTTCTTGGGGGTCTTTAGGTCAAGAGTGAATATGTTACCTACTTCTAAACAAGCGTGGTTCACCTTCGATCACAAAATCGCTTATGCCTTGATCACACGTACCGAGCAAACGGGCGAGACAGTGCTCTCGGCCGAGTGCTGGGTAGGTATAAACATGGCACCGAGTGCTCGGCTGAACGAAGCAACGAGACAGTAGCTCGGCTCCAGTTCTACATACTAGGCCGAGTGTTAACCCACCCGCTTCCCCACACTGTCTCTCTCGCTCACTCGGCAGATCTGAACGTGCACTGTCTCCGTGTCTCCCCACTCGGCCGACAAGATTGTTCTCACTTCGCTTCGTTCAAATTTTTTTATGATCCATCGTGTCCGAATTGTAGTCTCATTAGAACTGAACTGACTGTACTAATTTCAAATGATGTGTGAACAGCTACTCGCTTATATCACTGTCTGGGCTGAGAAATTTTTTACTGTCTTGCTCGTTTGCTCGATACGTGTGATCAAGGCATTACTGTCAGGTGAGATGGTTGTCAAAGCCGAGCCTATCAACAACTCCCGTATCTCATTCATTTGCACACAACATTTTGGAGTAGCTTAGATCTTGTCTCCTTTGAGTAATTTACGATAGCGTACATGAGAAATCAAACCAACAGTCTCAGTCTCCAATTCCAAGCCCACATCTGAACATTCATAATATCAAAGCGTAACGTTCCAATAAAATGACATGTCAAATATTCGACTATAATCATTTTGATAAAGAGGCTTCGGTTATAAAGGGAAATAATGTTTTCCTCTCCACTAATGACATACCAATACGGCGAACACTTTCCTAATAATGTGATAAACGTCGCTCGTAATTAGAAACCACAGTAATTGAGATATTAGGCCGAGAAATGGTAACAGGCTGAAGCGATAATCGGTAAGCTGTTCTTTTAATTTAAGTGGATGTCGGGGTAAAAGCCAGCCCTTGGGTCACGCGAAGTGTTGACTAGGCGTCTGGAAAGGTCTATAAATAATTTGTGAGCACTCGGACCCCACGAGCCCAGGGTTTCAACCCCAAACGGCTCAAAAATATACCTACCAACAAGGTTATTATATTTCCGCCGCTTGAGGTTCTCTGCAGACGCAGCGGCAGCGCCAGTACAGCGAGACAAGCTGCTATTCAAAGGATAAGCATTGCCATACAACGTGGCAATGCATCCAGTCTTTTGGGCACATTAACAATGAACAGCGATGCTAACGAATTTCTGGACGCTATATTTTAGATTATTTTTAGATATATACATATAGTTTAGGGCCTTTATTTAAGTGTATATTTTCTGATTTGAACTAAAATAAATTAAATTTTAGTGAAACTCGTGGCTGAATGACAACGGCAGGTCAATCTTCAAAGTTAAGTAACGGTAACCGAGGTCTAACAAAGGACGAGTGACCATATTGACATATCGAGATTCCTTCGTGATTAGGAAAGTATGTTAACCCGTTGGTTACAGCTGACATTTGTACAACTTTAACTGTCATTACGGGTAATCAGAAGCCGAAAAATCTGACACCTCGCCAAAGGATTATTACACAGCTACTGAGCTGTGAAGGTTAGATACGTAGTCGCTCCGTGTAAAATACCGCTGTATCTAGTTAGACTGGAAGCTAACCCACTGGGGCGAGGCTAAGCAGCTGATGATGAAGAAGTACAGGGAATAGAGAGTATTCTCGAGACAGGTTCGAACTGCAACTAGTTTTTAGGGTTCTGTAGCCGAATGGCAAAAAATGGAACCCTTATAGTTTCATCATGTCTGTCTGTCTGTCTGTACTGTCCGTCCGTACGTATGTCACAGCCATTTTATTCCGAAACTATTAAGACTACATTACAGTGAAACTTGTAAGTAGATGTATTATGTGAACCGCTTTCCGATTTTAAGAAAAAGAAAATAAAAAATATTTAAAATAAAGGGGGGCTCCCCATACATGAAGCTGAAAATATTTTTTTAATCATTTTGGTAAAATGTGTCCCCCCATCCCCCTCTAACTTCTATAATAATGGACTGAAAAATCTAGAAAAAATATAATAAAGGCGGCTCTCCATACGGAAAAGTTTCATGAAAAAAAAAAATTTCAGTTTCAGTTCCATAACTGAAACAGAAATTTTTTTTTTTCATGAAACTTTTCCGTATGTGGTATCTATAGAAAGGTCTTTAAAATGACATTGAGGTTTTTGAAACCACTTTTTTGAAACCGCTCAGAAATTATTGTGGAGTCTGAATTCGTTTCGGTGTTTCTTCTCAGGGTAGTTTGGAAACACCGGCCTCATCTAGTTAACATTTACGAAAAAAAAAAAATACGTGTAAAAGTGTTATTTAATAACCGATTTGCAAAATATAAGTAGTTCATTTATCATAGGTACTAGAACGCAGAAATATTGGCATAAATATACATATTATTCGCGCCGACAAAGTGGTAAAATAAAATCATGAAAAAACATTTTTTTAGGTTAAGGGTCTGTGTTTCCCGATAGCTATAACCTAGGGGTTTTTAAGTCAAGAGTGAATAGGTTACTTTTAGGTAAGCGTGCTCCATCTTCGACCACATCATCACTTACCATCAGGTGAGATGGTGGTCAAACGCGAGCCTATTATCAATAAAAAAAAGCACTTAAAGAGGGGATGCTTGTTGTTTAAGGGATATCGTGCTACCCATAGCACGATATCTCATGGCAAGACCAGGGTCGGATTTGAAAGACTCTCAGGTTATAGCGATCAGGAAACACAGACTCCGGCAGGGAATTCCACTCCTTAGCCGTACGCACGATGAAAGTATTCTCAAAACTTGGGAATGAAAAATGAAAGTCTTGCAGTCCGATGATGGAACGGGCTTGGCGGAATTAGATTGTGTAATTCCATCGCACACTCCCCAAAATGTAACCGATAGAAAACCGATAGACTTGCAACTCGTCGTCGATATTCAAGGCTCTGGAGCTTTGATTCGACCAGTGAGTCGTTGTCGCTTGTCTATCTTGCTTGAATGCTTGAATTCTTGTTTACTATCTTGTATACTTGGTTAATAACTTACTGTTTAATTCAGCCACTGAATGACAACGGCAGGTCAATCTTCAAAGTTAAGCAACGGTAACCGAGGTCTAACAAAGGACGGGTGACCATATTGACATATCGAGATTTCTTCGTGATTAGGAAAGTATGTTAACCCGTTGGTTACAGCTGACATTTGTACAACTTTAACTGTCATTACGGGTAATCAGAAGCCGAAAAATCTGACACCTCGCCAAAGGATTATTACACAGCTACTGAGCTGTGAAGGTTAGATACGTAGTCGCTCCGTGTAAAATACCGCTGTATCTAGTTAGACTGGAAGCTAACCCACTGGGGCGAGGCTAAGCAGCTGATGATGAAGAAATACAGGGAATAGAGAGTATTCTCGAGACAGGTTTGAACTGCAACTACTTTTTAGGGTTCTGTAGCCGAATGGCAAAAAATGGAACCCATATAGTTTCGTCATGTCTGTCTGTCTGTCTGTACTGTCCGTCTGTACGTATGTCACAGCCATTTTATTCCGAAACTATTAAGACTACATTACAGTGAAACTTGTAAGTAGATGTATTATGTGCACCGCTTTCTGATTTTAAGAAAAAGGAAATAAAAAATATTTAAAATAAAGGGGGGCTCCCCATACATGAAACTGAAAATATTTTTTTTAATCATTTTGGTAAAATGTGTCCCCCTATCCCCCTCTAACTTCTATAATAATGGAGTTAAAAATCTAGAAAAAATATAATAAAGTCGGCTCTCCATACATGGAACTAAAACTGATTTTTTTTTTTTCATGCAACTTTTCCCTATGTGGTATCTATAGAAAGGTCTTTAAAATGACATTGAGGTTTTTGAAACCACTTTTTTGAAACCGCTCAGAAATTATTGTGGAGTCTGAATTCGTTTCGGTGTTTCTTCTCAGGGTAGTTTGGAAACACCGGCCTCATCTAGTTAACATTTACGAAAAAAAAATACGTGTAAAAGTGTTATTTAATAACCGATTTGCAAAATATAAGTAGTTCATTTATCATAGGTACTAGAACGCAGAAATATTGGCATAAATATACATATTATTCGCGCCGACAAAGTGGTAAAATAAAATCATGAAAAAACATTTTTTTAGGTTAAGGGTCTGTGTTTCCCGATAGCTATAACCTAGGGGTTTTTAAGTCAAGAGTGAATAGGTTACTTTTAGGTAAGCGTGCTCCATCTTCGACCACATCATCACTTACCATCAGGTGAGATGGTGGTCAAACGCGAGCCTATTATCAATAAAAAAAAGCACTTAAAGAGGGGATGCTTGTTGTTTAAGGGATATCGTGCTACCCATAGCACGATATCTCATGGCAAGACCAGGGTCGGATTTGAAAGACTCTCAGGTTATAGCGATCAGGAAACACAGACTCCGGCAGGGAATTCCACTCCTTAGCCGTACGCACCATGAAAGTATTCCCAAAACTTGGGAATGAAAAATGAAAGTCTTGCAGTCCGATGATGGAACGGGCTTGGCGGAATTAGATTGTGTAATTCCATCGCACACTCCCCAAAATGTAACCGATAGAAAACCGATAGACTTGCAACTCGTCGTCGATATTCAAGGCTCTGGAGCTTTGATTCGACCAGTGAGTCGTTGTCGCTTGTCTATCTTGCTTGAATGCTTGAATTCTTGTTTACTATCTTGTATACTTGGTTAATAACTTACTGTTTAATTCAGCCACTGAATGACAACGGCAGGTCAATCTTCAAAGTTAAGCAACGGTAACCGAGGTCTAACAAAGGACGGGTGACCATATTGACATATCGAGATTTCTTCGTGATTAGGAAAGTATGTTAACCCGTTGGTTACAGCTGACATTTGTACAACTTTAACTGTCATTACGGGTAATCAGAAGCCGAAAAATCTGACACCTCGCCAAAGGATTATTACACAGCTACTGAGCTGTGAAGGTTAGATACGTAGTCGCTCCGTGTAAAATACCGCTGTATCTAGTTAGACTGGAAGCTAACCCACTGGGGCGAGGCTAAGCAGCTGATGATGAAGAAGTACAGGGAATAGAGAGTATTCTCGAGACAGGTTTGAACTGCAACTACTTTTTAGGGTTCTGTAGCCGAATGGCAAAAAATGGAACCCATATAGTTTCGTCATGTCTGTCTGTCTGTCTGTACTGTCCGTCTGTACGTATGTCACAGCCATTTTATTCCGAAACTATTAAGACTACATTACAGTGAAACTTGTAAGTAGATGTATTATGTGCACCGCTTTCTGATTTTAAGAAAAAGGAAATAAAAAATATTTAAAATAAAGGGGGGCTCCCCATACATGAAACTGAAAATATTCTTTTTAATCATTTTGGTAAAATGTGTCCCCCTATCCCCCTCTAACTTCTATAATAATGGAGTGAAAAATCTAGAAAAAATATAATAAAGTCGGCTCTCCATACATGGAACTAAAACTGAATTTTTTTTTTTCATGAAACTTTTCCCTATGTGGTATCTATAGAAAGGTCTTTAAAATGACATTGAGGTTTTTGAAACCACTTTTTTGAAACCGCTCAGAAATTATTGTGGAGTCTGAATTCGTTTCGGTGTTTCTTCTCAGGGTAGTTTGGAAACACCGGCCTCATCTAGTTAACATTTACGAAAAAAAAATACGTGTAAAAGTGTTATTTAATAACCGATTTGCAAAATATAAGTAGTTCATTTATCATAGGTACTAGAACGCAGAAATATTGGCATAAATATACATATTATTCGCGCCGACAAAGTGGTAAAATAAAATCATGAAAAAACATTTTTTTTAGGTTAAGGGTCTGTGTTTCCCGATAGCTATAACCTAGGGGTTTTTAAGTCAAGAGTGAATAGGTTACTTTTAGGTAAGCGTGCTCCATCTTCGACCACATCATCACTTACCATCAGGTGAGATGGTGGTCAAACGCGAGCCTATTATCAATAAAAAAAAGCACTTAAAGAGGGGATGCTTGTTGTTTAAGGGATATCGTGCTACCCATAGCACGATATCTCATGGCAAGACCAGGGTCGGATTTGAAAGACTCTCAGGTTATAGCGATCAGGAAACACAGACTCCGGCAGGGAATTCCACTCCTTAGCCGTACGCACCATGAAAGTATTCCCAAAACTTGGGAATGAAAAATGAAAGTCTTGCAGTCCGATGATGGAACGGGCTTGGCGGAATTAGATTGTGTAATTCCATCGCACACTCCCCAAAATGTAACCGATAGAAAACCGATAGACTTGCAACTCGTCGTCGATATTCAAGGCTCTGGAGCTTTGATTCGACCAGTGAGTCGTTGTCGCTTGTCTATCTTGCTTGAATGCTTGAATTCTTGTTTACTATCTTGTATACTTGGTTAATAACTTACTGTTTAATTAATTTCATTTCCATTTATTTAATTTATGTTCCTTATTCACAAAGTAGATTTTTGCATGCCGCTGAACGCCACTATTTCACACGGGCCAACAGCCTGTCTGACTTCCACAACTCAGTAAATGAGTAACGCGATTCCCTTGGCAAGTCTGCTGTCACATTTCTGACTTCCGACTACCCGTCACGAAAGTCACAGATTTACAAATTACAATATCAAAGGCTTAACGTGCTTTCTGAAGCGCGAAATGGTCTCAATATTTTAAGATGCAACATAGCGAGCCTTTTGCCTATTCCGTATAGCCGTGAGGCACCACAATGCTGTTTTAGCTAATTAATTTTTTGTCTCAGTTCGTCTTGAACTTTTTTTAAACCTTTTTTTAACACTGACTACCGAATCTATAGTACATTGTTCACCGAGAGGAGAAAGTGACCGATTACCGTCGAGGGTGTCGTTTGAAGCCCGAGCCGTAGGCGAGGGCTTTAAAACACCCGAGATCGGGAATCGCACTTTCTCTCGAGTGATATATAGTGCTTTATACTACACCTACGAGGAAAATAAAAAACTAAATCTTTACTAATTGTATGTTTATTTATTGTATCTTTATTTATATCAATGATTTCTGTGGTAAAAGGTTATCAATCAGTATTTTTGCTGTTTCCTTCAACTGCGGCGGAGTTAAAAAATCTTCATCATCACTATCACTACTTATCATTTTTAACCGACTTCTAAAAAAGGAGGAGGTTCTCAATTCGGATGTTTGTTTGTTTTTTTTTTTTTGATAGTTTAATTTACTTTCTACGAAAACTGAATCCTCAAACAACACACAAATTGAAAATGGCGCCAACGGCGTCTGCAATTTTCACATGTTCTTTTTTCAAATTGTTTATCCTGCCGCCGCAGGGTCGCACTGCCAGCCCGACACCATCCAACACACAGCTAGTGGCCAGTGTCGTTTTGCGAACTTGGAGATAAAAACTCACTGTAAAAACTTTTTGGCTTTTGATATTTAGGTTACCGGCGCATAGTCTTACCCAAAATTAAAAAAAGAAAAACCACGTACGAAATGGATTTTCATACACTTTTCTCTCCCGCTCAGATGCGTTTTCTCCCCGCATATTTGTTCGATATGATGAATGACGTACTTTCTACCGTAAATTTGATAAAGTATCAAGCTACTTTCCAAGCAGGTGTAGTATAAAAGTTATTTTTGGCTTTGTAGTATTTTGATATGGAAGTTGGTTTTGTTTTTTGCAAAAAACGTTTTTCTTTTCACGCTTTTTTCGGGTCTGTTTGTTTATTTTGTATTGGTTTCGTACCCAAAGGGTAAAGGGACACTATTACAAAGGCTCTGCTGTCTGTCTGTCTGTCTAGCATCAGGCTGTATCTCATGAACTGGGATGGCTAGACAGTTGAAATTTTCACAGATATAATATAACAAAATATAACAGATATAATAAAAAATATAACAAAAAATACTAAAAACAGAATAAAAAAAATTTTAGGAGGCTCTTATACAACAAACATGATTTTTATGTCGTGTTTATAGATAATGCTACGGAACCTTTCGCGCGTGAGTCCGATCGCACTTGGCCGGTTTTTGTATTTATTGTGTGCCCTAATCTGGACCAAAATAAATATATTTTTATTATTTTACTTTTCTTTCTCTCCATCCACAAATCGAGCTTCCGAATATTGCTCGACCTTGAAAATTGGTCTGTGTAGCTGATATTATTTAGCTATGAGTGCCTCAATATCATACCATTGTTTTCAGGAAGATATCGCTCTTAGAGATAAGTCCGCCAACGTAACCATAGAGTAAGCAACATTGTTAAACATATGTGTTTAAATTTTGATGGACAATAACGTATACTCTATACAACGTGTAACGGAAACCCTATATCTATCCAAAAGGACTGAAGACAACATCTGGTATGGAGTCTTTATACAAAGATTCAGCTCAAAATAAGTGACTCACAGAACTGACCCCAAATTATCGGTTTCATATGTTTCTTGAATACCAGTAATAACAAACGTGTCACAGCACTATGAGGGTCATCACTTTCCACGTCACTTGCCAATAAAACGATAATTCTCTTCGTTCTTCTTAATTTGAAAAATTCGGTCTCTGGTATCAATGTATTGAAATTTCTAATAAATTCTACACATGTAGACATAAGATTACAAAACCCTTACTATATCGTTTGTTATCATGCAAAGAAGCTGTGCACTTGGTATGTATATACCCTTTAAATTACACGTTGTATATCTTTCATTATTTCTAGCTTTAAACTCTAACTTATTTCCGCTATCCTAAGCACTATCCCCACAACCGCAGGTCGATTCGACCACAACGGAATCTCTGACCGTCAGCCGTAACCGTCAGTAATCCGGTATGCACCGCAACTCACACTGGGCAATCGACTGAGAAATGATGTGGAAGATGTTATGTACAAGTTTACATTTGGAGGGTTACATTTCAATGAACTCGAAATCAAGGAATTTGATTGTAATCTGTATGTACGCCGTAATTCGTCACATATGTACATCAAACTCATTTTATGTAATTACTAGCCTGACCTGAGTACTTTTTACCGCCATATTTTCCATATTTTTTCACCATTTGAAACTTCCGTGTATGAGAGGGAACATAATACAAATATAATTACCGAACTCAGTCAAGCTGTTTCCTAGTTTTAGTGAGACTAACAAACAGAACCAGGCCTGTTGGTCTAGTGGTCAGTAGCCCTGACTGCTATGCTCAAGGTCGTGGGTTCGATTCCCACCTAGGACAAATGTTTGTGTGATGAGCACGATCATTTGTTCTTTGTCTGGGTGTAAATTATCTATAATATGTATGTATTTAAAAATATATATGTATGTTTATCAGTTGTCAAGTACCCATACCACAAGCTTTGCTTAGTTTGGGACTAGATGGCGTTGTGTGAAAGTTGTGGAATGTGGAATATTATAGAAATTAATTTTTAGTTAGGTATAAGATTTGTTTTCCTTTATTGCGAATTGAGCGTGATGTGTCAGTGTTTTTTGAATAAGTAAAAATAATAATCTCTCTTCTGACGCATTCTTCATTAGGTACTGAAGGTCGTGTCCGTCTTGAAAACTCTAAGTAGCCTCGGTCGTATTTATCTTATCCATCCATGCCTATCTTCGGCTTTCTTCAACGCTGATATAACTGGAGAGCCTGTGAGTGTCGTGATCTGGTCAAATTATTAGGCGTAAAAATTCATTGTAGGCCTGAATCACCTAAATATCTGATTAAAAAATTAAACCGACTCCCAAAAAAACACTGCAAAGTGAAAAATAACTTTAATTTCGGTAGTCGGTGTCTTTAGTTTAGTATTTTCGTTTTTGGCACCGACTTCCGAAATTAAAGTTATTTTTCACTTTGCAGTGTTTTTTTGGGAGTCAGTTTAATGTTTTGGTAAAAAGTATTTATTTCACTCTTTTTAGTTGGTCTATTTTTAATTTACCTAGTTACAAGAGCCTAAATGAAATGAATAGCCTTTTACAAAATATTGCTTTTACCAATGCTGTGCCGTTAATTATTGAGGAGTTCTCCTGGTACTTCACCATCAGCTCTACATCACCATATGCATTGTGACGAGCATAAAGTGCTTAACATCCATATTCAAGTAATCGAATCGCAATCCACTCAATACTTATTATTGAGTAGTTTCGGCGGCCATCTGTGGTCTTCATCATCAGTTCCACTTCCTCAAATGGTACTTTTTGAGAGCAACTGCACAAGTTACTATAATAAATACCCAAAACTTCATAGGTGTGCCTATAATATTTTTTTTAATTTTTTATTTAAAATAGGTTCGCGTTTGACCACCATCTCACCTGATGGTGATGATGTGGTCGAAGATGGAGCACGCTTACCTAAAAGTAACCTATTCACTCTTGACTTAAAGACTCCTAGGTTATAGCTATCGGGAAACACAGACTCCGGCAGGGAATTCCACTCCTTAGCCGTACGCATAATGAAGGTATTCCCAAAACGTTTTGTGCGTATGGGTGGGATGTCCACCATGTAACGATGGCGCTTCGCCGTTTGTCTCGTAGTCAGATGATGAATGATTTGAAGAGTTCCCTCGATTTCTCCAGGATCCCATCATCAGATCCTGACGTTTATAAAAATGGGACCAATTTCAAAGTATACCCTTTCAATCAAAAAAAGAATTTTTCAAATCGGTTCAGCCGTCTTCGAGTAATCGATGATCATACTAAAAAAAAAAAATACGCGTCGAATTGATAACCTCCTCTTTTTGTCGTCGGTTGAAAATGGTTCCGTGCTTCGGAAGGCACGTAGCCGGTGATCCCGGTCGCCAAATGGCGGTCATCAAAACAGACCACGTCTGAGGCCCTTGAGGCGGTTTGGAAATTCTGACACTAGGGTGTAAGGGTCGTTAGACCTTAACTACCCACACGATAAGAAGAAGATTAGGGGTAAAAATAAGAATAAGGTTGGATGGAAATTGGTAAGCAAACAATGTGACTTATTATTTTAGCTTTGCTCGCAGTTTCCCTAACATTCAGTACCTACATTTTTGTTCGTTAAATATATGGCCAATGTCACTCTCCAAACCTTGAACTCTCTCTAATCTCCACACCAAAAATCAGTCGATCAGTTGCTCCTTTTTTACGTAAAAGAAGGTCAAACAACAAAATAAACTTCTCCATTCACAATGTTAAATTGATACGTAAAAGAAACACTCTGTACACGCGTACTTGAAGGACGGCAACGTCGCAATTTATTTATGAATGCGTACACGTGTACAGAGTGTTTCTTTTACGTATCAGTTTAACATTTTAGTGAATATTTTAATATAAAAAAATTAAAACATTTTGTTTTCGAATGGTAATATTTTTTTAGAATGTATGGATGCTATACTATTGCAGGTTCACGGGAACGCCCTCTGTTAGTTAACATACTGTATACACTTACATAAAAAAATTTTTTTGGATGAGAAAATCATCAAATGACTCTTCCCGATGTAGGTGGAGCGGAAGGCCTTGCATTCCGGGGCCGCGGTATCTCGTTAGAACATTCCGCGACCCCGGAAGTAAATAAAAACCCTAAACTAAATAATAAATCTTAAAATAATCTTAAATATTGGGTCGAAAAATTCGTACGCAACGCTAGTGGCCAAAAGACTGTCGGTATTGCCACGGGGTACGGCAATGCTTAACCTGTGTCCACGGCACATTGTGTCACGCAAAGTATCAAGTGTGTGTTTCTTTCCATAAGTTACCAAAACTGTAAAAAATATGCACGACACTTACTCATTAAACAAAAACATTAATTTTCTCCTTCTTATATTTATCGAGGTACATCGTAAATAAAGAAATATTATTATGCACAAATAAAACTAAAAATTATTACCCATAACTTTTCCTGGCGATTCTCAGCGGAATTTTAAAACTCTTCAAGTATACTTCCAGAAGTCTTTAAACTCTGCAAGGTGAAAAACTATTAAAGTAAGTCGCGAATAAAAAACAGCTGTTCTTTAAAGCCTTTTGAGAGCATAAATTATTGTACTTAACTTAAGAAATAGATTTACAACAAAGCCAAAAAGTACTCACAAAAATAAATAAACGTTTTCATAATTTTATAACTTTCCTTCACTAAAGCTTTGGTTTCCTAGGATAGCGGTGCCGTCAAATAGCGGCCGTAATACAGCGGTGAATGACGTCACCAGAACGTTGTCTATGTAAACAAAATGGCGCGGTTTCCAAGAGAGCGGTAACTGACACCGTAACGTCAAAAAGCGGTGCCGCCATTTGCATGACGGCCGTCTTGTTGGTGTCAGATGGTTTCGTGAACGTTTCCAAAGAGAATGTAATACACTAGATAGCGATGAAGCAGACAGTGTGATAAAACGGCCGTGGAACTTTCCACATGTCGTCACCGTAAAGACGGCCGTCTTTTTGCGTCCGTAATATTACGGCCGCTATATGAGGGCACCGCTTTCCTAGGAAAACAAAGCTTAACTGAACAATGGCGAAGATTTTATATTGTAATTTTGGAGCTCGAGGTTAAATGATAAGAGCCTCACGGTTCGTTCACAAGGTTAAGCAAATTTTACCGAGATCGGTCTGTGGACCATTCTTTTTCCAAGGTGGAGATCCTCATGGATGTCCTCCGCCCTGGGGCGGGCGAAGGGGTCTGTCAGACTCTAACTGACTAAAACCACCGCGTGTTCCCTCGTACACATGCGCCATGGGCTGCGGGAACACATAAGTATTCTTCAGCGCGGCCCCCGACTAGTGCCGGCCCGGCTCTGCGGGCCCCATCTTTTTAAGCGGGGGGAGTGAGGTGTTTGGCTCCCCCTGCGAAGTCTGAGAAGGGCACGCGCGGAACAAAACGTGCCACCACCTCGTTATAGGGGACGGCGGGCATCCCCAAGTCCGCCAACCCTGGACCCATTTAGGGTGTCATCAGAGGGCATTGTCTGCCCGAGATCTCCCTCTCCCTTTCCGCAGTCTCGACATGACAACTTCGCAGAAGGAAATCACCGCGTCTCACGAAGCTGCGCCGCTGGCCATGGAACGACTCACAGCCAGCAGTGACAGGTCGTTTCCCACTTTTGAAACGAGGGCACGGCGCGGCTCCTCCATAACTGCACACTCTGCAAGCGTGTGCCACGCCGTGTCCTCTCGACAATGGACGCAGAGATGACACCGAGCGTCTGGCTCCCTGCCTATACGACGCAGGTACTTCCCGAAGCAGCCGTGCCCCGAGAGTCTGTGGACCATCTAATCCAACATGTCTTGATTCCATACCCGCTTACTGTGCCTCAGAAAGCACAGTAAATCGCTGGATTGTGTTTTGTCAAGTCATCACCGTCATCCTCAGCCTGACTTCACCCACTGCTAGGCCTCTCTTCCATTGTGATGATGATAATGATGATTGTAGAAAACAAACTTGTTTTCTCAAGTTTTACCCGAGACTACAAAACAATCATTATAAAAAGTTTGTCTGTCTGTCTTTAAGTTTGTCTGGACTAATGTCTGAAACGGCTGAATCGATTTTTATGGAACTTTCACTGAAAGATTTTTTTTTATCGAATCGAAGTCGAAACTAGCAGGTTCACGTGCAACACTATCTCACCTGTTGGTAAGCGATGATGTGGTCGAAGATGAAGCACGCTCGCCTAAAAGTAACCTATTCACCTTGGATTTAAAACCCGCAAGTTATAGCTATCAGAAAAAAAGATAGAAGAGATTATAGGACTACCTAATTCCCACGGGACTGGTATTATTTTAGGAAAAACCACGGGCAGAGCTAGTTTCAAATAAACCAAAAACGTTGAAATTCTTTACAAAAACATTTTACATGAAGCAGTAAACATAAAAAGTAATTGCTCATTAAAATTAACGATCACCATAATCCGAAAACGTATCATTAAGCCTTAATATAAGCATGTAAAAATATTCCCGAACAATGGTGGAGGGTCTAACGGACCCATCAAGATTCCGTAATCAGAGCGGGAATGTACCACGAATGTGACCAAGCATCGGAGGGTTAGAGTAATTGAAAACAGGTGGGCAGTGCGAGTGTAAGTTTTGTTTTAGCGCGTGGGTAGTTCAGACCCGCATTACGTACAATGACAACGCAGGCGCTATGCGTTTTAGAGGGGTTTAGTAATTATCTTTTATTTGTTTTTATGACTTCCTCATGCATAAGGGAAAATTAGTAACTTGGGAAATATTTGCGCTAAAACTTTTATGTTACAGCTACAGATTTCATTACAACTTAAAACGGGATATTTAGGTACCATGAGTATTTATTGTTTCGAGTTTGTTGTCCCGTTTTAAGTTCAAATGATACTGTTAGTGACCATATAGTTTGCCACATTAAACCACGACAAACTATAGCTGCACGACGACACATTATCTACATGGGCTATAAAATTTATAACAAAATTATTCAACACTGAGCAGCATATATTCTGTCTCTAGGAAAAAATGCAAGAGTAGGCTAGGAACATGGCTTAAATCACTGTCATATGATGCAACAGAAAAACTTGTGGAAGTATAAATCAGAAACTAAATAACAAATAGGTAGACACACACTCTCATACACATTCATTCATTCACACATACACAACTCACACTAATACACACCTCACACAAATACTCACGCAGCCACACAAATCAGTCACGGCAATTCATAATTTTAATCTTTCGATTGTTTTCTCTTTTTTCTTCTTTGTTTGTGTAATTTATTAATTGTGTAAACGTTCCTTACTTGGAATAAATTTCCCTCTCACCTGGAGTCGGCCGTTGATAGCTGCGCCACCGTGTTTTCAAATTTTGCAGATATTATCGTTTAATGTCTGTATTTGTTATTTTTTCCAAATAAACTTTATTATTATATCAGCTTTAAAACTTATAGCTACAGTTTTTTTTTAAAAGAATTGCCGTGAATTATACTGTGGACTGGGACTTCGTTCGCGTAGTCTACAACATGATGTTTTAGACTATCGTAATCTGTGCTTAATATCGTTAACGAAATTAACTCTGTTTGTCTGTCTGTTATACTTTAATGCCTAAACTACTTAACCAAGATTGTTGAAATATGGAATACAGATATACAACGTGTAACGGAAACGCCATATCTATCCAAAAGGACTGAAGACAACATCTGGTATGGAGGATTGGTATATGATATATGCAAAGTTTCAGCTCAAAATAAGTGACTCACAGAATTGACCCCAAATTATTGGTTTCATATGTTTCTTGAATACCAGTAACAACAAACGTGTCGCAGCACTATGAGGGTCATCACTTTCCACGTCACTTGCCAATAAAACGATAATTCTCTTCGTTCTTCTTAATTTGAAAAATTCGGCCTCTGGTATCAATGTATTGAAATTTCTAATATGCTCCACACATGTAGACAAAGGATTAGAAAACCCTTGCCATATCGTTTGTTATCATCCAAAGAAGCCGTGCACTCGGTATGTATATGACGTAGCCAACTAGCTTAATTAGCCGTTTAGTCAACAGTCTAGCCTCTTTACTAAACAGCGCCGTCCAACTAGCAGCCTGAATGATATTCAGCCATTTGATCAAACAGCTAGGCAAATGACTTGGATTGATAACGTTTAACTACTTGCTTAGCCTGTTCATTTCAATTTAGTACTACTTTCTGCCACCTAGCAACGAATCTCTCAAAACAGTCAATATGGCGTCGGTAAACAACAAAATTGTCGGCAAAAAGCTCAGGTGTCCATGAGTTCTGGACAGAGAAGGACGGCCATGGATTATTACTGGATGAGAAAATACGATCTTATATAAGTGCAAATGAAGATTGTTTAACTTTTAAAAGACTTAAGTCCATAGTAGGCATTTTACTTTTTTTTTAGAAATCAGTACTTTGATATCTTGTTAGATGTCCATAAATCCTGCGGTAATGGTGGGCGAGGTAAAATACAGTATGACTTAAAAAACAGATTTCATGTTCCTAAGAAACCAGTAGAAATTTTTGTGTCTTTGTGTCCTATATGTGAAACTAAAAGAAACATACCAAGAAAAGGTATTTTGACAAAGCCAATCGTCTTACGAGATTTTAATTTAAGAGGACAAGTCGACATTATGGATTTTCAGTCCTGTCCCGATGGCGAGTTTAAGGGGCGTTATGGTTCCAAAGTGATGTGTTATGTGTCAGATTGAACAGGATATAAATCTAGAGAGAGACGAAGCACACAAAGGACTTAAGCGTGCAGCCGCAAAAATTATTGACACTACCGTTAAAAAAATGCCTAAGTTAGATATTGGTAATAGTGTTTTGGTAAGCATACCCAGAGTGGATCGAGGCCAGAATAATATTCAAGGGAATATTGTTGATATAAGAAACGGCGTTCATAAAGTTGAAACTAAGTATGATACTATTAATAACTGGTTTTCATGGCAAGAATTGCAGTACTCAGATACAGACTATGGCGATGAAATTTCAGAAAACTTTATTTCTTTGAGAGAGGCTGTGGCAAGTCAGTCAACTTTCGGTCGCCAGGGATTCCAAAAATGTAATTATAAGCCTGCTGTGAATCAATGTCGCAATTATAGGTAGTCTTGTTTTAAAAACTAAATTCTTTGTGGATGCAAAAGTCAAGCTGCCATGGAGCTTAACTTGTGTTAACAAATAATATTTTTATTACTTACACTTATATTCTTAGCAATGAAGTTGCGTTATTTGATCTCATGATTTCTAAATAACAATGATAATAATAAGTGAAGCATGTTACATATTAAATATATTAAATAAAGAATTTATATGTTAGATGTTTCATCTTTTTTATTCTTGTCACATGGTCACACTATCGTACGAATGGCCTAACCATTAGCCAGCCAAGTTATTAAATGTTGTAACAGACACTAAGCTGAATATCATTTAGGCCGCTAGTTGAACGGCGCTGTTTAGTTAGGAGGCTAGGCTGCTGACTGAACGCCTAATTAAGCTAGTTGGCTGCGACATATATACCCTTTAAATTACACGTTGTATATTAGACCTTGGACAACGACACAGGCTTCTTGTGTCTCTTTGAAAAAATGACTACTTACTTAAGCGAACCTAGTCGCTGACAAGAACTAATTAATATATAGAAAAGTAAGTATAGTTACATTACCTTCATACAAAAAAATACTGCAGGTAGCTTAACTATAAAGAATTTAGGAATATAATTGCTCAGAATCTAAAATATGTAGGACTAGCTGGTGTCTGTACCAATACATATTGTATTGACTTTAAAAGAGACGTTGACCTCTGAGTTTGTTTCGGTGTTTCTTCTCAGTTAAGTCAGGAAACACGGCACTGGCCTCATCTAGCTAAATTTTAAAACGGTAAAAAATTACGAGTAAAGGTGTAATTTATTACGTACCAGTTTACAAAATAAATGTTTCATTTCATTTGTGAATTAAATATAATATATGCCTGTGTTACAGAGTAATAATTTATTTTGGTGCTAAATGTCATCCCGATCCGTTCAGCTATATTGATGTTTATCCATCCATACATCTTAACGCTTAATCTTTCGCACTTATAATATTAGTATAAACACAGTATAAAGTATAAATTTCTTCTCTTAACAGCACGACATTTATCTACGAGATTTTTGCTTCGGTAAAGCCAAACCGCTATATTCAGTGCTACTTAAAAGCTTTTAAAATGCAGTCCATTTTTCTATAAAAATCCTGAACGAATATCAACTCCACTTTATATGCATTTAGTGTTTTGGAGCCTTTTTAACAAAGACGTAGCTCAAATGCTGCTTTGCATACATTTGCATGTTGCACGCTGTAACCGAATTTCAGATGAATATCCTGACACAATCGCTAGTGTGACACTCTGTAGAACTCTGTAGGTATGCTGTGCCTAGGGTAGACGCAGGCGCGGTGGCAGACGCGTTTTGGTAACCACAGTAATTTTTTTTTTGTTGATATGCTTGCGCTTTACCACAATATCACCTGATAGAAAGCGATGATATGGTCGAAGATGAAGCACGCTTGCCTATAAGTAACCTATTCACTCTTGACTTAAAAACCCTCAGGTTATATCTATTAGGAAACACTGACTCACGCAGGAATTCCACTCCTTAGCCGTACCTACGCACAATGAAAGTATTCCCAAAACGTTGAGTGCTTATGGGTGTATTAGACTCGTCGCTATATAATGAAGTTAGCTTCTATATTGTAAGTAAGATTCAGTCATCATTTATTTAACCCTTTCTCAACCATATCAGGCTTGACTTTTATTCTAACCGCATGCAGTGACCAAATACTAGTGTTTTACATGAAACTTCTCATTTCTGAACTCTCGAACTGAGTGGCTGAGTAACACGTTACCTCTTGGCAAGTTTACTCGTTACCTGTTGGTGTCAGATTTTATAGCTTCATTTGCGATAGTAGAAATGGCTAGTGCGGTGCAAATGTTTTTTTTTTATCTGATTATTAGTGTCCAAACATTGTCTGTCAACTGTCTGACCCCAAGGTCAGATAGGCATTTAGATGCAAAATACTGGTATTGGAACGCGATATAGAGCTATTAATTAAGCATAAATTAGATATTGATTCACTCTGGCAAATCGGGCCCAGCAACCAGCTTTATCAAGAGATATCATTAGACCTTAAATCAGGATATTTACAACATTTATAGTGCTTTAAGCTTCTTATATTTGTATTTTATTATAGGTATTTTATATCATTGTGTTTCAATAAATATTATTTATGATAATAATAATACTGTATATCCCGCGGAAATGTGGAGGTCGAGGCTTTTTAAATGCCAAAACTCTCCACAACCGCGAGATTTGCAGTCTCAGGGAATATTTCCTTAAAGCCGATGTGGGTATGCACCGAGATGTGATTGCAGTGGACAAGGGACTCACCCCGCTGACTATGGCTAAAGAGAACTGGCACAAACCTGTTATACTTACCCCAGATGACCGCAAGGAGGTATGGAAAAGCAAGGAACTTCATGGTCGCTACTATCGGGCTCTTTATGGGTCCGATGTAGATTTGACAGCCTCCGTTGCCTGGCTACGCTTCGGGGATCTCTTCGGAGAAACTGAAGGTTTTGTCTGTGCAATTATGGACGAAGTTATCTTGACGAATAATTACCGGAGACATATTATGAAGGACGGGACGATTGACGTGTGTCGGGCATGCCATCGTCCTGGTGAGTCCATCAGACATATTGTCTCCGGTTGTTCTCGTCTAGCTAACGGCGAGTACTTGCATAGACACAACCAAGTAGCCAGAATTATCCACCAGCAACTTGCTTTGAAATACAAACTTGTCGATTCTGAGGTACCGTATTACAAGTATGTGCCCGACCCAGTTCTCGAAAATGACCATGTCACGTTGTACTGGGATCGGTATATCATCACTGATAGGACTATTGTTGCCAATAAGCCTGATATAGTGGTGATAGGCCGATTAGTGCGCCGCGCAATGATAATCGATGTTACCATCCCACATGACGAGAATCTCGTGAAAGCTGAGAAAGAGAAACACATTAAGTATCTCGACTTAGCTCATGAGGTTGTTGACATGTGGGATGTGGACTCGGCTGTCATTGTGCCGATTGTCATATCAGTCAATGGGCTGATAGCTAAAAGCTTCGACGACCATCTGTCGAAGCTGGCTTTGCACAGCTGGATAAAGGGCCTGATACAGAAGGCAGTTCTCCTCGATACAGCTCGTATTGTGAGGAGGTTCCTTTCTCTGGAGACCTAACCACCGGTAGCTTGGACCCCGTTCCCGATACCAGTGGACTGCCATTTTTTATATTTTTAAATGTTTTTTTATTGTCACTTTTTTATAGAAAAATATTTAAAAATGTAATTTTTGAGAGGTATATAAAATAAAGGAGATAATAATAATAATAACTAAAAAATAAATAATAATCTGTGGCCCGGATGTCAACCCGCCTGTCAAAAATTTTCTTCAGTTTTATTTTTGAATAAATATTTGATAATTAAGTAAATAGCATAAATGCAACATGTTTAATAAAACAAAAACAGTGAAAAAAAAAGCAAACTACCAATTTACATTAAACAAAAAGCCAATAAAGAAATGCCGAATATACCTTCTGGTAATAAAATCTCGACAAGAAGATTTTCAAAATGTTGACAAGATACCGGGCCCGGTTACAACAAATCACACGCCCGAGACCAGCGGAATCTTCGCTCAGCTCCGCCTCGCAGCCACCGGGACCTTCTCCAGCCGTGAGTCAAGAGATTCCGGCCGCTGCAGTTGCGTCGAGCTCGAGCGATGAGTACTTCTCGCCGCCGACGACACCACCACCTGCGCGTCGGCGAGGAAGAGGCCGCCCTCCGGCCAGCATGGGACTTCGAGGCCCGCCGGCCTCTGATGGGGTCCCCGCTGCCGGTGGAAGTGTGCAGCGCATGCGATGGACTCAATCCATTAATGAGAACGTCATGCGCTCATACTATGGGGCTACAGAGGGGGGAACTAACCTGACTGCGTACCGTGGTCGGATGCTCTCTCTGTTTCAGGTACTTGAACCGGCTGTCAACGTTTCGGCCCAACGACTATCGGATCAGGTACGGGTAATCCAGCGTAACCGTATGTTAGATGACGCCGTACTTGATAGACTACGCCTCGAATCACGGTGCAGCCGTGTCTCATCTGCTTCGCCACTGGCCGCGGTGCAACTACAACCCAGTATCTCACCGCGACCCGACCACATCGGTGAAGATGATGATGACGAGGCTATAACCGTGAGTACCCAGTGCAGTGAGCAATTGAGGAGTGCTTTGGAGTGTGCAATACGGGAGTATCGCTCCACACCGCCTGAGCTTAGACCTCGTCTGCCTCGTTTACCCATGCATAAGAAAAATAGGGCGCTAGTGTGTGCTCTAGATTCACTGCTGTCAAATTATTTTGACAATAGTGAAGACCTCACCGATACTCATTCGATCCTATACTGTGCAGCTGTAGCGGCTTGTCGGGTAGCTCATGTCAAGTTTCCAAAGACTGACAGAGTTATTCGGCCAGCTGTACCAGCTTGGCAGGGCAGGATCGAACGTCGTATTGCTGAGGCTAGAACACTCATTGGTAAACTTATCTGCTTCAGGCAGGGCAACACTCGTCCTAGAGTGATGCGCTTTGTGAGGCGGGCGTATGCGGGGACTGATATCAGTCCCCGGGATTATCTGACCCGCGTCACAGAGCGTATCGACTTCCTGAAGCAGAAAGTCTATGCATGGGCAAATCGAATTCGTCGATATAAGCGGCGGGTGGAGCGATACACTCAGAATCGCACATTCCAAAGCAATGAAAGGTGGGTTTATAGGGTCTGGGAGCGACCTGACCAAGGTGTGACTGATACGTGCCTACCAAATGATGACGCCATGTGTTCGTTCTGGCGCAGCATCTGGTCGGTACCTGTCAGCCACACCGAGGGTGACTGGATGAGTGAGATCAAGCGCACGTGCGATCTTATACCAGAAATGGGGGCAATTACGATTAGCCCCCAAGATGTAACCCGTGCAGTTCGTCCGTTATCCAACTGGAAATCTCCAGGGCCGGACGGGCTGCACAATTTCTGGATTAAATGGTTTCTAAGCTCGCACGCTCGCTTGGCCGCTCAGTTCCAGTCTGCCTTAGAGCTAGGATCGCTACCTCAATTCCTAACTACAGGAATAACCCACCTGCTCCATAAATCAGGCAGTACTTCGGAACCTAAAAATTATAGACCGATCACGTGCTTACCGACGGTCTATAAAGTTCTTACATCCATTCTGAGAGCCAAAATTAATAATCACATAGATACAAATTCAATCATGTCTGCTTCTCAGAATGGATGTAGGAACGGGTCCCGCGGTACTAAGGAGCTTCTCCTCATCGATATTGCCATAAACCAACAGGTTCGTCGTTCCCGAAGGAATCTGTCGACATGTTGGATAGATTATAAGAAGGCCTATGACTCGGTTCCACATACATGGCTCATGAAGGTGTTGGAGTTGTACAAAATAAATCCAATACTCCGCACTTTCCTTGAGTCATGTATGGGGCAATGGAAGACGGTCCTCTGCTATCCAGGATGTCGACAGATCCAGGAAAACAGCGAACCGATTAGGATTGAGCGTGGTATTTTTCAGGGCGACAGTCTGAGCCCACTGTGGTTTTGTCTGGCTCTCAACCCTCTCAGTACACTGCTGGAGGGTTCGGGGCAAGGCTACCAGTTGAGAAGAGGTGGTCAGGTCATATCACACTTGCTTTACATGGATGATTTGAAACTTTTTGCCCCCAGCAACTTGCAACTCATGGAGCTACTGAAGGTAACGGAAACCTTCAGTAGCGCCATCAGGATGGAATTTGGGGTGGACAAATGTGCGGTCATGCATGTAAAGCGAGGGGAGATTATGGAATCCGTGGGAACTCAACTCTCGGATTCCATACACCTAAGATCCCTCGGCTCAACTGAAACCTACAAGTATTTGGGTATGTCAGAGGCACTAGGCATCAATGTTGCTTATGTTAAACAGTCATTGAAGGAACGCTTCTTTGGCCGCCTGAATAAAGTACTGAATAGTCTTCTATCAGGTGGAAACAAGGTGCGTGCCTTCAATGGTTGGGTCATGCCAGTATTGATGTACTCTTTTGGCATACTCAAATGGACTCAGACTGAACTTGACGCCTTGGACAGGCGGGTCCGCATAACGCTGACTGCAAATCGAATGCATCACCCACGTTCATCGGTGATGAGGCTGTATATCCCGCGGAAGTGCGGGGGTCGTGGCTTTTTAAATGCAAAGACCCTGCACAACCACGAGGTATGCAGCCTTAGGGAATATTTCCTAGAAGCCGACGTGGGTATGCATCGAGATGTGGTAGCGGTGGACAAAGGCCTCACTCCGCTCTCCTTAGGTACCGAGAATTGGCGCAAACCTGTAGTATTAGATACTAATGACCGCAGAGAAGTATGGCAGAGCAAGGAGCTTCACGGACGCTATTACCGGGCCCTTCATGGGTCTGACGTAGATACATTAGCGTCCGTAGCCTGGCTACGTTTTGGTGACCTCTTCGGGGAAACCGAAGGTTTTGTCTGTGCAATTATGGATGAAGTTATGATGACGAATAACTATCGGAAATATATTGTGAAGGATGGTACGGTAGACATATGTCGGGCATGTCACAAACCGGGAGAATCCATTCGTCACATTATCTCCGGTTGTTCTCGTCTGGCTAACGGAGACTATTTGCATAGACACAACCTTGTAGCTAGGATTGTTCACCAGCAACTTGCTCTTAAATACAATCTCGTGGAATCAGAAGTACCGTACTATAGGTATGTGCCCGACCCAGTTCTCGAAAATGGCAATATTACACTGTACTGGGATCGGTCTATCATCACTGATAGGACTATTGTTGCCAATAAGCCTGATATAGTGGTAATAGACCGATTAGAGCGTCGCACAGTGATTGTTGATATAGCGGTCCCTCATGACGAGAACCTCGTGAAAGCCGAGAAAGATAAGCAAATTAAGTATCTTGACTTGGCTCACGAGGTTGTTGACATGTGGGATGTGGATACAGCAATCATTGTGCCGATAGTCGTCTCAGCCAATGGCATAATAGCCAAGAGCCTCGACAAACATCTTAGGAGGCTCTCGTTGGGCAGCTGGATCAAGGGCTTGATCCAGAAAGCAGTACTTCTGGACACGGCGCGAATTGTTAGGAGGTTCCTCTCTCAAGAGCCCTGACTACCGGTAGCTTGGACCCTGGTCCCGATACCGGTGGGCTACTGTTTTTTATATTTTTAAATGTTTTTTTGTTTTTATAGGAATATTTAAAAATGTAAATAATATGTGTATAAAATGTAATAAAGGGAATAATAATAATAATAATAATATTCCACAACTTTTTCACACAACGCCATCTAGTCCCAAACTAAGCAGAGCTTGTGGTATGGGTACTAGACAACTGATAAACATACATATATATTTCTAAATACATACATATTATAGATAAATTACACCCAGACAAAGAACAAATGACCGTGCTCATCACACAAACATTTGTCCTAGGTGGGAATCGAACCCACGACCTTGCGCACAGCAGTCAGGGCCACTGACCACTATACCAACGGGCCTGTCCATGTTAGTATACTGACAGCCCTAAACCTGTCTTCTTTAGATTTGTCCATCCAAAGGTTGTCTATAAGAGATCGCCCTGAGCGATAAGACTTCCCATTGTACACAAGTTTTAATTTTTTGTATCAAATAAAGTATATAATAAATAAATAATAATAAATAAACCTCAGTCCGCAATAATTTCATTTCATGCGTGATCATGGACGGCACTTGCAATAGTGCCAAATACTGGGAGCTCGAAACTATAAATACACATGGTAGGTATATGTATACAGGGTTAATTGTTAAACACCAAAAACCTCTCAGGATTATGTTACTAACATCATAATCAACAACTTTTGTTCTATGACTTTTAAAAATTCGTCATATTTTAGTTCACCAGATTTTCATATAAAAATAAAAATATTTAAATTGAACGCCCTAAACGCATGTAACAAATCAAAAGAAAGCGATAGTATAAATTGCTTTCTTTCGCTTCGCATAGAGTTCGTAACATTTAGGGCGTTCAATTTAAATATTTTTATTTTTGTATGAAAATCTGGTGTTTTACATTTAACCTTGTATATCTCGTTTTAACCTTCTTGTTTTTTTTTTTAGTTCTTATGATAGTGTTAGTGACCATGTCAATTTAATAACTTATTTCTCAAGTAATGTATTTTTATTAGGATGTCCTTGCTCATTGGTTTTCGAAGCACCCGCTTAAGCTCCTCAGCTAGAACGAAGCCTTACAGAGAGAATATGTGTGACAGGATCTACGATGTCCACAATTTTCAGTGTAATTCCTGTCATGATCACACGTAAGGGGACGTTGTAAATGCAGTGCTGATAAACTGATGTGCTTGCTTCCAGTTTTGTGGCAACACTTACACATATTTAGAGTAGATTTTGGTGCTTCATTCACGGGCATTTCCTTTGTGAGATAATTTGAAACCTGGCCGAGTCTTCTCGCAAAGCCTGCTGTATCAAATACCTGAATGAGTCAATAGTTAGATATAATAGATAATTCAAGCTACACTTAACAAAGAAAATTTAAAAACTCCTACACAAATATATTTATAAGTAGTTTAAGAAACATTCCTTAAAATGTAAAAATTAATTATCCTTTATTAGTCGTAAGAAATTAAGAAACAAATGTTTATTGAAATATGAATTGTAAAATATTTAACTAGCCCTCTCTAAACACTATATCTTCTCACCACCGCAAGGAAACTAGCTTTCGAATGAAAAAAATCGGATCATAATTGGTCCATTCGTTTAGAAGCTTCGATGCCACAGACAGACACACAGACATGTCAAACTTATAACACCCCTTATTTTGCGTCGGGGGTTAATTATAAACAGGAATGTTTGATTGTTCCTAATGTACTTCTTGGGTGATTTCAATGATACTTTCACCGATATAAGGTTACATTATCAGCAAGTTACATAGGCTTTAGTTTGATAAAGTTGGCCACCCATTCATGAGTCGACCGCGGTAAGGGTTGCTTGACCTCGAAGATCGACCCATACGGGTATTATTATTTAGAGATGACCTACTCACGGTGTTATAAATAATACAGTAAACCCCAAAATGTAATAGCCATCTATTATTATTTGCTACACTGTCTATGGGTGAGCGGTTACGCCAAAGATTGCGAAGTTAGAAATTTTGTGCGCACAGAGTTGGTAGGAATTCGACGCGTGGATTGGAACAAAGATATAAAGGGCAGGAGTCGGCTGGGATGTGGATGCACTAACCTTAAACGTCCCGGCTTGTCTCCTGGCACGATGGAACCACTGTATTCACTAAAATAACACCAAACTTCTTCGATATCGAATTTTTCTTACGGAGGGCGTGTGCGATCAACAGCGAATTGTCAGCCATTGCAGTTTCTTCGATTCTTATCGGAGATCACAAGCCGTGTTGTCCATTTCTTTCACTCGCGAATAGCCAAAGTTTTGTGCGAAGGAGATGGTAAAGCGGAAGGAGAAATGTGTCAACCAATCAGCTATTAGGCGTGTTGCCAATATAATCTAAACGAATAGAATCGTATATCAGCACAACCAGTCTATCTTGCTAATTTGTCAAGTACATGCCATAGCAATTAAGGCAAATGACAACAATGCATAATAATTTAGATATGATAGCTGGGTTTTTTCCATAAAATCTTAGAGTAGTATTATGTTAGAGTCTGTTAGAGAACAGTTTTTTTTTTTCAATAAGTTCAATATTGTTACGAGCTGGGGGTTCGGGACAGAAAGAACTTACATCAATTAAACCAAAATTAACACTTTAATTAAAGACGCACAAATTAAAATTAACACAGTTATTCACACTATAATACTTCTGACTTAACTGTTAAATCGCACTGAAATTCACTTATAGAGTTGTCGATTAGATCGCCTCATATCTTGTGATAAGACACACTGTCTGCGTTCCATTGCGATCTATTTATACCCCGATCTATGTGTTCTAGAACATTCTTGTACAATCGACTCACTGCCTATACTGCCAAGAATGTTCCAGAAGCTACTCGACATACTCAATACCTACTGCTACTCGTCACCAGGTGGCGATAGTGTCTCGAATTTTCTAGAAGTCTGTCGAAGTTTCTCGACGTACTTATCTAAGCGACTGGCGTAACAATATTATGTTATTGTATGTATGTATATGTTCCATGTATGATGTTTATGCGGAAGAGTATTTGTTTGTTTGTTTGTCCTGATTTCACGTCAGAACGGAGCATATAGAATAGTATCGATGTGTTTCTTGTGTGAAGATAGTTGAAGGGCCGACATAGGCTTTAATTTTTCTGAAGAATACTTTTCACGCGAGTGAACACGCGGGCATAAGCTAGTCTTATCTGGCCATTGAAAAATTTAGTCTTTAAAATTAATAGTTAAAAACTTCTATCATTTTCACAACATGCCAAGAACCGCTTTTAGAAAAGCAATTTCGCTTTAAATTCTATAACGGCTAGAAAATTATAAGAAGGCCATTAAAAGCAGGTGCGATGAAATTATGAAGATTCTTTGTTTTACTACATAATCCTGGATACTGGAACATTAACGTTTAGTGGGCGATCTCTACTACACTTTAATGTTTATCGCCTAATGAATCTTGGAAGCGATGAAGATTTTAAAAGTGTAAAACGTTAGGTACATTTTTCAGGATGCCTCTTTGTTGAGGTGTTAATAAAAAGCGTAAAAGAGTTTCAAGACATCCACAGCTATCAACAATATTCAACATGTGCTTACTCTTTTTCAACTATGTTGGGCTCAGCTTACATTTTGCAGTATCACCGCTGTTCTCAAAACGATTAAGGGAACTTCGTGATGTCGGTTTCATGTGCTTTTGTTTCTGGGTGGGAAAATCATCGAATGACTTCTCCCGCTCTGGGTGGAGCGGAAGGGAGTGTCAGACTTCTACTGACTAAAAACCCTCCCTGTTCCTTCAGCTGCCCTTAAGTTCCGAGGCCGGCGGTATCTCGTTAGAACATTCCCGCAGCCGCGGTCAGTTTCATGTGCTAGAACCAAATAATCCGAAAGTCATAAAAAGGAAGATTGGGGCCCAGCAATAGGAACGTACGGGATAAGATCTCACCATTGATGTATTGTCGTGTCTTGCTCAAAATTTACCTCCCGACGAAATGGTCAATTGATCAAATTGAATTATGAAATTTTTGGAAATGAAACCTCCGCGGGAGACGCTCCGGGCATCGGGGATCGCGAGCCGATCTCCGGCCACCGTAGATAGATAGATATATTCTTTATTGTACATCATAACAGTAAAACAATAAGAACTTTACAACTAAAAAGAGTGATACAATGGGCGGTCTTGTCGCTAAAAGCGATCTTTTACAGACAACCTTTGGATGGATTTGACACATACGAGAAAATAAATACATGGATAGTCCACGGTGTACTATTTATCTATTTAAAATATAAAAACAATAAATAACATACTCAAAACACATATATAACGTGTAATTTAAAGGGTATATACTAGTGTTGCCCAAACGAGAGTCTCGCAAGAGTCTTGCGAGACTCTCGTTTGGGCAACACTAGTATATACATATCAAGTGCACAGTTTCTTTCGATGATAACAAGCGATATAGCAAGGGTTTTGTAATCCTATGTCTACATGTGTGGAACTTATTAGAAATTTCAATACATTGATACCAGAGACCGAATTGTTCAAATTAAGAAGAACGAAGAGAATTATCGTTTTATTGGCCAGTGACGTGAAAAGTGATGACCCTCATAGTGCTGTGATACGTTTGTTATTACTGGTATTCAAGAAACATATGAAACCAATAATTTGGGGTCAATTCTGTGAGTCACTTATTTTGAGCTGAAACTTTGCATAGAGACTCCATACCAGATGTTGTCTTCAGTCCTTTTGGATAGATATGGGGTTTCCGTTACACGTTGTATATATACATATAAATACAAAAAAAGAAACAAAGACATACATAATAACAACAATTTAAGAAGAGAGATAAAGATCCTTAACCAAGTTTTTGAAAGACGATAGGGTTTGTGCATGTCATACTGACACTGGTAGATCATTCCACGGCCTTACTGCTTAAGCTGTGAACGACTTACCATAGTAATTGGTGGCGTGACTCGATACCGCAAGCCTTAAGTTTTCTGATGATCTCAGAGATTTTGCATATGTGTCATGAAGGCACCTGCGGACGGCGAGCAGGGGTAGTTCACCGTCCGGTAAGGACCAGGCCTGAGTCGGCGGTGCGCCGAGTCCCACGCGTGCCTCAAAGATCAGTCCGCAGCATTAACGGGACCCGATAAAGCCATTGCCTTACGGGGTTGCGGGAATTTTCTAACGAGATACCGCGGCCCCGGACGACAAAGGCAACTGAAGCAGCAGGGTGGGTATTTAGTCAGTAGAAGTGTTACACTCCCTTCCGCTCCACCTACAGCGCTAGGAGTCATTTGATGGTTTTTCCAACCAGTTAAAAAGGTTTGTGTGGATGGGAGAACAAAATAGAGCTCCAGAGAACAATTCTCCTTAGCAGTACGCACGATATACCTAAGTATTCCCAAAACGTAGAACTAACGTCGTATATACAAACGAGTATATCTTCTGAATGTACAAATTTTATAAAAACACCGTTGAATAGCTTGAAAGCTCCCCCCCCTACACCAAAATCATCCCCGTTTACAAGCAAAGCAAACAGTTTATTTGCGTTTATTGCATAGAAATAAGCTCGTCCTCTCATACATGAAACTTCAACAAAAAAGGCAAAATGAGGGTGCTATGCAGGAAATCTGCTTAACCCGTCTTGGAATATAGGCGTGATGTAATGTTCGTACATACGTGCAACGAATATGAAGCTCCTGACATAATTAGAGGACGGACAGTAGCGTAGACTTAATAACTACAAAATTGCAAAGACCGTAATTGTTCACGAGGGTACGAGCGTCGCCTCATATAATTTTTTCCTTATTAAAATGAAGATTTCCTGCATTTTTTCCGTTTGAATGTTTTGCTCAAGGATTGCTGCTGGATGGAGGGTTGTTGGAAAATGTTTTTGGTATATGAAGGTGGATTATGTATGTTGTTACGATTTTACTTACCTATGCATCTTTTAGGGTTCCGTAGCCGAATGGCAAAAACGGAACCCTTATAGTTTCGTCATGTCTGTCTGTCTGTCCGTCCGTCCGTATGTCACAGCCATTTTATTCCAAAACTGTTAGAACTGTACATGTGAAACTTAGTAGGTAGATGTATTCTGTGAACCGCTTTACGATTTTATAAAAAAAAAATTAAAAAAATTTAAAGTAAATGGGGGCTCCCCATACATGGAACTGAAACTGAAAATATATCTTTCCGGTTTTCAAAATGTTCTCTTTAAATGTGCTGTAAAACATTGCTTCTCGCCAAATTTCGTGATTCTAGGTCAACGAGAAGTAGCCAAAAGGTTTTAATTCCCCTGGGAAAGCTCAAAATATGTGATATACGAGTATCATTCTTGTATACGAGTAGGTACATACCGAAAGTATTCTTACAAAGTATGTATTAAAAACATAGACAGATATGAATAAAAAACAGTGATAAAAAATAAATGCACTGACTCATGAAAACCATTATTATGCATCTAATATTTGTCTCAACCATAGAAATATAAAAAAAGTTATTTAAAAATCTGAAAAACCCGACTGCTCAACTGAAATGCAAGAAACAAGTAATTTTTATTTTAAAAAGTGACAAGCAGGTGGGACCCCATTGTTTTTTTATGGGATGGCTCCGCCTGCTTGTGACGTTTTAAAATAAAAATGACTTGTTTCTTGCATTTCAGTTGAGCCGTCAGGTTTTTTTTATATTTTTTAAATAATGGCTTCGCACAGCCGCCATGTTAGATTTTTTCCGACCGACCGAATCATGTAAAGACCATTTCATCAGATTGAAAATCTTGACAGTGCCATGCCTATATATTTTAGTGTTGCTAACCAGCTTTGTTAAAAATTTAAACAAAAATGAGACTAAGGAGCAGAGACAGACTAGAGCTAATACACGCAGGAAAGATTTGCCCAACACCATTCTACCGAAATTAAAAGTTGTCAATCATAGCCCAAGGTATCAATCTGTATTTTTATACAACAAGTTGCCGATAGAATTTAAAAGTATTTATTATGTTAAAATATTTAAAAACAAATTGAGGACCCATTTATTGAGGAAAGGTTATTATAGTATTAATGAATTTATAGATGATCATTAATATTTATAGACAGTTTTTATTAAATTGACATTTATTATTTCTTTAGGTACTTGAATTTTTAATTGACTGTTATTGTTTTTATTAATTGACTTTTCTAAATGTATTTTAATTTAATTGCAATGTTATTTTTTATGATTAATATTTTCAACACAATGTACATATATTGTTATGAAATAAATTACTTATGACTTATGACTTTCAAATGTCACCTATATAAGAACACTTGGGCTGCTAAGACGAATCTAACCTCAATAATTGTGTGAATCCGTTTAGCGGTTCTGGAGATATGAGGTAATAAAGCATATTACAAACATACACACATACAAGATACGCGCGAAAAACATAACCCATCCTTTGCAGTCGAGTAAAAAGCAGTTATATCTATGATCTCAACTAATCTTTCAAAACTAAAAAAAAAAAGTTCTTGCATTTGATGCACTTATTAAGCCTGCTAGAATATGGCACATTCGACATAGTATGTGAATTAATTAAATTAATTAATTATGACATAATATTTGACATTCCAGAGGAAAGGACCCTGTAGACAGACAGACAACGATGTGATCCTATAAGGGTTCTGTAGCCGAATGGCAAAAAATGGAAGCCTTATAGATTCGTCATTTATCTGCCTGTCCGTCAGTCCATTTGATTCTGAAAATATTAGGATTATACAGTTAAGGTGGTACCCTGAGCAAATAACCTTGAGCATTCGTTCCCTCTTTGCACCTCACCTCTATAATACTTCGTAAAACATTACTAAAACATAACTGGGTAGGATCTACCTACCCAGTTATGTTTTATCCCTACACATTATTGTTATGTATTCTGTGAACCATTTTACGATTTTTATACAAAAAATACATTAAAGGGGTCCTCATACATGGAACTGAAACAAAAAAAAACAACATAAGTACCTATACGTGCGAGGTGTGTATAGATAGGTCTTTAAAATGATATTGAAGTGCCTAAAACCAATTTTCTTAAAGTCAATCGTTTGAAAGATAGACACTTCTTAAGTGATGAATGTGTCCTTCATCTCTAAATTTAAAAGAATAGAGTGAACTTTTAAAAATAAATATGCTGTAGATCTCAATGAACACTTTCAATGAAAATTGGTTTTAAAACGAGATATACCTATAGTCAACAGTTTTGAGATGTAGAATTTTCAATAACTTCAAGTAATTTTGGGTAGGCTACTATGGAACTATTCGTGGGCGTGTCCGACTCCCACTTGGCAATTTTTTTCTTTTTCAGGCTACGTGGCCCTAAAAACTATAGGAGCTAGGAAACGATCCCTATGTAAGAAACAAAAGTATTTGTAATTCAATCACTATCATAAAATTATTACAAAAAGAAGAACTATTCCATATGTTACCCATTCAGGAGTATTATGGCGTTTGAATTGGCTTTCGGAAATAATATTTTCTATTTTATGATCTAGTTTCCTTCATTTTATAGTCATCTGTTGCTTCACAGACGTGATCGACTTACTAATACGCATCGAGTGTTCTTTCTTTGAATTACTATTAACCGATTTCCAGAGAAGTTTATTTTTCTGTTTGTATGATTCATTATGACCTCAGTGAAAAACGGAAGCATTATTGGTTCACTTGGAGCTTGTGCCTAAATAATAACGTCTACACGGGTCAATCTTCAAGGTCAATGGTTGCCAATTCTGTCTGTGGATGGGTTGCACGAAGCTCCACATACCGAGATTCCTTAGTGCCTTGGAAATAGGGATTGCAACCCGCAAAACGGGATCACGCATTCTCGAGGAATCTCACTGCTTTTATTAATCTGCTGGATCTCGCACCTTCAAAGCGCGGATCTCGCAAATTAAAAATTTGACGTTAAAAATTTCGCGTAAATCGAGAGTAGCACAAGCTCGCCTATGAATATAAGCTGACGGTTCAGCGTAGAAGCCGAGAGAGCGTTTTTAGCATCAGGATATATTTGCAGTTCACTCAGAAGCAGGCTCGGAGATGATACAATAAATGCCATTTGTTTCTTAAGAGCGTATTTTCAAAAGTTATCACCATAGGTTGATTTCATAGTGATAGCATCTAAGAGAAAGTAGTGATTTGATTAATTATTACTCATTATATGAAAAATAATAATAATAATATTCCACAACTTTCACACAACGCCATCTAGTCCCAAACTAAGCAAAGCTTGTGGTATAAGTACTAGACAACTGATAAACATAGATATGTATTTCTAAATACATAGGTACATATTATAGATAAATTACACCCAGACAAAGAATATCGTGTTCATCACACAAACATTTGTCCTGGATGGGAATCGAACCCACGACCTTGCGCATAGCAGTCAGGACCATTGACCACTATACCAACAGACTGAATAACAATGACAATAAGACTGAATTATAAATATAAAACTGATGTTACGAGTAAGAGTAAAATTAAACAAAATTATTAAACTATGCCAAACATTTAAAGGTGAATCTTAGAAAACAGATTAGGTACATAATTAATAGAAAATAAATAATTTCTGTTGCTTAATGTAAGAAATGTTTAATAAAAGTTGATTAAAAATCTGTAATTTTAATTTGATATTATAACACAATTTAAAAAATGCTTGATCCAGCGCGGGATTGAGTATACCCGCATATTAATCCCGCGGGATTGGATGAGCTGCGGGATTGCAATCCCTACTCGGAAAGCATGTTAAACGTTAGTACCGACCGATTTTAACATCTTTAACAGTTGTTAAGGAGAGTCTTGTGAATGAGTATCGTGTTACACAGCTATACCTACTTAACTGAGTTATGTAGCCGCTCCATATAGTGGTGGTTAATAAAGCATATAGCAAAATAAAGCACCGTGCTCATCATAACATAAAGCAAATGCTATCGTAGCTCTCACTTGTTGCTATTTGCTTTTTGCTTTATTATCGCACATGTCTCTGTCCGTCGCACATCGCATTTAAATAATTTTACGCACCGCGTGCGATTTTGCGATCTCGGGTGGCGATTAGGGCGTCCAATCCCGCAGCCTGAATCCAATCTCGGTATTTGCGGGACTACTAACTTTCAATCCCACGGGATCTCGGTATTTGCGGGATCCCGCATATTGAAAATATTCACATTTATATAAGGCAAATAAAACAATGAATTAATCAACTCCACGTTTATTTACGTATTACTATTAGTATGAGATCAATCAAATTACACCGTTTTTTCTTCACAAAAAACAGTAACAAATACTGAATAAAAAACTTCACTGATATTTTAGGCTACATACTTAGGCTACCACTGACTGAAATTCGGCTATATTAGGCTACATACGCTGTGAAAAACGGGTGACATCGGCCCCGCGTTGTTTGCAACAGTGCCGGCCACCAGTCACCGAGCGATCGCGCTCGCGAGAGGTCGTATGCATGCTTTTTTTCAGTCCCGCAAATCCCGTGGATCCCGCGCCCGTAATCCCGCATCACGCGGGATTGGAAAATGACGCGGGATCCCGCAATACCGAGATCTCGGTATTCCGAGATTGGACGCCCTAGTGGCGATCAAGTAACGTAATACAATATTATAAACAATGTTGTTATGATTCGTGCTTTTTACTATAAATAAACAGTGATAGGACATGCAGTATTAATTAAAAATACAATCAATGAAATTTTAAATACGCCTATAATTGTTTTAAATACTAATATACTTTATTTCATATTAACACTTAACCAATTATAGACAGTCTTAAGCCTGGAAAGTATGAAGCCTGAAGGAAAGTTCTTTTTTTTTTTTTTACTGTTCCGTAATAAATTTATAAACGCGATGTAATATTCCGCTCTGACAACACCGCGCTTGTTTTATTCGCACCCGTCCGCCTGGCCGTAATTTTATATGCTTATAATAGAGCATATAAAAAAGCTTACTTAACATAAAAAGCATAAAGCATTAAGCAAGTGATTGCCATAAAGCAACTTTGAACACTACTAGCTCCATATAAAACATTAGTACCTCTATCTACATCTGGCTAAACTGGACGCGTGCGTCGCGTTACTGCGTTACTTTTTAAAAGAAAAGCCAAGAATAGAGTTTCCTCGTCAGAATCCATTTTGTTAATGATATTTCCAAAACGACAACGCAATTGTGTGACGTCTGCGCCGCGTTAGCGCAGCGTTTAATTGACTCCAGAGGAAACGCCGCAACAACGCGACGCCTGCGCTGCGTTGCGCATACGTTTATCGAACGCCTACGCTGGACAAACGCTAGTGTGAAGGCGCTCTAAAACTACTCCGCTGATCACCATCAGCACATAGAAAGGTTCCCAGTACCTCTTACACGACCACTCCGGAACCCCCTTTGTACATCGCCTATTAGGGCACATCCCTGGGGAGACTGTAAAGGGGTCTCCCCTGAGCCTCGCCGTGCACGGTGGCACGTAATCACAGTGCCACCGTCTTCCTTGGGATCACTCGATAGCTTCACTCGAAAAACATACTAACCTCCTTCCTTTTCCTCAAGGAGATGAAAAGTGTAGTGTAGGTACCTACGCTACACTTGAGGAGTTGGCGAACAGAACCGGATAGTACGCAAAAATAAATTTTACACACTGGCAAAAAAACTAATATCAATATATGAAGGTGATTATAACATAACAATGCATTATTATAGGTAGGTGGATTAGATCTATTATTGCATGAGTAATTATTATTTTTTAAATTTCTTTTATATTGTAGAAGTTTTGTTTGAAAAAGGTTTAACACTAAACTTGAAATGGAATTAAGAAAACAAGACACCCACAATGATTGCAAGTAACAGCTGATTTTTTTATCATATTTTAGTTGCCAGATTAATGCCAGGATTACCGTCCAAAAAATACAGGCATTTTGTACTTCGTGTTTTATTTCTGCTGTACATTTCCGGTTTTTATTAAAAATGTGGTGAAGAAATGAATACTGATCCGGTTTCGTTTGAAAATACACTTTTTAAAGCCTTTTTTGATTGAAAATATTAACAGGGATCGATGCAACGGGTCTAGGACAACACGATTCGAAAAAAAAATCTTTTGAATTTATAGTGGAGTACTCCGGTTCTGTTCGCCAGCTCCTCACTTATCTTCCAACTACCTAAGTAAAATCAAAAAGATAATTAAGTCATTTTGCCGACGAAGCTGATGTATCTCGAAGATTGCATGCCTTATCCAATGGCACTTTTATTTGTTTATTTATTTGTAGCGGTATTTTCCTTACAGAGTTTATTACCCAATATGTTGAAGCGGAGTGCATGTCTTGGGGGATATTAACCCCATAAAGCCATAAACTGTATTGTTACATAGGTAACGGTGTGAATTATGGAGACGTAAAGCGTAAAAAATGGTTAAGGTTGGTTGTAAAAACTGAAACAACAAAATCCTATGTTTTGTGGAGTTTGTCTTCTTTGACAAAAAGAACATAGATATAGTTCGTCTACTTAGATGTCATACAATGAGGATCTTGTGGTGAAATAATACGAACGGGTAGATCTTCAAAGTTAAGCAGCACTTGCTAAGGCCTGTTCATGGTTCGGTGACCATCTTCCATCGAGATTCCTCCGTCCCTCGAAAAGCATTCAACAGTTATCTCCGGCTGTCATTTGTCTCCCTTTGACAGTCATTACAGATAGAAGCCGGATAATCTGACAAGTCTTGCCAAGGAGTACCGTTTTACCCAGTTACTGGGTTATTTGACCTCCGCAGCGCGGTAGCCCAGTAATCGTCCTATGTAGAATACTGTTACTCAGCTCCGTACTGGGTAGCATAGTCAGTTAGTAAACACCAGCCTCACCTAGTTTAAATTTACGACAAAAAATGTCGTGTAAATGTAAAACAAAAAGTGTTATGCCTATTTTTTTTTAATTACTAACGAGCCCACTCTTGACCTCGATCTCGCCTGATGGTAAGCGATAGATGAGGTCTACGATGGGACGAGCGAGTCCAGAAGATGCCTATTTACTTGTGCTTTAAAGGCTGAAAGGTCATAAGTGGCAGGGAACACAGAAGCCGGCAGAGAATTTGCAAAATAAATATAAATATTTCGTTGCATCGCTGACATTACCTACATCAAAGCAAATTCATATTTCACACTTCAGAAAGGAAAGTAATAAAAAAGCTATAAACTCACAACATCAATCCGATCCGGCAGATCGTCAGACCAAAACACCAGATGAGAAAATAAAACAATTACAAGCAGCAACTCTAATTCAATAGCTTTTTTATTACTTGAGGCTGGCAAAAAGGCCTGGCTGACTTTTAACAGCGATATCAAGGCTCAAGATTAGTAATTTTCGGTGTAACACCAATTAAGGATAGACGCCGTTGAGGTTATGACTGCACTGGCTTATAAGTAGACTACTTTAGAGTCGGCGCTTGCGTCGAACTGTCACGCTATTCTTATTTTAATACTTATTGACGCACAGTAGCTTATACCACCACTCTTACATACATCTAATCATTTTGTGTTTACAAAAAACCTTTTATTTCAGTTAAGAATTGTTGTATATCTTGTGCTTTTTCATTCGATTTCTTCAATAAGAACAATTAAATAACAATATATTTAATTGCACTGTTATATATTGTGTACATTAATATTATTTATTAGTTTTTAACATAAATTTTCAACACTTTATAAACTTAAATAAAAACCCTAAACTACATATATACATTTCATAGTACAAAGGTAGAGTGAAGTGACACATGCTAATGAAAGAGTACTGATATCTCGTATCGATCGTATATTGTTCATTTTTATTCGGTGGAAAAATCATCAAATAATGACTCCTCCTGCGGAATACTTACTCAGTTGCACTTGCATTCCAGAATCAAGGTATCTCGTTAAAATATTCCCTCAACCCCGCAAAACAAATAGACTTACATGATAATATTGTAGATGTATGTAACAAAGAACAATTATGGTAGGTACGCTCTTTAGTAGAGTAGATATACCACTGCAAAATTTAAATCTAAAACAATTTCTACTTTTTATAAAATAGATAAAATATGGGTGGTAAAATTAATTTAAAATGTTATTTTGTTCAAATATAATTTTTTTCCTGCAGTCAAAATTCCTCAAACTTTTCCTCTTAAAAATACTACGATGATTTTGTACAAGAATCTGGCCATATTACGCTGACATTCATTCAAAACAGAAAAAAATATACAGAACATGTAACCGTGTTTGAAAACAAATCTCGACGCTCAAACCGCAGTCGCCAAGCTATACTCCGCTTAGCAAATCCGCAAATGCTTGCAAAAATAAATTTAATTCACTATTAAGTTTTAGTAGCGGCAATCTCGAGGAACAATTATCCTCGCCCTTGGGTTCTGTGGCCCGTCACGTTTCGCGAAGGAGGTGTTTTTACGAGGCCCTAAAACATGTCAGCATTAGGTGATATTAAAGTCTGAAAATTATATTAGAGAGAAAATATTTGGTGCTAGAAATATTAAGAGGCATTAAAGAATGAATCATTTTTATTGTCTCCAAAAAAACATTGCAAACATTTACTTCTTAATTACTGTGCGTACTGCGTTTGTTTGCTGTCCTTAATTTTCAGTGTCTAAAAAATAGAGAAATAGCGTAAGTACAACGAGATTATCAAGGCTTTATGCAAAAGGACTTGAAGGGATGAATGGGGCTGTACGCTCGCTTGCGATAATAACAACAAACAACAATTACCCGTACTGTTGTTATAAAGTGTATCTTTATTTGTGTTAAAGACTATCAGATTATGTTTGTTTTTCATAATCACCCGCTCTGTTTTTCTAGATAATTTAGTTGTAAGATCTAAAACAGTTTAATCTTCGGGATTCGTCAAAGTTTATTGCTTGGCGTTATTCGGCGGTTGTCACTGTTAATTCTGGTTCACACAGTGGTTGTGAATAATGTGGTGGGCTTGTGATACCCCATCAACAACTGTTTTTTTTAATTACGAATGAGTCTGCTCTTAACCTCGGTCATACCTGATGGTAAGTGTAAGATGAGGTCTACGATCGAACGAGCGAGCCCAGTAAATGCCTATTCACTCTTGCTTTAAAGGCTGACGGGTCATATGAGGCAGGGAACACAGAAGCCGGCAGAGAGTTCCACACCTTGGCTGTGCGCACAATGAATGTTGAAGAAAAGCGCTTAGTACGACAAGACGGTATATCGACCAAGTGTGGATGGTATCCTGCGGTACGTCTGGTAGACCGGTAGTAAAAGGGGGATGAAGGGATCAGGTCGCGTTTTCCTGTTTAGCGTTTTCTTAATTATGTCTCGGTCAGTTTCCCATTTAATCGGATACAGCTGAGTACTTAGAGTGACTGCCTCTCTGACCTCCAGGAAGCTGGGTAACAATATACCCTTTGGCAAGGCTAATGTCAGATTTCTGGCTTCTGACTTGCAGTAAAACCTGTCAAATGACAGCCAGGACCGACTATTTTACTTGCTCGCCGTGGCACGGGGAGACCTCGATAATTATGTAAAGATGGTTACCCATCCAGGAAGTGACTTCGACAAGCTTTGCTTAACCTTGAATATTGACGTGTTCGCGGTTAAGCAACACTTATCTATGGTTATTATCATTTAGCCATGAAAACCTATATGTACGTAAACTGCCAGATTGTGCCGTAATGGGGCGTGCAACTGTCAAAGTGGCGCTAGTAGCACACTTACCAAAATAAAAGCAGTTTCTCTATGGAACAGTAATGAATTCCTAAATTAGAGACAGTTATTGAGAATTTTTCGATTAAAGAACATGTATTATGTTCTTTAATCGGAAAATTGTACAGAAATCAATTGAAATCAATGAAATGAAAATAAAAAATATTACCACAGATAACCATAGATGATACAGATAACTATATAATATCTCACAATCTAACTAACACTGACAGTGACAAAGGTTCTTACGGTGGTGGCGCCATCTGCGATTAGCTTTCACTTGCACGCCCCATTTACTCGAAATACAGTGTGTCTAACACAGGGCGTTCCCGTTAACCTGCAATAGTATAGCATCCATACATGCTAAAAAAAATACCATTCGAAAACATTTTTTTTTTTAATATTAAGATATTCACTAAAAATGTTTAACTGATACGTAAAAGAAACACTCTGTACACACGTACGCATTCATAAATAAATTGCGACGTTGCCGTCCTTCAAGTAAGCAATGATGATATAAAGTAACAAAACAAGCAAGCCTTTGCATTTTATGGGCACAGCACATGTGCCGAGACAAAGCAATCGTTCGACCAGAATCGCTCCGAGAACGATTTCAAATTACATTTTTTGAGAACAAGTTGTAAGAGAAAGCGGTATACAGGTAAGTAAGGTAAAATATATCGCAAATCTGAGGGAAAGCTAACTTACTATATAGGTATGCCTATGCACTAACCTTATAAAAAGTACTAGCTCTTACCCGTGACTTCCACCGCACCATATTTCACCATATCGTATTTCATCCGTTTACGAGTTAATTTGGAAAAAAAAACTAGCCACGTCTTCAGCGGCATATCCACAAAAACATAACAAATGGACAGCAAAATATATATTTTTTTGTTACCTACTTGACTACTTAGCTTAGTTGTAAACTTGATTATGCATACTGAGGTATCTTATTAACCTACCCCTACAAAACACATTTTTATTTAAGATCTGTAAGTTTATGATTTATGGATATCTTTTGTTGGAGATCCCCAATTAATAAAACTAAAATTTGAACAATAATTTTTAATTATTATATATAGTGATGACATGATAAACAGTTATATGATTGAGACTAAAATAAATGTGAGTGTCGAATGTGTATGTGATTTAAGCGCACACACACATTCGAAAGGTCAGAAATTATTAGTTAAACTAGCTTGTGCCAGCGGCTTCGCCCGCGTGGGAAGTTTGTCCCGTGTAAAACCCGATCCCGTGGGAATTTCGCAAAAATCTTTCTTAGCGGATGCCTACGTCATAACATCTACCTGCATGCCAAATTTCAGCCCGATCAGTCCAGTGGTTTGGGCTCTGCGTTGATAGATCACTATGTCAGTCAGTCAGTCACCTTTGAATTATATATATTTAGACTAGTATTTGCGTGTTGCGCGAGGTGCAAGCACCTCGCGTGCTTGTTCAATAAAAAAATAAAAAAAATGGCGGGGGTAATGGGGGGGGGGGTTGCACAATTTTTTCGACTAAAGCATTGCCCCTCTAAATGAATCTGAAAAAAAAAGTTCCAAGTCTCTTAATTTCCGAGATCTGCCTAAAGGGGGTAAGAAGGGGGGCAAGGGGGGCGACTTTGATAAATGGTTTTTACTTTAGCGAGCCTCCTCTATACGAATCCGTAAAAAAAAAATACGGGTCTCGTAGTTTCCGAGATACGATAGGGAGGGGGGAGAAGGGGGGTGAAAAGGGGAGGTTTGGCACTTTTCCCGTAGGTTTGAAAGTTACTTGTTTACGAATCTGTCAAAATATACCCACCTCCCCATCCACCATCTGGGAGAACAATTATGTCAATGAGTCAGTGAGTGAGTGAGTGGTAATTTAGCTTTATATAGTATAATCTTTTATTTCGGCAAATATGTCTTTACTCTAGGTAAATTGGAGACGGAATAAATAACCCTTAAATGTGACCACTTCTCAAATACGCTGTATTTGATATCAATGGCATCGCCTCGAGAATATTGCTTTCAACAAGTACAACCCTTTTCCTTCAATTGACTGAAACTTCCGGAAGAAGATAAAAATGGGTAAGCATTTTTTTCCGTTTCGATATACTAAATGTGCGTACTAAAGGGGGATACTAAGAGCTTTGTCATGCTTACAAGGTACATGTTCTGTAATTTTTTTTATAAACATACGATTTATGAATAAAAGCAAAAGGATGTCAAATGTAGGTACTCATACTCGCAGCTTTCTGTACCATCCAGTCCTTTGTATAAGGACCCACTTAAATTTTAATATTATATTATTTCCATCATCCATTAATTCATTGCTATAATAATGCGTTAATTCATAATAATATCACGAGCTAGTGTTCGGGATAGAAATAATTAACGCCAATTAGACCAAAATTAACACTTTAATTAAGTAAACACAAAATAAAAATTAACACAGTTATTCTCACTACAATACTTAAATCGCACTGAAATTCACTTGTAGAGCTTCGATTATATCGCGTATTCGCCTCGTAATAAGACTGACGTCTGCGTTCCTTTGCGATCTATTTATACCCCGATCTGCGTTCTAGAACATTCTTGTACAATCGACTCGCTATACTGCCAAGAATGTTCCAGAAGCTAATAATGACTAATAATGTATGGGAGAGGCCTCCTCTATATGAGCTCCTCTATATGCTTTGTTTTTGATGTATATACAACGTGTGACATAAAGGGTATATACATAACAATCGCACGCCTTCTTTGGACTATAGCAAATAATATGGTGTAGCGCGTGTAGGGTGTTTAAGTAAAACTCCAGATGAATATAGAACTGTATCGAACGGTGTACTCAATAGCAGTCTTTATTAGGTTCGCTTTATAGCCTAACGGTTTGGCGCCAAATATTCCTAAAAAAACATCTAGCCAATAAGACTACAGGATTTCATTCTTGGGTTCCACATTCCGTCCGTAGGGGTCGCGTCGATCGCAGCGCCGCGCCCCGCTTTGGGCTGATGGTGGCCGGCGAGCGGCGGCCGGCGGCGCTTAGTTTAGTATGCGCGCGCGCTCGCAGCCATGGTGCTATAACTTAGAACAAAAGTGACGAAATGATAACCGACTAGTTTAGGTAGGGTTCTGCTTTTGGATATAAACTACTCAATTCAATTGATTTTTAATTTATTCGTATAGCAATAATCAAAGTTTAAGTTACGTATTGATAGATGGCATTTTTCTCAAAATATTTACACATTTAGTTTAAACTTGTTCTCCGTTTTACTCAGATATTCTAAATTATCTTTAACAAATAACCATTTTATTTTATATAAATTAAAATATTAGGAATATTAGGACACCTTTTAAATTTCACACCTTTTATAATATATTAACACAAGTATCTTCAAATTAATAAAATCCTCCAAATACGCAATCCTATTTTTACTTTAACTTATTTAATTTTATACTAAAATGGTAACGAAACTTGCGTAAATGCAGTGATGCCAGATTGGAGGGAATCCCCCCAAATTTGGGGAGTTTTTAAAGTTATGTAAGAGAATTGAGGGACAATATTTTTGGGGGAATATTTGGACTGATGATGTCTGAACGCGATCAAACCACTAACTAATCTGTGAAAGCACACACACGAAAACAAAATGCTGTGCACGATGATAGCCGAGTGGCTCCGAAGTTGCCGCAGAATGGAATGATTTGCATGGTACAACTTGGAAATCCACGCAACACACCGAAGAGTTCTGGGTTGAAGTTTATAATTTCAAAAATGCAGTCGGTGATAGAACATACCCGTGGAAATGTTAGCAAATTGGCACTAGGAATTTTGTCTTTAACTTTTTCTAACGCAATTGCGGAAAGAGCCCTATCTCAAGTAGCTATTATTGAAGACAAACGTCGAAACAGATTGGCCATTAACACTGCCGAATCCATCTTGAGAATAAGATATAAATTGCTAGAAGGATGTGTTCATTTTAAACCCAGTTCAAAGATGCTAAACAGGTTTAACTCAGAAAAAATGTACGGAACTGCAACCGGCGCGAGTGAAGAGGCTAATTTAGTCATGGACGCTATTGCTAAAATTGTATCAATAATAAAAAAGAATAGCCATTTATGAGTTTTTTTTACAAATCTTGAATTTTGGGGAGATTTCGGGGAAAGTTTGGGGAGAACGCGAGTCGGTCACTTGGCAACACTTTGTAAATGTCAAAGGTTTAAAAGAAGTTAAATAATTTGTCAAATAATAAGTCAATAATTGCAAATAATTCAAGAAATTTAAGATATAATATATTCTTATTTAGTTGGTGTGTACCTAAGGATACTTCTAAGTTATTGTGTGGATCACGAAACGATTATGGAAGATAAAATTCAGATGGCCATCAAATATTGTAACAGAAGATTTTAATAAAGTATTTGGTGTTGTAATTATATTGTTTTATTGTAAATCAACATAAATTACTAAGTACTAAATAAAAAGGAGTAAATAGGACGGCCTATGCAGTGGTACCCTGATTTGTAGGTAGCTATATCTATATGCTATATATACATATGCTTCATACATTGTTGTTGTTACTTGTTGCCAGAGGGCGCGGGCGCTCTGGAATCTTCAAGTGACGGCTCTATCTCAGTATATAAAATGTACTCTGTGCTCGCAGCGTGCAGGTGTATGTGTTCCAATGATGTGATGATAATGGCAAGGTTTTTGTAATCCTATGTCTACATGTGTGGAACTTATTAGAAATTTCAATAGATTGATAACAGAGGCCGATTTTTTCAAATGAAGAAGAACGAAGAGAATTATTGTGTTATTGGCAAATGACGTGGAAAGTTATTGACCCTCGTAGTGCTCTGACACGTTTGTTATGTATGGTATTGAAGAAACATGTGAGACCGATAATTTGGTATCAATTCTTTGAGTCACTCATTTTGATCTGAAACTGTGCATAGAGACTCCATACCAGATGTTGTCTTCAGTCCGTTTGGATAGATATGGGGTTTCCGTTACACGTTGTATATGTATATGTGTATTGAGTATGTAGGTTATTACTTATGTATTGTATATAAGTGAATAGTACACCATGGACTACCCGCGTATTTATTTTCACCTGCTGTGTCAAATCCATCCAAAGCTTGTCTGTAAAAGATCGCTTTTAGCGATAAGATCGCCCATTGTAGTAGTAGTTTGCCCTTAGTAGTTTTTAAGTCCTCATGTCATTATGTTATGGTGTACAATAGAGAGTATATCTATCTCTCTAATGGTGATTAGATAGATTGATATACTCAATCACCGTGGTGTATTATGGCCAGTGTGAATAGGAAGATGTCACATGTCTTCCACTTACTTATGTTACATTTTAATACGATCTATTATTGTTTTATTTAATCTTATGTTAACATTTGAATTTATTTTGGTTGAATTAATTTATTTATTATTTAGGGTTAAATGTAAAACACTGAAAACCTCTCAGGACTATGTTACTAACATCATAATCAACAACTTTTGTTCTATGACTTTTAAGAATTCGTCATATTTTAGTTCACCAGATTTTCATACAAAAATAAATAAATAAATAAATAAATAAAATAAAAAAAAATAAAAATGTGTTTATTATCTTAAATCTATACAATTAAGTTGCCGGGGCTTCCCAGAAAGTAATCCGAAGATACTTGTGATGGGATAAACCTCGCTCTTCCTCGATTATTTCGCCAAAATGTCCTCCACAGCATCATAATTAAGTGTGAAGAGCCAATCCGTCAATGTCTTCTTACACTCATACAGTTGCATAGGGTAGATGTTAAGTATGCGATTTACTTTATTATAAACGCGTGGGGCTTGGGTTACATTCTGGCGACTAGCAAAAATTGAATGTGCTGAGTATGTAGGGGCATCTAAATCACACCGTCTTTTTTTAAGTTTGGCATGGTTAAAGGGTAGTGTTTTGTGATATCTTAGTACCATGTGTAGTATGTAGAGTTTTCTAACAGAGAGCAGCTTAGAGCTTGCATATAGAGTTTCAGTAGGGAACCTGTAGGGCCTACCGTACATGACCTTAATCAGGGATCTCTGTGCTCTCTCTAGGTCTATAAAATACGACTTAGCTGCTCCGCCCCATACCGAGATACAATATATGATTACAGATTGAGCCAGTGCGATATAGATTTTATTCAGTAGTTCTGCATTCATAACATGTCTCAAAGATTTGAAAACCCATATGAGTTTTCTTACCCTACCCATAGTTAGTTCGAGGTGTGGGTACCAGCTCAACCTTTGATCCACTACAATACCAAGGTACTTGACAGAATTTACCTTTTGAATTACAGGGCAACTACAGGTAGATTGGGTTGGGGTACGACAAGAATATATTTAAATTGAACGTCCTAAATGTTACGAACTCTATGCGAAACAAAAGAAAGCAATATTTATACTATCGATTTCTTTTGCTTTGCATAGATGCGAAATGCGTTTAGGGCGTTCAATTTAAATATTTTTATTTTTATATGAAAATCTGATGAACTAAAATATGACGAATTTTTAAAAGACATAGAACAAAAGTTGTTGATTATGATGTTAGTAACATAGTTCTGAGAGGTTTTTGGTGTTTTACAATCAACCCTGTATAGGTTTTATTCATATTCCCATGAGAAGCGACTATCACACGAATTATTTTAATCTGGTGTCATATTCATAGTATCTGTTATGCTTTGCTTGATTAGTTTTGGGTAGAACAAATTGTTTCCATCTAATTATGATTTATCGTTTCTATGGCACGTAGACACGTGACACACACCTTTTAGCACGTTCTATTATTATAGTTCTTATTCTTATAAAGTATGAGAACGTTTGTTTTTTTTAATTCAGAATGAGCTCACTCATGACCTAGATCTCGCCTGATGGTAAGCGATAGATGAAGTCTACGATGGAACGAGCGAGCCCAGAAGATGCCTGTTTACTCTTACTTTAAAGGTTGAAAGGTCATAAGTGGCAGTGAACACAGAAGCCGGCGGAGAATTCCACAGCTTGGCTGTGCGCACGATAAATGTGGAGGAGAAGCGATTGGTGCGACAAGACGGTATATCAACCAAGTGTGGGTGGTATCCAGCCGGGCGTCTGGTAGACCGGTAGTGAAAGGGAGATGGAGGAATCAGGTCATGGAGCTCCTGCGCACACTCCCCGAAGCACAATCTGTAGAAAACCGACAGGCAAGCAACGGTTCGCTGATGAGCCAGGCTATGACGCTTGTCCACTAGCACCTCGTTGCCTTTAAGCCTTTTAGCTCTGCTCTCGATCAAGTCCAATGCAGCAAGTTGGTACTTTGCTCTTTTGCTCTCATGATATTTTTTTTAGGCAAGCAACGGTTCGCCGATGAGCCAGGCTATGAAGCTTGCCCGATAAAAGTGCCACTGTACAACAATATAACATTAGTTTTAATCAAGTATTATTTATGTATTAGTTTATTTATAGTAATTGTTAAAGTATGTAGCTATTTTATTTGTATGGGCCAAGTTTACCTAAAATAAATGAATTGAAAAAAATTTTCGGTCCAGTTCCTCGCCGACTTTTTTCATTGTTTTGAGAGCAGTGGTTTGATGAAAATTACCCAAATTGTTCCAGCTTGGGTTCGATCTCATGCCCTATAACTTTTTTTTCTAGGTGGGAAAAGCATTGAGTCACTTCACCCGCTCTGGGTTAAGCGGAAGGGAGTGTCAGACTTCTACTGACTAAAAACCAACTCTGTTCCTTCAGCTACCCTTAAGTTCCGGGGCCGCGGTATCTCGTTAGAACAATTCCGCAACCCCGGCAGGCAATGGCCCTATGGGGCTACGTCAACGGTGCTGACAGCTCCTTGAGGCGCGCGTGGAACACGTCGCGTCGCCGACCCGGGCCTGGTCCTTACCGGACGGTGAGCTACCCCTGCTCGCCGTCCGCAAGCCCGCGCCTACGGTGGACGGAGATCGGCTCGCGATCCCTGACGCCCGGGGCGACTCCCGCGGCGCCTGGGGCGTGAGGAAGAGAGACGCCCTATAATTTGGGCTGGACCGTCCCACCATTGCTCTTGTTAGTCTACTGTATAAATACAATAAATTATAAAAAAAATGTACCGTTTTTGTATAACTTCATTTGATTATTAGGTTCACAAAAGTTCTTGTCTTGGGCCACACAGTTATGCATTCAATTCTTAAATGGAAGACGTACTTTGACCGGATTTATGGTTTCTTTGAGTGTTTGGCCTCCGATGTGTCGCTATGTGTAACGTACCTACCACTCTAACTAAATATTACCGTTTTTGATAAGTTTTGGCTGCGATTGGTGCTTAAGAGCTAAATTTTGCTGGCTTGCTAAAAACTATTACTAACAATAGAATATAAGCTAGTATTGCAAATTCTAGCGCTATACTACTGGACGCGCTTGAGTCTATCGAGAAACGGGCCAAGAGACTCATTAGCAACGATGCACTGGTCGAGTCAAAGCTTCAGAGCCTTGAACATCGACAACGAGTTGCAAGTCTATCGGTTTTCTATCGGTTACATTTCGGGCAGTGTGCGATGGAATTACACAATTTAATTCCGCCAAGCCCGTTCGATCATCGGACTACAAGACAGACGGCGATGCGCCATCGTTACATGGTTGGACATCCCACCAATACGCACAAAACGAATTCCCTGCCGGAGTCTGTGTTTCCTAATCGCTATAACCTGGGGGTTTTTAAGTCAAGAGTGAATAAGTTACTTCTAGGCAAGCGTGCTCCATCTTCGACCACATCGTCACTTACCATCAGGTGAGATGGTGGTCAAACGCGAACCTATTATCTATTAAAAAAAAATATACTTGACTAGTAAGCGTAATTATGTTACTAGAAAATAGGTTTTATGCACGTTTGTATTGTTATGTAAAAACAACACTGCGCATTGCTACTATATTAAAACATGGGTTTTTGTTTCTGATCTTTTAGGACGTCGCACTTATCAGAAAGAGATATACAACGTGTAACATAATAAACGCAATTCCTGAAAGTACTTGGTTCAGAATCAGCTTCTGAATCGATTTCCGTCATAAAAAATATAATACAACTGAAGAATGTTACGAATATATGTTTAAGATGTATTACTATGAATAATGTTTTGGAGTGTGTAGACTGTAAATACGCCACTTACAGGCATGTACATCATTTTCAACCGACGACCAAAAGAGGAGGTTATTAATTCGACGCGTATATTTTTTTTTAATGTATGATCACCGATTACTCGAAGAAGTTATTTTTCACTTTGCAGTGTTTTTGGGAGTCGGTTTAATTTTCAACCGACGACCAAAAGAGGAGGTTATCAATTAGACGCGTATATATTTTTTTTTTATGTATGATCACCGAGCACTCGAAGACGGCTGAACCGATTTGGAAAATTATTTTTTTGTTTGATAGGGTATACTTTGAAATTGGCCCCATTGTCATAAACGTCAGGATCTGATGATGGGATCCTGGAGAAATCGAGGGAACTCTTCAAATATTATAGGCACACCTATGACGTTTTGGGTATTTATCACAGTAACTTGTGCAGTTGCTGTCAAAAAGTACCATTTGAGGAAGTGGAACTGATGATGAAGACCACAGATGGCCGCCGAAACTACTCAATAATAAGTATTTCGTGGATTGCGATTCGATTACTTGAATATGGATGTTAAGCACTTTATACTCGTCACAATGCATATGGTGATGTAGAACTGATGGTGAAGTACCAGGAGAACTCCTCAAAAATTAACGGCCCAGCATTGGGAAAAGCAATATTTTGTAAAATTTTATAAGTAGTTGACATTTAGGCTCTGGTAACTAGGTAAATTAAAAATCAACCAACTAAAAAGAGTGAAATAAAAACTTTTTACCAAAAAATTAAACCGACTCCCAAAACACACTGCGAAGTGAAAAATAACTTTAATTTCGGAAGTCGGTGCCAAAAACGAAAATACAAAACTAAAGACACCGACTACCGAAATTAAAGTTATTTTTCACTTTGCAGTGTGTTTTGGGAGTCGGTTTAATTTTTTGGTAAAAAGTTTTTTTTGGTAAAAAGTTTTTAGTAAATCCACCAGTAACTGGCCACTTAAGCATTTTCGCCAAGTCATACTTGGATTATGTATAAATAAGTTATGATATTGGATTTATCGTAATGATACACAATAATATGCATATTCTTTTATTTAATTTGAGGTTTAAGAAGTAAAACAAAACAATATGTTGTATAAAATTTTAATAGAAACAAAAAACTATCACTTTTTGGTAGTTACTAGCCACAAATTTTAGAAACTGGCCGTGATTAAACTATTAATTGGCCACATGAAAAAAGTTTCAGTTTCATCCTACTATCTATAAAACAACATAAAAAAAATAACTTTAAACAAAACAACATTCATTATGTCAGACAATAATTCAATATTTTACCCGTAATATTAATATGAGATCAAAAATAATACGACATAGAAACTTTCTTAATTTACACGAACAACAAATCTAACATTAATATAGTTTTATAGAATAAAGTTAGAACCGAAGCCTTGCTTTCGCGCTTCTTCACAAGCAGTACTAAATAAGGCATTACAATCACCGTCAGATGAGTCAGTGTTACTCTCTCAATAGCAGATGTGGCACAAAAACTTATCCTCATCTTCGACAGGTACATAGATTCTGTCATATGACGGAATACAATTTAAATGAAACCGTTTTTTACACTGGTTACATTCAATAACCCTACGTATAATGAGATTCAAACAAAAATCACAAAAAACTAATTGTTCATTAACCTCATATGTATTTTCAGTCTTTTCTGTACTTAAATCTTCTTTAATTATCTTTATTTGACTTTATCCATCACTTTTTTTCTTGGTTTTCTTCTTAGGTATAATGTACTCATTTTCCTTCTTCTTTTCTTCTTGCAGTCTCTTTCTTTCCTCTTTTGCAGCTTCTTCTTCTTCTTGTGGCCAATAACTAAAATATGCAAAAAATTACTTCAGAAACTAGCCAACCTCTTAAAAACGGCTCATTTAAGATTTTATTACAATTAAGATAAAGATTCATATAACTTACCATGCAAACACGTAGAAATATCCTATTCTTTCACCAATGCTAAGTATTACCGCCAGTAATTTCAATTTTGTAAAAACTTAGCCACTAACATTTACGTAGTGTAGCAACTTACATGTCAAGCCACGTACACCAACTGTCATAAAACGGACGTTTGCTTTGACGCTGGGATGTGTAGCGAAAAAAAGTTGAACTACTATGAATGACGAATGACAAGGCATTCGTTTGATACATTCATAGATGGCACAAATAAAACAATACTCTTATTAAAAATAGATTAACTATTAAGTGGCTAGTTATTGATAGTGGCCAGTTATACCTTGCTTTACCCTAGTTATTACATAGTCAATTGAATAGAGTTAAAGTTAGCGACATTAAAATCGTATTAAATTACAGTCAAACCATGTTATGTACAATCTATACTAATATTATAAAGCGGAAAAGTTTGTTTGTTTGTTTGTTTGCTTGAACGCGCTAATCTTCGAAAGTACTGGGTGGATTTGGATGCAATTTGGTATGGAAGTAGCTTGAAGCTTGAGGAAGGTTATAGGATACTTTTTACGCGACTGCAAAAAAGGAGAGAAAAAATATATTTTCAGTTCTAGTTCCATGTATGGGGACCCCCCTTTATTTTAAATATTTTTTAATGTTTTTCTTTAAATCGGAAAGCGGTTCACAGAATACATCTACCTACTAAGTTTCACATGTATAGTCTTAATAGTTTTGGAATAAAATCGCTGTGACATACGGACGGACGGACAGACAGACAGACAGACAGACAGACAGACAGACAGACGGACAGACATATCGAAACTATAAGGGTTCCGTTTTTTGCCATTCGGCTACGGAACACTAAAAATGATGGCCGCGACTAACAAGTGGCGGCCATCATTTTTTAATCTTTGGCTTAACCTGTTTTCCGAGCCACGAGGAATCTCGTTATTTCAAGACCCGTCAACGGACCAACCTCAGTAAGGGTTGCTTGCAGATCTGTAGTAGATGTAGACCTTGTAGGTCGAGTCGTGCTACTGTGTAATACTTAGCCACGAGCTCCGATTGCATGGTCATGGCGTAACGACTTCTTTTATTACGTAACCCAAGAAAAATGTCATAACTTAATGGCTTTTCTTTTCTGGTTGGGAAAATCATCAAATGACTCCCTCCCGCTGTGGGTGGAGTGGAAGGGAGTGTCAGACTTCTACTGCCTAAAACCCACACCGCTCCTTCTATTGCCCTTGAATTCCAGGACCCCGTCAATGCTGCTGACTGCTCTATGAGTAGCGCGCGGAACACGACGCGCCGCCGACTCGTGTCTGATCTTTTCCGGATGGTGAGCTACCCCTGCTTGCCGTCCGCAGACTCGCGTCTACAGTGGCCGGCGATCAGCTCGTGATCTCCGGCACCCGGGGCGTCTCCCGCGGCGATTGGGGCGTGAGGGAGAGACAGTTATCTTCCTTCGTTTCGTTCAGCCTCCTCCTTCGCTAGCATGACTGCTTCGCTGAAAGAGGCGACTGCATTCCATTCCCTCTCGCTCGAGCAAAAGGCTAGAGTGTCGTGATCGAGAGGTCGCAAGTTCAAATCCCACTCATTACACTAGTATCGTGGAACTAATCCAGACACAAGCATAATTAGTTGAGAGGGGTTAACGAGATTGCTTTTAATGTGTTTTCTAACCACATTGCTTGTTCTGTTTAAAAAAATTCGTAGTTTTTTTTTTATATTGCCACTCGTCTTTCAGCATACTTAGGCTAGTAACTACTTAACCGGACGATCCTGTGGTGACGTCTAAATTTAAAGGCCCTCAGTCAGGGCTTACATACTATATTTACATTTAAACAACCGCACGCTAGGGGCACTCCCTGTGGAGTACGGGCCTCGGCATAGCGGGGTCGTTGGTGGAGGGCAGCAAAGGGTCAGGCTAGGTCATATTATTATTAAAGGGGTTATTTATGGCTACCGGCTAAGCATCGCGGGCTGGCTCGTTTGACAAAGGTCGGGGAGGGTTGACGTTACAAGTACGTAGTCTAGGTGAGAACTAATTTACCTCAACCGGGCTCATATTAAGACTCCAAGCTGCTGCTGAGAAACCTGCCGTCGACCTCAGTCGATCTCATACTCTGCAGTAGCACTTGCAACCACTAGGCAAAACAAATAACTTACAAACAGGTAACAGTATCATATAAAATACCGAGGTGAGGTATTCTACTGCGCAATGCAGCGGAGCCAAGTTAAAGTGAATTGGGAAAATTTCCAAGTCTACCTTCATTTGGATCAACAGGAGCGAAGTTGGTCTTGAATCTATTTCACTTTAATACTTTACGTAAACATACTCAGCATTTTTAGGGTTCCGTAGCCGAATGGCAAAAACGGAACCCTTATAGTTTCGTCATGTCTGTCTGTCTATCCGTCCGTCCGTAAGTTTTATTCCGATAATATTAGGACTATACATGTGTTTGGTAGGTAGATGTATTCCATGAACCGATTACCGACTCTTATACAAAAATTAAAAAATAGATATAAAATCAAGGGATACATGGAACTGAAATTGAAAATTTTTTTTCGTCAAACCTGTGTGTTTGGTGTCTATAGATAGATCTTTGAAAATGACATTAAGGTTTCTAAAATCGTTTTTTCCTAAAATCTATCATTTAAGAGATAGACACTTCCAAAGTGGTAAAGTGGGCATCCCTCCCTCTAACTTCTTTAATAATAGAGTGAAAAATCTAAATAAGATAAATGCTGTAGATCTTATTGTAAACTTTCAACGAAAATTTGTTTGAACGAGATAGAGGCAGTGGTTTCTGAGATATAGAACATTTTCTAAAACCGCAAATATAACTTTGTATTTCATACAAACACTATGAACAACAAATGTATTTCGCGTAGTTACTACGGAAACCTTCATGGGCGAGTTTGACTCTCACTTGGCCAATTATTTAAAGTTCACCTTTACAAACAAAAACAAAAGAATACGAGTGCTGTTTTGAAACTTGGTTTGTACTACAACACCTGTTTAGTGATTAAAGTTTTTATTTATTTATCGACTAGCTTTTGCCTGCGGCTTCACTCGCGTGTAAAGTCAGATCAGGTGTTCCAGTTCCCGAAATCAATTAAAGCCTATACATTGCCTAGACTTCTTAACTATGTAACAAAAAAAATTTCATTCAAATCCGTCTATTAGTCTCGGAGATTAGTGTGTACAAACAGACAAACAGACTAACAATTTTGTTTTAAATTCTTGGTCTATTACTGTTTCTGAACCCCCCGATTTTTTTTTGTAAATATGTTCAATGGACAGACACAATTATTTTACTATTTTGCTATATGAATTGATTTGAATAAACAACTTGCGAGTTTTTAATTAGCGGGGTCTTAAAGTGGTGCAAAATGGCGTGTAATAATTGGATTGGGTAAGATAAATCTGTAGCTCTGATGTCTTTAGAGCTAAAAATATAATAAATATTTTCTAGCACACATGGATAATTAACTGCTTCTACTTTGTCGTACAGAAAAGAAATAAAAAGAAACAATGAAATCCATAAAATAAAGTTCACATTATATTTATATATAATTACTTATGTGTTGTATTGTATTTATATCTATGTGTACGTATAGATATAATTATTTATTTATTTTAAACTAGTACTCACGCGGGGCTTCGCTCCCGTGGATTTTATCACGGTAAAAACATAACTCTCCTTTTTTGCAGTTGCGTAAAAAGTAGCCTATAACCTTCCTCAAGCTTCAAGCTATTTCCATACCAAATTTCATCCAAATCCACCCAGTACTTTCGAAGATTAGCGCGTTCAAGCAAACAAACAAACTTTTCCGCTTTATAATATTAGTGTAGATATTTTTCTGTTTTTATGAGTGGTAGGTACACTAATTTAGCCCTCCCCACTTTAATTAAAGTCTTTAAAGTCCTTCCAAAGATTGTCTGGAAGATATCTCTTTCAGCGATAAGACCGCTATTGTAACCATGGTATTTAAGCAATATTGTTAAATAGGTTCACTTGAATTTTGGTGTACAATAAAGTATATTCTATCTATGTATCTATCTAAAGGTGTGTCCAAACATTGAGCAGCAAGAGCGTGGCATTTCTAGGACACATTTCTGCCACGCTCTAGTTAGGACAAAGCCGACTAATGTTTGCGCGGCAGTCGTCTGAACACAGGGCAGCGCGCCGCGCGCGGCAGCCGCGCTCGATTGCCGCTCGATGTTTGGACACACCTTTAGATCAATAATTTTAAAAGATGTACAAATGACAGCTGGTACCAATGACTTGACGTGCTTTCCGAGGCACGCTGGATTTACCATATATCACCCATCCACAGACCAACCTCGGGTAGTGTTGCTTAACTTTTAAGATCGAACCGTGTTGCTGTTATTATTTAGCCACCAGTACCTCAATAAAACATAAATACAATATACTAATACAGTATAATATATTGTTACGAGCTGGGGTTCGGGATAGAAATAATTAACGCCAATTAAAACAAAATTAACACTTTAATTAAATAAAGACAAAACAAAATTTAACACAGTTATTCACACTACAATACTTGTCATTTAACACTTAAATCGCACTGAAATTCACTTGTATAGCTTCGATTGTATCGCCTCGTATCTTCTATTAAGACTGCCGTACCTTTGCGATCTATTTATACCCCGATCTGCGTTCTAGAACATTCTTGTACAATCGACTCACTGCCTTTACTGCCAAGAATGTTCCAGAGCTACTCGAGATACTTAGTACTGCTACTCGCCGCCAGGTGGCGTTAGTGTCCCGAACGTTCTAGAAGTCGGTCGAAGTTTCTCGACGTACTTAGCTAAGCGACTGGCGTAACAATATTCTGTAGTATAAAATGCTTACGACTCGATTTATTTCAGTTGATAGATTGGATGGCCCCATCTGTATCAAGCTGAATCATAAACTTGTATGAACGTTTTAGGAGTCGTTTTTTGCTACGCAAGTAAATATTTGTTTTTATTCCCATCATGTCAATCTTATATTATAAATGTGAACGTTAAAATGCATAGATGCATGGCTGTTTGTTATTCTTCCCCGCAAAACCGGATCTGAAATAAATTTGGTAAGTACAGTAATACCCCGGACTTACGCGACAGGCGGGACCATAGAAATTTGCCTTATTATTAAGATTTCTGTGGGTGGCACCAAGAGATCATAGCCGTGTAAGTCGATTTCGCGAGCGTTGGGGTTCAACCTTGTCTTATAAATACGTATAAGGTATGTGTAGTTTATTACACTCCAAAGACATTGTTTTTCGTGTCTTGTTGGGTTCAAATGAATCTTTTTTGGAATTCTGAATGACATAATTAAAGATAAATCTGCGTACGTAGAATAATGCCACACGCCGATGAGCGCGGTGATCAAAAAGAAAAACCACGTCAGTGGCGGTACCTTCATATAAGCCCAAAAGCCCGGCATGCCTTACTAAAAAATGCTCGATAGAGAATCAATGTCAAACCCGAACTATTTAAAAGTTCGCGCGCTTAATTCTTATCAAAATAACACAATGAATCTACTAAACTACTACGCATCGCGATTGTTCGCGCGCAGAGTTTCGCATTTGTAGCATCTAATGATCTAAATATTGCTATCTCGCTTACACGCACCGGCTTTTACCGGGCTTTCAAATACTATATCTGTCACTTTCGCACTTATAGCGATGTGCCGTATAACGAGTTAGGCCTTAGGCATAGAACAAATCAATCACTATGGCAGATATAAGCAGGGCATTCGTATGAAGTTGCATGCGTATGCGTGACCTTGTCAGCTTGCCAACTCTGCAGTGTTGCCGTTTTAGCCACACGTTGAAAGATCTTGGAGATTTTTAACGTGTTTGGAAACTTTTTTAACATTTATCAACAATAAAAACTAGCGACTTTTAAAATAACGAAATTAAATACAGTCAAAACCGTTTACAACAACATCATTTAGAACAACATACCGGTTATATAGACCAAAATCATAGGTACAAAATACTTTGTACCTTGAAAACATCACCGGTTATTACGACTATCGGTTTTTACAACCAAATATGAGTGGTCCCTTGGATGTTGTTATAACAGATTTTGACTGTATTCAAGCAATATCTTAAAAATAAAAAAAAATTAGGTAGATTTTTCATATACCTGGCGACTTTTTTTGCCTAAATGACAACACTTGAGTAGTTCCGACATCCCAGAGTGCAACTAACTTCACTTCAGTTTCATTTGTTTGTTTTCTAAGATTTTCTCAGTGATACAATTGTTTTGGTGATTTACTATTATTTAACAATGGAGGTAATTGTACCTTGTGAGGATTTAAAATGCGTTCAAGTTTTGATTGGCGAAGATAAGGTAAAATCTTTAAACTTTGCTCAGAAAAAACAGTTAATTTCTTCATTAAAACCGACGCCTAATCTGTGTATTTCTCAGACTAGTAAATCGCATAAACGAAAATTTAATAGATCAGTGTATAAAACTAGTTGGATTGTTGGCTGTTCGCACACTAATAAGTTGTATTGCTGGAGCTGCATATTTTTTTCGAATGAAGATTCCGTTTGGAATACATCTGGTTATATTCATGAGAATAACCTCGAAGATGCCTTTCCCGAGCTGTTAAAGTTAGCGTATCTTGTTGTAACTATTCCGGCTACAAGTTCTTCCGCGGAACGTGCTTTTTCGTCTCTTAAACGTATCCATACCTATCTGAGAAATACACAAGGTCAAGAGCGTCTTTCCGAATTATCAATGATAGCTATTGAAAAACAGTTGTTGGTAGAATTAAAACGATCACCAACATTTTACTCTGATGTAATTAAATCATTTCTTAAGAAAGATAGACGATTCCAATTAGAATATAAATAATTTATTTAAATTCCTTATTACATTCTATCTAGCTATTTTTTAACTTTCGTTTTGTAACATTTTGTTTTGTTTTTTTTTTTTTTGTCTGTAACCTGGGTTCTGTTACGAAGGAAGCAACTACTTACCATAACTTTGTTCCCTCAAGCAATGAAGCAAACCAAACCAAACGGCTTTTTTCAAAGCCACCGGAGGTATGCAATTGCTGATATGTTTATTATATTCAATCTAGCACTAGCATGCCTTCAGTGTGCTTTGGTTACCTCATTCACCGCGCACGACAAGCAAGAGTGAAATTGAAGAAAGAAGAGGAAAGAAGAAGATGGATGAATTAACTTTTAATTTATTGTACCTAACCAGTAGTTTATGAGAAAATTGCGATGATACATACGGTAGGTACCTACATACTCAGTCGAAAACTGAACTTTCTTTTTTTGAAATCGGTTAAAATTTTATTGGGCTTGCGTTATTTTGAAACCCTAGGCACGCCACTGAACCACGTATCTCCGAATTCGCGTAAAACAGGGTAGCGTAAGCCGGGGTATTACTGTACTAGATAGTTGACATCCTGGAATTACAAATAGGCTATTTTTATCTCAGAATTTTCAAGGAATCGGGTTTTAATCGGGAAAACCCTCTCACTTGTACGAAGTCGCAGGCACAAGCTAGCAGAGTAATGTTTTTGCATATGTCTCCTATTTTTCGGAGTTTCAGAGTTATGCTTGTATCTGAAGTGGGTTCACAGCGATAGTGTAATGGGTGGGGTTAGAACTCGCAATCTCTCGATCACAAGTCCGACACTTTATCCTTTAGGCTATTGACGCTTCAACATAGTTGGAAAAAGGTTCTGCTGATGATGAGTAGAACTTCATGCTGCAAATGTTTATGTAGTCGGTACTATCTACTCGTTGACTTTCAAAAGACATTGCCCTCTCGTCGGCTCCACCACTATCACGCCATAAAGAAACTACACCCAAACTCCACTTTATACAGTCGGAAAAACAAACAGGGTTATAAAGAGGTCGTTTCGCGAACTCATTTCGGCTAATTCTGTCGTCTCGGCCATAAGTGCCTTTTATGCCTAACTATGAAAGTGTTAAGTAGGCACTCAATATGGTATGGTATAATAGGACTGTCCTTAACCTATTTTTATTAGGTCATATTTTTATCTGAAAACACATTTTACGCAATATATTATTTATTTTACTTTATGAAAACATATAAAATTGGGAAAGCTTTGTTATTCAAAAAGCAATCGCAAAGTATAAGTCGTAGTTTATAAAATTGCGCAATATATTTTCAAATTTTCGATCCGTATCTATATAATAAAATGGAATCGCTAAATGTGTTGCTAAGCGCAAAACACGAAAACGGCTGAACCGATTTGGCTGATTCTATTTTTGTTGTGTGTGGTTTTGTCAGGAGTAGGTTCTTATGAAAAAAAAACGACGGGTTGCACTCCGGGAGTGCCGGCAGAAGTGAAAACTTAAATATTAACGTTGTGCATTTTTGATATTTTGGAATGGTTGGGCAATAATTTTGCACGAATTGCTTTAAATATCAGTATAAAAGTACTATAATTTATGTGGTAGAATATAATATTTATTTATTGCGCTATCGTACACAAACATGACAATTTATATTACATTAAAAAGTTTGCGCAGGCATACATTTTCGCCGCGCCGTAGAAAGAGACGGGGATACTTTCTCTCCTACGCCGCGCCGGCTGTCTACTCTCCGTCCGTCTTGCGAATTTTCGATCAGGTCACGTGTCCTGACGCGAGTTTAACATTTTTTACCCATTACAAAAAAGTGCACAACGCCGCTAAAGAAGTTTTCACTTCAAAAAGTAGGAAAAGTCTTAACGGCCCTACCCTTAAGACTTTTCCTACTGTACTGTAGGGTAGGGTAGAGGTAGGGTAAGGGCTAGGGGTAGGGTATGGTACACTAGGGTAGGGTAGGGGTAGGGTATTGATAGGGTAGGGTAGGGTAGGCGTAGTGTAGGGTTTGGGTAGGGTAGGGGTAGAGTAAGATATGGGTAGGGTATCGGTAGGTTAGGGGTAGTGGTATCGGTTGGGTAGGGGTAGGATACTACGCGAACGAAGTCGTGGTCAGCTAGTTTTGAAATAAGCGAAAAAGGCGAAACAGTAGCCGCCATGATATAGAATGAAATATTTATTTAGACAAATAACATTTTTACACGTCATTTTTAAACCGTTTTAAGTTAAGCTAGATAAGGCCGGTGTTACCCAACTGACTACTTTAAGGAGAAACACCAAAACAAACTCAAAGGTCAACGTCTCTTTTAAAGTCCATACAATTCGTACTGTTCAAATCATAATTATGAGAAGCACGTAGGTTCAGGTCTGTGGTGCTCTTTTGAGATAAGAAGCACACAGATTTGGGCGGACCTGCCCAGACAGTGCAAGCATTTGTCAGTTATCTTGTATCACACTATACGGTCTTGTGAACAAATAAGAAATAGTGAGAAAGAACCCATATCGCATTTGTTTACAAGACTTATTGCGTCATGACTAAAGTGCATTTTCTAAATCTGGGGGCACGGCAGTGCCCCCGCCAAGTCGAGCAAAAAGCGGCACGGCCATGCCATACTTTTCTCGAAGCAGTTCAGGCCATTTTCGACCTCGTATAACTTCGTTGTGGATACAACTAGAAGCCTGAATTTTCAGTAACCAAGCCGTACGTAAACCGTATTTATACAAATAAATACGGTTTATTTCTAATTTAATTCAATTTGAACCAGTAGTTTAAGAATTATAACGAGTCATAGTTTCTTAATTTTGTCACTCACTAACTGACTGACCGATCATCAAAAGTCTAAGGCACTTCTAGCAGACAGAAGCTTCAAATTTAGAATACAATTAGTGTTTGGTGTATTAATCAAGGAAAAACTAAAATATTTTGTCAATTTGGGTCCATTTTTCTAGATACATCAACTGCATAAGTAACTTTGTAATCCCATATATTTATATGAGATTACAAAGTTACATTTACAGTTAATTAATCAGTGTACCTGTATATAATTATGTATAATATAATGGAATAATAGGTGTAGATAGGTATCTAGATATAATTATGTTCAAAGGTAACTTGTAAAATGGTCAACGGAATAAAAAAGCCAGAGCGAGGGCTTTACAAAAATTTGTTGTTGGTATACAAGAAGTAGAAGGTACCGGAAAGGAAAAAGTAGGACTATCTACAAAAGAAATGAGATCCCATAAAAAACAATACTTGTCAAAAAAACCAAGTCTCGCAACTCAGTTCTTCTACCCGGCCGACGGCCGAGTCAATCTATTTATTTAAAACGTTAAAGATTTTTAATATTGATATGGTCACTATAAAATGCTTTTAGGTTAGATAATTACGTAACAGCTTAAGACAGAAGGTCCCTTAAGTAGGGACTGAATAATCAAATAACCGACTTGGTATTACATAGATCTCACATTTTTTTACGGTAGAAGAACTGAGTTGCGAGACTTGGTTTTTTGACAAGTATTGTTTTTTATGGGTTAGTTTATCCCGTAGCTTAAAACAGCCAAGCTTGCTTCGCGGATGGATGACCATTGTACGGTGCACGTACATGAATTTTCAAAATATTGCATTTATTTCAAAATATTGGATTGTTTTAAGTTAGCTAGTAGGCTCGCGCATGTGCACTTTGAACGCGACCTACATTTGACAGTGCATTAACACTTTTACATTATTCTATGCATCTTTTTAAAATGTTACTTTTAAATAATGTTACTTTTAACAATTAGTGTTCAATTAGACGTGGTTTGGGTCGGACTACTTGCCGTTTCATTTCGTCTCATCCCGTTGTTCACTCACTGACATTTGCATTCCTTTACATTGACATTTGACATCCATTTATGCTAGGGATTCACCCTACAACCGTCTATAAAAATTTCAAGCCCATCGTGACTCGGAGCCTTTGGTCTCAGCTGTCATAATTATGTACTTAGACCTGTTAAAATCGCTCGTCAGATGGTCGCGTCTCAGAGGGTCATGGCCATCCGGATGATCCGGGGATACCGTACGGTCTCCGGGGAGGTGGCGAACCTCCTTGCCGGATTGTTGCGCTGGGATGTGGAGGCAGTAACCCTTGCGCGCGTGCACAATTGGCGCGCGGAGGTGCTAAACCAAGGTGAAACTCCGCCACCGCGGCAAATCGCGGCTCAGCGGACAGAGCTCCGGCGCGATGTCACGGCAGCATGGAAAGAGCGGCTGTCGCAACCGAAGGCTGAGCAAGCCGCAATCGTGGCGATAAGTCTCCTCTTTGAGGAGTGGCTGGAGAGACGCCACGGCGTCCTCACCTTCCGCCTGACGCAGGTGCTTACCGAACACGGCTGTTTCAGGAGGTACCTGTTTCGGATTTAGCGGGAGGATATGCCCGGGTGTCGTCATTGTGTGGACCTCCCGGAGGACACGGTGGAGCCTACGGTGGGGGTGTGCCCCGCTTGGGCAGAGCTTCACCGTCTCCTCGTGGAGGCGATCGGCGGTGGTGACCTCTCGCGCCCGGCCCTGGTTCAGACCATTGCGCGGAGCGAGAGAGAATGGGATGCAGTTGCCTCCTTTTGCAAAGCAGTTATGCTAGCGAAGGAGGACGCCGTACGCGCGGGGGAGAGGCAACTTTCTTCCTCACGCCTCAGCCACCGCGGGAGACTTCCCGGGCATCGTGGCTCGCGAGCCGATCTCCGGCCACCGATGGCGCGGGTTTGCAGACGGCGAGCAGGGGTAGCCCACCATCCGGTAAGGACCAGGCTCGGGTCGGCGGCGCGTCGTGTTCCACGCGCGCCTCAGAGAGCAATCAGCAGCATTGACGGGGCCCGATAGGGCCTTTGCCTTACGGGGTTGCGGGAATTGTTCTAACGAGATATCACGGCCCCAGAACTTAAAGGCAGCTAAAGGAACAGGGTGGATTTTTAGTCAGTAGAAGTCTGAACTCCTTTCTGGCCCACCCAGAGAGTGAGAATAAAGATACTATTTTCTTTATCTCAGTAGAAAGCTTGCGTATCTGTGAAATAACTCAAGCGAGCTAAACCACTGACAAAATTCTAGTATTCCGTCACTTATTTAGCTACTGCTGGTGCTAAATGTACAAGTTTCTATAAAACGATTTACTGCATTTTTCCAGCCATGGCTGGTTCACTCCGGTCCGAATACTTGTACCAATCCGGTTTAATCCGATTTGGTACGGCCCAGCCTGGTTTTGGCAAGTGCTGCAATGGTACCGGATCAGAATTTTTGCTTTCCCCGGCGTTGTGCTCGGAAATCGTTGCGCAAAATCCGCAATTTGTGCACTTGCAGTCAATGCGAATTAGAGGATTGGCAGACCATTTGGTTTTAGTTTATTTTAATTTCAGCAGTCTGAAGTAGTTATCTTGACGAAAATAAAAGCCAATTCTAAAATCTGTAATTTATTGTATGTGTATAAATAACATTTTTAGTCAGTCAGTGTTTAAAAAAAAAAGATTTGTTCTTTCAAGCCTGAAATTTCACGTTACTTGCACAAAAAAAAAATATTTGTTGCCATTTTTGTCTGTATTTACGAGCTAATTTTAAAAACGTATCGGTCTCCTAAATCGTTAAGTTATTTATGGGTATTTTGTTTTACTTCCAACAAAAGTACGGTATCGTGACTAAGACCTATTCTGCAACATCAAAACAAATCTGCATTAAAACCGCTCATTATAGAAAAGTGGTAAGTGCCAGATGGACGATGGGCTCCATACCATAAAACGAAAAAGTAACGATCTGTTTGCCTTCTGTAATTTTAATCAACTTAATTAGTATGATATAAATATGGAAAATGAATTAATTTGCACTATCACATATACGTTTTTTCTCACCACAAATTGCAAAAAACGTAATTGACTGAAGGTCGTTGAAAGGCGATTTTCAACCGACGAAAAAAACGGAGGAGGTTATCAATTCGACACGTATATTTTTTTATGTATGATCACCGATTACTCGAAGACGGCTGAACCGATTTGGAAAATTCTTTTTTGTTTGAAAGGGTATACTTCGAAATTGGTCCCATTGTCACCAAATCAGGATCTGATGACGGGATCCTGGAGAAATCGAGGGAACTCTTCAAATACTATAGGCACACCTATAGTGATTGGAGTATTTTTTATAGTAACTTGTGTAGTTACATTCGAAAAGCACATTTGTGAAGTTGACCTGATAATGAAGACCACAGATGGCCACTGGAACTACCCAATATATAAGTAGGAATAATAAGTATTTCATGGGTTCCGCTTCGATTACTAGAATACGGTTATTAAGCACAATATGCTCGTCACAATGCATATGGTGAAGTGAATCTGATGGTGAAGTACCAGGAGAACTCCTCAACAGTTAACGGCCCAGCATTGGGAAAAGAAATATTTTGTAAGAGGTTATAATTAGTTGAGATTTAGGCTTTTGTAACTAGGTAAATTATAAACCGACCCACTAAAAAAATGAAAAAAAAAAAAATTAGCAAAAAATAGAACCGACTTCCATATCAAAACACTACAAAGCCAAAAATAACTTTAATTTCGGAAGGCGGTGTGAAAAAAAAAAGAAAATCCAAAAGCAATAACACCTACTTCTGAAATTAAAGTTATTTTTGGCTTTGTAGTGTTTTGATATGGAAGTCGGTTCTATTTTTTGCTAAAAATTTTTTTAAGGCAGTGCAATTGGTAGTAATAAAGGATGGCTTAACAAAACTTCAAGGTTAAGCATCGCTTGCAAATGTCGGCCTGTGGATGCGTGACCATCCGAACATATCGAGATATCTCCGTGTCACGGAAAGCACGTTAGCACGCTCGCTGACAGTGAGCACTTACCCTGACACCACATTACGACAGTAGAATTTTCCATACTAAATGACAAATCAACGTAGTACTCCTGCACAATATGAAACTACCTACAAAATACTCGTGTTACGGCAGTAAGAAATATGAAATTGCTCATAACATGACAGTGGGTACTGCTCTTCATAATACTTATATGAAAAATTATCGTGAGACGACGTACTCTTAAAAAAACTTTTTACCAAAAAATTAAACCGACTCCCAAAAACACTGCAAAGTGAAAAATAACTTTAATTTCGGTAGTCGGTGTCTTTAGTTTTGTATTTTCGTTTTTGGCACCGACTTCCGAAATTAAAGTTATTTTTCACTTTGCAGTGTTTTTTGGGAGTCGGTTTAATTTTTTGGTAAAAAGTTTTTATTTCACTCTTTTTAGTTGGTCTATTTTTAATTTACCTAATTACAAGAGCCTAAATGTCAACTACTTATAACCTTTTACAAAATATTGCTTTTCCCAATGCTGGGCCTTTAATTGTTGAGGCGTTCTCCTGGTACTTCACCATCAGCTCTACATCACCATATGCATTGTGACGAGCATAAAATGCTTAACATCCATATTCAAGTAATCGAATCGCAATCCACTCAATACTTATTATTAAGTAGTTTCGGCGGCCATCTGTAGTCTTCATCATCAGTTCCACTTCCTCAAATGGTACTTTTTGAGAGCAACTACACAAGTTACTATAATAAATACCCAAAACGTCATAGGTGTGCCTATAATATTTGAAGAGTTCCCTCGATTTCTCCAGGATCCCATCATCAGATCCTGACGTTTATGAAAATGGGACCAATTTCGAAGTATACCTTTTCATTCAAAAAAAGAATTTTCCAAATCGGTTCAGCCGTCTTCGAGTAATCGATGATCATACATAAAAAAAATATATATATATACGCGTCGAATTGATAACCTCCTCTTTTTGTCGTCGGTTGAAAATAAGTGGCCCGTCCCTCGACGTACTGTCATAACGCACTATTTTAATTTCCCGCCTAACGACGTACTGTCAGCGAATGTGTGAAGCCGTCACACCGGCTGTCAATTTTACATCTTTCAGTCAGCTGCGGGTAGTCAGAAACTGGTCTTACCAAAGGGTATCGTGTTACCCAGTTACTGGGTTATGGAAGTCAGATAGGCAGACATACTCAGCTGCATCCGGTTAGACTGGAAACTGACCCTCAACATAGTTGGAAAAAGGCTAAACAGATTATGATGATAGTAATAAAAAATCGGTTGTCTGTAAACTCGGTTTACTAACGATAGTTGAACGTGACAACGTCATAAGAAAATACTGATGGAACCTACACAGTGACGTCATCTCTTAGCGTTTTATGATAGCCTAGTACTTGACTCGTTGAGTCATACATAAATGTCAAAGAATCCCTCCACAGTGACGTCATCTCTTACCGTTTTATGATAGCCTAGTTCTTGACTCGTTGAGTCATACATAAATGTCAACTTGTAGATTTGTAAAATAGATAAATAAATTTTTAAATAGCACCAAACGTTTTGGGAATACCTTCATTGTGCGTACGGCTAAGGAGTGGAATTCCCTGCCGGAGTCTGTGTTTCCCGATAGCTATAACCTAGGAGTCTTTAAGTCAAGAGTGAATAGGTTACTTTTAGGTAAGCGTGCTCCATCTTCGACCACATCATCACTTACCATCAGGTGAGATGGTGGTCAAACGCGAACCTATTCTAAATAAAAAAAAAAAATAAAAAAAAAAAAAAAAGATCCAATTTGATTTGCTTTGGAACGCCTCAGAGCGATGGAACGCCTCAGAGCGATGGAACGCCTCAGAGCGAGGTAACGCCGCATGAGTCATGTATTTACGTGCGTGCAGCCAGCTTCATCGAATTATAAGACGTTGTCACGTCAAAAAAATATCAAAAGTTCAGCTGTATTTCTATCACAGTATCCTTTAGTTACAACTCAGTGTTAAACAGTATAGTATAAATAGCTGTATCCGGTTCATATTCAATTAAAAAAAATATGACCACGTATCAAGGTACAGAACCAAGCTCAAATGGATGCCCATTCGCCAGAGAAGAAGTTTGCGCGCCTTGACTACGCTTTTCTCTTTGCTAAACTCTCCTAACCCTCCCTCTTTTACCTTATTTTTCATTTTCAATTTCTATTTTCGTCACACGCTAAAAGTCTGCGCTCTTCCAATAATCTTCTCTTACTCTGTCCTTCTCATACTTCTGATTTTATTCATTCTTCCTTTTATATACAGTCTATTCTTCTGTGGAATGCACTACCTCTTGATATCAGGACGGCCACCAGTCAATATGCGTTTAAGAGAATGTTGCGGGATTATTTTCAAAACAAATAGTGGAAGCAGAGTTTTCATAACTTCCTTTCTATGGATTTTTATAATTCTCATATAATTTCTGAAAGATCATTCATCAGTTTTGCATAACAAAATTGTAATAAGGTTTATTTCCTTTCGCACAGCGAATTTTTTAATTTTTAAAGTAAACATATACTTTAATTAAATAAAAACCCTTAACTACATATACACACCTAAAAATAAACTAAAATATAGCATCCAGAAATTCGTGCGCATCGCTGTCCACTGGTAATGTGCCCAAAAGACTGGCGGCATTGCCACGTTGTATGGCAATGCTTAACCTCTGTCCAAGGTAAAAGCCAGCCCTTGGGTCACCCGAAGTGTCAACTAGGCGTCTGGACAGATCTTTAAATAATTTGTGAGCACTCGGACCCCACGACCCCAAGGTTTCAACCCCAAACGGCTCGAAAATATAACTACCAACAAGGTTATTATATTTCCGCCGCTTGAGGTTCTCAGCAGCCGCAGCGGCAGCGCCAGCACAACAAGATGAGCTAGGAAGATGGGATGGCGCAAGAGTATCGACACAAGTTGCGTCCCACACTAAAGGCCTACCCATCTTCCAAGGAAATAAAGACATACCGTCCGGTCTTTTGCCATCGTCGCGTGCTAAGCCATTGGGTTCTAAAACTAATTGGATTTTTATTAATATATATTTGATATCTATTATGATAAATATGTATGTAAGTTTATTTTAGTTATTTATGTATATATAGTTTTAATAAGACTTTTACTTTACATATATTATCCACTTAGTTTATTTTTTTATGCACCTGCCATGTTATCTCTTCACCACCCTTGGTGGACTGGTAGAGCATACCTATGGCATTAAGTCCGCCTTTGTACTTTTTGTGTTGCATAAAGTTTTAATAAATAAATAAAGAAATCTGACCCGTTGGTCACTGTGAGCAACCCATCTGCTCCCCCCGCAAAGCCCGTGCCTATAAAGGAAGTGGATCGGGCTGAACCGCTGCGGCAAGGCTCCCACGGAGCCCAACGAGAAACTGCGTGCCGCGAAGCCGAATACTCCGGTGTACATTTCCCGTCGTCACTACACCACTGACGCGGAAGACATCGTTACGTACGTGCGCCAAAGGCTGAAATACGCGCCGAGAGTGCAGCTGCTGGAGTCGCATCATAATGTCAACTTCAAGGCATTTGTGGTGCGCATACCAACACGTTTCCTGCTTCAGGTGTTGGAGGAAAGCTTTTGGCCGCAGGATGTGATATTCCGCCGGTTTCGCGGACAAGTGCCACCGGAACGCACAAAGACCTAGTGCAATTTAGTGATACCTACTAACATAGTATTAAGTTTTATTTACTAATACTATTGTTATTATATTATGTATACTTTAGGTTAAGGTATATATCTATGGGTTTTTGTAACCTGAAAATAAATGATTAAATTAAATTAAATTAAAATAAGCACAATACAGGCACATTAAAAGGGTATCGTAACTTTCTTTTTAAGTGTGGAATCCTAAAAAACGCCAAATCAGCTTTGAGGCCAAGCCAACGAGAACAAACGCCACGAAAACAAACAACATTTTAATGTTCCTAAGAAAAAAGCATTAGACAGCCTTTAATATTAAAAAGTCATGTCTAATTCTGCACAAAAGCGAGTATCATTGCGCTTCCCAACGGATATCAATCACGAAGGATCAGAACGTCGCTCCCAATTTGCCGAGGACATTTGCACGAAATAAGCCAAGTTTTTAGCTTTAACACTGGCACGATGCCAGTACATTTGTATCTAGGAATATTGTGGCAATGCTGTAAATAAGAATGTAAAGTAAAATTGTTTGTCGTTTTGCCGTACACTTCGGTGAGAATAATAAATAAATAACGAATTCGGTGGCAATAAGGAGGATAAATGTTTTGGTTGAGATGTCTAGTAGTCATTAGGAGTAGATTGACGTTTTTGTTGAGACATTTATTCATCCCTGTCTTTTGGGCCGGTTTCCGGACAACAGCGATGTGGAGAAGTTTAATACTTTGACGCTTTAGTGTATTTTGTTTTGTTTTAATGTTCGTATTTTGGTTTGTGTTGTGAGGGTGTTTTTAATATCGTGCGGATTTCATCAAGCACACGGGATTGCCCCGCATGCGTAACACCCGCAAGTGTCCTTTTCAACCGACGACAAAAAGAGGAGGTTATCAATTCGACGCGTATAGATTTTTTTTTTTTTTTTAATGTGTGATCATCGATTACTCGAAGACGGCTGAACCTATTTGGAAAATTCTTTTTTTGATTGAAAGGGTATACTTCGATATTGGTCCCATTTTCATAAACGTCAGGATCTGATGATGGGATCCTGGAGAAATCGAGGGAACTCTTCAAATATTATAGGCACACCTATGTCGTTTTGGGTATTTATTATAGTAACTTGTGCAGTTGCTCTCAAAAAGTACAATTTGAGGAAGTGGAACTGATGATGAAGACCACAAATGGCCGCCGAAACTACTCAATAATAAGTATTGAGTGGATTGCGATTCGATTACTTGAATATGGATGTTACGCACTTTATGCTCGTCACAATGCATATGGTGATGTAGAGCTGATGGTGAAGTACCAGGAGAACTCCTCAACAATTAACGGCCCAGCATTGGGAAAAGCAATATTTTGTAAAAGGTTATAAGTAGTTGATAATTAGGCTCTTGTAACTAGGTAAATTAAAAATAGACCAACTAAAAAGAGTGAAATAAAAACTTTTTACCAAAAAATTAAACCGACTCCCAAAAAACACTGCAAAGTGAAAAATAACTTTAATTTCGGAAGTCGGTGCCAAAAACGAAAATATAAAACTAAAGACACCGACTACCGAAATTAAAGTAATTTTTCACTTTGCAGTGTTTTTTGGGAGTCGGTTTAATTTTTTGGTAAAAAGTTTTTATTATACAAGTATTTATTGTAATGCGTGGAATACGCACGCGGGACGCGTGGTGTGATCCGTGGCAACAGCCCCGTGCGGGGACTCCGCGCGCGTGAGCACTTCTATGAAAATCACTTCAGTGTGCGTTTTACTGTCATGCGGGGTGCACGCGCGCGTGGTACAGTCACATTCAAAATGAAAATTGACACAGAACGTGTTATAATTGAAATGCATCTGCGGCCGTGCTTTTTTATATAAAAACAGAGATGCTAGAGACGCTGCCTGGAATTGTATTTTTATTTTTTTTTATTATTTCTTGAATTGTATTTTTGTAGCCTGTGTTCAATTATTCCAAACAATTCATCAAAAGTACGAGTGGACATTCGAAAATAAATCTTAAATTTCCTTTCATTCATTCGTAATTTGCCATAGTGTGTGACAAACGTTCCAGCAATAATCCTTTTTTCAAATAACAGGCCATACTGTGATCTCGTCTTCTTATTCCGTCTTTTATAAATTAAGTATATGTTCAATAATTTTCTGAGTTTGTCGTTCATTGTACACAACCACAATGCATGGCAGCCCGCAGAAAACTAAATCGTCGGCTAGCGTGTCTCACGCTGCGTGAAATTTTCCGCATGCGGGCCAATCCCGCGTGCGTGATGAAATCCGCACAATATTAAAAACAGCCCTAAGTAGCTTCCTAGTATTTTTAAAAGTTCCTAATAATATAAATGCGAAAGTTTAGATATCAGTTTGTAAGTTAATTAAGCCAAAATGATAACACGGATCTAGATGAAAATTGGCACACAGATAGATTAATATTTTGATTCGAGGGCAACAGCATATTATACTTATTCTGTATATTATGAAACAGTTTCCCACCGCGGTTGTCTGTTTATATTAACTTAAAGACTACAGGTCAGATTTACATGCGATTTTCAACAATTAGGTAATAGACTGATTCATGAAAAAGGTTTACGTATATAATGTACTAACTATTTTTTTATGAATTAGTTGAATAAGACCGTACGAAGTCAGGCCGCATAGCTAGTCATAAATCAATAATCTAATTAATTCTCTAACCTTTACCTTATCCGTCTATAATTGTTAGTACATTTACTAGTGTAGACATAGTTATTAAAGAGCCGCCAAGCACGGACTATCAACCTGTCTTCACGTCTGACGCTCAGTTGTCACTTAGAGACGGAGCTGAAATACTTAACCGCTCAAACTTGTCCTACCTCCCAAAGGGCACTCTCAACGCTGTCCAACCTTCAAGGGGCACTGACCAGTGACCACCTATCTTGTGGACAATTTGAATAGGCGGATGCATTTGAATGAGGAATAGTTTGCCTTTGGTGAGTAGGTACCTAGCTCTTATTTTAAACAAAATCAGACATTCGATGTTTATTGTTTGCTTTTAAGTGCAGTAGTTTTGTTCGTTTTGAAGTCGGTTCCATGTATTGTATTTTGTTTTAAGATTTATAAAAATCCGTTGCTCCACACTTCTGTATCGTGGGTGCGCTCATATACCTACATAATTATTTAGAATCGGAACAACTAACTGTAGGCCAAACAAACATTTGTTCCGTGCAGGAATCGAACCACAGCCACACGCAGTACAGCAGCAAGTAGCTAAACCACTGCACCAAAGCCGTGCGTCAAAGTCAATTAATGGTTGTTCGCGCGCCTCCACTGGCCGTACATGTTTATTTATTTATGGTTTTTGTCTGTGGCGTCGCTCGAGTTTTTTTTAGTAAAAAAGTAACTTCTATCACTGTCCAGTCTTTCAACTATATTCGCACCAAAAATCACATTGGTCCGTTACTCTATCTAGACGTGAAAAAGACAAACAGACCAAAATGTTCTAAAATCAGTACATGTAACAAACAGTATTTTTTTAAATCTTAATGTTAGTAGTATAAGAAAAGTGAGTTTATGGTTATTAGAGGTAAGTACATAGGACACGTAGTAACTGACACCACGTACAATATAACAATTCTTTCAGAATTCTGGTGGGGCTCCCACGTTTCTGTAGCGCTTCAAGCATGTTTGCTGACCATAATGCTTAAAAAAGCAGCATCTCTGATGTGTAGGATCCGGGGGAGCGCCAACGGAATTCTGAAGATGATATCAAAAAGACCAGAGTCTGCAGTGCTAGGGAGGATTATTCGGCTTCACGTGAAGAGATGACGCGAAGTTTTTATTATTTTTTATTTTTGTTTATCCGCCTATATTATTGTTTTTTTTTTGACATTACTTAGACTCTTTTCTTTATTTTATTAGTATGAGAATAGACAAGAATGACATAAACACTAACATAGTTTATAAGACCTTTGTCACTAACATTATGTGGACAATTTTGTAAAGTCTGAAATAAATGTATTCAATTCAATAAATATGGAAACTACTTTTTAATACCTCATAATAAGCATAAGAAAAACGTACAAAACAAATGTTATCTGCAGTCAAATCGCATACTTAACTGCCTTCGCGACTGCTGACTGAGCACGACGTGTTGCGTTCGATTCCCAGGTCAGGCAAAAAGTGCTATTGGGTTTTTCTGTAAGGAATTTCTCAGTAGTAGATCGAGTTAGACTAGAAGCCAATTTTTTTTTTCTTTTTTTTTTTTTTAGACTGGACGCCTACCCCAACATAGTAGGAAAAAGGCTACGCAGATGATAATATCGCATAATTAACTAAAAGAAATAGATTACGGGCAAGATTATAGACATAAATAAATTTTCTGTGTGTGATATCAAAATAACTATGTTTTCTCAAGTGCGTATATTTATTTATTTATTATATACTTTATTGTACACCTTACAACACACTTAAGGATAAAAATAATAAAACTAGTGTACAATGGGCCGTCTTATGGCACAGGGCAATCTCTTACAGACAACCTTTGGATGGACAGAAATTATAGGAGATAGATTTAGAGCTGTCAGTGTACAACATCATACATAATACTAACCAAACATCATAATATAAAATATATACCACAAAATCTATACTTATAATATTATATATATTATTATCTATACTAATAAAAGTACTCACGCGGGGCTTGCAACAAACAAACAAACAAACATTTCCGCTAGCGGAAAAGTTTGTTTGTTTGCTTGAACGCGCTAATCTTCGAAAGTACAGGGTGGATTTGGATGAAATTTGGTATGGAAGTAGCCTGAAGCTTGAGGAAGGTTATAGGCTACTTTTTATCCGACTGCAAAAAAGGAGAGTTATGTTTTTACCGTAATAGAATCCACGGGAGCGAAGCCCCGCGTGAGTACTAGTAGATTATAAAGCGGAAAAGTTTATTTGTTTGTTTGTTTGCTTGAACGCGCTAATCTTCAAAAGTACAGGGTGGATTTGGATGAAATTTGGTATGGAAGTAGCTTGAAGCTTGAGGAAGGTTATAGGCTACTTTTTACCCGACTGCAAAAAAGGAGAGTTATGTTTTTGTAGTGATATAATCTACGGGAGCGAAGCCCCGCGTGAGTACTAGTAATATTATAAAGCGGAAAAGTTTGTTTGTTTGTTTGCTTGAACGCGCTAATCTTCGAAATTACTGGGTATATTTGGATGCAATTTGGTATGGAAGTAGCTTGAAGCTTGAGGAAGGTTATAGGCTACTTTTTACGCAACTGCAAAAAAGGAGAGTTATGTTTTTACCGTGATAGAATCCACGGGAGCGAAGCCCCGCGTGAGTACTAGTATAATATAAGTATAATATATAAATGTATACTAATACATATCAAATTCATAATAGAATTATTATTAGTTAGTTAAATTTAAGCTATTGAGTTAAGTTATTTAAAGATTAACTAAAACATTTTTTTCATGTCGGTCTGTTTGTCTTTTCGGCTTTATCTCTGGAACGGCTGAATTCATTGTGGGACTGGGATAGAGAAGGTATTTTTTTTTTAATTTATTTAAATCAAATTATTTAATAAAAATTTACTCTTTAATTCTGCCAAACTGTAAAACAGTTTGTCGGCAGCTCATCTTGTATCATCGTTCTTATAACATAACCCATATTCACAAAACTTATTATATTTGACTAATAATACATTTATAGTCTATTAATCATATCTACTAAACAAAAACAAAAGAGAAGCTATTACATTTATATATTAAATACCTACATTTCTCATACCTACATCGTAAATTGCTGTTTATCGATGTATCCATAGGAATACTATGGACACATTGATAAATAGTGCTAGTGCCAAATAGGTAAAAAAGTATTAACTGTCTATCTGATCCAGAAACCAGAAGCTGGTTAACACAATAAATCTTGGTAAGAATATGTCAGATTTTGTGGCTTCTGACTAACCCGTAACGACTGTCAAAGATGATCAATATCGTATCGTGTATAATTGAGAACATGGACATGTTTTAAACGTTGATATTATTTGAATACACCTCATTTCTACAGGTAATGCATTCCACAAACGAGCCATTTGAATAATAAAAGATATGTCAAAGAAGGATGTGGAATGAATACAAATATTTAAGTTTACATGTCCCAATGATCTCATGAGCTTAGATTTTGTGTCACAGAGGAACTAAAAGCGTTCTTTAATATAAAAAAGAAAATGAGAAGTAGAGAGCAGATTAAACAGAGATAGTTTGTAAGCATTCTGTCAAAGGCAAATAGAAAGCTATTTGCGCTTAGAACGAAATTCAGAAACGTGGTCATACTCACAGAACAGATAAAAGAGGTAAGAAAGGAAATAGTTCCTGATTTGTATGAGAACGCGTATCGCCGCTTGTCTCCCACTCTTTAGCTCCATTACAAGCAAGAGGCCCGTTACGTATGCGAATTACGCACACAAATAAATTACACACACTTAAATCGGGAGATTGCTACTGATTCTAACTCACTGTCGATAAACATGCGTCGTGCATCACGGCCAATCAGGTGCAAAGGACAAAACGTCAATGGTTGAAGTGTGGCGCATGCAGTACATTGTAAGTGGACTTGGTCATTGCGTTGATTAAGCGAGTACACATCGGGCAATGTATACTTTTTGTAACTTGTTGCAATAATGTTGTTAATGTTCGGAATTTCATAGTGATCAGAATATTTTTATGATTTTTACAAATAAAATTTAATTAAATATTATTTTCGACTTACCGATGGAAAGATGTACTATACCTCCTCGCCCTATACTTGCGGTCTGACTTTTTGTTTTACAGGTTATTTTAAAGCAACACGGCATTTTAAAGCAGAGCTCTGTGTTCCGAAGTAATCCGAAGCGCACTAAACGCGGTGGATGAATTAATCGGTCGCGCTATGATATTCGTATCATAAATGTCAGAGTCGACAGGGCTGCGAAAATGTTCTAACGAGATACCGCGGCCCCGGAACACAAGAGCAACGGAAGGCACATGATGGGTTTTTAGTCAGTAGAACTCTGACACTCCTTTTCGCTCCACCCAGAGTGCAATTAGTAATTTGGTGATTTTCCTCCTGTAAAGAAAAAATCTAATAGACAGACAATTTTTAAAATTAAAAAGTATAAACATATATACATATACAAAGTGGAGAAGATAATAGGATCATAAATTTACCATAGCCTGTTGATGATCTCCTTAGTCCGTACAAATTATTTTTTTTTCTATTTTCATATTTTTCCACAGACTCTATTCAGCTACTGTGCTTCAACGCAGGGTCAAATATACTGCGTTCAAGCACAAAAAACTCACACCATTAAGGTTTTAAGTCAATTCAAAGCATATTTCACTATAAAACGGCAATTTCATACTTTTACCAGTATTATTTAGATTATTTGAAAATAACATTTTTTATTTTATTTTGATGTCACATCATATTTTATCCTCACTATGGTTTCCTCGGGATTAGTATAGTCGGTGTTTTCATTTATGGTCGTATCATCTTCCCCACCTTGTATGTTTTGTCAGTTTTTCTCTTTGATGAGTATTTGTACAGTACTATACTAATATAGCCCTCCCCGTTTAAATTAAAGCTCGTAAAGCCCTTCCAAAGGTTCTCTGGAAGATATCGCTTTCAGCGATAAGACCGCCATTGTAACCAATTTTTTTATAGTATTGTTATTTAAGTGTGATTCAATTATTGGTGTACAATAAAGTATATTTTATCTAACTATCCATCTAAAAAAAAACTCACAGGGATTTTTAATATTATAATGGTAATTCAGGCGTAATTACGTTCCCACTGCAGAAGAGAGAGCATGGACCATACCTCATGGCCCATAACTTATGGCCCATAATGACTGACAAACCGTTGTACTGATTTAGATGAAATTTGGCATGGGAATAGTTTAGGACCCTGGGATGAACTCAGCCGCTGGCAAAAGCTAAATTAAATTTGATTTTTAAATTTGGCATGGGAATAGTTTAGGACCCTGGGAAAGACATAGGATAGTTTTTATCCCGATATAAGTTTCCCGTGGGATAGTTTTCGAACTGCACGCGGACGCAGCCGCTGGTAATAACTAAATTAAATTCGGTTTTAAATTTGTTATGGGAATAGTTTAGGACCCTGGGAAAGACATAGCATAGTTTTATTCCGAAAATCATCCCTAAAGGACGTTAAAAGGGTGTTGGAATTTCGTACAGGGAATCAATAATGTCCCCGCCCTCCCCACACACTACCACTAAACCAATTTAGATGAAATTTTGCATTGGAATAGTTTAGGACCCTGGGAAGGACAAAGGATAGTGTTCGGTCCGACGTGAAACAGAACGCACCCCTTTGACATAAAGAATTTGATTTTGACATTACTTTGACTTGACAGATAGATTTTGGTTCCGGTTGTTGGAAAATGTCCGCCCTTGGGACTTTGATTTGATTGTAATTGGTAAAATATCGTTGGATTCGCCTGTTGAGACCGATAATTGGGTCGCGAATTATTTGTTGTTGAAGTGAAATCCCCACTTGTCGAAAACCCCGGGATATTGTCGGAACATATCGCCTTATTGCGTCACCTCGTGGCACGCGCTTGGTGGAAATGAGTTGGGTGTGATGCTGAGTTGGAACCGCGCCATCTGGAGACGGCGCCTTGTGAACGTCCACACACTTGACTTACATCACACTTTTCAATTACTCATCTCATATTACATACAAACCACACTTGGGACGTGACCTTGGAAGGTCGAAGTTGGCGTCCCCAGCACTCAGGTTAGTGGTACCATTCTTGTGTAACTTTGTTTATTGTTTGAAAAGCAACGGTACGCTCCACGTATCGTGGAAAGTTCCGGACACGTCCAGTTACCGTTGGCTGGCCTATTGCAGTCCTGAACATTTTGGTAGCAGAGCGTGGTTGCAAGGGGGGGTACCCCGGAGACGAGCACCGGGCTGAGACCCGCGATTCTGTACGCCGCACTCCACCCCCCGCGCAAGTTGAACGGGAGCCCCACGAGCGCCATTTGGTCTTCCCTCGTCAGGGAGAACGCGCATTGGCTGCTAGGCAGCAGTGGCCAGGTCGGCGCCGCTGCCTTTCCCCTCCGTTGGCGGAACGTCCCCGGCTGGAGTCGCGCCCTCCGCCATTCGGGCATCCGGTGGGATATGCCCCTCCAGTGATGGCGAGCGGCTCGGGACACCGCGCAGACGAATATTTGGATTGTTGGCCTCGTCGTGAACGAAGGCAGCCTGGAAGCGGCGATCGGTCGCCGCCCAGGCATCACTAAGAGATTGACGCCTGCCCGCTAAAGGACCCCCCCCGATCAAGACGTTTTTGTTGCCAACGGCCTCGGTCAAGGTCTGGGGACACTTGGGTGACTCAATTGTGGTCCGTGCCATTTTGGGCACGGGAGTCCGGGGTTGCCTTTTGTCGTCTTGGTTACCGGGACAGGTTGGCCTGAAGGTGAATGACCTTTCAGGCAAGATTTGGGGAATTGGCGAACCGGCTGACACCACTGTTGAGGGAAGGACCTGGTTTGAAATCACCCTTGTGAGTTGTCCTTACCCTAAAATTGGTGCTCCTGCCCTTGTTATAACTGAACTTGGTTGGGACGAGCCACTTCGGGAAACCCTGTTGAAGGACGGTTGAGGCACTCTAGCCTTCCTTATGGGGCCCGTCACCCCCTTTTGTTGCCCAAGGAGGGCCACTTGGTTCAATTGTTGGTGACTGATCGTCACGTTAAGAACTCGCATGCCGGTTGTAATGCGCTGTTGGCCATTCTGCAGCGAGAATTTTGAATTTTGTCGGCTGATCGCGTCAATGAGGCGAGGCCCTTTGCTGGCGTCGTAACGGATTTTGTTGGTCCCCCTTTGTTGAAGACGTCCACCCTTCGTAATAGCAAGATTGTTAAGGCTTATTTGTGTGTTTTTGTCTGCCTGTCAACCAAGGCAGTACATTTGGAGCTGGTAACCTCCCTCTCGACAGAGGCCTTTGAGGCGACTTTGGAAAGATTTGTGTCTCGCCGTGGGTTACCTTTGATTAGTTCTGATTGCGGTACGAATTACAAGGGTACAAGTAACTATTTGAAGGAGGTACACGCCTTCCTAATGAGAGCCAGGTTGATATTGGTAATAGTTTGGCCCGCCGAGGGGTCACTTGGTTGTTTGACCCGCCAGCCTCCCCCCATTGGGGGGTATTTTTGGGGCCGCGGTGAAAGCGGCAAAGGGACGCTGGCGGAGATTGTTGGGAGACACCGTTCTCACCTTTAATGAACTAGCTACGGTATTTGGCCGCATTGAAGCTGTGTTGAATTTGCAACATTGTCAAGACTTCCAATTGATTAGCGGACGGGTAGGCCCGTCCGGGGGGGGTAGATGTTCGGTCCGACGTGAAACAGAACGCACCCCTTTGACATAAAGAATTTGATTTTGACATTACTTTGACTTGACAGATAGATTTTGGTTCCGGTTGTTGGAAAATGTCCGCCCTTGGGACTTCGATTTGATTGTAATTGGTAAAATATCGTTGGATTCGCCTGTTGAGACCGATAATTGGGTCGCGAATTATTTGTTGTTGAAGTGAAATCCCCACTTGTCGAAAACCCCGGGATATTGTCGGAACATATCGCCTTATTGCGTCACCTCGTGGCACGCGCTTGGTGGAAACGAGTTGGGTGTGATGCTGAGTTGGAACCGCGCCATCTGGAGACGGCGCCTTGTGAACGTCCACACACTTGACTTACATCACACTTTTCAATTACTCATCTCATATTACATACAAACCACACTTGGGACGTGACCTTGGAAGGTCGAAGTTGGCGTCCCCAGCACTCAGGTTAGTGGTACCATTCTTGTGTAACTTTGTTTATTGTTTGAAAAGCAACGGTACGCTCCACGTATCGTGGAAAGTTCCGGACACGTCCAGTTACCGTTGGCTGGCCTATTGCAGTCCTGAACAGATAGTTTTATCCCGAAATTTCCATGGGATCGGGATTTACGCGGGAAAACCTACGCGAACCAAGTCGCGGGTGAAGCTAGTACAACATAAACACCAGAATTGGATAAATAATTATGCGGTGGTATTTTGTCCGTTTATCAAAACCAAACATGTGATCAGGTTTTATACTGAACTAGTTTCTGTTCGCGGCTTCCCTCGTATGACAAAGATTTTTTTTTTTTTCAGAAAAAATGTAGCCTAGGTACGTTACTCGGTGACAAGCTTTATAATGGTTCAAGAGTATGAATGTTCTGTTTAGGGTATCGTACCCAAAGTGTAAAAACGGGGCCCTATTACTAAGACATAGCTGTTTGTCTATCCGTCTGTCTGTCACCAGGCTGTATCTCAAGAACCGCGATAGCTAGACAGTTGAAATTTTCACTAATTATGTATTTCTGTTGCCGCTATAACAACAAATACTAAAAACAAAATTAAATAAATATTTAAGGGGGGCTCCCATGCAACAGACTTGATTTTTGCCGTTTTTATAGAAAATGGTACGAAACCCTTCGTGTGCGAGTCCGACTCGCACTTGACTGGTTTATTTCATTTCAAACAAAAAAAAAAGAAAGATATTTCCTCTTTATAATACACACATCAAAAGTGTCTAGGGATCAACATATATTTTTGCAATAACTTTTCTCCTGATTGATATTAATTAAAATTTTCTTTAAGGATTCATCAAATAAAGTGTTTTCGTTTGTCACAGTAACGATAAACCAAGTCACCTTTGCATTAATAAAGAAATTTGCCATTTTCCTAATAAAGGGATTTTTGACATTTGAACCACTAACATTAAAGCCCTTCCAAAGGTTGTCTGGAAGATATCGCTCTCAGCGATAAGACCGCCATTGTAACCAATTTTTTACAATATTGTTATTTAAGTGTGATTCAATTATTGGTGTACAATAAAGTATATTCCATCTATCTATCTATCTATCTAAAGTTCGAAAAAAAGACTGAAATAACAGTTTTCTTTAAAATTTTATTGGGTAACTTAAACAATTAATAATCCGTGTTTCTACCGCGAACACTAACAACACAAGAACATCGGTTTGGCATACTCAAAATGAGTTCATCCAAATCACGCTGTGGAATGGCCGCCCATGTTCGTTGCAACAACAAAAAAAGGTCTTCTTGCGACTGGATACCCTCCATATTCGGCAGAGCTCTTCTCTGTAGCATATCCCATGCATGCTCAATCGGGTTCAAGTCTGGCGACTGAGCAGGCCAGAGCAGGACATTGATGTTAGCTGCGGCGAGAGTCTGTCTTACAACTCTTGCGGAGTGCGGTCGTGCATTATCATGCATTAACTGAAATAAGGGACCGATTTGCACTTGTAGAGGAACGATGACGTCAGATACAATCGTCTCAGCATAAATTTGAGCGTTGAGGTTGCCTCTGATCCAAATCAACTCAGTTCTTCCGCCGATCCAAATACCCGCCCATACCATGATGGTTCCACCACTATAAGGATGGACTTCCTGGCAGGATTTTAAACGCTGTTGGCGTCCAGGGGTTCTCCAGTGTCGTATACGTCTTGTATCCGGTCTCATACCAAAACGAGACTCATCAGAAAAGCACACGAAACGCCATTGTTCTTCTGCCCAATTTCTGTGTTCAAGAGCCCATTGATATCGAATCCTACGATTGTGCATTGCTATAGGTGATACCCGTAGCGGTCTTCGGGAATGAAGGTTCACTTCATGCAAGCGGTTTCTGACTGTTTGGTCGCTAATTAAGTTCCCTGAAGAGTGATGAAGCCTCACGGCTAACATCATGGCGGTTATTGTTGGAGCTCTTCGAGTTAAGATTTGAATGTATCGGTCTTGTCTCCGTGTGGTGCAGCGATACCGTCCTCCATGGCGCTCAGCCACGGTACCAGTGCTTCGGTAACGTGTCCAAAGTCGACTGATAACACTCTGACTTGTATTCAGAGCTAAAGCCACAGTACGTTGCCGGGAACCAGCTTCTATCATTCCCACGGTTCTGAGCATTTCTTCCCTGCTTAAATGATATCGCCGCTCCATAATAACGGTGGTTTTAATCAGTAGTAGGGAAACAGTAGCACTAATAATGTCTTCAATGCGTTGTATGTTTTTATAGGGAAAATATTGACAGCTGATTTTCATCTTTTACTCGAATTTGATTAACAGTTCCTGTTTCAAATTATGAAATGCACCAAAAAGGATCCATATAAATTTATAAAATCATAATTTTATTACAAAGCCACATCTCAATCTCAAGAAATCCGCATAAAAATGCTTGATCCCTAGACAGTTTTGATGTGTGTATTATTAGTGTAGATATAATAATATTAAGTAGTAATATTAATATACAACGTGTAATTTAAAGGGTATATACATACCGAGTGCACGGCTTCTTTGGATGATAACAAACGATATGGCAAGGGTTTTCTAATCCTATGTCTACATGTGTGGAGCATATTAGAAATTTCAATACATTGATACCAGAGGCCGAATTTTTCAAATTAAGAAGAACGAAGAGAATTATCGTTTTATTGGCAAGTGACGTGGAAAGTGATGACCCTCATAGTGCTGTGACACGTTTGTTATTACTGGTATTCAAGAAACATAATTATGAAACCAATAATTTGGGGTCAATTCTGTGAGTCACTTATTTTGAGCTGAAACTTTGCATAGAGACTCCATACCAGATGTTGTCTTCAGTTCTTTTGGATAGATATGGGGTTTCCGTTACACGTTGTATACATAGTCCTCCCCAAGGCGTCAAAACATCTGAACCTGTACTTCCTCTTGACCATTCTTCATTATTCGTAACTAGCTGAGCTTCTTCGTTCGCGTGGTTAGATTTTCACGCGTATATCCCGAACTGGGTTTCCAGGAAAATGTAGCCTATATTTTGCCTTATAACTTACTCTAACTTCCATTAAAATCGGGTCAGCCGTTCTAGAGATTAGCCCGGACAAACAGATAGATACACATACAGGCAAAATTAAAAAAAAATGTTTTTGTACTTACTAGTATCGCGTATATAGATACACATAAGCATACGCTAAAAGCACTAGAAAATATAGTTATTTTCTAATTACAAACATACCCTTTTCTTTGTATATCATAAAATATACAGATCATTCTACATAAATTTCGTTGTGAAATTATTAAATTCATCAAATTTCATCTAACTAGAAGCCGCTTGACGTTCATTTTAAAACTGCTACTTTCATAAAATACATAATTTTTCGACCAAACACGAAATTCCTCTCGCCAAAGCTCTAGAGAGCACACTAATTAAAATTCTATTCGTTCTTTGCGAGAAATTGAGTGTGAAAATGTTGAAGTTGAATTAATAAATTAATTTCTCATAAATTACAGTAAAACAGCGGCGTTTTAAACACAAGTCAGACTCTGTATACTGATTCACGGACTATGGAAATATGGGCCAAGTGTATTTACTTTTTGCTGAAGAGTTAAAGATGCTGAATAAGACGCATAATTAAGTAACGTTCTAATTTGTTTAGATTTATTTTCAGTACCTTCATTATTTGTATTTTGTTGAAGCTTCGTAAAGATATACAGTTAGGTAATTTTAGTCGATGGTTGACTGCCACTTAGGTCAAATGATCGCAAGTGCGACAGTTGAACATGAGATCTCGAGTTGGATTCTAGGGTCAGCAAAATTGCAATTGGGTTTACGAGAAGTAGGCCAGAGTTTGGAAGTTTTTTTTTAATGATAATAGGTTCGCGTTTGGCCACCATCACACCTGATGGTAAGTGATAATGTGGTCGAAGATGGAGCACGCTTGCTTAGAAGTAACCTATTCACTCTTGACTTAAAGACTCCTAGGTTATAGCCATCGGGAAACACAGACTCCGGCAGGGAATTCCACTCCTTAGCCGTACGCACAATGAAAGTATTCCCAAAACGTTTAGTGCGTATGGGTGGGATGGCGCATCGCCGTTTGTCTTGTAGTCCGATGATGGAACGGGCTTGGCGGAATTAACTTGTGTAATTCCATCACACACTCCCCGAAATGTAACTGATAGAAAACCGATAGACTTGCAACTCGTCGTCGATGTTCAAGGCTCTGGAGCTTTGACTCGACCAGTGCATCGTTGCCAATGAGTCTCTTGGCCCGTTTCTCAATGGACTCAAGTGCGTCAAGGAAGTTGGCGGAAAGCTCGCTAAGCTGTACGTCTCGGCTCTCATATGGGATGTCCATTTGACTGTCGTTAAGGGTAAGAAGCCAGAAAATCGGACACTGGTCTGGCCAGAGGGTGTCGTATTACCCAGCTTCTGGATTGTGGAGGTCAAATAGGCTGTTACTCCATGTCAAACATTAATACTTAGCTGTAAATGCTTACACTTGACCCCAACATAATTAAAAAAATTGGCCAAGGTCGATTCAGACTCGCCCATGAAGGGTTTCGTAGTAACTACGCCAAATAACTACACTTAACGTCTGTCTGCCCGTCCGTATGTTACAGCCATTTTATTCCGAAACTATTAGGACTGTAGACATGAAACTTGGTAAGTAGATGTATTATGTAAACCGCTTTCCAATTTTAAGAATAAATAAAAAAAAATATTTTAAATTAAGGGGGGCTCCTCATACATGGAACTGAAACTGAAAATATTTTTTTTTTCATGAAACCTATGCGTGTGTGGTATCTATAGACAGGTCTTTAAAAATTACATTAAGGTTTCTAAAACTACCTTTTCATAAAGTGAATCGTTTAAGAATCGCTTCCAAAATGATAAAATGTGTCCCAACCCCCTCTTACTTCTATAATAATGGAGTGAAAGATCTAAAAAAATAAATGCTATCGATCCTAATGTAAACTGTCAACGAAAATTGGTTTGACCGAGATCGGGTCAGCAGTTTTTGAGATATAGCATATTTTCTAAAACCGCAAATATGACTTTGTAATTCATACAAATACTATGAAAAACAAAGTTATTTGGCGTAATTACTACGGAACCCTTCATGGGCGAGTCTGACTCGCACTTGGCTAATTTTTTTTTTAGATTCGTCGGTAGTATTCGTTCAATATTATTTTTATTCAGTGACAAATATTGCTCCGAAACCTTAACCTGTGTAGCGGCGATACATGTGTCAGTATGGATTTCTGCAAAGTTAAGTCTCATTCCATTCTATTAAACATATATTTTAATGTCAGATTTTAGAGAATTTTGACTAAATATTGCATTAATATTACATTTAATTAGCAAAAAGCTAATGGTGGATACAATATATTTACTTCAAAATAACATGGCCGAAGGCCAATTATATTATTTGAAGGTTTGTTAAATTATAAGACACTATTCATACACTCATCTCACAGGTATACTGACAAAATCTTCTTCCATTTATCCGTAAACACACGACACAATCAGGTTTAGCATCCAAGAGATCGTTGAGCGCGGAGAGTGTGCGAGCAATAGTGGGCTCGAGCGACGGTACGACTCCTGGACAAAGCAAACAGTATCTCCTATGCCGGTTAAACTTGATCGGAGCAAAGAGATGGATTAGTTATAAAGGTACCCACGATAAGCCTTCTGAACCCTCTCTAAAACTAATGTGTATTTTTTTTTCAAAAGTATTCCAGACACATGCGCTAGTGAGTCCAGCTTACTTACTATACAGGGTTAATTGTAAAACACCGGAAACCTCTCAGGACTATGTTACTAACAACATAATCAACAACTTTTGTTCTATGACTTTTAAAAATTCGTCATATTTTTGTTCACCAGATTTTCATACAAAAATAAAAATATTTAAAATGAACGCCCTAAATGTTACGAAGTCTATGCAAAGCAAAAGAAAGCGATTTATAGTATCGCTTCCTTTTTCTTTCAATTTAATTTTTCTTTTATTTAAGGGCGTTCAATTTAAATATTTTTTATTTTTGTATGAAAATCTGGTGAACTAAAATATGACGAATTTTTAAAAGTCATAGACTAGAAGTTGTTGATTATGATGTTAGTAACATAGTCCTGAGAGGTTTCTGGTGTTTTACAATTAACCCTGTATAGAAGAAATGGTAGTCTGAGTTCAATAGCAGTAGATTGCAGCGTAAATTAAACCGATCTAGCTTTCTAGTTCTCTGGTACAAAGAGTCACAGGTGCATCTGTTACCCTCGTCACAGCTCTGTTACTAATCCCATCAGTTTAAATCCCACTTAATTTCCTTGACGATGCGACAGCCATTACAGTCTACGTTGATTTTAGATGACATACCGTTTTGTGGAGAATTTGCAAATTAGACAGTCGTTTTAATGTCATTCATGTTATAAAAACTTTACCTAAAGAATTTAGGCACGTCTGTTACTGTTAATAGGAAATACATTTTTGCGATCTCCTATCAAAATATTGTCATGTATTTATAAGGTAGTTGTTTTTTTTGCCGTTCTTGAATACCTATTAATAAACATACATAACAACATTGTTAAGCTATCCCACTCACTGCCAAAGTCCGTGTTACCCGAAAGCTATAAACTGGAGGTCTTTAAGTCAAGAGTGAATAGGTCACTTCTAGGTAAGCGTGCTCCATCTTCGACCACATCATCGCTTACCATCAGGTGAGATGGTGGACAAACGCGAGCCTATTAACAATAAAAAATTGGCCAAGTGCGAGTCAGACTCGCCCATGAAGGGTTCTATAACTACGCCAAATAACTTTGTTTTTCATAGTGTTTGTATGAATTACAAAGTTATATTTGCGGTTTTAGAAAATATGCTATATATCAAAAACTGCTAACCCAATCTCATTCATTTTCCTTGAGTATGAGGATCTTAATATAAACTTTACCTTTAAAAATCTAAAAAAGAAGTATATATTTTTTTTTATTTTTTCCTCCGTTATTATAGAAGTTAGAGGGGGGACACATTTTAGATAGATAGATAGATAGAATATACTTTATTGTACACCAAAATTTAAACACACCTATTTAACAATATTGCTTATTCTATGGTATCAATGGCGGTCTTATCGCCGAAAGCGATATCTTCCAGACAACCTTTGGAAGGACTTTAAAAACTTTAATTAAAGTGGGGAGGGCTCAATTAGTGTACTTACTACATTACTCATAAAAACAGAGAAACAAAAATTATTTAAATATTAAAATAAATAAATATATATGCAAATATATAAAAAAATATATATGCAGGTATATCTTTTAAACTATTGACTTTATGAAAAAGTGGTTTTAGAAACCTCAATATCATTTTCAAAGACCTGTCTATAGATACCACACACGTATATGTTTCATGAAAAAAAAAAATATTTTCAGTTTCAGTTCCATCTATGGGGAGCCCCCTTTATTTTAAATATTTTTTGACAGACAGACATACATGACGAAGCTATAAGGGTTCCGTTTTTGCCATTCGGCTACGGAACCCTAAAAATCTCCTTACATTTCTAAGTTGCGCTTTCACGATAGCTAATAAAAGTTTGAACTGTCTGAATGAATGTCCACTCAGATCTGTGTCGTTCTTACCTTCAACATATCACCTTAGTAGATATTAACCTACATTTTTTCATTATTTCATTAATGACTTGACCAGTACAAATTATATGGACTTTAAAAACGACTTTGATGTGTTTGTTTCAGTCTTCTCAGGGTAGTTAGCTAAGAATCACCGGCCCTATCTAGCTTAAAACAACAAACAAAAAAACAAGGACGTATAAAGGTTATTTTAAAACCAATTTAAAAAATGCATCAGCCAAATGCTGGCATACATCTTTTATTGTGGTCAAAGAAAGAGTTTTTCAACACTTGTAGTATTGGGCAAGTAATTAACTAATAATAGCATAATATTTATTTATTTATTTAGACACAACATGGCATTCTTACTACCTATTGACATTATATTTTAATATATAAGGCCGCCAGGAACAGTCACAATACCTCCCGTACTAGTTGTTACTGTATTACGGTGAGGTATTAATTACCATTGCCGTGACCCATATTCAACAAACATAATTATTTATGGTTAAGTTGTAACTTGTAACTAAGCTCCTTTTGCACAGGAGAAAAAATAAACAATAGAAGATAATCTTATACTAATATACCTTGGTTTTAATAATCCATGTCCGTAATAAGTAGTTCATTGTGTATAATGTCAATGTCTTTCTCGTGCATTTTTGGAATACGTTCATCCAAATTTTTTTTATTTTTCTAAGAATCAAAACAGGCTAGGCGGGAGTCTGGACACGGAACGTCCCTTTCAATGATCCCAAAATTATAATTTTTTGGATGTACTTCCTCTTGACATGAGGCCTGATGGAAAGCCGATAGATGAGATCTTGCGAGCCCAGAAGATGCCTGTTAAGTCTTGCTTTAGAACTGATGGGTTATATGTGTGTTCCACAAATGGGCCGTGCGCATAATAACAGTGGAGGAAAAGCGCTTAGTACGACAAGAACGTATATCAACCAAGTGGGAATGGTAACCTACAGTAACTACGTCTGGTAGACTGGTAGTGAAAGGGAAATCTTTTAATTTATCTTTATTGTCAAGAAGATATACCTACAAACTGTACTGCAGTTTGGCAGAAGATATATTTACATACACGTATGTATCCAATTGTAAACTGTCTTAATAAATAAATATTGTTTCACTTACCTCGCTATCGCAGTTAAAGAGATTAAACCCTTTAACAGACAGATAGACGGACACCGGACGCTTAATAATAAGGTTTCATTGGTTAAACGTTCGCTTCGGAACCCATTAATTGAAATGAATTTGCTTTACGTAATAACTTAGTTGTAATCATCATTTGCGACTTATCTAAACTTTCAAGTAAGATCTCATTTATCAATTGAACACGAAGTAAAACGAGACCCGCAAGATGATATTCTTTTTCAAAGATAAACATTGTAAAGGATTCAATTTGTAAACTTTGATCAAACCCAAAATCAAATTATAAACTTTTATTACAATTTTATTGTTTTAATAGGATTTTATAAGAGTTATGTTGAAATTTTATCTAGACTAAGTTACTATTTTATCTAGGTATCGAGGGTAAGTGAAAAAATATGTTTCGTTCTAGAAAAGTTATCTGAAATAATATTTTTGAAAAAATCTAGCAATACAACACTTTGCTTTTTAACTTTATTCAACTTATTATCGTGGCCAAAAGTACTTTGGAATTTCTTCAAATGTTACAATTGATATAGGAAACCTTCAAAATATATTCACTAAATTGTCCTCCGAAAATCGTTTGATTCCCAAACTATAATGCGGCTCTGAGATAGTTAACGCCAGTTTTCCTAATTCTTGTGAAATAATACTTAAAATATTGTAATATCTACAGCTTAAAGGAATTAATGGAGATGAAATGTTGAGAAAATAAATTGAAATTTTGCATGCTATATTTTCATCTTAGCTAAACATGCTTGTACCTTTCCAATTATATTTTACACCATTTCATACCATGTTTTATGCAAATAAATAATTATGATTATGAACAAATTAAATATCGCGAAACTAAATTTTTAACAATAATTCTTAGTTAATTCAAAACCGTTTGGCAATTTTATTAACAAACTGGACACTCACATGAAAGAAACATATAAAATCTACTTTTATACTTTCATTCAGCAAAAACACCACACATTAACAATAAAAACAACAACTCTCAGTAAACATACGAACCCGACACTAAATAACATTAAAAACAAAACCCTCCCGTTGACACTCATCCCCGATTCCTTTAATTGCTGATTTCCATCACCAAAGCAATCAGCAATTAAAACAAATAAACATCAAACTAATTGGCGATAAACAAAGATCTATGAGATGACAGAATTGTCAGTGTAAATCGCCTTGAAGCTGTTATGGGCACGTCTTGAGGAATGACGAGGTATAGTTTTGGTTGAAAATACATGAGCAGAAAGAAAAACAGAGACTAAGGGCTATATTCTACGTCTGGCATCGCGAGTCGATCTCCGGCCACCGCAGGCGCGGGCTTGCGGGCGGCGAGCAGGGGTAGCTCACTATCCGGTAAGCATCAGGCCCAAGTCAACGGCTCGTTGTGTTCCACGCGCGCCTAAAAGAACAGTCATCAGCAATGACGGCGATCAGTAGGGCGTGCCGGTGTTGTGGGAAAATGCAGGAACAGGTTTTTAGTCAGTAAATGTGGCGTTGTAGAAGCTAAGCGCACGGGTAGATTTTTTAAAGAGTTTTTAAGAGAGAGAAGTCCCTGCTGGAGACAGTGCTCACTGATTGTTATAACTTGGGAGTCAAAAGTAGTGAAAGTCTATCTCTAAGTAAGCGCGTTCTATCATCGATCAGGTGACAAGTAGAAAAACGCGAGCCAATTACTATTGGCTTGCTTTTGTATAAAAACAACAACTCAATCAACCCACCAACTCAACTTCAACTCTCCTGTCGTAAGTCTGCTGGGAAAAAATATTTTGAAAGAAGCAGCACCTTTGTGCTCTGCGTTTATCTGTATTTTTTTTATCTTTTAATTGTAATGTGTGTACATAAATAAATAAATAAAAATGTTCGGTATTCCTCAATTGATTTCAATATTCAAAAAACCATATTGTGTAAGCTGAATTGAACCGGCTTTATCTTTGATTATGGGGATTAATTTTACAATATGTGCGACCGTATGAGCGTTGGTTCTTGACAATTACCTATAATTATTTTTTTTATGGACAGCCAATGTTTACGTACACAATGAAAGCCGTGACTACCATCTTAATATGCTTTCAAAGGACCGTACGGCTGATGTGGAGATATACATTCGTGTGAGTCATTTATGAAATGGATGGTCAAGCATAAGCAACTTGTTTAAGCGGAAATTATTCATCGATGTAAGAACAAAATACGCGTAATAATTCCACGTTTTCTACTAGTAAATGTCATGCAGAAAGTTATTTGTTTCGCTGCACAATTCCAATGAAACGAGGTCTCTGTTGAATATTTATTCATGTGTCTGAAGCACACATAATAATCTATTGTTGGTAGTTCGCAATGTACGACACATTGCACAAACATCTGCTGGCAATTGTTTGGCGATCAATACAACAGCTAGACTATGTAAACCGTGCATTAACTCTGAGTTTAAATACCTAATAGTATGTATATTCAAATGAGCTGGTATGCATGGTATAGTGTGTACAACAAGGTCCAATTTTCCATCCACACTTAAAATAATAGGCCCGAGTTGCTAACGGAAAGAACAAGACCGATTTTTTTAAGAAACATAATGATTAAAAATAAATATATCGTACCAAAACACAAAAATGTATATGGGACTAAGGTTTCGGAGTATGTAGTACCTTACTATATTAACAAACTCCCAGAGGAATTGCAAACGCTATACATATCTAATACGAAAAGTTGTAAGTACAGATACAAACATTTCTACTTAAAAAATAGTTAATTGTATTTAGTATTCCTAATTTTCTTTTTCTCTGTATAATGTATAGTCAATTAATTAACTAATTACGACTCACCAGCACACAGATAAGCCCTAAGAGGCTTTCGTGTATGGCAAAACATTAAAAAAAAAATATTGTGTAATGTGTACTGGATGAAAAATAAATAAATAAATATATTTCATTATTATTGGTATTTATTATTTGTAATTCATATATATTATATAATCTCGCCTCGCGAATCGTCAGCGCATCGTGTTCAGTAATGATGAGAGGACCGAAAGGGCCTTTGCTTGTTGGGGTTGCTAGGATATTCTAACGAGATGCTACGGCCCCAGAACTCAAGGGCTATTATAATATAATAGGAAGGAACAGAGTGGGTCAATAGAAGTCAAGAGTCAATAGTCAATAGAAGTCTGATATTTCCTTCCGCCCAAAAATGGGTAGAACGAATCTACCATTCATCAGGCTTTTTGTTTCTGTTATGAGAACGGAACAGTGATATATCTTGTACAGCTCTCTCAAAGTATCGTTTGCCAATTACAGGGAACAGGGAGAACAAGTTCGGAGCACATCCATAAGGATGTCCATCTCGAGGAAAATATACCAATATCCATCAGAAGACATCTCTCAGCCAATACCATGATTATCATGATTATGATATCACAAATAGTACGATAGACGTGCTAAATACAGTCAACATAAAGAAATTAGTTTTGAAATGAATAGTGAGCGTAAACACCTAAATAAACGAGCGCGTATATGGAAAAAAAACTTTTTAGCAATAATAAAACCGACTTCCATATCAAAACATTACAAAGCCAAAAATATTTTTTATTCCGGTAGTCAGTGTTATTGGTTTTGTATTTTCTTTTTTTTTTGACACCGTCTTCCAAAATCAAAGTTATTTTTGGCTTTGTAGTGTTTTCATATAGAATTCGGTTTTATTATTTGGTAAAAAGTTCTTTTCACGCTTTTAGGTCGGTTTGTAATTTATCTAGTTAAAAAAGCCAAAATTTGAACTACTTATCACCTTTTACAAAATATTGCTTTTCCCTATGCAGAGCCGTTAATTTTTGAGAAGTTTTCCTGGTACTTCACCATCAGCATCACCATAGCAAAGTAATCGAATCGCAATCCACGAAATACTTATTATTGAGTAGTTTCGGTGGCCATTTGTGGTCTTCATCATCAGTTCCACTACCCCAAATGGTGCTTTTCGGGAGTAACTGCACAAGGTACTATTAGAAATACCCAAAACGCTATAGGTGTGCCTATAATATTTGAAGAGTTCCTTCGATTACTCCAGGATCTCATCATCAGATCCTGATTTCATAACAATATGGCCAACTAGAAAGTATACACTTTCAAACGAAAAAAAAAATATTTCCATATCGGTCCAGCCGTCTTAGAGTTATGAGGTGAAATATATAAAAAAAAAATGTTCAAGACGAACTGAGAACCTCCTCGTTTTTTTTGAAGTCGGTTAAAATGTGTGCGTTATCATTCTTATTATAACTTCTTCTTCTTTCTCAACTATATTTGGATTGCCTTCCAGACTCACCGGATGGAGCTGAGTATTAGTGTTCTGTGTATTATGACTAACAAATTATTGTCGTATTGTCGCACATCTATGCGGCAGCCTAAACCGTAAGGATAACACAACCAGACATACCTCTTACGTAAACATTACACACGTTCACGTCACAAATTTATTCCATTACATCCGCAATCATACAAAATCCAAATAAAATGCGTGTGAATAATATATGGCGACACGTCGCCCGTCCCGTGTTTGTCAAACGTAAATATTACTGGAAAATGTCTTCCAAAAAGCCATGTTAAAATTGAAAACGCTTATGAAATTTTATTTTTATCTGTAAGAAGTCACTTCACGTATAGAATGGCGAGTAAATTCAATGTATCAACGAATTTACAGCGTCTAGACACATTGGTAATGTTAAACTGTCACCTGAGTAGGGTGACTAAGTGTTCGCGAATCGTGGACCAGCACTCTCAGTAAACATTTCTATTACTAGCAGGAGTAACTAATACCTAACCGACATAACCTGAATAATTATTAAACCTGAGAGTGAGTGGTTTGGGCACATTGTTCGCAGGACAGACAGTCTTTATAAAAACTCTGAAGGGATAGACCAATGACGTGGTCTATTTTACGAGAGGGCTTTTGGGATGAGTCCTTTTGCTTACATGCTGACATCAGTCCGGGGCAGAGAAAGTCACATCAGCTCACACAGTTTCGAAAGCAAGCGAAACTGAGAAAAACGGGAGTGTATGACTAGTCAGTATGAGTCTGCCAGATCTTTTTGCCTACCCCACGGCAAAGGACATGGGGATGTCTCCTCACCTAATTTAACTTGTAAAAAGTATTATTCATAACTTTTTTATTTTTTATTTTTATTACGAATGAGCCCGTTCTTGACCTCGATCACACCTGATGGTAACTAATTTGCAGAATTAAATTAAGTTTTATCGTCATTTATTTCATTTATCCAACTCGGGTAAAAAAAAGTCGTGAAACGACCGCTAACTCAACGTAAAACGCAGCAACTCGTTGGAATCGTACATTCGTGAGAGACTGCAATATACGACAAGACTAAACATTTTGTGCATTTGGTATAAAAACTAGCAACAACTAGCATCAGCTGTAATCATATAATCCATACTTCCATATCAATAGTAATATTATAAATGTGAAAGTAACTCTGATTGTCTTTTACCTTTTCACGCCTAAACCGCTGAACCTATTAAAATGAAATTTAGCATTAGAATAGCTTAGGACCCTGGGAAGGATGTAGGATTAGTTTTTATCCCGGAATTCCCACGGGATCAGGATTTACGCGGGAGCACCTCCCACGCGAATGTAGTCGCGGGCAAAAGCTAGTTAAGTATAAATTACGTTACAAAATTTATTTTTCCGAAAAAAATATTAGAAACCAAAAAGCCTGGTTACCCTAAAATACCCGGTAAAGTGCTTGTCATAAAAACTGGATTTACTTGTGATACCTACGTTTTTATTATTATAAATCGTTTAATTCATTGTTGGATTTCATATTACCTTGTGTTTTAAACATTTTCAGATGAATTCAGTAAATGGAATTATTTTTATGGGAATTGCAGTATATTGCTTACTAGGTAGGTACTGCGTCTTTAGACGAGTAGAAGAGTAGTGTAATTTTCGTGGGAGTGTGATTGTTCAGGAGGAGTCTGTTCAGGGGAATTTTGAGCCGAGCGATCTTGCTTGGAGAAGGTGGCGTCGCGAAGGCAATGAAACGAAAACCCGCCTATACTATTACTAATCAAGGCAGGTGAGTATTAGGGGAGCCCACAACCAAACTTACCATAATTACATCAATTATAATTTTAATAATCTTTATTTAATTCATTCACTTATAACAATATATAACAAAAAATACTATTCTAATATTAACACTGAAATTCAAATTGAACCTATAAAGCTTACGATAAAATATATACTTCTATAATTTTTTCAAAACAATCTAAAATATGGCGTCTATTGAAATTCATATGCATCGCTGTGCACTAGTAATGTGACCAAAAGGCTGATGGCATTATCTCGTTCTATGCCAAAGCTTAACACTTGCCCAAGGTAAAAGCCAGAACTTGGGTCACGCGTAGTACCAACTACGAGACCCAGTGTCAACTAAAGTCTGGAACGATCTTTAAAAACATATGAGCAATCGGACCGCATGATTTAAGAGTTACCAGGTACTAATTATTTATATCCATTTTTCTTATTAAAATTTCTTTAATAGGTATTTTAGATTCGTCTATGCAAAATAAACAATTTTGATTGCTATCTTTCATTTTTGTTTTTGTCAAATTTTTTACAACCAAAATACACACAATCCACAAATTTGCCTTTTATTTCTTTTTCAACACAAAACTAACGCAAAACACCTTTTGTTTTTACTAAAACAAAGCTCATAATTAACTGTCCGGTTAAAAAATGTGACTTAATCTACAATTACGCTCACTAACGTGGTTCAAATGGGTTTACATACATTTTGCTGACGTTCAAAGAGCATCGCCGTGATATAATGAAAGAAGCGAATAATTTCCAGCGCCAGTTGTATTTAGACGCCTAATTGCACTCCGCACACCACTCATCTGGTTAAGGGTAAGTAGAAAAATCCGTGCACTTTTTTTGCTACGAATAATTTTATTTGCTCGCATTTTGAATCTGGCGTCGAACGGTCATTATTGTGAAAATACTAAAATAGTAGATATGAAACCGTATAACGACGGCCACTATATAAATTCGATGAGTGGCCTTCTACATAGTTTGCTAGTACTCGTATATTGCATCAAAACTGGGTGAAATTAAAACTTATTTTGAGTGTGACGAATACGAAACGCGAGCTTATTATAAAATAAATTAATCGTTTAAAAACACTAGAAAAACACGCTTTTATAAATGCACGTAAAAACAAAAAATGTAAAGAAAACCGATAACGGATTTTCTTTAGATTTGTTATAACCTTGAAACCATTACGTGGCCTTTCTCACAAGTGCAAACATGACTATGATACGATATTCCATCATGGAGTGTCATTGCCTATCTTCCGGCTTCATCATCAAACCTTGAAACCTAATCGTGGTCAAAGTTCATTACAAGACTTTTCTAAGAAATCCAAAACAGCTATGATACGATTTTCCATCATGAAGTTCCAGTTCATATCTTCCGGCTCCATCATCAGATCAGTTCGACAATGCCATTTTATTGTATTGTCATCAGAACTACATACAGCTGCCAATTTTCATTACGCTACGACCCTTGGAAGATTGTACCTTAGATTCCATTACATAGTTAGTTACATACAGGTTGACCTAATAAAAGCGTGTTAAAAATGAGATTCGATATTTTTGTCCTCACTATTGACCATTGCAATGGAAACATTGCATAATAAATGAAATTTTGACAGGAGTAATCAAGGAGTTTTATTTCGAACGGTGCACTAGTTTCTGATGTTTTAAAAAACCCATGTCATCATCATCATTTTCAGCTTTTTACTATGCTGGGGTCAGCTTCCAGACTAACCAGATAGAGCTGAGTATTAGTGTTTTACATGGAACGACTGACTGTCTGACCTGCACAACCCAGTAACTGGGTAACACGATACCCTTGGCCAGACCAGTGTCAACCTATCTGGCTTCAGACTATTCGTAATGACTGTCAAAGATGTTCAAATAACAGCTGAGACCAACGTGCTTTACAAGGCACGGGGGTATCACAGTACTGAGAATTTTCTTATAGAAAAACCCAATAGCACTTTTTTTCCCTGCCTGGGAATTGAACCCAAGACCTCATGCTCAGCTGTCATGCTTGCGACCACTAGACCAATGAGCAATTGTAAAACAAAATATTATTTATTTTTAAATTCAAAATTTCAAAAATATGCTTATTTTTTATTCATCATCTAGAAACATTACACAGCTGTTACAGCGGGGACAGTTACATTTCGGGGAGTGTGCGATGGAATTACACAATCTAATTCCGCCAAGTCCGTTCCATCATCGGACTACAATACAAACGGCGATGCGCCATCGTTACATGGTAGACATCCCGCATATATGCACTAAACGTTTTGGGAATACTTTCATTGTGCGTACGGCTAAGGAATTCCCTACCGAAGTCTGTGTTTCCCGATAGCTATAACCTAGGGGTCTTTAAGTGAATAGGTTACTTTTAGGTTAGCGTGCTCCATCTTCGACCGCATCATCACTTACTATCAGGTGAGATGCTAGAGCTAGAGCCGAACAGTGACCAACCAACCTGATGCGTCGCATAAAGCGACAAGCGGTAATCAGAGCCGCAGTAAGCTCATCCATGAGAAGCCGCAGTTATTCAAGGAAGGACTCGTGTGACAAAGATGGCTTCATCAAAGTGGAGAAGAAGAAGAGGAAGCCCCTTTGTAAGAACCAGTGCAGTACCGCGCTGGCAAGCCCCAACATGCTGCTGCGTGCAGCTGTACCAACAACGCATCTGGCCAGATTGCATAACTCGCTTCATTTGCGTGAAGACCAACTGGACTTTGAGGGTAGTGAAGTTGGAACTGCGCCACAACACGAACTTCCAGTCGTTCGTGGTTCGGGTTCCGACACGACATTTAGAAACTTTCCTCAGAGAAGAGTTCTGACCAAAAGGTATCGTGTGTTGACGTTTCCATGGAACACTACGTGACACCTCGCAGCGTAACAGGACGCCGCCACTTTGTAATGTAATATAATGTACCTATTTAATTTAGTGTGTAATTATAAAAATATGAATCAGTTTATAGTTACTTATTATGTATGTATATTTTTCTATGGGCCATAGTAGCCTGAAATAAATAAATAAATAAAATTACAACGTCAAAATTCTTGACCAACTCGTTCATTTATAAGTCATGTTTGCAAGGTCTCGCCATATTTTTACCTTTACACAAAATCCTTTGTTTTCCTCAGGAGGGTATAAGCCACATAGTTAATTTTAATCCCTTAACCCAGAACAAAGATACGGAACTGCCCCAAATCAGATTGGTCAATTGGTAACCCCTCGTAATTGGACCGTATATCCTTTGTAAATTGACTTGATTGATTTGATAATCGCTGAGGTGGTCTCAAGGATACTCAGCTTGAATAAAAAATGGCGGTCCGACAATGGGTTTCCGTAAGCTTATTAATTTAAATGGACTGTGAGGAGTTGGGGTCTGGATTTATAGTTGTAATGAAATGATCTAGGGAATAGAATTTTGTCCAAAGTAAATAAACAAAAACCCTTTTGTACTGACACGGCCTTAAATATTATAGTTCAACTTAAGGTAAACAAAACAATTCGTTTCCAGTTTACCTTTATAAGATATTGGGCAAAACGCCATAGGTATTTACTGACTAATCCCATCTTTAGGTTACTAAAATTTGTGAAATTTGAAGTCAATAAATAATAGTGGCTTGGTTTTAAGAAGACCATTCGTAAAATGCCTTTTTACTAAAATCTCATAAGAAAGTAAATAACGAAATAATCTGGGGGCACGGAAGTGCCCCCGCCAGGTCGAGCGCGAAGCAAACACTGCCTTACCATCCTATTCTGGTACCATTTCGGCGTATTTTCATGGCCCTATTTGAGGACCTCTGGAACTGGCTTAGAACGCTGAAATTATCGTCATCTAGCGAGCTATAAGCACACACTTAAACCACAAAATATCATATTTTTAGCTTATTTATTTCTTAAGTCATGCAAAAGCAAATTTGTGCTAATTCAACACTCACTGATTCACTAACTCACTAATCATCAAAATAGAACTAGTACTTCCCATAAACCTAAAGAGCTGAAATTTGCCACAGAGTTAGAGTTTAGTGCCCATATAAAGGGAAAACTAGGAACATGGAAGATCTGGAGTACTTGATGACCCTGAGGAGAAACCGTAACAGACCACTCAAACTATTAAAGTTATCGACATGCTTCACAAGATTTTTTAAGTGTGGTTAGCCCTTTCTTTTGAATTTAAAAATTGAAAGTCTGGAGTATCTGATGATGAACCCTAAAAGCTTAGCTGAACTATGGGTGATATGGAAATGTGCCTTGACAAAAGTTATTCAGTGTGAGGAGTTCTATTGATGTATATGAAACTAGAGTCTTGAATGTCTCAGAAAAAAAAACAATGCCCAATAAAAAAACCTAATAATGAAAGGTCTTAACTAAGAAAATAATCAAGTAAAAATAGCTTTCTGCAAGAAGTAGTGAAATCAACGCCCAAGTCACATAAAATCTAACTACATTAGTAAAAAAATCGCAGTAAAACACGTTAGAAGCTTGCTTTGCTTAGAGATTTCATTACTTTTTATAGAGAAAAAAAGAAGAAGAAGCTCCATCGAGACTTGGCTAGTTTTTTTACAGGATGTTTTGGTGGGATGATGTTTATTTTGCAAATAGCTTTTGTATATCACTTTTACACGTCATTTTTTTGGTAAATCTAAACTAGATGAGGCCAGTGTTTTCTAACTGACTACTCTGAGAACAAAAAACACTGAAACAAACACAGAGGTCAACGTCGCTTTTGAAGTCCATTTATTAATGATCAAATCATATGAGAGCCATATAGATTTATGTCTGTGGTGTGTGGTGTGGTAGCTTCTGACGTTATATAAGTGCCCATGTAGTAGTGTAGTGTAAAATAAAATATTTTGAGTTGAGGTGAGTTGGGTTTAAAGGTAAGACTCTTACAGATTTGAGCAGGCCCGTCCAAACAGTGCCAGCATTTGTCAGTTATCGCGTAGCTCAAATTAAAACATTAAGAAGCTTGAACGATTTACGAAAAATACCAGAGTAAAGACATTTGGGTAGGCCGTATAAAGCTATCAAACTTTTATAAAAGTTTACAAAATAATTTTAATTGATAATACATGCCTCCCCTTAAGCGTTGCGACATTGGTGCATATAAACAAGCTCTAACGCGGCCGCAGGACTCCAGCCCCTTAATTAAGTAGGAAATGCAAAACCTACAGTATTACAACGCAAACACATAATTATTGCTGCTATACATAAACAGTATTGCTGAAATAAGAGAGGTTTTATTTTTAATTTGTGCAGCTGACGGTAGATGGGGTTTGTAATTATGCGACTTTGTTTTTTTTTACTATTTTGTTGGTTGTTAGCGGATAGTTAGGAGCAGTAGTTACAAAGTTTAATAAGTACATGGTTGAAGCTAAGATGTAAATCTTACAACAACACTAACATTCATAACGGGCTCTATCTAGGACAGTGGTTACAGGCAAGACTTACTAATTATTGCAGGTAAACCCAGTCAGGCACATTACTTTGTACTTCCGTCATCAGCGCAGTCTTTGTTGATATTTTTAGTAATGTTTGCAATTCTGCACTTTATTTTATAGTGTCTATCTATATAAGAATAATTATCTTTCTTTCTATTCTATTTACTACCTATATTCTTATAAAGGTGTAGGAAAACACCGTAAGGAAACTGACATTGAGTCCTAGGACCAAAAAATCGGTGAACTGGGACTGTATGGTGGATTATGACCCATTCCTTCTCAAAGGAAAAATGAAAGGAAAGGAAGGCTTGTCTTCCAGCAGTGAGGACCATGTAATGTAATGGACTCTCAAAAATCGTTTAGAGTGAACTTTACTCCAATCTATACAACGTGTAACAGAATAAACGCCATTCCTGAAAGTAGTTGATTCAGAATTAGCTTCTGAATCGATTTCCATCATAAGAAATAGGTGTTAAATATTGATGGAAAAATCTTTCATTTTACTTAAAATGGAAACACAGTATCATGATAAATTAATACAATCCTTAATTCAAGGAAATTGTGTGCGTGTCGCGTCGGCCGCTAAAATTGCATGAGTGCATGCGTCTGCGTAAGGATAACGATTTTATAAACAATGCCTAGGTTTGGTTTCAATTTATTTAGTTAGGATGTTTGAGGTATTGCGCTTAATCTGTTACACGTTGTATATTGAGGTGTCATACGTAACATAATTTGTGTACTATGTATTTATCTCTAGACAAGGTTTAGTTCGGAGAGGAAGCGGAAACGTGGCCATCAGAGAGTAGTGGTTTTCAAATCAGTGGTGGCCAATGTGGCCATACATCGAAGCGTTCGGTAGCAGCGGAGTTGAAGCAAATCGGGTTAACGTGGCCCGAGGTGAAGCATGAGTGTGGCGATTGTCTTTGGCGTAGCACAAGGCAGAACATCTAGGGGCCTTAGGACATTAAGTCACGCCGGGGTTGCGGGAATGTTTTAACGAGATACCACGGCCCCGGAACGAAAGGGCAGCTGGAACGGGCTGGGTTTTTAGTCAGTAGGAGTCTGACACTCCCTTCCGTCCCACACACCGCGGGAGAAGTCATTCGATGATTTTTACACCCAAAAAAAACTACATTAATTCATCTTTATCTCAGTAACTGGGAGGAAAAGGTACTTACGGGTGGTTGTAGATTATGAGTCCCTTCGATATGAGTACCCAGCGCGCCGGTTCAGATGATATTTCCACCAAGTTCAGGAGAGCAGAGAGAGTTTGAGGAGTCACTACGCGGCACCTTTAGTTTTTACTTTTTAGAATTTTGGCGGGGAGCGCGGGCGCACGATGATACGTGTCGCTATTTACCGAGCGGGTTTGCGAAAGAGTGAGGAGCGGGGAGTGTTCGCAATGAACGAACAGGAACGTAGAGGGAGTAAGGAATCGATTTTGAATGAAAGATCCTTCTCAAGTGAGTGAATGAGTGAAGTGTAATATAATGTTGCGAGTATGCGTTCGTGATAAAATACTAATAACAATATGTATAGATAAAATAATGCGAATGGCGCATACAGTAACTGTATTTCGGTCCTACATAAAATTGTAATGCCATTTACATTCCGATATCGTTGACTTTTATCTTACGATCGTAAATTCCAAAAAATATTATATTTATAAACTAAACGACATATCCAGTAGAAATAAAATATTTTTATACGTAATAATAGTTCAGAAAACGAATCCTAAAAAGGTTCTAAAAATGACGTAAAATAGATAACGTATTGTCATGTCATTGACACAACACAATCTATACCTACATATACAACGTGTAATTTAAAGGGTATATACATACCAAGTGCACGGCTTCTTCGGATAATAGCAAACGATATGGCAAGGGTTTTGTAATCCTGTGTCTACATTTGTGTAACTTATTAGAAATTTCAAGACATTGATACCAGAGACCGAATATTCCAAATTAAGAAAAACACAGAGAATTATCGTGTCATTAGCAAGTGACGTAGAAGTTATTAACCCTCGTAGTGCTGTGACACGTTTGTTATGATTGGTATTCAAGAAACATATGAAACCGATAATTTGGTATCAATTCTTTGAGTCACTTATTTTAAGCTGAAACTGTACATAGAGACTCCATACTAGATGTTGTCTTCAGCCCTTTTGGATAGATTTTATTTTATTTTATTTTTTATTTTATTCAAGAGGAACAACAAACAGCCACAATATAAAACATAGAAACAATAAATACACAAAACACTATAAACAATATTGCAGCCCACAACGCTGTTCACAGATTAATAATTGGATACTATACATGAAAACAATAATCGCTAGGGTTACAAATGCATTATATATATAGGATTATACTAGCTTATTAAATCAACTTACTGTGATATATATGTATATAATATGTATGGTATAATGTATATAATTTTATATAATACTCAAAAAAAAAAATACAATATATAGAATAACATTCAAGAAAGCTCCTTAAGTATAAGACTTTTAAACCGATAGGGAGAACATGCAAAAATGTCTATATGTTCAAAAGTCCTATTGTAGGACTCGACCATTCTGCGAACAGGCGAACGCAAGCCAGAATTGGACTCGCAAGTACCCACTGAAAATAATGTGCCAGCGCGTACCATTCGCTTGTTGACTGTCCTAGGAACTGCATAGCACAACATGTTGGAAAGTTCAATGCTGTCAAATTTATTTCTAACAATATTATATAAATTCATAACTTCTAAATACTTACGTCTATTTTCAAGTGTTGTGAGCTTATACTTTGCAAGCAAATCATGGTATGACAAATAATATCCATAACATCTATAATGCATAGCACGCAGGAATTTATATTGAACACGCTCGATCATTTCAACGTACTTTTTATAGTATGGACTCCAGACGGACACGGCATACTCCAGTTGAGAGCGTACTAGTGACTTGTACAAGCACATATAGGAAGAGGGCTTTTTAAAGTCGACTGTTGATCGCATTACAAATCCATATAATTGATATGCTTTATTAACAATCCTTCCTATGTGTAGGTCTAAGCAAAGTTTAGAATCAAGGATAACACCGAGATCACGAATGAAGTCCACTTTAAGTAGGGGGTCATTGCACAAAGTGTATGTATAGTTAATTTTTGTTTTATTTTTGGTTTATAGATATGGGGTAAGTCTTTCTGGTGATCCAACGAGGTTCGAAAAAATGGGCCAAGTGCTTGTCAGACTCGCCCATGAAGGGTCTCGTAGTAACTATGCCAAATAACTTTGTTTTTCATAGTGTTAGTATAAATCACAAAGTTATATTTTCCGTTTTAGGATATATGCTTTATCTCAAAAATTGCTGACCCGATCTCTTTTAAACTAATTTTCATTAAAATTTCACATTAAGATCTACAGCCTATTTTTTTTTGATTTTTCACTCCATTATTATAGAAGTTAGAGGGGGGAGGCACATTTTACCACTTTGGAAGCGTATATCTTTTAAACGATTGACTTTATGAAAAAGTGGTTTTAGAAAGCTCAATGTAATTTTTAAAGACCTGTATATAAATACCACACACGCATAGGTTTCATGAAAAAATATATTTTCAGTTTCAGTTCCATGTATGGGGAGCCCCCTTTACTTAAACATTTTTTAATGTTTTTCTTAAAATCGGAAACCGGCTTACAGAATACATCTACCTACCAAGTTTCATATGTACAGTTCTAACAGTTTCGGAATAAAATGGCTGTGACATACGGACGGACGGACAGACAGACAGTCAGACGGACAGACTTGTCGAAACTATAAGGGTTCCGTTTTTTGCCATCTGGCTACGGAACCCTAAAAAGTATTAACCGTAGTTATTACTGTGTACCTGTATAAACTGAAACGCGTTTAAGTTACAAGATTATTTATTATGTTATACTGATAACCTAAAGTTTTAATAAACATATACATGTTTATTAAAACATTAAGATATACAGAGTTGATACGACCGAGGGACTTTCCTTTAAACTGCGTATACTAGGTACCATTTTCAAGCTTTGTACCAAAAATCAATTAAATAGGAGAAGTAGTTTAGTCGCAAATGATTTTGATGAGATGCACCTTAAAGCGATAAATCTGACCAAGACAAGAGATAACATACGCCGCGCTACGTTGCTACTTTGTTACCTAGGTATTTAAGGTCAGTCACATTTATTTACAAAGGGTGGTTGCGTTTTACTCTGATTTGTAAGCTATTTAGTTTGTTTGAAAAAAAAAAAATTTTTTTTGGCTCTTTTTATTTTGAATCGTATCAAATTAACTCTAAACACGTATAGTATACGTAGTATAATGTAATGCCCCTCTGTCGTATCAACTCTGTATCACTTTTACAAACTCGCTAACTATGCAGCCATTGGAAATTGCATATATTCGGTTTTACCAGTAGATAGAGCGTAAAAAATACATATAACTGCATTTTTAACTCTGTTTAGTGAAAAAGTGCATTTTTCATGTTTTACCAGTAAGCAGACGACATATCATATATTTATGTTATTTTTACCCACATGGGAATTAAGGGGTTAAGGCCCTCACACGAACGAGGTTTGGAAAAATGTTTTGGGAATACTTTCATTATGCGTACGGCTAAGGAGTCGAATTCCTTAAGGAGTCTATCTAGAGTAGTGGATAGCTATAATTTGAGGTTCTTTACTTCTAGGTAAGCGTGCTAGCGTGTCGATGGCATCATCGCTTACCATCAGGTGAGATGCTGGTCAAAGGCGAGCCGATGATAAAAAAGTCACGTACAAAGATAGTGATGTGTATAAAACTCCATATTCAAATGTCAATAAAACTGTGTACGGAAAAAATAACCGACATATTTTCAGTGGTCATATTGTACCTAGTTGACTTGTTTTTGTTAAACTAGGGCAAAATATTACGAAAACAAACACGTGATTGCCCGCGGCATACCCGTAAACATATACACGTGTTGTCAATTTTTGCACACTCCTGTGAAGATGGATGGTATTCGAAGCTGTGCTATATCAGTGTTACTGTAACTGCCTTGGCCTAGTGATTACAAACACGACTGCAATAGCAAGAGCAATTTTTTTTATTGAAAATAGGTTCGCGTTTGACCACCATCTCACCTGATGGTAAGTGATGATGTGGTCGAAGATGGAGCACGCTTACCTAAAAGTAACCTTTTCACTCTTGACTTAAAGACCCCCAGGTTATAGCTATCGGGAAACACAGACTCCGGCAGGGAATTCCACTCCTTAGCCGTACGCAGAATGAAAGAGGCACACTACGAGACAAACGGCGATGCGCCATCGTTACATGGTGGACATCCCACCCATATGCACTAAACGTTCTGGGAATACCTTCATTGCGTACGGCTAAGGAGTGGAATTCCCTGCCGGAGTCTGTGTTTCCCGATAGCTATAACCTAGGGGTATTTAAGTCAAGAGTGAATAGGTTACTTTTAGGTAAGCGTGCTCCATCTTCGACCACATCATCACTTACCATCAGGTGAGATGGTGGGCAATAAAAAAAAACTCGGTATTGTATCCAAAGTCGCTATAGCGATATATTTTCTGCTAAAGTATGATTTAAATTCAAGGGACTTAGATTTAACGTCGTTATAGACAAATTGTCGCTACAAACAAGGTCGTAATAAATGAAATCCACTGTAGTAATAAATAATTGCTAATTGTTTATGTATAATTAGTATTTCATCATCTTCGAGTTCCTGTGGCTACCATATCACGGTTAAACCCGCAATGGTATGTGTCAGCATTTTTTGTAAGTGTTTGTATCATGTTTTGTTTGGCGTTAACTAACTACTAACGGTCGTGGGTTTGAAACCAGTCAGGCCTATTACTTCGAATGAAAAAATGAGCAGTGGTAGGCAAGTGGGCCTGACTTGCGAGTCGTGAAATGTGGGTGCGAAACCAGTTAGGCACATTACTTTACGTAATTTTTCACCACCCGTACTCTCAAATCAGTGAAAGGAAACATCGTGATGAAAACAACATGTTCTAGAATTACTTCCAATCTTAAAAATTCAAACAAATGTAACAACCACCAACTAGAACTCGGCCCACATGGTAGGTTACGTCTCAGTCCCTCTCATTAAGGTATAGGAAAGGTATACGTAGTATTATCTATTTATGTAAACCTTATGTACAATTGTGTTACATGGGCGGTCTTAATGCAGCAAGGCATTCTCTACCAGTCAACCTTTGGGTTAAAAAAACACATTGTGGTAAGTGTACAAGAAAGTGGAATGAAATAATATATATCATTCGAATAAAATACATATATAAATATATGCTAAAATAATAAACTAATAAATACGATGCTTTATAATATTTTTTCTGATTAAGAGAGCTCATAATAATTATGACGAAGACCAAACTAAGAATAACAGTCCCTTAAGTAGTGATTTCTAATTTTACGCTTAAAAGAAAATTTCGACTCGGCCTTCTTGATGTCAAGGGGTAGCAAGTTTCAGAGTTTAATAGTAGATATAGCGTAAGAATTACATAGAAACCCGGTGCGGTGATAAAGAATGTAAGGAAGTAAGTATGATATTATTTCATATAGAAAAAACTTAATAATATTTTCAGCAGTTCATTCTCAAAGGAAGTTTCTCGTGGAGAACGGAAAAGTAACGCCAAGTTTTATAAAAAGTTGTACGCTATTTGCGTTAACAACGCCGCATTATTCAAGGAACTTATAAACCAAGAGCAATCGGCGTTAAGACCTAGATTGAATTTACTCGTTCTTTAATACTAAATCTGAGATCTAGCATCGAATAATATCCTGGAAGCTTTACTGTTAAACCCTATTTATTGCTTTAATTAAAACCGTTTCACGAGGCCAGTTGCTAATAAATATTTTGCTGTTTTGTGCGAAAAAGAATTGCGAGAGGTTTTCCCAGGCTGGAAAAAATGCACTGGGAAAATAGGGAATTCGTGTTGTCATCGAAACTCGAATATTCATTGTTTATTGAACTTTTCAAAATATTTGAACAAAAGCTGGAAAGCTGTATCATGATAATTGCGAAGATGTCCTTTTAATAGATAGTTACAAAAGAATAAGGGTATTATTTTGTAACTGACAGACGTCTCTGTTTTATTTTTTATACGTTGAGTAGTGATGGCGGGGACCATCACCGGACACTGCTCACTGAACAAACACTATCACACAATAGGTATAACGGATAGTCCCTTGTGCAAGGCATGCATGGGGACGGAAGAAACGGTGGGACATGTGCTCCGAGAGTACACGGAAATCACCGACATACGGAAACAAACCCTCGGGTCATTCAATTCCCTTACAGACATACTGAATAGACCGAGAGACCTGATCTGCTTCAGGAGGGAGGTTGGCTGGATGGAGTGACGGCCGGCACGGCTCACGCACAATGGTCTCGTGCAGAGACTAAGTGCGGAAACCAGATCAGAGAAGAAGAAGTGGTGGCGTACTGGTTACTTGTTTGGCTTACGAGTTGTAGGTCATCATTTGGAACTCAGTCTGGTAGGGGAGACCGGGGATGGTTGGCTATAGGGGTAAGTAGACTAATTGTCCAAAATGCGAGCTACGAAAGCTTGTAGCGACGGCTGACTAGGCGAGAGTATCCGTTTTACCCCTCCGCTCTATCACCGAGAACACCGCATCGCCAACGCATGTCACTTGTCAGTGATAGCGTTTTGTTTAAAAACAAGACACGTAAGTAACTATTTTAGTCGTAATGTATTATGTTATAATGCCAATTTAATTTGTTGCCTTAGCTTATCAAACAGTTTAATATGAATGTTTGATTCTTGAGCTTTGTGTGCTGCCTTATTCTTTTTGATTCAGACGCCATTTTAAGGTTATGGAACATGCTTAAAAATTTTAAGGTAATGTGGGGCAGGTTGACTAATTTTAAAAGGGGCTGGTTGACTACCTAATTAAGCTGCCCCATGACATTTAAAATTTGCTAGATATGAAAAGGAATTAGTATAATGTTTTTAACCCAAACGTTTTGTTTTAGGACGATGCTTCCACGATTTGTTTTTCATTTATACGTCTGTATAAACGAAAATCAAATCATGGAAGCATATTATCTAAAGATAAGTTGAGACGACAAGATTAAGAAAGCAATTTAATACGTTATTTTGATGAAAAGAGTATTAATTCCACGACCAAAGAATTTTCTATAAAATTTAAATTACTCGAACGGCACATAGTAAAGAGAAAAAATTAGAAAGCAGTCCCGGACTGTCGAGATCTCGACTTACTTTGGAGAGCGTTTACTACATAAAAATTAGCCAATATTCAGTGAAGAAGAAGAGCTTGCATTGGAAAATTACCTAAACAGAACTGCTGATGTTTACAATGGATTAAGAATTACGAAAATTTGTTTATGAATTTGCGATTAAAAATAATAAATCTATCTCTCATCATGATTATAAAAGAGATTGTTGGTAAAGATTGGTTGGGATTCTTTTTATTCATGAGAGGCTCGCGTTTGACCACTATCTGATGGTAAGCGAAGATGTGGTCGAAGACGAAGCACTAATTTCCTCGTTATATGATCATTTCATTTCATTTCATTTATTTATTTCATAAACAATTTTAACATTGTGTTGAAATTATCGCTCTAAAATACACACAAACATAAAAAAATTTACAGATAGGCATTATTACTATACAGCACAAACTAATCAAGATAAAATAAGTTACAATATACCATTTCAAATAATATTCTTAGAACAGCATTGTTACACAAATCATATAATTATGTCAAATAGATCTCCTCAAGCTATGAGTTTATTCCGAGCAACATATATCAACAAACCCAACGTACTGTACGTTTACCTACGTTTGATCGAATAAGACCATTTTATAAAAGGTGGACCAATATGTTCTGCTGGCGATGCGATAATTCTTCTGGTTGGTGAAGAAAAATAATTTCCGAAAATTTACAAAACACTTCAAACAACTTTTGCAAAATACGTCAGACCTAGTAAGGAAAAGCCTGTTTTGTTACTGCCGGACAACCATGACTCGCATTTGTCCAACGATGTATTTGATTGTGAATCATTTATAAACTTAGATACACTTACATAGGAAATATGTATATGTATCTAATTTGATTTATAGACACTTAGTTTGCCTAGTGTTTGTTTTCAATTGTTTATTTTTAATTTTATGTTTTATATGTTAAATTAGGATGTCCAGAGGGCTGAGAATTCTTTTTCATTAATAAAATGATGATTGCTCATATTTTAGTACTTATTTATCCTATTTTTTCGTAGATTTGGTCTCATTACTTCTTAGGCCAACTTACCCCTAGTGACAAGTCGACTTACCCCAGGCACGGGGTAGGTTGACTCATTTTCCGCGTCGTATAAAATCAAGCTTGTACGCTATATCGTAATTGGTAGCGAGCTAATTGCTGTTTTTTTCGAAAGTTTAATAGTGTCACTATCAATGAAATAGCTTTTTAGAAGAATAAAGACTACAGCAAAAATAATAAAAATATTTAAGCTGAAAATTGGTCAACTATCCCCGGTCTCCCCTACATTGTTTTGGATAATTTATATCATTATTACTGCTCTCAAATCGGGGAAGGAAAACATTGTGAGAAAACTGACATGTCCCAGGAACAGGCGTGTTGCAAGCCTAACAGTTTTCTATCGATTACGTTTCAGGGAGTGTGCGATGGAATTGCACAATCTGATTTCACCAAGTCCGTTCCATCATCGGACTACAAGACAAACGGTGATGCGCCATTGTTATATGTTGGACATCCCACCCATACGCACTAAACGTTTTGGTAATACTTTCATTGTGCGTACAGCTAAGTAGTGGAAATCCCTCCCGGAGTCTGTGTTTCCTGATAGTTATAGCCTGGGAGTCTTTAAGTCAAGAGTGAGTAGGTTTTTTCTAGGTTAGCGTACTTCATCTTCGACCAAATCATTGCTTAACATCAGGAGATGGTGGTCAAACGCAAACCTATCAACGATAAAAATTTAAAAACCCCTACGACAAAAATACTTGTAAGTAGTTGAGGCGGGGTATCGTATGTAAATTTTTATTTAATTTTTATTATAAGCTATTTTTGAAATATAGTGCACATCGTTCCCTTTTATTTGATACCCTACTTGGGTATATTTGACAACATTCGATCATTCACCATATTTTTACCCTCCATATCCAGTAAATGGCTGAACCGATTTTGATAAAACATATCAGATTGTAATAAACACGTCGTGTTCTTTCATTTGATACCCCACTTGGGTATATTTGACAACATTCGATCATTCACCATAATTTCACCCCCCCCCCCCTATATCTAGTAAATGGCTGAACTGATTTTGATAAAACATATCTAAGAACCAGCGTAGGAAAACATGCCTTCTAACAAAAAAAACCGCAACGAAATCGGTTCACCCACTTAGAAGCTATGGTGCCACCGACACACATAGCGGTCAAACTTATAACATCCGTCTTTTTGCGTCGGGGGTTAATAAAAAATGCATGTTCGAAGACATTCGACGTCACTCTCCGCCCGACGCTCGCCCGAGACGGTCGTGCCGCTCTGCGCTCCCGATCGTTCTGTGTCTGTGTCATCGCTTCGTCGCGCTCGCCGTGACGTCATTCGTAGTCGCCGACTACAACTCCCGATCCGGAACCGCCTTTTTCAAGGCAGTGAAGGATATTTTGTTTCTATAACAGAGTGTTGTCAAAAACGTTTTGCCCCTTCAGGGAAAAACCACAGTTTCGTGGTCCTTGGTTGGAAACCTCACGGTGTCAACGAAACCAAGGGGGTGTTGACCCGACACACCCGCTGATCCCCTTCAGGGTGAAGCAGTTAATTGGAGTCGAGTGCTAGGTTTTGGCCTTGGGGGATCTCCTAGTCAAACCTAGTTACTGAGTTTCCCTTTCAGCTACTCACCTAGTGTCGGTTGGGTGTGTCTACCCCTTCGCACTAGACCCAATAGGGCCCGGTTCGCACAATAAGACTGGCGACCGGTTACAAGCTTAGGGCTCACCATTAGGTACTCACCTCCCAGTCTCTACCCGACTGGGAGGGTTACACATCCCCGGACCCATCCATCCGGGGAGTTAGGCCAGTTAGGCTTTAAATAGGCCCCCCGCGGGAGAGCAATCTCCAAAATTTCCCCGTTAAATTTTTGATCCATTCGCCAATCATGGCGAACCCCAATATTTTGGAGATATTATTAGAAATCCTTAGGGAAAACCCTGCTATTTCCGCCAAATATGGCGGAAAAATCCAACGTGAAATCGCTAATTGTCCCCCGGCTACCGAAGCCAAGGTCGCTGATTTTAGTGACGCGCTTGACAGCCCATTATCTCCCCCGCTTGCCGATCAAGGCATCCCGGTTGGTCAATTCACGGAAGTATTTATTAACTCCGATCCCATTGTTCGTCAAACAACGAACGACTTCCAGGTAGATAGCCCTTTATTGCCCCCGCCCGCCGACAAAATCGTGCCGATCTCCCGATTCCCGAAATCACCCATTGTTTCCGGCCCACCTACTAATCCTATTGTTCATAGAACAATGGACGCCGCGCAGGTGTGCGCTGCACCTGAATTCCATGAAATGGACACCACCGAACCCGTGTCCAATAACAACTCCGACAATGATTTGTCATCATGCCCCTCGTCCTCGGAAGACGACTTTCAAGTCGTCACCGGCGGCAAGAGAAAGAAAGGGAAAAATGCCTCCCAGGCCAGCAAGGCCAAAAAGACCACCGCGTTGCCCCCGTCCCCAACTCAAACGCCCGTACGACCCGCTAGCCTCGTCCCAACTACCTCTACTCGCGCGCAGGATAGTCGTCCCCCCAGCCCGATAGCCCAAACTTCCTCAGCCCAAAGGAAGCAACGCCCTCCGCCCCCCATTTACATCCAAGACAAGGGGAAATGGACTGATGTGTCCAAGATGTGTGTTGATCGAAAGATCAACGCCCATTACACAAACGCCCGTGCCTGCCAAAATGGCATTAAAGTCACCGTCCCTACGTCGAACGACTATAGGGAACTATATCGCACCCTCCGTGAAAGGAATATTTCCTTTCACACTTTCTCCTTCCCCGAGGACACGCCCACTCGTGTAGTTATTAAACGTGTCCCTAAAGAAATCCTAGTACAGGATATTAAAGACGACCTTGCCGATCAAGGTATACCAGTGATCGCCGTCCATCGCTTACATAAAGCGAGAGGTGGTGAATTGTACGACATGGTTCTTGTCATTTGTGAACCAACCGAAGGTCATCACCCATTTGCTCCCTATCCGGTATCTTAATTGAAAAGCCCTATAAAACCGCAACAGTGGGACAATGCCACCGTTGCCAACTGTATGGCCATGCGCAGAGCAACTGCTATGCGACTCCCAGATGTGTCAAGTGTCTGGGCGAGCACAGCACTGCGGACTGCCCTCGGCCCAAAGACCGAACCCTCTGTTTGGAACCACCCAGCTGCGTTCTCTGCGGCCAGACCGGTCACCCGGCAAACTACCGCGGCTGTCCCAAAGCCCCCAAACTCGCTCCTAAATTAGCAAAGCGCGCCAACGCCCGCCTACAAAGAGAGGCACCTTCCTCTCAAATTCCCCAACGTCTCGCTCCTCAGAGACCATCCCCGTGGACCAGGCTAAACGACGAAAAAGCCTTTCCCTCCTTGGCTCCTGCCAAACCTTTGCAGGCACTGATGGATATACCCATCGCAGCGCAGATCCTGCCTATAGCCGTGGCTCCAGAGGCCACAACCAGTCCCAAACCCGCGCCTCAAACCACTGCTGCTCCTGCAGCCAAACAACCGCCCAAACCCTCACCCGTCGGGAACGGCGAGTCTTGCGCCCAGACTCTACTGCGCCACTATAAAATATTTATGACCCACCAAGCCAGGTCTCTCCGCGATGCCCTTCTGGCTGCCGAACAGCAGAACAACGGCAAAATTACTACGGAAATGTACAGCCAAATATTCAGCACACACAGTGATGTCGTGCTAGGCCTCGACCAGATGGATGCGATGGACTGATCCAATGGATTCCCAACGCACAAACCACACTAGGCCTCGATCCCTTAAATTAGGTTTTTTCAACGCCAATGGCATTTTCAACCAACGCGCCGAAATAACTAAATTCCTCCGCGACCACCAATTAGACGTCCTCCTTATACAGGAGACCCTTTTGAAACCCCACCGCGCTGACCCCAAAATTGCGAATTACCGTCTAGTTCGCAATGACAGAACACGCTGCCACGGCGGCGGTACCCTTATTTATTATAGGAAGGAGTTATACTGCATCCCTCTCAGCCCACCCGCGCCTCTCTCTCACCTAGAGTACTCTGCCTGTCGACTAGGCATGACTGGTCATCCTCCGATAACCATCATCTCTGCCTACCATCCTCCACCATCGGTCGCGTGTCTTGCTTCAGACGATCCTATCGCGCTCACCAGCGATCTCACGACTCTCTTTGGCCTGAGTGACTCCGTCTTACTAGCGGGCGATCTCAACGCCAAACACCCCGCTTGGAACAGCAACACGACAAATGCCAGAGGCAGAATCGTGTATAACCTAGGCGCGACCCTAAACTATGACGTCATCGCTCCGATGACTCCTACCCACTACCCACACGACCCCAACCATAGGCCCGATGTCCTCGATGTGGCGCTTCTAAAGAATGTAAACCTCCATTTGCACTCCATAGAAGCGCTTCACGAGCTCAACTCGGATCACCGTCCCGTTATCCTACACCTAGGTTCCCGCTCAGGTAACCATGATCCTACCCAATCTCCTCCGACCCAATTGATCACCGACTGGAGGAAAGTAAGTGAAAAACTGAAATCCACCACGTCACCTCACTTGGACACCATTCCTGACCACATAGTCTCAGTCGCTGACACGACGGCGGCGATCGACTCGCTTACAGATCACGTACAATCCGTCCTGAATGATTGTTCAAGGGAAGTTCCAGTAGCGGAAGACCACCGCTGGAAACTCCCGGACGATGTACGGAATCTGATAACCGAGAAGAACGCAGCCATCCGTGCGTTCAGTGCTTTTCCCTGCGCCGCAAACAAAGCTCACATGCGCAACTTACAGCGTGCTGTAAGGAAACGCATTGCCGAGCAGCGTAATGCGAGCTGGGACAAGATGCTGAGCGAACTTGAGCCCACCCATCTTGCCTTCTGGCAGCTTCAGAGGAAGTTACGATCCACTGAAGAGGCCACAATGCCTCCTCTCATTCGTCCCGATAAGAGTGTCGCCTTCGATAACTCTGAAAAAGCAGAATGCCTAGCCGACAGCCTAGACTCCCAGTGTTCTCCCAGCTCTCAACCAGTAGACCAAGCCCACCTCGATATGGTGAACGCCGAAGTCGAACGTAGAACTTCCCTTCCGCCCGTCGAAGATCCCGATAATCCACTGGCCCCCATCACTCCTGATGAGGTCCAGGATATCATTAAAAGTCTCCAACCGCGAAAAGCCCCTGGCTCCGACGGCATCACCAATAGGGTTTTCAAACTTTTCCCCGCCCAGCTTATAGTGCTAATGACTGCCATCTTCAATGGCGCATTGAGCAATAATATGTTCCCCGCAACCTGGAAACAGGCCACCGTCATAGGTATTCCCAAACCAGGCAAGCCCAAGTCTGACCCGTCTAGCTACCGTCCCATTAGCTTACTCAACGTCCTCGGTAAAATCTATGAAAGGCTTATATATAAGCGGCTCAAAGATTTTGCCGAAGCAAAGAGTCTAATACCCAATGAGCAGTTCGGATTTAGAACCGAACACTCATGTATCCAACAAGTTCACCGCATAGTAGAACACGTCAGCGCCGGCTTCCAACGGGGCGCAATAACGGGAGCCTTATTCTTCGACATAGCGAAAGCGTTCGACAAAGTCTGGCACAATGGCTTAATCTATAAGCTATACCAACTCGGCGTGCCTGACCGTCTCGTGCTCATCCTACGGGACTTTTTATCGAATCGCACCTTTCGTTATCGAATTGAGGGGGAGCTTTCCTCCCCCCATCCCATTCGCGCAGGAGTTCCTCAAGGCTCCGTACTATCCCCCCTCGTTTTCACGCTATTCACTAGTGATATTCCCAAGCATAAAATACCCAACTAGCCCTATTCGCCGACGATACGGCTATCCGGCTATACCGGTCTTAAACCCGATGCCATCGCTCGCACTCTCCAAACTTCCGCAAACACTCTGGCCAAGTGGTTCCGGAAATGGAGAATCGAAATCAATCCAGACAAAAGCCAGGCAGTCCTTTTTTCTAAACCGCGGATAAACCCAGCCTCCCCCCGTCCGATTACCATGTACGGCAAGCCGATCCCTTGGGAAAAGCAAGCCAAATACTTAGGCGTGGTCCTCGATAGACACCTCTCCTTCGCTGAGCACATAAAGCAGGCACGTTCACGCGCCGCTTTCGCTCTAGGTAGGCTCCACTTCATTCTTAGCTCTCGCAGCAAGTTATCACTCAGGTGCAAGCTGCGTATTTTCACCGCGGTCATCCGTCCCATCATGACCTACGCCTGCGCTGTTTTCGCACACGCAAAGCCCTACCTCCTCCACAAGATGCAGACCCTCCAAAACCGATTCCTCCGTAGAGTCACGGGAGCCCCCTTTTATGTTCGAAATGAGCTTCTTCACGTAGACCTCAAGATGCCCACCATCCAGCAGTTCATGAAACGCGTCTCCAAGCGTTTCTTTGAAAGTTCAATCCAACATAGGAATCCCCTTATCGTATCGGCCGCCCAATACGAACCCTCGCGTATCTCTAAGATTCGCCGACCAAGGCATACCCTAGTCACTCCCGATGACGCAATCTCCCTGCTCCAAGAGAGCCGTAGGGAAACAAGTACAGTGGCACACAAACACAAAAACCGACCGTCCTTCCGTCCTCGCCGCCGAGGCCCGCCGCGACGTCCCCGTAATAGTCCACCCCGACCCTTGCCAGAGCCAGCCCGCGACGCTGAGCCAGTAACTTTAAATTCCCTTATTAATAATAATAATGATATGATCCAGCTTGTCCCTAGCTGCCCTCCCCCTGCGACGCCCTAAGCCGAGGTCCGTACCCCACAGGGGGTGCCCTTAGCGTGTAGTCGCATAGTTTGTAAGTTTTTTAATAAGCCCTGGCTGGAGGCTTTAATTAATTTATTAATTAAGGCAACCACAGGCAAGCCCGGTTAAGCAGCCGACAACCTCAGAGGTTGACCTGCGAGATGCCACACACAAAAAAAAAAAAAAAAGACATTCGACGTCCGACAATACTCACTGGGCTCTCGGGAAGAATCCGAATCCTTTCTTTTCATAGAAAGGAGGCGTATGTTACAGCAGCAAGAGCGTTATATGTAGGTTGAAATATTTTTTTATAGTAAACGTTCATATTTCATTTGATAGGTAATGATAACTTACTTGACAGTGATTTGAAGTACATACAGTATGTTAACTAACAGAAGGCGTTCCCGTTTGCCCGCAATAGCATAGCATCCATACATGCTAAAAAAATAATACCATTCGAAAACAAAATGTCTTTTTTTTAATATTAAAATATTCACTAAAAATATTAAATTGATACGTAAAAGAAACAGTCTATACACGCGTATGTATTCATAAAAAAATTGCGACGTTGCCTAAAATACAATACAATTCGTAAACTATCATATATAAATATAATGTGTTCTTTAATATCATGTAAAGAGAAAACAAAAGAATAATCATAAACTTGAATGAAAATGATTAGCAACCGAGCTTTTCGATGCCTCCAACGTACATTGTTGTAACCCATAAATTGCAATATTACAGGAGAGCGTTTCAAAGATACTAATAGCAATAAAAACTGCATTTTTCAATTAATCTTTATACAATTCAGTATTACTAACTATATTTACATATTGAATTGTATAAAGATTCATTGAAAAATGCAGTTTTTATTGCTAATAGTATCTTTGAAACACTCTCCCGTAAAATTGCTATTTGTGGTTTACAATTACTTACGTGGGAGGCATCGTTTTAAAAGTAGCGAGTAACTGAGCTTGTCTTACTGACACCGGCAATGCATTCCACAAATGAACAGCTTGCACCATAAACGATGAGCCATAAAACTTTGTGGAATGTGCAGGCATTGAAAGTGGAATGTGTCTTCAATGGGGATCCTACATAAAAATAAACAATAGAAAGCATAGGCATCGTAAGTACTATATCGATGCTTCCGGCAACAAATGTCGTAAACGCCATTTTGGCGAAAATGAGTTAAGAATGCAGCCCTACTTAATTTTGGGCGCTGCGTCGATCTAAAAATGTGAAAAAAAAATTCGCCTAAAAAAAATACTTTTACACCCAAAATTTTTACTAGTATAATCAAGATTTTTTAGAAAAGAGGGTAAGTATAACTCATATTGCTTAGAACCGAATAACCGTACAGGTCGTATAATACAACGTACAAACAGCTGTCGGTCGTAAAACATGAATACATAATTAATTGTAATTACACCCCACAATCATTTTTAAAACGTAAGTTCTGCTGAGAGACATTCCTAAAAAGGACAAATGCATCGTGTGTGTTAAAGCAGAAAATCAAAAAGATATAACTGAAGAGGAACAAGAAAAGTTAAAAGATCACATCCTAGAAAAGAAAGCAAGCTATAGAAGGTTTGCTGCTCATCAAAAACTACATACTCTTAAGAATGATACTGTCACTTCTAGTTTCGACTTGCAAAAAGTCTTAAACACCCCTCATGGGGAAAGTATGTTACTCTATTATTCACGAAAATATGCAGTCTATAATTTTACTATTTACGAAAGTAATACTCAAGATGGATATTGCTTCACATGGGGAGAAAGTGATGGAAAAAAGGGCAGCGATGAAATCGCAACTTGTTTGTATCAATATTTAAAAATTGCTGATGAAAAAGGCATTCGGAATTTACTGTTCTATTGCGACTCGTGTGGGGGACAAAACAAAAATAAAACCGTTCTAGCCACATTAAATTATTATTTAATATTTTCTAAAAACTTACAAGTTATCCAAATAAACTTTTTACTGCCGGGACATACTTATATGCCAGCAGATTCAATGCGCGCTACAATAGAGAGGGAAGTTAAAAGAATCATAGTTTGGAGTCCATCTCAGTGGCCTTCATTTTTTCAATCAGCTAGAAAGGGGCCAAGGCCTTATATAGTCAATGTGATGGACTACTCAGATTTTTTGAACTGGAGTGAAATAGCATCAAACACTTTTACAAAAGAAACCTTAAAGAATATTAATTGGAGAAACATTAGAGTAGCAACTTTCAGAAAGACCAATTTAAACCAAATAGAACTCAAGTATTCAATGAAAGAAGATGCTTAATTACACATCGAATCAAGTTGTTCGAAGATGTCAAGCGTAAAAGAAAGGGAAAAGGGAAGAATAATTCAAAAGAAAATACAGAAGAAATGTTAGAATTACAATATAATCGAGTAAAGCAGTTGACTCCAAAACAGCTATATACGGATAAACTACCAATTACCGCAGCTAAATACAAAGATCTGCAACGATTGTGTGATCAGGGGACAATACACAAACAGTTTCATACCGAATACAAACAGCTTCCTTGTCAGTCTCATAATGTCATTGATACTCTTCCTGAGACTGACGAGGAAGATGAAATTTCTGATTAATTATCTTCTATCAGAAAATCAGGTCTTCAAATTTCTGGTTAATAATCTTCTATCCAATGACAGAAGATTATTAATCAGAAATTTGAAGATCTGATTTTCTATAACTCGTCGTCATATTATGTTTTGCATCTACTTTTTTATTATCTCGTCGATAACACTTTCCCATTTTCACCAACGACACTAAAAGTTAGGTAGACCATAGTACAGAAGCTTTCTGAACAAACAAGATCTAGAAAGATGAACTACCTAAATTTTTAAGGGCGTTGGTGAAAATGGGCATTGTTTATTAAAATTATTAGAGCAGTAAGCTTGGTAGAATGTTTACTTATATTTTTTTGTAATTCATTATCAATACGTTTTAAAAAAATGTCGTGATTATAAAATCTTCTTGAAATCAATGAAACAAAATGATTACTTAACATTTTGAATGATGTCTGGCTGGTTAGGTGCGCCGTTGGAGGTAGAACACTATAGGCATCTGGTAACAAAGCTTGATTAAATTATACGGGACGATGCCTATAATATACTTACTTAAGTGTATTTTTATACCTTTAGGACCTGCCAGGTCCTAAAGGTATAAAAATTTCGAGCCGCGACACAAACAATGATGATGAATGATGATTGATGTACAAAATCCTCTAATGGAAATTTAAGTGATTGGTTTATACATTTTTTTACTTTAAATTTGTATTAGTGCCTTGCTTAACCATTATTGTGATTAATCGATGACGGTCAATGAATAAAAAACCTTTTTTAATTATGTCAATTTGTGTTTTATTTTATTGTTTTTATTACAAGTAATGAAAACTCAATTTTTCATTTCATTGATTTGCTTCAGATATTTCCATGTTTGTTACATACCATCACATCAGATCGTGGTGTTTACACTCATTTTTATTTCAGTATATGGTTTTTAAAACCAAACCCAGAACTATTGTATTTAAAAACTGGTGCATACTTCTAACTTCCGTTAGACAAATCGTTCTCCATTGATTTGTTAGTGGTCGTAAATACCAACTTCTTGAATTTTCTGGGGTGTATGTCCAAGCTAACTTTTAAAATAAGGCTTTGACATAAATAGTAATAATATATTATGAAACACCATCGTATTTTACGTATTTCTTGTATAGAACACAATTTTACAACTTTTAAAGTTAAAAAGATATAAGCCAAAAACGAAATTATTTTTTGTTTTTCGTTGATTACCAAAAGTGCTATTTTGGTGTTTACGATCTTTGTTGTCGGAAGCATCGATATTTTTTTATTGATAATAGGTTCGCGTTTGACCACCATCTCACCTGATGGTAAGTGATGATGTGGTCGAAGATGGAGTACGCTTACCCAAAAGTAACCTATTCACTCCCAAGACCCCTAGGTTATAGCTATCGGGAAACACAGACTCCGGCAGGGAATTCCACTCCTTAGCCGTACGCACAATGAAAGTATTCCCAAAACATTTTGTGCGTATGTGTGGGATGTCCACCATGTAACGATTGCGCATCGCCGTTTGTCTTGTAGTCCGATGATGGATCGGGCTTGGCGGAATTAGATTGTGTAATTCCATCGCACACTCTCCGAAATGTAACCAATAGACTAGCAACTCTTCGTCGATGTTCAAGGCTCTGCTGGAGCATTGACTCGACCAGTGCATCGTTGCCAATGAGTCTCTTGGCCTGTTTCTCGATTGACTCAAGTGCTTCCAGTTGGTACTTAGCAGATCCATCCCAAATATGAAAGCAGTACTCCATACACGACCGAACCTGGGCTTGATACAGATTGAGCAGCTGTTCCGGTGTGAAGTACCGTCTCACCTTTGCTAGGATTCTCAACTTTTTTTATGCTAGTTGTGCCTTAATAAGTCTGTACTTTAAAAAAAAAATCGTTTATTAAATACATAAAAAGTAGTAATTAAATATTAGTAGTACGATATTTACGCTTTAGTTATTTAGGTCAGGCTCCAACCAGTTCTCTAAGTTGGGTTTGAAAAGTAATGAAGGTCATTTAAATTAACCGGAGAACTTTTGAAAAGTCTTCAAAGGCTAATAATTAGCCCTTTGTCTGAGTCGGAATTAAGTTTCATCTTTGCTCGTAAATCATTAATGATAAAGCCTTTCCAACGCTGTTATGATTAGTTATTTAAAAAATTAAAGGATGGACCACATTTCTGAAGGGTTATTTTTAGCAGGAAGTTATTTTCAACCCCGTCTAAAGATCGCTAGTAAAATTTTACTATGAGATGTTTTGATGACTGTGTCGTTTACTAAACATCTTTTAATCTATATAAATCAGTCGCACTGCACATTTTGCACATGCAGCAGTGGATTTCTTCGATCAGAACCCCTATTGCACCTCCTCAGAACACCATGCCAGCGTTCATCATAACCTGATCGATGATTTAAGAACACATACAGAAACAATATACAGAGATTTATTTTTATAGACATAACAGACCTCTAGACAAAGTTGGAGCTCGTCGCTAAATAATACTTATAATAATAATTTAGGGAATACTTTTATTGTGCGTACGGCTAAGGAGTGGAATTCCCTGCCGGAGTCTGTGTTTCCCGATAGCTATAACCTAGGAGTCTAAGTCAAGAGTGAATAGGTTACTTCTAGGTAAGCGTGCTCCATCTTCGACCACATCATCACTTACCATCAGGTGAGATGGTGGTCAAACGCGAAACTTATTATCAATAAAAAAAATTAACAGTGGGTCGACCCGGGTCGATCTTTGAAGTCAAGCAATGCTTCTTGATTCCTCCATATCTTGGGAAGCACGTGAAGCTGTTGGTTCTAGCTGTCATTAGTACTGTCATCACAAGGGATAATGATATAACTGCCAGAACTGTTTACTGATAAAATCCTCATTGCAAGCAAATCTTTATACAACGTGTAACGGAAAGGGTATATACATACCAAGGGCACGGCTTCTTTGGATGATATCAAACGATATTGGAAGGGTTTCAACTCAAAATAAAATACTCTAAAAATTTATACCAAATTTTCGGTTTCGTAAGTTTCTTAAATTGAAATCATAACAATCGTGTCACCGCACTACGTAGGTCAATAACTTTCCACGTTACTTGCAAATATCACGATAAATCTCTTCCGTAATCACAGAATTATCCTAGTACTGTAGTAGCCTAGCGTAAAGGCGGTGTTCTTTTGTCGCCGCGAGAAAGGAGATAGGATTAAAAAACCCTTCCAATATCGTTTGATATCCATATCACCCAAAGAAGCCGTGCCCTTGGTATGTATATACCCTTTCCGTTACACGTAGTATATTATGTATTTCTTAGTGTGTAAATTGTAACTTTCAATTTATAATTCGCTTCATTATTGCTTGTTTGTATGCTTATAACTTTATTATATTATATAAAGCTAAATTACCACTCACTGACTGACTGACTGACTGACTCACTCATTGACATAATTGTTCTCCCAGATGGTGGATGGGGAGGTGGGTATATTTTGAGAGATTCGTAAACAAGTAACTCTCAAACCTACGGGAAAAGTGCCAAACCTCCCCTTTTCCCCCCCCTTCTCCCCCCCCCCCCTATCGTATCTCGGAAACTACGAGACCCGTATTTTTTTCTTTTTACGGATTCGTATAGAGGAGGCTCGGTAAAGTAAAAACCATTTTTCAAAGTCCCCCCCCCCGCCCCCCTTCTCCCCCCCTTTAGGCGGATCTCGGAATCTAAGAGACTTGGAACATTTTTTTTTTCAGATTCATTTAGAGGGGCAATGCTTTAGTCGAAATAATTGCGCAACCCCCCCCCCCCCCCATTTCCTCCCCCCACCTTTTTTTTTTTTTTTATTTCACAAGCACGCGAGGTGCTTGCACCTCGCGCAACACGCAAATACTAAACCCCCCCCCATCACCCCCGCCCCCCCCACTTTTTTTTTTTCACAAGCTCGCGAGGTGCTTGCACCTCGCGCAACACGCAAATACTTGATTTAGAGGAGCAATGCTTTAGTTTTTTTCACAAGCACGCGAGGTGCTTGCACCTCGCGCGACACGCAAATATTAAAGCCCCCCATCTCCCCCCATCACCCCGCCCCTCCCTTTTTTTTTCACAAGCACGCGAGGTGCTTGCACCTCGCGCAACACGCAAATACTAAAGCCCCGCATCACCCCCCCCCCCCTTTTTTTTTTCACAAGCACGCGAGGTGATTGCACCTCGCGCAACACGCAAATACTAAACCCCCCCATCACCCCCCACCCCTTTTTTTTATTTTTTTATTTCACGATCACGCGATGTGCTTGCACCTCGCGCAACACGCAAATACTAAACCCCCCCCATCACCACCCCCCATTTTTTTTTTTCACAAGCACGCGAGGTGCTTGCACCTCGCGCAACACGCAAATACTAAACCCCCCCCATCTCCCCCCATTAGCCCGCCACCTTTTTTTTTTTTTTCACAGGCATGCGAGGTGCTTGCACCTCGCGCAACACGCAAATACTAAACCCCCCCCATCACCCCACGCCATTTTTTTTTTTATTTTTTTTTTCACAAGCACGCGAGGTGCTTGCACCTCGCGCAACACGCAAATACTAGTTTTAGTATAAGTCTAAACGTGAGGACTTGTTATTGGCTCTCTGGCGACTATGTATTCCTCTGTTTTTATTAGCTGTAAGTCCTCCATAAAGTAAATAAATAAATAAATAAAATCGTCATCCCAGCAGTAACGAGGTACATGATTAATGCAAGATCATGTCTTTTTTTTTTGGAATTAGGATAGGGCAGTGTCTTATATCCTATTTCATTGAAATCTGTTCAGATATTAAGTCGTATACTAAGTATTTATAATATTAGTACCCATACACACAACACGTTTTGGGAATACATTAGTTTTGTATACAGTTATGGAGTGGCATTTCCTGCCGGAGTCAGTATTTTCTGATAGCTATAGCCTAGGCCCTTTAAGTTGAAGAAACAGGGTGGGTTTTCCGGCACAATCTAATTTCACCAAGCCCGTTCCATCATCCATTGACATTTTTTGTAAAATAATTATCCTTACTAAATGCACAACGTATGTGCGTCATACAATATCCTTATGCAGACGCATACACTCATGCAATTTTAGCGGCTGACACGAGATACGAGCGCATTTCCTTGAATTAAGGATTGTTTTAATTTGTCATGATACTGTGTTTCCATTTTATGTTAAATGAAAGATTTTTCCGTCAAAATTTAACACCTATTTTTATGACGGAAATCGATTCAGAAGCCAATTCTAAACCAAACTACTTTCAGGAATTGCGTTTATTCTTTTACACGTTGTAGTTTTCAATATTCCACCAAGATAATGTTTTGTAATTACTTGCCAATTAATTTCGAAATACCTGCCAGAATGGATAAATGCTCATGAAATTGTGTTTCAACACGTCGACGATGACGGGGGCTTCGTTGGCTTACTTCGCTCACTCACTAAGCCCCGTCAACTCCTTCAAACCTAACCTGTCTAAATTGATATGCCTCAAATTTCGCTTCGAAATTAATTTTATTGTTTCAGTATGTAAACTTAGTGAAAATCCATAAGCAAATATTATATCGGCATTTAAATTGTAGCTTTTATAAATTGTTCAAATATTACTTAATTCTTTGTCCAAGCTGTACAACTGCAACTAGCTTCCATGCGATTTGTATTATATTGTGGGCTACTGAGGACTCAATCTTCTTTTTCTTGGCGAGTCAATCGCAAATGGCTAAATAGAGTCTGCCCAGAACTGAGTAACAGGTTTGGCACCGTCGGATGTTTCCATCAAGTGCTGCAATGAACTAAGCAGGTCACCAACTTTCAAAACCAGTTCGTTGAATGTGGAAACATGGCTGAAAGCCCGATTTACACTTCAATAAGTACAGTAGCCAGTTAAGAACTCAGACAGTTAGGTAATAAGTTGTAAGTAGCGTCGAAACGTAGGTGAGTGAGTAGTCATAAGTTGCCCGAGAAGAAGAAAAGAAAATAACACGTGTTCGTGGCCGCAGCCTACTAATTTATGGACTGTACTAAACTCGCCCGTCTACATGCCAGCCGCTTAAGTTGGAGGGGTGCGGGAAACGCGAGAGAGGGGGCTACTTTCCACTGGACTCGCCGAAAAATAGGATCGCGATCTATTACTCAACTTAATCAACAACTTACTATTTAACTCGCTTTTGCCGTTCAAACTACAATAACAACGTAACTCGCCGATGACGCAAGTTAACTCGCTACTGTACTTATTGAAGTGTAAATCGGGCTTTAGATACTTTTTAGGAAATGAAACTGTATTTAAAAGCATTATAAAAATACCTATTAAAACTCTATCCCAAAAGTTTGTCCTTAAATCTGTCGGCTGGTAATGTGCCCAAGAGACTAGCAGCATTGCCAAGTTGTACGGCAACGTTTGATTAAAGTTACAACAAAATGTTAGCTTCCAAATGTAATTTAACATAATAGTTTAATAATATATTCTCTTTGGCGTTATAACTTCAAGAAAACAGAGCAGAAAATACAATATGCTAATTTACTTTCTTTAACCAATTTTTTACGCATCTGTCACTCAAAGTCGGGTGATGATACATTGCCCATTATAATGTAAATTTTTGCCATAACGCTTTGAAAACGTAATCCATCATATAATGTGTTTTGTAGACGTATGTAATTACTTAGCTACACATTAGTCTATAATTTCAAAATTTTGCGCTGGTTATAAAATACATTTTAAGCGGCGTAATTTCCTATGGTTTTAAACTCATAGCTCGATTGACTGCCGGTTGATCTATAGAACTTAGGAGAAGAAATAAGAATAGTGTGTTTGCGCCACGTATGATGCATAAAATGATAAAAATTGTTCAAGTTTTAGTCGGACTCACCCATGAAAGATTTCGTAGTAGTAACTCAAAATTACTTTGTTATTTGTAGTGTTTGTATAAATGACAAAGACATATTTGTGCTTTCTGAAATTGTCCCATATCTCAAAAATAGCTGACTATAATATCTTGATTACACTAAATTAAAATCGTTGAAAGTGCTCATTGAGATATGTAGCATATACGTATTTCTTTTACATTTTTCACTCTCTTATTTTAAAAGTTACAGGGTTGTGGAGTACATTTTACCGCGTTGGAAGTGTGTATCTTTCAAATGATTGACTTTGAGAAATAATGGTTTTAGGAACCTCAATGCAATTTTTAAAGACCCAACTATAGACCGCTCGTAGGTATAGGTTTGTATATTTTTTGTTGAGTTTCAGTTCTATGTATAGTGAGGAACCTTACTTTTTTTCCTTTTATATAAAAATCGTGAAGCGGTTCACAGAATACTACCTAGTCTACCTACCAAGTTTCAACTGTGTAGACTTAATAGTTTCGGTCTATAGTCGCTATGGCAGACAGACATGACGAAAGCCTAAAAAGCATCACTTCCGCGCTAAGTGGCCATCGCTCAGAATAACAACAGTAAATTATTTATTTCAGAATAATTATGTGACATTCCACATTAGTTGTCAGTAACGGGTTCTACATTAAAATTATGTTTATACATGTAAATAAGGCACTAAATCAGGGCAACATCAGAGGATTAAAATGTGATGAATGCTAACAGTCTCAGCTTCTATTTCGGCCGAAAATGGACCTGAGGTCTGACGCCACGCCGTATGTTATTAGGTCGGGATTAGTGCCCGTTTGATAGCAATTAAATAGGCCTATTATATTATACTAAAAGCATGGTTGGCTTAATATAGGCTTAAATAAAATAGGTTATACAACGTGTAATTTAAAGGGTATATACATACCGAGTGCATGGCTTCTTTGGATGATAACAAACGATATGGCAAGGGTTTTGTAATCCTAAGTCTACGTGTGTGGAGCTTATTAGAAATTTAAATACATTGATACCAGAGACCGAATATTACAAATTAAGAAGAACGAAGAAAATTATCGTGTTATTGGCTAGTGACGTGGAAAGTAATGACCCTCATAGTGATGTGACACGTTTGTTATTATTGGTTTCAAGAAACATGAAACCGATAACTTGGGTTTAATTATTAGAGTCACTTATTTTGAGCTGAAACTTTGCATAGAGACTCCATACCAGATGTTGTCTTCAGTCCTTTTGGATAGATATGGGGTTTCCATTACACGTTGTATATGTATATCTCCACGTTGCACATTCGCTTTAGTACATTTTTACCCTTCTTTTTAGCCCCTTTAATTAAGCTATTATGCTTGTGGCTGGAGTGGGTTCACGGCAAAAGTGTAATTAATGGGTGGGGTTTGAACCCACGACATCTCGATCACAAGTCTAACATCTTAGCCATCAGGCTATTAATGCTTAATTGAGCTAATATCAAACCAATTTGTAACGTCTGATAAAAGCACCTGATCCTTCCCGTCTTTAATAGTAAAGAAAACTATAGAAACGATAGAAAACTGGATTCTGAAGCATCTCTATGTTCCAAAGTCTAGTTTTCTGATTTATACCTAACCTATTTTTTCCTAGGTGGAAATCCTCATGGATGTCCTGGAGGCCCTAGGGCAGGCGTAGGGGTCTGTTAGACTCTTATTGACTCGTACACATGCTGGGAACATATTCTACAACGGGGCCCCCGACTAGTGCCCCATCTTTTTAAGCGGGGGGAGTGAGGTGTTTGGCTCCCCTGTGACTTCAGAGAAGGGCGCGCGTGGAACAAAACGCGTCGCCACCTCGGGTCTCGTATTATAGGGGACGGTGGGCATCCCCAAGTCCGCCGTCTCTGGACCCATTTAGAGGGTCATCAGAGGGCATTGTCTGCCCGAGATCTCCCTCTCCCTTTCCGAAGTCTCGACATGACAACTTCGCAGAAGAAAATCACCGCATCCCAAGACGCTACGCCACTGACCATGGAACGAATCACAGCCGGCAGCGACACGTCGTTTCCCGCTTCATTTATACCTAACCTAACCTAAACCTTTTTCTTTTTAAACGTCTTCAAAAAAAAAAGGTTCTCAGTTCGTCGGTATCAATAAAAAGAGAAAATACAAAACCAAAAACGCCGACAACCGATATTAAAGTTATTTTTGGCTTTGCAGTGTTGATGTTTTTATTTTTTGTGAAAAAGCTTTTTTAGATAATATTGTCAAATATGTCGATTCATAATTTTCATAGAAGAATGAAGGCAGATTTTGTACGAAATTTAATGGTATTTATAGTCAAATTATGAGACATCACTGTAAGAGTTCTTAACTATCCCGTACATTCCGTCTCTCTCCGAGTATGGAAGGCATGAGACATTCAAAATCAAGTTTTTCTTCAAAAGTTTCAAAGAAAAACTTGGCTTCATATCCAGGAAGTAAAGTCGCGACCATATAAATTCTAACAGACGGGCAACTTTTCACGTTCGGTTCGTTAAAACAAACTTTTTCTTTCAAATTTAACTACATACAGTATGTTAACTAACAGAGGGCGTTCCCGTTAACCCACAATAGTACAGCATCCATACATGCTAAGAAAAATATTACTATTCAAAACTAATTTTTTTTTAATAAAAATATTCAATAAAAATGTTAAATTGATACGTAAACGAAACACTCTGTACACGCGTACTTGAAGGACGGCAACGTCGCAATTTATTTATGAATGACGGGTCGCGTGTGCGGCGATTATGTGTGTGCGCGGTTTATTTCCAAAACAACTTATAAGTACTTAACAATCGCATTGTGACAACAATTTCTGTTAAGGCGTTGAGTTTAGCGTCTGTAGCCGAATAGCCTGTATTTCGGCTATCAGTTACCATTCCCCTAGCATTTTATACAATAATATAATTGGTGCTAGACAGTGGAAGCATGCATAATCAACAATAGAGAAAAATAATGATCATTGAACACAAAAATAAAAAAATCTCATTAAGAAATATATGTATAAGGTAAGAACAAAATATTAATCTAATCATTTAAATGTAATGTGTATTGTATTTGTGTTTGCGTGTGCGTGCTTATGATGTATGAAAGTGTGAATTTAGGTGTGTGTAATGTTTGAATGAGGGTGTGAGTATGAGTGAAGTTATGTGGAGAGTTTGAGGGTGTGAGAAGGCGTGAGCGTATAATTATGTGTGTAGAAATATAGAGGAGAGGAAGCCTGAATGAAAGTATCTTGATTATTATTATCTTCTTATCTTTATAAATTTGTATTTTTATCACGCTGTCACCAACAAACAATTCACTTGCAATAACACCCAAACCACATCAACTCTGTAGGCCACACACGCGTACCTCAAGCTTTCAGAACCTGTGACGGGGCCTAATAGAGATTTTTCTAACGAAATACCGCTCCCTGACCGCAAAGGCAACTGAGCAGTGTTTTGTAGAGTTACCGTATGCAAGAGATGAAATTACCGTATTGAAACAAAAATTGCCGTACATTTATATTTTATAATTTACATGAAAAAGAAAAATATAGGTATGAAACACAAGTCAAACAAATAAAAAACCTTCTGTTTATGAAAAAGATGCCACTGAACCTATAGAAACCACAGATCACTCCTCTCCTCCTATCAAATCCTCGATATCTTTAGTAGCATTCTTTTCATAATCAAGCGTTCATTTTTACGCATACGCTGATTATGTTTCATCTACAATTTATTTAATTCGTTTAAGGTAAATCTTACTGCATTTCATAAATACGTATATAATAACTAGTGGTATACCCAATACTTCCTTATGCTATGATTGCCTAATTGCCGTATTTTAGTGTACAGCAATGACCACTCTGCCGTATACCGTACAATTCGTCTTAAAAGCGCCTGAATGCCGTACGAAACGGCAATTGCCATACAAACGGCAACGCTGCAACTGAGGAACAGAGTGAGATTTTTGTCAGTAGAAGTCTGACACTCCTTTCTGCTCCTCTCAGAGCGGAAATACTTGATCCGGTGCGGCAATCGAACTCACCTCACTCAGCACAGTAGCCAATCGCTCACCGTGTCGTCAAGTTCAGCAATCACCAAGAGACTCGGAATCCGGAACCAAATCTAATATTCTACAAAATCCAGAATATTCGTATTACTCTTCGATCGATTTCCAAGGACAATGTCCACGAACCGTTGTTTGCTAACTCGTTATAACGGTCGGATCTTGGGTTCATAATTGTTACTAGGCAGGGTACAGTTCCTATTCATATTTTGTTGTTCAATTTTCGTTCCCTGTTTGGGTTTAGTGGAAAAGGATATTAAGTCAATAACCCAATATTGTTGAACTTTCAACAGTTTCGAAAATGTCCGTTATGTAAATAAACTTACACGGGTATGTGTTCCTAAAAACTGTTTAATATGCTTTGTTATATTTGTGGCACATGTAAACAAACCTATATGGCTAAAGAGCATTATTTCTTAAGTCTCCTTAATCTTTAAACAACCGTGAGTTTAAGGCGACTTAAGAAATGTTACTTTTTTAGGGTTCCTCTCCTCAAAAGGAAAAACTGATTACTTTGTTGTCCGCCTGTCTGTCCGTCTGTCTATCATGACCCTTTATTTTGGGAACTCGTGGAGATATCGAGTTGAAATTAAAATCATAATGAAATCTAAAGTTTCTTGAAGTTCTAACAAATTAAACTCCCGATTAACGGAAAAGATACGATCGTTTATAAAGCATAAAATTATATTAATAATATGCATATTTTAACACTCTCAAAGGAATTAAAATTAATAGGATACTTTCTGTTGAACTATGAAATTGAGCAAGTAACCGAAGTAATTAAAGCTACTAGTTCAAGTGAGGTATCATACGAAAGGGCTTGATGTACATATTCCAAAACACATTTTATTTATTTATTATGACGCATAAATTCTTATTTATAATGAAAAATACTACCCGTCCCCCCGGAACGGTGGACGAGTTCGACTCGCAATTGTTTGTTTTTTTTAACTTTGAATAACAATAGTAGATTTATGATCGACGACTCCCGCATTGGAACAAAATGTCTCTATGACTATAGATATTATTTTCGGTCTGTGTGTTTGTAAAAATGCACTCAAGGTACAGGACAGATGCTTACGTGGGGCAATGTTTAAAATAATTGTCAAAATGAGTATATTTGGACGTTTATAAAAGCACTTCCCGTGTTTTACATTGGGCAACTGCCGGTCTGAACTCTGGGTAATACTATAGAAACAATTTAAAGAAGAAAAGTTTAGAAGCAATTTTTTGAGGTTATTGTTTATCTATAGATAAACAATAACCTCAAAAAATTGCTTCATAGAAATATATCATCATGGTAATACAACACACCGAGTCAAGTGAAAGTGAATTATGGGTCCACGTTTACTAAACTCATCACTAAACATGGCGTTTTTTATTTGTCTTGACAGATTCACTCTAACCTGCATGGTGCTATCCTCAAAATATGATCTCAGGCCACCCTTGTTTACTCTTTTTGAGACGATCGAAGTGCGAGCGATGTGCAGCCACCGTAGCACCAGTCACTGGTGACAAGGGATAGCTCCCTGTCTGGTACCTAAGGATCAGGCCCTGGTCGGCGGCATATCGTGTAACTCGCGCGCCTCAAAGAGAAGTCAGTAGCAATTACGGGGCCCGACAGGGCCATTGCCTGTCGGCATTACGGGATCCGCCTCTTTTTAGGGTTCCGTACCCAAAGGGTAAAAACGGGACCCTATTACTAAGACTTGGCTGTTTGTCCGTCCGTCTGTCTGTCAACAGGCTGTATCTCAAGAACCGCAATAGAAATAGAATAGACACATGAAATTTTCACAAATTATGTATTTTTGTAGCCGCTATAATAACAAATACTAAAAATAAAATAAAATAAATATTTAACACGTTCGCTGACAGTACGTCATTAGGCAGGAAATTAAAATAGTGCGTTATTACAGTACGTCGAGGGAGGGGTACTTTTTTTTATTACTGATGGGCCCACTCTTGACCTCGATCTCGCCTGATGGTAAGCGATAGATGAGGTCTAAGATGGGACGAGCGAGCCCAGAAGATGCCTATTTACTCGTGCTTTAACGGAGCACCGAGCTTTTTATACACAAAAACGCGTTTTTATGACGGTTGTTTGAAGTAGTAAACAATTATACTAAAATCTAAGGAAATAAATTAGTATTTTTAGGCATATATAGTAGGCGGTATACACGATGGAATCATAATTTGATAAAGTTGCCTGAATTGAATAAATTCACAAAGTTACCTCTAAACAACACAACAAACACCCAGCCAGCGAATTTAATCACTACTTTATTGAAAAAGTTGTCCCACTTGTTGATTCGGGAAATCAAGTCACTTCAAAAATCCCAAATAGAGAAAAAACATTTTTTATGCCTCCGTGTATACCGCAGGACGTGTTTAGATTAATCAAACTATTGAAAAATACAAACAGCGTGGGTCATGATGGAATATCCACGAAAATAGTTAAATTAGTGGCTCCGGAAATTTGTACCCATTTAAGCCATCTGATTAATTTAAGTATAAGTACTGGAATATTCTCTGATGATTTAAAAAAAGCAATAGTTAAACCTATATTTAAAAAAGAAAATAGAGAATCCATGGAATGTTACAGACCTATTTCGATTATTAGTGTTTTCTCCAAAATTTTTGAAAAGTATATATGTAAAGAAATAAGTGCTTATTTAAAAAAATGTAAAATACTAGTTAATGAACAAAAAGGATTCAGAGAAAATCGAACTATAAATATGGCTGTTTACGATTTTCTACATAAAGTCATGATAAATGTCGATAGAACCAATCCCGTCTGCACCATATTCTGTGATATGACGCAGGCGTTTGATTACGTCAGGCATGACATTTTAATAAATAAATTGGAAGCATACGGTATAAGAGGCAATGTTCTAAAATTAATAAAATCATATCTTTATAACAGAAAACAGGTCACGGAAATATCTAGGATAAACATTAAAACTAAGCGCGAAGAAATATTTCATTCACACGAACAAGTAGTCAAGTATGGAGTCCCCCAAGGTACCGTGATGGGTCCTCCACTATTCATAGTATATATAAATGACTTACCTAAACATGTAGACCAACCAGTTACACTCTTTGCTGATGATAGCACTATCACAATTCAATGCAATACCAAAGATAGCTATAATAATGACATTAATAATTCTCTGACATCAATAATAAATTGGATGAATAATAATAATTTAAAAATTAATCTTAACAAAACTTACCTTATACATTTCAGTCAACGTTTATCACCTATGACTGATCTTAACGTCCAATACAATAATAGAAGTATTACAGAAGTTGACAACACTAAATTCCTTGGAGTGACAATTGACAAAAAGCTAAACTGGAAAGCACACATAGAAGAACTCAGCAAGAAAATTAGTAATTCTTGTTACGCGCTGTTCAAACTGGTCCCAGTGCTTAACACTGAATCTTTACTCACGGCTTATCACGGTTTGGTTTCATCACACCTAAGATATGGGATCATTTTCTGGGGCAACTCAACTGACAAGGACATACCCTTTAAAGCCCAAAAAAGGTGCATCAGGACTATGTTTAAATTACAGTCAACTGAAAGTTGCAAGCCATACTTTAAAAAATATAAAATATTAACTCTGCCTTGCCTTTACATTTTGGACGTTGTCATCTTTGTAAAATCTAATCGACACTTATTTCCACGTCAATCAGACGTGGTTGATCGCAACCATAGTAGACGTGATGACAGTATTCTCAGTTTACATAGATCAAAAACAGCATTGATGCACAAGAGTGTTTTCTGCATGGCCCCTAAAATTTTCAATAAGCTCCCAAATAGTTGGAAAAAACTTAATGTCCGTATATTAAAACGTAAATTAAAGATACTGCTTGAAGGGAAAGCATACTACAGTATTCTAGAATTCCTCAATGACAACTTTTAATACCATGTAGTAACAATACCTATTATCAATACATCTTTGACATATTCTGTAAAAAAATTGATGTGTAATAATTTTAATTGACATTTAATAATTGTTACGTAATTATGACCATATATTTAATTTATTTGTTTTCAAAATTGACATTTTACTATTGTGTTCTTATTTAATTTAATATTATAATTATCCACTAACTTATATCAGTGACATTTAAATATTTGTACGCCACTAAGGCCAAACATGACTGATCTATATAATTTGATTTTTAATAACTTGCATGCTCTGTATGTGTACTCATGTTTCAACAAATAAAGAATCTTGAATCTTGAATCTTGAAACACTTAGTACGGCGTGAATACTTCGCTGAAGGTCATCAGTTTTTGAATAATAACAAAACTACATGTTTTACACAACGTATACATTTTACATTTTCAAAATGTTGATTTGTTTAACAATAAGACGGAAATACCTAAATTCGCGCGAGTTTCGCCCATTTTATCCAGAGCCGCCGCGCCGCTGTCTTGTCCGCTTTAGTCCTGCGTCGGCCATCGGACGGGGAGCTTGTGTCGCTTGCGCTTACGCACGGATTTAGTAACAAAACGATGAAAATTGAATGAAAATTCATTGTAGCGAATTTGAAATGGGGAACAAAGTAAAGAAATCAAGACAGGGAAGGGGTTGGCGAAAAACCGGAAATCTCAGTCGACCAGCGCGCGATTCCCGCCGTCTTTTTATCTGTCTAGCCTAGCCAGCTCACGCACACATACACGGAGCGCATAGAATACCTACAATCGATTAGCGCAAGAAACTCGGTGCGCCCTTAAAGGCTGAAATAGCTTTCATAAGTGGCAGGGAACACAGAAGCCGGCAGAGAATTCCACAGCTTGGCTGTGCGCACAATAAATGTGGAGGAGTGCGAGTGTATGAGAAGAGAATCGCTTGGTACGACAAGATGGTATATCAACCAAGAGTGGGTGGTACCCAGCCGTGCGTCTGGTAGACCGGTAGTGAAAGGGAGATGGAGGAATCAGGTCATGGAGCTCCTGCGCACACTCCCCGAAATACAATCTGTAGAAAGCCGACAGGCAAGCAACGGTTCGCCAATGAGCCAGGCTATGAAGCTTGTCCACCAGCATCTTGTCGCCTATAAGCCTTTTAGCTCTGCGCTCGATCGAGTCCAATGCAGCAAGTTGGTACTTTGCAGAGCCATCCCACAAGTGGCTACAATACTCCACGCAGGAACGGACCTGTGCTTTATACAAATTTAGAAGCTGTCCAGGCGTGAAGTCCGCCTCACCTCGTGTAGGATTCCCAGCTTTTTTGCTGCAGTCTGAGCTCTGGACTCGATGGTTGAGCCGAAGTTGAGGTCTGACGTCAACTCCATGCCCAAAAGCTCCAGGCGATTGGTAACTGGCACAGATGTACTTCAGAAAGTAGGGGTCAATTCAAAAGGGCTCCTTTTAGCGTTGAAAAGACAAGCCTGTATTTTCAGAGCGTTGAATTTGACCAGATTGTCGTCACCCCATTGGGAAACGAGATTTAAGGTCAAATTCATGCGCTCTATAGTGGCAATTTCGTCCCTGTCAGCTCTAGAACTGGATAAGTATCTCTCTGAGACTGTGTTGTCATCCGCGTACCCAACTGCTCCCAGCTGAAGTAGGTCATTGATATGCAGCAGAAAAAGAGTCGCAGAAAGAACAGACCCTTGAGGAACACCGGCATTAATTGCCATAAGATCCGATGAGCAGCCATCAATGACCACTCGGATCAACCCAAGAAGTCACTCACTCAAGAAGTCGGCAGTATCCGCTGTCATATTATGAGTAATTTCATATTTCTTACTGCCGTAACACGAGTATTTTGTAGGTAGTTTCATTTTGCTTGCTTGTGCACAAGAGTACTTGTTGTTGTAACGTTGATTTGTCATTTAGTATGAAAAATTCTACTGTCAAAATGTGGTGTCAGGGTAAGTGCTGTCACTGTTAGTGAACGTGTTGAGGGGGGCTCCACTACAACAGGCATGATTTTTTGCCGTTTTTATAGAAAATGGTACGGAACCCTTCGTGCGCGAGTCCGATTCGCACTTGGCCGGTTTTTATTTAAGGATGAGAAATCATCCAATGATCTGGGCGAAGTTGGGGAGTGTGTCAAACTTTTACTGACTAAAACCCATCCTTGTTCCGTCATTTGGCCTCCCTTTCCGAGGCTGCGGTAACTTTTTCGACCAATTCCACAACCACGGGAACGGCCTAAAGACATACTATGGGCCCGGAACATAAGGGAAACTCAAAAATAGGGTGGGTATTTAGTCAATAAAAGAATGACACACTCTCCCACTCCACACTGAATGGGACAAGTAATTAGATGATTTATTATGATTAAGATTATGATTATGATGAAGAAAACATAAGCTTTTTAAAATCTAACGAAGCAGTGGCCAGGGCGCCCACTGCTTCGTTCGATGTTAATCTTAAATTAAACTCCTAAAAAGGGTGGCTAAGTCATCTGAAAATGAGTCCTAGATAAGTTGGACAACCCTTTTAGAGAGGCGAAATAAAACAGGTGCCAGTGACATGGGTATACCGCACTTCAGCAACCAATTGTTTTAAAAATATTATTTATTTCCTGCAGTTTATGTGGACTTTAAGTATTCGCAGCTAAGAAATATTTTGCTATGTTTACAGCCTTCATTAAGTTGTAGCGTTCCTATCTTTTTAAAGGTCATTGGAAATTAATTTGACACGGACAAAGTATTGTATTAAAATCACAATTTACTCCTATCTTTGTACATGAATTATTATGGATATTTTGAAAAGCCAAAATAAGAAAAATAATATTCGAGTGTAATTCAAATGAATCTCAGATTGTATTTTTCAGTTACAGATAGGCAGTCGCCAAAACCCAGAAATGATTCTGACTCGACAATTTTGTTACTGTAGAATATAAGTTACATAAAAACTTTTTACCAAAAAATTAAACCGACTTCCAAAAATCACTGCAAAGTGAAAAATAACTTTAATTTCGGTAGGCGGTGTCTTTAGTTTTGTATTTTCGTTTTAGGCACCGACTTCCGAAATTAAAGTTATTTTTCACTTTGCAGTGTTTTTTGGAAGTCGGTTTAATTTTTTGGTAAAAAGTTTTTATTTCACTCTTTTTAGTTGGTTGATTTTTAATTTACCTACTTGCAAAAGCCGAAATGTCAACTACTTATAACCTTTTACAAAATATTGCTTTTCGCAATGCTGGGCCGTTTATTGTTGAGGAGTTCTCCTGGTACTTCACCAACAGCTTCACCTCACCATATGCATTGTGACGAGCATATTGTGCTTAATAACCATATTCAAGTAATGGAAGCGGAACCCATGAGATTCTTATTATTCTTACCGACTAATATATTGAGTAGTTCCAGTGGCCATTTGTGGTCTCCATCATCAGATACACTTCACAAATTGTGCTTTTCGAATGCAACTACACAAGTTACTATAAAAAATACTCAAATCACTATAGGTGTGTCTTTAATATTTGAAGAGTTCCCTCGATTTCTCCAGGATCCCATCATCAGATCCTAACTTGGTGACAATGGGACCAATTTCGAAGTATACCCTTTCGAACAAGAAAATAATTTTCCAAATCGGTTCAGCCGTCTTCGAGTAATCGGTGATCATACATAAAAAAATATACGCGTCGACTTGATAACCTTCTCCGTTTTTTTTTTTCATCGGTTAAAAAACTGAGGAGCACGAGGCTAAATTTTATCAGCTGGTCGGCTTGATTCTTAATGTTAAGCAACGTTTAATGAGGTCGACCTTTGGTCCCAGCTGGATGAATTTACAAATTATTTTGTTGCCTTTTTCAGAAAGCCTTTTTTGTTTTATGACTTGTATTGATATAAGTTTTCTGTTCAACAAATGCCCTCAGGGGAAAAGGTATGAAAGTATGACACTTTTCCAATAATACGGGGTACTATCGGTGCAATACACGCTTGTTTTACCTACGGCTAAAAGATCGCGTAGTTACATAATACAATATGTAATATGAAGTATAAGGTATTCTCCAATTTGAATAATATTTACCATTTGGAAAATCAAGAAAGTTTCTAATCTAAAACGTATAAAAAACTAAATAATGTTTGTGATTATTTGAACTTCATACAAAGTAAAGGTTAAAATACTTCATTAAGCTTGATGATTAAGTTTTATCGGTTTAAAATATAATACCTGCACTCATTGATATACAAAAACCCTGCACTCTACTTATAATACGTGTAATAAAAACTTTTTTGGCCCCCTTTTTAAGAAAATTACGCAGACGAAGGAGTATAAAATTTGACGTAGGTAAAATTTATAATTATTAAGAAAGAGTCCTAGACCTAATCCTTGCCACCATCTCACCTGATTGTAAGTGATGATGTGGTCGAAGATGGAGCACACTTACCTAGAAGTAACCTATTCACTCTTGACTTAAAGACCCCTAGGTTATAGCTATCGGGAAACACAGACTCCAGCAGAGAATTCTTCTCCTTAGCCGTACGCACAATGAAAGTATTCCCAAAACGTTTCGTGCTTATGGGTGGGATGTCCACCATGTAACGATGGCGCATCGCCGTTTGTCTTGTAGTTCGATGATGGAATTAGGTATTAAGATACTCTTATTTTTCATTTTCACCGGCGACGAAATAAAACCTCGCTGAAAGTTTCAAACTAAGCTTAAAAATTTAAACAGGCAAATTCTGTAGGTTTCATAAATTAAACTTTTCTCTGTGTCCAACACTATAAGGCAGAACAACACTAAAAGGTAATAAAAAATATGTCTTTACTTGTTAAGGTCATACTCCAGTAACAGAGCTGATTTTAAAAATCACAGAAAATATTTTGTCGCCTGTAATATACTTACCAGCTTTTATAGGTGGACTTAAATGCCTAACCACTAAAATATGAATTATCTCTCACTAAAAAAATTAATATGAATCAGCTCTGTATTTTGAAAATTTCTCAAATTTATTAATCACTAATATGAATTAAGTTGAAACGCAAAGCTAGCTACAATAAAAAAATATATATACGATTCTAAAACACAAATAAACAATTTTAATTATTAGCCTGTCTATCTTTCCGTTTGTCCGGGCTGATCTCTGGAATAGCTGAACCAGTTTTGAATGTCACTGTATGATTGTTATAGTGCAATATATAATATTTGATCGGGATTCACGCAGGAATAACCTCCCTAGAAAACACATTCGCAGCCACAGCTTGTTCTAAATAAAATGAAAAGCTTTAATTATTTAAACTTAGTTAAAAAATCAGCACTCCTTGAACTTCAAAATTTTATATAAACACAATCCCCTAAACGACCGACCATCACCACTTCCTAGCATTTAAGCTATAAAAGATATTGCGCAAAAAGTTCCCCAGCAGTACATCTGTTTAATATTATTTTTGAAGAACTTCAATTTTATTTGCCTAAAGGTCTTGTAATAACAAAAAAAAAAAATATTTAAGAACCCTTTTCGCGTTTGAAGTACATATTTCTACTTCTGTTATGACTCGTCGTGTTCCAAGAGACGTACATTCACATTGAATGCGTTGAACATCATAAGAACCAAACCAATAAATTCTTCGCATCGTTCATTCCTCGCATATCTTTCAATGGAAGTCGCCCACACGAGCATAACTTCAGCGACATTTTAATATTTCGCAACTAACAACTTGAGGGTAAAAGATATTAAAAATTCCGTCGCACCTCTGTCTTTATGTTTGCGGACCATGCGAGATGGGCATGTCTGAATAAATTATTAATGAAACTGTTTCACTAAAAATACTTGTTGAAGTTTTGGAGATGAGTCAAGCCTTAACAGCTGGGATTAACGCGATCTTGCGCAAAATATTTGACTTAGAGTTTATTTATGTATTTATTCTATACTATTTATATATTTATTTCTATGTTAATATTATTAAGAGGTAAAATTTGTTTGTAAGTTTGTATGTGAGGGGTAATCTCCTCAACTAATGAGCCAATTCTAAAAAAAAATCTGCGGACGAAGGCGCGGGAGTGCTAGCTATACATAATTAATAAACTTTATGCGATACAAAAATGTATAATGGTGGACTTGATTCTCTACCAATCAACTATTAGTGAAGAAAAAATATCATGACAGTTAGGATCAGGTCATGATATTTTAATAAACAGTATATTACTGTTTATTAGTTGTTACTTACTTTTCCTTTTTTTTTTCGTAATTTTTTTATCCAATTCCTAAGCTACATTTTCCTCCACTTTTTAGACATCATGAAAGTTAGTAGTTAGTAAAAAGAAGGAGAAGTCAATGGATGTTTTTTCAACCGGAAGAAAAAAATGCTCGACAGGAATCAGTAGAATAAGTTTATTCAAAGCTTTTCTTAACAGACAAAAACTTCCCACCGCAAACAATGCAACCCAGATTAACAACAGCTTACCATTCAAAAACTTCACCAGTCTAGTTCTCACAAAGTCTTCTGAATAAACCGAAACACCTTGATAACTAAAGGAACAGCGTTTACCCAACAGCCTAAATTTTCCCAGGATCAACCCCTTAGCCGAGCCATTTACATAAATATTGCACGAGACTAAGACTTGAATAGGTATTTAATTCTCATTCAGGCTGCAGCTTGGACCTTTAAAACCAACCACACTTTTCAGTTCCAGAACTGTCTATTCCACACACATGTCCTCTATTTCAATAACAATAAAGACTGTAATAGCTGAGAAAATTTTCGGGTAGCCGAAAAGGTTACTTTGTCGCCTTTCATACTACTATAATTCATTTACATTTGGATTTAAGCTAGCATTTTAAAAGTCACTCTATAGTGCAGGCAATAAGAACTATTATTCAGAGGTTATGGTTTTGGGGAGTGTAAAGATATCTATGCCGACTTATTGTACAAGCAAGACGGACACAAATAGCGAATGCTGATAGTGCGGTGAAGCAAGATTGCAATGTGCTCAGGTCAAGTTTATTTTGTATCAATTTACATATTGAATTGAAGGGATTACCTAGTAGCAGTGGCCCTAAATTCTTGAATAATAGAGCTTGAAGCCAAGGTATTGTATCAAAGTATTGATGGACCTGTGTCTTCCGTATTGTTTGTGGTGACCTTATTCAATATTTGAGACTTTCGAGTTGAACCATATCTCATTTTGTTTGTTTTGTAGGTTAGCAAACGTGGGTTTCAGCAAAGGCTCCACCAAAGTTGGTGCGCTTTATGTAATTTACAGGGAGGTATAAAAGAACTATATACTTACATTTTGTAGCTTTTATTTCACAATTGGACTCAATCTTGAAGCTTCTATTAATAAGGCTGACAAAACTCATTCACAGATATGACGATGGTCATTAACAAGTCCTTGTACTAATAAACAACTCACTAAATTAGATACCTGTTAGTAAATGCTATTTTAATTTACGATGCGTGATTAATATTTGCGATGCGGAACAAAACGATTGACAAGCACTTGGTGACAGGGTACACGAGTTGCTAGGGTGTTGGACAGTAGAATACAACCCGAAAATTTAAGAATGGGTACACAAACCTTTTACGGAGCCACGTGTATCCTTCGTCACTGGTGCAGAGGAGTTAGGCTTCAATTTGCTATCCTCACAAAAATCACATACTAAACACAAACACAAATTGTTGTTACTTAGTCCGTGAAAATACGATGAATCCAAGATTGACAATTTATTGTTCTTGCTAAGCGCAAGCTGACGCCGTGCGATGCACACGCCAAAAAAAAAAGCTAACTAGCAATTTGGGTAGAATTCACATTACTAGCAATCTTGTGTCTGGAGTGGGTTCGCGGCAATAGTGTGATGGGTGGGGTTCGAACTTGCGTCCTTTCGATTACCAGTCCAACACCTTTGCCATTAGGCTATTGATGCATAAGATATCTTTCACAGACAACCTTTGGATAGATTTGCCACGGACCGACATACAAGAAACAAGACAACATAAAGGGAACAGTTACATTTAAGCATATGTAGGAGCTTGTAGGAATATATACCTACTACGTACTACCGGCTCCTATTGCATACAAATACCTACTTAATAAAAGGGGTGGGTATGCAGGCGTCCATACGTAGCAGCATAATGTGGTTTCCATTGTATGTTCCAAGAAATAGTATTTGTAAGCAGCAAGTAAGCTATAAAAGCCAGACTAAACCACAAGCGGATGCGAGCCAGCACATTCCCATATGCATATATACACAGATTATTTGCGATTTAAATTTTCCAGGAAACTACTATGTACAAAATAATGAAGTTAGTGAAGTTTGTTTTTGCTGAGGAGCTCGCGGCTGAACTAAAACAGCCACTTGAGTCGATCTTTAAGGTTAAATAACGCTTGCCAAAGACAGTTCATGGATCGGTAACCCTAACCATCTGTACATGGCGAGATTCCACCGTGCCATGGAAAACACGTTAAGAGGAGGCTCCCTAAATTGTATGTAATTTTGTATTAATATTCTGAAACAATCACGCATACAATCAAAATGGAACTTTAGTATATGATTTATTAGATCTTTTTCTTCCTATGTCTAGAATAGTTTCGCAATTGGAACATTTTCACTCGATTCATTTTTTAATCGAAAATCAGGTCTTTTTCAAAGATTGTTCAAAAATTAAAGATTACTCGGCTTTTATGTCTAAAATTAGTATGGACAATATGAAAATATAATTTATTATCCAAATATAGGGCATTTTTTTTTTCTAGATCAATTATTACTTTAGTTATAAACGAAATAAGAATTGAGACTTACGACATTTAGTTTCGAATCCGAATATGGTAAAAGAGCGCATGCGATATTGAACTTTATTACTGCTGCGTTAGCGTTTAGTATACAACGACCTAACCGGGGTGGATGGGGGCGGAGCTTGCGTGAAAATTATTTTGCACTGCCTGGTCTTAAGTCATTAGACTTGGTTGTCATTTGTACATCTTTAACAGTCTAGTCAGCTACGGGTAGTCAGGAACCAGAAAATCCGATACTGGGCTTGCCAAATGGTAACGTGTTACCCAGCTCTTCTAAAGAAATTTCTCAGTAGTAACCCGGTTTGGAAGTTGGAGTTTTTTTATTATTACGACTGATCCCGCTCTCGACCTCGATCACACCTGATGGTAAGTGTAAGATGAGGTCTACGATCGAACGAGCGAGCCTATTCATTCTTGCTTTAAAGGCTGACGGGTCATATGTGGCAGGGAACACAGAAGCCGGCAGAGAGTTCCACACCTTGGCTGTACGCACAATAAATGTTGAAGAAAAGCGCTTAGTACGACAAGACGGTATATCGACCAAGTGTGGATGGTATCCTGCGGAACGTTTGGTAGACCGGTAGTAAAAGGGGAATGAAGGGACTAGGTCGTGGAGCTCCTGCGCACACTCTGCGAAGTATAATCTGTAGAAGATAGACAGGCAAGCAACGTTTCGCCGGTGAGCCAGGCTGTAAGGCTTGTGTGATACCGTCGTGCCTCGAAAAGCACGTCAATCCGTTTGTCCCAGCTGTCATTTGTCCATCTTAAATAGTCATTACGGGTAGGGCTTCCAATCCCGCAGCCTGAATTCAATCTCGGTATTTGCGGGTCTACGAATTTTCAATCCCGCGGGATCTCGGTATTTGTGGGATCCCGCATATTGAAAATATTCACATTTATATAAGGCAAATAAAACAATGAATTAATCAACTAACTCCACATTTATTTACGTATTACTATTAGTATGAGATCAATCAAATTACACCATTTTTTCTTCACAAAAAACAGTAACAAATACTGAATAAAAAACTTTAGTGATATTTTAGGCAATATATTTTGGCTACCACAGTTTAAAATTCAGCTATATTAGGCTACTTAAGCTGTGATAAACGGGCGACATCGGCCCTGCGTTGTTTGCAACACTGCCGGTCGCAAGTCACCGAGCGATCGCGCTCGCGAGAAGTCGCATGCATGCTTTATTTCAGTCCCGCAAATCCCGCGGATCCCGCTCCCGTAATCCCGCATAACGCGAGATTGGAAAATGACGCGCGATCCCGCAATACCGAGATCTCGGTATTCCGGGATTGGAAGCCCTAATTACGGGTAGTTCGAAGCCAGAAAATTGGTCACCAGTTTTCTGCAGTAACTTGGTTGTGGAGGTTGAATGGACATTCACTCCAGGTAGAACACTAGAACAAAGCAGTTTTCAGTTAGACTGGCAGCTGGGCCCCACATAGTAAAAGCTACGCTGTCGATGATGAGTCAATTGATGACATAGTTTTTTTTTATTTTTTATTGATAATATGTTAGCGTTTGACCACCATCTCACCTGATGCTAAGTGATGATGTGGTCGAAGATGGAGCACGCTTACCTAAAAGTAACCTATTCACTCTTGACTTAAAGACCCCTAGGTTATATAGATAGATATCGGGAAACACAGACTCCGGCAGGGAATTCCACTCCTTAGCCGTACGCAGAATGAAAGTATTCCCAAAACGTTTAGTGCGTATGGGTGGGATATCCACCATGTAACGATGGCAAATCGCCGTTTGTCTTGTAGTCCGATGATGGAACGGACTTGGCGGAGTTAGATTGTGTAATTCTATCGCACACTCTCCGAAATGTAACCGATAGAAGACCGATAGACTTGCAACTCGTTGTTTATTTTTGCCAGGTCGAGTTACAGAAGAGTCTAATATCCAGTTGAAAACTTACATCAACACCTATCTCAGTTCTGCAACATTTTATGTTCCAACATTCAAGTAATTTCAAGCTCGACAGCACATTTACACTGAGCACATTTTGAGCTTCTGAATACAGTGGTGTATTCAGAAGCTCAACATTTAAAACGAAAATGAACATACAAATTTGAAAGGAAAAACCAAAATTGGTCTATTTTGGTGCTCGTTTTGTAAGCACCCAGCTGACGCAAGCCGCATCCGTTCATCCGATTGTTAGGAAGCCGTTATACAATTTGCTCGACAGTGTAAATGTTGCAATTACAGTGTCGAGCAGTATAAGCAAGATGCACGGAACTGTTGCAGTACGCTATGACCGTTAGAGTAGTATTTGAGCCCTATCGGCCGAAGTAATGAGTGCAGTTTTGGTTTGTTAATAGTTTAGCAAGTCATCACCGGACATCGGTCGCCAGTTCGGCTACACCGGATGGTGGCCGGTTTAAGATACCGACTAATCGGTGTAAAGTTAAAATTTAGAATCTGGTAAAAGATTTACTACGCATTAAGTTCGCCTTTGTACAAGCTGCATTGCCGGTGTCAGTAAGACAAGCTCAGTCATTCGCTACTTTTAAGAGCTCGGTTGCTAATTATTTTCTTTCAAATTTATGATTACTCCTTTGACTCCTCTCAACATGTTGTTATTATTGTTATTATTATATTGTGGAATATTATATAACCTAATTACCTAAGTATTGTATTGTATTTATATATCGAAGCTGGAAAGGAAAAATTATCCAAGCGACATTTTTGGCCATTTGCAGTTGTATACATTATTGGAATCGCCTGATTTTTCTGCGTCGTTTGGTCTTACTCACGTCCTTCTACGACGACTTTTGATGTCGCTTCGACATCTTGAAGTTCGCGAGAGTTCACTTCTTTTTCCTTACTAAACGACAAAATTTTCGAGCATTTTTGGAAATTTGGTGGTTGTCGTAATTGTGAAATGCTAAATTTGCCTTTGGTCAAGTTTGACATTTCTGTTCGTACGGTAATTACTCCACTTAGTTAACTTTTCCAGTATCTGGCGATATAGTGTTAGGCGCTTAGGTAATTTTGAGTTATTTGGTTTTTTTCCTACATGCATTGAGGTAATATAAAAATTTTATATTAAATTAATATTTTGGTTGTTTTGCCTCAACTTCCACATGTTTTTTTTTTATTTTGGTAAGGCAAATTTGGTGTAATTTGGAAAGGATAAATTCTGAAAAAGATATATATTACATTTTTACCGTACCTTCCTTAATCAAAGCTTGTCGGTTAGTCAATTTTTCCCGTTTCTACTTTTAGGTAAAATTTTACTAAGCGACACTAAATTTAAAACTGAGCATAATTTTTAATAGTTACGTATACTATAATGTAGATAAAGAAATATCCAAATAAATTTCTAAGAATTAGGCTTTTTGGACCATAACAAGAATTTACACGATTTTTTTTTTTCTGAAAATTCAAACTTTAAACTGCTCTACTGTAAAGTTAGTCTGATGTCGCTTGGATAATTTTTCCTTTCCAGCGTCGATATGTATTTATATGTTTGCATATATATTATTTTCTGTTTTATGAGTATATTTATGTAGTAGGTACATTAATTTAGCCCTCCCTACTTTAATTGAAGTTCTAAAAGTTCTTCCAAAGGTTGTCTGGAAGATATCCCTTTTAGCGATAAGATCGCCATTGTAACCATAGAAGTAATAAATGATGTTAAATAGGTGTGTTTAAATTTTGGTGTACAATAATATTATTATGTGGAATAATATTCCACATAATAATAATAATATTCCACAACTTTCACACAACGCCATCTAGTCCCAAACTAAGCAGAGCTTGTGCTATGAGTACTAGACAACTGATAAACATACATATAAATGTCTAAATACATACATATTATAGATAAATTACACCCAGATAAAGAACTAATGATCGTGCTCATCACACAAACATTTGTCCTGGGTGGGAATCGAACCCACGACCTTGCGCATTGCAGTCAGGGCCACTGACCACTAGACCAACAGGCCTGTCAAAATAAAACAATAAAGTGTATTCTATCTATTTATGTGCATGAAGTGTGAATCTCTTACATATAAAAATCAATTACTGTTTGTTAGTCTCTGTAAAAGTCGAGAACGGCTGGCAATTTTTTTTGTGGAAATTTTGGGAAATTTGAAATAAGAAAAAATATGAAAAATAGCGATAGTGATAGTGAGATAGTTATGGCGGTAGATAGTTTACCGGTTTAGGTAGTAAATAAATAAATATAATTAAAAGTCCATTCCATCCATGACTTTTATTGTACAGTCCTGTAATTAAATTGCGTTATTATGCACATCAATGATTACTTGCAATGTAGGTACTATAATATTAACAAAACTAAATTATTATGTATTAGGTGTTTCACTGTACACTGATATATTTACAGTGATATCAAAAACAAACTTTTTTTTTTTATTTAGAATAGGTTCGCGTTTGACCACCATCTCACCTGATGGTAAGTGATGATGTGGTCGAAGATGGAGCACGCTTACCTAAAAGTAACCTATTCACTCTTGACTTAAAGACTCCTAGGTTATAGCTATCGGGAAACACAGACTCCGGCAGGGAATTCCACTCCTTAGCCGTACGCACAATGAAGGTATTCCCAAAACGTTTGGTGCGTATGGGTGGGATGTCCACCATGTAACGATGGCGCTTCGCCGTTTGTCTCGTAGTCCGATGATGGAACGGGCTTGGTGGAATTAGATTGTGTAATTCCATCGCACACTCCCCGAAATGTAACCGATAGAAAACCGATAGACTTGCAACTCGTCGTCGATGTTCAAGGCTCTGGAGCTTTGATTCGACCAGTGCATCGTTGCCAATGAGTCTTTTGGCCCGCTTCTCGATAGACTCAAGCGCGTCCAGTTGGTATTTAGCAGATCCATCCCAAAGATGAGAGCAGTACTCCATACACGACCGAACCTGGGCTTGATAGAGATTGAGCAACTGTTCGGGTGTGAAGTACCGTCTCACCTTTGCTAGGATTCCCAACTTTTTTGATGCTAGTTGAGCCTTAGCCTCGACAAACGGGCAAAAATTGAGGGTAGAAGTTAATGTTACCCCCAGAAGCTCGATACGGTCGGTTATCGGCACAGTTACACCTCCGAAAGTAGAAGCCGGTTCAAATTGGCTCCTTTTTGCGGAGAAGAGACACGCCTGGGTCTTAGCTGCATTAAACTTGACCAGGTTGGCATCGCCCCATTCGGAGACAGCCTTCAAGGTCAAGTTCAAGCGCCCGACCATGTCCTCACGGAGAGACTGGATCTGTGACCCACCAGCTCGCGCGCTGGACACATATCTCTCAGAAACTGTGCTGTCGTCTGCATACCCAAAGGTACCGGGCATTAGCAGATCGTTAATGTGCAGCAAGAATAAAGTTGCTGAGAGAACAGACCCCTGAGGGACCCCGGCATTAATTGCCAATTGGCCAGACGAGAAGCCATCAATGACCACTCGAATGGACCGATCCCTCAGGAAGTCTTCAATCCAAACGCAAAGTTGAGTGGGTAACCCGAAAGAAGGAAGCTTAGCAATAAGGCTATCGTGCCAGACCCTGTCAAAAGCCTTGGAGATGTCAAGGGAAACAGCAAGTGCTTCCCTTTGCCTCTCAATGGCCTCACTCCAGATATGAATGGCATACGCTAGAAGATCCCCAGTTGACCGGTTTTTGCGAAAGCCGTATTGCCGGTCACTGAGGATGTCGTTGGCTTCTAGGTATGCCAGGAGCTTACTATTAAGTACACGCTCCATACTCTTACAGAGTATGGACGTGACTGAAATAGGCCTGTAGTTGGCAGGGTCAGCACGACTGCCCTTTTTGGGTACAGGCTGTACGTTAGCCAGCTTCCATGCTTTCGGCACCTTTCCAGTCTCTAGCGAAAGGCGAAACAGGCGTGTCAAGATTGGAGACAATTCAGGCGCACAAGTTCTAAGAACAATAGCTGGTATCCCGTCGGGGCCACTAGCTTTGTTCACGTCAAGATTACGCAGCACTCTACGGACGTCCTTCTGATGGATGCGAATGTCCGACATACACGTCTCGCATCCAATAGGAGCATCAGGAGGGTGAGCGCCACTACTATCCAGACGTGAAGACTCCGCGAAGAGAGCGGCAAACAAGTTTGCTTTTTCCTCAGCGGAGTGAGCCAGAGACCCGTCAGGTTTGAGCAGTGGTGGTAGTGAGGGGCGACAGAAGTTCGATTAAACCGACTTTGCCAGGGACCAAAACGCTTTGCTTCCACCAGGGTATGAAACGAGTTTGTTCCCAATTCGGCTAACGTGGTCAAACCGAGACCTCCGCAAAACCTTCTTGCTGGACTTGGCAGCCCTGTTGAAGGCTCTCTTCTTCTGATCCACGTCATTTGCTTTGCAGTTTCGAGCATCGACCCATGCTAGGTACGCCGCGTGTTTAAGCGCTTCAGCGCGATCACATTCGGCGCCAAACCAAAGTCGAGCTTTGCCGGACATTGTTAGGTCAGAGAACGGAATGTAGTACTCCATCCCCTGTCGCAAAACATCTGTCACAGCGTCTGCGCACGACGATGGATCATTTGAAGAAAAGCAAGTAGGTTGCCAAGGATAACATGCAAAGAAAGATCGCATGCCATCCCAATCCGCTGACTTGTATCGCCAAACCCGCCGAGTGCCTTTAAGGCTGAGATCGGGCGGAGAGTAGATGGATACAGACTTCACCAGACAGTGGTCGGAACTACCTAACGGTGAGGATATCGTTACCGAATAGCGGTCTGGATCTGTAGTCAGCAGAAGGTCCAAGCAATTGGCTGTGTGCGACTCAACATCCGGCACCCTCGTTGCTCCCTGGACCAGCTGAGTGAGATTTAATGCAAGTGCAAGATTGTGCATTTTTCGCCCAGCATGGTCCGTGCACTGGTATGGGAAGAGCCACTCCTGGTGATGGGCATTAAAGTCCCCCAGCAACACGAGCTGAGCTGAAGGGTACCGCTGTTGGGCCGCATCTGCCGCCTCACTGATGTACTGTGTGAGCCTGGTTGTCTCCTGATCTCCGCTGTGCGAGCGGTAGACACAGGCATAAATAATTTTGTCTATGCCACTTAACAAAAATAAACAACTATTAATATTTGCGCAACAACAACAGTTTATCAATTATAAGAGTGTATATACATAAAATATATTTTATATCCTTACTATTCTATTATATAAATCTAAATTACCACTGACTGACAGACTCACTGACTCACTGACTCATTGACATAATTGTTCTCCCAGATGGTGGATGGGGAGGTGGGTATATTTTGACAGATTCGTAAACAACTAACTCTCAAACCTACGGGAAAAGTGCCAAACCTCCCTTTTTCACCCCCCTTCTCTCCCCTCCCTATCGTATCTCGGAAACTACGAGACCCGTATTTTTTTTTACCGATTCTTATAGAGGAGGCTCGTTAAAGTAAAAACCATTTTTCAAAGTCGCCCCCCTTGCCCACCTTCGCACCCCCTTTAGGCGGATCTCGGAAATTAAGAGACTTAACAATTTTTTTTCAGATTCATTTAGAGGGGGCAATGTTTTAGTCAAAATAATTGTGCAAACCCCCCCCCCCCCCATCACCACCAATTTGATTTTTACTACTGAAAAAACTGTCTATAAATGGCCCTCAAATTTTTTATGCCATGCCCTCACCTCCCCAACCTCCCCTAAAATTGAAAAGGCTGTAACTTCATAACGGTTAGAGATAGCCATTAGGTGTTTGAACAAATATTATAGTAGGCGTCGAAACCTGTCCGGTGGTATGTAGGGCCTGAGTGGAGCGAACCTGCGAGACCGAGTGGAGTGAAGGGGGAGGTGGCGAGCGAAGCGAGCCGGCGACCTCCGTAGCGTAACGAAGGTTTTGTGGGTGAAGCGTAACTCAGCGGCGACGACAAGCAAACTTAAGAAAATATTTTACAAAACTCCCCCTTGAAAAAAAATTATCATCATTTGATGATCATTTTTTTTTCAGAATTTGGAGCTGCTGCTCTGTTAGGGTTATGTTTGACATTTTACTACATTTAGGGGTTTTAAAAGTGAACAATCCACCACCACTAGCACGCGAGGTGCTTGCACCTCGCACAACACGCAAATACTAGTCTTAATATATAATTGTTTTGCCTTAGTATAAGGCCATAGGAACAGTATTTTTATCGGTAAGATATAAGAACATAATTATATACTTACAATCACATTGGATCGCGGATGGTAGAAGACAGGCCTTTGTCCAGCAGGGGGGCATCAAGGCTCATAGAAATTATAAAGACAATAGATAATAGGTACTCTTTATAGTTAGGTCGACCCAGTTGGCGCAGTGGTTGAGCGATTGGTTGCTGCGCAGCGCATCGTGGGTTCAATTCCCACACAGGATTTTTTTTTCGTATGGCCGACAAATAGTTGTTCCGGTTCCGTGTGCTTGTAAAAATACACACATGATACCGGAGAAATTCCATCCAATAATATGGGGCGGTTTTTTAATTTTTTATTGTGTAACAAAACATACTTCAAAAAGGCTTTTCCAATCAATCAATCAATGCATTTATTTCTGGCAAACTTGGCGCATACAAATAAAATACTTACATAATTTAACAATAACTATAAATAAACTAATTCATATTACTAAACTTATGATAAGCAGAATACGCAAACAATCTTTTACTATAATAAAGTAATACATATTAAACACCTTATAAAACTATCACTATATACACGTCACATTTTGCGTCAAGTGCACGTTTTGCGAAGTGCACAAACTGTGTCAAACCTTCGCTGCGAGGTGTCGCGTAACCGTCCTCGGAAACGTCGATACACGGCACCTTTCGGCCAAAAGTCCTAATTCAGGCAGGTGTGTAGATGGCATCGCGGCCCCGTGGAACAACCACTTGGTTCAACTGGTTGTACCACGGGGATTACTTTTTCCCGGTGGACCAACCGTTCGGTGGTTCAACTAAAATTATTCCCCGTGGTACAAATAGCATTCAAAAGAATGACGTGGATACGAACCGGTTAGCTTGGGGATTGGGTGGGTTGGAACTCATACCACGAATTACTTAAAGTTGGTGCTGTGATGCGATTCCAACCTTTCAACCCTCAGAGTCCAGTTGGTCTTCACTTTACTGAACTGAGGATGTCGTGCAGTAGCACAACATCCTCAGTTGTAGGTAAAAGGGTGTTATGATGGGCGGTCTTATCGTTAAAAACCATCGTTTTGAGACAACTTTATGAGTCATATTTTATGCCCCGCGTTATACATACACAACGGGAAAATTAATTTATTTTGCGTTGCGCGGAGTGACGCAAACGGGACAGGAATTACACGAATCATAACTCACTGTACGTGTTTTTCGTTGACTTGTTGGAGATTGCCTTTTTGTGGTAAGTAAATCCTTTTGTTTACATGACAATTCGCACTCGAATGAAAGTGACCTAACCTTTAATTCCCGTAACTTCTGATTGTGATATTAACTGATCTTTAACACTACACTACACACCCACACTAAACGTTAAAGTTTGGGTAAGAGTAATGGTGGCTCAGTGGTAACAGGACCAATTTGCGAATAAAATTCAAAACTAGTGTTTGCTTACCTAAATAATAAAGTGGTCGGTATTTCTCGGTATCATGCATACATGCCCTCAAAATCGTTCACACAGCATTCAAGGACACGCACACACAACACACGCACACGTCATGCACACATACACATACACACACTCATACACACACAACCACACACATAATACTCTCACACAAAATGTACACACAGACGGACAGATATTGCATTAAATTTATTTTTATAATATTAGTCTTGTTAACTAATGTTTCAATCACTTGGGCTATTTTATAATTACCGTTTTTACTAGGGGTGTGACGCTGTATGCCGAGATACAGGACATATCCTAGTTCGGCTACAGATGATCATTTGCTGTGTACTAAATCCCATGAAAAACATAAATGTGAAATGAGAGCCAAGTTCAATATTATCATAAATGCCTTGGTTGTTGACTTCAACGACAAAAGAAGTGAAATCTAAATGAGTGCCAAGTTCAATGGTCAGTCCTGAAATTTATTTATAACAACATAAAATATCATTTATTCTTATAACTTAGGAGAATATATCTTAGCTTAAGGTTTGACCTGGCTAGTTCTTATATATACGAATTATTATGTTCGATGGTTAGTTTCTACCAGCAAGCCAATTTTTCGGAATAATAAAATAAGAACCGACAAGTAACAGGTTTAGAACTTGCAAAGGCTCTAATATAATTCGTATATGAAAACTAGCCAAGTCAGACCTTAGGCTACAATATATTCTGTATTTTCCTACGTTTACGGGGTATAATTGTCCTTTTTGTGTTATTTTCTATATTTTCTTGTACCTTTGAAATGTTCGAATGAATTGCCCATTCAGTATGCGGAATTCTTTTTACGCGTTTTGCCTCCATGGTGTAGTGACCCTCTAAGATAATAGGTGGCGCTAGTGGTTGTAGAATACGGTTGGTTACGCGTAATAAATACGAAAATTTACTAAATTCTTATTTATAAGTACAAAAACGGAAATATTTGGATAAAAAAAAAATTAAGGGTGGTATTTAACTCGTTATATATTCACGAAAAGATCTTAAAATCCACATATAGAGATTTACAGGCACTAATTATAAGTTAAGTGAAAATTATAATAAAATGATAAAAAATTACCAGTTTCTGATTTTTTCCTTTGTATTCACCTAATTACCTATCTTCATGCCAAATTTGAACTTTCTAGGTCATCTGGAACTGGGTTATAGTTTTGATCTATAGGTCAGTCATAAAAATGACGATTTTTGGACGTTAATATCTAAATAACCGTTTGAGATATGTTTATAAAATTTAGAACACATATGTATCTCGCCAGTCTCAATATATGAGCCAAATTTGACAAGTTTAGGTGAAATGGTTTTTGAGTTATGAGGGGCTCAAAAGTGGCTCCAAATGGTTCGTGTAATATTACACACGGTGAGCGCGCGCTAGTTCTTGGCTTGACACGCTCCCGCGTGTCTAGATTATCGCGACTGCTCTGAGATCAGTGAAAGATAACATTGTAAGGAAACCGGCGCGCGACGTGTGCTAGGACCAAAACTTCGATGATATGTGACAGTGTGTGGAAGAATTTCAAATAAGAGAAAGACAGTTAAAGTGATAAAAATTTAGATATTTGTTGTATATTGGCAGTCATATGAATCCACAGTGGATCATCATTATATAAACCACGGAATAGATGAATAAGGTTGGAATGGTAAAGTGGGCATGGCAAGCGCTCCACCACTATGATTCGAAAATCATAGCTCGAACGATTAACTCATTCACCGCGTTTAGTGCTATTCGGACTACTTCGGAACACAGAGCTCTGCTTTAAAAAACCGTGTTGTGCAATTATAACCTATATATTATAACATTTAATTTATTAAATAAATTAAAAAAAAAATAACGCTAAATTACAATTTTATTTTTTAAACATAAAAATATTCTGATCACTATGAAATTCCAAACATTAACAACATTATTGCAACAAGTTACAAAAAATATACATTACTCGATGTGTACTCGCTTACTCAACGCAATGACCAAGTCCGCTTACAGTGTACTGCATGCGTCGCGTCCTCAACACTTCAACCATTGACGTTTCGTCCTTTGCCCTGATTGGCCGTGATGCACGGTGCATGTTAATCGACAGTGAGTTCAGTAGCAAGTGTGTGTAATCTATTTGTGTGCGTAATTCGCATACGTAACGGGCCTCTTGCTTGTAGTGGAGTTAAAGAGTGGGAGACAAGCGGCGACACGCGTTCTCATACAAATCAGGAAGAATTTCCTTCCTGACCACTTTTATCTGTTCTGTGATATAAACGAACTGAGTTTGGATACTTGCTTTACAAGACTATCTATTAAAGTGTCAGTATTTTGATATGCAGTGATTGCTTGACATAACATTCTTCCTTATATTCACAAACTAGCACCGGTTGTTATCGCTTCATCATACGCACTTAACTTTTCCACTTCGTATTCACTGCCTTGAAACTTTGTTACACAATACTCGTACAATGTTGAATGTCTCTATTATTACTTCTTTTTATTCCTTTATAAAAGCATTGCAGTGTTCAAAGGGGAAATAGTAGGGCATTTATTTTGTAACTAATATTCTCATCATCTGATTATCCTTTTTACCGGACTGCAAAGGAAGGTTTTTCACGCATATCTTGTATGTATGTATGTAATATTCTTTATTACCTCATATATCCAGAACCGTTGAACGAATTCACATAATTGAAGTATCATTAGATTTGTCTTAGCAGCCCAAGTGTTCTTAGGTAGGTGAAATTGAAAAAAAAAAACAAACATGGCGGCTGTGCGAAGCCATTATACATAGTGAACAAAAAATCAAATTCTGCAATATGGGTATCAAATTAAAGGGCTCAACACAAGGATTCCAGAAAGGTATATCATGTTTATCATTAGTGTAATAATACTAGCAAAAATAATACAATGAGAAAGTTTAAAAATGTGGACTCTCTTTCACTTTCTGAATCCGGTGGGGTGTCAATGTGACACAACCGGGAAATCTAAAAAAATAATAATTAATATTGTAACTAAAAAGCTGAAAAAAATATATTTAAAAAGTCTAAAAAAATGTTTAAAAAGTTAAAAAAAAAAATGTTATGTTCATTTAGGTCCCGCTTCTTGTCACTTTTAAAATAAAAATGTGCTTGTTTCTTTCTTTTTTTCCTACTATGTTGTGTCGGCTTCCAGTTTAACCGGATTCAGCAGAGTCCTATTGTTTTACACAAAACGACTGCCTATTTATCTCTACAAGCCAGTAGCTGGCTAGCACAATACTCCTTGGCAAAACTAAGAAGTGAAATAGAAATTTTATGGCTTCTGAGTAGGGCTTCCAATCCCGCAACCTGAATTCAATCTCGGTATTTGCGGGACTACGAATTTTCGATCCCGCGGGATCTCGGTATTCGCGGGACCCCGCACATTGAAAATATTCACATGTATATAAGGCAAAAAAACAATGAAATAATCAACTAACTCCACATTTGCTTACGTATTACTACTAGTATGAAATCAATCAAATTACACCGTTTATTTATCACAAAAAAACAATGCATTAATGAACGTAATCCCGCATCCCGCCGAATTGTAAAATGACGTGGGATCCCACAATACCGAGATCTCGGTATACCGGGTTTGGATGCCCTACTTCTGACTAAATATCCGTAACGACAGTCAAAGATGTAGAAATAACAGCTGGAACCAACGGTTTAACTTACTTTCTGAGGCACGGTGGAATCTCAACAATATGTATGTTAATATGATCGAACACATCGAACTCAGCGAGATCAGTCTTCTCTGAATCTTTTTTATTCAATATTTGCAGTATTTCTTTTGTGTTACAATTATTTTTTACTCGTCAGACTTTACAGTTTGGCGAGAATACATATGTATGTATATAACATTAATTACCTTTTGTGAAATGTAATTAATGTAACGTAATCCTCACTTTTACTTTTTGACCGACTTCAAAAAAGGAGGAGGTTCTCAGTTCGTCTTGAAATTTTTTTTAATGTATGTTACCTCAGAACTCGAAGACAGCTGGACCAATTTGGACTTTTTTTTCGTTTGAAATGGTATACTTTCTAGTTGGTCCCATTGTTATGAAATCAGGATCTGATGATGGGATCCTGGATTAATCGAACTCTTCAAATATTATAGGCACACCTATAGCGTTTTGGGTATTTCTTATAGTACCTTGTGCTGTTGCTCACGAAAAGCACCATTTGGGGAATTAGAACTGATGATAAAAACCACAGATGGCCACCGAAACTACTCAATAATAAGTATTTCATGGATTGCGATTCGATTACTTGAATATGTATGTTAAGCACTTTATGCTCGTAACAATGCATATGGTGAAGTGGAGCTGATGGTGAAGTACGCCAAAGAGCGGCTCTGCTTCGGGAAAAGCAATATTTTGTAAAAGGTAATAAGCAGTTGACATTTTGGCTTTCGTAGATAAGTTACAAACCGACCCACTAAAAAGCGTGAAAAAAGAAAACTTTTTAGCAAAAAAATAAAACCCACTTCCATTTCAAAACACTAAAAGCCAAAAATAACTTTAATTTCGTAAGGCAGTATCAAAAAAAAAAAAAAATACAAAACCAATAATACCGAATCGTTATATACACCGAATGACACCCGCGAATAACACCGCTATATATAATAGCTTGGCACAGCCGCCATGTTGGTTTATTCTAATATCACCTATTTAAAAACACTTGGGCTACTAAAACATCCTCATACCTCAATCCGTTCAGCGATTTTGGAGATATGAGGTAATAAAGAATATTACATACATACATACAAGATATGCGCGAAAAAAGAGATTTATCTCAATCTTTCTTCTTAAATTGTTATTATTAGTATGCGTCTCTGTTTAATTATGTATTGAGTATGTAGTTTATTACTTCTCTAATGTTTACTATTTATGTAGGTAAACTACCCACGTACCTGTTTACTTTCTACTAATGTTGTCATATCCATCCAAAGGTTTTCTGTAAAGATTCGCTGTAAGCGATAAGACCAGCCGTTGTAACACGCTTTGTACTCGTTAAGTTCTTATTTAATTATGTTATGGTGTACTATAAAGAGTATATCTATCTATCTGTAACGTTTGAAATAAACTTTATAATCGTAAAACACACACCCAAATTCTAGAATTAATTGATCGATGTGTCATAAATTAAACGCAAATCAAACGATACTAATCAGTATTGATGCTTAATTCAGTGCTATGCAATTTAAACAGAGCTCACAGTATTAACGCGCGTTTGTAGTACATGTCAGTCAGTCGTTGTGTTTGTTCTACAAACGGAGTCTAAAGAACCTTTTTTTTTTTTTAGCGTGGTATTATTATCAAATAAGTCCTCCCACCCCGGGCAGGGTGGGAGGGACTGTCAGACTTTTACTGACTAAAATCCACGGTGTTCCTTCAATAACCCTTTACGTACCGGGGTCACGCTAACGGGATGAGTCCCACGACCCCGGCAGGCTTCGGCCCTCTACGGGGGGGCCTCGTCATATTGCTGACGCTCTTTGAGGCGCGCGTGGAACACGACGCGCCGTCGACCCGGGCATGGTCCATCGTCGGACAACGAGTTGCCCTTTACTCGCTGTCCGCATGCCCGCGCCTACGGTGGCCGGAGATCGTCGGCCGACGTCCGACGCCGTGGGCGTCTTCCACTGCGGCTGGGCTAGAGGTAGGACGCCATCCTCTTCCTCACGCGGCCCGCCTCCTCCTTCGGAAGCATGACTGCTTCGCAGAAGGAGGCAACCGCTTCCCACTCCCTCTCGCCCCGCAGCATGGCTTCGACCAATGCCGGGCGCGAGAGGTCTCCGCCTATTGCCGCCATGAGGACACGTCGGTGCTCTGCCCAAGCGGGGCAGTCCTGCACCGTGTGCTCGACTGTGTCCTCAGGGCGACCCTCGCAGTGGTGACACCCAGGCGTTTCCTCCTTTCCCATCAGACTTTACAAGACAAGTTTTAACATATTTTTGTTGTATTTGGCATATTTAAAAAGCCGAGCACATCGGTATAAACAGACTCAGCTCAGAACTCAGTAGTTCGCGCGCAGCTGAGCCAAGTGGATGTACGCAGTATAGAGCTTCATGGGCGGACGATACATGCGAAATCGAATTGATATACGGGACAGAGTCCGACGTCCCGTGAAATACGGGACGTCTGGCAACACTAGTCACCGTACATTACAATACTTTTGTATACACATAGTAATAAATAAATTGATTAATTAATCAAAACTTTAAAATTAATTATAAACTTATGTAACACTAACAAACAGTCGCACGGGCCTTCACTCTCGTGGACTTAATCACGATATAAAAATAAACTTTCTTTTTTGCAGTCGGGTAAAAATTAGCTTATAAGCCATCTTAAAGTTTCAAACTACTTCCTAAATAACAAATTTTATCCAAATCCACCTAGTACTTTTTTTTTATTTTTTTTCACCATCTCACCTGATGGTATGTGATGATATGGTCGAAGATGGAGCACGCTTGCCTAGAAGTAACCTATTCACTCTTGACTTAAAGACTCCCAGGTTATAGCGATCAGGAAACACAGACTCCGGCAGGGAATTCCACTCCTTAGCCGTACGCACAATGAAAGTATTCCCAAAACGTTCGAAGATTAGTGCGTTCAAACAAACAAACTTTTCCACTTTATAATATTACTCTAGATTAAACAATAAAAACTTCAAAACAAAATTAAAAACGCATACCTATACGATAAGATTATATTATTCTTGTGGCGATTGACACTTTTCTAGATAGTGCTTTATTAATATCACTGTTCCATCTTTATCTTTATTGTGTTTTTTTTTCTTTATTTTATTTTTTTTAATTTAAAGAACCAATAGTCGAATTTTGGCAAAAATTACATTTTAATTAAATTATTTATTTTTTTTACTTCACTCATTCTGTTTATTGTGTTAATTTATGATTAATGCTGTATAAAATAATTTTCTCTTGCGTTGTGTGTTAATTATAAGTTAAGATACTAACATTAATTTTAAGAGCACCTACTAACAAAAGTATGGATATTTTTGTCTGATGAATAAAATACATAATATTTAAGAAATTTATCTCATACATTATGAAATAATAACTGGCTAATATTAAGAAATACAAATAAAATAAAATGATTGTGTCATTGAAACATACAAATAAAAGCCAAAACACGTACTGCATATAAGAGGAGATATCCTCTTATATCGCCTTTCCTGACCAAAAGCACTTTCACCCAAAATGTTCCCATAAGCACCTTCCTTGTTTACCGAATAACAAATGACTACAGCACTACATCGCGAAAATATGACGTTTCCTCAAATATATTAGCCGCGCGTTGCCAAGCGCAGAATATTAACTTGTAGGCCTTTATGAGTAGATTTATTGCGCCGCCATTTTGGATTCTAGAGGCAACATGGAGGTTATAATTAAAAATTGATGAAAGATCGCGTGTACTGATTTATATCGTACTGTTTCGTTCGTGGCGTTTGATTAAATTGGTTTGAGCTTCTATGGTATTTTTATTGAATTGACAAAGGTTTTTTTAGTTAATCTATGTTGTCCTAATAATGCTAGGCAAAGGAATCCCCTTCACCCTTTCCAGCCAACCTTATCTGCAGTCTTCTTCAATCAATCTGTCAGGAATGAGTCAAGATCATCACGTCAGCATTTCTTAGGCCTGCCGAACTTATTTATATACCTAATTATTTACATCACGCCAATTTTGACTAAGAATTAGACAGAGGTACCTATACAACGTGTAATTTAAATAGTATATACATACCGAGTGCACGGCTTCTTTGGACGATAACAAACGATATAGCAAGGATTTTGTAATCATATATCTACATGTGTGGAGCTTATTAAAAATTTCAATACATTGATACCAGAAACCGAATTTTTCTAATTAAGAAGAACGAAGAGAATTATCGCGTTATTGGCTAGTGACGTGGAAAGTGATGACCCTCATAGTGCTGTGACACGTTTGTTATTATTGGTATTCAAGAAACATATGAAACCGATAATTTGGTGCCAATTCTGTGAGTCACTTATTTTGAGCTGAAACTTTGCATAGAGGCTCCATATCAGATCTTGTCTTCAGTTCTTTTGGATAGATATGGGGTTTCCGTTACACGTTGTATAATTATATATATATATATGACCTACATCTAAATTCAGCCGCAGCAGTAGTTCTATGAGGATTCTATAAATCAGAGCTCAAATTCCAAGCTTGCACTAACTAACACAGATGAAATAACATATTTAAACTCACTGCTACCTTACTTAGCGACTGCTAATCTCGTCTGACTGATCGATCATTAACGCGATCTACGACGTACCTACTGAAAAGAAATATTGCTAACATAGTTTTTTAGTACTTATATCATACTAACATTCTTTGAGTAGTTACTTGAATAAAGAAATATTCTATTCATTCTAAACAAAACACAACCTAAATCCATTCAAAAAACAAAATTTAAACCCTAACAAAACCCAAGTTCCTTGAAACTCAATGTAAAATCCCATCGAGTTTTGCACACAACACCCTCAATTTTGCTCCGGTTTTAACCAGATCGCTCCGAACCTCTCCACGTTGTGAAGAGGAGACTAGAGGCTGACGGCGCAAGAGGCTCGTTTTATCGGTCTCACGGGACGTTAAGAGGCCCTTACATCGCGTTAAGCCACCCATTAGGGATCGCGGTCTTGCCACTCAATGTTTTGAATACGCTTGACACATTTTTTGGCGTAAGGTGAGCTGAAGTACATGTCTAATTTTGGAAAATATTTTCTTCAAAGCGAGAATATTTTTCGCGAGAAACTTACACATTTGAGTACCTAATCTGGTATTTGGACTTTTCGGGAAGGCTTAATTTTGTGTTTTAAGCAATGTTTGCTACAAATATCTCACACTGTTGATGTTTGTATAACGTATCCAGCCTCCCTATTCAGAACAGTTTAGTGAGAAGCTTAGAAATAGGTATTTCAAGAAAATATTCATATTTTAATCTATCAGTAAAAGTTAAGAAATATTGCTTACGTGAGACTCGCACAGACCATACATCAATATTAAAAAAATTACAGTTGTTTGATGATACGAAATACTATTGAGCTAGTTTGACGAGAAAAATACGACCTAACAGTAAGTTTTATGCTCATGTTTTCAAAGAATAAAAAAGAAAGATATTATTTTAATTAAATACCAATTTTACCCTCATGGGTATAGGCATTGTGGTTCTCTACCCCTGGGATACCGCTGTTACCAAAAATATCTCTCAGCTGAATACGCAAACAACCTGTGATAGGTTTCTTAGCGTCATTATGAGGGGGAATAAGCAAGAAACAAGAAAATGGTGGTGTATATTAATAAGTATCTGAGTGAGTTACTCCTTCCGCTGAGAGAGGTAACAAGATAAACGGTGATGCGCAATCATTACATGGAGGACATCCCACCCATACGCACGAAACGTGTTGGGAGTATATTCATTGTGCGTACCTACAGCTAAGGAGTGCAACTCCCTGCCGGAGTCTGTGTTTCCCGATAGCTATAACCTGTGGGTCTTTAAGTCAAGAGTGAATAGGTTACTTCTACGTAAACGTGCACCATCTGCGACCACAACATCACTTACCATCTGGTGAGATGGTGGTCAAATGCGAGCCTATTATAAATAAATTAAATAAAAAAAATAGTGGCGGAGTGTTAGACTTTTCAACCAAAAAAATCCCACCCTGTTCCTTTGAACCCCCCCGCGTTCAGGAACTACCGTTTCTCGTTGGGACTTTCCCACAACCCTGGCAGGCATTGTTCCTATAGAGCCCGTCATTAGTACTAACGATATTTCGAGGCGCGCGTGAAACAACGCGCCTTCGAATCGGGAAGATGTCTGGTGTTAATATTAATGAGTATTTAAGTGACTTACGTAGTGTGTATGTGGGGGTGTCAAGTATTATTATGTCAGCAAGATTATTTATGATAGTGATACGAGCTGGGGTTCGGGATAGAAATGATCATCGCTAATTAAACCAAAATTAACACTTTAATTAAATAAACACAAAAATAAAAATTAATACAGTTATTCACACTACGATACTGCGGGCTATTTATACCGCGATGTATGTGATCCAGAAAATTCATGTACAATTGACTCACGGCCAATACTGGCAAGTATGTTCCAGACGCTTCTCGACATACTCAGTACTGCTACTCGCAGCCAGGTGGCGTTAGTGTTTCGAAGTTTCTAGAAGTCGATGTTTCTCGACATACTCAGTACTACTACTCGCCGCCAGGTGTCGTTAGTGTTTCGAACGTTCTAGAAGTCTATCTAAGTTTCTCGACGTACTTAGATAAGGGATTGGCGTAACAATAGCATGAGCTTTCCAATCTCTCAGTTGATATAAGAATCTTACTTTTTTTACTAGCATTATAATTGCGAAAATTGTAAGGATGGATGGGTATTTATTTGTTACTCTTCCATGCAAAAACTACAGAACCAGTCTAAATGAAATTTGGTGTGTAGAAAATTGGCCGAGTGCAAGTCAGACTCGGCCATGAAGGATTCCGTAGTAACTATAATAATAATATAATATGTATATTTATTTGACAAAAACAACCTTACAAATTTCTTAAAACTAGCTTATATAATTTTTTTTACAACTACGCCAAATAACTTTGTTTTCATAGTGTTTGTATGAATTACAAAGTTATATTTGCGGTTTAAAAAAAAAATCTCTATTTCAAAAACTACTGACCTGATCTCGTTCAAACTAATTTTGGTTGAAAGTTTACATTGAGATCTACAGACACGTATTTTTTTAGATTTTTCACTCCATTATTATAGAAGTTAGAGGGGGGGACATTTTACCACTTTGGAGCGTATATCTTTTAAACGATTGACTTTATGAAAAAGTGGTTTTAGAAACCACAATGTCATTTTTAAAGATCTTTCTATAGGTATCACACATGCATAGGTTTCATGAAAAAAAAATATTTTCAGTTTCCGTTCCACGTATGGGGGCTTCCCTTTATTTTAAATATTTTTAAATTTGTTCTTAAAATCAGAAAGCGGTTTACAGAATACATGTACCTACCAAGTTTCACATGTATAGTCCTAATAGTTTAGGAATAAAATGACTGTGACATACGGACGGACGGACGGACAGACATGACGAAACTGTAAGGGTTCCGTTTTTTGCCATTCGGTTACAGAACCCTAAAAGTTGGCTACTTTTTATACCGGAATCACCACTGGATTAGGATTTACGCAGGAAATCCCTCCCACACGAACAAAAACGCAAGCAGAAGCAGCTAGTAACTTAATAAATTTGCAAGATGATGAATATCGTTTTAAAAAAGCTCACCTGCCATGATTACCCACTTATATTTTTACATAAATAAAATGCACAGCCCACAAAACTCATTATTTCCCCTTAAACATTAAAAAACCTTTCCCACTTTTCTGCTTCATTACTCGCTACAGAATGTAGTTAATATTAAAGCGCTCGCAACCTATTAACTACGAAACAGGCTTGTTCGCAACTGTACTTAAGTACGAGCTATTTACTGCAGTGCTTGTACAAGTAGCCATACTATTTTTTCTATGTAAGCGTTGTTACTTTAGCTTAAGAATTTTTTTCTTCACTTAAGTTTTCGTTTTAAGACTGTTTCAAACCGGCCGGTGTTTCCTAGCTAACTACCACAGGAAGAAACACCGAACAAACTCAGAGGTCAGCAATTCTTTACCATTTGTACTGGTTTAATCATATAAGAACAGCACTGATTTAAAGAGGCAGTTGTAAATAGCGGTTTTGGTAAGTTAAAAATTATAAATGGCACGTTTAATAACTAGTTCAGCAGTTAAAACTAAGCAGTAAAGTAAACAAAAATGAGTAATAAAAAATAATGAAATGGATCAGTGAATATATAATTGAGAAGGAAAATAATTAAATGGGCGGTAAATATTATTGAACGAGCGGTTACGTGTGGGCAGTAATAAATCGGAATTTGTCGGTAAGAAATCTCATTCTAACCTCATCTAACCCAAATGATTCACCAACAATAGAAGGGATCTGGCGCTCGGCGGCCGCTGCCGCGGCACAAATTGAATAACTGCTCAATATGTTTTTCAACTGATCATAATAACATCTGAAATATTTAAATAACAGCTTAAATAATAGTTCCCTATAAGAACTACTTACCTAGATTTATGTCTGTGGTGGTATTTTGAAGAAATAAACACACAGATGTGAGTGGTCTTGTCCAAACAGTGCAAACATTTGTCAGTCATCGCGTTACTTAATTTAGAACTTTAAGAAGCTCGAATGATTTGACGAAGAATTTAAGTTCTACAACACACAAAGTAAGGACATTTGGGTAGGCCGTATAAAGTACTCAAAAAGCCAGACATTGCGGTAATTCTATTCATAATTTATTGTTCTTTTCCTTTTAACTTCTTGAAACTTTTGCTATCTGTAAGATGATGAAGATAAGTATGTACCTTACCCACTTATCTTCATAAATATCTTATCTAGAAAAGTAAAATAAAATAAAATGCCATGTAAAAGTGTTGTTTAAAACCTAGATTTAAAAATAAATATAATTTAGCACTTAAGGTTTTTAAGATGCCGTTGCAAATAGAGATAGTCTAAGAAAGAAAAAACCATCTTATTAAAACCCTATGTCAATACTATAAGACGAAAATTTGAGTCTATGGAGTCCAATTTTTCTGTTGTTTGCAACAGGAACTTGCGACACAGTAGACCCATGAGGATAGTGTGATTGATTGGATTAAAGGAAAGGATTGGGTAGATTTGGTGGTAGAAAGAGAAAAGTGTAGAAGCCTTCGCCCAGCTGTGGGATACAATAGGCTCTTAATAAAATAATTTTCGAGATAAAAGTCCTCAAATATAATTAAAAACACCCTCTCTACTGCAGTGCCACTTACACACTGGCTGGCACTATAAATAGAGGGGTAAAACCACCAAGTTATTTTTCCGCCGCAAATTACCTAGTTGGGGTTGAAATTGGTGTGAGATTTTAATCGACTTGGCGTTATAAAATACAAGAATTACCCTCTATGCTTAGTGAGTAAGTAGTTTATTTATTTAATTTGGATCTCCAACAAAGAATACACCTTTAAAGCTAAAATAATATATGAGCCGGTCTTTTAACATTGTGCTTCTTCAGTTATAGGAGACCACATCATGCATTATAAATTTAAATTTAAATATTTAACATTTACAGGAATTATGTAGACATTAATTAATTGCTTGAACTTGACCTTGAAGGCTGTCTCCGAATGGGGCGATGCCAACCTGGTCAAGTTTAATGCAGCTAAGACCCAGGCGTGTCTCTTCTCCGCAAAAAGGAACCAATTTGAACCGGCTCCTACTTTCCGAGGTGTAACTGTGCCGATAACCGACCGTATCGAGCTTCTGGGGGTAACATTAACTTCTACCCTCAATTTTGGCCCGTTTATCGAGGCTAAGGCTCAACTAGCATCAAAAAAGTTGGGAATCCTAGCAAAGGTGAGACGGTACTTCACACCCGAACAGTTGCTCAATCTCTATCAACCCAGGTTCGGTCGTGTATGGAGTACTGCTCTCATCTTTGGGATGGATCTGCTAAATACCAACTGGACGCGCTTGAGTCTATCGAGAAGCGGGCCAAAAGACTCATTGGCAACGATGCACTGGTCGAATCAAAGCTCCAGAGCCTTGAACATCGACGACGAGTTGCAAGTCTATCGGTTTTCTATCGGTTACATTTCGGGGAGTGTGCGATGGAATTACACAATCTAATTCCACCAAGCCCGTTCCATCATCGGACTACGAGACAAACGGTGAAGCGCCATCGTTACATGGTGGACATCCCACCCATACGCACCAAACGTTTTGGGAATACCTTCATTGTGCGTACGGCTAAGGAGTGGAATTCCCTGCCGGAGTCTGTGTTTCCCGATAGCTATAACCTAGGAGTCTTTAAGTCAAGAGTGAATAGGTTACTTTTAGGTAAGCGTGCTCCATCTTCGACCACATCATCACTTACCATCAGGTGAGATGGTGGTCAAACGCGAACCTATTCTAAATAAAAAAAAAAAAAATAACAAATATATTTAACAATTAAAACATTAATTAACAGTACAACACAACAAGTACCAATTCCATTAGTTATTAGTTAATAATTACATTTTTATGAATTACATTGTTTATTAATTACTAAGTACATTATTTAACAAATACATACCTATTTAACTTTAACTAAAAGAAAGAAACAGGCATAAAAATTAAACAAACTCAATCTAGAACTAAATAAAAACAAATTATTCTCAGACTATTTAAATGTGTACTGATTATTAGTGACCTAAATTTACCCAGTGTGTTACAAGTTATTCTTGACGTCTTTTTCTTTGCTTTTCGCGCGGGGCTTCGCTGCCGTGGACTTCATAATGATAAAAACAAAACCCTCTTTGTTTTGCAGTTGGGTAAAAAGTACAAGCTTATTAGCCTATAACCTTTCTTAAGCTTCAAACTACTTTTATACCAAATTACAAACAAACAACCAAACTTTTCCGCTTTATGATATACCAGCAGCTGCCCGCAACTTCGTTCGCGTGGGAGGATTTCGCGCATAAATCCCGATCCCGTGGGAATTCCGGGATAAAAAGTAGCATATGTGTTATTTCAGGATATCCACTATCTACTTACCAAATTTTATTAAAATCCATTCAGTAGATCCGGAGATTAGCGTGTACAAACAGACAGAATTTTTTTTTTTCAATCAGTCAATGTATTTATTTTCATAAGGTTGTTACAGTCTGTTACATTATATAATTTACAATTTAATGAGGAACAATTATAAATAAGTAACAATTATAAGTGGCTCCTGTGGCCTAGCTAGGTTACGTAGTAACCTGTATTAAGGTCCACAAGTCCCTAATTCCCATAATAAACAATATTATAGAGACCGCATTTTTTAGTTTTTGCTGTGTTACAGTTTCTTAACCCACCTCAATTTTTGTTTTAGTATAAAATTTAAATGTACAGACACCTTTTTTTTACTGTTTTATTATATTTATAGAAGAAGTATAGATAATATGATAGTCTTATAATTAGAATTACTTATTGTTTCGTCATCTGCACACACAAAGATCACTTTTATGTTTTCGCTAACTGGCCATACCCAGTATTTTTGCAAAAAAAGGCATAGTCATAAAAAAGTGCCTCATATTTTGCTTGTAAAACCTTATTAGTTTCAGCTTAGCCTATCTTAACTACCACAATTCACTTACTTTATCCTGCATCGTACGGCAAGCAGACTGGACTGTTTATGTGCGAATCGCTGCTGCAAGCTGTTCACCTCAGTATTAGGTGTGTAGCAGTGATTCACATTTATATGTATTCATGTTTTTAGGCCATTAACTTAAGAATACTAACATAGGGTTACGAAATATTGTCACTAACAAGATTAATCATGTTACATAGAAATAAAGATATACAGGATGGCCCGTTTACAGTGGTCCAATGATTTTTTTCAACATAATTTAGTTATGCGAAAACTTATGGTTTCGAAATTATGTTTTTTTTTTAATAATCTAGTCTAGTTATTTACACTAGATGAGCCTATAGCACTATAGGTAATAGGTAATAGGTAATAGGTAGATTATTTCACTATGCTTATACCAAATTTCATTCGATTCGGTCCAGTACTTTTCATAACAGAGTGGTTTTGTGTCAAAAATATTGAAATTTCGGAAAATTAAAAAAAAAAAACATATTTTCTAAGCCATAAGTTTTCGCTTAACTAAAGTATGTTTTGAGGTTTCTAAAACTATTTTATCTTAAAGTCAATCGTTTAAAAGTGTGTGTGAGAAGTGTATATCACACTTCCAGTGCTAAAATGTGTTTGTCACCCCTCTAACTTTTATAATAATAGAGGGAAAAATCTAAGAAAAAAATATATGCTATAGATCTTAATAAAAGCTTTCAACAGAAATTAGTTTGGACGAGATCGAGTTAGCCGTTTTTGAGATATAGCACATTTTATAAAACCGCAAATATAATTTTGTATTTAATACAAACACTATGAAAAACAAATTTTGGATATTTCTGTAGTTATGTAACTTTTATTGCGCTAGCAGAACAGTGTTAGGTTAAGACTTAATGAGTTTTATGGGTCACCAATATACAGGCTGTGCCTAGTTTGGGACCCGCTGTGTAAACTTGTGGCATGTAAATTAAATGTATGTCAAATAAATAAATAAATAAGTTACTACGGAACCCTTCATGGGCGAGTCTGACTCGCACTTGGCTAATTTTTCTTTGCTAAAGATATGTACACTGCATTTATATAATTATCCCTTCATACATAATATAACACGACAACCACCCTCGCTTAGGCAAGAGCGTACCAATAGAGAATTAGACTAATAATTAATCAAAAAACACTTTTTAATTATTCTAAGTAACACAGCGAACTTGCTAAAGCGAAACAATTATACAATTAAGAAACTTTGTTTATCCGTTTATTTGCTCAAGTAATTCATGTACCTTTTGAAACTTCCAGCCTTAGTTTATAGAACGGGTCTTTTGAGAATACCTATCTAATAAATGTTCGTGGATTCCAGTTATAGCTCTTAGCGAATACTTAAGTAAAACACATATAAATTGATATTTTCGTTACCTTACAAAAGCTTTAGTTACGTAACATGAATTGGTATATTTATGATAAGAACTTTGCTTTTAAAAGACGAAAATAAAAATAACGAGAAATATTATCTTTAAAAGAAAGACAATATTTCTCAAAGGTGAAATAGTAGGTAAAGGTAACTAAATATTTAAAATCCGAAACATTCTGGATTGAAATAACAAACTTCTGATTTTTATTCAATAGTATTGTATAACGAATAGTTAGGTGCGGTGATGACAGATGGAGTTAAGTTGTGGCTGAGTGGCATTCAAAGACTGGAAAGAAGAGTGTTAGTCGTCTGGCAGCGAAATGAGAAGACGATATTTTGGCCTTCAGGGGTATGCCCTGGATGAGACTAATACGGGAACATGGAGCTTGGCACAAGCGAAGAGAGGCCTACACCCAGGCCTGGGAGTAATAGGACCAGGGCGGTAGTTAAGAAACAAATTGATCAAGAGAGAGTCAGACTCGCCCATGAAGTTCCGTTGTTACTACGCAAAATTATTTTGTTTTTCATTGTGTTTGTATGAAATACAAAGTTATATTAGCGGTTTTAGAAAATGTGCTATATCTTAAAGACTGCTGACTATATCTCGTTCATTTTTTTTTTTTGTATAAAATTCGGAAAGCGGTCCACAGAATACATGTATCAACCAAGTTTCACATACCTATTGTGTAGTCTTAATAGTTTCGGAAAAAACATACGGACAGACAGACAGATAGACATGACGCATCTATAAGGGTTCCGTTTTTTGCAATTCGGCTACGGAACCCTAAAAGGGCATTGTTAAATCACTATATAAAGTAACTTTTTCTTTAGTCAACCCTTGGATCTTTTATGTATTCATACGTAAAACTATCTCAATAACATTTGCCTCAAACATACTTAAACAATATCCCTATAATTTACGTTCACTCTTCAAATTATTTCACTAAATAAACATTTTCTGCTAACAAAGAACAGTTTAAAAGCTAAACCAGTGTAAGTAAAACATGACTTCATCCAATTTTAATAGATTGTTCGTGGTCAATTTCTTCCACTTATTTCCTTTTCCCTCTTTAATTCCCGTTCGTTCTGTTTCCTTTCCATTAATTAATCAGCTGACTCGAGAACGTCGGCCATCTTGCTGTAAGTGAACACTATTAATATTGGAACGTCTTAATCCGATTTTGTTTTTCTCTGTTCGAGAAATAATAGGGTTTTTTTTTAATTGTTCATTTAATTTTAATTGCGTAGTGAACGGTGTTAAGCGGTGAAGAAAAATCACGTGAGGAAGACGGCATGCCCTGTTTTTTTTTAAGTATGCGAAGTCATCCAATGACTGCCTTTACTGACTAAAACCCATCCGTATTCCGATGCCGTGGTAACTCTATCGAACAATTCTGCAACCCGGCAGGCAACGGCCCCGTTATGGACCCCGACAATTTTGCTGACAGTCTTTGAGGCGTGCGTGGAACACGACGCGCCGTCTACACGGGCCTGGTTTCAGTCACGGTAATATTATGTATACAACGTGTAACGGAAAGGTTATATATATACCAAGGGCACGGCTTCTTTGGATGATATCAAACGATATTGGATGGGTTACAACTCAAAATAAAATACTCTAAAAATTGATACCAATATTGGGGTTTCGTAAGTTTCTTAAATTGAAATCATAACAATCGTGTCACCGGCTACGTAGGTCAATAACTTTCCACGTTACTTGCAAATATCACGATAAATCTCTTCTGTAATTCTGTGTGCCTAGTACTGTAGTAGCCTAGCGTAAAGGCGGTGTTCTTTTGTCGGTGCGAGAAAGGAGATAGGATTAAAAAACCCTTCCAATATCGTTTGATATCACCCAAAGAAGTCGTGCCCTTGGTATGTATATACCCTTTCCGTTACACGTTGTATAATATTACCGTGTTTCAGTCGAGCGGCGAGCTACCCATTGCTCGCAGCCCACAGGGCCGCGCCTACGGTGGCAACCGGCATGTCCTAACCTCGATCCAAAGTGCATTGAGCCCACGTGGTGGATTACAGCCCATCCCCTCTCATAGAGCCCTGTGTCCAAGCTGTGGGAACGTTAAAGGCTATTTACGTCAACCATCCGTCAAAAACCGCGGGCGGGCTCTTATCGTAAGCGTAATATGACCCCGGTCACAAACTATTTTAAGACTTATCTTTACTACAAATAAAGTTTTAAATCGGTCGGGGTTTGGTGGCACAAATTTGTGCCAGCGGGGCTCAACTAATACTTGTTTACTGGCACGTTTTTGTGCCGCTGGGGCTCTAGAGGTTAAAACGATCTTACATAGCTCCTATATGGATATGTATGGAGGAGGATGGAGGAGTGGAACGTTCTTATTAGTGGTGAGTTTCAAATTACAATTTAAAAGCTTTTTTTTTCTCACGTAGCACGATATTACATCTTTCAATATTATTTTATTTATGTATTTAATACACTACACATTCTTTAACATTAGTTTACCCTCGTTCGTGTGTCACTGCTGGGTGCCAACTGAAAACCAGCGCCTGGGTGTCTTTCGCCCAGCAAATGTTGAGTTGGTAATCCTTTCGGTGTAGACATGCTCAGCGAAATTCTTAGTGTTATTTTTTATGTTTTTAATTTTCTATTGTGTATTGTGTGTGTTTATAACCGAATAAATGGTTTTCAATTTCATTTTCTTTTTCATTTCACACATTTTCTCTAGATAAAAATTAGCCTATTTGTTATTTTAGGTTACGAGTTATATGTATGCTAAATTTCAGCCAAATCCGTTATAGCATTTTTACGTTATTGAAACACAAACGAACACTGTTATATAAGTAGGATTATACGCAAAATCTGTAAAATATTTGAGACCAAGGAACACTGATTTGAAAACCACCTCTCTGCCAAGGAAGGACCATTTTACAGTAGATATTTAAAACGGTTTCAATATAAACGTGGGGCATCTCTGTCGAATACTTTATCTAAATATATGTGACTGGAGGGGTTTTTGAAAGATCACGACTGAAAATATTCCTTCAAAATTTACAAATTGCCCCCACGCACTATTCAACATTCGACACACTTGCACATTTTTCTAGCTCTTAAGGCGACAATCTAAATACTATTATTCATCTTCACTACTGTAACACAGGTCTCTTCTATTTAAGAGCGTATAGGCTATACATTACGCGGACCCAGCCGGCCGCATTGATGGATATGTTATATTAATACACAACTTTTGACTAAGTATTGTAATAATAAATGTTATGATGTTCCTGTGCTCACGGCTATATCGAATCGGACCCCGTTCGGAATGGGGTCCGTGACATTTGCCCGTCTTACCTTCCTATTACTACGCCACTGATGCAGTACAAATAAAACAACATCATCACTATTTCCAACAAGTAAATTTGACTAAGTATTGTAATAATAAATGTCAAGATCTTCCTGTGCTCACGGCCATATCGAACCAGACCCCGTTCCAAATAGGGGCTCGTGACGTTTGCCCAACTTGCGCCCCTATTACTACGCCACTGATGCTGTACAAATAAAACATCATCATCAATACTTCGGCCGTGAGCGCACTGCCTTGCGGTGGAACGCGGTGCGTTTATTCTACAGCACCGGTACAAATAAAAGTTTGTACTTTTTTTTTTTTTGTGTGTGGCATCTCGCAGGTCAACCTCTGAGGTTGTCGGCTGCTTAACCGGACTTGCCTGTGGTTGCCTTAATTAATAAATTAATTAAAGCCTCCAGCCAGGGCTTATTAAAAAACTTACAAACTAGGCGACTACACGCTAAGGGCACCTCCTGTGGGGTACGGACCTCGGCTTAGGGCGTCGCAGGGGAGGGCAGCTAGGGACAGGCTGGATCATATCATTATTATTATTAATAAGGGAATTTAAAGCTACTGGCTCAGCGTCGCGGGCTGGCTCTGGCAAGGGTCGGGGTGGACTATTACGGGGACGTCGCGGTGGGCCTCGGTGGCGAGGACGGAAGGACGGTCGGTTTTTGTGTTTGTGTGCCACTGTACTTGTTTCCCTACGGCTCTCTTGGAGCAGGGTGATTGCGTCATCGGGAATGACTAGGGTATGCCTTGGTCGGCGAATCTTAGAGATACGCGAGGGTTCGTATTGGGCGGCCGATACGATAAGGGGATTCCTATGTTGGATTGAAGTTTCAAAGAAACGCTTGGAGACACGTTTCATGAACTGCTGAATGGTGGGCATCTTGAGATCTACGTGAAGAAGCTCATTTCGAACATAAAAGGGGGCTCCCGTGACTCTACGGAGGAATCGGTTTTGGAGGGTCTGCATCTTGTGGAGGAGGTAGGGCTTTGCGTGTGCGAAAACAACGCAGGCGTAGGTCATGATGGGACGGATGACCGAGGTGAAAAAGTTTGTACTTATGGTATTAATTATTTTCGTACGTGTGACACGAGTACCTAACGAATGCGAGAGCCTTGGATAGCACGCAAAAATCTATGAGGGATTTCCTTCACATCTTTCATCATTTATAATCCTTTGCGAATGAAACATTAAATGCAGACCATACGAAAAATTAACGTTGTTTATGAAAGAATAAAAAATAACCATAAAGAATAGAATCGTACAATGGTGTATGTAACACAAGTGTAACATAATAAATGTGATATCCAGGTAATTTATTTTGCTAAGTTCTGTTTTAGTTGTAACAGTTCATTTGATCAATACAGTGTAAAATTTGTATCGAGTGCTAATCTGTATCACACATCGAAAATATGTATAAATACAAAGAAATCTCTATGTATGGCAACAATGTCAGACAAAAGGTGCGTTGTTTTCACCGCAGTGCGCGGTACTACTAGGGTTGCCAACTTATATTTGAAGAAATAGAGTATATCTGATTTCAAAGGAGGTAAATAAAGAGTACGGATTTATAACAAAGAGAACCATTTAATAAAAAAGGCATTTTGGTACGTTTTGCAGCACAAAACAAATTCTCATTTATTTTAAAAGAATTGTACGACTCCAAACATCCTAAATCTAAGTTTACATACATCAGGAGGATCATTTTTAATAAATTTCGTTTTAATTTAAGTATAATATGCGTGACTGGCACTAGTATAATAAACATTGTTTAAAAGAGTATTTTAGCGTCCTCTATTAGTATTATAGATTATAGAGTACACCTACATGATATAGAGTACAATGCTCTATTTTAGAGTACGGTTGGCAACCCTAGGTACTACATACATTCCTATGCGATACAAAAATATTTGGGGTAGATTTACCGCAATTTTGCAGCGAGGGGCCACCGGTAATTCTACCGCACGCATTTCAGTGCGCGCACGGCCTTAGCCTTTTTCTCAAGTATGTTGGGATCGGCTTCCAGTCTAACCAGATGGAGCTGAGTATTAGTGTTTTACATGGAGCGTCTGCCTATCTGACCTCCACTACCCAGTAACTGGGTAACACGATACCCCTTGGTCAGACCAGCATCAGATTTACTGGTTGTCAAAAATGTCTAAATGATAGCCGGGGCCACCGGCTTAACGTGCATACCGAGTAACGGGGGTAACACACCGCCAAATTCCAAGCTCCGGACTTCTACTGAGAAATTCTTTACAGAAAAACCTAATACAAAAACCGCATCCAAAAACTTACTTCTTCACATTCCTTCTCACCGCACCGGGTTCCTATCTAATTCTTACGCTATTTCTATTTGCTCCCCTTGGCATCAAGAAGGCTGCGTCAAAATTTTGTTTTAAGCGTAAATGTAAAAAGCACTACTTAAGGGGCTATTATTCTTAGTTTGGTCTTCGTCATAATTATTATGAGCTCTCTTAATCAGAAAGAATATTACCTATAAAGCACCGTATTTATTAGTTTGTCATTCTAGCAAATATGTGTATTTTATTAGTATTATTATACAACGTGTAACGGAAACCCCATATCTGTCCAAAAGGACTGAAGAGAACATCTGGTATGGAGTCTCTATGCAAAGTTTCAGTGACTCACAGAATTGACCCCAAATTATTGATTTCATGTGTTTCTTGAATACCATGGTAATAACAAACGTGTCACAGCACTATGAGGGTCATCACTTTCCAATAAAACGATAATACTCTTCGTTCTTCTTAATTTGAAAAATTCGGTCTCTGGTATCAATGTATTGAAATTTCTAATATGCTCCACACATGTAGACATAGGATTAGAAAACCCTTGCCATATCATTTGTTATCATCCAAAGAAACCGTGCACTCGTTATGTATATACCCCTTAAATTACACGTTGTATATTAGTATTATATTTATTAGTATTAAATATATTATTTCATTCCATTTCGTACACCTACCACAATGTGTTTTTTTAACCCACTTGTTGACAGGTAGAGAATGCCTTGCTGCATTAAGTCCGCCCATGTAACACTATTGTACATAAAGTTTAAATAAATAAATATAGGTGAAGTTGTTACCCTATGTGCATTAAAATTATAACAAGGTTCCAGACCGAATTAAGGAACTTCCAATGGTCCGCTTCAAAAGAACTTTACGCAGATGGTTGATTGAGAATCCCTTTTATACTATACTATATATGTATTATACAAGAATTTCTCCATTTCAAATTTAATGAATCTAATATCTAGTTAATATTACCTTTAATTAATTAAATTAATAAAAAAAAATGCATGTCATAATATTATGATTAAATATGTTAAAGCTACTATTATAATAACCATTGTAAGAACTTTGTAACCATATTTTTATATATTTGCAAATAAATTTTTGACTTTGACTTTGAACTCTTTGTCCGACACGGGAATCGAACACGATACCTCGTGGTCAACGGTCACGCTTGCGACTACAGATCGAGGCAATCAGTTCAAACAAAACAAGAGAAAATAAAGAATTACCTTTTTAAGAATCTTTCTTCACAAGAATACGATCAGTCAGCAGAACTAAACCTTTGCAAGCACAATTAAATCTGACCCAGTCTTAAATAAATAAGTAACCTAAGATTCACAATATTCTAGAAAACGTCGAGTCAGATACTTGCAGACGCTAATAGTGTTCATTTAAATACATAGACTTCAAAGGATGAAAAGCAGACGAGGCTAAAAACGAGGAAACGAATGGTCTTATTTCACTATGAAACAGTTTCTGTATTTCGTCGAAGGAAAGGAGTATAATAGCGCTACTGGGGAAAACAGTACCTTTTTATTTATTTATTTATTTCAAATAGGTTGCCAATAGCTTCTGCACTTAACATTTCATAGAATAATTAATGTATATATGTCCTGGAATAATACAGTCACCAATTAGAGGCTAACCAACACTCTTTAATGAACACTAAAACCAAATATATATTAACAATAAAACATTAAGTTTTCAAATTAAAAAAATTAAGTTACGAAATAAAAAGAACAAACAATTATTTTTTCAAAACTAAACTAAAATACAAATGACAAAATAAAAGAACAAACAATTATTTTAAAACTAAACATTAAAATGAGATCAAAAATATAAATTAAAATGTGATTAAGGAAAATATTGTTTGTTACCTGCACTTAATGTTACCTACAGAATATGAAAAGAATCAAGTGTACTCTTCTTGACAACGCTTTTTATAAAAACTTTTTATACAAATGTAGTAAAAATGGGTATATTTATTTTATTTATTTATTTATTTATGTACACACGTGACACTTATAAAGGAAAAAATTAAATACAGACAAAAGTGCACAAAGGTGCTGCTTACTTCCTAAGAAATTTCTTCCAGCAGACCTGCGACAGGAGAGTTGAAGAGGAGATGATAGACACAGTGTGTATAAATACTAATTACGATATAAAACATACTTAGCTATAAAATTAAACTAAAATGATATATTTAATAAATATATAGGTACATACATAGAATTAAAATACATGCTATAAAAATATATACCTATAATAAATATATAAAATTACCTGCTTTTTGAAAATACTAATGGATTTAGCTTCGCGGATTTTAGCGGGAAGTGAGTTCCACAGTCGTACTGCATGAAAGGAGAAGGAGTGGGAATAGAAACAGGTTTTATGGGATGGGAAATTGAGATGGAGTTTAAGGTGGGATCTACAAACCTTGTTGATTAATTCAAATAATGTAAAAGTATTATACCTTTGTTAAGAAGATATTAATATGGTTGACTAATCAACCATATTACAAAGGAGACTGACTAAGATCTGAATAATAAATAGATGCGGAATGTTTATAGATAGGTCTTTAAAAAGTCTGTAATATCAGTCACACGGGTAGATATTGAAGGTAAAGCAATGCGTGCTGAGGTCTTTCTAATGATGGGTCTCATATCGAAATTTCTCTGTGCCTCCAAAAGCACGTAAACCATTGATCCCGGCTGTCATTAGCAGATCTTTGACAGTCACTACGGGTACTCAGAAGCCTGAACATCTTTCACTGGTCGTGCCAGTGAGGTACCTACTCTTTTTCGCGCACCTCAAAGAGCTGTCAGCACCAGTGACGGGGCCTCATAAGGCCATTGCCCGTGGTTGCGGAACTGTATTAACAAGATACCGCGGCCCTGGAACTTAAGGGCAGCTGAAGGGACAGGGTGGGTTTTTAGTCAGTAGAAGTCTGACACTCCCTTCCGCTTAACTCAGAGCGGGAGAAGTTATTCGATGATTTTCCCACCCAGAAAAAAAAGGGATGTACTCTTTCCCGGCGGACGGAGCTCCGGCGCGAGATCATGGCGGCATGGGAAGAGTGACTATCGCATCCGAGCTCTAGGCACGCCACAATAGCGGTGGTATGGCCCCTCTTTGAGGAGTGGCTAACGAGGTGTCATGGCGTCCTAACCTTCCGCCTGACACAGGTACTCCCTCGACACGGTTGTTTCTGGAGCTACTTGTGTCGAATTCGGTGGGAGGAAACGCCCGGGTGTCACCACTACGAGGATCGCCCTGAGGACACAGTAGAACATACGGTGGATATTTGGCCCACTTTAGCAGAGCCCCGCCGTGTCCTGTAAACTATCGTAATCTATTACAAACAAAGAACATTTTAAAGGTTCACAAATTATAACAGGCGTTCTATCATTATTATGCTACCAGATAAAGTCGTTTTATTCGTGAGTTCACTCGCGTGATATTCAAATTACTTTACGCGGTTATTCTAACGTAAATCGAGAACCCGTGGAAATTGCGGAATAGGTTCAGCCATTTTAGAGATTTGCTAGGACAAACAGAAAGATAGACAGACAAAAAAATAAAAAGAGTTTTCTTGTGTGACATAGTTATTTGGATATCACAGACGAACACTTAAACATTTATATTTTGTTCAATGAAACGTCTTGGTATTTGCCCATAGTATGGAATTTTCTGACAAATATTCAATATTTGACCTTCTAACCTCAATCTTGTCTGATGTAAATATGTGGATATATGTGAAACCATACTTATTCACTCTTGATTTAACATTTTTTTTTAAATCTCTACGTAATATAAATTAAATTAAAGTCTTGGATAGCAAAATAACTGTAATTTCTTAAGTGTTAGTTTTATTCTCATCATACTAAATCTTTTTTTAGATGTCCGTGAATGGCTGACTCAATGGAATTTTCACTGTAAAATAAGAGGTTTACTGATTTATTGTCCCAGAATCAGAATTTACATGGAAAGAAAATACCTTGCAAGCGAAGTCGTGGGCAAAGCTAGTATAATAATGAAAATAAAATCCTGTTAAAACTCCTGACTAAACCAAACACTTAGATTGCCTTTCATTACTTAAAATACTGCAATTCTGCTTGTATACCTTTCCAGACTAACTTTAAACAAAACGAAACATTTCTCTATTTAAACGTAAACAAAAATCTACAAAGTGAAGACTCTAGGGCTATGCTGGGAAAAGTCTTCTGTGCTCAAAATAGTAAGAGTATAAAATATAGTTTTTAAAGTAGTCTGAAATTAAAGCAAGCACAGGAAGGGGAGTAGTGCAATTTTCTACAACGGATCCTGGCCGACGACCACAAAAAGTGGAAGTGTGCATTTAGGGGTTATTGGATGTGGCACTTAGCTGTAACAATAACAATCAAAAATTATAAGGATAAAAATTTGCCAAACACTGCCCGTATTGTGCTAAATGTTCACCAATAAGCCATATTTTTAACCCCCGACGGAAACAGAAGGGTGTTATAAGTTTAATGTGTGTATATGTGTATCTGTCTGTGGCACCGTTGCTTCTAAGCGAGTGTACCGATTTTGATGCGGTTTTTTGTGAGAAAGCAGGTCGTTCGGTGGTTTTTATATGAAGCGTCTACTTATTAGATCTCTAAAACTTTCAGCTTTCTATTACCTACTCATAACGACTCGTAAAGAAAGAATGCAAGAACAAAAGTTTACAAAATTGAAAAAGAGAGGTCTCTGAAACACCTGATACCAACGCCTTAACTTACTTTAACAAATATGAGTTAGAGACGTTAAAACTATTGTTACGAGCTGGGGCGAACCCCAGCTCGTAACAATAGTTTAATTAGTTCAATTAGACCTAAATTTAATATTAATTTTAATATAATATAAATAATAATAAATTACTTTAATTAAATAAACACAAAACAAAAATTAACAAAGTTATTCATAGTACAATACTAGTCACTTAACACTTAAATTGCACCGAAATTCACTTGTAAGGCTTCGATTATATCGCCTCGTATCTTGAATTAAGACTGACTCTCCGCGTTCCTTTGCGATCTATTTATACCCCGATCTGTGTTCTAGAACATTTTCGTACAATCGACTCACTGCCTGTACTGCCATGAATATTCCAGAAGCTACTTGAGATACTCAGTACTGCTACGCGCCGCTAGATGGCGTTAGTCTCGAACGTATTAGAAGTCAGTCGAACTTTCTCGATATACTCAGTACTGTTACTCGCCGCCAGGTGGCATTAGTGTCTCGAACATTCTAGATGTCGGTTAAAGTTTCTCGACGTACATGACGTCATCAAAGTTTAGAGGAGCTTATGGCGAAATAATAATAGCTACACGGGTTGATCTGCAAATTGTTGCTTAAGCTTGAAGAGCCATCTGTGGATGGGTAACAACTAACTTGAGATTCCTCTGTGCGTCGGAAAGCACGTCTATACCTTAGTTACGATTTACGGGTAACCAGAAGCTGGAAAATCTGACAAGTCTTGCCAAGGGTATCGCGTTTCTCAGTTATTAGGTTTTGGGAATAAGCGGAACAGGGTGTAAAGTCCCGCAATCCCATTGAAAGGGGAGGATCCTCCGACCCGACAGGCGTTTTGTCTGGTGGGCAACTGCCCGATGTTTGTGATCGGGTGATTTGTATGTATGCTAATTGTGCGGTAAACTCTGCTTGCGCGATACAGGATTTCTAAAGTTTTTAGTTTGTATGTAGCGAGATAGATGTCGCTACAAGGTTGTAGAGGTCAGGTAAGCAGTGGCTTCATGTTAACCTAGTACTCAGCTGTACCGGTCAGACTAGAAGCGTATCCTAACATAGTTCCGATAAGCCTAAGTAGGTGACGGCACTGAAGAAATTTGTTTTAAGATAAGCACCGTAAAGGGGGCTTGGGCTAGCCACGTCTGCCGCGTGCCCAATGAATTGTGGGCCAAATTCACCTCTCTCTGGAGCCTTTGCTATGTAGCATGCCAGTAGGTATTATTTTTATTTTATTTTAATAAGTACAGAGACAGACTAAGACATTTAGTACAGATAAAACAATATACATTACATAAATCTGAGGTCCAGTTATTACTGTACACAACATTCGTTGTTTAATATACTTCATTAGTGACGGTTGGGTTCTGTTAATATAAAGTTTAAAGTTACTAAATGATAATTATGGTTGTAATTACATTTTATACAGCAAGTTTCTAAATTCGTTAAAACTGTTCAAAAACAAATCTAAATTAGAGCATTGGTATGTAAAGGACCACAAAAATGGATCCGAAATATTACCAATTTATAAGGCGAATTGAAAAGGTGGTTTTTATTTTCAGTGGACTGTAGGATGGCGGTGTTCGCCTTGAAACAATTGATTGGGGAACGGGGGATCAGTGGTAGGGATATGAGTGGTGCACGCTCTATCTCCTGGTCTTCGTCTCGCGACACGTTGGCGCAGGAACTTGGCGGCGACACGGCGTTACTGCTTCGAAGCACTGATTTCTATCACAGGAATGTCTCAGGCACTGGATCACTGTTCACCTTAGTTCTATCAGTTTGCGGGAGCATATTTGAGCGAATAAAGCATGCGGAGCATACATTTGGCAGGCGTGCTTTGCGGTGAGGAGCGGTAAAGTTTTTGAGAAGGTTCTAGAGCGCCCGCTCTGACAAGTATGTCACAAACGAATAAACCATAGATTAGCGTTAATAAATATTACGCCGAGAGATGGCGTTACCAAGCATATTACATTATATTGAATACACGTTCTAGACAACGGATTGTTTTCAGAAACATTATTGTTACTAGAGGGAATACTGATCAATTGTGGAGTGCGCACAGATCGAGTTGATATTTTAAAGTTTATCTGACCAAGTAATTGAATATCAAAGGAGCCATTAACAATTTTATGCAGTATACTTAAATCACCAACCCATCTCCTTTTCTCTAGACTCTTGATTAGTAAAGCACCTGTATTGTTTGTAGTTGTAACCAATTTTTACTACGAACCTCATCTTGTAAGTTGCCGTGGAAGCTTATAATACCACATCCATGTTAATTCTCCGGTAGCAGTTCAAAGTGGCCATTACAGAGATCTCGCAGGGAAATTGCTTTCTTGAGCGCTCTTCATTTCTTGTGTAAATTTTATTTTTTAACCGTTCGCTTTCCCCTGGTCCGTTTATGTAGCTGTTTACTCTTTTAAAAGCCTTCACCTACTAATAATGCTTTGAATATGTAATGGGAAGTATGTTTTTGCGGCGATTAAAAGCTGGATTATATGGAAGTGATGATTTTATGGCTTGCTGTCGTTGTGTTCTAACTCAAAACTACTAAACTGATTTTAAAACTCTTTTGTTACAAACAGACCAACTAAAAAGAGAGAAATGAAAAATGTAACAAAAAAGTAAACCAACTTCCAAGAAACATTACAAAGTGAAAAATAATGTTATTTTCGGAAGTCGGTGCCACAAACGAAAATACAAAACCAGAGCCACTATCAGAATTAAAGTTGTTTTACACTTTGCAATGTTTTTTCGGAAATCGATTTACTTTTTTGATAAAAAGTTTTTTTTATGCCTGTTCATTCAATGTGATACATTTACGATGTAAATCGTTTAACCCTGTTACTATTGATCTAAGTGTTTACATTGCTCAAACGTTAAAAGCAGTTACCTACTTTGAAATTGCATTAATACATATCCGATAAATTAGGTCAATATATTTTGTTAAAAACTTTTTGCAAAAAATAAAACCGACTTCCATATCAAAACACTACAAAGCCAAAAATAATTTTAATTTCGGTAGTCGGTGTTATTGGTTTTGTATTTTCTTTTTTTCACACCGCCTTCCGAAATTAAAATTATTTTTGGCTTTGTAGTGTTTTGATATGGAAGTCGGTTTTATTTTTTGCAAAATAGTTTTTATTTTTGCGCTTTTTAGTGGGTCAGTTTGTAATTAATCTAGTTACAAAAGCCAAAATGTCAACTACTTATCACCTTCACCAGCAGAGTAAACGAAAAGATCGTCAATGTAAATATTTTTTTCAGACTTTTGTCTAGTTTTCAGAAACGGTTTGTTCGATTTCGATAAAATTTTCATGGGACTATTTGAAAAGTATACCCTTTCCAACAAAAAAATAATCTTTCAAATCGGTTGGCAATCGGTTGGAGCTATGCCTGAACAAACATAAAAAAAAACAAACAAAGATCCGAATTGAGATCCTCCTCATTTTATAGAAGTCGGTTAAAAATGGTGTTTGTCACCTTTAATTTTTTTCCTCACCAAAAGCCACTTAAAATTCTTATTAATTTTAATTAATATTCCCTGTATTTCCTAATAGCTATAAACTGGGGGTCTTTAAGTCAAGAGTAAATAGATTATAAAAAAATATACTCAATTAACATGTTTACAGAAAAAGTAAATATACAACGTGTAACGGAGACCCCATATCTATCCAAAAGGACTGAAGACAATATCTGGTATGGAGTCTCTATGCAAAGTTTCAGCTCAAAATAAGTGACTCACAGAATTGACCCCAAATTATTGGTTTCGTATGTTTCTTGAATACCAATAATAACAAACGTGTCACCTCACTATGAGGGTCATCACTTTCCACGTCACTTGCCAATAAAACGATAATTCTCTTCATTCTTCTTAATATGAAAAATTCGGTCTCTGGTATCAATGTATTTAAATTTCTAACAAGCTCCACACATGTAGACATAGGATTACAAAACCCTTGCTATATCGTTTGTTATCATCCAAAGAAGCTGTGCACTTGGTATGTATGTATACCTTTAAATTATACGTTGTATAATATAATAGTTCTTAAAGGGCTTGATTTTTTTTTTATTTTTTTTAGTGATAATAGGTTCGCGTTTGACCACCACCTCACCTGATGGTAAGTGATGATGTGGTCGAAGATGGAGCATGCTTGCCTAGAAGGTAAAATAATGTAATATAAGAAGGTAACAATGGTAAAATGGTGATTTATCTTAAATTCAATAGCTGTAAAATATAATGCTTACTGTAATGTAGCGACCTGCCTGATGTAGGTTTATAAAAACCTGTGTTTCAGGCCATCACTTTACATCGATAATATGAATAGAAAACAATAAATTAAATAATCGCTAATTTAAAAAGAAGATACAATAATTACAGTGACTAATGGATTAGGAACTAACACTAAATTATTTCAAGATTTCTAGTAGTTTTTCCTTTCAGTTTCATTACTTTTAGGAATAGAATCTATACGTGTGTGATATCTACTGACAAGTCTTTAAAAAATTGAGGTTTCTAAAACCACTATATACTTATCTTCTTGTGATGGTTTTCCGATTCAAAATTAATAATAATATCAAGATCAAAGATATGACATTTTTCACATAGATGTAGAACTATAAAACGTCAAATACAAGTGCATCTTTTAAAGAACAATGGCAGCCACCCATACATTAATTTAGCTGAGATAAAATTTTTGCATCTTTAAATTAAAAATATCTTGTTTAACTCGGCGTCAACTTCTGAATTAGTTTGTTCAAGAATTTTTGTTCGAGAAGTCCGAGAATAATAGAAATTCAGTCATGAACTTTTGTAGGTTATGATGACATAGGTAGGCTTCTTGATTGCGTGTCCAGCCAAAATAAACGGTGTCTGGCTTGTCCGGCTTTTGTTAGGCTTTTTACATTTCGCAAATGAGCGAGCGCCGATGACTGATTATGACAATAATCAAAAAAGCTTGATTTTACATACTTTTTTTTTGACGTACCTATTAATACTGAGACACAAAATCCTCAATAATGTAGGGTGTGCGGCCTTTCTACCCAAATTTCCAGCCAAACAAGCTGGTCTGTCTGGCTATTAGGTTTGGCGACCTGGCAACCCTATTTATCGTAATTGCAATTCGAGGAAGTAAAAGGGTAATATTGCATTAGTATTTTCCTTACCCAGTTATTACAAAATGCAATGTCTTGTAAAAGGTAGGTAATCCCAGTGGTTATAAATACTCCTTGGTAGGCCTTACCTTAGGTATATATTTGGTATGTACAACAGGTCTGTCCGAGGCTGCCAATCACCGTCAGCATCGTTTTAAGTATTATAATAGTATTCTGGGATTTTATAAATACTTGCTAACTTTCAGATAAGTACTTATTTATAAAATCCTAGAGCGTTTGTGGGATATGTTGAGTAAGTTGGTAAGAACCAATGAAACAAGTTTATTTTACATTAATATTTATTCTTCGATATCCTCTCTTAAAATTATTTCATCCGGAAATTCTGCAGGTGCTGTAATATTTTGCTGATATCTGGCCTAAATACCAAACTAGCGTCATTACATGAGCGCAACATCCTACTGTGCACCGACCAACTAAGCAATTACAGCAGTACTCACTGATTCCTGTAAAGTGAAAACTAAAAAAAAAGGAAAACAATCGACAGCTTCACAAGGCACAATGTGCAAGCGTCTTTGACATGAACAATCAATAGTTGTCAAACCAAGTTGTATATTTTTTTTGACTTGGGATAATAGTCTTTTTGCCAGTCATTAACTAAAAGTAATTCATTTACTTTACACTACAATATTTTTACCACTCTACAAAGAACATTTCCACTTAATAAATAAACATGATTGTTAATTCATTTACTCCTTTTTGTTACAATAACAAACTAAAACTGATTTTATTACGATAATACTGTACTTACTGTCACTTGGCAGAATAAATACAAAATGGCATCACTAACTGTCAATGAAAAAATCAAATAACTTTTTATTTAAAATATTTTTTTATCCGGACTTAACTAGGTAATGTGATACTTTGAAAAAACGTAGAAAAATAATAGAACTGCCTTCATATATAAGTCACTTTTAGACGCTCAAATTAAAGTCAGCTAAGCTTTCGTCCTTGTTCTTTGTCATTTCCTATGGCAAAGAATAGGCATGAAATTCAATGGTTACTCTGTGAAAATAAAGTTTATTTCATTACATGTACTGTAAGACGACGGATTTGTATGCTATAAGTATTTTCAGTATGGCACCGCGTATTTACAGCCAGTACCGAAGTCTATATAGTAGAAACTCCATGCATCGATATCGATGTGTTAAAAAATAAATTAAAAAGATTCCTGCTTTATAAATGTTATTATACTATTCAGGACTACTTAAGAGAGCATGTAAGGACATATGATAATCCCATAAATAATGCTGTTGGCGTGATATGATGACATTGCATAAATTTAAATATTGACATTGTTATACAACGTGTAATTTAAAGGGTATACACATACCGAGTGCACGGCTTCTTTGGATGATAACAAACAATATGGCAAGGGTTTTCTAATCCTATGTCTACATGTGTGAAGCATAGTAGAAATTTCAATACATTGCAATACCATGCATTGCATGCAATTGCATTTCAATACCATGCAGAGGCCGATTAAGAAGAACGAAGAGAATTATCGTTTTATTGGCAAGTGATGTGGAAAGTGATGACCCTCATAGTGCTGTGACACGTTTGTTATTACTGGTCTTCAAGAAACATATGAAACCAGTAATTTGGGGTCAATTCTGTGAGTCACTTATTTTGAGCTGAAACTTTGCATAAAGACTCCATACGAGATGTTGTCTTCAGTCCTTTTGGATATCTATCCAAAAGGACTGAAGACAACATTAGAAACCCCATATCTATGGGGTTTCCGTTACACGTTGTATATTACTTTAATATTTATTTACAAATAATACATAATTATGTCTTGACATTCTCGTTTAATACTGTATTACATTTTAATACTTTAAGTGACATTATGAGTATTATTGTTTTTTATTACTTTCTAGTGTTTTATTATTGTATTAGTGTAATTATGTTGTAATTGCTTGAGATTTGCATGCCGCAAGGCGTGCTTGAACTGTGCTCTATTTCTTTTAACAACTTTATACCCATAACCTATGGGTTATGGGTATGTTTAGCAAAATATGATTAGCAAATAAATGAAATTTGAATTTGAAGACATTGCTTCTAACCAAATTTCATGATTTAGGTCAACGGTAAGTAACCGATGTCCGGCCATCGTAGGCGCGGGCTTGCCGACAGCAAGCAAAGGTAGCTTACCGTCCGGGAAGAACCAGGCTCACGGCAACGGCGCGTCGTGTTCCACGCGCATCTCAAAGAGTCGTCAGCACCGTGGCCCCGGAACGCAAGTGCAGGTGATGGAACTGGGTGGGTTTTTAGCCAATAGAAGTCTAACACTCCCTTTCGCTCCACCCAGCGACCCCAGCGTGGGAGAAGGCATTCGATGATTTTCTCTCCCGAAACAAAAAATAATTGGCCAAGTGCGAGTCAGACTCGCCCATGAAGGGTTCCGTAGTAACTATGCCAAATAACTTTGTTTTTCATAGTGTTTGTATGAATTACAAAGTTATATTTGCGGTTTTAGAAAATATAGTATATCTCAAAAACTGCTGACTCGATCTCATTCATATTCATTTTCGTTGAAAGTTTTCATTAATATATACAGCATATATATTTTTATTAGATTTTTCCCTCCATTATTATAGAAGTTAGAGGAGGGGCGGGGACCTATATTTTAATACTCAATAATTTTATTGCATTCCATATCATTTAAACAATTGACTTTATGAAAAAGTGGCTTTAGAAACCTCGATGTCATTTTCAAAGACCTGTCTGTATATACCACACACACATGGGTTTAATGAACAAAAAATATTTTCAGTTTCAGTTCTATGTATGGAGGGGTCTTAATTTTTAATATTTTTTTCTTAAAATCGTAAAGCGGGTTACAGAATACATCTACGTACCAAGTTTCACATATATAGTCTTAATAGTTTGGGAATAAAATGGCTGTGACATACGGACGGACGGACAGACAGACATGACGAAACTATAAGGGTTCCGTTTTTTGCTATTTGGCTACGGATCCCGAAAAAAGTCAATGGGAAGTATTAGTATTTCCTTACCTTGTGAAATCGCTAAACAAAATGGTAATAAAATACATATTTTAATAGATAATATACTTAGAATTTAGATTTTTTACATCTCAAAGAGACCGTAGACTCGAGTATCTGATATTTTTAATTCAAAACTTAAATCCATTTCTGAAAAATGCCGTAACTATAAATCTCAACTCTAGTCCAATAAAAAATAATGGAATCTAACAGCAACGCATTCCACGTTATTACATTTTCGTCATAATTGGCATTGGAGTATATTGTAATACAGTTACTAAAAATAACTCAGGTCTTAAAAGACTGGATATTTTTGGTTTTAATCTCCCATTTAAAAAAAAGAACTTCGATATTCGGACTTCTTTGCAAAATACATAAGGAACAAAATCAATACCATTTCTATGAAATTTCATGCAATTATGAACATTACCGTTTTAAAAATAGACTTTATATTTCTTCGCTTAATTTCGCTAATCCCTGACAGCGTAGGAAGATTTGCTGAGGTAAATCGTTATTTTTCAAACTTATATTTTAAATTGTAAGCTCTTTACAGTTTGTGATGAACAGATTATTCATCGTCTTCTTCCTTCCCTTATCCCAAATTACTTGGGTCTGGCGTAATACGTTTTTACTCCATTTTACCCTATTCCTTTCTCTTTCATTTTCATAACAGATTTATCGGTATATTTTTTGCAATGAAATATAAAAATCCACGAATTGCGATTCAGTAGGTACATTCATCACCCCTTTGACTAGTTCTATCTATAGGCCACAAAGTAGTGAGTTGATAGAATGCTCATACTTTAGTGTATTTTTCGACTTGTGTGAAATACTAGAAAAAAGGTGTTGTATGCACATCCGTTGAGATCTACAGATTATTGCCGTTTTGGGTCTTGATAAATGATCGGCACAATAAAAGAGTGATCTACACCCAGCAGTGAGAAAAATCTGACCGTTTTCGTGGTTCGTGAATGACGATAATAACGATAAATAGGTGACATTGTAATCATCATCATCGTCATTCACATTTATCTTCTTATAATATTATAAGATAAGATAAGATAAGATTTCTTTATTTGCTCCAAACATGTGTACACATACAGAATAAAAACGCATGTGAGATAACATAAAAATGAAAATAACGTTCAGACATGTTTGCCTATACGATGGCGTGCAAATGTTTTAAATAATTAATTTGACAATTTTAATTTAAACCCAATAATATAAATTAATACAGATTAGCAATAATTAAAAAAATAAATTTCAAAACTATAACTACATCACAAAAATAAAAATATTATATGTCAAATTATACACAACAAAACGAAACAAAAGTAAAAAAAATATCATATGTCAAAAGTAAATAATAAAATAAAGTCAAATTGTACATGTCAAAACTAAAAATAAAAATTTTAATATCAGAAGTATACATGTCAAGATTAATAAAATACAATATTAATTCAATAAATCTATGTAACAGTAAATTGTTCTGCAAGATATTCATTAATATGATAATAAGCTTTATCGGTTAGGAATGTTTTAAGTTGTTTTTTCAGTTCATTATTATTAAGCTCCCTCCAACTTTTAGGTAACTTATTATAAATCACGGGAGCCATGCAGAAAACACTTTTGCGCATAAGTGCAGTCCTATTATAAATGTAATGCGTATGGATGTTTGTTACACTATCACGCAAAAACTACTGAACGGATCTGAATGAAAGTAAGTAGATTGATGACATCTTGGAATAACACATAGACTACTTATCCCGGAATGCCCATGGAATCTGAATTTATGCGGGGAAAACCCTCCCATGCAAACGGGCAGAAACGAATATTATATAAAACACTAGTAGACGCGCAAGGATTCGCTTCCGTGGACTTTATCACGATAAAAATATAACCTCCTTATTTTGCAGTTGGGTGAATCCTACAGTTTTTCTCCGGCTTCAAGCTATTTCCATACCAAATTGTATCCAAATTCACCTAGTACTTTCGAAGATTAGCGTGTATAAACAAACAAACAAACTTTTCCGCTTAACAATATTAAGTAAACATTGATTTTCTCCACCAAATAAATAAATATATAAAAAAAATATTAACGAGCACAGCAATATGTTACTTGTCGTTTGCACAGCATGACAATTCTCAGATTTGAAATAGGTGTCTTTCACACAGTTCTTTTGAAACCACAACGAGGAGGATATTAAAATATTCAACTTTGTGGGTAATTGAAGAAGAATGTAGTTTTATATTCTTTCTCCTCTTAGGTTATGATGAGCCTGGCATGGTCGTGCGATTAAAATGCTCACAAATAAATAAAGAAAAAGAAAGATAGTTCTCATCCAATCGTGTTCAAAAGCACTATTACTAATATTTTCCCCGTAGCCCGTATTTTTGCATATTATCTTATTTATATTATTGATTATTTATTGATTATTGAATTATTAAATAAAAACACTCCTTTTCATATCTACTCCCGCTATTTCATATCGTGTGGACGGAAAATGAAATTATACTGGATAGGTCACATTCCTTGCAGCTTTGGTAACGTTGTTCAAGTCATTTAAGGTGGAGAAGCTCGGACGCTTAGACTACCCAGGACACTCTGTCCGTCTATCTACTCTGTGAGATAGATCCTATTTCTGACTGTCGGAACTAACGTAGCGTGGAAATGTGGCTGTCAGTTTGTTTCAGCGTTGTTTCGTTAAAACAGTGTGCTATGGAGTATAAGATTTGTTTTGCTGGATATATTTGGTGTTGGCTTTGGCACAATTTTGCTGGCTAGCTATTACATGACGTTTAGTTAGGAAAAGTTATTGGCCAACGTAATATTATACAATAGTTGTTCCATAATTGCGTGTTCCTGATAAACAGTAAAGAAAATTAGATGTAGAATAAGAACTTACCAAATTTTATTGAGGTCCGTTCAGAAGTTTTCGCGTGAAAGAGCAACAAACATACATACATTCGCACAAACTGTCGCATTTATTATTAGTAGGATAGTAGGATTGCTCAGTTCATTCTCCATGTCACTCGCACGGATATTTGCGTCAATTGGGCCATCGTTATTATTAATAATTAACCACATGATCAAACGTTATCGTGCTGTTTCACCGCCTGGCTGTAATTAACAATAATTCACATGTATATTATAGTTGATATTATGTATAGTAACAGTGGTCCCATTGTGAAAGTGAATATTAATTTAATTATATAAGTACCTACCATCACTATAGATAATTGTTTCATTGTGCTCTGGATGACTGACAAATGTATTTAAATGATCTTTATCGCACTCATAATACAGTAAATATTCTTAGTGTGGGACACGGATTAAAAACAAAACCGAACACAGGTGACCGAGTGGTTGGTTGGTTGGTGGTGGAGTGGTTGTGGATGCTAGCGAAGGAGGAGGCCGAACGCGCGAGGGAGAGGCAACTCTCTTTCTCGCGCCCCAGCCGCCGCGGGAGACGCCCCGGGCGTCGGGGATCGCGAGCCGATTTCCGGCCACCGTAGGCGCGGGCCTGCGGACGGCGAGCAGGGGTCGCTCACCGTCCGGTAAGGACCAGGCCCGTGTCGGCGGCGCGTCGTGTTCCACGCGCGCCTCAAAGAGCTGTCAACACCAGCGACGGGGCCTCATAGGGCCATTGCCTGCCGGGGTTTTGCGGGAAAGTTCTGCCGAGTTACCGCGGCCCCGGAAATTTACGGCAGCCGAAGGAACAGGGTGGGTTTTTAGTCAGTAGAAATCTGACACACCCTTCCGCTTGACCCAGAGCGGACGAAGTCATTCGATGATTTTCCCACCCCAAAAAAAAATAAATAAAGGTAACCGAGTGGTTACAATCACGACTTGAGAATTATAGGCCGTGGATTCGAAGTCGGCAGTCACATTATGTAATACTCATCATGAGCACTGCTCTTAAAATCGTAAAGAAAAACATCGCGAGGAATCCGGAATATCACATCCACCTATTTGCAACAGAGAACGCATGGTTGATTATGATACATTCTCTGTCATAAAGAAAAGGTCTGTGTAGTGAGAACATCATAGGATGATTACGTTAGTACACTTTGCAAACATGTATATTTTAAGATAGATAGATTTATTTATTTATTTATTTATTTAGGGACAAATAACAGTTACATAATAAAAACATATTAACTAAAATTCGTATAACTAATTAAACAATTATGCAACCCACACCATTGTCCACAGGTTAACAAAAGAAATGAAAGTTACAATGACACATTATAGCTAAAAACGAAATAGTTAAAATAACATTATCTAACAAATCCGTAACTGATTAACATATTATTAAATTAAATAGTTAAATCTCAGACAAGAGTTTACAAGCTTCTACTTTTAATTGCTTATTAGATAGACAAAATATATATATAGATAGACCTATCTCAGTAATATATCCCAGTAGCTAACAAAACTGAAGTAAAAAGACAGGTACGAGGATCCATTCTCCGTATTTTAATAAAGCTAGACCCTTTTTCGGATTGACCTTTAAACAAAACCTGCTTCTATTTTCAGTTTTAAAAAACTTTTCTAAAAACCTTCCCAAAACACCTGTAACACCAACAATGGAGATACTAAAAATTTATAAAATCGTTAACGCCCCACTGTTTAGCGCGTAAACAAAACTGTGTAAATTACGTATTTTTACGTAAAACTTTTAATGGAATAACATAGCAGTGACCCTGGCCGGTCACAAACTTTTATTAGGGACTCCTACGCTGTTGGCTGAACAAAATTGTTTGATTACGTGCAGGACTTGTGGATAGTTGGGGGACTTTTAAGACAGTTTAACTTGATGGGATAAGCAAAGGAATAAGGAAATATTAGGCGAAAATCGGAATCTGTGTTTCCCGATAGCTATAACCTGTTGGGGTTAAGCCAAGAGTGAATAGGTTACTTCTAGGTAAGCGTGCTTCATCATCGACCACGTCGTCGCTTGCGTTTTTCAGGTGATATGGTGCTCAAGCGCGAGCTTATTACTAATAAAAAAATGTGACTTACTTATTAAAGAATTTCATAACTTTTTCCCCAAAAGGTGAAGTTCAATAAAGTATTTAGTTAATAATTGCAAATAAACATACAGTTACAGGCATAACTTATTACTAATAGATGGATGAATGGAATGGATGGATGGATGGAAATCCTGTTATGGCGCAGAAAATGAACTTAAGCCTAAGCAAACCATATAAATACGCAGATAGATACATAGCAGTATCTATCTAACTATAACAGAGTCCGATTGTTATAGTTAGATAGATACAGTCTTCATTACACTATTACAGATTTAAATAAGAATCTTTCTACACCACACTAGGAATTTCTCCTGTACCGCGAGTGTCTTTTTATCAACACCTAGACCGAAACAACTATGGGAGCTCTTATCACTAAAAGCGATCTTTTACAAACAACCTTTGGATGGATTTGACGCAGGAGTATATAAATACGTAGGTAGTATGAGGTGTAGGTGCTATTCACTTTTATAAAATACACAACAAATAAATTACATACCCAATACATAATTATATCTATACTTAAATTATACAGGGGAAAAGTTTGTTTAAACAAGCTAATATGCAAAAGTTTTGGGTGGATTTAGATAGAATTTGACAAGGAAGTAGCTTAAAACTTGAGGCAGTTTGCAGGATTTTTTATCCGACGGCAAATGAAGAAGGGTTATGTTTTTATCGTGATTAAGTCCACGAGAGCGAAGGCCCGCGGAACTGATAATATAGTCATATTTTATATATTTTTGAAAGAAGGAAGTTTGGGGCTTGTCTTATTGACAGGAGTAGAGTATTTTATAACCATATTGCTTGAGCCGCGAAAGACTTACCAAAGAAATTGGTGGAATGACTCGGTATTTTCAATTCAGAAAATACAATTAAAACTTTCTTAATTGAAAATACTATTACGAGCTAGGATTCGGGATAGAAATAATTAACACCAATTAAACCAAAATTAAAACTTTAAAACATACGCGTAAAATATTTTTTTTTACAGTTATTTACACAACAATAATTCTCACTTAACACTTAAATTGCACTGAAATTCACTCGTAGAGTTCCGATTATATCGCCTCGTATTTTGGGATAAGAAAGACTCTCCGCGTTCCTTTGCGAGCTATTTATACCGTGATGTAAGTGTTCCAGAAAATTCATGTACAATCTACTCACTGCACATCCGCCCCAGACAAAAGTTACATTCTTACCATTGTATTCTCATTAATCATCTATTTACTTCATTTAAACCGGTAACTTTGTCTATTGTAAAAGCAAGAAACCCATGTATAACATTACATACTATTTATCATTTAAGCTAGACCAATAACTTTGTCTAAGCAAATGACTTTCTTAGAAAACCAATAAGTAATGTGTTAGTTATATAGTATACATGTAATAAACATAAATAAGAAGTTAATAGTAGTATAATTTTCTCTTTTTTCTGCTACCTACTTTCTTATTCATTGTAACTACTTTAAAAAAAAATTGTCTGTTATTCTTTTGGTTTTTCATTTAATTTCAATCCTTAGTTGTTTTCCTTCTAACATCTACTGTTCTAAACTTCCTTAGAATATCCCCAAAATACTCAGTTGATTCTTGTCACATTCCAGGAGCGGTTTGGTCAACTTTTTCAATATGATGACCCGCGGAGCTACTGTACGTGACATGAATATCAAACTGAATGCTGCACTGAAGGAGCTTGAGGTCTCAAAGAAGACCTGCAATGACCTGCTGCAAGTGTGGCGTGGTGGTTTAGGAGGTGGAATAAAAAAACTAATAGACCACAGGTTTACAGCATTTATTTTGAAGGGGGGTGGGTTCAGTTCACAAGATTCTCCACTGGTCCATGGATTAAGTGAGGTACTGCCCTGGGCTCAGGCCGCGACGCACGCAGACCAGCGGGCCGACCCCGTAGCAGGCAACTCGCGCGCAGACGGGCGCAGAGGTTATGCGGGCAGGCCACGCAATAGCGCGCAGACGGGCGCAGAGGTTATTCGGGCAGGCCACGCAATAGCACGCAGACAGTCACAGAGGCAGCGTGACACCCGTCGAGCGGCGGACGTAGAGGTGGTTGATAGTAGAAATGAAGAAGGAGAAAAAAAAACCCTGGAATCAACACGAAGGGTGCTTCCGTAAGCGTGGTGCCAGGAATCGCGAGCGCCAGCGATGCGTGCGTCTCCCAGCCGTGAACCCAAAGAACAGTACCCGGGAAACGGATGGAAAACTCACCATCGCGGCGGTTCACAAAGATTATAGATAAGCGCAAGCATGCCGCGTGCAACGATGTAAAAGATAACCGCGTGACAAAGCGTTTAAGCTCGTAGCTGCTATGACACAGCAGGAAAGGGATGCTGCGGCCTGCTTACGCTTCACAAATTTAGCAACACCAGTGGAAAACAGATGACAATGAAATAATACAGTTACATTCCAGACAGAAGCCATCTTGACAACCGGGCAATTATATTAATTTACAAACGCTGCAGATTATGGTGAAATAAGAGGATTACGATTTGGCAAGATGGAGAGAAAATGGCAGATACGATGAGCACTTACCCTTGGGCACAGAGGGGTCTCTATATTAGTTACTTGCAGCTGTAGGCGGTGAATAGAACTCAGCGAACCAGAGGTTAGAATTTATAGCCGGTCACTGCATAAGTGTTGTCACTCCGTGAAACCATAGACATTAGAGATTAGTGTGGTAGTCGACTTCTAGTTTAATCGACTACAACGCTACACAAGAAAGAGAAGAAAGCGAGGTGGAAGTCAGGAAGTTAGTCAACAAAAACACAGAACTGAAGAGACAGCTCGTGGAACTTCACACCCAGCACATGGACATACTGGACCAGCATCACCATCTCCGCAATCTAATGTCTGAATTTCAAGAATACAGTGACACACATGATCAGGCACTGAAACGTATATCAAGACTTGAAGCGGAATTATACAAGGCTCATAGCACAATATCTAATATAGAAACCTTGAGAGCCAGTGAACAATTGGCCAACACAAACAGCCTTTTCGACGAGCTGGTGGGTAGTGGATCCGGACTAGACTATAAGAAGCCCACCTGTACCATAGACTTAACTGGGGACGATACATTAACAAACTGTCCTGTTTTAGGTAGTCACAACAAAATAAGGAAGTATATTAAAATTAATAGAAACATTAAAAAGTACAAGAAACTTTTAAAATCAAGAAGTGTGTATAAATATAACATTGAACTTAGAAAGCAGCGTGTTATCCTAAACAATCAATTAAAGGAATGTAGTTGCATGCTGGATAGTCAAAGAAAAATGTATGATATTGACATAAATAACCTTCAGAAGGAATTATTGAGTAGGGAAAATACACTAAGGGATATTTTTTGTAAGTATGAGTCTAGCCAAAAAATGTTAAATGAGCGCATGCAGGAGGCCTGTGACCTGGTGGACTTGGTAAAGCACAATGCAGAGAGGTATGAGTTATTGACTAATGACCTCACCTGTAGTTGTGCTTCAAATCACCCGGCCATCATGTTACCACAGATTATTCCTGCATCCTCACACATTTTACCTCATACTTTGGAAACCACAAGCCTAGCTCAAAGTAACATTTTAGTTTATTCAGATAGATTAGGCACAGGTTTTGGCTCACTATTAAATAATTATTGTGATCATATTATAGTAAGTCATTGCTACCATAACCTGCCTTTCACTGAGCTTATTCATAAAATTAAACAATCAAAATTGAATGAGCAGACTAGAGTCATTCTTTTATTTGGAAACAGCCTTAATGTGACAAAACAGGACATTGTTAATGGTATTGGCACCCTTCTTAAATTAAAATTAGGCAAACTAAGTTTATGTGCACTGCCTTATTCTAATAATTTGACATGTATAGAAAATGAATATATTTTTAGCCTTAATAATTTGATGCATTTGTTAGTATGCCGATGACGGCATACTAACAAATGCTTCAAATTATTGACCATTAGTGAATTAGATTAAGACAATTAGTGACCATTTATTGTATTTTGATACTAACAATTTTGTTAGAGATTTTGATTTAATTCGGGAACATATGTATCTTCCCAAAGAAAGTCGACATTTATTGGCTAATTTGTTAGCGTACAATATACCCTCATATATTGATAATTTTACTGATCCTAGGTTAAGTGAATATTCAGTATTATCTAGGGTACCTAATAATCTGAAATTAATTATTGCGTTGACAGTTTACATAACTCAACCAATTGCTTGGTTGCAAACAATTTTACTACTGAGAATTTAAATTAGAAATTTTGACAACAGAGGGAATCTCTAGCAGTAATGAACTTTTAAACTGCAAAGAGGACACAAATATAGTTTTAAAATCAATAAATACTATTAACCTGGTACATCAAAATATTCAAGGATTTTTAAACAAAGATTTAGAAGTTGAGTTTTTTCTTAATTTTAACAATATTGATATTCTTTGCCTAACTGAACATTGGCTTCAAAGCCATCAATTTATTTTCAATTATAATAATATAATTACCAGGTTGGTAGTTCTTTCAGCAGAGTGAATGCTATACATGGTGGCTCTTTAATATTAATAAGTAATAATCTTAAATTCAAGAACCGAATGGATATTGTGAGCCTCTCTGTTGAACGATCTATTGAAATAGCCTGTATTGAATTGGAGCAGTTTATTATATTAAGTGTGTACAGACCACCTTCAGGATTGTACGATTTTTTTGAAAAAGTAATGGATGAAGTTTTGTATAAAATCTGTAACGCGAGTAAAAATGTCATTGTTTGTGGTGATTTTAATGTTAATTTATTAGAAAATTCTGGTTTGAGCACTAACATTATTAGTTTATTCCAATCATACAATCTTGTAAACCTATTTATGGAGCCCACTAGAATAACTCCTACTAGTGCCACTTGCTTAGATAATATTTTTACGGATGTTGTACCGACTCACAAAAAAATAATTAATTTAATAGACTCTGATCATTGTGGGCAATTAATAACTTTACCAAAAAAAGTCAATAAAATGTTAAAAAAGAATACCACTGTAAATCCAAAAACTAAATATCGCCTGGAAGCATTCAAAACTAAACTCTTAAATAAAATGCCCTGTTTGTTAACTAATGAGGACCCTAATAAACATTATAATGATTTTTCCAAAATATATTGCCAACAATTTGATAACACATTTATTCCCAAAATTGCTTCAGTAAATAGTAACACTTCTTTCAGTGGCTGGGCCACCACTGGTATTTATAAAAGTCGAAATCGGCTTTATGAACTCTATGAGGAGCGGACTTACACTAACTCGGTAGAATTTAATTTATATGTTAAGAATTACTCTAAATTATTTAAAAAAGTCTGTTATATTGCCAAGTCTCGCTACTTGAGTTCTAAAATTAAAAATAGTAGTAATGTAATTAAAACGACTTGGGATATTATAAAAAGCGAAACGGGAAGGTCTTGCAACCGAAATAATGATTACACCCTCACTATTGATGATAATATAATAACATTAGATTCGCAAGTCGCCACAGAATTTGAAAATTTTTTCACTGACATTCCCGTATCGACAACCAAGTCGCTAAAATCATCTCCCATTGCTGCAGAAACATTACTTAAAAAAAATGTGCCAGTTTGTAGTTCAGAGTTTAAATTCCAACATCTTCTAATGACATCATCAAAACTTTTAATTCTTTGAATATTAAAAAGACTGCAGACCTGTGGGGTAATTCTGTTGAAGTTACTAAGTCAATTATACACATTATTGCTCCTACATTAGCTGTTATATTTAATAATTGTATTGATTGCGGTGAGTTTCCTGATCTAATGAAATATAGTAAAATAATCCCACTATTTAAATCGGGTAGTACATCTGACCCTACTAATTAAAGGCCTATTTCTGTACTGCCCACTTTCAGTATAATTTTTGAGAAAATTATTTTAATGCAGATGCAAAGATATTTTAATAAACACAAATTGCTACATAATAAACAATTTGGTTTTACAAAGGGTCGTTCAACAACTGCCGGCGTGTTGAACTTTTAGGACACATTTATAATGCATGGGAAAATAAGTGCAATGCGTTGGGCATTTTTTGCGATTTGTCTAAGGCATTTGACTGTGTTCCCCATGAGACATTAATCAGGAAACTGCACCACGACGGATTCCGGGACTCCTCTCTGAATCTTTTAAACTCATACTTGAGTGAAAGGATTCAGAGAGTCAATGTGAACGGCAAAAGATCGCCGGGATCTGTGGTCAAGATGGGGGTCCCCCAAGGCTCAATTTTAGGTCCCTTTTTGTTTCTTTTTTATATAAATGATTTGCCGTACCTGATCAAAAATCATGACATAGTGTTATTCGCTGACGATACTTCTCTTTTATTTAAAATTAAACGTCAACAGCAGGTTACTGAAGAAGTAAACAGAGCCCTTGCGACTGTAGTTAGCTGGTTTAATGTTAATAATCTTCTTCTTAATGAGAAAAAAACCAAATGCCTAAAATTTACGTTACCTCATGTTAGACAAGTGAATACTAGTATATCAATAAAGGGCGAAATATTGAAACCCGAAGATACCACAGTATTCTTGGGCATAACTTTGGATGCGAAGCTTCAGTGGGGCCCCCATATAGATAAATTGTCAAAAAAGTTAAGTTCTGCAGCATATGCCGTTAGAAAAATACGTGAATTAACTGATATCGAAACAGCACGTTTAGTCTACTTTAGTTACTTTCACAGTGTGATGTCATACGGCATTTTACTTTGGGGAAATGCTGCCGACATTCACACAATATTTGTATTACAAAAAAGGGCCATTCGTGCAATTTATAAATTAAATCCTAAGCACTCCTTAAGAGACAAATTTAAAGAGATTAATATTATGACTGTGCCATCTCAGTATATTTATGAGAATCTCTTGTATGCACACAAAAATATTAATCTGTTTAAAAAATACAGTGATATTCATAGTGTAAATACAAGGAACAAAGACACATATGTCATTCCTAAAACAAGGTTAAAAAAAAGGTGGTTCGTTTAGATGCCAATGTATACGTTTTTATAATAAAATTCCTAGCCATATTCAAGAACTAAGTATTAATAAATTCAAATTGTTTATAAAACGTAAGCTATGTCAGAAAGCTTTTTACAGTGTTAAAGATTATATTGAGGACAAGAAGGCTTGGGAATGATATGCTCCAGTGATATACGTGAGCCCTTTTTATTTTCTAATTTTTGATAGTTGATTTATTTTTTATTGATTAAAATACTTGTTTTGTTAAGTATTGTATATACCTATTTATTTTGTTTTTGTTTTTTTTTTTTATATAATTATTTCATTATTGTTAATGTGAGGACAATGTAGGTTATTCTTTCTTTGTTGTTTTTACTTTCACTATAATTTATTTAATGATGTCAGCAGTTTGAGTACTTGTGTGGCCTACCCAAATGTCCTTTGTTTTTTTTTTGTCAAATTGTTGAGCTCCTTAAGTTCTAAGTTGAGCTACATGATAACTGACAAATGCTTGCACTGTCTGGACAGGTCCGCTCAAACTTGCGTGGTTATTTCCTCAAAAAAATACCACAGACATGAACCTACATGCTTCTCATATACAAATACAAATTGTCTGGACTTTAAAAGAGACTATGACCTCTGAGTTTGTTTCGGTGTTTCTTCTCAGAGTATTCAGTTAGGAAATACCGGCCTCATCTAGCTAAACTTACACGCAAAAAAACATGACGTGTAAAAGTGTTATTTATAACCAATTTACAAAATAAATATTTCATTTCATTTCATTTCACTGCCAATACTGGTAAAAATGTTCTAGAAGCTTCTCGACATACTCAGTACTGCTACTCGCCGCCAGGTGGCGTTTGTGTGTCGAACGTTCTAGAAATCGATCTAAGTTTCTCGACGTACTAAGCGTTTGGCGTAACAATACGGTAATAAGTAGAAGAAAGTTAAATAAATAAAAAAAAACTATTTAAATTCGGCCAGGTGCAAGTTGAACTCGTACGTCGAGGGTTCCATATACACTTAATTAACTTATTAAACTGTATACACCGTGAAATTTTAATGGTTTTTTTCCCACAGCGAAATGGCTTTGTCTTGGTTGTTCGATCCCGAGCCCAGTGCAACGAAACTGGTTTGTCGAACTGTCCGCGAATACGCGGAGCTCTAACGTTGCTTTACAAAAAATATTTAATCTTATAATATACACACTTACCCAAGGCTGGTTGACGACAGCGAGGGACCTGTTCTCAGATCACGTCCGTGGTGTGTGTGCGTCAGTGTATTTGAGTGTGTAATGGTGTCAAGTGGTGTCACGGCGGTCACAAGTAGACGCAGGTCTTCACAGCGTGGTCCAGGCCGTGGTGGTGTAGTACAATTTCGCACCAGATTGTTTGCATGCAGCTACTTTTCACCAATTCACAAGGCCGGTTCAATCTAACCTCAATTCGGCGTTATTGTTCAAAAACACAAATTTATCCCAGGGTTTTATCCACACGAGATTACAAGGTCCAATGAATCGTTAATCGCAACCAACTTGTCGATAACAAACACGATTAACCCGGATTCACAATTACAAAATCAATAAATCAATCTCTCAACGCGCGGTTAGTTCCAACAAGAAAAAGTTATGTCAAGTGTCAAAGTCATAGATAATTGCCATACCAAAAAGATGCGTTCAGAAATACACGTATGGGACGGAACATTGGTGATACAATCGTTTACACATTCGAACATGCTGGTCATTATTTAATTATTCAATTTATTAATTTCTACAATTTTAATGATTTATATTCCGATTTAATTTATTGATTATATTGATATTAATATATATGCATATTATCCACGCATAATTCAATCTTTTGTCGTTCAAGCGGTGTTAGCTAAAATGTTTTGCGCGTGTGTATTGCACGTTCGAGCGTGTGACATCCATGGACTGCAGCTGAAAATCAGCGTTAGGTGATAATATTTAGGATTGCCACCTGACATTATGCTGAGCTGCGGCCGTTTTGGCACAACGATGTTTTTTTATTTTTTAATGTTTTCCATAATGTGTTTTATATGTGCCAATAAACGCAATTTTCTTTCTTTTAAAAACAAATAAAATATTAGAAACAAAAAATGGCAGATTAACCATTGGGAAAACAAAACTGGAAAGCGACCACGAATCAATAGTAATCCTCCGGATACCTACGTTGACCCGCGGGCTTTTCAATCAGCTGATAACTTATTCTTGACAATAATAAGCTTTACCCAAAAAGTTATTCAAATTTTTCCTTCATACTTTTACGGGCTTAGGACCGTCATAAATACTTTTTAGCTGAAATTTACTGAACACAAAATTAAATAAAAACAAGTTTATCATCTAAGAAAAATAATTTTCTGAATTAGAGACCTAAAAATGTATTTGAGGCGTATTTAAAAACTTTGAATCAACTGATTTACAATAATTTTAATTAACTTAACTACTTTAAAATGTTAATTATTTACAAAAGTACGAGTAGGTACTTACCTACACTTGGTACTACACCCGGTAACAGAGTAATTGTTCGAAGTGAAAGCCACTATGTTGAATTCACAATTGAGCACCCCTAAGACGACCTGTCTTTCAATTTTATTAAGGTGTCTCTGTCACTTACGATATTGAAAGCGTCCGCTGTCGCAGTTATTAACGCGTCGCGAGTTTCATGTTCCTAAATGATACGGATGCAGTCTTTCAGAGTTGAGCAGTTTCCAGACGTTGTATTGGCTTACGCCAAACCTAGCCGCAGCCTTACGAGTACTTCGCCGAGGATCCCGTTCAACGCACTCGATGATTTCTTCGTTGAGCTTTGGCAAAATAACGGCCGATCGACCTCTGCCCTGCGCATGTGCTGGTGTCTGGAACTGCCCATGATCTAGTAGCCACTGTGTCACCGCTACGATTTTTCGGGCTGATGGGACTGGGGTTTCAGAACCCCGCGAAGACAAGAAGTGTTGCGGCTCCGCTTAAAGTCGCGGGGTAGCATGGGAGTCATAATCAGCTCTAGCATACAGTTGCACCATAGCAATGTACTCCAAATTGCAATAATTGTAATGACGATCCATTGCACTGATAAAGCGCGCTGCGCGTACGACATTCGCGGGAAGACTAAGTTCGCCGCAACACTAATGCAATAGGAAGGCGGCGCACGGCTTCGTTTGTAATTGTTGTTAGTTTGTAGTTTATGTCGTATCACTACACACGAGAGCTTAGTTTTCTTTGAACATTTAAATCGGTCTTTTCTTTGTCGGCTCCGCAGCTGTTATTTGTGTTGTTGCGTGTAAACTAGTTTATGCCGTATCACCACGTGCGAGAGTTTATTTTGCTTAGAACATTTTTATGCACAGCTGTTCCCTTTGTCGACGGCACGTGCGATTTTAGTAGTACCTACAAGTTATCTCTAGTGTTACTATTGATTCTCACGTTTTTGAGTTGATGAATATTTTTTAATTATTTTAAAACCAAAACATCCTTTTACTCTATGCTTCGAAAGTACTCCTAAAATTTCTCAGTGTATTTAAGTCTTTCAGAATGTTTCCTTACATGAACTTACTGTGTTAAAGGACATTACTTTTGCCAAATTTCATGATTCTTGGTAAATAAGAAGTATCCAAAAGTTTTAATTCCGTTGTGTAATCGCAATGAATATGAAATCTGGGGGCACGGTAGCGCCTTGACTAAGGTTATTCAGTGTGATGAGCCCCTTCTCTTGATGTATATGAAATTAGAGTCTGTAGTATATAATGTCTTTTTTTTTTTAACGTGGTAAAATCATCAGATGAGTCCTTCCGCCCCGGGCAGGGCCGGAAGGACTGTCAGACTTGTACTGATTAAAATCCACGGTATTCCTTCAATAGCCCTTTACGTAGAGAGAGAGAGAGAGAGAGAGAGATCTTTATTTGTTTAAACATGGTATACATACAAGAGCATGCAAGATATTATTTTGTTTGAGTCCAGTCATGTTTAGCCGTCAGTATCGGCGTACAAATATTTCACATAGTTGATGAGAGTAATTACAAATAATCAAAACATTAACTCAAATAGGCATCTACAAAGTTGAAAATTATATAAATTTAAAATCATTCTTATCCAAAATTTCCATTGTCAATTTAGTATTACATGTCAAATATAGTTTAGTATTAATGTCCAGATTCTATATTAATTACATTCATATTCAATAGTATTTATGTCAACAGAAAAAAATATAATAATATTAATGTCAGGAAAAAGTCTCAGTAGTTAAGTCGATCAGTCAAAAGAAAACACTTTTTCGTTTACAAATTCAGAGACACAATAGTATGCCTTTTGCGAAAGAAACCTTTTTAGTTGATGCTTGAATGCCTTACTATTTAGCGCGTACCGGGGTCACGGTAATGGGATAAGTCCCACGACCCCGGCTGGCTTCGGCCCTCTACAGGGGGGGCCTCGTCATCTTGCTGACGCTCTTTGAAGCGCGCGTGGAACACAACGCACCGTCGACCCGGGCATGGTCCATGGTCGGACAGCGAGTAGCCCTTTACTCGCTGTCCGCATGCCCGCGCCTACGGTGGCCGGAGATCGTCGGCCGACGTCCGACGCCGTGGGCGTCTACCACTGCGGCTGGGCTGGAGGGAGGACGCTATCCTCTCCCTCACGCGGCCCGCCTCCTCCTTCGATAGCATGACTGCTTCGCAGAAGGAGGCGACCGCTTCCCACTCCGTCTCGCCCCGCAGCATGGCCTCGACTAATGCCGGGCGCGAGAGGTCTCCGCCTATCGCCGCCCTGAGGACACGTCGGTGCTCTGCCCAAGCGGGGCAGTCTTGCACCGTATGCTCTACTGTGTCCTCAGGACGATCCTCGCAGTGGTGACACCCAGGCGTTTCTTCCTTTCTCATCAGACACAGGTATATAATGTCTTAGAAAAAAAAATGTCTAATAAGAAAACCTAATGATGAAAAGTCTGGGGGGTATTACTAAGAAACTAATCAAGTACAAAAATAGCTTTCTGCAAAAAGAAGTGAAATCCCACTAAAACGTCCTGTAAAAAACCAGCCAAGGCTTTTATGTGACTTGGCCGTTGACTTGATGTGTCATCACGTAAATGTGCTTAAATAATGTTCAACGACCGGTCATATAAAATCTAACTATATTAATGAAGAAATCACAGTAAAGAACTTTAGACTTGGCTTTGCTTAGAGATTTCTTCACTTTTTATAGAGAAACAAGCAGCTCCGTCGAGAATTGGCTAGTTTTTTACAGGATGTTTTGGTGGGATATATTATACGAAATAAAGAGTCATATATTATGGTCTCGTTGACTTACTTTTTTTACTGCTGAAAAATCATAATTATGAGTAAACTGTTAGTTTCTATAATGGTCCATTCATTGTTATTGAAGACTAGTACTCACGCGGGGCTTCGCTCCCGTGGATTCTATCACGGTAAAAACATAACTCTCCTTTTTTGCAGTCGGGTAAAAAGTAGCCTATAACCTTCCTCAACCTTCAAGCTACTTCCATACCAAATTTCATCCAAATCCACCCAGTACTTTCGAAGATTAGCGCGTTCAAGCAAACAAACAAACAAACAAACAAACAAACAAACAAACTTTTCCGCTTTATAATATTAGTATAGATATAGAACCTAATGTAAAAATTATGAAAAACAATAAAGCAGAAATTGTACAAAAAAGCCACACAAAATTGTTTAAGAAAAATGTTATTCAAAATATAATTTCAGATATGTTATTAATTTCATATTCATAATGTTTAGTACCGAACGTTTCCGAACGTACCTTTTTGACATAAAGAAATTTGATCTTGACATTACTTGACTTGACAGATAGACTTTGCTTCCGTTTTGAAAAAATGTCCGCCTTGGGACCTGTTGAGTTAATTATAATTGGTTAAATATCGTATGGAATCGCCTGTTGAAACCGATAATTGGGTCGCGAGTAACGATTAATTGGAATTTGCAATCCCCATTTGATGAAAAATCTGGGATATTTTGGGATTTATCGCCGGTTGGTTGCCACCGCATGGCACGCGGAGTTGTTGGAAATAAGTTGTGCTGTGATGCTGATCTGGACCGCGCCATCTGGAGACTGGCACCTTGTGAACGTTCTAGAACACTTGACTTGCATCACACCTTTCAATTACTCACCTCATATTTACATACATACCACACTTGGGCGTGACCTAGGAAGGTCGAAGTTGGCGTACCCAGCGCAGAAGGTAAGTGGTACCGATTAGTTATTTGAATATATTGCTTTGTCGGCCGGAGAGCCTGTAGTTTTGTACATTGAAAGCAACGGTAGGGCTCCACGAACCGTGGACAAGTTCGGACACACCAGTATCGTTGCACTGGCCTATTGTAGTCTCGAACAATTTTGGAAGCAGAGCGTGGCTTTTATAATATAAAATCCACATAGTAAATTGGAAGTTTTGAAAGTAACTTTAGTCTAATTACTTAACATAACTTATAACTTAATAAGTTTTAAATATATTACCATGTCATCCGGGCTATCTAATTGAAGTTGAATCAATTGAAGTTGTATTTGTAATTTGTACTGTAGCCCCTGTTGTTGAATTGACAAGTAAGATTTATTTGTGAAATTAGGAATTATTAGGTTGTATTTGGTACATAATTTGGTATATTTGTTGTAAAGTTGTTTGGTATATTTGTTGCAATTAATATTTGAATGTCACTGATCTGAATTTAAAAGGTTATCTAAATAATAATCACACATAGTCTAACATAATAAGACTTGAATTGTGTGTATTGTATTTGTGGTATTTATTGGATTGAGTTGTTAGAGATTGTCCGCTCAATATTATACAGTCAATTGTTGTTTAATTGGTGTTGATCCTGCACAATATATACATTGAATTGTTATTTATTTTGTAACTAGCCATCTGTACCAAGCTAGATTCATACTTGGAATGGGTACAGGGTCGGTTTTGGACTTGAAATAATTTAATTTAAGTTGTTATTTTGGTGAAATTATTTGGTCGGCTAACAAGTCATTGTTGTTTGTTTAGTTAATTTAGCCTGTTGTATTAATATTTGATTGTTGCAATGGCCTCATTAAGGGCAGTCAGAGAGGCTGCTGCCGGATTGACCTCACAGTTGAGATGGTTCACATCGGCAGCTGCAACGGTTGAGCGTGTAGATTTGGAAGAGCTCACCCTTGCTCGGTACGGGCGCTTGAATGAGAGGATCAAGGCAGCTGATGCTGCGCTCACACGCTTCTGCGAGTTCATCATGGACGTGGATTTGGGGGTGATGGACCAGGCAGCCCGTGATAAGATTTTGGGTGACTATGACCAGATTCTCCACCTGGGGGATGTCATAAGTCTACGAGCTCGGGAAATTTTGAAGAGCCGGGTGCCTGATGCGGCCAAGCCGCAGACCCCCGTTGTTGCAGGCCCTGGACTATTGGGCAGGCTGCCCACCCTGGAGCTGCCACATTTTGACGGTCGCTTGGACCACTGGCTGGGCTTCCTAAATCTTTTTGAAAGTCTTGTGGATGCACGCTCGGACCTCGGACCTGCCCAGAAGTTGGCCTACTTATTGTCTGTCCTGGAGGGCGAAGCCAGAGCCTTGGTGCAGCACTTGCCAGTGACGGATTCCTCCTACCCGACCGCTCTGGAGCTTCTCTCCCTACGGTATCAGAACAAGCGCTGCCTGGCTGATGTGCACATCAACCAGATTTTGGGGCTACCAGCCATTGTCAGCACGTCGACGTTGCGCACTGACTTGCTGAACCCGTTGGTCTCAGCGACCAACGCCTTGAGACGCTTGGAGTTACCATTAGAACATTGGTCCTACTTGTTGGTGCACATAGTGCTGCAGTTGCTCTCCGCGGAGTTGAGGTCACGTTTTGAGCAGAAATATGGTGGGGATAGTGCAACCCATCTTCCCCCCTTTGACGACCTCCTCAAATTTTTGGAAGACGAGTGTCGGTTTTCGGATAACACTCGTGGCGCCACGGGGTCACCCCCACTACCTTCTCGGCCTAGAGACCAGGGACGGACTAGGGCTCGGGGACCTGTTGATGTTCACCCCGCCCCCCGTTTTGCTGGCGCCCGGAGTCCTCGGGCTAGGGGGCCTGTTGATGATCACCCCGCCCCCCGTTTTGCTGGCGCCCGGAGTCCTCGGGCTAGGGGGCCTGTTGATGTTCGCCCCGCCCCCCGTTTTGCTGGCGCCCGGAGTCCGCATCATTGTGACTTTTGTAAGGCAACGGGGCATGTCATGGCGCGTTGCCCGGACTTTTTGAATTTGCACGTAAGTGCCCGCCGCCGCATTGTCAACGCACGCCGTTTGTGCTTCTCGTGCTTGGGGGCCCACTTTCATCGGGACTGCCCCGACCCCCGCCCGTGTAGAATTTGTGAAGGGTCCCACTTGGAGATTTTGTGCGCCAACGCGAACCGCTCCAGCAGACCAGCTTCTGAGGGGGGTTCGCGCAGGGGGGGGTACCCTGGAGACGAGCCGGTGCTCGTCTCCGGGGTACAGAATTGCGGGCCTCAGCCCGGTGGCTGAGGCCCGCAATTCTGTACGCCGCACTCCACCCCCCGCGGAAGTTGAATGGGCGCCCCGCGAATGCCATTTGGTCTCCCCTCGTCAGGGAGAACGCGCATTGGCTGCTAGGCAGCAGTGGCCGGGTCGGAACGGCTGCCTTTCCCCTCCTTTGGCGGAACGTCCCCGGTTGGAGTCGCGCCCTCCGCCATTCGGGCATTCGATGGGATGTGCCCCTCCAGTGATGGCGAGCGGCTCGGGACACCGCGCGGACGAATATTTTGATTGTTGGCCTCGTCGTGAACGAGGGCAGCCTGGATGCGGCGATCGGTCGCCGCCCAGGCATCGCTAAGAGATTGTCGCCTGCCCCGCTAAAGGACCCCCCCCCCCCTCCCCCGATCAAGACGGTTTTGTTGCCAACGGCCTCGGTCAAGGTCTGGGGACCCTTGGGTGACTCGATTGTGGCCCATGCCATTTTGGACACGGGAGCCCAGGGTTGCCTTTTGACGTCTTGGTTAGTGGGACAGGTTGGCCTGAAGGTGAACGACCTTTCAGGCAAGATTTGGGGAATTGGCGAAACGGCCGTCACCACTGTTGAGGGAAGGACCTGGTTTGAAATCACCCTTGTGAGTTGCCCTTACCCTAAAATTGGTGCTCCTGCCCTTGTTATAACTGAACTTGGTTGGGACGAGCCACTTCGGGAAACCCTGTTTGAAGACTGGGTCCAATTTGTATCTGCACTTCCTGCGGTGCTTCTTGTGCGTCTCTTAAGCCACGTTGCGCGCACTTTTGGTGGAACTGTTGACATTCGGGCTTCTTGCGCCTGGACGGACAGTCAAATTGTTTTGTGTTGGTTGAAGACGTCCGTCCACTCTTTGGAGGTCTTTGTTGTGAACCGAGTGTTGCAGATTCAAGGTTCTGAAATGACTTTGATTTGGATGCACGTGCCTGGTGACCTGAACCCGGGCGACTCACGCGGGTGCATGGCCCCCCACTTGATTGCTCACCCCCTCTGTTGGGGACCGGACTGGCTGACTCGCCCCGAGGACAATTGGCCTCGAACGCCAGTCTTGATGTCGGATCCTTTGCCCGGACTTAAGGTGTTCGCTGTTGGGACAAAGGACCCCCATTTGATCTTGAATTTTGATGAATCGAAACAGCTCCCTCGACAAATTGTTGAACGTTACCTCGTGGATCAGGCGTTTTGGCCATAATTCTAGGAATCCAGGGGACAAGCGCCTTTCACCAGTTCTCTCTCCTCAAGAGCGACAGGAGTCACTCCTCCTTTGGGTCCGCTCTGTGCAGGCTGCACACGTTGAGAAGGAGATCGAGGTCTTGAAGTCTGGTAGGGTTGGGTTGTCGGGAGCTGTCAGTAAGTTGAATCCCTTCTTGGATAGGACGGGTCTTTGCGTGTTGGAGGACGGTTGAGGCACTCTAGCCTTCCTTATGGGGCCCGTCACCCCCTTTTGTTGCCCAAGGAGGGCCACTTGGTTCAATTGTTGGTGACTGATCGTCACACTAAGAACTAGCATGCCGGTTGCAATGCGCTGTTGGCCATTCTGCAGCGAGAATTTTGGATTTTGCCGGCTGATCGTGTCAATGAGGCGAGGCCCTTTGATGGCGTCGGAACGGACTTTGCTGGTCCCCTTTTAATGAAGACGTCCACCCCTTGTAATAGTAAAATTGTCAAGGCTTATTTGTGTGTTTTTGTCTGCCTGTCAACCAAGGCAGTACACTTGGAGCTGGTAACCTCCCTCTCGACAGAGGCCTTTGTGGCGACTTTGGATAGATTTGTGTCTCGCCGTGGGTTGCCTTCGTTGATTAGGTCTGATTGCGGTACGAATTACAAGGGTACAAGTAACTATTTGAAGGAGGTATACGCCTTCCTTAATGAGAGCCAGGATGACATTGGTAATAGTTTGGCCCGCCGAGGGGTCACTTGGTTGTTTGACCCGCCAGCCTACCCCCCATTGGGGGGGTATTTTTGGGGCCGCGGTGAAAGCGGCAAAGGGACGCTGGCAGAGATTGTTGGAAGACACCGTTCTCACCTTTGAGGAACTAGCTACGGTATTTGGCCGCATTGAAGCTGTGTTAAATTTGCAACCTTGTCAAGACTTCCAATTGATTAGCGGACGCGTAGGCCCATCCTGTAGATGTTTAGTACCGAACGTTTCCGAACGTACCTTTTTGACATAAAGAAATTTGATCTTGACATTACTTGACTTGACAGATAGACTTTGCTTCCGTTTTGAAAAAATGTCCGCCTTGGGACCTGTTGAGTTAGTTATAATTGGTTAAATATCGTATGGAATCGCCTGTTGAAACCGATAATTGGGTTGCGAGTAACGATTAATTGGAATTTGTAATCCCCATTTGATGAAAAACCTGGGATATTTTGGGATTTATCGCCGGTTGGTTGCCACCGCATGGCACGCTGAGTTGTTGGAAATAAGTTGTGCTGTGATGCTGATCTGGACCGCGCCATCTGGAGACTGGCGCCTTGTGAACGTTCTAGAACACTTGACTTGCATCACACCTTTCAATTACTCACCTCATATTTACATACATACCACACTTGGGCGTGACCTAGGAAGGTCGAAGTTGGCGTACCCAGCGCAGAAGGTAAGTGGTACCGATTAGTTATTTGAATATATTGCTTTGTCGGCCCGAGAGCCTGTAGTTTTGTTCATTGAAAGCAACGGTAGGGCTCCACGAACCGTGGACAAGTTCGGACACACCAGTATCGTTGCACTGGCCTATTGTAGTCCTGAACAGTGTTTATTACTTAAAGAAAAAAAGAAGTTTTTTTTTTTTCTTCTTGTATAGTCCTTTGGTGTACGCAAGTGTATTCGAGAGCAAATTGAACGAGATCTACTGACGCACCAATCACGCGCTCGTAGCGGCGCTACGCGGCCCCGCGTCCCGCTGACAACCGTTGACACCTAAAAATTGACTTCTGCGCATTGAACGACTCTTGCCAAATTATTTGAATACTACTATACCCCTGTGGTGTAGTGTGTAGAACTTGAGTAGTCGTAATAAACGATTCGTAGCGTTTACACGTGTTTTGTCTTCCCGCAACCGATACACTTCATATTTGATAAATGAGAAAAAGAGTTGTGACAGACAGACTGTCAACGAAGGTCATACTACGGGGCATTTTCTTGTCGGGGTTGCGGAAATGTTCTAACAAGATACCGCGGCCCCGGAACTGAACGGAAGGGCAGCTGAAGGAGCAGGGTGTGTTTTTATTCAGTAGAAGTCTGATATTCCCTTCCGCTCCACCCAGAGCAGGAGAAGTCATTCGATGATTTTCCAAACCAGCAAAAAAAAGTTTCCGTTTTTAAGTTTACAGGAACGGAACCCTAAAAAACAACAATGAGAGTTAACCTTATCCCAGTTGGTACTTTAACGACTAAGCCATGATTCCATATTATCTTATTAACAGAACTGGGAAAGGACTTAAATGACCAAAACTCCGCATCAAAACCCCAACTTCGCTAATAATAATGAGTGGTCCAAAGAAATTAGCCATAAAAGAGTCGTTAACAAAATTTTTGCAACCAACAGAAATCACTTCGAGGTTTGAAGTTCCATTAAAATTGATGATGGCATACAAAAGGATACAAAATTTTCTGGATATGGTTGGAGCGATTTTATTTGACTTGAAAATCTTGGCAAAGGGGTTTGTTAGACTCTAACGGACTTAAATCACAAATAATATTAATTAACAGCATAGAGCAGTCGTGGCTTCGCTCCCGTGGAATTTTTTACAGTAAAAACATAAACCTTCTTCTTTTACAGTCGGATAACAAGTAGTTTATAACCTTCCTTAAGATTAAATCTACTTTCATTCCAAACTTTATCCAAGTTCACTCAGTAGTTTCGATGATTATCGCGTTCAAACAAACAAACAAACCTTACTGCTGTATAATATTACAAGCAATTTTTTATTGTTTATTTAATATGCAGTATAGATTATACAAAGTGGAGAAGACAATACGATCATAAATTTACTATAGTCTAAATGATGATCTCATTATTCCGTACAAAAAAATATCCTAAATGATATTTTTTCTATTTTCATATTTTTCCACAGGCTCTATTTAGCTACTGTGCTTCAACGCAAGGTCAAATATCCTGCGTTTAAGCACAAAAAACTCTCACACCATGAAGGTTTTAAGTCAATTCAAAGCATCTTTCACTATAAAACGGCAATTTCATACTTTTATCTGTATTATTTAGATTATTTAAAAATAACATTTTTATTTTGATGTCACATGTTATTTTATCCTCAATATGGTTTCCTATCGGGCACGCCGCAATTACGGCGGTAAGACCCCTCTTTGAGGAGTGGCTAGATCGGCGTCACGGCGTCCTGACCTACCGCATGACGCAGGTCCTCACCGGAGACGGAAGTTTCGGGAGGTACCTGTGTCTGATGGGTAAGGAAGAGACGCCTGGGTGTCACCACTGCGAGGGTCGCCCTGAGGACACAGTCGAGCACACGGTGCAGGACTGCCCCGCTTGGGCAGAGCACTGACGTGTCCTCACGGCGATAATAGGCGGAGACCTCTCGCGCCCGGCCTTGGTCGAGGCCATGCTGCGGGGCGAGAGGGAGTGGGAAGCGGTCGCCTCCTTCTGCGAAGCAGTCATGCTTTCGAAGGAGGAGGCGGGCCGCGTGAGGGAGAGGATGGCGTCCTCCCTCCAGCCCAGCCGCAGTGGTAGACGCCCACGGCGTCGGACGTCGGCCGACGATCTCCGGCCACCGTAGGCGCGGGCATGCGGACAGCGAGTAAAGGGCAACTCGCTGTCCGACCATGGACCATGCCCGGGTCGACGGCGCGTCGTGTTTCACGCGCGCCTCAAAGAGCGTCAGCAACATGACGAGGCCCCCTCTGCAGAGGGCCGAAGCCTGCCGGGGTCGTGGGACTCATCCCGTTACCGTGGCCCCGGTATGTAAAGGGTTATTGAAGGAACACCGTGGATTTTAGTCAGTAAAAGTCTGACAGTCCCTCCCACCCTGCCCGGAGTGGGAGGACTTATTTGATAATTTTACCAAGTTAAAAAAAAAAAATGTGGTTTCCTCCAAATTAGTACAGTCGGTGTTTTCACTTATTGTTCCCCACCTTGTATGCATATTATGTATGTGATACAACAATAAATGAAAACATGCATGCACAGCATGATTTTTAATTAATGTCAAAAATAATTCAATAATTGACTGATTTTCTGTATTTTTATATAGATGTATCTTGAAATTAATGATTCAATTCTATATACAACCTTAATTAGTTCATATGGTGTTGGCCTATTATTAACTGATGCCCCTTTAATTTTTTTATACCTAAGTGTGATTTAACAAATGTAAAGTTTGTATTAAAATTTAAAAATAAATTACATGGACGTCTCATCCATTGCGGCACAGCTCCATTGCCACTTAATTTATTACCTACTTTTTCTTCAGAAAAAATAAATAACCCCCTAGCATTTGTAACACATCCATTAAACTTGCTTCCATTTACTGATCGCCCTAATGAACTTTTCAAATGAAAAAAGGTCACAGCTGCTATAGACGCACGCACGACCCCACCTCACAATAATGATTTAATCCAAAGTCACATTCTATGCCTCTCTGCGGTTCATTTGGCTGTATACCTGTCGGCAAATAATTTGGAAAGGTTTTGGCGTAGTGGGGGTAAGTTCGCGCATCGTGCACTTAGTGGAAGAAATAAGTGGTCACTTTTACTGCTTGCCATTATTCTATGGTTATTGTCATCATTTATTTTTAATCATATCTGTTCAGAAGGATGTTAAAGAAAGAAGATAAATTAATTCGTTAATTCGGTATTATAAATAAAACAGATATAATACATAAATAAATTTAAAAGTGAAAAAAAATTATTTAAAAAAACATTAAAAATAATATGTTCTCGTCGTCACAATTAGTTAATAAAACTGCTACCCCTTTTATATTCTTCTTCTTCGCCGGTGTCCTAAAGACAGTAACGAATTCGGAATTTCAACCTTCCTTAACTATAGTGTCTAACTGTTCTTTCTGACGTTTTAATAGTCTGCGTAAAACGGTATTTGGTCCTAGCATTGTAATCAACGTAGCAAAAAATAAAATTTAAAACAACAACTCGTAACAAAAACAAAGGGTACAACTTTCGTGTACGCAAGTGCGTCGTACCCCGCGTCCCGCTGACAACCGCTGACACCTAAAAATCGACTTCTGCGTATTGAACGACTCTTGCCAAGTTATTTGGTGACAGCTATACTGTTTACTAAGCGTTTAGACTTCCAGCATAATTAGAATAGAGTTTTGGACTTTTAATACTTATTGTTAACATGAGAGATACATTGAAGCGTCAAAAGCCTAATGGCTAAGGTGTTGGACTTGTGAACGAGAAGTCGCGGGTTCGAACCCCACCCATTACACTATTGCTGGAAACCCACTGTAGACAAAAGCATATTTAGCTTATTTGGAGGGGTTATCAGATTGCTAGTGATGTGAATTCTATCCAGGTTGCTAGTAACTTAAAAAAACAAACATTGTTGAGGTTCTTAAGAAAGTGATTTACAGTTTGCGTATGCAGATAAATCACCTTCTCTTCTTTTTCTTATCTTTGCGACACTAGATCAGTGTAGTAAAACATCAGCTAAACATGCCAAAGATCGGATATGCGAGTGACGAAATTTTGTAGCTCGCTCGTGTATCAAACTTCTTAGTTTTCGTCTTTTGGATAAGTCTTCCTTTCTTTAAGTAAGATAACCGGATTATAAATGTACTTTTAAAAAGTAAACTTACGTTAAAGAGAAATGGTGATCCAAAATAATAACAATAGAAAGACTACAAACCTACCAAATGTAATGTGTACTAAGGAGCGGAATTCCCTGCCAGAGTCTATGTTTCCTGATAGCTATAACCTGGGGGTCTTTAGGTAAAGAGTGGATAGGTTCCTTCTAGGTAAACTGTGCTTCATGTATGACCATATCATTACTTACCATCAGGTGACATATACAAAAAGATCATAAGAATCGGTCAAGTCATTTTAGAAGAGTTCGATAACAAACACTGTGACACGAGATTTTGATAATATTACATTAATTCAATTGAACATCTTTATTTATTTATTAAAACTTTATGCAACACAAAATGTACAAAGGCGGACTTAATGCCATAGGCATTCTCTACCAGTCAACCATGGGTGGTGTAGAGATAACATGGCAGGTGAATAAACTAAGTATTTAATAATATTCAAAGTAAAAGTCTTATTACAAGTATATATATACATAAATAACTAAAATAAACTTACATACATATTTATCATAATACATATCATATATATATATTAATTAAAAGTCATCGAAAGGGGTTTATGAAAACTCTGCTTCCATTATTTGTTTTGAAAATAATCCCGCAACTTTCTCTTAAACGCATATTGACTGGTGGCCGTCTTGATATCAAGAGGTAGTGCATTCCACAGAAGAATGGACTGTATATAAAAGAAAGAATGAATAAAATCAGAAGTATGAGAAGGACATAGTAAAATAAGATTATTGGAAGAGCGCAGACTTTTAGCGTGTGAAGAATATAGAAATTGAAAATGAGAAATATGGTTAGAGGGAAGGTTAGAAGAATTAAGCAAAAAGAAAAGCGTAGTCAAGGCGCGCAAACTTCTTCTCTGGCGAATGGGCATCCATTTGAGCTCGGTTCTGTACCTCGATACGTGGTCATGTTTTTTAAATTTTTAAATAGCTTATCCAGCAAGACCGCATTCAAGTTAAAGTAGCACACGTCACCATAGTCGATTATAGGGAAAATTAAAGTCCTCCTTTCTCTTTTGTTCTTACTTCAAGTCAAGAGTGAATAGGTAACTTTTTTTTTTTAAGTTAACTAGCTATCAGTGGCGAAGGGTGAATTTTCATAAAAGGAAAGCCGGACCAAAAAATGCTTAACTTGCTCAAGTGTGATGCGTGAATTCCAGTAACTGTGGCCCTGTGGCTGACTTCGAAATCTTGTAACTTCGTAAATAATTATTTGCTTAATTGAAAATAATAGATTACTATTTATATATTCAGTTATAAAATAATTGACAAATATTTGCCATATTTCAAAAGGGAGGCCGGTAGGAATCGAGTTGTATGGAGGCTTCGCCACTGCTAGCTATGTGGGTAGAATTCACATTACTGGCAATTTTGTTAACCCCTCCAACCACAGAACAGATTAAAGAGGTTAGAAAGGAAATAGTTCCTCATTTCTATGAGAACGCGTGTCGCCGCTTATCTCCCACTCCCACAGCTCAACTACAAGCAAGAGGCCCGTTACGTAACGATTCGAATTACGCACACAAATAAACTACACACACTTAAATCGAGAGCTTGCTACTGATGGTAACTCACTGTCGATAAACATGCGCCGTGCATCACGGCCAATCAGGGCAAAGGACGAAACGTCAATGGTTGAAGTGAGAGGATGCAATACATTGTAAGCGGAAGTCCGTTTACAATGTATTGCATCCTCTCACTTCAAGACCAAGTGGTCATTGCGTTGATTAAGCGAGTACACATCGGGCAATGTATATTTTTTGTATCTTGTTGCAATAATGTTGTTAATGTTCGGAATTTCATAGTGATCAGAATATTTTTATGTTTTTTACAAATAAAATTCTAATTAAATGTTATTTTCGACTCACTGATGGAAAGATATACCTCCTCGCTCTATACTTGCGGTCTAACTTTTTGTTTTGCAGGTTATAATTGCACAACACGGCATTTTAAAGCAGAGCTCTGTGTTCCAAAGTATTCCAAAGCGCACTAAACGCGGTGAATGAATTAATCGGTCGAGCTATGACTTTTGTATCACAAATGTGGCGCGCTCGCCACACCCACATTACCATTCCAACCTTATTCATCTATTTCGTGCCTCCAACTAAGCTAAATATGCTTGTGTCTGGAGTGAGTTCACGGCTATAGTCTAATGAGTGGGATTCGAACTCGGGACCTCTCGATCACAAGTCCGACATCTTATCCAATTAGGCTATTGACTTATAGGTAAGCATGCTTCATCTTCGACCACATCATCACTTACCATCAGGTGAGATGGTGGTCAAACGCGAAGCTATTATCAATAAAAAAAAAACTTTTGAAAAAGACCAGCATTATGATGTATAGTTAGGTCAGTTTGTAGTTACAACAGCGGCTGAAACATTGAAAAAACATTTTTGTTTACGTTGCCATTAATCCTCTCTAGAACCAAGCATATTTAGCTTAGTTGGAGGGGTTAACAAGATTTCTAGTGATATGAATGCGATGTACACATCAAAATTTCATCATGAACGAAGTCGCGGGCGATAACTAGTTAGTTATTAGTTAGGATATTTCAAGTATATATGTATATACAACGTGTAACGGAAACCGCATATCTATCCAAAAGGACTGAAGACAACATCTGGTATGGAGTCTCTATGCAAAGTTTCAGCTCAAAATAAGTGACTCACAGAATTGACCCCAAATTATTGGTTTCATATGTTTCTTGAATACCAATAATAACAAACGTGTCACAGCACTATGAGGGTTATCACTTTCCACGTCACTTGCCAATAAAACGATAATGCTCTTCGTTCTTCTTAATTTGAAAAATTTGGTCTCTGGTATCAATGTATTGAAATTTCTAATATGCTCCACACATGTAGACATAGGATTACAAAACCCTTGCCATATCGTTTGTTATCATCCAATGAAGCCGTGCACTCGGTATTTATATACCCTTTAAATTACACGTTGTATATACTTCGGATATGTCGGTAGATAGCTTTGGCGCTATCATGAGACGGCGATCTGCGTCACTGCTGCGTAGGATTCGTGGGAGTACCAACAACATTCTGAAAGTCATTGCGAACAAACAGGATTGTGTTTTCCTGCAGCATTGAACTCGCATGCATTGCGGTGAAGCTGATGCTGCGGGAAAATATGTGAATTAGTTTTTAGTGTTTATTAGTTTAATTTATTTTATTACTAACATAGAATGTAAGGTTTTTTACTAACAAACTTTGTATGGATTTCTTTTCTGAGATAAATAAATTAATAATAATAAACCTTTATTTTTTCACTAGCTCCTACTAGTAGTTCCGTTCGCGTTTTTTTTTTAAATGTATGTATGCCTATGTCATGGTCTGGCCAAGAGGTATCGTGTTACTCAGTTACTGGGTTGTGGAGGTCAGATATCAGTTGCTCCATGTAAAACACTAATACTCAGCTGCATCCAGTTAGACTAGAAGCCGAGTCCAGCAGATGTTGCATGCACATGTCACTCAGTGATAATGTGGCATTGTACTGGTAAAAGAATCTTTTAAAATGGGATGAATCATTTCAACGATAATCTTTTACATACATGGACAGGTCCGCTCAAATTTGCGTGTTTATTTCCTCAAAAGAACACCACAGACATGAACCTACATGCTTCTCATATACATGTGGCGACATCTATCTCGCAACATATAAACTAAACCTGAATCGCGCAAGCAAAGTCTACCACACATCTAGCCTGCATATAAATCACCCGATCACAAACATCGGGCAGTTGCCCACCAGACAAAAACACCTGTCTAGTCGGAGGATCCTCCCTTTTCAATGGGAATGCGGGAATTTGCACCCTGTTCCGCATATCCCCAAACTAACTGTTCGGTCCCGCAACCAGTGCAATGAAACTGGATGGCCGAACTGTCCGCGATTACGCGGAGCCCTAACTTACGTTGCTCTTTCACAATAGGTTTCAATCATTTAGGTTTTAATAATATTTACACACTTACCCAAGACTGAAGTCCGGCGGCTACCTGTTCTCAGATCACGTCGGTCTGTATGTGTATGTGTAATATTGTCAAGTGATGGTGGACGGTCACAAAAGACGCAAGTTTCCACAGCGTGGTCCAGGCAGTATTCACAGCGCGCCACAGGCCGTATTTTAGCACCAATTCGCACGGCTATTTATCACCAACTAACGTGCAGGTTAAATTTACTCTCAATTCGGCGTTATTGTTCAAAATATCCCAGTATTTCACTCAAAGCGGCAAATCTAACAAATCATTAATCGCGACCAACTTGTCGATAACAAATAGGATTAACCCGGATTCACGATTTTAACACAATAATCAATTAAAATCAATGTCCCAACAAGGCGGATTTTTGCTAACAAGAAAAAAGGTTATGTCAAGGCTATGTCAAGTGTCAAGGTCAATAGAAAATTGCCATACCAAAAAAATGCGTTCGGAAACACGTATGGGACTAAACATCTACCCCCCCGGACGGGCCTACCCGTCCGCTAATCAATTGGAAGCCTTGACAAGTTTGCGACCGCTCTCTTTATGATGGATCCGTCCACCAAAACCTCAGCAAAACGAGGGACCCCGTCGGTGCCAGCCACTAAATTGAGAATGCGCCCCCTGCGCCAATACAAAGGCTTAAGGTTGGCATCCTTAATCAAGACGAGGTCTCCGATCTTGGGCGGATGAGTTTTATCCGTCCACTTGACGCGCTGCTGGAGAATGTGCAGATACTCTAAGCTCCAACGCTTCCAAAGCCCTGAGCGAGCTGTTGCACCAACTGAAACCGCGAAAGCCGATTTTGGCTCACATCAACAAGAGGGTACTCCGGCAAGGCGACAAGTGGCTGTCCAATCAAGAAATGGCCCGATGTTAGAGCCTCCAAGTCATTCGGGTCCGAAGAGAGCGGGCACAATGGGCGCGAATTTAGCACAGCTTCAATGCGGCAAAATACCGTAGCTAGTTCATCAAAGGTGAGAACGGTGTCTCCCAACAATCTCCGCCAGTGTCCCTTTGCCGCTTTCACCGCGGCCTCAAAAATACCCCCCCCAATGGAAGCAGGCTGGCGGGTCAAACAACCAAGTGACCCCTGGGTGGGTAAAACTGTTACCAATGTCAACCTGGCTCTCATTAAGGAAGGCGTATACCTCCTTCAAATAGTTACTTGTACCCTTGTAGTTCGTACCGCAATTAGACCTAATCAGGGAAGGTAACCCACGGTGAGACACAAATCTTTCCAAAGTCGCCACAAAGGCCTCTGTCGAGAGGGAGGTTACCAGCTCCAAATGTACTGCCTTGGTTTACAGGCAGACAAAAACACACAATTAAGCCTTGACAATCTTACTATTACGAAGGGTTGTTCTTGTTCTTAAATTTTGGCCCGTTTATCGAGGCTAAGGCTCAACTAGCATCAAAAAAGTTGGGAATCCTAGCAAAGGTGAGACGGTACTTCACACCCGAACAGTTGCTCAATCTCTATCAAGCCCAGGTTCGGTCGTGTATGGAGTACTGCTCTCATCTTTGGGATGGATCTGCTAAATACCAACTGGACGCGCTTGAGTCTATCGAGAAGCGGGCCAAAAGACTCATTGGCAATGATGCACTGGTCGAATCAAAGCTCCAGAGCCTTGAACATCGACGACGAGTTGCAAGTCTATCGGTTTTCTATCGGTTACATTTCGAGGAGTTTGCGATGGAATTACACAATCTAATTCCACCAAGCCCGTTCCATCATCGGACTACGAGACAAACGGCGAAGCGCCATCGTTACATGGTGGACATCCCACCCATATGCACCAAACGTTTTGGGAATACCTTCATTGTGCGTACGGCTAAGGAGTGGAATTCCCTGCCGGAGTCTGTGTTTCCCGATAGCTATAACCTAGGAGTCTTTAAGTCAAGAGTGAATAGGCTACTTTTTAAGTAAGCGTGCTCCATCTTCGACCACATCATCACTTACCATCAGGTGAGATGGTGGTCAAACGCGAACCTATTATAAATAAAAAAAAGAAAAAGGGTGGACGTCTTCACCGAAAAGGGACCAGCAAAGTCCGTTCCGACGCCAGCAAAGGGCCTTGCCTCATTGAAACGATCAGCCGGCAAGTCTCCCATTAGGGGCTGCATAGTGGAGGCCTTAGTCTGATAGCACGGCATGCAACGGAAGACAATGTTACGAATAGTACGACGAGCCGACAAAATCCAAAATTCTCGCTGCAGAATGGCCAACAGCGCATTGCAACCGGCATGCGAGTTCTTAACGTGACGATCAGTCACCAACAATTGAACCAAGTGCCTCAACCTTGGGCAACAAAAGGGGGTGACGGGCCCCATAAGGAAGGTTAGAGTGCCTCAACCGTCCACGCAAAAGATCCGTCTTGTCCAAGAAGGGATTCAGCTTACTAACGGCTCCCGACAACTTAACCCTACCAGACTTCAAGACCTCGATCTCCTTTTCAAAGTGTGCAGCCTGCACAGAGCGGACCCAAAGGAGGAGTGACTCCTGTCGCTCTTGAGGAGAGAGAACTGGTGACAGGCGCTTGTCCCCTGGATTCCTAGAATTGTGACTAAAACGCCTGATCCACGAGGTGACGTTCAACAATTTGTCGAGGGAGCTGTATCGATTCAACAAAAAAACAGGATCAAACGGAGGGTCCTTCGTCCCAACAGCGAACACCTTAAGTCCGGTCAAAGGATCCGACATTAAGACTGGCGTTCGAGGCCAATCGTCCTCGGGGCGAGTCAGCCAGTCCGGTCCCCACCAGAGGGGGTGGGAGATCAAGAGGGGGCCATGCACCCGCGTGAGGCTACATCGGCTGGGTTCAGGTCACCAGGCACGTGCCTCCAAATCAAAGGCGTTTCAGAACCTTGAATCTGAGACACTCGGTTCGCAACAAAGACTTCCAAAGAGTGGACGGATGTCTTCAACCAACACAAAACAATTTGACTGTCCGTCCAGGTGTAAGAAGCCCGAATGTCAATAGTTCCACCCAAGGTATGCGCAACGTGGTTTAGGAGACGCACAAGAAGCACCGCCCCTGACAACTCCAACTTAGGGATGGTCAATGCCGTCCGGAGGGGGGCCACCTTGCTCTTGGCCATGACCAGTGACAACTTCACCTGGCCTGTGGCGCTGACGGTGCGCAGATAAACAACGGCGGCATAACCGTGAGAGGACGTGTCACAAAACCCATGAAGGGTAGCAGTATAAACCCCAGGGGGGAGGATGGCGCGTGGTAGCGCGACCTCATTGACCGCAGGGAGTGCGAATAAAAATTGGAGCCAGTCTTCCAACAGGGTTTCCCGAAGTGGCTCGTCCCAACCAAGTTCAGCGGTCCAAAGACGCTGAAGGAAGCATTTCACCCAAAACAATACCGGGCAGATCCAACCATTAGGGTCAAAGGTCCTTGCTACAGTAGACAACACCAGTCGTTTAGTCCAAATAGGAGGTGACTCCAAGTCGACATCGTACGTAAAGGTGTCTTGAACTGGTCGGTACTGAACGCCGAGGACAGCCATCATGTCGGGGTTGTCAACGTCTTCAAACAAGTGAGGATCCTGCTTATGATCCTCCAACACACCTTCCAATAGCGCTGGCGAGTTGGACACCCATTTACGCAACTCATAGCCAGCGGAAGCCAGAATCTGGACCAACTCATCACGCAACAGGATAGCTTCCTCAACCGTAGGAGCTCCAGTGCAGACATCTTCGACGTATAGGTCCGTTTTCAAGATGGCGGACGCACGAGGGAACCTCAAACGCTCCCGGTCCGCAAGCTCCCAAAGCGAACGAATAGCAACAAAGGGGCTTGATCGAAGGCCGTACGTATTCGTGTTGAGCTCGTATACAATCATGGGGTCCTGGGGATGCTCCCGCCACAGAATCAACTGATAACGTCTGTCATCCCGGTGAATAACCGTTTGCCGGAACATGATTTTGATGTCGGCCACAAAGACTACTTGATGACGACGAAAAACGTGATGACGTCACAAAGATCCCTCAACAATTTGGGGCCGGAATGCAGGCAATCATTCAACGAGACGCCGGAAGAAGTCCGCGCAGACCCATCAAACACTGTGCGCAGTTTACCAGTGGATGGCTTGAGGACCGCGTGATGTGGCAAGAAGAAATGCTCTACTGAGCGCCAATCCAAATTTGACACCGACATGTGTCCCAAGTCTGCATACTCACGCATAAAATCTACATATTTTGCCGCAGCACCGGGTCCCTGGCCATGCGGCGCTCCATCGCCAACAATCTCTTCTCAGCCGTAGGTCTGGATTGGCCGAGAGGTGGTCGCACCACAACAAAAGGCAGCCGGGTCACAAGCCGACCGGAGCGGAGTCGTCCGGTGACGTTCTGATAGATGAGTCCTCTTCATGGTGTAGTACTGCAGCCGGTGTTCCTCAGGGTGGCGTGTTATCTCCTTTACTCTTCGCAATATTCAAAAATCTCCAAAAAACTTCAATCCTCCTACCACCTTTATGCTGATGACTTGCAAATTTACAGACAAGCGCCTTATACTGATTTAGATGCTGCAATAAATATGATAAACTAGGACTTGGCTTCAGTTTGCGAATGGAGTGAGGCACATGGTTTTCAGGTTAACCCATTAAAGACCCAGGTCATTGTAGTCAGCAGTTCTAGGTTGGCATCTAAGGTAATCTGGTCTCAGCTACCTCAGGTTATTTTCAACGGCACAGCTATTCCACTAAGCGAGAAAGTTAAGAACCTTGGGGTTTGGTTGGACAAATATCTTTCGTGGGGTCCCCAATTACAGGAGGTGAGTCGCAAATTATTTGCTTCTGCCAGTTCCCTAAGACGGTTGCGTAACTTTCTGCCAACTGCCACTAAAATTGCGCTAGCACAGTCTCTTTTACATCCCATCCTAGACTACGCTGATGTCAGTTATCTTGATCTCACAGAGGCACAACTTGATAAACTTGAACGACTTCAAAATGTTTGCATAAGATTTATATTTAGTTTGCGGAATTTCGTACGAAACTCAAGTGGCTTCCTATACGTCTTCGCCGGAATTTACACATCTTGTCTCTGCTCTACAGTATTCTGTTCAATCCTAAGACCTCCTCTTATCTTAAAGAACGTTTTAAGTTCCTCCATGACACACATGCCAAATTTCTGAGGTCATCGGAAAACTTGAGGCTAGAGGTACCGAGTCACTCCACCAATTTCTTTGGTAAGTCGTTCGCAGCTCAAGCAGTACGACTGTGGAATACTCTTCCCGTGTCAGTAAGACAAGCACAAACACTTCCTTCTTTCAAAAATATGGTAAAAGATCTCTATCTCTCTCTTTAATTTGTTACTATTTTTTTTCTTTTCTTATATAACTCAGCTTTGTTCTTTTTATGTATGTATATGTATATATGTATTGAGTATGTAGGTTATTACTTGTATATAAGTGAATAGTACACCATGGACTACCCGCGTATTTATTTTCTCCTGCTGTGTCAAATCCATCCAAAGGTTGTCTGTAAAAGATCGCTTTTAGCGATAAGACCGCCCATTGTAACACCCTTTGTAGTTTTTAAGTCCTTATTTAATTATGTTATGGTGTACAATAAAGAGTATATATATCTATCTATCTATCTATCTTCGTGTTCCGGATTCAAGCGGGCCACCTGAGGGGGCTCTTCAACCTCCCAAAACCTCTGAACGGCGTCAGAGAGGGCTGAGCCGGACACCAACGCTAAATCAGATTCAGGTGGAGGGGGCACGTCCAACACTGGGCCCATAACCGTCAAGCCGAAGATGGTTGAGACCGCCACCAAGCCCCTCTCGTGGCGCCATGGGGTCTCCGGCTGCACGACCGTCGTATTTCCCAACAATATTCTCCCTAGAATATCAGAAACCAACAACAAATACACCGTACAAGGGGAATCAAACCGGGTGTCAGCCAAATCCAGACCTGACGTCAACCGTAGAACATCCAAAGGCAACTGACAATCGGGATGGTTACCCAATATAGTCAGCAGAACAAGGGCAGGAGCACCAATTTTAGGGTACAGACAACTGACAGGGGTGATTTCAAACCAGGTCATTCCCTTGTAGCTGCCGCACCTGCAATACATACATCTGCACGCGGCGAGCGCGCGCGCATACTAAGCGCCGCCGCTCGCCGGCCACCATCAGCCCAAGGCAGCGCGCAGCGCTGCGATCGACGCGACCCCTACGGACGGAATGTGGAACTTAATAATGAAATACTGTTGTCTCATTGGCTAGATGTTTTTTGGGAATATTTACCTCACATTAGGCGCCAAAACGTTAGGCTATAAATACGCATCTATTTTACCTAATAAACCACTGCTATTCAGTACACCGTTCGATACAGTTCTATATTCATCTGGAGTTTTACTTGAACACCCTATACGCGCTACATTGGTGACCCCGACGTGATCATACCCTGCGTGCCGACGTGATCTTACCTTGCGTGCCGACGTGATCATTACCAACGTGATCCGACAAGAATCGCCGGTCGTGATTCCTGACAAGGAGCTCCAGAATCGAAGCACACTTATCCTGGCAACGATGGCAGACTTCGAGCGGACAGAACTCCATGGTGCGATCACTACAGGTTCCACGACCTGTACCGCACATGTACCTACATCCATCGCGGAAAAAATTGAACTGCTGGCAAGAAAAATCGCTGAACTACGAGCAGACCAGTCGAACCATCATAGAAGCAGACTAGAAAGCGAATACCGTAGAAGGTCAAACCGGTATAACCAGCGCCATACACAGCGTAGCAAGAATTTACGGAACGAACAGACAGGAATATGTTTTTACCACCGAAAGTTCGAGAAGGAAGCACAACGATGCACGCGCCCATGTAGTTTCCAAGACCCATCCGAACCAAAACCTGCATTGGACGAGGCGAGATCCAGCGCAACAAACTCTTCCTACCGCCTATTCGTGACCGACAAAAATTTACGTATGTCATTTTTAATTTATACTGGTGCCAACGTTTCTGTGATTCCTCGAAGAAAAGGCGGGAAAGCAACGCCGACTGATTTTTGTTTGTACGCTGCAAACAATACCGTCATCCCAACTTACGGTGAGAAGACACTTCAGCTTGACCTCAACCTGAGGAGACCCTACAGCTGGAAATTTATCATCGCTGCACTCAGCAGTCCCATCATCGGTGCCGACTTCCTAAGACACCATAAGCTACTTGTCGTCTTTGCCGGTCGATGTCTAGTCGACAAAGTAACTAACCTAACCGTCAAAGCACCCGTCTCATATTCCTCCGAGCGAACCGTAAGAAGTAACTACGTACGTGACGTATCACCAATTACTAAGCAAGTACCCTGACATCATGAGGCCATCATGCATGAAAGATACTCCAAAGCACCGCGTGGAACATCATATTGAAACCACCGGACCGCCAGTACATAGCAAAACAAGACCGCTACCGCCACACCGATATCTGATCGTGAAAAAGGAATTCGAAACTATGATGCAACAAGGATTATGCCGTCCAAGCAAAAGTCCCTGGTCCAGCCCACTGCACGTAGTACCAAAGAAAAATTGTGACATTCGAGTTTGCGGAGACTACAGAAGGTTAAATGACGTCACAAAACCAGACCGCTATCCCGTACCACGTCTCAAAGATTTCACCTACCTACTTCACGGCAAGAAAATCTTCGCCACTCTCGATTTAAACCATGCTTACCAACAACTACCAGTGTTTGAACCTGATATTGAGAAGACAGCCATCACAACTCCTTTTGGCTTATTTGAATTTCCCCGAAAGTGCCCAGGTCTGAGTAACGCAGGACAGACATTCCAACGATTCATACATCAAGTACTCAACGGCTTAGATTACGCATTTCCATTTATCGACGATCTCATTATTGCATCAGATAAAGAAGCACAGCATATCGAAGATTTGCAAGAGGTACTACGCAGATTAAACGAATACGGTATAACGATAAACCCTTCAAAATGCGTATTCGGCAAAGAAACCGTCAAGTTTCTCGGTTATGGCGTGTCAAGCGAGGGTATCAAGCCACCACACGACAAGGCCGATATAATCACCGCATACCCCAAGCCAGAAACAATTCACGAATTACGCCGATTTATTGGTATGGTAAACTTTTACCGTGACAGCATACCTAACGCAGCACACATACAAGCACCACTCAACGCGTTCTTACATAATTCCAAGAAGCGTGATAAAACAAAGATCGACTGGAACCAAGAAGCACTACAAGCATTTGAGTTATGTAAAGTTAGCATTCAAAACGCAGCTTTACTCGCTCACCCATCTTCATCACCAATGCAAGCAATTTCACTCTTGTATGACGCATCAAATCTGTATTCTGGAGCTGTACTTCAGCAACTAGTCAACAAAAAATGGCTACCGCTTGGATATTTCTCGAAGAAATTCTCAGAAACACAGCAGCGATATAGCACTTTCGATCGAGAATTACTATCGATATATATGGCTATCAAACATTTCCGAAAAATGTTCGAAGGAAGAGAACTCATAGTCTACACCGACCACAAGCCGCTCTCATACGCCATTCGCAAGCCACCGTCAGACAATGATACACAACGACGCACTCGTCAGCTGTTATTCATAAGTGAATTCACTACGGATATACGTCATGTGAGCGGAGCAAATAACGTAGTCGCCGACGCACTATCACGCATAGAAACCATTGACTTGCCATCTACAATAAACTACAACCAACTATCGCAAGCACAAGACAAAGACAGCAATCTACATGACTTAGCAAAACAAACAAACATCAAACTTAAGAAAATCATCGTTCCCGGCTCAACCAGTTCAATATACTGCGAAGTATCAACGCCACACATCCGTCCATACCTACCTATAGACGATACCGACGTTGGCGAGTAGACAAAAACATGCATTTCAAGTCAACAATCGAAGGTACAACGTCACACTCACACTGACGTCACCTCGTTCCCACCTAGTGAGCGATTCCAACACGTACATGTTGACATCGTTGGATCACTACCCACATCATCGTGTGGACACGATACTTACTCACCATGATCGACCGCTGCACACGCTGGCCAGAAGCCACACCTCTCAGAGAAATAACAGCTGAAATCGTCGCAAGAAAGCTATACGAAACATGGATTTGTCGTTTCGGTTGTCCTACCAGAATCACAACCGACCAAGGACGACAATTCGAAAGCAACTTATTTAAAAATCTCACTCAGCTGCTAGGAGTGGAAAAAACCCGTACTACTGCCTACCACCCGCAAAGTAACGGTATCGTAGAACGCTGGCATCGTACATTAAAAGCCGCACTGATGTCACGACTAACAAACAACAATAAATGGTTTGATGAAGTACCCACAACATTAATGGGATTGAAAAACGCAACGCGCACAGATACCCACACAAGTGCCGCGCAACTCACCTACGGACAAGCTTTACGGCTACCTGGAGATTTCATATCACCATCATCCACTAACACGAAGATGGACAACGATTACGTGGTCAACCTGCATCGCACCATCACAAGCTTAACGCCCACATATAGGCCGCACACCAACCGACGAAGTACGTTCGTGCACAACGATTTAAAAACATGCACCCACGTATTCGTGCGCGATGACGCAGTACGTAAGCCACTACAGCGTCCTTACAAAGGTCCCTACACCGTGACAAGCAGGAGCGATAAGTACTACACAATACAGCTACCTAATAGTACCGCCAACATATCACTCGACCGATTCAAGCCGGCATACACTATAAACACCGAAGAAACAACCGAACACAGTGCGACACATCCACCAGCTACGGCACAAGATCACTCCAACCATCTTCCCACTTCCGATGCACGAAGAACACGATCAGGAAGACTAGTCAAGATGCCAGTACGCTTCGCTTAGGGGGGAGTACTGTAGCTGCCGCACCTGCAATACATACATCTGCACGCGGCGAGCGCGCGCGCATACTAAGCACCGCCGCTCGCCGGCCACCATCAGCCCAAGGCAGCGCGCAGCGCTGCGATTGACGCGACCCCTACGGACGGAATGTGGAACTTAATAATGAAATACTGTTGTCTCATTGGCTAGATGTTTTTTGGGAATATTTACCTCACATTAGGCGCCAAAACGTTAGGCTATAAATATGCATCTATTTTACCTAATAAACAACTGCTATTCAGTACACCGTTCGATACAGTTCTATATTCATCTGGAGTTTTACTTGAACACCCTATACGCGCTACACCCTCAACAGTGGTGACAGCCGTTTCGCCAATTCCCTGAATCTTGACTGAAAAGTCGTTCACCTTTAGGCCAACCTGTCACGCTAACCAAGACGAAAAAAGGCAACCCTGGGCTCCCGTGTCCAAAATGGCACGGACCACAATCGAGTCACCCAAGGGTCCCCAGACCTTGACCGAGGCCGTTGGCAACAAAACCGTCTGGATCGGGGGGGTCCTTTAGCGGGGCAGGCGTCAATTTCCTAGCGATGCCTGGGCGGCGACCGATCGCCGTATCCAGGCTGTCTTCGTTCACGATGAGAGTAACATTCGAATGGTTCAACCGCGCGGTGTCCCGAGCCGCTCGCCATCGTTGGAAGGGCATATCCCACCGGATGCCTGAATGACGGAGGGCGCGACTCCAACCGAGGACGTTCCGCCAACGGAGGGGAAAGGTAGCGATGCTGGTCTGGCCACTGTTGCCTAGCAGCCAGCGCGCGTTCTCCCTGACGAGGGGAGACCAAATGGCGCTCGTGGGTTGGAGTGCGTCGAGCAGAATTGCGGGCCTCAGCCCGGTGCTCGTCTCCGGAATACCCCCCCCCCTGCGCGAACCCTCCTCAGAAGATGGTCTGCTGGAGCGGTTCGCGTTGGCGCACAAAATCTCCAGGTGGGACCCTTTACAAATTCTACACGGGCGGGGGTTGGGGCAGTCCCGATGGAAGTGGGCCCCCAAGCACGAGAAGCACAAACGGCGTGCGTTGACAATGCGGCGACGGAAACTTACGTGCAAATTCAAAAGGGCCGAGCAACGTGCTATGACATGCCCCGTGGCCTTACAAAAGTCGTATGATGAGGAATCCGGGCGCCAGCAAAACGGGGGGCGGGGCGAACATCAACAGGCCCCCGAGCCCTAGTCCGTCCCTGGTCTCTTGGCCGAGAAGGTAGTGGGCGTGACCTCGTGGCGCCACGAGTGTTATCCAAGAACCGACACTCGTCTTCCAAAAATTTGAGGAGGTCGTCAAACGGGGGAAGATGGGTGGCACTATCCCCACCATACTTCTGCTCAAAGCGGGCCCTCAACTCCGCGGGGAGCAACTGCAGCACTATGTGCACCAACAAGTAGGACCAATGTTCCATCGGTAACTGCAAGCGTCGCAAGGCGTGGGTCGCTGAGACCAACGGGTTCAGCAAGTCAGTGCGCAACGCCGACGTGCTGGCAATGGCCGGTAGCCCCAAAATCTGGCCGATGTGCACATCAGCCAGGCAGCGCTTGTTCTGATACCGTCGGGAGAGAAGCTCCAGAGCGGTAGGGTAGGAGGAGTCCGTCACCGGCAAGTGCTGCACCAAGGCTCTGGCTTCGCCCTCCAAAACAGACAACAAGTAGGCCAACTTCTGGGCAGGTCCGCGGTCCGAGCGGGCATCCACAAGGCTCTCGAAGAGATTCAGGAAGCCCAGCCAGTGATCCAAGCGACCGTCAAAATGTGGCAGCTCCAGGGTGGGCAGCCTACCCAATAGTCCAGGGCCTGTAACAACGGAGGTCTGCGGCTTGGCCACCTCAGACACCCGGCTCTTCAAAATTTCCCGGGCTCGTTGACTAATGACATCCCCCAGGTGGACAATCTGGTCATAGTCACCCAAAATCTTAGCGCGGGCTGCCTGGTCCATTACCCCCAATTCCACGTCCACGGTGAACTCTTTGAAGCATGTGAGCGCAGCATCAACTGACTTGAGCCTCTCATTTAAGTGCTCGTACCGAGCAAGGGTGACCTCTTCCAAGTCCAAACGCTCAACAGTTGCTGCTGCCGACGTGAACCATCTCAATTGTGAGGTCAATCCGGCAGCAGACTCCCTGACGGCCTTCAATGAGGTCATTGCAACAATCAAATATCAAATACCAACAAGTTAAAATTTAACTAAACAGACAAGCAATGACTTGTTAGCCAACAGAATAATTTCAACAAAATAAAACTTAAATTCAATTTATTTCAAGCCAAAATCCGACCCTGTACTTATTTCAAGTATGAATCTAGGTTGCTAAAGATGGCTAGTGACAGAAAATAACAATCTAGTGTATAATATTGTGCTGAATTCTACCACGAGTCAACACAATTCAAGTTTTGTTTACCTATGTTAACAAATGAATAAATAATTTCTAATTTCACAAAATAAATCTTACATTATCAGTACAACAACAAGGGACTAACACTACAAATATCAATTTGAGAGCCCGGCTGACACAACAATATATTTAATGTTCAAAACTTCCAATTAAACCAGTGAATTTTATAATGTAAACCCACGCTTCTGCTACCAGAATGTTCGGTCCCGCAACCAGTGCAAGGAAACTGGATGGCCGAACTGTCCGCGATTACGCGGAGCCCTAACTTACGTTGCTCTTTCACAATAGGTTTCAATCATTTAGGTTTTAATAATATTTACACACTTACCCAAGACTGAAGTCCGGCGGCTACCTGTTCTCAGATCACGTCGGTCTGTATGTGTATAAGTGTATTTGAATGTGTAATATTGTCAAGTGGTGGTGGACGATCACAAAAGACGCAAGTTTCCACAGCGTGGTCCAGGCAGTATTCACAGCGCGCCACAGGCCGTATTTTAGCACCAATTCACACGGCTATTTATCACCAACTAAAGTACAGGTTAAATTTACTCTCAATTCGGCGTTATTGTTCAAAATATCCCAGTATTTCACTCAAAGCGGGATTACAAGATCCAACAAATCATTAATCGCGTCCAACTTGTCGATAACAAATAGGATTAACCCGGATTCACGATTTTAACACAATAATCAATTAAAATCAATGTCCCAACAAGGCGGATTTTTGCTAACAAGAAAAAGGTAATGTCAAGGTTATGTCAAGTGTCAAGGTCAATAGAAAATTGCCATACCAAAAAAAAATGCGTTCGGAAACACGTATGGGACTAAACACTAACCAAATACAAATTGTATGGACTTAGAGACTATGACCTCTGAGTTGGTTTCGGTTTTTCTTCTCAGACTAGTCAGTTAGGAAATACCGGCCTCATCTAGCTAAACTAAACTTAACACGCAAAAAAACATGACGTGTAAAAGTGTTATTTATAACCAATTTACAAAGTAAATATTTCATTTCATATCATAAAAACGCACTCACCAATATTATTTCTTTATCATATTTAAGTATGTATAAAAGTAAGCACTAGTATAGACAATATACAAAAAGTTTAATGACATATTTTATACTTCATGGTTTTGTCAGGGTTCGTTTAAAAGGGAGGTCTAATAATTGATGTATTTTTTAATAATCATCATGTATATCGTGATATACTCGTTTAGGAATGTTAGCGACATACAAACCTAGATAAGCAAAAACAATAATGAATATAAAAACACTATTCACAACGTTTGCAAACTTCAGCCAATCTTCACTGCTTGGTTTGCTATCAACAGAAGCATCATCAACATTCCACCGGGGACACAATAAATACCTTCTATATTTATCTTCATACACAAAATCATTAATCTGTTTCACATAATTCTGAGGCGTTGATTTTGACTTACAAATTGCATCTAAAAAGAACGTCAGAAAAACAATTATTACAGATACAATCACTGAACCACGGTAGTACAACAGTAACGTTGGAGGAAAGTGAGTTTCTTTTGGTATATTGTTAGATAATTCCGTCATGAAATAGAAATGTCCCATTACACTGAGGCAGATGATCCCAAGCCGCACTTGACACCGCACATCCAAACACAACGATAACACGCTGAGGACGGTTAGAACGAAGGCTGGCCAAATGACAATCGCCGACAATCCCTCTGCCTCACGCATCAGATATAATTTTAAATTCACCTTTTGCTTGTTGCTGTTATCCTGCATATGCTCGTAATCATACATGTACCATTGAGCACTGCTTTTCACCTGTGCTATAAAAGTAAAATTGATTGTATAATTTCCTGTTGGCTGAGATTTATCTACTTTATATGGTTCGAAAAAATAATTGCATTCCTGCACGTCGTATGGCCAGTTTGTGAGTTTGACGCCACAGGAAGTCTTTTGAGTCATCGCCTGTAGGGCGCGGACATCTCCGTTACTGTATAAATCGTAGCGATATAAATTATATAAGGCAAGAGAATCTTTACCGCTAGATATCCCAAAGTAGGGACTCCACCTGCTATACCGCGTTACGTCAGTCTTGTTGATACCGTGGTGCTTTTCGGGATCCCACTTCAATCTTTCATCTCTCCACTTCTGGGTCATCCACGTTTGCATTCTTATTAGTTCTTTTTTGTCATCGAAATAGAAATTTTTCACAACAAATGCGATATTCACTGTTTTGATCTCACTTGGTGGAATGGAATTATGATAGTCACGGCTCTCAATTAGTCCTTTATTGAGTTCTTTTTCCCAGAGGATGTACTGTGGCGTATTATTGATAGCACAGATTTTGGCAAGAGTACAGTTTAGAAAGTGTAGTAATACAATATAAGTGAGTAGAGCCATGGCTACCTTGACACTGAGTATTGTTAGAAATTTATCGTTTGATACTTTATACGGTAACGCCCACAGCAAATGTTTTATATAATCAATGTGAGACTTGTTTTTATCAGCGCAAAATATATTTAGGCTCGGGATTGCGTAATAGTTTTTTTTTTATTAAACTCATGTATTTTGACTAAATATTGTTTAATGAAGACTTAATACTCATTGTTCTAGAACATTCTTGTACAATCGACTCACTGCCTATACTGCCATGAATATTCCAGAAGCTACTTGAGATACCGCTAGATGGCATTAGTGTCTCAAACGTATTAGAAGTCAGTCGAACTTTCTCGATATACTCAGTACTACTACTCGCCGCCAGTTGGCATTTGTCGAATGTCTCGAACATTCTAGATGTCGGATGAAGTTTGTCGACGTACATGACGTCATCAAAGTTTAGAGGAGCTTATGGCGAAATAATAATAATCACATGGTTTGATCTTCAAGCTTAAACAAATTGTTGCTTAAGCTTCAAGAGCCATCTGTGGATGGGTAACAACTAACTTGAGATTCCTCCGTGCGCTGCGTCGGAAAGCACATTGATAACTTAGTAAAGACTTACGGGTAGCCAGAAGCTGGAAAATCTGATAGCAGTCTTTCCAAGGGGTATCACGTTTCTCTGTTATTAGGTTTTGGGAATATGCGAAACAGGGTGTAAAGTTCCGCATTCCCATTGAAAGGGGAGGATCCTCCGACCAGACAGGCGTTTTTTCTGGTGGGCAACTGCCCGATGTTTGTGATCGGGTGATTTGTATGTATGCTAGTTGTGCGGTAAACTCTGCTTGCGCGGTACAGGATTTCTAATGTCTTTAGTTTGTATGTATCGAGATAGATGTCGCTACAAGGTTGTAGAGGTCAGGCAAGCAGTAGCTCCATGTTAACCTAGTACTCAGCTGTACCGGTCAGACTAGAAGCGGATCCTAACATAGTTTCGATAAGGCTAAGTAGGTGACGGCACTGAAGAAATTTGTTTTAAGTTAATCACCGTAAAGGGGGCTTGGGCTAGGGCCACGTCTGCCGCGTACCCAATGAGTAGTGGGCCAAAATCACCACTTTCTAAAACCCTGACATAGCTAGAAGGCGTCGAGACAGACCTCGTAGAAGATGGCGGAACGAGTTGGACCAAAATAGGAACTAGTGGTTCACTTTGGCCCTGGACAGAACCATATGGAAATCCTTTGCCCTGTAGCATGCCAGTAGGTGTTATTTTTATTTTATTTTATTTTAATAAGTACAGAGGCAAACTACAGACTAAGACATTTAGTACAGTTATAACAATATATCTTCTAAATATATATAACTCAAAGGTGACTGACTGACTGGCATAGTGATGATCTATCAACGCACAACCCAAATCACTAGACGGGTTGGGCTGAAATTTGGCATGCAGGTAGATGTTATGACGTAGGCATCCGCTAAGGAAGGATTTTGCGAAATTCCCACTGGATCTGGATTTACACGGGAAAAACTTCCCACGCGAACGAAATCGCGAGCAACTGCTAGTATTATTAAATCTGAGGTCCAGTTATTACTGTACACAGCATTCATTGTTTAATATACTTCATTAGTGACGGCTGGGTTCTGTTAATATAAAGTTTAAAGTTACTAAATGATAATTATGGTTGTAATTACATTTTATACAGCAAATTTCTAAATTCGTTAAAACTGTTAAAAAACAAATCTAAATTAGAGCATTGGTATGTAAAGGACCACAAAAATGGATCCGGAATATTACCAATTTATAAGGCGAAAACGTGGTTTTTATTTTCAGTGGACTGTATTCTAAGGATGGCGGTGTTTGCCTTAAAAGAATTGGATGGGGAACGGGGGATCAGTGGTAGGGATATGAGTGGTGCACGCCCTATCTTCTGGTCTTCGTCTCGCGACATGTTGGCGCGGGAACTTGGCGGCGACACAGCGTTCCTGCTTCGAAGCACTGATTTCTATCACAGGAATGTGTCAGGCACTGGATCACTGTTCACCTTAGTTCTATCAGTTTGCGGGAGCATATTTGAGCGAATAAAGCGAGCGGAGCATACATTCGGCAGGCGTGCTTTGCGGTGAGGAGCGGAAAAGGTTATGAGAAGGTTCTAGAGCGCCCGCTCTGACAAGTATGTCACAAACGAACGAACCATAGATTAGCGTTAATAAATATTACGCCGAGAGATGGCGTTACCAAGCATATTACATTATATTGACAACACGTTCTAGACAAGGGATTGTTTTCAGAAACATTATTGTTACTAAAGGGAATACTGAACAATTGTGGAGTGCGCACAGATCGAGTTGATATTTTAAAGTTTATCTAACCAAGTAATTGAATATCAAAGGAGCCATTAACAATTTTATGCAGTGTACTTAAATCACCAAACCATTTTCTTCTCTCTAGACTCTTGATTAGTAAAGCACCTGTCTTGTTTGAAGCTGTAACCTATTTTTACTACGAACCTCATCATCTAAGTTGCGGTGGAAGCTTATAATACCACATCCACGTTAATTCTCCGGTAGCAGTTCAAAGTGGCCATTACAGAGATCTCGCAGGGAAATTGCTTTCTTGAGCGCTCATTTCTTGTGTAAATTTTATTTTTTTACCGTTCGCTTTCCCCTGGTCCGTTTATGTAGCTGTTTACTCTTTTAGAAGCCTTCACTTACTAATAATGCTTTGAATATGTAATGGGAAGTATTATTTGCGGCGATTAAAAGCTGGATTCTATGGAAGTGATGATTTTGAAAGCCACAAGCTGTCATGGTGTTCTAACTCAAAACTACTAAACCGATTTTAAAACTCTTTTATTACAAACAAACCAACTAAAAAGAGAGAATTGAAAACTTTATCAAAAATGTAAACCAACTTCCAAAAAACACTGCTAAGTGAAAAATAACGTTATTTTCGGAAGTCGGTGCCACAAACGAAAATACAAAACCAAAGACACCGACTATAAAAATTAAAGTTGTTTTTCACTTTGCAGTGTTTTTTCGGAAATCGGTTTACTTTTTTTATAAAAAGTTTTTTTTTATGCCTGTTCATTTGCTGTGATACATTTACGATCACAATCAGAATATTTATTTGTGAAACATAGGTAACATAACGGTCTTTGGTATACATAAATATTTGAGCACTATGTTTTGCCGTGAAGGCGTACAAATTCCAAATGAAATTCCAAAAAACGTAATTCCAAATATGTACTAATAAAACTGTAGGTACGATGTAAATCGTTTGATCCTGTTACTATTGATCTAAGTGTTTACATTGCTCAAACGTTAAAAGCAACTGCTTTGCTTTAAGTAACTACTTTGAAACTGCATTCATAGGTTTCCGATAAATTAAGTTAAATATATTTTGTTAAAATGGTGTTTGTCCCCTTTAATTTTTTTTCATCAACAAAAGCCTGTAATTCACTTAAAATTCTTATTAATTTTAATTAATATTCCCTGCATTTCCTAATAGCTATAAACTAGGGATCTTTAAGTCAAGAGTAAATAGATTATAAAAAAAAAATATTCAATTAACATGTTTACAGAAAAAGTAAATATACAACGTGTAACGGAGACCCCATATCTATCCAAAAGGACTGAAGACAATATCTGGTATGGAGTCTCTATGCAAATTTTCAGCTCAAAATAAGTGACTCACAGAATTGACCCCAAATTATTGGTTTCGTATGTTTCTTGAATACCAATAATAACAAACGTGTCACATCACTATGAGGGTCATCACTTTCCCCGTCACTTGCCAATAAAACGATAATTCTCTTCATTCTTCTTAATTTGAAAAATTCGGTTTCTGGTATCAATGTAGGTATTGAAATTTCTAATAAGCCACACATGAAGACATAGGATTACAAAACCCTTGCTATATCGTTTGTTATCATCCAAAGAAGCTGTGCACTTGGTATGTACCTTTAAATTACACGTTGTATATAATAGTTCTTAAAGGGCTTGAAATTTTTTTATTTTTTATTTTTTTAGTGATAATAGGTTCGCGCTTGACCACCACCTCACCTGATGGTAAGTGATGATGTGGTCGAAGATGGAGCATGCTTGCCTAGAAGGTAAAATAAGGTAACATAAGAAGGTAACAATGGTATAAAAACTTTTTACCAAAAAATTAAACCGACTCCCAAAAAACACTGCAAAGTGAAAAATTACTTTAATTTCGGTAGTCGGTGTCTTTAGTTTTGTATTTTCGTTTTTGGCACCGACTTCCGAAATTAAAGTTATTTTTCACTTTGCAGTGTTTTTTGGGAGTCGGTTTAATTTTTTGGTAAAAAGTTTTTATTTCACTCTTTTTAGTTGGTTGATTTTTAATTTACCTAGTTACAAGAGCCTAAATGTCAACTACTTATAACATTTTACAAAATATTGCTTTTCCCAATACTGGGCCGTTAATTTTTGAGGAGTTCTCCTGGTACTTCACCATCAGCTATACATCACCATATGCATTGTGACGAGCACCAAGTGCTTAATATCCATATTCAAGTAATCGAATCGCAATCCACGAAATACTTATTATTGAGTAGTTTCGGCGGCCATCTGTGGTCTTCATCATCAGTTCCACTTCCCCAAATGGTACTTTTTGAGAGCAACTGCAAAAGTTACTGTAAGAAATACCCAAAACGCCATAGGTGTGCCTATAATATTTGAAGAGTTCCCTCGATTTCTCCAAGATCCCATCATCAGATCCTGATTTGGTGACAAATGGTACCCATTTCAAAGTATACCCTATCAAACAAAAAAAGAATTTTCCAAATCGGTTCAGCCGTCTTGGAGTACTCGGTGACCATACATCAAAAAAAAAAAAAAAATATATATACTCGTCGAATTGATAACCTCCTCTTTTGGTCGTCTGTTGAAAATGGTGATTTATCTTAAGTTCAAGAGCTGTAAAATATAATGCCTACTGTAATGTAGCGACCTGCCTGATGTAGGTTTATAAAAACCTGTGTTTCAGGCCATCACTTTTCATCGATAATATGAATAGAAAACAATAAATTAAATAATCGCTAATTTAAAAAGAAGATACAATAATTACAGTGACTAATGGATTAGGAACTAACACTAAATTATATTTCAAGATTTCTAGTACTTTTTCCTTTTAGTTTCATTACTTCTAGGAATAGACCCTATACGTGTCTGGTATCTACTGACAGGTCTTTAAAAAATTGAGGTTTCTAAAACCACTATATACTTATCTTCTTGTGACAGTTATCCGATTCAAAATTAATAATATTATCAAAATCAAAGATATGACATTTTTCACATAGATGTAGAACTATAAAACGTCAAATACAAGTGCATCTTTTAAATTTGTCATTTCCTATGGCAAAGAATAGGCATGAAATTCGATGGTTACTCTGTGAACATAAAGTTTATTTCATTACATGAGCTGTAAGACGACGGATTTGTATGCTAAAAGTATTTTCAGTATGGCACCGCGTATTTACAGCCACTTACCGAAGTCTATAATAGAAACTCCATCCATCGATATCGATGTGTTCAAAAAGAAATTAAAAAGATTCTTGCTTTATAAATGTTATTATACTGTTCAGGACCACTTAAGAGAGGATATAAGGACATATGATAATCCCACACATAATGCTGTTGGCGTAATATGACAACATTGCATAAATTTAAATATTGACATTGTTATACAACATGTAACATAATTAATGCACATCCTGAAATTAGTTTGTTCTGAATCGTTTACTGAATCGATTTTAATAGTTTTTAATAAAAAATAAATTATCGAACTTTTTATCTCAAAGAAATTAAATCTACGTAAATTACAAATTACACTTTCGCTGTATAGTAAAAACACTAACTATGGACCGTAATTTAAAGTAGTAACTTTTTAAATGCAGATTTATATAAATTCCATCATTCAGTATACATTACAGAAAAATGAAACTCATTGAAGATCTTAAAAAAAACTGTTTAAACGAGTAAAACTAAAAATTCAGAATATGTATTATAATAATAACATAATTTTCTAATTGGGGTGTTTGAGAGTGTGCGTTAATTAAGATACATGTTGTATATTAATTTAATATTTATTTACAAATAATACATAATTATGTCTTGACATTCTCGTTTAATACTGTATAACATTTTAATTTGACATTTAAGTGACATTATAATTACCTATTATTGTTTTTTTATTATTTTCTAATGTTTTATAATTAATAATTATTGTATTAGTGTAACTATGTTGTAATTGCTTGAGATTTACATGCCGGAAGGCGTAATATGCTTGAACTGTGCTCTATTTCTTTTAACAACTTTATACCCATAATCCATATTAGCAAATAAATGAAATTTGAATTTGAAGACATTGCTTCTAACCAAATTTCATGATTCAGGTCAACGGAAAGTAGACGATCTCCGGCCACCGTAGGCGCGGGCTTGCCGACAGCGAGCAAAGGTAGCTTACCGTACGGGAAGAACCAGGTCCACGGCAACGGCGCGTCGTGTTCCACGAGTGCCTCAAAGAGTCATCAGCACCATGGCCCCGGAACGCAAGTGCAGGTGAAAGAACTGGGTGGATTTTTAGTCAATAGAAGTCTAACACTCCCTTTCGCTCCACCCAGCGTGGGAGAAGTCATTCGATGATTTTCTCACCCGAAACAAAAAAATTTGGCCAACTGCGAGTCAGACTCGCCCATGAAGGGTTCCGTAGTAACTACGCCAAATGACTTTGTTTTTCATAGTATTTGTATGAATTACAAAGTTATATTTGCGGTTTTAGAAAATATACTATATCTCAAAAACTGCTGCTCCGATCTCATTCAAACAAATTTTCGTTGAAAGTTTTCATTAATATATACAGCATATATATTTTTATTAGATTTTTCCCTCCATTATTATAGAAGTTAGAGGAGGGGCGGGGACCTATATTTTAACACTCAATAATTTTATTGCATTCCATATCATTTAAACAATTGACATTATGAAAAAGTGGCTTTAGAAACCTCGATGTCATTTTCAAAGACCTGTCTGTATATACCACACACACATGGGTTTTTTTTTTTTTTTTTTTTAATCTTTATTAAGTTGATTTGGGGTTTTTATCTCAATGGATACGCCAACCCCATCATGCCGAACACAAGCTTCAAAAAAAAAAATCTTAATTAAATTTAAAGGAGAATACTAATCAATATAGTACACTAACTCGCTAAATCTTTTTGCTACATCTGACTTCGGTTGAGCTAAAATTGATTGTATTAAACCTACCTGTAATATATTTAAACTAAACTCATTGATTAGCCTTCTCCTTTCCTCTTGGTTCTTGACACACTCCATCAACAAATGATGTACATCCTCTAAAACACTGCATGCGTTGCAGTTGGGAGAATTTACTTTCTTCATGAGAAATGCAAACTTTGCTGATGGATAGTGTCCAGACCTTAATCTTACAACTAACTTAACATAACTTCTACTTAAGCTACTACTGTCAAACCAGGGCACTTGAGGAAGCTCATTTTGAACAGTTTTGTACCATATACCTTTATCTAATGATTTCCTGTTAAAATGTTGTTTCCAGTTATTGAAACATCTTATTTTAAATTTTGATACGTATTCAACATAATCTGGTATGAAGTTCAGCTCGATTCCTTCCTTTGCTGCCAATTTAGATGAGCTATCAGCTTCCTCATTACCCTGCAAACCAAGATGCGCTGGAACCCATTGCAACTTCAACTCTGTGCCAATTCCCATAAACATGAGAATATATTTTAAAATGTCGTAACCTATCGATGTGCCTCTGAAGCCAGAGGCACATCGAGCCACGTGATGCAATGCACTTTTGCTATCAGTAAATATAACAACCTTATCATATTTTTTTTTCATTACATAGGACAAGGCTTGCAAAATTGCAATGAGTTCCAACGTCATGATAGATACATTGGATACTATTTTAAAACCTACTCTATAATTACAACTGGAATCGTAAAACGCTGCACCTAATCCGTGAGCGCCCTTAGACCCATCTGAATATAGTTTCTGCCACCCATGGTAATTAATATTCAATTCTCTCACGACTTCATTGAGTAAAGTGTTGGGCTCGTACCTTGTTTTAGCCAGCGATACACATTCTAAGCCCATAACTAAGCATTTATGAAAATCAACAGCTGATAACCAAATATCAAAAGTAAACATTCTAAGAATATCCACAGAAACACCTTCAGTCTGATTTACATCCTCAATTGTTTGTGCGAGTAGAGGCTTTTTTTTATTAACCCAATAACTAATTTGTAAAAGAGCCCTCAATTCAGAAAGTACACAAGTATTACTATTATTAGACCAAGCACTGATTTTTAATAAATACTTATAGGCTAAATATTGTCTTCTTATAAATAAAGGGGCAATGTGTAACTCGCTCTCCATAACATGAATTGGAGTACTTTTGATAAAGCCGCCTATTATCCTTAAGGCTTGATTCTGAATTTTATCGAGTTTACTAATATGACTTTTTGTACTATTATCGTATAAAACTGATGCGTAATCAATACGACTTCTAATTAAGGATATGTACAATCTTCTCAAATGTATCATGTGCACCCCCCAAGAACTTCCTGCTAGTAATTTTAATATATTTAAGAATTTTGAGCATTTGTTGACCACTTCATTAATGTGTTTTCCCCAGGTTAGACTCCTATCTAGCCATATTCCCAAATACTTGATATTTTCTGAATAAACCAAGGGCTCTTCTATTCTTAGCACTGGTAGTTTTTTCCTGCGACCTCTACTGAAAAGACAATATTGTGTTTTATTTGCCGAAAGTACCAACCCTAGTTCATTTAATAGCTCTACAACTAAGGCTAAACCATTTTGTACATATCGTTCACATATTTGAATGTCCTTATTAGTGACATATATTACAAAATCGTCCGCGTATTGCAAAACTGATACATTTTGAAGTCTATGACATATCTTGTTAGTAATTAAATTAAAAAGCCACGGAGACAGAGGGTCTCCTTGTGCTAGACCTTTATTTGTGAATCTGCTTATTACATTACCGTCACATAACTTTATTTTCAAATTTCGCTGATTGAGAAACCTCCACAGATACTTACAAAGCTTGGAACCAATCCCTAAACTATCCAGAACATATGATGCTGCGTCTATTGAAACATTATTATAAGCGTTCTCAATATCCAAAAAACAAGCTAATGTTGGTAAATTCTTGGAGAATCCAATCTGGATACTAGTTACTATATGACTCAAGCAGTCCAAACAGGACTGTGATTTTCTAAAACCTACTGTGAACGGAGACAATAACTTTTGCTTTTCTGTATACCATTCTAAGCGTTTAAAGATCATTAAATGAAAAGTTTTACATATACATGATATTAAGGATATTGGCCTTAATTTCACATCACTGTTAGTACTGCTTTTGGGAATAGGGACTATTTGAATGTTCCGCCACTGAGAAGGAATAACACCATTTTGATAAATGTTATTATATAAATTAAGCAAATATTTTTTAGCTATGTCCGGTAAATAATAAAGCATTGTATATGATTTGTCATCTTCCCCCGGGGATGAGTCCTTTTTTTTTAAAACGCTATGTAACTCTTCGATTGAAAACTTTGATTCTAACAGTTCATTTTTGGATGTAAAGACTGGTTCTATGTTGGAAGCATAATCCGCAGTAAGAGAACGAAGTAAATCTTGAGATTTTTCAATGGACGGATATACTTTTGGTTGCTTACAACCTTTAACCCACTTCAAACGCTGCCAGACATAAGATGCTGAAACTCTTTCATCAAAAGAATCACAAAACTTGTGCCAAGCATCGGACCTTGCTTTTCGAATTAACCTCTGTGATTTATCTGTAAAATTTTCTAATATTGTAAGATTATCAGGCGTCGGATTTTTTCTGAAGTTAGCTAAAGCTAACCTTCTCTGCGCGACTATTTTAGACAGATCAGGAGTCCAATAATCTTTCGGTTTGAATTTTGCATCCGGTTTATTGTATATTTTAATTAAAGGTATATGTTTATCTGCTGCACTATTGATTATACTTACAAAATTGTCATAGTTCTCTTGAATATTTTCGTCATAGAGATTATAAAAGGTAGAATTTTCTGAAATAGTTTGTGAATACTTATCCCAATTTGCTAGTTTATAATTACGTTTTTTAATGTATCTGCTATCATTTACAATATTAGTTGTCAGCTTGATTATTAGGTGATCACTCCCTAGATTCTCGTTTAAGACTTTCCAACAAAACTTAATGGCAACATCAGAAGAAACAAACGAAACATCAGGTGAAGTTTGTTGTAAGTGCCCGTTTACAAGCTTTACACGCGTGGAGTCACCATTATTAATAGATATGAAACCGTTATCTAAAGAGGAATCTACGATTTGGGAACCCCGTACATCCGATTTCACTGACCAATTGGTGTGGTGCCCATTAAAATCTCCCGCTATTAAAGTTTTCGATGAAAAATGTGAGAAGATCTCATCCCAATCGTTAACTTGAGTTTGTATAGTAGAAGGACAGTATATAGATGCCACATATTCTAAGTCCTTGCAGTTAATTAACTTTACACAAACTACCTCGATACCTGTATTATTTGTTAGAAATGGCTCCAAACAGGATTGTATCGACTTATGGACGATAATAGCAACGCCGCCGTACGAATCAATTCTATCTTTCCTATATATGTTATAACTATTAATATTTATGATGGACTCAATATCTAGCCAAGTTTCACTAATAATCGCAATGTGTATAGTTTCACGTGCTAAAAGGTCTGTAAATGCCACTAATTTGGGGCGAAGGCTTTGAGCATTCCACTGTACTATGTTAAGTCTAATATAACTAGATATATTATCCATTAACAAAGTCAGAAAAATTAAATAACTTACTAACAACATATTGCTTTAGTTCTTCCCATATGACTACAAATACTGCCGATACTTTATCTTCCAATTTGCTTTCTGACATAATTATAGGTTTAATTTTAATCCAAAACTGCTTTAATTCTAACTTATCCTTAATGTGCTCGTCTCTTTTTCTACGTTCCTCTGTATTCTGCAAATTCTGATGTTCAACCTCCATATTTACTTCTTTTAAACTCTCTGTAGACACCTTTCCTGGTTTACTAATCACATTTTGAACTGATTTTCGACTAAGTTTTATTATATTTTGTTTAGAAATTTTTTCGCTTCCCTCTTCCTCTCCCTGAATACTGGCCTGCGAAGGACCCCCTGAAGATTCTTGTTGATGTTCTGAACTCCCCTTGACTACACTGCTGTAGGTGCCTCTTAAATTCTTAGAATTTAATGAGACGCTGTTAGCTGGTGTCAATATGCCTTCTCGATTTGATGAATGCTTATTTGCTCTCATTTCTGAGTATAACTGTAATGCCTTTCTATAAGTAACTTGCTCTTTACTCATAATATTTCTTATTTCTTTTTCTCTAATAAAAAACGGGCAAGTTTTGTCTAGAACAAAGTGGTCTCCTTTACAGTTCAAACATTTATGCATTTCAATATCGCAGTTTTCATGTTCTGAGCTACCGCATTTTGGACATAATGACTTTTTGGCTGAGCAGAACTTTTTAATATGCCCGAATTGCCAACACCCTGAGCATTGTGACACGGGAAAATGATATGCGTCTACTTTAAAACGGCAATCGTATGCGTATATATATTTTGGCAACACACCGCCCTTAAAACATATTTTGATAGCTTCACTCGGTGTCCATGAACCATTAGTACATATTCGGTTCATTCTCTTCAGACTCACAATTTTAATATCACACTCCATAATTTTGAGTAACTCTTCTTCGCTCAAATCTAGATCGATTCCTCTGACTACTCCATGAATCATGTTTAATTCATGTGTAAATTGACAGCGAAGCCCCATCTCTTCAAGTTTTTTGCATTCCACCAACAATAGGGCATCTTGTTTCTTGAAAAATGTAATAATTGCTCTGTTTATGTTTTTATATTTAATATGATCAATACCTGTAATATTTTGCGATCTTAACAACTTAGCCATCGCAATTTGCTTAGGCAAACCTTCTAACGCTGTGATGCAAACTTGATGTTTCTCCACGGTTTCTATTTTATCGTCCTTTTTTCCTCTAACTACACTCACATTTGTTTGTATATCCAAAGAATCACTTTTGATCAACCGTTTCTGTTTCCTTCGAGTAACCGTAAGAAAATCTTCATCGCTCTTTAGTCCTTCTCCTTCACTACTTCCATCTCTTTCTTTTCTTTTTGCTGCCTTTTTTTCCGAACTTTCATTTCTTCTTGTTAATATATTTTCACCATCTGATAAGTCTAGATCTCGATCAACGTTCGCTAAAAACTCCGAATCACTCATGTCCTCCTCACTCTTACTCTCCTCCATCTCGAAGTCGGGACTTCGAGTGGGGAGAATAAATCGTTATCGCGGATGGTAATTTTACGTGCAAGTGTCCCGGAAAATTTTCGGGAACCCGGGAATGAAGTTAATTGCTCTCAATTATTCAGAAAACTATTTTTATTTATTTATTTTCACCACAAATTACAACAAAGCGACTATTGTTACTTTCGTTGCCATGGCAACTGTGCACATGGGTTTAATGAACAAAAAAATATTTTCAGTTTCAGTTCTATGTATGGAGGGGTCTTAATTTTTAATACTTTTTCTTAAAATCGTAAAGCGGGTTACAGAATACATCTACGTACCAAGTTTCACATATATAGTCCTAATAGTTTGGGAATAAAATGGCTGTGACATACGGACGGACGGACAGACAGACATGACGAAACTATAAGGGTTCCGTTTTTTGCTATTTGGCTACGGATCCCGAAAAAAGTCAATGGGAAGTATTAGTATTTCCTTACCTTGTGAAATCGCTAAACAAAATGGTAATAAAATACATATTTTAATAGATAATATACTTAGAATTTAGATTTTTTACATCTCAAAGAGACCGTAGACTCGAGTATCTGATATTTTTAATTCAAAACTTAAATCCATTTCTGAAAAATGCCGTAACTATAAATCTCAACTCTAGTCCAATAAAAAATAATGGAATCTAACAGCAACGCATTCCACGTTATTACATTTTCGTCATAATTGGCATTGGAGTATATTGTAATACAGTTACTAAAAATAACTCAGGTCTTAAAAGACTGGATATTTTTGGTTTTAATCTCCCATTTAAAAAAAAGAACTTCGATATTCGGACTTCTTTGCAAAATACATAAGGAACAAAATCAATACCATTTCTATGAAATTTCATGCAATTATGAACATTACCGTTTTAAAAATAGACTTTATATTTCTTTGTTTAATTTCGCTAATCCCTGACAGCGTAGGAAGATTTGCTGAGGTAAATCGTTATTTTTCAAACTTATATTTTAAATTGTAAGCTCTTTACAGTTTGTGATGAACAGATTATTCATCGTCTTCTTCCTTCCCTTATCCCAAATTACTTGGGTCTGGCGTAATACGTTTTTACTCCATTTTACCCTATTCCTTTCTCTTTCATTTTCATAACAGATTTATCGGTATATTTTTTGCAATGAAATATAAAAATCCACGAATTGCGATTCAGTAGGTACATTCACCAACCCTTTGACTAGTTCTATCTATAGGCCACAGAGTAGTGAGTTGATAGAATGCTCATACTTTAGTGTATTTTTCGACTTGTGTGAAATACTAGAAAAAAAGTGTTGTATGCACATCCGATGAGATCTACAGATTATTGCCGTTTTGGGTCTTGATAAATGATCGGCACAATAAAAGAGTGATCTACACCCAGCAGTGAGAAAAATCTGACCGTTTTCGTGGTTCGTGAATGACGATAATAACGATAAATAGGTGACATTGTAATCATCATCATCGTCATTCACATTTATCTTCTTATAATATTATAAGATAAGATAAGATTTCTTTATTTGCTCCAAACATGTGTACACATACAGAATAAAAACGCATGTGAGATAACATAAAAATGAAAATAACGTTCAGACATGTTTGCCTATACGATGGCGTGCAAATGTTTTAAATAATTAATTTGACAATTTTAATTTAAACCCAATAATATAAATTGATACAGATTAGCAATAATTAAAAAAATAAATTTCAAAACTATACCTACATCACAAAAATAAAAATATTATATGTCAAATTATACACAACAAAACGAAACAAAAGTAAAAAAAATATCATATGTCAAAAGTAAATAATAAAATAAAGTCAAATTGTACATGTCAAAACTAAAAATAAAAATTTTAATATCAGAAGTATACATGTCAAGATTAATAACATACAATATTAATTCAATAAATCTATGTAACAGTAAATTGTTCTGCAAGATATTCATTAATATGATAATAAGCTTTATCGGTTAGGAATGTTTTAAGTTGTTTTTTCAGTTCATTATTATTAAGCTCCCTCCAACTTTTAGGTAACTTATTATAAATCACGGGAGCCATGCAGAAAACACTTTTGCGCATAAGTGCAGTCCTATTATAAATGTAATGCGTATGGATGTTTGTTACACTATCACGCAAAAACTACTGAACGGATCTGAATGAAAGTAAGTAGATTGATGACATCTTGGAATAACACATAGACTACTTATCCCGGAATGCCCATGGAATCTGAATTTACGCGGGGAAAACCCTCCCATGCAAACGGGCAGAAACGAGTATTATATAAAACACTAGTAGACGCGCAAGGATTTGCTTCCGTGGACTTTATCACGATAAAAATATAACCTCCTTATTTTGCAGTTGGGTGAATCCTACAGTTTTTCTCCGGCTTCAAGCTATTTCCATACCAAATTGTATCCAAATTCACCTAGTACTTTCGAAGATTAGCGTGTATAAACAAACAAACAAACTTTTCCGCTTAATAATATTAAGTAAACATTGATTTTCTCCACCAAATAAATAAATATATAAAAAAAATATTAACGAGCACAGCAATATGTTACTTGTCGTTTGCACAGCATGTTAATTCTCAGATTTGAAATAGGTGTCTTTCACACAGTTCTTTTGAAACCACAACGAGGAGGATATTAAAATATTCAACTTTGTGGGTAATTGAAGAAGAATGTAGTTTTACATTCTTTCTCCCCTTAGGTTATGATGAGCCTGGCATGGTCGTGCGATTAAAATGCTCACAAATAAATAAAGAAAAAGAAAGATAGTTTTCATCCAATCGTGTTCAAAAGCACTATTACTAATATTTTCCCCGTAGCCCGTATTTTTTGCATATTATCTTATTTATATTATTGATTATTTATTGATTATTGAATTATTAAATAAAAACACTCCTTTTCATATCTACTCCCGCTATTTCATATCGTGTGGACGGAAAATGAAATTATACTGGATAGGTCGCTTTCCTTGCAGCGTTGGTAACGTTGTTCAAGTCATTTAAGGTGGAGAAGCTCGGACGCTTAGACTACCCAGGACACTCTGTCCGTCTATCTACTCTGTGAGATAGATCCTATTTCTGACTGTCGGAACTAACGTAGCGTGGAAATGTGGCTGTCAGTTTGTTTCAGCGTTGTTTCGTTAAAACAGTGTGCTATGGAGTATATGATTTGTTTTGCTGGATATATTTGGTGTTGGCTTTGGCACAATTTTGCTGGCTAGCTATTACATGACGTTTAGTTAGGAAAAGTTATTGGCCAACGTAATATTATACAATAGTTGTTCCATAATTGCGTGTTCCTGATAAACAGTAAAGAAAATTAGATGTAGAATAAGAACTTACCAAATTTTATTGAGGTCCGTTCAGAAGTTTTCGCGTGAAAGAGCAACAAACATACATACATTCGCACAAACTGTCGCATTTATTATTAGTAGGATAGTGGGATTGCTCAGTTCATTCTCCATGTCACTCGCACGGATATTTGCGTCAATTGGGCCATCGTTATTATTAATAATTAACCACATGATCAAACGTTATCGTGCGGTTTCACCGCCTGGCTGTAATTAACAATAATTCACATGTATATTATAGTTGATATTATGTATAGTAACAGTGATCCCATTGTGAAAGTGAATATTAATTTAATTATATAAGTACCTACCATCACTATAGATAATGTTTCATTGTGCTCTGGATGACTGACAAATGTATTTAAATGATCTTTATCGCACTCATAATACAGTAAATATTCTTAGTGTGGGACACGGATTAAAAACAAAACCGAACACAGGTGACCGAGTGGTTGGTTGGTTGGTGGTGGAGTGGTTGTGGATGCTAGCGAAGGAGGAGGCCGAACGCGCGAGGGAGAGGCAACTCTCTTTCTCGCGCCCCAGCCGCCGCGGGAGACGCCCCGGGCGTCGGGGATCGCGAGCCGATTTCCGGCCACCGTAGGCGCGGGCCTGCGGACGGCGAGCAGGGGTCGCTCATCGTCGTGTTCCACGCGCGCCTCAAAGGGCTGTCAACACCAGCGACCGGGCCTCATAGGGCCATTGCCTGCCGGGGTTTTGCGGGAAAGTTCTGCCGAGTTACCGCGGCCCCAGAGCGGAAGAAGTCATTCGAAGATTTTCCCACCACAAAAAAAAAAAAAAAAACTGCTCTCACAGCACTGCTCTTAAAATCGTAAAGAAAAACATCGCGAGGAATCCGGAATATCACATCCACCTATTTGCAACAGAGAACGCATGGTTGATTATGATAAATTCTCTGTCATAAAGAAAAGGTCTGTGTAGTGAGAACATCATAGGATGATTACGTTAGTACACTTTGCAAACATGTATATTTTAAGATAGATAGATAGACCTAACTCAGTAATATATCCCAGTAGCTAACAAAACTGAAGTAAAAAAGACAGGTACGAGGATCCATTCTCCGTATTTTAATAAAGCTAGACCCTTTTTCGGATTGACCTTTAAACAAAACCTGCTTCTATTTTCAGTTTTAAAAAACTTTTCTAAAAACCTTCCCAAAACACCTGTAACACCAACAATGGAGATACTAAAAATTTATAAAATCGTTAACGCCCCACTGTTTAGCGCGTAAACAAAACTGTGTAAATTACGTATTTTTACGTAAAACTTTTAATGGAATAACATAGCAGTGACCCTGGCCGGTCACAAACTTTTATTAGGGACTCCTACGCTGTTGGCTGAACAAAATTGTTTGATTACGTGCAGGACTTGTGGATAGTTGGGGGACTTTTAAGACAGTTTAACTTGATGGGATAAGCAAAGGAATAAGGAAATATTAGGCGAAAATCGGAATCTGTGTTTCCCGATAGCTATAACCTGTTGGGGTTAAGCCAAGAGTGAATAGGTTACTTCTAGGTAAGCGTGCTTCATCATCGACCACGTCGTCGCTTGCGTTTTTCAGGTGATATGGTGCTCAAGCGCGAGCTTATTACTAATAAAAAAATGTGACTTACTTATTAAAGAATTTCATAACTTTTTTCCCAAAAGGTGAAGTTCAATAAAGTATTTAGTTAATAATTGCAAATAAACATACAGTTACAGGCTTAACTTATTACTAATAGATGGATGAATTGAATGGATGGATGGATGAAAATCCTGTTATGGCGCAGAAAATGAACTTAAACCTAAGCAAACCATATAATTACGCAGATAGATACATAGCAGTATCTATCTAACTATAACAGAGTCCGATTGTTATAGTTAGGTAGATACAGTCTTCATTACACTATTACAGATTTAAATAAGAATCTTTCTACACCACACTAGGAATTTCTCCTGTACCGCGAGTGTCTTTTTATCAACACCTAGACCGTAACAACTATGGGAGCTCTTATCACTAAAAGCGATCTTTTACAAACAGCCTTTGGATGGATTTGACGCAGGAGTATATAAATACGTAGGTAGTCTGAGGTGTAGGTGCTATTCACTTTTATAAAATACACAACAAATAAATTACATACCCAATACATAATTATATCTATACTTAAATTATACAGCGGAAAAGTTTGTTTAAACAAGCTAATATGCAAAAGTTTTGGGTGGATTTAGATAGAATTTGGCAAGGAAGTAGCTTAAAACTTGAGGCAGTTTGCAGGATTTTTTATCCGACGGCAAATGAAGAAGGGTTATGTTTTTATCGTGATTAAGTCCACGAGAGCGAAGGCCCGCGGAACTGATAATATAGTTATATTTTATATATTTTTGAAAGAAGGAAGTTTGGGGCTTGTCTTATTGACAGGAGTAGAGTATTTTATAACCATATTGCTTGAGCCGCGAAAGACTTACCAAAGAAATTGGTGGAATGACTCGGTATTTTCAATTCAGAAAATACAATTAAAACTTTCTTTTTAAACCAAATTAAACCAAAATTAAAACTTTAATTACATACGCGTAAAATATTTTTTTTTACAGTTATTTACACAACAATAATTCTCACTTAACACTTAAATCGCACTGAAATTCACTCGTAGAGTTCCGATTATATCGCCTCGTATTTTGGGATAAGAAAGACTCTCCGCGTTCCTTTGCGAGCTATTTATACCGTGATGTAAGTGTTCCAGAAAATTCATGTACAATCTACTCACTGCACATCCGCCCCAGACAAAAGTTACACTGCATATTTACTCTACATTATTACTGTTACATTCTTACTATTATATTCTCATTAATCATCTATTAACTTCATTTAAACCGGTAACTTTGTCTATTGTAAAAGCAAGAAACCCATGTATAACATTACATACTATTTATCATTTAAGCTAGACCAATAACTTTGTCTAAGCAAATGACTTTCTTAGAAAACCAATAAGTAATGTGTTAGTTATATAGTATACATGTAATAAACATAAATAAGAAGTTAATAGTAGTATAATTTTCTCTTTTTTCTGCTACCTACTTTCTTATTCATTGTACCTACTTTAAAAAAAAAATGTCTGTTATTCTTTTGGTTTTTCATTTAATTTCAATCCTTAGTTGTTTTCCTTCTAACATCTACTGTTCTAAACTTCCTTAGAATATCCCCAAAATACTCAGTTGATTCTTGTCACATTCCAGGAGCGGTTTGGTCAACTTTTTCAATATGATGACCCGCGGAGCTATTGTACGTGACATGAATATCAAACTGAATGCTGCACTGAAGGAGCTTGAGGTCTCAAAGAAGACCTGCAGTGACCTGCTGCAAGAAAGAGAAGAAAGCGAGGTGGAAGTCAGGAAGTTAGTCAACAAAAACACAGAACTGAAGAGACAGCTCGTGGAACTTCACACCCAGCACATGGACATACTGGACCAGCATCACCATCTCCGCAATCTAATGTCTGAATTTCAAGAATGCAGTGACACACATGATCAGGCACTGAAACGTATATCAGGACTTGAAGCGGAATTATACAAGGCTCATAGCACAATATCTAATATAGAAACCTTGAGAGCCAGTGAACAATTGGCCAACACAAACAGCCTTTTCAACGAGCTGGTGGGTAGTGGATCCGGACTAGACTGTAAGAAGCCCACCTGTACCATAGACTTAACTGGGGACGATACATTAACAAACTGTCCTGTTTTAGGTAGTCACAACAAAATAAGGAAGTATATTAAAATTAATAGAAACATTAAAAAGTACAAGAAACTTTTAAAATCAAGAAGTGTGTATAAATATAACATTGAACTTAGAAAGCAGCGTGTTATCCTAAACAACCAATTAAAGGAATGTAGTTGCATGCTGGAAAGTCAAAGAAAAATGTATGATATTGACATAAATAACCTTCAGAAGGAATGATTGAGTAGGGAAAATACACTAAGGGATATTTTTTGTAAGTATGAGTCGAGCCAGAAATTGTTAAGTGAGCGCATGCAGGAGGCCTGTAACCTGGTGGACTTGGTTAAGCACAATGCAGAGAGGTATGAGTTATTGACTAATGACCTCACCTGTAGTTGTGCTTCAAATCACCCGGCCATCATGTTACCACAGATTATTCCTGCATCCTCACACATTTTACCTCATACTTTGGAAACCACAAGCCTAGCTCAAAGTAACATTTTAGTTTATTCAGATAGATTAGGCACAGGTTTTGGCTCACTATTAAATAATTATTGTGATCATACTATAGTAAGTCATTGTTACCATAACCTGCATTTCACTGAGCTTATTCATAAAATTAAACAATCAAAATTGAATGAGCAGACTAGAGTCATTCTTTTATTTTGAAACAGCCTTAATGTGACAAAACAGGACATTGTTAATGGTATTGGCACCCTCCTTAAATTAAAATTAGGCAAATTAATTTTATGTGCATTGCCTTATTCTAATAATTTGACATGTATAGAAAATGAATATATTTTTAGCCTTAATAATTTGATGCATATGTTAGTATGCAGTCATAGTGACCATTTATTGTATTTTGATACTAACAATTTTGTTAGAGATTTTGTTTTAATTCGGGAATATATGTATCTTCCCAAAGAAAGTCGACATTTATTGGCTAATTTGTTAGCGTACAATATACACTCATTTATTGATAATTTTACTGATCCTAGGTTAAGTGAATATTCAGTATTATCTAGGGTATCTAATAATACTCAAATTAATTATTGCATTGACAGTTTACATAACTCAACTAATTGCTTGGTTGCAAACAATTTTACTACTGAGAATTTAAATTAGAAATTTTGACAACAGAGGGAATCTTTAGCAGTAATGAACTTTTAAACTGCAAAGAGGACACAAATATAGTTTTAAAATCAATAAATACTATTAACCTGGTACATCAAAATATTCAAGGATTTTTAAACAAAGATTTAGAAGTTGAGTTTTTTCTTAATTTTAACATTATTGATATTCTTTGCCTAACTGAACATTGGCTTCAAAGCCATCAATTTATTTTCAATTATAATAATATAATTACCAGGTTGGTAGTTCTTTCAGCAGAGTGAATGCTATACATGGTGGCTCTTTAATATTAATAAGTAATAATCTTAAATTCAAGAACAGAATGGATATTGTGAGCCTCTCTGTTGAACGATCTATTGAAATAGCCTGTATTGAATTGGAGCAGTTTATTATATTAAGTGTGTACAGACCACCTTCAGGATTGTACGATTTTTTTGAAAAAGTAATGGATGAAGTTTTGTATAAAATCTGTAACTCGAGTAAAAATGTCATTGTTTGTGGTGATTTTAATGTTAATTTATTAGAAAATTCTGGTTTGAGCACTAACATTATTAGTTTATTCCAATCATACAATCTTGTAAACCTATTTATGGAGCCCACTAGAATAACTCCTACTAGTGCCACTTGCTTAGATAATATTTTTACGGATGTTGTACCGACTCACAAAAAAATAATTAATTTAATACACTCTGATCATTGTGGGCAATTAATTACTTTACCAAAAAAAGTCAATAAAATGTTAAAAAAGAATACCACTGTAAATCCAAAAACTAAATATCGCCTGGAAGCATTCAAAACTAAACTCTTAAATAAAATGCCCTGTTTGTTAACTAGGACCCTAATAAACATTATAATGATTTTTTCAAAATATATTGCCAACAATTCGATAACACATTTATTCCCAAAATTGCTTCAGTAAATAGTAACACTTCTTTCAGTGACTGGGCCACCACTGGAATTTATAAAAGTAGAAATCGGCTTTATGAACTCTATGAGGAGCGGACTTACACTAACTCGGTAGAATTTAATTTATATGTTAAGAACTACTCTAAATTATTTAAAAAAGTCTGTTATATTGCCAAGTTTCGCTACTTGAGTTCTAAAATTAAAAATAGTAGTAATGTAATTAAAACAACTTGGGATATTATAAAAAGCGAAACGGGAAGGTCTTGCAACCGAAATAATGATTACACCCTCACTATTGATGATAATATAATAACATTAGATTCGCAAGTCGCCACAGAATTTGAAAATTTTTTCACTGACATTCCCGTATCGACAACCAAGTCGCTAAAATCATCTCCCATTGCTGCAGAAACATTACTTAAAAAAAATGTGCCAGTTTGTAGTTCAGAGTTTAAATTGCAACATGTTACTTCTAATGACATCATCATAACTTTTAATTCTTTGAATATTAAAAAGACTGCAGACCTGTGGGGTAATTCTGTCGAAGTTACTAAGTCAATTATACACATTATTGCTCCTACATTAGCTGTTATATTTAATAATTGTATTGATTGCGGTGAGTTTCCTGATCTAATGAAATATAGTAAAATAATCCCACTATTTAAATCGGGTAGTAGGTACATCTGACCCTACTAATTATAGACCTATTTCTGTACTGCCCACTTTCAGTAAAATTTTTGAGAAAATTATTTTAATGCAGATGCAAAGATATTTTAATAAACACAAATTGCTACATAATAAACAATTTGGTTTTACAAAGGGTCGTTCAACAACTGATGCCGGTGTTGAACTTTTAGGACACATTCATTTATTTAAGATAAGTGCGATGCGTTGGGCATTTTTTGCGATTTGTCTAAGGCATTTGACTGTGTTCCCCATGAGACATTAATCAGGAAACTGCACCATGACGGATTCCGGGACTCCTCTCTGAATCTTTTAACCTCATACTTGAGTGAAAGGATTCAGGGAGTCAATGTGAACGGCAAAAGATCGCCGGGATCTGTGGTCAAGATGGGGGTCCCCCAAGGCTCAATTTTAGGTCCCTTTTTGTTTCTTATTTATATAAATGATTTGCCGTACCTGATAAAAAATCATGACATAGTGTTATTCGCTGACGATACTTCTCTTTTATTTAAAATTAAACGTCAACAGCAGGTTACTGAAGAAGTAAACAGAGCCCTTGCGACTGTAGTTAGCTGGTTTAATGTTAATAATCTTCTTCTTAATGAGAAAAAAACCAAATGCCTAAAATTTACGTTACCTCATGTTAGACAAGTGAATACTAGTATATCAATAAAGGGCGAAATATTGAAACCCGAAGATACCACAGTATTCTTGGGCATAACTTTGGATGCGAAGCTTCAGTGGAGCCCCCATATAGATAAATTGTCAAAAAAGTTAAGTTCTGCAGCATATGCCGTTAGAAAAATACGTGGATTAACTGATATCGAAACAGCACGTTTAGTCTACTTTAGTTACTTTCACAGTATGATGTCATACGGCATTTTACTTTGGGGAAATGCTGCCGACATTCACACAATATTTGTATTACAAAAAAGGGCCATTCGTGCAATTTATAAATTAAATCCTAAGCACTCCTTAAGAGACAAATTTAAAGAGATTAATATTATGACTGTGCCATCTCAGTATATTTATGAGAATCTCTTGTATGCACACAAAAATATTAATCTGTTTAAAAAATACAGTGATATTCATAGTGTAAATACAAGGAACAAAGACAAATATGTCATTCCTAAAACAAGGTTGAAAAAAATAGGTGGTTCGTTTAGATGCCAATGTATACGTTTTTATAATAAAATTCCTAGCCATATTCAAGAACTAAGTATTAATAAATTCAAATTGTTTATAAAACGTAAGCTATGTCAGCAAGCTTTTTACAGTGTTAAAGATTATATTGAGGACAAGAAGGCTTGGGAATGAGATGCTCCAGTGATATACGTGAGCCCTTTTTATTTTCTAATTTTTGATAGTTGATTTATTTTTATTGATTAAAATACTTGTTTTGTTAAGTATTGTGTATACCTATTTATTTTATTTTTGTTTTTTTTTATATATAATTATTTCATTATTGTTAATGTGAGGACAATGTAGGTTATTCTTTCTTTGTTGTTTTTACTTTCACTATAATTTATTTAATGATGTCAGCAGTTTGAGTACTTGTGTGGCCTACTCAAATGTCCTTTGTTTTTTTTGTTTGTCAAATTGTTGAGCTCCTTAAGTTCTAAGTTGAGCTACATGATAACTGACAAATGCTTGCACTGTCTGGACAGGTCCGCTCAAACTTGCGTGGTTATTTCCTCAAAAAAATACCACAGACATGAACCTACATGCTTCTCATATACAAATACAAATTGTCTGGACTTTAAAAGAGACTATGACCTCTGAGTTTGTTTCGGTGTTTCTTCTCAGAGTATTCAGTTAGGAAATACCGGCCTCATCTAGCTAAACTTAACACGCAAAAAAACATGACGTGTAAAAGTGTTATTTATAACCAATTTACAAAATAAATATTTCATTTCATTTCATTTCACTGCCAATACTGGTAAAAATGTTCTAGAAGCTTCTCGACATACTCAGTAATGCTACTCGCCGCCAGGTGGCGTTTGTGTGTTGAACGTTCTAGAAGTCGATCTAAGTTTCTCGACGTACTAAGCGTCTGGCGTAACAATACGGTAACAAGTAGAAGAAAGTTAAATAAATAAAAAAAAACTATTTAAATTCGGCCAGGTGCAAGTTGAACTCGTACGTCGAGGGTTCCATATACACTTAATTAACTTATTAAACTGTATACACCGTGAAATTTTAATGGTCATTTTCCCGAAGCGAAATGGCTTTGTCTTGGTTGTTCGATCCCGAGCCCAGTGCAACGAAACTGGTTTGTCGAACTGTCCGCGAATACGCGGAGCTCTAACGTTGCTTTACAAAAAATATTTAATCTTATAATATACACCCTTACCCAAGGGTGGTTGACGACAGTGAGGGCCCTGTTCTCAGATCACGTCCGTGGTGTGTGTGCGTCAGTGTATTTGAGTGTGTAATGGTGTCAAGTGGTGTCACGGCGGTCACAAGTAGACGCAGGTCTTCACAGCGTGGTCCAGGCCGTGGTGGTGTAGTACAATTTCGCACCAGACTGCTTGCATGCAACTACTTTTCACCAATTCACAAGGCCGGTTCAATCTAACCTCAATTCGGCGTTATTGTTCAAAAACACAAAATTATCCCAGGGTTTTATCCACACGAGATTACAAGGTCCAATGAATCGTTAATCGCGACCAACTTGTCGATAACAAACACGATTAACCCGGATTCACAATTACAAAATCAATAAATCAATCTCTCAACGCGCGGTTAGTTCCAACAAGAAAAAATTATGTCAAGTGTCAAAGTCATAGATAATTGCCATACCAAAAAGATGCGTTCAGAAATACACGTATGGGACGGAATATTGGTGATACAATCGTTTACACATTCGAACATGCTGGTCATTATTTAATTATTCAATTTATTAATTTCTACAATTTTAATGATTTATATTCCGATTTAATTTATTGATTATATTGATATTAATATATATGCATATTATCCACGCATAATTCAATCTTTTGTCGTTCAAGCGGTGTTAGCTAAAATGTTTTGCGCGTGTGTATTGCACGTTCGAGCGTGTGACATCCAAGGACTGCAGCTGAAAATCAGCGTTAGGTGGTAATATTTAGGATTGCCACCTGACATTATGCTGAGCTGCGGCCGTTTTGGCACAACGATGTTTTTTTATTTTTTAATGTTTTCCATAATGTGTTTTATATGTGCCAATAAACGCAATTTTCTTTCTTTTAAAAACAAATAAAATATTAGAAACAAAAAATGGCAGATTAACCATTGGGAAAACAAAACTGGAAAGCGACCACGAATCAATTAGTAATCCTCCGGATACCTACGTTGACCCGCGGGCTTTTCAATCAGCTGATCACTTATTCTTGACAATAATAAGCTTTACCCAAAAAGTTATTCAAATTTTTCCTTCATACTTTTACGGGCTTAGGACCGTCATAAATACTTTTTAGCTGAAATTTATTGAACACAAAATTAAATAAAAACAAGTTTATCATCTAAGAAAAATAATTTTCTGAATTAGAGACCTAAAAATGTATTTGAGGCGTATTTAAAAACTTTGAATCAACTGATTTACAATAATTTTAATTAACTTAACTACTTTAAAATGTTAATTATTTACAAAAGTACGAGTAGGTACTTACCTACACTTCCCGGTAACAGAGTAATTGTTCGAAGTGAAAGCCACTATGTTGAATTCACAATTGAGCACCCCCTAAGACGACCTGTCTTTCAATTTTATTAAGGTGTCTCTGTCACTTACGATATTGAAAGCGTCCGCTGTCGCAGTTATTAACGCGTCGCGAGTTTCATGTTCCTAAATGATACGGATGCAGTCTTTCAGAGTTGAGCAGTTTCCAGACGTTGTATTGGCTTACGCCAAACCTAGCCGCAGCCTTACGAGTACTTCGCCGAGGATCCCGTTCAACGCACTCGATGATTTCTTCGTTGAGCTTTGGCAAAATAACGGCCGATCGACCTCTGCCCTGCGCATGTGCTGGTGTCTGGAACTGCCCATGATCTAGTAGCCACTGTGTCACCGCTACGATTTTTCGGGCTGATGGGACTGGGGTTTCAGAACCCCGCGAAGACAAGAAGTGTTGCGGCTCCGCTTAAAGTCGCGGGGTAGCATGGGAGTCATAATCAGCTCTAGCATACAGTTGCATCATAGCAATGTACTCCAAATTGCAATAATTGTAATGACGATCCATTGCACTGATAAAGCGCGCTGCGCGTACGACATTCGCGGGAAGACTAAGTTCGCCGCAACACTAATGCAATAGGAAGGCGGCGCACGGCTTCGATTGTAATTGTTGTTAGTTTGTAGTTTATGTCGTATCACTACACACGAGAGCTTAGTTTTCTTTGAACATTTAAATCGGTCTTTTCTTTGTCGGCTCCGCAGCTGTTATTGGTGTTGTTGCGTGTAAACTAGTTTATGCCGTATCACCACGTGCGAGAGTTTATTTTGCTTAGAACATTTTTATGCACAGCTGTTCCCTTTGTCGACGGCACGTGCGATTTTAGTAGTACCTACAAGTTATCTCTAGTGTTACTATTGATTCTCACGTTTTTGAGTTGATGAATATTTTTTTAATTATTTTAAAACCAAAACAACTTTATTTTTTTACTTTTACTCTATGCTTCGAAAGTACTCCTAAAATTTCTCAGTGTATTTAAGTCTTTCAGAATTTTTCCTTACATGAACTTACTGTGCTAAAGGACATTACTTTTGCCAAATTTCATGATTCTTGGTAAATAAGAAGTATCCAAAAGTTTTAATTCCGTTGTGTAATCGCAATGAATATGAAATCTGGGGGCACGGTAGCGCCTTGACTAAGGTTATTCAGTGTGATGAGCCCCTTCTCTTGATGTATATGAAACTAGAGTCTGTAGTATATAATGTCTTTTTTTTTAACGTGGTAAAATCATCAGATGAGTCCTCCCGCCCCGGGCAGGGCCGGAGGGACTGTCAGACTTGTACCGACTAAAATCCACGGTATTCCTTCAATAGCCCTTTACGTACCGGGGTCACGATAATGGGATAAGTCCCACGACCCCGGCAGGCTTCGGCCCTATACAGGGGGGCCTCGTCATCTTGCTGACGCTCTTTGAAGCGCGCGTGTGACACAACGCACCGTCGACCCGGGCATGGTCCATGGTCGGACAGCGAGTAGCCCTTTACTCGCTGTCCGCATGCCCGCGCCTACGGTGGCCGGAGATCGTCGGCCGACGTCCGACGCCGTGGGCGTCTACCACTGTGGCTGGGCTGGAGGGAGGACGCTATCCTCTCCCTCACGCGGCCCGCCTCCTCCTTCGATAGCATGACTGCTTCGCAGAAGGAGGCGACCGCTTCCCACTCCGTCTCGCCCCGCAGCATGGCCTCGACTAATGCCGGGCGCGAGAGGTCTTCGCCTATCGCCGCCCTGAGGACACGTCGGTGCTCTGCCCAAGCGGGGCAGTCTTGCACCGTATGCTCTACTGTGTCCTCAGGGCGATCCTCGCAGTGGTGACACCCAGGCGTTTCTTCCTTCCTCATCAGACACAGGTATATAATGTCTTAGAAAAAAAAAAATCCGGGTTGTACTCCGGGAGTGCCGGCAGAAGTGAAAACTTGAATATTAACGTTGTGCATTTTTGATATTTTGGAATGGTTAGGGAATAATTTTGCACGATTTGCTTTAATTATCAGTATAAAAGTACTATCATTTATGTGGTAGAATACAATATTTATTTATTGCGCTATCGTACACAAACATGACAATTTATATTACATTAAAAAGTTTATCTCTTAGAAAAATCAACTTTCATGTTAACACACACGAACATTCGCGCAAGCGTCCTGCGCCGCCTAAACAAAACAGCAGGCGCAGGCATACATTTTCGCCGCGCCGTGGAATGAGAGGGGGATACTTCCTCTCCTACGCCGCGCCAGCTGTCTTCTCTCCGTCCGTCTTACGAATTTTCGATCAGGTCACGTGTCTTGACGCGAGTTTAACATTTTTTACCCATTACAAAAAAAGTGCACAACGCCGCTAAAGAAGGTTTCACTTCAAAAAATCCTTCATAAATTTACGAAATTTCAAAGGTATACGTTTGCCCTGGTTTGCCCATATAAAATTTCTCCCACGTTAAATCTTATGAATTTATATGTCTGTCTCTTTTTACTGTTGCTTTTTCGTTTCATAAAATTTCAAATCACAAAGACGCTAAAGAAGTTTTCACTTCAAAAAACCTTGTTTCTTGCTGCAATTCAATACTAATATTTAAATGAGTTTCCCGTTTTATTAAGGTAAATAAAATATAACTTAATTTTAATTACTTTTGTAATAGAATTTACTTAATTAACAATCCACATTATCAATTATTTTAAATAAATCGCTTAAATCCCGACTTGGCGTTTCATTTGAAATTTCGGAATTCTTAAAGTCATACATGTTTACATTATATAATTGTAACATTTTTGGAGATGGAGACAGATGGAGTAAACGTAACGCAAGATCCATCATCACGTTTCGTGTCATCATCAAACTTAACAGCATTTCAAGGGACAATCAGTGTCGTAATTTGTTTTTCAGTATATGATATATCGAAAAAGCGCGTTCAATTTTAAAATGGTACAGTCATGAATGCAAGTGCAAGTTTGGAAATATTTTCAAGACGCTTATTAAATGCCTACTAGCGTCACAATCATCAAATACTTCCGAATACTGCCTAGTACTAGTACCTACATAGATATACTACTTCCTAGTACTAGTACATAGATAATCTGTAATGTAGTAGTACTAGGCCGCTGACGGCCGCGCGCCCTGCGGGCGTATATGTGATGCTTGTAAATGTATGTATACCCCTAAAAATAGCCCTACTTATTTGTGGGCCCAAAAAAATCCCAATAAGCATTATTTTACCCTAAATTTGGGGCTAATAGCCCTAAGAAGTTTAATCCTGGATAAAAAATCCCCCTCAACTCACCCCTCAACTCGCCCCTCAACTCGCCCCTCAACTCGCCCCTCAACTCACCCCTCAACTCACCCCTCAACTCATCCCTCAACTCATCCCTCAACTCATCCCTCAACTCATCCCTCAACTCATCCCTCAACTCATCACTCAACTCATCCCGCATCTCATACAGCACCTCATCCCGCAACTCATCCCTCAAGTCACCCCTCAACTCACCCCTAAACTCATCCCTCAAGTCACCCCTCAACTCATCCCTCAACTCATCCCTAATCTCATCCCTCAACTCATCCCTCAACTCACCCCTCAACTCACCCCTCAACTCACCTCTCAACTCACCCCTCTAGTCACCCCTCAACCCATCCCTCAACTCACCCGTCAACTCACCCCTCTACTCACCCCTCAACTCACCCGTCAACTCACCCGTCAACTCACCCGTCAACTCACCCCTCAACTCACTCCTCAACTCATCCCTCAACTCCCCCCTCAACTCCCCCTCTACTCCCCCCTCAACACCCGACGAGACACCCCTCCCCCCACCCCGCCCCCACACGGGACCCCTCTTACCCCTCACCTCCCTGAACTCCCCACGAAACCTCCCCCCCCCCCCGCCCCCTCTCAGGGATACCTCAACCCTTGCGACCTAACTCCTAGGTCCCAACAGATAGATACTGTCGCTTTTTCGTTTCATTAACTTTCAAATCACAACGATGCTAAAGAAGTTTTCACTTAAAAAAAAGTCTTACGCTTTTCGATCGGTCACGTGACCCTGACGCGAGTTTAACAGTTTTTACCCATACAAAAAGTGCTCAGCGCCGCTAAAGAAGTTTTCACTTCAAAAATGTCTAATAAGAAAACCTAATGATGAAAAGTCTGGGGGGTATTACTAAGAAACTAATGAAGTACAAAAATAGCTTTGCAAAAAGAAGTGAAATCCCACTAAAACGTCCTGTAAAAAACCAGCCAAGGCTTTTATGTGACTTGGCCGTTGACTTGATGTATCATCACGTAAATGTGCTTAAATAATGTTCAACGGCCGGTCATATAAAATCTAACTATATTAATGAAGAAATCACAGTAAAGAACTTTAGACTTGGCTTTGCTTAGAGATTTCTTCACTTTTTATAGAGAAACAAGCAGCTCCGTCGAGAATTGGCTAGTTTTTTACAGGATGTTTTGGTGGGATATATTATACGAAATAAAGAGTCATATATTATGATCTCGTTGACTTACTTTTTTTACTGCTGAAAAATCATAATTATGAGTAAACTGTTACTTTCTATAATGGTCCATTCATTGTTATTGAAGATATAGAACCTAATGTAAAAATTATGAAAAACAATAAAGCAGAAATTGTACACAAAAACCACACAAAATTGTTTAAGAAAAATGTTATTCAAAATATAATTTCAGATATGTTATTAATTTCATATTCATAATCAGTATTGTGTTTATTACTTAAAGAAAAAAAGAAGTTTTTTTTTTCTTCTTGTATAGTCCTCGTCACGTAAGTTGGCATCAACGTAACAAAAACTAAATTTAAAACAACAACTCGTAACAAAAACAAAGTGTACAACTTTCGTGTACGCAAGTGTATTCGAGAGCAAATTGAACGAGAACTACTGACGCACCAATCACGCGCTCGTAGCGGCGCTACGCGGCCCCGCGTCCCGCTGACAACCGTTGACACCTAAAAATTGACTTCTGCGCATTGAACGACTCTTGCCAAATTATTTGAATACTAGTATACCCCTGTGGTGTAGTGTGTAGAACTTGAGTAGTCGTAATAAACGATTCGTAGCGTTTACACGTGTTTTGTCTTCCCGCAACCGATACACTTCATATTTGATAAATGAGAAAAAGAGTTGTGACAGACAGACTGTCAACGAAGGTCATACTAGGGGGCATTTTCTTGTCGGGGTTGCGGAAATGTTCTAACAAGATACCGCGGCCCCGGAACTTAAGGGCAGCTGAAGGAGCAGGGTGTGTTTTTATTCAGTAGAAGTCTGATATTCCCTTCCGCTCCACCCAGAGCAGGAGAAGTCATTCGATGATTTTCCAAACCAGCAAAAAAAAGTTTCCGTTTTTAAGTTTATAGGAACGGAACCCTAAAAAACAACAATGAGAGTTAACCTTATCCCAGTTGGTACTTTAACGACTAAGCCATGATTCCATATTATCTTATTAACAGAACTGGGAAAGGACTTAAATGACCAAAACTCCGCATCAAAACCCCAACTTCGTTAATAATAATGAGTGGTCCAAAGAAATTAGCCATAAAAGAGTCGTTAACAAAATTTTTGCAACCAACAGAAATCACTTCGAGGTTTTAAGTTCCATCAAAATTGATGGTGGAAAAGGATACAAAATTTTCTGGATATGGTTGGAGCGATTTTATTTGACTTGAAAATCTTGGCAAAGGGGTTTGTTAGACTCTAACGGACTTAAATCACAAATAATATTAATTAACAGCATAAAGCAGTCGTGGCTTCGCTCCCGTGGAATTTTTTACAGTAAAAACATAAACCTTCTTCTTTTACAGTCGGATAACAAGTAGTTTATAACCTTCCTTAAGATTAAATCTACTTTCATTCCAAACTTTATCCAAGTTCACTCAGTAGTTTCGATGATTATCGCGTTGAAACAAACAAACAAACCTTACTGCTGTATAATATTACAAGCAATTTTTTATTGTTTAATTAATATGCAGTATAGATTATACAAAGTGGAGAAGACAATACGATCATAAATTTACTATAGTCTAAATGATGATCTCATTAGTCCGTACAAAAAAATATCCTAAATGACATTTTTTCTATTTTCATATTTTTCCACAGGCTCTATTTAGCTACTGTGCTTCAACGCAAGGTCAAATATCCTGCGTTTAAGCACAAAAAACTCTCACACCATGAAGGTTTTAAGTCAATTCAAAGCATCTTTCACTATAAAACGGCAATTTCATACTTTTATCTGTATTATTTAGATTATTTAAAAATAACATTTTTATTTTGATGTCAGATGTTATTTTATCCTCAATATGGTTTCCTCCAAATTAGTACAGTCGGTGTTTTCACTTATTGTTCCCCACCTTGTATACATATTATGTATGTGATACAACAATAAATGAAAACATGCATGCACAGCATGATTTTTAATTAATGTCAAAAATAATTCAATAATTGACTGATTTTCTGTATTTTTATATAGATGTATCTTGAAATTAATGATTCAATTCTATATACAACCTTAATTAGTTCATATGGTGTTGGCCTATTATTAACCGATGCCCCTTTAATTTTTTTATACCTAAGTGTGATTTAACAAATGTAAAGTTTGTATTAAAATTTAAAAATAAATTACATGGACGTCTCATCCATTGCGGCTCAGCTCCATTGCCACTTAATTTATTACCTACTTTTTCTTCAGAAAAAATAAATAACCCCCTAGCATTTGTAACACATCCATTAAACTTGCTTCCATTTACTGATCGCCCTAATGAACTTTTCAAATGAAAAAAGGTCACAGCTGCTATAGACGCACGCACGACCCCACCTCACAATAATGATTTAATCCAAAGTCACATTCTATGCCTCTCTGCGGTTCATTTGGCTGTATACCTGTCGGCAAATAATTTGGAAAGGTTTTGGCGTAGTGGGTGTAAGTTCGCGCATCGTGCACTTAGTGGAAGAAATAAGTGGTCACTTTTACTGCTTGCCATTATTCTATGGTTATTGTCATCATTTATTTTTAATCATATCTGTTCAGAAGGATGTTAAAGAAAGAAGAGAAATTAATTGGTTAATTCGGTATTATAAATAAAACAGATATAATACATAAATAAATTTAAAAGTGAAAAAAAATATTTAAAAAAACATTAAAAATAATATGTTCTCGTCGTCACAATTAGTTAATAAAACTGCTACCCCTTTTATATTCTTCTTCTTCGCCGGTGTCCTAAAGACAGTAACGAATTCGGAATTTCAACCTTCCTTAACTATAGTGTCTAACTGTTCTTTCTGACGTTTTAATAGTCTGCGTAAAACGGTATTTGGTCCTAGCATTGTAATCAACGTAGCAAAAACTAAATTTAAAACAACAACTCGTAACAAAAACAAAGGGTACAACTTTCGTGTACGCAAGTTTATTCGGGAGCAAATTGAACGAGAACTACTGACGCACCAATCGCGCGCTCGGAGCGGCGCTACGTCATACCCCGCGTCCCGCTGACAACCGCTGACACCTAAAAATCGACTTCTGCGTATTGAACGACTCTTGCCAAGTTATTTGGTGACAGCTATACTGTTTACTAAGCGTTTAGACTTCCAGCATAATTACAATAGAGTTTTGGACTTTTAATACTTATTGTTAACATAAGAGATACATTGAAGCATCAAAAGCCTAATGGCTAAGGTGTTGGACTTGTGAACGAGAAGTCGCGGGTTCGAACCCCACCCATTACACTATTGCTGTAAACCCACTGTAGACAAAAGCATATTTAGCTTATTTGGAGGGGTTATCAGATTGCTAGTGATGTGAATTCTACCCAGGTTGCTAGTAACTTAAAAAAAAAAAACATTGTCGAGGTTTTTAAGAAAGTGATTTACAGTTTGCGTATGCAGATAAATCACCTTCTCTTCTTTTTCTTATCTTTGCGACACTAGATCAGTGTAGTAAAACATCAGCTAAACATGCCAAAGATCGGATGTGCGAGTGACGCAATTTTGTAGCTCGCTCGTGTATTATCCAACTTCTTATTTTTTTATAGTCTTTTGGATAATTCTTCCCTTCTTTTCGTAAGATAAACGGATTGTAAATGTACAATTAAAAAGTAAACTTACGTTGAAGAGAAATGGTGATCCAAAATAATAACAATAGAATGACTACAAACCTACCAAATTTAATGTGTACTAAGGAGTGGAATTCTATTATGTTATGTTTCCTGATAGCTATAACCTGGGGGTCTTTAGGTAAAGTGTGAACTAGTTTACTTCTACTTTACGTAGGTTACTTCTAGGTAATCTGTGCTACATGTATGACCATATGATTAATTACCATCAGGTGACATATACAAAAAGATCATAAAAATCGGTCAAGTCATTTTGAAGGAGTTCGATAACAAATACCGGACACGAGATTTTGATAATATTACATTAATTCAATTGAACACATTTATTTATTTATTTATTAAAACTTTATGCAACATAAAATGTATAAAAGCGGACTTAATCCATAGGCATTCTCTACCAGTCAACCATGGGTGGTGAAGAGATAACATGGCAGGTGCATAAACTAAGTAGTTAATAATATTCAAAGTAAAAGTCTTATTACAAGTATATATATACATAAATAACTAAAATAAACTTACATACATATTTATCATAATACATATCATATATATATCGACGGTTGAAAGGCTAATTGATCTAAGCGAAATTTTTTGCGATATTGAGTTATATACATATTCGGAATCAGCAAATTTTTCTCCATCGTTTGAGTCAGGTTTCAAATTTTTTTGACTACTTTTTTGGTGCTTAGTACCCACTGCAAAACAGGCCTCATTTCTAAGCTCATTGATCTATACGACACAAAATTAGACATATTTTAGGACTGGATGACTTAAGCTATTTTGATTTTTCAAACTTTTATAACGTGTGTCGATTAAGGCATTTGGCTTTTTCGCCATGGTTGTGATTTTGTCGTTTGGCCTATTTTGCAATAAACCAAAAAAATAAGCTATGTCGTTTGGCCCATTTTGCATTCAACTACATTAAAAAAACGTGTTACTTGAACCATTTTGCATTAAGTTATATTAATTAAGTATGTCTCTTGATCCATTAAGCGTCTATTAAGGATAATCAGTAATGTCACTTCGGCTATTTTGAGTAACACTAACTAATAACAATTTATTTGTTGTTTTATTTGGAAAGTGATACTAAAGTACAATGTATTCCGTGGTGATACTACTACCTTTTTTTTCTGGATGTAAAAATCATCGAATGACTTCTTCCGCTCTGGGTTAAGCGGAAGGCTGTGTCAGACTTCTACTGACTAAAAATCCACCTGTTCCTTCGGCTGCCCTAAAGTTCCGGGGCCGCGGTATCTCGATAGAACTTTCCCGCAAACCCCGGCAGGCAATGGCTCTATGAGGCCCCGGCACTGGCGTTGACAGGTCTTTGAACACAACGTGCCACCGACCCGAGCCTGGTCCTTACCGGACGGTGAGTGGCCGGAAATCGGCTCGCGATCCCCGACGCCCGGGGCGTCTCCCACGGCGGCTGGGACGGGAAGGAAGAGGATTGCCTCTCCCTCGCATGTTCGGCCTCCTCCTTCGCTAGCATGACTGCTTCGCAGAAGGAGGCGACTGCATCCCATTCCCTCTCGCTCTGCACCATGGTCTGAACCAGAGCAGGGCGCGAGAGGTCTCCGCCGCCGACCAGGCCTACGAGGACACGATGATGCTCCGCCCAAGCAGGGCACACCTCGACCGTATGTTCCACCATGTCCTCCAGGTGGTCCTCACAATGACGACACCCGGGCGTGTCCTCTCGCTGTATCCGAAACAAGTATCTCCCGAAACAGCCATGTCCGGTCAGCACCTGCGTCAGGTGGAAGGGGACTTATAGCCGCGTTTGCGGCGAGCCCAGCCTTAGGTTGCGACAGCCGCTCTTTCCATGCTGCCGTAAGATCGCACCGGAGCTCTATCCGCTGAGCCGCGACTTACCGCGGTAGCGGAGTTTCACCCCGGCTTAGTACATCCACGCGCAAATCATGCACGTGCGCGGGGGCTACCGCCTCCAGATCCCACGGCAGCAACCCGGCAAGGAGGTTCGTCGTCTCCCCAAAGATCGTGCGGTATCCCCGGATCATCCGGATAGCCATGACCCTCTGAGACGCGACCAGCTGGTGAGCTGATCACCGCAGCAGATTCAGCGAACACAGAGGGGCCCCATAGAAGGCCATGGACCGCACAATCCCCACATATAGCCTTCGGCAAGAGGCGTTTGGCGTCCCTAGATTGGGTAAGAGCCGCTTGAGTGCAGCCCACGCCCGGTCCAGTCTTGGAGCCAAACGTCGGAAGTGTTCAATGAAGTTCCACCGGCTGTCGAGGACAAGTCCCAGGTACTTCATCGTCGTCTCGACGCCGATGCGAACCCCTCCCACCGTTATTTGGGAACCCGAAGGTGACGCGTTCCGACGGCCATGAAAACATATGGCCTCGGACTTGTGCAGAGCCACCTCGAGTCCCAGTTGTCAGATCCTTTCTACGACCGTCGCAACCCCTCGCATCGCCACTTCGGCTGCCGCCTGGTGCGACCTTCTATGCGCCAGGACCAGCGTGTCGTCAGTGTAGCAGACTACGCTGACGCCTGTAGGAAGTTTGGCGCGCAACACCCAGTCGTAACTGATGTTCCACAAGGGTGGCCCCAGATTCGATCCCTGTGGGACACCGCATGACATCTCTCGTCGGTTCCACTCGCCTTGGTGACCAGAGTAGATGACGGCCCTGTCCGTCAGGTAGGCCTCAACCACACGACAGAGGTAGGTTGGCATCCGGTAATACTGGAGTGCCTCCCGTATGCAACTCCAGGGCAAGGTGTTAAAGGGCATTGGCCATGTCGAGAGAGCCCTCACACGCATGATTGCATCCACCGTCGAGCGCCCCTTGCGGAAACCAATTTGGCTATCCGCAAAATCCGGCCAACGAAGCGGTTTGCAATAACTGTTTCAAAGATTTTGCCCACTTCGTCGAGCAGCACAATAGGCCGATATGGCACCCCGGGCGCCCCAGTTTCTTGATTAGGACCAGTTTTCCCGTCTTCCAACGAAGCGGGAACTGGTCCCTCTCCAAACATGCGTTAAAGAACCCTAACAGTTGAGGCTCGAGAGGCTCCAAGGCCAGGACCCAGGCTTTGCCAGGGAAGCCGTCGGGTCCCGAGGCGGTATTTTTGGTATTCAGCCCGCTTACCGCCACTCTCAAGTCTACCTCGGTCACTTCTGGAGCGTTGTCGTCACTGTGGTCATGGTGGAGCCATGGTCGGGGGAGTATGCCCACCTCGCGAGGGGAACAGAGTGCTCACCATGTCCTCTACTAATTGGGGCCGGAGATTGTATCAGCGGGGGAGCCCAGGTGCGGAGTTTGTCCCGCACCATTTTCTATGGACGTTCCCACGGGTCCCGATTAAGAGTCCCCAACATCTCCTTGCGGGCCAGATCTTTGGCCCGCCGGATTTCTTCTTTGAGGAGGGTCTTCGCTGCTCTGTACTCCTGTACAGCTCCACCTCTCTGGCTTTCGTAATTGGTGATACTACTACCTAGGCTTAGGATGATATACCACCTTATCTAATACCTTGTTCCAAAACATATTGCATCAACATCTTGAATGATACCTCTACACAAAAATGTTTTGAATTATGATAGCCTAAGCATCAATATCTACTATAATCTAGTAAGGGTTCATTTTGTTTCATCCTGCAGTCCCTCTAATGGGCATCTGCATCAAACTACTTCACTCTGGTGCAACACCATCATGTTGCTTATGCTCATTGGGTATATTCAACTGTCAGTTGACTTGGCGCTAAATTCATTTTCTCTCGTTTTATTTTATTCTAGGTTAAAACTTGAGCTAGTTTACTTTCAGCTATTTTATTTACGGTAGGCATTTGAACCATTTTGCCTTTCTCAAAAAATAACTAAATTTGATGCATTTTGGGCTAACCAACATAAATTTTCTAAAATAATACACAATTTTCAACAGTAATAACTTAAACAACTTCCTTACTTAATTAGAGATATACTGTGTTAAATAAATAAAAGTCTATCAAATGGTTGTTTTTTTATGAATTTTTTTTCAAAATAAATAACTTTGATCCGTCCTCCTGCAAGTTTTACAAAATGTCGCTTAGATCAATTAGCCTTTCAACCGTCGATATTAATTAAAAGTCATCGAAAGGGGTTTATGAGAACTCTGCTTCCATTATTTGTTTTGAAAATGATCCCGCAACTTTCTCTTAAACGCATATTGACTTGTGGCCGTCCTGATATCAAGAGAAGAATGACAGAAGAATGGACTGTATATAAAAGGAAGAATGAATAAAATCAGAAGTATGAGAAGGACAGAGTAAAAGAAGATTATTGGAAGAGCGCAGACTTTTAGCGTGTGAAGAACATAAAAATTGAAAATGAGAAATAAGGTAAGTGGGAGGGTTAGGAGAATTAAGCAAAGAGAAAAGCGTAGTCAAGGCGCGCAAACTTCTCAGGCAAATAAGCATCCATCTGAGCTCGGTTCTGTACCTCGATACGAGATCATATTTTTTAAATAGAATATTAACCGGAGACAGCTATCCTATCGAGCTATCGAAAGTAGCATATGTCACCATAGTCAATTATAGGGAAAATTAAAGTCCTCCTTTCTCTTTGGTTCTTACTTTTGAAAAAGACCAACACTATGATGTATAGTTTGGTCAGTTTGTGGTTAACAAAAAGGCTAAAGGTGTCTTACTTGTGATCGAATAGTATATGGTATAAGGATACCATACACCATTGCCGTTAATCCACTCTAGAACCAAGCATATTTAGCTTAGTTGGAGGGGTTAACAAGATTTCTAGTAATATAGTGCGAGAGAGAGTAGTAACGAACATTAAAAATCTTATTAACAACGCAAGTTCAAAAAATAAATAAAAAGATAATGAGATACAAACTCACTACATTATTATAGAAATAAAAATTGGCCAAGTGCGAGTCACACTCGCACATGAAGGGTTCCGTAGTAACTACGCCAAATTACTTTGTTTTTCATAGTGTTTGTATGAATTACAAAGTTATAAATAATAAATTGTTTATTGTTCCAAAATCTTTACCTACATTGTTTTATAAGGCTGTTCCATTAAGTAATTCTCTAGACTCGCTACTTCCCTTTTACATTCACATAATGGAGACTAATAAACAAAAATAGAAGTTAAAAATAAATGAAAACAGTTGCAATAAAAAATTATGATATTGACATATAACTTAAATGATACTATTAGGATAGCAGCTCAATTGTGTGCGTGTGTCTGTTTGTGTGGGTGTGTGTGTTTGTGTGTGTGTGCGTGTGTATTGGTCGTGAGTTTCTATGTGTTTGAGTGGGATTGTATATTTGTGTATCCATAATTATTTAGGTGCAGGATCTGTTTTTATGTATATGTTTATGTATATTATGTGTTAGAAAAGTCTGATCAGTATTTGTTCAGTTTCCTCGTATATCAATGTTTTTAGCCAATCACTTATTATCTTTTTGCATTTATGTTGAGCCTCTGGATGGAATTTTAATTTCGAATTGAATTTATTGTAGACATAGGCTGATTGAGCAATATACTGAGGCTTTGCAAAGACTGTGTGAACACGCGATGTGTGCACCACCATATTACTGCGTCTTTTATTCTGGTCTCCTAGGTTACGAGGGTAGATTTATGCAGGTATAAGGTATAGCTGCCTTACTGTTAGCAAACCACACGAACAATATAGTGTGTTTGTCGGATATCTGTATAGTTTAAAATACATGACCTTTAAAAGTGACCGCTGAGCTCTTTCGAGTTCAAGTAACTTAGTTTTGGCGGCTCCTCCCCAGACCGGAATGCAGTATGTTGTAACAGATTGTGCCAGCGCAATATAAATTTTACTAAGCAAGTTCTGAGGCATTACATAGCGTACAGTTTTAAAGATCCATATCAGTTTTCTTACACGAGAGATATTAGCATCAATCTGTGCCTGCCACGATAAACACTCATCAATTATAATGCCTAAGTATCTAGTAGAGGTGACTCGTTGTACGTTTTGACAATTTCTATTTAGGTCTGTACTCATTACCGCATGACGCAGGTCCTCACCGGACACGGAAGTTTCGGGAGGTACCTGTGTCTGATGGGAAAGGAGGAAACGCCTGGGTGTCACCACTGCGAAGGGTCGCCCTGAGGACACAATCGAGCACACGGTGCAGGACTGTCCTGCTTGGGCAGATGGGCAGAGGAGGACCTGCGTCATACGGTAGGTCAGGACGCCGTGACGCCGATCCAGCCACTCCTCAAAGAGGGGTCTTACCGCCGCAATTGCGGCGTGCCCGGCCTTCGGTTGCGACAGTCGTTCCCTCCATACTGCCCTGAGATCACGCCGGAGCTCTTCCCGCCGCGCCTCGACTTCTCGAGGCAGCGGGGATACGCCCCGGCGCTGCGCCTCCACGCGCCATTCATAGACGCGCTGGAGGGCAGTCGCCTCCAGATCCCAGGGCAGCAATCCGGCAAGGAAGTTGGCCGATTCGCCGGCGATCGTGCGGTATCCCCGGATCATTCGGATAGCCATGACCCTCTGGCATGCGACCAACTTTAGTGGTCGCGTCCGGATGCACAGGGCCCACACTGGGGACCCGTAGAGGGCCATGGACCGCACGACGCCGGCGTACAGCCTTCGGCAGGAGGCGTTTGGCTCGCTGAGATTAAAGTCTGGACCTGGTTTAGATTTAGCACTTTTTATTTGCGGTTTTAGAAAATATGCTATATCTCAAAAACTAATAACCCGATCTCATTCAAACTAATTTCTTTGAAAGTTTACATTCAGTTCTACATCATATATTTTTTTATATTTTTCACTCTATTATTATAGAAGTTAGAGGGGGGGGATACATTTTATCACTTTGGAAGCGTAGATCATTTAAATGATTGACTTTATGAAAAAATTGCTTTAAAAAACTCAATGTCATTTTAAAGACCTATCCATAAATACCACAAACACATAGGTTTCGAGAAAAAAAAAATTCAGTTTCAGTTCCATGTATGGAGAGCCCCCTTTATTTTAAATATTTTATATTTTTTTTCTTAAAATCGGAAAGCGGTTTACAGAATACATGTACTTACCAAGTTTCACACGTATAGTCTTAATAGTTTCGGAATAAAATGGCAGTGACATACGGACGGACGGACAGACAGACATGACGAAACTATAAGGGTTTCGTTTTTTGCCATTTGGCTACGGAACCATAAAAAAGGTTTGACTATACACGAAGTATTGCTATTTGGACACAAACAGTGAGAAGTCTACATTCGAAGGAGCCCCTGACCAATTAATAACAGCTGCAAGGATTGATATCCACGGTAAAGGCAACGCTTGCCAAGGGATTCCTCTAACCCCAAAACCCAGGCTTGTCTCTTCTCCGCAAAAAGGAGCCAATTTGAACCGGCTCCTACTTTCCGTGGTGTAACTGTGTCGATAACCGATCATATTGAGCTTCTTGGGGTGACTTTAACTTCCACACTCAATTTTGGCCCGTATATCGAAGCTAAGGCTCAGTTAGCATCAAAAAAGTTGGGAATCCTAGCCAAGGTAAGACGGTACTTCACACTGGAACAACTTCTCAATTTGTATCAAGCCCAGGTTCGGTCGTGTATGGAATACTGCTCTAATCTTTGGGATGGATCTGCGAAATACCAACTGGACGCGCTTGAGTCTATCGACAAGCGGGCCAAGAGAAGCTCCAGAGCCTTGAACACCGACGACGAGTTGCAAGTCTATCGGTTTTCTTTCGGTTACATTTCGGGGAGTGTGCGATGGAATTACACAGTCTAATTCCGCCAAGCCCGTTCCATCATCGGACTACAAGAAAACGGCGAAGTGCCATCTTTACATGGTGGACATCCCACCCATACGCACAAAACGTTTTGGGAATACCTTCATTGTGCGTACGGTTAAGGAGTGGAATTCCATGCCGGAGTCTGTGTTTCCCGATAGCTATAACCTAGGAGTCTTGAAGTCAAGAGTGAATAGGTTACTTTTAGGTAAGCGTGCTCCATCTTATACCACATTATCACGTACCATCAGGTGAGATGGTGGTCAAACGCGAACATATTTTTAATAAAAAAAAAGTCTCCGAGGTAAAGGCAATACTTCCCGAGGGATTCCTCTAACCCTCGGAAAGCACATAAAGCCACTATTCCCGGCTGACATTTCAGCATCTTTGACAGTCGCCTTGTCAAGACGTATCGTGTTCTAGGTTATAAAGGTCAGATAAGCAGGTGATCCATGTGAGGCAGTAGTACTAAGTGCAACAGGATTGTTGAACTGGAAGCCTAGCTCAATATAGTCGGGAAAGTCTTAAAATAAATGAGTATGAAGTCTTCATTAAACAATATTTTGTCAAAATACCTGAGATTAATAAAAAAAACTATTACGCAATCCCGTGCCTAAATATATTTTGCGCTGATAAAAACAAGTCTCATTGATTAAATAAAACATTTGCAGTGGGCGTTACCGTATAATATGACCAAAGTATCAAACGATGAATTTCAATCAATACTCAGTGTCAAGGTAGCCATGGCTCTACTCACGTATGTTGTATTACTACACTTTCTAAACTGTACTCTTGCCAAAGTCTGTGCTGTCAATAATACGCCACAGTACATCCTCTGGGAAAAGGAACTCAATAAAGGACTGATAGACAGCCCTGACTATAATAATTCCATTCCACCAAGTGAGACCACAACAGTGTATATCGCCTTTGTTATGAAAAACTTCAATTACGATGACAAAAAAGAAATAATAAGAATGCGAACGTGGACGACCGTGAAGTGGAGAGATGAAAGATTGAAGTGGGATCCCGAAAAGCACCACGGTATCAACAACACTGACGTAACGCGGTATAGCAGGTGGAGTCCCTACTTTATGATGTCTAGCGGTAAAGATTCTTTTGACATAGATACTTTATATCGCTACGATTTAAACAGTAACGGAGATGTCTACGCCCGACATGCGGTGAATCAAAAGACTTCCTGTGGCGTCAAACTCACAAACTGGCCATACGACGTGCAAGAATGCAATTATTTTTTCGAACCATATCCTCAAGATAAATCTCAGCCAGGAAATTATACAATTAATTTTACTTTTATAGCACTGGTGAAAAGCAGTGCTCAATGGTACATATATGATTACGAGCATATGCACGATAACAGCAACAAGCAAAAGGTGAAGTTAAAATTATATTTGATGCGTGAGGCCGAGGGATTGTCGGCAATTGTCATATGGCCAGCCTTCGTTCTAACCGTGCTCAGCCTGTTATCGTTGTGTTTGGATGTGCGGTGTCAAGTACGGCTCGGGATCATCTGCCTTAGTGTGATGGGACATTTCTATTTCATGACGCAATTATCTTACAATATACCAAAGGAAACTCACTTTCCTCCAACGTTACTGTTGTACTACCGTGGTTCAGTGATTGTATCTGTAATAATTGTTTTTTTGACTTTCTTTTTGGATGCAATTTGTAAGTCAAAATCAACGCCTCAGAATTATGTGAAACAAATCAATGATTTTGTGTATGAAGATAAATATAGAAGATATTTAGTGTATCCCCGGTGGAATGTTGATGAAGCTTCCGTTGATAGCAAACCAAGCAATGAAGATTGGCTGAAGTTTGCAAACGTTGTGAATAGTGTTTTTATATTCATTATTGTTTTCGTTTATTTAGGTTTATATGTCGCAAATATTCCTAAACGAGTATATCACGATATACAAGATGATTTTTGAAAAATACAGCACTTATTAGACCTCCCTTTTAAACGAACCCTGACAAAACCATGAAGTATAAACTATGTCATAAAACTTTTGTATATTGTCTATACTAGTGCTTAATTTTATACATACTTAAATATGATAAAGAAGTAATATTTGTGAGTGCATTTTTATGTAAGAGGTTATCGTTGAAATGATTCATCCGATTTTAAAACATTCTTTCACCAGTAAAATATATTCAATTTCAGTTCCATGTATGGGGGGCTCCCCATACCTGTTATCCCATTTATTTCAAATGTTATTTATATTTTTTCTTTAAATCGGAAAGCGGTTCACAGAACACATCTACCTACCAAGTTTCACTTGTATAGTTCTAATACTTTCGGAATAAAATGGCTATGACATACGGATGGACAGACAGATATGACAAAACTTTAAGGATTCCGATTTTGCCATTCGGCTACGGAACCCTAAAAAACGCAAACGGAACTACTGGTAGAAGCAAGTGGAAAAATAAGGGTTTATTCTTGACATGTTACCCTTTGACAAACTAGTTGCTGCCCGCGCCTTCGTACACGAGGAAATTTTGATGTGTACAAATTCTATAGATTTCCTACAAAGAAATAATATCTAATGTGTAGAAATCGTACTTTTCGTAATGTTAAAAAGTAGCCTCACTACATTCTATCTCAGTGTCCAATTTCGTCCAGACCCATTCAGCAATTATGGCATTATTTTTTATTTATTTATATATTTATTTATATATTTATTTTGGAATAACAAACGGTTACACATTTCGTCTTAATTAATGAATATACATACATACAAATTACAAATGTATAACCTACGACGTTAGCCACAGCATATAATACACAATATTAAAAAAATCTATTGTGAACTAAGGCGCAAGATAAGAATACAAAATTTGATTTAAAATTAGTTACATTATAGTTATATATTTTTATCTTTGATCAGTTGAATCAACGCGTTACGAAATCTATTAGCTGGTACACAAAACAAATCCAAATCTGAGATAAAGTCATTATAGATTTTACTTATCCGACGTAGAGGTGCGTGGACTCCGCCTTGGTACGACAGGTGGATACTGCAAAGAGGGGACGTGCGCGCATCTCTCGTCTTATAACACTTCTTGGTACAATATATACACGTACGTCTTGTCCAGCAGTAGGTAGTATGTCGCTGGGAGCTCCCACGTATCGCGTTCTGCTGATCTGGCCGAGTCGCGAAATGCACTTATAACGTTTATTTAGGCTTCACTGGCCTCTGGAAAGTCTTTATAACATGTTTACACACGCAGATTGAACGGAATTCCTTTTTTTGTTTTACCGATCGCACGTGGACGTGCTCCGGTGAAGAGAAATTACACACCCACGCCATTGTTGACGGCGCGGAGAAGCGGCATGAAATGAGGTATGTGATTGGATGAGACGTAAGAGCGCTGCTTTGGCGCTCTGCTATTGGTTCGAACCTCCAAATGGGAAGGAATTCTAGGCACTGCTATTTCATTCGATTTCCGGTGAAGATTGATGCCAATAGAAATTGAAAGCAATGTACTTAATTGAAAATAGAATGAAGGACGAATTATGATTATGAAACAACCACTAAAAATAAAAAGATAATCAGATACAATCTCATTATATTGTTGTAGAAAAAAAAAAGTTTAACTATGTACGAAGTATTGCTATTTGGACACAAACAGTGAGAAGTCTATATTCGAAAGAGCTCCTGACTAATTAATAACAGCCGCAAGGATTGATCTCCAAGGTGAAGGCAACGCTTGCCGAGGGATTCCTTTAATCCTCGGAAAGCACGTAAAGCCACTATTTTCGTCTGACATTTCAGCATCTTTGACAGTCGCCTTGTCAAGACGTATCGTGTTCTAGGTTATAGAGTTCAGATAAGCAGGTGATCCATGTAAGACAGTAGTACTAAGTGCATCTTGTTAGACTGCAACCCTAACTCAATATAATCGTAATATTCTTAAAATAAATGAGTAAGAAGTCTTCATTAAACAATATTTACTCAAAATACCTGCGTTTAATAAAAAAAAACTATTACGTAATCCCGTTTCTAAATATATTTTGCACTGATAAAAACAAGTCTCATATTGATTATATGAAACACTAGCGACCCGCCCCGGCTTCGCACGGGTGCAATATAGGCAGCGTTCGCGAGAATCGTTAACGTACGGCAGTTTTTTCGACGCCTTACTCCACAATTTTCACTACCACGAAAAATCCTATCTATTTTCCGGGATAAAATATAGCCTATACGGATTCGGAAGAATCCCTCTAAGTAATGGTAAAAGAAATTTTGAAATCGGTCCAGTAGTTTTTGAGCCTATTCAATACAAACATACAAAAATACAAAAATACAAAGGTTTCCTCTTTATAATATTAGTATAGATTTGCAGTGGGCGTTACCGTATAATATGACCGAAGTATCAAACGATGAATTTCAAATAATGCTCAGTGTCAAGGTAGCCATGGCTCTACTCACTTATGTTGTATTACTACACTTTCTAAACTGTGCTCTTGCCAAAGTCTGTGCTGTCAATAATACGCCACAGTACATCCTCTGGGAAAAGGAACTCAATAAAGGACTGATTGACAGCCCTGACTATAATAATTCCATTCCACCAAGTGAGACCACAACAGTGAATATCGCCTTTGTTATGAAAAGCTTCAATTACGATGACAAAAAAGAAATAATAAGAATGCGAACGTGGACGACCGTGAAGTGGAGAGATGAAAGATTGAAGTGGGATCCCGAAAAGCACCACGGTATCAACAACACTGACGTAACGCGGTATAGCAGGTGGAGTCCCTACTTTATGATGTCTAGCGGTAAAGATTCTTTTGACATAGATACTTTATATCGCTACGATTTAAACAGTAACGGAGATGTCTACGCCCGACATGCGGTGAATCAAAAGACTTCCTGTGGCGTCAAACTCACAAACTGGCCATACGACGTGCAAGAATGCAATTATTTTTTCGAACCATATCCTCAAGATAAATCTCAGCCAGGAAATTATACAATTAATTTTACTTTCATAGCACTGGTGAAAAGCAGTGCTCAATGGTACATATATGATTACGAGCATATGCACGATAACAGCAACAAGCAAAAGCTGAAGTTAAAATTATATCTGATGCGTGAGGCCGAGGGATTGTCTGCAATTGTCATATGGCCAGCCTTCGTTCTAACCTTGCTCAGCCTGTTATCGTTGTGTTTGGATGTGCGGTGTCAAGTGCGGCTCGGAATCATCTGCCTTAGTGTAATGGGACATTTCTATTTCATGACAGAATTATCTTACAATATACCAAAGGAAACTCACTTTCCTCCAACGTTACTGTTGTACTACCGTGGTTCAGTGATTGTATCTGTAATAATTGTTTTTTTGACTTTCTTTTTGGATGCAATTTGTAAGTCAAAATCAACGCCTCAGAATTATGTGAAACAAATCAATGATTTTGTGTATGAAGATAAATATAGAAGATATTTAGTGTATCCCCGGTGGAATGTTGATGATGATTCCGTTGATAGCAAACCAAGCAATGAAGATTGGCTGAAGTTTGCAAACGTTGTGAATAGTGTTTTTATATTCATGATTGTTTTCGTTTATTTTGGTTTATATGTCGCAAATATTCCTAAACGAGTATATCACGATATACAAGATGATTTTTAAAAAATACAGCACTTATTAGACCTCCCTTTTAAACGAACCCTGACAAAACCATGAAGTATAAACTATGTCATTAAACTTTTGTATATTGTCTATACTTGTGCTTAATTTTATACATACTTAAATATGATAAAGAAGTAATATTTGTGAGTGCATTTTTATGTAAGAGGTTATCGTTGAAATGATTCATCCGATTTTAAAACATTCTTTCACCATCACAATCACTTCTTATAATTTGTTGACTATTAGTAAAAGACTTTCTAAGGTGATGGCTATTACGTCTAAATATTTTTGAGTTGCTATCATCTACTATCAAATAGGATCTTGGTTCTTTACATTTTTTTAAAACTTTTCCCTTTTTCCAATATTTATCTTTATCCGTTCTGTATACAATGTTATCCCCCGGTTTAAACACAGTTTCCTTATTTTTTGAGCGTTTGTCATGTTGATACTTAGTAATCTTCTGTTTTACAGTTAATAATTTATGAATATTTGGTATAATTTTAGGCTCTAAATATGTTGAAGATACTGGAATATTAGATCTCAAATTTCTGCTATTTAAAATTTGTGAAGGAGTCACAGATAAACCAGACAAATTGCTATTATTGTAATTAAAAAGATAGTCACGGTAATCCTTGCCATCCTCTAAAGCTTTTTTTACTACATTTTTACTTATATTGACAGCTTTCTCAGCCAAACCATTGCTTCTAGGATAATGAGGACTACTTGCTACAATAGTTATATCTTTCTTTTTATAATAGTTAAGACACTCTTGTGATTTAAAGGGGTTATTATCAGCTATAATTAAACATGGAAAACCCAAATGAGTAAAAACATCTTGACATGCATTTATAACAGATTTTGAAGTCTTATCCTTTAAAGGTCTTATCTCTAACCAATGGGACAAATAATCAATAAGTACAAGATAAGCCTTGCCTGCATATTCCATAATATCCATTCCTACTTTATAATATCTGTATTTAGGTATTGAATGTGGCATTAAAGGTTCATGTACATTAGCAGGTCTAAACTTTTCACAAGTACGACATTTCAATATAAAATTCTGTATATCCAAGGATAAATTTGGCCAATAAAACAATTGACGTGCTTTAGCAATACACTTGTTCATTCCCAGATGTCCTTCATGCACTAATTCTATGACATACATACATAGTGAACTAGGCACTACAATCCTATTGCCAAGAAATAACAATCCATCCTGTACAAATAGCTGATCTTTAAATTTGGAAAAATGTTGTAATGTTTTACATAATTTCTGAGGCCATCCATGATAGTAATAATTACATATTTTGGAGAGGATTGAATCATTACTTGTCTCTTTACGGAAAATAGTTTTTCTTTCATCAGACATAGGCAAATGTTTTGAAACAGTGTGTACCATCTGCAGCATTTCTTTGTCTTGCTCAGTGACAGCTAAGCTATTTCTAGATAACATGTCTGCAAAGTGCACATATTTACCTGGCACATAGTATACATTTAATTTATACATTAACAATTTTAACCTTAACCTTTTCAGTCTAGGAGAACCAATCTTACTTATCTGTTTACCCATGATAGATACAATGGGTTTATGATCTGTTTGTACATCAACATCTAAACCATAAATGCAAGTAACTCTTTTTCGGTTTGTCCATAGTTTAATTCGGAATTATTCATGGTTCTTGAAACACAAGCTACTAATTTTAACTTACCAGAATCATCTGGCTGAAATAAACAACAACCTAAACCTTTGCTTGATGCATCACATTGCAAAATTATTTTTCTTTTCGAATCAAAGGGACACAGTGCCGGAGTTTGACAAATTTTCTCTTTCAATTCAGCAAAAACTTTATCATGTATAGGTAACCACAAAAACTCTACCTCTTTCTTTAACAATTTACACAAAGGAGACATCAGCTCTGCCATCTCTGGCACATAACGTCTGACATAATTAAATGAACCAATGATTCTCATTAACTCATCCTTATTAGTTGGTGTTTTTAGCTTTATCAATGACTCAACTCTAGATTTATCAATAGACATACCATTTTCATTAAAAATTTGACCTACATATTTGACTTCCCGTTGCCTAAATTGAAACTTTTTCTCATTAAATACAATTCCTATTTCTTTAGCCTTACTCATCACACTTAGTATTGCTTTGTCATGTTCCTCTATAGTATTTCCCATAATTAATATATCGTCTGCCCAAACAACTACATTTTTTAAATGATTAAAATGAGTCTCAAGTACATCTTGGAATAACTCAGGAGCATTCATCAAGCCATAAGGTAAAACTAGATACCTATATACACCAAAGGGTGTAGCAAAACAACACTTCCATGAAGAGTTTTCATCTAAACTTAAATGATGAAATCCTTCTGAGAGATCCAAAACTGAAAAATATTTTTTCCCATTTAACTTCAAAGCAAGCTCTTCTAAAGTGGGCAAAGACTTGGGTTTCTTTATAATATATTTATTTAAATCAGACGGATCTAAGCAAAGCCTTATCTTTTTGTTAGGCTTTTCAACCAAAACAATACGGTTGATGTATGCATTTTCATTGAGATTATCAACCTTTACAATAGAATTTCTACCTTCTAATCTATCCAATTCAGACTTTAATGGATCCAGTAGACAATTAGGTATCCTTGAAGGCGGATGACATATTGGTTCAGTAATATTCCTCGTTGTAATACTATAGGTGCCTGGCAACTTACCGATGCCCTTAAAAACATTTTTGTGCTCTGCTATAAATTTAGCTTTAAATGAGTCAGAAGTACTTTCCGTACTATGCACCCTCTTAACTAGATTTAAAGAAATACAACCTGGTAACCCCAAGAGCATGGAGTGACAATTAATAACAACAAAATTTTCATAACACTTAACATTTTTGTACTCACACAATAAATTGACCATGCCCAAAGGTGAAACTTTACTGCCTTCAAATGATAGTAACTGTATATTAGTCTTTACAATTTTTAAATTTACTTTATCATTTATCTGATTGAATATTTTTAATGGCATTATGCTGATATCCGCACCAGTGTCCAATTTACATTTTACTGGAAAACTCTCAATATGTATGGTTTCAAACCACTCAGACTCTGCTTTACACTGAGACACTACCGTATTACAGTATACATTTTGACTCTCACTATCTGATGAATTTTCACTTTCACACTGAACTTCTTTAATAGCTTTACTACGCACCTTACAGCTGACCGCAAAATGATTTTTCAACCCACACTTCTTGCATGATTTCCCAAAAGCAGGGCACTGTCGACGTCCATGAAGAGTTTGGCAGCGTCGGCATTTAAATTTATCTTTAGAGTCAGGATTCTTCTTATATTTGTTTGCGTCAACCTCACATGTTGGATTCATTTCTCTAACCTGTAGCTTACTTTGCTCTGAAGTCCTACAGAAGTTTGCAGCTTTCTCCAGGGTTAGTCCATCCAGCCTCAGCAGTTGTTCCTGAACATGCTTGTCAGAGATTCCTTGAACAATTTTATCTCTCAACAACTGATCTTCAATGGATTCTTTAGTTGTGTCACCATAATTGCAATTTAACAACAACTGTTTCACGTCAGTGAGAAAATTGTCAAAACTTTCACCTTCCTTTTGTTTCCGATCATTAAATTTGAACCTTTCAAAAACTTCGTTGGTTCTCGGGCTTACATACTTTTCGATGACCTGTAAGACAGCGTTGAAGTCTCCAGCCTTTCCCTCAGGTATAGGCAATGTTTGTAGTACACGTGCTGACTCCATACCCAACATATTTCGTAGGAGAGCTAATCGAATTTTGTCGCTCGCCTCGTCTTGACCTGTCGATACCAAATAGTCATCGAAACATGTCCGCCATATTTTCCATTCCGCAGCAGCACCACTCGCCCGCAAATCAAAATTCGGAAGTAATTTAACATTTTTATCCATCTTGATACAAATTTTATACTTTCACAGTAAACATTTAACTTTTTATTTTTATTTTTACGGCTGCGCCATGTTTTATGTTTGGGGAATATACTTAAATATTAAATAAATCGTACTTTTCGTAATGTTAAAAAGTAGCCTCACTACATTCTATCTCAGTGTCCAATTTCGTCCAGACCCATTCAGCAATTATGGCATTATTTTTTATTTATTTATATATTTATTTATATATTTATTTTGGAATAACAAACGGTTACACATTTCGTCTTAATTAATGAATATACATACATACAAATTACAAATGTATAACCTACGACGTTAGCCACAGCATATAATACACAATATTAAAAAAATCTATTGTGAACTAAGGCGCAAGATAAGAATACAAAATTTGATTTAAAATTAGTTACATTATAGTTATATATTTTTATCTTTGATCAGTTGAATCAACGCGTTACGAAATCTATTAGCTGGTACACAAAACAAATCCAAATCTGAGATAAAGTCATTATAGATTTTACTTATCCGACGTAGAGGTGCGTGGACTCCGCCTTGGTACGACAGGTGGATACTGCAAAGAGGGGACGTGCGCGCATCTCTCGTCTTATAACACTTCTTGGTACAATATATACACGTACGTCTTGTCCAGCAGTAGGTAGTATGTAGCTGGGAGCTCCCACGTATCGCGTTCTGCTGATCTGGCCGAGTCGCGAAATGCACTTATAACGTTTATTTAGGCTTCACTGGCCTCTGGAAAGTCTTTTTAACATGTTTACACACGCAGATTGAACGGAATTCCTCTTTTTGTTTTACCGATCGCACGTGGACGTGCTCCGGTGAAGAGAAATTACACACCCACGCCATTGTTGACGGCGCGGAGAAGCGGCATAAAATGAGGTATGTGATTGGACGAGACGTAAGAGATAATCAGATACATTCTCATTATATTGTTGTAGAAAAAAAAAGGTTTAACTATGTACGAAGTATTGCTATTTGGACACAAACAGTGAGAGGTCTACATTCGAAAGAGCTCATGACTAATTAAGAACAGCCGCAAGAATTGATCTCCAAGGTAAAGGCAACGCTTGCCGAGGGATTCCTCTAACCCTCGGAAAGCACGTAAAGCCACTATTCCCGGCTGACATTTCAGCATCTTTGACAGTCGCCTTGTCAAGACGTATCGTGTTCTAGGTTATAGAGGTCAGATAAGCAGGTGATCCATGTAAGACAGTAGTACTAAGTGCATCTTGTTAGACTGCAACCCTAAATCAATATAATCGGAATATTCTTAAAATAAATGAGTAAGAAGTCTTCATTAAACAATATTTACTCAAAATACCTGAGTTTAATAAAAAAAAACTATTACGTAATCCCGTTTCTAAATATATTTTGCACTGATAAAAACAAGTCTCACATTGATTATATGAAACATTTGCAGTGGGCGTTACCGTATAATATGACCGAAGTATCAAACGATGAATTTCAAATAATACTCAGTGTCAAGGTAGCCATGGCTCTACTCACTTATGTTGTATTACTACACTTTCTAAACTGTACTTTTGCCAAAGTCTGTGCTGTCAATAATACGCCACAGTACATCCTCTGGGAAAAGGAACTCAATAAAGGACTGATTGACAGCCCTGACTATAATAATTCCATTCCACCAAGTGAGATCACAACAGTGAATATCGCCTTTGTTATGAAAAACTTCAATTACGATGACAAAAAAGAAATAATAAGAATGCAAACGTGGACGACCATGAAGTGGAGAGATGAAAGATTGAAGTGGGATCCCGAAAAACACCACGGTATCAACAACACTGACGTAACGCGGTATAGCAGGTGGAGTCCCTACTTTGGGATGTCTAGCGGTAAAGATTCTTTTGACAGAGATACTTTATATCGCTACGATTTAAAAAGTAACGGAGATGTCCACGCCCGACATGCGGTAACTCAAAAGACTTCCTGTGGCGTCAAACTCACAAACTGGCCATACGACGTGCAAGAATGCAATTATTTTTTCGAAACATATTATGAAGATAAATCTCAGCCAGGAAATTATACAATCAATTTTACTTTTATAGCACAGGTGAAAAGCAGTGCTCAATGGTACATATATGATTACGAGCATATGCAGGATAACAACAACAAGCACAAGGTGGAACTGAAATTATATCTGATGCGTGAGGCAGAGGGATTGTCGGCAATTGTCATATGGCCAGCCTTCGTTCTAACCGTCTTCAGCCTGTTATCGTTGTGTTTGGATGTGCGGTGTCAAGTGCGGCTCGGGATCATCTGCCTCAGTGTGATGGGACATTTCTATTTCATGACGGAATTATCTTACAATATACCAAAGGAAACTCACTTTCCTCCAACGTTACTGTTGTACTACCGTGGTTCAGTGATTGTATCTGTAATAATTGTTTTTTTGACTTTCTTTTTGGATGCAATTTGTAAGTCAAAATCAACGCCTCAGAATTATGTGAAACAAATCAATGATTTTGTGTATAAAGATAAATATAGAAGATATTTAGTGTATCCCCGGTGGAATGTTGATGATGATTCCGTTGAAAGCAAACCAAGCAATGAAGATTGGCTGAAGTTTGCAAACGTTGTGAATAGTGTTTTTATATTCATTATTGTTTTCGTTTATTTAGGTTTATATGTCGCAAATATTCCTAAACGAGTATATCACGATATACATGATGATTATTAAAAAATACATCACTTATTAGACCTCCCTTTTAAACGAACCCTGGCAAAACCATGAAGTATAAACTAGTCATTAAACTTTTGTATACTGTCTATAATAGTGCTTACTTTTATACATATACATGAAAAAGAAGTAATATTTGTGAGTCCGTTTTTATATAACAGGTTATCGTTGAAATGATTCATCCGATTTTAAAACATTCTTTCACCAGTAAAATATATTCAGTTTCAGTTCCATGTACGGGGAGCCCCCCTATATTTCAAATGCTTTTTATTTTTATTTTTTTCTTTAAATCGGAAATTGGTTCTCAGAATACATCTACCTACCAAGTGTCACATGTATAGTCCTAATAGTTTCGGAATAAAATAACTGTGACATACGGATGGACGGACAGACAGACATGACGAAACAATAACGGTTCCAATTTTGCCATTGGCTACGGAACCCTAAAAAACGCGAACGGAACTACTGCTAGACGGCAAGGCGGCAAATAAAGGTTTATTCTTGACATATGTTACACTTTAACAAACTAGTTGTTGTTAAATAAAAGGCATGCGCTCGGTACAACATTTATTCTAGAAGGGCATAGACAAAGCAAGCGTCGCTAGACGAGAACCATAGTGTAGTAACTATGACATTACAAACATTTAAGGTGTGTATACACAACACCTCTACCCTTAATTATTAATATAACAAAGAAAGAAATTATAACTAAGTGCACATAAAAATTACAAGTTAAACAAGTTTAAAACCCAGACTAAATAATGTAGTCATTATGACATTACAACCATTTAAGGTGTGTATACACAACACCTCTACCCGTAATTATTAATGTAACAAAGAAAGAAATTATAGCTAAGTGCACATAAAAATTACAAGTTAAACAAATTTTAAACCCAGACTAAATAATGTAGTCATTATGACATTACAACTATTTAAGGTGTGTATGCACAACACCTCTACCCTTAATTATTAATATAACAAAGAAAGAAATTATAGCTAAGTGCACATAAAAATTACAAGTTAAACAAGGATAAAACCCAGACTAAATAATGTAGTCATTATGACATTACAACTATTTAAGTTGTGTATGCACAACACCTCTACCCTTAATTATTAATATAACAAAGAAAGAAATTATAACTAAGTGCACATAAAAATTACAAGTTAAACAAGTTTAAAACCCAGACTAAATAATGTAGTCATTATGACATTACAACCATTTAAGGTGTGTATACACAACACCTCTACCCGTAATTATTAATGTAACAAAGAAAGAAATTATAGCTAAGTGCACATAAAAATTACAAGTTAAACAAATTTTAAACCCAGACTAAATAATGTAGTCATTATGACATTACAACTATTTAAGGTGTGTATGCACAACACCTCTACCCTTAATTATTAATATAACAAAGAAAGAAATTATAGCTAAGTGCACATAAAAATTACAAGTTAAACAAGGATAAAACCCAGACTAAATAATTTTTCCTAATCTATTTCGTCATGCCACCCGTATCGTACTGGCGGCTTACGTACTCTTACTGGACGGTTACTTGTTGTAGCAACATTACCAGCATCCTCCCTATTGGTCGACACATTGGGTTCTGCAGGCGACTTCCCAGATGCCTCTGCGGCAGCATCTGGTGCCACCATAACTGCTGGTACTTCTGGTTTTGGGGACGAAACTCCACCTAAGCTACCTTTTCTCGGACCAGCCGCATTCCTATCTGGATCCTCGCCACTAGTCATGGGAAATGATAATGATTTACGCGAATGCGTACTGATTTCCAATTTTTTGTAACCTGATCTAGTCCAGTCTCTTTTTGGGTACTTTCTTTACCCCCATTTTCCGTCATTCTTCGCTTCAGCTGATCGACATGTCGGTGAATTTCCGTTCCTATGTCAGATCGAATGGAGTAATTTGTATTACCTAAACGTTTCTCGATCGTTCCAGGTACCCATTTATCAGAGCCTCTATATTCACGATACCAGACACGAGCGCCCGGCTTGAATTCGCGCTGTGTCCCGCCCGCGTCTCGCTCACTACGAGCTTGGCGCGCAGTGACCTGCGATTCTCGTTCTGGTTTTAGGTTATCCAACCTCATACGGAGACTACGGCCCTGTAATATACTAGCTGGACTATCACCGGTAGTAGCGTGTTCTGTATTTCTGTAGGCTAAAGGAAACCTAGACAAAGCTATTTCAACATTCAGATTCTGTTTAAACGCCTTCTTAATAGTACGTTTACAAATTTTTACCGCGCTTTCCGCTGCACCATTAGATGCTGGGTGATATGGAGCTGTAAAAATGTGTTCTATGCCATTATGTTTTAGGAAATCTTGAAAATCTAAACTTGAAAATGGGGGGCCGTTGTCACTCACAGTTTGTTTTGGAAGACCAAATTGTGACCACAAACTTCGTAGTACATTGATAACTGCTTGAGCTGTGGTTCTATTCATTCGAACTGCCTCTATCCATTTTGAGCAAGAATCTACAATAACTAAGTAGGTCAAACCCCCTATGGGCCCTAAAAAATCCAAATGAAGCCTGGACCAGGGCCGTGACGGCCACGGCCATGAGCGTGGCACGTGTGCAGGCGGTGCGTCGGCTACCGCCGCACATACTACACACGAGCGACATGCCGCCTCCAGCGCTTCGTCTATTCCCGGCCACCACACGTAACTACGAGCTAGCGACTTAGTTTTTACTATCCCCATGTGTACCTCGTGAAGTTCCGAAATTACTTTTGTTCTAGATGACAACGGTATAACTACACGATGACCCCACATAACACAACCCAATTCGCAGTATAATTCGTTTTTTCTAATAAAATATGGTTTAAGTTCCTTTATTTCCACCTCCGATGGCCAACCGTCCCTTAAATAGCTTAATACGCGACTTAAAATTGGGTCATTTTTTGTTTCTTTTTTAAGTATGTTATAATCTAGCGACAGGGCTTCAGTTGCAAAATGCAAATATGTCTGCTCTGGTAAAATTTCCTCTTCAGCTGCTGTCTCCTTTTTTTGTAAGTCAATTAAACGTGAGAGACAATCGGCTGTATTTTTATCCGTTTTGACATACTCTATAGTATAATCATAAGCTGATAATTTTACTGCCTAGCGTTGTAAACGGTTTGCTGCCGCGCTAGGAATCCCTATATTAGGCCCAAAAATACTCACAAGTGGTTTATGGTCAGTCCTAAGTATGAACTTCCTCCCGTAAAGGTACTGATGGAATTTCTCAATTGCGAATACAATTGCCAAGGCCTCCTTGTGAATTTGACTGTAGTGTAGCTCATGAGTGGTGAGTGAACGCGAGGCATACGCAACGACACGTTCCTCACCTCTTGGTTCGCGCTGAGCCAGCACGGCGCCTAACCCCCGCGCGCTTGCGTCGACCGTTAATACCGACTCTTTATGCATGTCAAAATGTACGAGCGCTTTGGTGCTACACAATTTTTTTTTTTATTCTATTAAATGCAGTATTTTGTTTAATTCCCCATTTCCAATGCCTACCCTTTTTTAAGAGTTGGTACAGAGGCGATAACTGCATGCTCAAATTGTTGATGAATTTCCCATAAAAAGTCACCATTCCCAGGAATGATTTCAATTCTGTGACACTGTTTGGATGTGGCATGGTCGCAATAGGCTTTACCTTGTCTGGATCTACCCTAACACCATCCCTATTGATAATAAAACCTAAGTACTTTACTTCTCTTGCCAAAAATTTGCATTTTTTTTTTTTTTTTTAGACCCTTTGCTTCTAGTATTTGCAACACCTCTCTTACTGATTTTAAATGGCTATCCAAATCCTTATTCTTAATTAAGATATCATCAAAAAAAAACTATGACATTTGGATTATCCTTGAACATATTTACCATTAATTTTTGAAATATACCTGGGCTTGAGGATAGCCCATAAACCAAACGATTATACTTAAATAATCCCCTGTGTGTGTTGATAACTGTATAATTCCTAGAGGTCTCTGATAAAAGTACCTGGTTATAAGCTTGCGATAAATCTAGTTTTGTAAAAAAAACATTCCCGCTCAGGTTACTGAATAAATCTTCCATTTTTGGAATTGGATATCTATCGATCGCTAAAACTCTGTTCAGGGTTACCTTGTAATCGGCACATATTCTTAGGCCTCCGTCAGCTTTGCGTACCACAACTAGTGGCGTGGCCCAGTTAGAATGGTCCACCGGTTCAATAACCCCAGTTCTCAGCATGACATCCAGTTCGGCATTGACACGCTCGCGCAGCGCATACGGCAGAGGCCGTGCCCGACAAAATGTGGGCACCACTCCATCCTGCACATCCAGCTCTGCCGTACCTCCCAGAAATTTGCCCAATGTGCCGTCGAATAGGGATTCATGCCTGGAAACAATGTCATTTATTATTTTGTCACGATTAGATTTGCTATGAGTTTTATTCTGATTGGTTAGCAAATGGCATTTAGATACTTTAATAGGTATATTTAATTCAGCTAGCCATTGCCGTCCCAATAAATTTGTAGAGCTTTGGTCCAAAACATACAGATCTAATGTTTTAATCACACCATTATAATTTACTGTTGTTTCTATGAAACCTATAGGTTTAACTGTTGAGCCATCATAAAACTTGATATTCAATTGACACTTATTCAAGTGTAAGTTACTGAAAAATTTATCATAAACACTTTTACTGATGCAAGATAGGGCTGACCCTGTATCAATTTCCATTTTTAGCAAACAATTTTGTACTTTAACAGTTATACACACCGGTTTGTAATTGCTTAATAACATTTGGTGCATGGGCTCCTCATCATCCTCATCGTCCACGTCGCTTTTGCTTCTGTTGCCTTCCTCATCAAGTGAGTACAAAGGAGCCCCTTCTCGACCGCCTCGGCTACCACGTCGCCCGCGCCCTGCTCGCCTCCACGTTGAGCGCCCGCTCGTACCACGGCTGCTACCGCGCCCTCCACGTGAAGCTTTGTTGTCCAGACTATCGGCTGATCCCGCCGTATTACTCCGTCTAGTCTTACTGTACCCTGGGCACATCCTTCTCAAGTGACCAACTTCATGACAGCCACTGCACACGAATTTTTTGTACTTACAGTCGTTCGCTTTGTGTCTATTATCGCCACACTTCGGGCACTCTTCAAATTTATTAAGAGTTTCCGTTGCTTCCGTGCTACGCTCCACCGCAATAGCGTTCCGTTCCGCAGCCTCCAGTGACAGCGCTAAGCTGACCGCTCGATTGTATGAGAGATCTTCCTCAGCGAACAGCCTTTGACGGATTACGTCGCTCTTTATGCCACAAACTAATTGGTCACGTAAGTTTTCATCCAATGTTGTCTTGAAACTGCAGTGTTTCGACATTTTTTTCAATTGTGTGACATATTCCGCCACCGATTCTTCAGTTTGCTGTCGCCGCTGCCGGAACCTAAACCTCTCGGCTAGGACTGATGGTGTTGGCTGCAGGTGTGCACCCAATAATTCCACTGTTCTAGCAAGCGTCAGCTCCGCGGGTTTTAGTGGACTTGCCAATGATGACAGGAGTTCATAGGCTTCCTCGCCCATCATCGAAATCAGCGTCGGCAGTTTGAGCTCAGTTTTCACATTGTTGACTAAAAAAATACATCTCCAGTCGCTCAACATACGCAGACCAGTTCCCAGTTGTTACACTGAACTCCCGTACCTGTCCTACCGACATTTTTTGTATTCGGTTTAGCGCTGATCGTATGTAAATTTACAACATATAGACTAACTTTGATTTTCCTCGTCGCCACTGTTAAATAAAAGGCGTGCGCTCGGTACAACATTTATTCTAGAAGGGCATAGACAAAGCAAGCGTCGCTAGACGAGAACCATAGTGTAGTAACTATGACATTACAAACATTTAAGGTGTGTATACACAACAGTTGTCACCCGCGATTTCGTTCACAAGAACATTTTGATGTGTATTCCTACAAAGAAATACAATCTAATGTGCGGAAATCGTACTTTTCGTAATGTTAAAAAGTAGCCTCAGTACATTCTATCTCAGTGTCCAACTTCGTCCAGATCCATTCAGTAATTTTGGCGTTATTGAGTAACATACCTACATCTTTCCATCCATATAAATAAATACAGCTAGTCTTTCTGAACGGTTGCAGCGTCGGCGGGCAATCTCAGCGGAGAGTAGCGAGCGGCGCAGGAGATACTAAAGTGCAAGTATGTGTGCAGGTAAAGACACAAACTCTGTTCTTTTACTCTCTTAGTCCAATGGGAAGGCAATCCGACATGACCGAAGAGAGATCAGGCACAGGAATGTGCTTTCCAAGACACGGCGGTATCACACCGCCACCTCCCGAACTCTGGGCTATTACTGCAAAATTGAATAGAAAAACTCAATTGCTTCTTTTTGCCCAACGGGGAATCGAACCCGAGATCTATCGCTCAATAGTTGCACTCACAACCACCAGCCCAACGTGGCAGTCAATCCATATATTACTAGCAGTCGTACGAGACTTTGCTTCCGTGGAATTTATTACGATAAAAACATAACCCTCCTTTTTGCAGTCGGGTAAGAAATAGCATATAACGATTTTACCTTAGATTTAACAATTAATTTCCAAAATACGTTAATTAAATTAAATACGACCCTATTAATTCTACTTACAGTATAATTTGACCTTTGAATTTGATGTATTGTAATTTGACCTGACCTACCTAGCTTATCTTTATTTTTAATCCGTATTTTTAATTGGTATAATAAAAAATATCGTTTATAATATTCATTGGCATTATGTCCTGTATTTATTATATTTTAATTTAAGTGGTTGACATTCCATTGTTATGTTTAATGAATAGGAATCTGACAGGAATTTTAAATGTGGCTATGGACGACCGAGCTTGGGCACAAGCTACTCTTCCCATTCGTATGGGTGGTCTCGGCGTCCGCAAAATTACTAGTATCAGTCTACCGGCTTTTGTATCCTCGGTACACGGCACTGAGAAATTAATCAGGAATATCCTAGCTCCATCACTGGTTGATTTCAATGTGCCGTATTTCACCGAGGCTATAGATACCTGGAGACTCGCTTGCCCGAACCTAAATCCACCCGACAATCCATCATCTCAGAGGCGGTGGGATGAGCCGCTCTGTAAAGCAGTTCAGAGTGACCTTATTGCCACATCTGCTTCGGCTGCAGAGCGTGCGCGCCTGCTGGCTGTGGGTGAATGGGAGTCGGGTCTCTGGCTCCATGCACTTCCGTCATCGAACATAGGCACCTTGTTCGATGATACTACTTTCCGCCTCGCTGCTTCCCTTCGATTAGGTGCTCCCTGCTGTTCTGCTCATCGCTGTCACTGTGGCGAAGTTGTCAACAGCCTCGGTCACCACGGCCTTTCATGCGGCCGCAGCGCGGGTCGCATAGCACGGCACGCGAATATTAACGACATTATCCGACGAGCTCTTGTCACTGTCGGCGTTCCAGCTGTTTTAGAACCAAATGGCCTGGCACGCGACGATGGCAAAAGACCGGACGGTATGTCTTTATTTCCTTGGAAGATGGGTAGGCCTTTAGTGTGGGACGCAACTTGTGTCGATACTCTTGCGCCATCCCATCTTCCTAGCTCATCTTGTTGCGCTGGCGCTGCCGCTGCGGCTGCTGAGAACCTCAAGCGGCGGAAATATAATAACCTTGTTGGTAGTTATATTTTCGAGCCGTTTGGGGTTGAAACCTTGGGGTCGTGGGGTCCGAGTGCTCACAAATTATTTAAAGATCTGTCCAGACGCCTAGTTGACACTTCGCGTGACCCAAGGGCTGGCTTTTACCTTGGACAGAGGTTAAGCATTGCCATACAACGTGGCAATGCCGCCAGTCTTTTGGGCACATTGCCAGTGGACAGCGATGCGCACGAATTTCTGGATGCAATATTTTAGTTTATTTTTAGGTGTGTATATGTAGTTTAGGGTTTTTATTTAAATTAAAATTGTATTCTTTCATGTAAATAATAAACGTATTTATTTAATGAATTAATTTGAATGTATTTTTTTTTTATCTTTCTCCAATATAATTTAAATTAATCTAATCATGATCTCAATTTATTTAATATATTTTTTTTTATTACTTATACAAGTGCTGTGCACACCTGTAAGTGATGAATTCACTACAGAGTATTCCTATTTGTAACAATTTTGTATGTATTCGATCTAGTGAATAAGTCGTTGGTGTGTCATTAAATACTTAAATAAATAACCTTCCTCAAGCTTCAAGATACTTTCACACCAAATTTCATCCAAATCCACCCAGCAATTTCGAAAATAAGCGCGTTCAAACAAACTTTTCCGCTTACAGATGTATTTCAACATGTGTAATACCATGTTGATTTGCACAAAATTAATATATTACGATACTCCTTATTCACAGTCCCAAATAATAGGTAGTTTAGGCGGCGAAATACGTAGAGTGTGATGTTTCTCTAATGTCCTTATTAATCAGAGCAAGTGCGAACGCCTTGTCTTATAATCGCTTAAATCGTTACGCACTTTGATTTTAACGATAATTGATGGCGCCGAGAATTAGCGGGGATTGCGAGAATTTCTTGTTTAGTGTGGAATTTGCGGGTGGTTAATTTATGGGAGCTTATGTGTAATGTGTTTCTGAAGTGTTTGCTCTTGTGATTTCCGTATCTAATATGGGGAAAACTTTAGTTTTATTTATTTGAGGAATAAACTAACAGTACCATATTACATGGTTATAATAAGACAGATATACTTAAACTTTTTAGCAAAAAAATAAACCGACTTTTCAGTCGGTCGGTTTGTAATTTATCTCGTTACAAAAGCCAAAATATCAACTACTTATCCCCTTTTACAAAATATTGGTTTTCCCGATGTAGAGCCGTTAATTTTTGAGGAGTGCTCCTGGTATTTCGCCATCAGCTCTACTTTACCATATGCATTGTGACGAGCATAAAGTGCTTAACATCAATATTCAAGAAATCGAATCGCAATCCATGAAATATTTATTATTGAGTAGTTTCGGTGGCCATATGTGGTCTTCATCATCAGTTCTACTTCTCCAAATGGTGCTTTTCAAAAGCAACTGCACAAGGTACTATAATAAATACCCAAAACGCTATAGGTGTGCCTATAATATTTGAAGAGTTCCTTCGAGATCTCCATGATCCCATCATCAGATCCTAACGTGATGACCACGGTACCAACTAGATTTTTTCAAATCGGTCCAGCCGTCTTTAAGTTATGAGGCAACATACATAAAAAAAGTTTAAGACGAACTGAGAACCTCCTCTTTTTTTAAGACAATTAAAAAGATTACATAAACCGGGTCAAGATACATTAAATAAGAACTTAACAACTACAAAGGGTGTTAAAATACCGTAATGACCTTATTTTAATATTAGAATATTTGTAAAGACGTCAGTTTACTGGCAATGAACATAAAAACTTTTTACCAAAAAATTAAACCGACTCCCAAAAAACACTGCAAAGTGAAAAATAATTGTAATTTCGGTAGTCGGTGTCTTTAGTTTTGTATTTTCGTTTTTGGCCGGTCAATGGAGTCGGTTTAATTTTTTGGTAAAAAGTTTTTATTTCACTGTTTTTAGTTGGTCGATTTTTTATTTACCTAGTTACAAAAGCCTAAATGTCAACTACTTATAACCATTTAAAAAATATTGCTTTTCCCAATGTTGGGTCGTTAATTGTTGAGCAGTTCTCCTGGTTCTTCACCATCAGCTTCAATTCAATTCAATCTCTTTATTGTGGATCATAGGTAAGTGTACATAATACAGCTGGTGTTAATTTAATGTTTTGAGAACAGCTATGTCCTACCCTTAGGGCGTACAATAAAATGTAGGTATATAAATTAATTTAACATGCATGTCAACAATCATTTTAAAATAATACATAGCAAATTTTAGACCATTAAATATTTCTTGGAATAACAAATTTCAAAACACACAAATTTCATTATACAAAACGCATCATGACTTAGGCAGATTGTATTGTGACAGTGATTTGTCGGCAAAGAAGTCTTTCACAGAGTAATAACATTTGTTTCTTCACTTCACCATATGCATTGCGACGAGCATATTGTGCTTAATAACCACATTCAAGTAATCGAAGCAGAACACATGAAATACTTATTATTCCTACTTATATATTGAGTAGTTCAAGTGGCCATCTGTGGTCTTCATCATCAGGTCCACTTCACAAATAGTGCTTTTCGAATGCAACTACACAAGTTATTATAAAAAATACTCAGATCACTATATGTGTGCCTATAATATTTGAAGAGTTCCCTCGATTTTTATTATATCATTAGATCCTGACTTGGTGACAATGGGGCCAACTTCGAAGTATACCCTTTCAAACAGAAAATGATTTTTCCAAGGCGGTTCAGCCGTCTTCGAGTAATCGGTGATCATACATAAAAAAAAATATACGTGTCGACTTGATAACCTCCTCCGTTTGTTTTCGTCGGTTGAAAATACTTTTCTATTTATAAGTTTTGTACAGAGTAACCGTGCAGTTTCTTGCTGATTATTCTCCATAGAAAATTACCAATTTGAACCGTAGATTAGCTACTGACGTTTTATAAGTGTAAGCCTATGTGAAATAAAATATTTTTAACTTGATTCATTTGTGTTGGTGGCGATCAAGTAAAGTCGACGGCGTTTAGTGTACATTCGTTTATTCGTTACAATTTATATTTAGTTTTACAAAAGGGTGCGCGACATAATGCGTACGCGCGATCAGCCGTAGAGAAAAAAGGGAAGAGAAGATGGCCGCCACAGGATCTTGTCATCGCGTCGCGTTCCATCTTTTTGTGGTGATGCTCGGTTCGCGAGCATTAGTGCGTTCCGGTTTCGTTGTAAACATCCTCCCCCCCCTTGGGGACATGTTCCCCAAGGAGCTCTTGGGAATTTAGTAGGGCTAGTCGAGAGACGGGCCTATGAATGACGCCATTCTCTGTCTTGACGTCGACTACCCTGCATACACCGTCAGTTCCTGGATACAGCTTCAAAATGCGGCCCATGAGCCACTTCATAGGTGGCAGCTGGTCATCCAATATTAAGACCAGGTCGTCGACACGAACTTCGTGCTGTGCTTGCTGCCATTTGACGCGTTGCTGCAGAGTGACTAGGTAGTCCTTTGTCCATCGAGACCAGAAGTGCTGTCTTAAGCGCTCAATCAGTTGGTATCTATTGATACCGATTCGTTCAGTAACGGGTGAAGGTAGCGAGGTCAATGGTCTACCCACAAGAAAGTGCCCAGGTGTAAGTGCGGACAGATCAGATGGATCAACAGACATTGAAGTAATCGGACGCGAGTTCATGATAGCCTCGATCTGTGCAAAGAGTGTATATAATTCCTCGAAAGTTAAACTTGAGTTACCCGCTATTCTTTTTAAGTGATATTTGGCCGTTTTGACTCCGGCTTCCCAGATACCGCCGAAATGCGGTGCATATGCGGGAGAGAATTTAAACGTTATACCTTCCTTGCTCGCGTAGTCGCTAACTAAACGTTCACTTTCCTTAAGCAGTCTGTTCAGTTCATTATTCGCACCTACAAAATTTTTACCGTTATCACAGTATATAGTGTGAGGTTTGCCTCGTCGTGAAACAAATCTACGCAAGCATAAAATAAAGGCATCGCTACTTAAGTCGCTTACGACTTCTAAGTGAACAGCCTTGGTGCTGAAACAAACAAATATGCATAAGTAGCACTTAGAGGTTTTGGCACCGCGGCCCTTTCTATTTAAGATTAAAAAGGGTCCTGCAAAGTCAGTGCCACAAGTCGCAAATGGTGGAGCAGGAGTTACACGAGGTTGCGGTAAGTTACCCATTATGGGGTTTAAAGGCTTAGCTCTAAATCTTTGACAACGAACACACTTTCTAACAGTAGTTACAGCTAATACCTTTCCACTTGTAGGCCAGAATTGTTCACGAATAGTATTTAAAAGTTGCTGAGGGCCACAGTGTAGAAGACGAAGATGTTCTTGCTCAAATAGAAGTTTCGAGAAAGTGTGTTTGGAGTCCAGTAGTATAGGATGTCTTTTCCCATAAGGACAGTGAGATGCATTATCGATTCGTCCACCGACACGCAACACACCGTGTTCATCCAAAAATGGATTCAAAGAGAGAACTCTTGATTTAGAATTTAATTTATGTAAAGTTTCAAGTGAGTGAATTTCTTTTGAAAAGCATTCTTTCTGTGACACCTTAGCTATTAGTACCAGTGAGTTGTTCAATTCAGAACAGGTAAGTTCACCATTAAATTTAGTATGCATATTTTTTATGTTATTTATAAATCTTAGTACATAAGCAAATATCCTTTGCAGTTTATATAGTTTAGAGTATTTTTGAAATGGAACAATATTAGTGGGCATAGTTTGAACATTTAAACTTATTTTTATTTCAGGTAAAGTAGAAGAAGTAGATTTAAATTGGGGCCATTCATTTTCTGACTTGGCCAGAAATGAAGGGCCATGCCACCAAAGAGCATTATTATAGAGAAGACGTGGTTGAATGCCCCTGGACGCCATATCAGCAGGATTATGCTCAGATGGTACATGACGCCAAGTAGTTATATCAGTTAATTCCCGAATTTGTTCAATCCGGTTGCTTACATAAGTTTTGAGAGTTTTGGGTGGAGTGTGTAACCACCCTAAAACTATAGTTGAATCTGTCCAAAATACTGAGCGTGAAATCTTAATTCTTAAAGATTGAAGTACTTTAGAGTATAGTTTTGCACTAAGTAAAGCACCTAACAATTCCAGACGGGGAATCGTTTCAGTTTTCAAAGGAGAAACTTTAGTTTTAGCACATAACAAGTTACATTTAATCTCAACTAAACTATTCGTTGATTTTAGATAAATGCATGCACCATATGCATCTTGTGAGGCATCAGAAAAGCAATGTGCCTCTATATAAATAGGAGAACTACAGAAAATGTATCTAGGTATCTGAATCTGAGTGAAACATTGAGTTTCATTATAGAATTCTATCCATGAGTTTTCAATATCCTTTGGAATTTCATCATCCCAGTCGATTTTAAGTAACCAAAGTTTCTGTAGTAAGATTTTATGAAAAATAGTGCAAGCAGATAAGAGACCTAAAGGATCAAATATTCGACACGAGTTTGACAATATAGAGCGTTTCGTTATTTTAGGAATAGATTTAATTTCGACTGAATAGTGCAAAGTATCAGAGCTAGGTGTCCATCCCAATCCCAAGACAGAGGCTTGTTTACTGAAATCCTGAGATTGGTCAGTAGTAGGTATGTCATCAAAAATATCAGGTGAATTTGATCTAAATTTACGCAAAGGGAAACGGGCTTCAGCAAGTTTGTCGATTACTCCTGAAATGTTAGCTTTTAACTGCGATTTTGAGTCCGATCCAGTATTCAAATCGTCAACAAAAAAGTCATGTCTAATAGTATTGGCAACAGCTTCATTAGTACACTCCGCTGCGAGTTGAACAAGACACCTAGTACTCAGATACGGAGCTGAAGATGTTCCATAAGTGACAGTATTCAGCTGTAAGATTTTCAGTGGTTGACTTTCGTCTTCCCTCCAGAGTATCAGCTGTAAATGACGCTGTGATTCATTTACCATAACTTGTCTATACATTTTTTCAATATCACCTGTCACTACATAGGTATACTGACGAAACCTGAGTAAAATTGCCATTAAATCGTCCTGAACTACGGGTCCAACAAATTGGATATCATTTAGCGATTTGTTTGAGGAAGTTTTACAAGATGCATCAAATACTACTCTTAAGCGAGTGGTTTCACTACTTTCGCGAATCACTGCATGATGAGGAATATAGTATCCAAAGTTTGGACGTGTTACTTCAATTAAATGTCCTAATTGTTGATACTCATTAATAAATTTAGCATAGTCATTTTTCATTCTAGATTTATTCAGTTTCTTTTCCAAATTCAAGAAACGCCTTTCAGCAGTAAGATAAGAGTCTCCTAAAGCCTCATTAGGTACTTCACGCAAAGGAATTTTTACACAAAACCTTCCATCATTCAGACGGACAGTGTTCTCGATAAAGTGGTTTTCACAATAATTTTCCTCATTGGAAAACTTAACATTTTTATTTGCCAGAGTAGGAATACTTTCAACTTCCCAGAATTTAGCCAGAGAGTCCCTAATCTCTTGAGAAAAGTTAGAACAAGTAGTAGTAGTAGTAGGCCTCACACCGGTAGGGCCTGACACGAGCCAACCCAGTTTAGAATTTTGTAGTGTAGGTTTATTTTTCCCTAATTTAATTTGTCTAGTTTCCACAATTTCCCAGTAAACATCAGCACCTAGCAGTAAATCTATTTCAGAGGGTATATAGTAGGTAGGATCTGCTAGGTCTATAGATTTAGGAAGGTTTAAATCAGAAGAGTTAATCACGGAGCTAGGCAACATGCCAGTAATCTCAGGCACTACAAAACATGTTACATTTGTCTGGAATAAGTTAATCCGCGATTTAAGTTTTATCTTACACATTTTACTAGTATGAGTCACTTTATTATTTATGCCAGCAATTGATATGTCTGTATTAGAACAAGACAAATTCACTTTTCTCTGCATTCTTTCAGTTATAAATGAGGACTGGCTGCCATTATCTAAGAGTGCCTTAACAATGTATGTTTCAGAGGATTGATTGTCAATTATTTTCACTTGAGCAGTGCATAGCAGGATCTGCCCAGGCATTGCCGCAGAGAGTGACACAGGATTGAACATAGCAATTGTAGAAGTTGCCTGGGAAGAACTTGCCTCTTGAGGAAGTGATATTGCAGAAGTCTTATCAGCAGATGAGTTTGTCTTGTCATTATTGGACTGTGATTTATGTAGCAGTAAATTGTGCTTTCTGTTGCAGAATTTGCAAGAGTTATGTTTGCAGTGAGCAGAGAAATGACCAGGACGCAGACAATTATAACAGAGTTTGTGCTTGGAAACTTCACTATATCTAGCGTCTATAGACATATCCTTGAATTTTTTACATTTATATAGTAAATGATCTTGTGAACATACAACACAGTTTTTATCATAATTTGTGTTAGAAGAAACAAATGATTTAGTTTGTTTAATATCTTTAGAATAAGAATGTTTTTCAGATTTACTAGTATTAGTACTGTACTGCAAGGTTTCTAAAACATCAGCTCGATTTCTTAAAAAAGTATAGAAATCCTCAATCGTTGGAGCAGCAGCAATAGTATTCCTATGCTCCTCCCATTGGCGACCCGTGGCGCCATCTAGTTTTGACACCATTATGTATACAAGTAAAGTATCCCAGCGGGATTCCAGATCATTTAAAGTAGATAGGGCTCGAATATTTTTAGAATAGTAATCTATCATGGAACGCAGAGATTTGTAATTTTCTTTATTTATAGTGTCATAATTCAAAATAGCCTTTAAATGATTATTTGTAAGTATCCTCTTGTTATCAAAGCGTTCAGTAAGTAAATTCCAAGCTAATTTATAATTGGTAGCAGTGAAGTCTATTGACTTGATTATATCAGACACTCCTGACTCTAATGAAGAACGGAGGTAATGGAACTTATTTATTTCTGGAATATTATCATTATTATTTATTAAAGAATCAAAAGTGTCTCGAAATTCCATCCACTTCAAATAGTTACCATCAAAGGAAGGCAGCTGAATGGTAGGCAATTTAATATTATAGTTACGGCAATCTTGTTTATTATTCTGACAGCTAGTTATAGAATTGCAGTTAGTATTTTTAGTAGGACCAAGATTTTCAATCAACAATTGAGCTTTAGCAATGTTAGAACAAAATTCACTTTCTATCATGTCATTTTCTTCCAACTGATCAGGATCTAAACTTTCAATTTTAGTTTTTAAATCATCAAACTGTAAGAACAATTCTTTAAATCTAGATAACTTTATCTCAGTTTCGACAAGTATTTGCTTAGGAATGCTGTCAGTTTCTATCAGTTTTATAGTATTTAAGTATTTTGAAAATAAAGTTATTCTAGCCTTTATCGTACCACGTTGCTGAATAAGAGCTTTCAATTCAGCCGACATAGTGAAAGCTTATAAGAACTGAACAGACCGTCAAGAAATAAGTTATTCCGGTATAAGATACCACGAGTAGAAGTTAACAAACAAAGCCAAACCGTGCAAGTCGCGCATTAGCTACGACAACAACTCTTCAGTCAGCGACACACACGAGCAAGCAGGTCACACAGCTCAAGAACCAGCAAGCAGTTGCTGTAGCAAGTAGATAGGTGTATAGCAGCGCATTCCAGCGGGACCCAAGAAGCAGGTGCACACGGAGAACCTGGAAAATGCCAGGGTGTTCCCGTAAGCGAGGTGCAAGTAGAAAGAAGTTAAGGTAGGAGGTATAAATGTCGTTAAATAGGTACCAACCTACTAAGAAATTATCATTAATCTGAGTCCATAGAATGCAAATTCAGTAAATAAGAAATTAGATAGTTAGGAAGGCATAATTGTCATTTAAATAAGTAGGTGCCTAACTATTAGCTTATCTGTATCATTAATCTGACTCCAGAGAACAAGCAAAACTTAGGAAAGTAAGTTAGGAAGGTATACATGTCATATTTTAGGTACCTCCCTATTATTCATCGTTAATCTGACTCCAAGTAATATAGGCAAAACATAAAAGTAGATACTGCAGGCTATATTTTCATTTTGCAGTTAGTAGAAATATGACTAAATTGGGCGTACTTCCCTGTGGCCAAACCAAATCACTCACTACATGAATCCGTTATTTTGAGCAGGTCATCTTTTCTTCTTTTTATTGTTCAGTCATGTACCAAACATCAGGCATCAGATTGCAGGCGTAGTGGAAGAATTGTTGGAGATTATAGTTGGCCGCCTCGCGGTTTCGTCGCCGCCATGCCACCAGTCTTGATCTTCAAATAAGTACGTTTGATCACGTCGAGGTCTCCAAATGTTGGTGGCGATCAAGTAAAGTCGACGGCGTTTAGTGTACATTCGTTTATTCGTTACAATTTATATTTAGTTTTACAAAAGGGTGCGCGACATAATGCGTACGCGCGATCAGCCGTAGAGAAAAAAGGGAAGAGAAGATGGCCGCCACAGGATCTTGTCATCGCGTCGCGTTCCATCTTTTTGTGGTGATGCTCGGTTCGCGAGCATTAGTGCGTTCCGGTTTCGTTGTAAACAATTTGATTTGAAAAAAAACATAACGAGTTGTAAGTACCAACTTATAGCAATAGTAGATAGATAGAATAATTTTTATTATACACCAATAATTTAAACACACTTTTTTTTAGCGATGGGATAACATCCAATAAATGTCTCTCGATCTGTGCGAAGCGGGAGGGTGTGTCAGACTTTTACTGACTAAAACCCATCCGTGTTCCATCATATGCCCTTCTTGTTCCGAGGCCGCAGTAACTCTTTCGAACAATTCCGCAACCCCAGCAGGCAACGGCCCCCTTATGAGCCCCGACAATTTTGCTGACACTCTTTGAGGCGCGCGTGGAACATGACGCGCCGTCTACACGTGCCTGGTTTCAGTCGGGCGGCGAGCTACCCATAGCCCGCTGGCCCGCGCCTACGGTGGCTGGGAGTCACCTTGTGACTCCCGAAACACACCTGATACACAATATTGTTTAATCTATGGTTAGAATGGCGGTCTCATCGCTAATAGCTATATCTTCCAGACAACCTTAGGATGAATCAAACTATATTAATAGATTTTATCATGTATTTCTTCAGCAACCACATACATTCATCTTAACTTTTATACGACTCAATCGTATCACTTTTCGTAGAGTGAACACGTTTAAATACTAGAGTAAGTCGATGTAGCTCGCCTCACGATATCCCGCCATCTCATTATCGGTACACTAGTCATTCCAAGTATCGTATTATACAGAGTCTGGATGATGGAGTACAGGCAGGCAATCGCTGTTTGTAAAATGATCGTAAACAGCATTTTTTCCGACTGCAAGAAGGTGACCTGTAATTAATATAAATTCACATCTAGCTTATGACCGCCTGAATTTATCTATATATATAAAAGCGAAATACCACTCACTGATTAATCACGAAACCTCTGAAACTACAAGTAGTAGGGCTCTCAAGTTTTGCATGGGGGTTCCTTTTAGTACGTAGATGCTTGCTAAGATTTTGGATTTTCCGAAATTCCGACGAGATCGGGATTTACTCGGGAAAAACTTCACACGCGAACGAATTCGCGAGCAACTGCTTATATATAACTTAATTGTTTTGGTACATAACATACTGACATAATCAGCCTATAGCATTCCCATAGCTGGGACACAGACTTCCTCTCTACGAGAGGGAATGGGCCGTACTCCACCACGTTGCCACAATGCGGGTAGGTGGTTGTCGCATATCTTCGGAATTTAGGTCCGGTTTCTTCACGATGATTTCGTTCAACGTTTTAAGAGCGGTGGTGAAGATATAAATTAACTGATGAATGTGCCTGTTTGTGGTCGAACCTAAAATTTTCTACTCGTAAATCGTGCATGAAACCAACTAGGCCACCATTGCTAGTAAGACCGCCCCTACTTGGTTGAGTGAATAGGTTACTTCCAGGTATGCTCCATCTTCGACCACATCATAATTACCCTCAGGTGAGATGGTGGTCAAACGCGAGCCTATTACCAATAAAAAAAAATTGGCCAAGTGCGAGACAGACTCGCCCATGAAGGGTTCCGTAGTATCTACGCAAAATAGCTTTGTATTCCATAGTGTTTGTATGAATTACAAAGTTATATTTACGGTTTTAGAAAATATGCTATATCTCAAAAACTAATGACCCGATCTCATTTAAATCAATCAATCCAAAAGTTTACATTAAGATCTACAGCATATATTGTTTTTAGATATTTCACTCTATTATTATAGAAGTTAGAGGGGAGGAACACATTTTTCCACTTTGGAAGCGTATATCTTTTAAACGATTGACTTTATGAAAAAGTGGTTTCAGAAACCTTGATGTCATTTTTAAAGACCTTTCTATAGATACCACATACGCAAAAAATTTTCTTAATTAATTTTTAATATTTATTCATTGTTTACTTAAAATCGGAAAGAGGTTCACAGAATACACCTACTTACCAAGTTTCACTTGTATAGTCTTAATAGTTTCGGAATAAAATGGCTGTGACATACGGACGGACTGACAAACAGACAGACATAACGAAACTATAAGGGTTCCGTTTTTTGCCATTCGGCTGCGGAACCCTAAAAAGCGCGTCTCCTCCACATTTATAGTGCGCACAGCTAATGTGTGAAACTCTCTGCTGGGTTCAGTATTCCCCACCACAAATGACCCATCATATAGAGTAAACAGGTATCTTCAGGCTCACTCGTTCTATCGTAGACCTCGTCTCTCACATGCCATCAGGCGCTATCGAGATCAAGAGCGGACTAATTCGAAATAAAAAAGACTGTTACGAATATATAAAAATATGTTTTTAATTATCAATAGCTGTATTACTAGATAAACAGAATTACCTACACAGTATTATACCGTGACACAGAATTAATAAAAAGGTCACGTAACAAAAACTAGCCAGAAGCCCTTCATTTAGATTACTTTTGACGATTAGTGCGCCATTCTAGTTTTATGATTCCCTCAGGAAGAGATAGTGGCCATTACCCAACCCTTTAGGCCGAGCAACAACGGTGAAATTAACCCAACGTACTCTAGCAGTTACACGCAGGTTAGATTACATACAAATGGAACTTGAAAAATAAACAAGGCTTTGAAACGTCTACATTTCTTATTAAACTTTCCCGACGCAGGTCTGCTGGAAGAATTTTCTTTTGAAATAAGCAGCACCTTTATGCTCTTATCGTATTTGTGCTTTTCTTTTTTTTGATTCCGTACCGCAAAAGGAAAAACGGAACGCTTGTAGTTTAAATAAATAATATTTGATATAAGAAACTAACTATTATTAATATGGAAGTTAACATATGTAACACGAAAATAAAATCGGAACGTAGACTGTGACGTGGTCATACTGTTGTTGCTACTACGCTGTATCGAACCATGCACCCCCTCCTGCCCCGCCGCCTGCGCACACCCCGCGAAAGCACGCGTGGTGCACCGCGCAGCGACGCAGAGAGCCTAGATCTAGAGATGGAGTACTTTTTTTTTTTTTAACGTGGTAAAATTATCAAATAAGTCCTCCCACTCCGGGCAGGGTGGGAGGGACTGTCAGACTTTTACTGACTAAAATCCACGGTGTTCCTTCAAAAACCCTTTACATACCGGGGCCACGGTAACGGGATGAGTCCCACGACCCCGGCAGGCTTCGGCCCTCTGCAGAGGGGGCCTCGTCATGTTGCTGACGTTCTTTGAGGCGCGCGTGGAACACAACGCGCCGTCGACCCGGGCATGGTCCATGGTCGGACAGCGAGTTGCCCTTTACTCGCTGTCCGCATGCCCGCGCCTGCGGTGGCCGGAGATCATCGGCCGACGTCTGACGCCGTGGGCGTCTACCACTGCGGCTGGGCTGGAGGGAGGACGCCATCATCTCCCTCACACGGCCCGCCTCCTCCTTCGGCAGCATGACTGCTTCGCAGAAGGAGGCGACCGCTTCCCACTCTCTCTCGCCCCGCAGCATGGCCGTATTTGGGACAAGGTGCATCTATTCTTAGTATTTAAAATTACTTAATCCAGACTCCTTTTCCACCTAGTATCAAGACTACGGAATAGCGTAGCGTGCGCGTGCGCGTCGCGTTACTTTTAGGCCGTGCGCGCACTGCCTTGCGGTCGCCGCAATTCCGGTAGTTCTACCGCACCGGTAGACTGACCGCAGTGCGCGCACTTCTATGACACTCCATACTTCACAAATTTTGCGGTGCGGTAGAACTACCGGAATTGCGGCCACCGCAAGGCAGTGCGCGCACGGCCTAAGGCCGTCCGGTAGTTCTACCGCACCGGTAGACTGACCGCAGTGAGCGCACTTCTATGACACTCCATACTTCACAAATTTTGCGGTGCGGTAGAATGACCGGGGCCACCGGTGACTCTACCGCACGCGTTTATTCCACCGCAGTACGCGCACTTCTATGACACTCCATACTTCACAGATTTTGCGTTTCCAAAACGCAACGAAGTGCGCGCACGGCCTTATGTACATTGAATTAGGGTTTAAATTCAAGTGACTGACAAACGAATGATTGTGACAAACATGAATGAGCGGTAAAGCAGATTTATAACGTGTTGAGTGAATGGAATGCAATTACGCGTTAGTGCTATGAGGCCTAAGAGCAGTTGGATTTCATAATACTTCATGATACTAGGTATTGCCAAAGTGAGAATAGGTGCCGCCTAGTATTGAAATTTACCTATTCTTCGGATCTGTTCTAGTGACTACCCAGATCGCCAACGATCATGGTCGTATCAGACCGATTATATCAACCCTCTCCGATTCTCTATGTCGCGACGCCATATTTTCGAAAACTTATGTAAACCTTGCAGTATAATAATTATGTAAAAGCCTCGAAAAAATGTTTAATTTTAAAGCAATGACTTTAAATATATTATTATTATTCAACTCCAAGAAGACCCCATGACTAAATAATACACCCCGTCGCACAGTGGTCCGGATTTTCAAAATGATGGACTTTCGATCGAAGATGGTTATTTCACTAAACAAAAAATGGTATCGAATAGTATATATAACGCTGATCAATATTTATTTCTGCAAATTTTCGAGAAAATTACACCTTCACGTCAAAAAAAAATATTGAAAAAAAAAATGTATGGGAGAAAATCTTTTTTTTTTCTCCGGCTAGTATCAAAGTATAGCAACCAAACCTTATATTCTAGTAATTACTTATTGCCCTTAATACGACGACATATAATTTGCTTGCATATCCCTGCGGCCTTGGCGCCTACGATGATTCAAAGTTTCAAATTTTTAAGTCGATTTTTCTTAATGTTTTTGACGATTCATCTTAAAGAAACAGAAATGGATAAAGCCCCGAAAAGGGCTATTTTTAAAAGTCCTGCAAAGGACTATTTCAGGTAGTCCTGAAAAGGACTATTTTATGCAGTCCTGATAAGGACTATTTTAATGAAACGACTTATCTTACTAACTCAATTCAAACAATAACAATATCACTAAATTTGTCACGCTATTACGCTAATGGATCGTCAACTCCTTTCTGCAGCTCCTGTAGATCCATATTTTCAGTTTCTTCTGTTGTTATCTCAGGCAACAAAAAAAGCTCTTAAACTTCAGTGATTCATCGGTATATATGTCAAGTCTTGGCGCTCTTAAATTAGTTCTAATAATATCACCATATGGGAAAACCCAACACCTTCTTCAACCCATCATTGTAGGCCTATTAAGTTTAAATTTTATAAAGAGACAGCAGAATATATCAAGCAAGAAGAAGCTTCATTGAAGGAATTAATAGATAATATTGGTCCTACAAAGTGTGCCGGGCTGGAGATTAATCACGACCTTCATATGACAATGATCGACGGAAAAGTGGCCACTATTATAACTGATACTTCATTTTATATTTTACAAAGAATGCCAGGTCATGACCGTGCGACAGCTGTTTGTGCTAAATTGTACGTTGCGCAAACATTCTTCTTTAAAGCTGGACCTCAATCTTCTGACAAAGCGTAGGACAACAAATGTATGTCCTATAGAGAGACATAAAACAAAACTTGCAAAACGACATTTTAGGATTCTTGGCAGTCGTATTTACAACACTGTTAATAAGCAATGTAACATCTACCAGCTTAGTAAATTTAAATGTAAAAGGGAGGTCAGTAAATGGATTATTAGTCTTAACTATGAGGAGGTAGAACAAATACTGTATCCGTAGGACGTACAAGTTACAACCAATACTTTATCAGTTACATAAACAATTCAACACCCACCAGCATGTACACACATATCACACACATTCACCCACATTCACACACGATCATACTTACTCATCCCAACACACACATACATAACACTGCACAGAAAGTTTTATTAATATTATTATTTTCTGTAATTTGCATTATTATTTTAAATTTTTGCTTGTATGGTATCTTTATTACTGTTTATATTGCCTAAATTGTGTACACAACTTAACTCCGAACATTTAATTAGTGTTAATAATGCCAATTTTGAGAGCCCTGACACCCATAACACAAGTTTAATCTTAGCTTGGGTGTCAGTGATCTATAACTCAGTGTAAAGCTACAATTTATGAGATGAAATGTTTTGTTATTAGTGAGTAATGACTAACCACATGTAAATTGTAAACTGGAAATAAAGATTTATTATTTATTATTATTATTATTTATTTGCATCTGCCTGCAATATTCGCCTTGCTAAGCCGACTGAGATGAACAAGCTGACAGAAGTATTTTCAAGACCTGTACGAGAAAATGTAAAAAATATGGACTTTCTACTCTTCATATGTGGATTCGTTGTATGTAGAATACACTACATATATCATACAACATGGACTTTAAAATTGGGCTGCACGAGGTGCTAACAAGGAACTAAAAGCTGCGAAAAAACAACTGGTACAAGAAGAATTCAAGCAGCAAATGGGAATTCTTGTAGATTTTGTTGAGCAAGGCTACACAAACGACGGAAATACAACCAGAAGGTTTTTTAGAGAGGGATATGAGAAATCTGCCGAAATTACCAATATTGATAAAGACCTACTAAAGCATTTCGCGGTTATTCTTCAAACAATTTCATCTGGATGTGCCATAGTTATTGCAAATTTAGAACGTATTGTCGAGATATAGCTGAGATGTTTGTTCATCTATACCCGGGTTTTATATGCCCGCAAGTGTGCACAAGCTGCTCATACATGGTGCAGACATTTACGAACACTTTGGCTTTCTACCAATTGGTATTCTTTCTGAAAAAGCCAGTGAAGCAAGAAATAATGAATGTCGAAGAGTTCGTGAAAATCACACAAGAAAATTTAACAGGATGAAGACCAATGAAGAATTGTTGCATAATTTTTTAATTAGTTCGGACCCATATTTATCCCATATTCGACCAAATTACAACAACTCAAAACATTTTGATTCTTTTTTCGGATGTTAAAGAGCTTTTGTTGTTGCCTGAGGTAACAACAGAATAAACTGAAATATCGATCTACAGGAGCTGCAAGCAGAAGTTGACGATCCATTAGCATAATAGCGTGACAGATTTAGTGATATTGTTATTGTTTGAATTGAGTTAGTAAGATAAGTCGTTTCATTAAAATAGTCCTTATCAGGACTGCATAAAATAGTCCTTTTCAGGACTACCTGAAATAGTCCTTTTCTGGACTTCTAAAAATAGCCCTTTTCAGGGGTTTATCCATTTCTCACCGTTTCTTTTAAGATGAATCTTCAAAAACATTAAGAAAAATCGACTTAAAAGTTTGAAAGTTTGAATCATCGTAGGCGCCAAGGCCGCAGGGATACGTAAGCAAATTATATGTCGTCGTATTAAGGGCAATAAGTAATTAACTCGAATATAAGGTTTGGTTGCTATACTTTGATACTAGCCGGAGAAAAAAAAAATAGATTTTCTCCCATACATTTTCTTTTTCAATATTTTTTTTATGTGTAGGAGCAATTTTATCGAAAAATTGTAGTGATAAATATTTATTAGCGTTATATATATATACTATTCGATACCATTTCTTGTTTAGTGAAATAACCATCTTCGATCGAAAGTCCATCATTTTGAAAATCCGGACCACTGTGCGTCGGGTTGATCAAGCTTATGCAGTACCTGCCGGGGTAGTTCCGTGTTTGGGTGCCCATTTACATGTTGAGATTCATCCGTGCCTCAGAAAGCACAGGGGTAACGTTATGTTACGAGCTGGGGTTCGGGATAGAAATAATTAACGCCAATTAAACCAAAATTAACACTTTAATTCATTAAAAACAAAATAAAAATTTAACACAATTATTTGCACCACAACACTTGTCACTTAACACTTAAATTGCACTGAAATTCACTTGTAAAGCTTCTATTATATCGCGTATTCGCCTCGTAATAAGACTGAATCTCTGCGTCTCTTTGCGATCTATTTATACCCCGGTCTATGAGTTCTAGAACATTCTTGTAAAATTGGCTCACTGTTTATACTGCCAAGAATATTCCAGAAGCTACTTGAGATACTCAATACTGCTACTCGCCGCTAGATGGCGTTAGTGTCTCGACTCGATATACTCAGTACTGCTACTTCCGCTAGATGGCGTTAGCGTTTCGAACATTCTAGATTTCTGTCAAAGTTTCTCGACGTACTTCACTAAGCGACTGGCGTAACAGTTATATAGTCACGTGTTTGTAGAGTTCAGATATGTAGTCGATCCATTTAAAACACTAGTAACTATTTTTTTTCTGGTTGGAAAAATCATCGAATAATTTCTCCTTCTTCTTCTCTGGGTTAAGCAGAAGGCAGTGTCAGACTTCTACTGACTAAAAACCCACCCTGTCCCTTCAGCTGCCCGTAAGTTCCGGGGCCGCGGTATCTTGTTAGTACATTTCCGCAACCCCGACTGTTCTCGGTTAGCTGCATCAGTTAGACTGGAAGCGAAACCCGAAATAGTTGAAAAAAGGCTAATGATGATTCTTACACACAAACGGAAGATAAAAAATAAAAAGCCTTTTGAAACGACCACATATTTTATTAAACTTTCCTTACGCAAGCTTATTGCAAGAATTTTCTTTTGAAATAAGCACATCACCTTTAAGCTCCCATTTTATTTAGCGTTTTTTTATAAGTCAACGTTCCGTGGATAAGCGTAGCCAGTATCAGTTTGGGGTGCAAATGTATCACAAACTTCACAGTTTAGGTTTTTGTATAAAAACAATGATCAGATCTCTAGATCCTTCTCCATACACATTTTCCCTGGGCAGACGGAGCCGCATACTGCAAGCAAGCTCTAAAAATTCGATTTAGCGAAATTATACAATAATATTAACTTAAAATATATATATCTCAGTTTAAATGATACTGATATTTATTATGCAAATTATTTTATAAGGAACACTTTAACACGTCATTTATTTTCGTAAATTTAAACTAGATGAGGTAGTCAGTCGGGAAACACCGGCCGAGTTGGCATGCGATCTTGAATAACTAAACCTCGAAAAGTCTTCATAAAATGTCTTTATTAATTTAACAATCAAACATTGCTTTTGCTATTTTAAACGTTATTCTTTATTCAAACATTAATTTTTGAGAATAACAAAACATGTCATGTTATATTTTGTGTCAATCAACCAAATAATTATTTATTTCCTTATGGGAAATATAAGGGGATATGGGTAGTATGAGTTCTTTTATCGTTTAAAATAGCAAACGCAATGTTTGATTGTTAAATTAGTAAAGACATTTTATGAAGACTTTTCAAGATTTAGTTATTCGATATTGCATGGCTACGGTGTTCAGTTTTTTTTTTGGCTGTGTGCATTCGTTGTTAAGTGTTTCGTATTCGTGAACTTACGGGGACGTGTTCTTCGGTGCTTCATTTCCGAAATCACGTATCGCACCCGTATCCTGGCTGACTACCCAGTGAACAAATACTGAAACAAAATCAGGTCAACATGTCTTTGGAAGTACATACAAACCGTACTGATCAAATCATATAGGACTCATGTTAATTACTCAGACAGGTTTATGTCTATGGTGCTCTTTTGAGGAAAAAAACACACAAAATTAAATATGAGCCGACCTTTCCAGACAGTTACCTATGATCCACAATAAAGAGATTGAATTGAATTGACAGTGCACGCATTTGCCAGTTATCGCGTAGTTCAACTTAGAACTGTAATGAGCTCAGACGATTTAACTTTAACTGACGATATCTTCTGAAATTAATTATTCAACCTTTTAATTTTAATGAATTCTGTTTAATCTCACACAAAATGTAAGGTAAAAATGTATTTTCATTTTTTAATTCAGTTGAAAACACTCCGTAATCACTGTCCAACACACCATAAAGCCTTCATAATAATTGTCATTACTTTTTAAAGCGTACTATTAATCTCTGCCAGTCCCCAAAGAGATACATGGCGTGAAATTAATTAGTAAACTCAGTGCCATCACGTCGTATGTTTTATTCACTATGTTTTTAATTTAAAAGTTAATTATCTGAGTCCCCCCGGATCGTGCGTGGTGAAAATTTCGCAAAGGGAAGTATCATTTATTTATAGTTGTCGGACACGATTAACTGGGGACATGTTTAATGTTTTTGGTTTCCGAGGTTGGAGTTCTGAAAAGATTACGTTCGGTCACGTTCCATCATTGGACTAAAATACGAGCGGCGATGTGCAATAGTTACATTATGGACATTCCTCCCTTAAACGATTGTTTGCACCTAAAAATGATTTAGGAATACTTTCATTCGAATTCGCTGCTGGAGTCTCTGTTTTCATAGCCATAACCTGGGAAGTCTTTAATTTAAGAATAAATAGGTTATTTCTAGATAAGTGTGCTTCATTTTCGACTACATCATTGCTTACCATGAGGAAAGAGGTGGTCAATTGTAACCACCATCACCAGTGTGTATTTTTTGTTATCAGCAATAATAAAAAAAAATAGAAATAGTGGCGTAGCTCGTTCACCAGGTGACAATGAGAAGAGATGTTTCATAAAATAAAAGGAAAAAAGATACAATTATCTTAGTAATAAATTTCAACAAAACACTTCACAGCAAGAGTCGAAACGGTACACACTTTCAAAGTAAATACGAAAATTAATGAATATAAAAACAAATTACTCACAAGAGAATTAAATGTAAACATTCAGAAACCACCTTCAAAGAAACAGACAAACATGAAAGGGGTACAAAGATGCCGACGAAAAATGCAAAATGGCCGCCGTATTAGGCGCCATTAATATTCTTGTAAAAGTTGACGTGACGTCAAATATTCTATGATTAACGACCAAGTATTGTTTGGTGTCCTTATTGTCCTGTTATTCCACAAAAGGTTTGAACTAAAACCGCGGACAAGAGAAATTTTTCGGTGCTTTTTTAATATCTGCGTTGAAATCCCGTCGCGTGTCACTTTAGCGTTGGCAGCAAAATGGGAAAGATATAAGCAAATATTTGTGATCATTTTTCAGTAAGTGGCCACTAGGTTTGAGGGCTTATTCTATAATTATTAATTTTCTAGATAATCAAACAGGAGTTTTGAAATTTTGCAAGGTTGAACCACGTTTGAGCTATTTTCCTATATAGTAAACATTTCATAAGAGATTTAGAGCACAACATTCTGTAAACAGCTGCTTTAAGGTCCCAAACTTAATAAGTCTGGTTAAATTTGATTCAAGATATACATGCTAGGTTATTAAACATTTTTAATATCAAATTTAGGATTAATCAACATACAACGTGTAACGGATACCCCATATCTATCCAAAAGAGCTTCAGCTCTTTTGGATAGATATGGGGTCACCAACATCTGGTATGGAGTAGAGACTCCATACAATACATTATTTTCAGCTCAAAATAAGTGACTCAAAAAAATTGATAGCAAATTATCGGTTTCCTAATTATATTTCTTGAATACCAATCATTACAAACGTGTCACAACAATACGAGGGTAAATAACTTTCCACGTCACTCGCCAAATAACACGATAATTCTCTTCGTCCTTCTTAATTTGAAAAGTTCGGTCTCTGGTATCAGTGTTTTGAAATTTCTAATAAGTTCCACACATGTAGACATAGGATTACAAAACCCTTGCCATAACTTTTGTTATCATCCAAAGAAGCCGTGCACTTGGTATGTGTTCAGAACTACAATTGGCCAGTGCAACGATACTGGTGTCTGAACTGTCCACGGTACGTGGAGCTATAAACGTTGCTTACAATAATCAAAAGTACTTACACAATAATCTACAGGCTCTCCGGCCGACAACAATCTATAGCCTCTGAGGCTTTATAAATACCACTAACCTTCTGTGCTGGGTTCGCCAACTTCGACCTTCCTAGGTCACGCCCAAGTGTAGCATGTATGTAATATGAGGTGAGTAATTGAAAGTGTGATGTAAGTCAAGTGTTCTGAACGTTCACAAGGCGTCAGTCTCCAGATGGCGCGGTTCAGATCAGCATCACAGACCAAACTCACACCGGATTGAAGCTATTTATCACTACTTATTCCAACAAATGCGGGTGCCACGCGATGGCATCAACCCGGCGATAAATCCAAAAATATCCCGGGGTTTTCGTCAAATGGGGATTACAACTTCAAACAATAGTTAACTCGCGACCCAATTATCGGTTTCAACACGCGATTCTAAACGATATTTTACCAATTATAATTAACTCAACAGGGTCCCATGACCGACATTTTTCAACAAGGAAGCAAAGTCAATCTGTCAAGTGAAAAAGTTATGTCAAGCCCACAGATAATTAATGTTGCCAGCCAAAAGGTGCGTTCTGTTTCACGTCGGACCGAACATCTAGCCCCCCCGGACGGGCTTACCCGTCCGCTAATCAATTGGAAGTCTGGACAAGGTTGCAAATTTAACACAGCTTCAATGCGGCCAAATACCGTAGCTAGTTCCTCAAAGGTGAGAACGGTGTCTCCCAACAATCTCCGCCAGCGTCCCTTTGCCGCTTTCACCGCGGCCCCAAAAATACCCCCCGAATGGGGGCAGGCTGGCGGGTCAAACAACCAATTGACCCTTCGGCGGGCCAAACTATTACCAATATCAACCTGGCTCTCATTAAGGAAGGCGTATACCTCCTTCAAATAGTTACTTGTACCCTTGTAATTCGTACCGCAATCAGACCTAATCAAAGAAGGTAACCCACGGCGAGACACAAATCTTTCCAAAGTCGCCTCAAAGGCCTCTGTCGAGAGGGAGGTTACCAGCTCCAAATGCACTGCCTTGGTTGACAGGCAGACAAACACACAAATAAGCCTTAACAATATTACTATTACGAAGGGTGGACGTCTTCAACAAAAGGGGACCAACAAGTCCGTTACGACGCCAGCAAAGGGCCTCGCCTCATTGACGCGATCAGCCGACAAATCCAAATTTCTCGCTGCAGAATGGCCAACAGCGCATTGCAACCGGCATGCGAGTTCTTAACGTGACGATCAGTCACCAACAATTAAACCAAGTGGCCCTCCTTGGGCAACAAAAGAGGGTGACGAGCCCCATAAGGAAGGCTAGAGAGCCTCAACCGTCCTCCAATACGCCAAAGACCCGTCCTATCCAAGAAGGGATTCAACTTACCAACGGCTCCCGACAACCTGACCCTACCAGACTTCAAGACCTCGATCTCCTTCTCAAAGTGTGCAGCCTGCACAGAGCGGACCCAAAGAGGAGTGACTCCTGTCGCTCTTGAGGAGGGATAACTGGTGACAGGCGCTTGTCCCCTGGATTCCTAGAATTATGGCCAAAACGCCTGATCCATGAGGTAACGTTCAACAATTTGTCGAGAGAGCTGTATCGATTCAACAAAAATTCAAGATCAAACGGAGGGTCTTTTGTCCCAACAGCGAACACCTTAAGTCCGGGAAAATGATCCGACATCAAGACTGGCGTTCGAGGCCAATCGCCCCCGGGGCGAGTCAACCAGTCCGGTCCCCACCAGAGGGGGTGAGCAATCAAGTGAGGGGCCATGCACCCGCGTGAGGCTACGTCGCCCGGGTTCAGGTCACCAGGCACGTGCCTCCAAATCAAAAGCGTTTCAGAAACTTGAATCTGCGACACTCGGTTCGCAACAAAGATCTCCAAAGAGTAGACGGACGTCTTCAACCAACACAAAACAATTTGACTGTCCGTCCAGGCGTAAGAAGACCGAATGTCACAGTTCCACCCAAAGTGCGCGCAACGTGGCTTAAGAGACGCACAAGAAGCACCGCAGGAAGTGCAGATACAAGTTGGAGCCAGTCTTCCAACAGGGTTTCCCGAAGTGGCTCGTCCCAAACAAGTTCAGTTATAACAAGGGCAGGAGCACCAATTTTAGGGTAAGGACAACTCACAAGGGTGATTTCAAACCAGGTCCTTCCCTCAACAGTGGTGACAGCCGTTTCGCCAATTCCCAAAATCTTGCCTGAAAAGTCGTTTACCATCAGGCCAACCTGTCCCGCTAACCAAGACGACACAAGGCAACCCTGGGCTCTCGTGTCCAAAATGGCACGGATCACAATCGAGCCACCCGAGGGTCCCCAGACCTTGACCGAGGCCGTTGGCAACAAAACCGTCTTGATCGGGGGGGTCCTTTAGCGGGCAGGCGTCAATCTCTTAGTGATGCCTGGGCGGCGACCGATCGCCGCATCCAGGATGCCTTCGTTCACGACGAGGCCAACATTCAAAATATTCATCCGCGCGGTGTCCCGAGCCGCTCGCCATCACTGGAGGGGCATATCCCTCCGAATGCCCGAATGGCGGAGGGCGCGACTCCAACCGGGGACGTTCCGCCAACGGAGGGGAAAGGCAGCGGCGCCGACCCGGCCACTGCTGCCTAGCAGCCAATGCGCGTTCTCCCTGACGAGGGGAGACCAAATGGCGCTCGCGGGGCTCCCGTTCAACTTGCGCGGGGGGTGGAGTGCGGCGTACAGAATTGCGGGTCTCAGCCCGGTGCTCGTCTCCGGGGTACCCCCCCCTGCGCGAACCCCCCTCAGAAGCTGGTCTGCTGGAGCGGTTCGCGTTGGCGCACAAAATCTCAAGGTGGAACCCTTTACAAATTCTACACGGGCGGGGGTTGGGGCAGTCCCGATGGAAGTGGGCCCCCAAGCACGAGAAGCACAAACGGCGTGCGTTGACAATGCGGCGGCGGGCACTTACGTGCAAATTCGAAAAGTCCGGGCAACGTGCCGTGACATGCCCCGTTGCCTTACAAAAGTCACAATGATGAGGACTCCGGGCGCCAGCAAAACGGGGGGCGGGGCGAACAACAACAGGCCCCTTAGCCCGAGGACTCCGAGCGCCAGCAAAACGGGGGGCGGGGCGAACATCAACAGGCCCCCTAGTCCGAGGACTTCGGGCGCCAGCAAAACGGGGGGTGGGGCGAACATCAACAGGCCCCCTAGCCCGAGGACTTCGGGCGCCAGCAAAACGGGGGGCGGGGTGAACATCAACAGGCCCCCGAGCCCTAGTCCGTCCCTGGTCTCTAGGCCGAGAAGGTAGTGGGGGTGACCCCATGGCGCCACGAGTGTTATCCGAAAACCGACACTCGTCTTCCAAAAATTTGAGGAGGTCGTCAAAGGGGGGAAGATGGGTGGCACTATCCCCACCATACTTCTGTTCAAAACGTGACCTCAACTCCGCGGGGAGCAACTGCAGCACTATGTGCACCAACAAGTAGGACCAATGTTCTACCGGTAACTCCAAGCGTCTCAAGGCGTTGGTCGCTGAGACCAACGGGTTCAGCAAGTCAGTGCGCAACGTCGACGTGCTGACAATGGCCGGTAGCCCCAAAATCTGGTCGATGTGCACATCAGCCAGGCAGCGCTTGTTCTGATACCGTCGGGAGAGAAGCTCTAGAGCGGTCGGGTAAGAGGAATCCGTCACCGGCAAGTGCTGCACTAAGGCTCTGGCTTCGCCCTCCAGGACAGACAATAAATAGGCCAGCTTCTGGGCAGGTCCGAGGTCCGAGCGTGCATCGACAAGACTCTCAAAGAGATTTAGGAAGCCCAGCCAGTGGTCCAAGCGACCGTCAAAATGTGGCAGCTCCAAGGTGGGCAGCCTACTCAATAGTTCAGGGCCTGCAACAACGGGGGTCTGCGGCTTGGCCGCATCAGGCACCCGGCTCTTCAAAATTTCCCGCGCTCGTAGACATATGACATCCCCCAGGTGGACAATCTGGTCATAGTCACCCAAAATCCTATCGCGGGCCGCCTGATCCATCACCCCCAAATCCACGTCCATGATGTACTCGTTGAAGCGTGTGAGCGCAGCATCAGCTGACTTGATCCTCTCAATCACTTGCCCATACCGAGCAAGGGTGAGCTCTTCCAATTCTACACGCTCAACCGTTGCAGCTGCCGATGTGAACCATCTCAACTGTGAGGTCAATCCGGCAGCAGCCTCCCTGACTGCCCTTAATGAGGCCATTGCAACAACAAATATTAATACAACAGGCTAAAATTAACTAAACAAACAACAATGACTTGTTAGCCGACCAAATAATCTCACCAAAATAAAACTTAAATTCAAATATTTCAAGTCCAAATCCGACCCTGTACTTATTCCAAGTATGAATCTAGCTTGGTACAGATGGCTAGTTACAAAATAAATAACAATTCAATGTATATATTGTGCAGGATCACACCAATAACATCAATAAACACAACAATTGACTGTATAATATTGAGCCGGACAATCTCTATCAACACAGTCCAACAAGTACCACAAATGCAATAACCAATACACACAATTCAAGTCCTATTATGTTAGACTATGTGTAATTATTATTTAGATAACCTTTTAAATTCAGATCAGTGACATTCAATTATTAATTGCAACAAATACCAAACTTTTACAACAATACCAAATTATACCAAAATACAACCAATAATTCCTAATTTCACAAATCAATCTTACTTGTCAATTCAATACCAAGGGGCTAGCACTACAAATTACAGTACAAACTACAAGTACTATTTGAGCCCGGCTGACAAAGCAATATATTCAAACTTATTAAGTTATAAGTTATGTTAAGTAATTAAACTAAAGTTATTTCCAAAACTTCCAATTAAACCAGTGGATCTTATATTATAAGAGCCACGCCTGCTACCAAAATGTTCAGGACTACAATTGGCAAGTGCAACGATACTGGTGTCTGAACTGTCCACGGTACGTGGAGCTATAAACGTTGCTTACAATAATCAAAAGTACTTACACAATAATCTACAGGCTCTCCGGCCGACAACAATCTATAGCCTCTGAGGCTTTATAAATACCACTAACCTTCTGTGCTGGGTTCGCCAACTTCGACCTTCCTAGGTCACGCCCAAGTGTAGCATGTATGTAATATGAGGTGAGTAATTGAAAGTGTGATGTAAGTCAAGTGTTCTGAACGTTCACAAGGCGTCAGTCTCCAGATGGCGCGGTTCAGATCAGCATCACAGACCAAACTCACACCGGATTGAAGCTATTTATCACTACTTATTCCAACAAATGCGCGTGCCACGCGATGGCATCAACCCGGCGATAAATCCAAAAATATCCCGGGGTTTTCGTCAAATGGGGATTACAACTTCAAACAATAGTTAACTCGCGACCCAATTATCGGTTTCAACACGCGATTCCAAACGATATTTTACCAATTATAATTAACTCAACAGGGTCCCATGACCGACATTTTTCAACAAGGAAGCAAAGTCAATCTGTCAAGTGAAAAAGTTATGTCAAGCCCACAGATAATTAATGTTGCCAGCCAAAAGGTGCGTTCTGTTTCACGTCGGACCGAACAGTATGTATATACCCTTTAAATTACACTTTGTATATGGATTAGATCATTATTCCTTCTCCGCTTCTTCTACGGCCCATCGCGGTCATGCCCATGATAAAAGCTATCTTGGTGCCACTAATACCCTCAATTTCTAACACAATATCGTTCACATTATCTCGCAACTCAAAATTCTCTTTCTCGATTAACGTTGTTACTTTAACCAATTTAGTGAAAAGATTAACCTTAACGGTTTAACACATTTTTTAACAGGAAAAAGTAGGTCATGAATTTTTGACTGTAGATACACAGGATTTTTTCGGCCATTCCCAGTTGTCCCACCGACGACTGTTGGCAAATGGGAATTTGTTCCGAAAAACTTCCCATTTGCCACCAGTGGTGGCAATTGGGACTAGCTTTGCTTTTTGACTTGGATTTTTGTTTCCAGTTGCCACCACTAGTGTCAAATGGGAAAAATAATTTCATTCACTCCCATTAGTGGCGGTGCTAGTGCCGAAATATTGGAAACTCGAAACAAAAGTACACATGGTAAATATCCCGTTTTGACGCCTAAGCCTTGATTTTTTTAAAAATAATTAATATCAATAATAATAAATATAAATAATTAATATGGTAGTTACTGTGTTGTATGTGTTATTTACATCTGCTATCTATTTTGTCATTTTAAATATTGTATTTATGATAATGGTTATATTATTACAGGCCCGTTGGTATAGTGGTCAGTGGCCCTGACTGCTATGCGCAAGGTCGTGGGTTCGATTCCCACCTAGGACAAATGTTTGTGTGATGAGCACGGTCATTTGTTCTTTGTCTGGGTGTAATTTATCTATAATATGTATGTATTTAGAAATATATATGTATGTTTATCAGTTGTCTAGTACCCATACCACAAGCTCTGCTTAGTTTGGGACTAGATTGCGTTGTGTGGAAAGTTGTGTAATATATATATATTAATATTAAGACTACCTTTTAAGTGTTCAATTTAAGATTTTCCTGCCTCTAAACGTGAGGACTTTTAATTGGCTCACTGTCTACTATACTATTTATTTTCTGTATTTAATAGCTGTTAGTCCTCCATACTTCTTATATAAATAAATAAATAAAGCTCTCTTCAATTTTTTCTGTCCCTATAGCAAACCATCTCCCGAATTATAGAAGATCATAATATCACTGCATGCCAGAACCAGTACACAAGTTAATGGAGTTCAAACTATCTTAGACACATTTCACACCAGTTTGCCTGCTTTCAAAGGGCACAAGACAAACATGTAGGAATTATTCCCCCTACAAGTTCGAACAGTATTACAGCAAGCAACTAAACTGGCAACTCGTAACGTTCGTGTAAAATATGAGAGTGACGCGGAAAGACGTAGATACCTATAGGAACAAATGAAATGTTAAGGAAGCTTGAGAGAAAGTACACTCAAAGATCAAAAGTAGATGCAGTCGTAAAACTTATTTGTAATACTAGGCGGAAAAGAGCAGCCAGCAGCATTGACGAGGCCGGATAGGACCCATTGCCTTACGGGGTCGCGGAAATGTTCTAACGAGATAAAGTGGCCCCGGAACCTAAGGGCAGTTGAAGGAACAGGGTGGGTTTTTAGTCAGTAGAAGTCTGACACTCCCTTCCGCTCCACCCACAGCGGAAGAAGTCTTTTGATTTTCACAAAAAGGTACAATGGCGGATATATTGCCTAAGGGAGGGCTTACCAAACTTATTTTAACTATGACGCCCTTGCGAAGTTGCCATATTTTTGCGACGCCCTGACTTTCTTGCCATACATTTACCAACTAGTTGTAGCTTCATAACAATTGGTCAATAAAACTCCCTATAGCATCTAAATTTTTTATTATAAAATAAAGAACAAAACATAAAAATCAAACATTTAGATCGCCTCACGACGCCCCTGGGATAACACCGCGGAGCCTCAGGGCGTCGCGACGCACAGTTAGGTAAGCCCTGGCCTAAGGCATTCTCTACCAGTTTCCCACACTAAACCAATTTGTAAATCGTTGCTCTTGCACCATCCCCTTTTCCTACTTACCTACCGTCGATCAAAAGCAACGCTCTGAAATGCCTCCTATGTACTACGTGTAAATGCACTTCTCTTTTGTGAATGCCGTTCAGCATTTAAAACACGTCTTCTTTGCGATTCATTGTTTTTTTTTTGTGAAAGAGTGACACACATTCATATAAATATTTACAAACTTTCGCATTTATATTATGACTAGTGTCTGCCCGCAATTTCGTTCGCTTGGATGGGTTTTGTATCGTAAATCCCGATCCCGTGGGAATTCTGGGATATAAAGTAGTATATTACCAGAAGTCGGAATTGGGTAGAGTTATTTATGTACTTAAACTGATTTCATACAGCGAAAGAATAAAGTGGATGCCCCAAATCCCAGTATTAATTAAATAAAAAATTATTTACTTTTACACAATTTAAGCGACGTTGCCAAATTTACATAATATTGTTGGTGACACGGGATCGTCTATTAGAAATCCCGGGAAGATCCATATTAATATCAACATTTCGATGCAAGTACATAAATAACTCTACCTAATTCCGACCTCTTGTTATTACAGGACGTCAACTATCATACTTACCGAATTTCATCCGGATCCGTTCACTAGTTTTTGCGTGAAAGAGTAACGAACATCCATCCGTGGTCACAAACTTTCGCATGTACGAAGTAAGAATAGTACGTTGTATTATGTATATATGTATGATGTAAAGGTACAGCTGTAAACGCAACTCGGTTTTTAAAATAGCTTAGAAACAACATTGAACCCATTTCGGTCTCAGTTACCTACAATTTAGTAAAACTCTCAACAATGTTAATCCTAAAACCCTAAAAATGTAAACTCCATCTAGCCAAACAACATCCGTGTAACACCGAACAAGTTTACATACTTAGCTTGCAGATTTCACGCTCAACCGGCGGAACGAACGGTAACCGTCGTACTTAGCCACTGTGCCGGTTGTCCTGCAACTTGTACTACAACTTGCAAAAGCTTGCACTACTTGCAGCGTTTTAGGTAATTAAGATGTGAGGTCCGGGTAATTAAATTGTTTTCCGTTTTAACTCTTGCTTGCGCAGACTTTGTGGTTCGTTAAATCTGATTCATCTGGTTTCCCGGTGTTCGTTCTGGCCATTACGCAATTAGTGATGATGTTTTGTTTTGTTTTTGGGAGCCTTGTTCCTCGTTTGTAGTTTTTTACTCTGCCTTAAAATAAATAAATGTTAGTATTCTATTAATCTGGCTGATTCGGCAATCTTTGTATTACCATTTTTTTCATAAAAGTATTGTGCTAACAACGAATTCAAAACAAAAATAAAATTATCAACATTTGGTGCGGTCGTTCGGAAGTTGTGCGCGTATACACATTTCTACGGATAATTTTTATGTATGAAGATAAATGTAATACCAGTAACGTAATTGATAAAATTCTATCCAGAAAGCAAAATCACCGCTCTAAGTGATATCATAATAATTTACACGGAGACTTTTATCACAAGGAGCAGTCCTCCATCAAATATAATGACCGCAGTGATCACCAAAAATCCATCAAAACATTTTTATTGGGGGCCATCAATTTTGTTTTTACAACGAACCACGATGTCTTTTACAAATAAGTCCAATTTATTATCGTCTTTCGACACAATTGGTTCAAACTTGAGAGAAATGCTGGCCATATGATTGAGACAGCAACCGTAGAACTCAAGATGGCGTTTGATAAATTGAACCATTAAAGTATGTTCTATTATGATCTTGAGACGTTTCCCGGTGAAGTTCTGGTTTGAGGATTAATTAGACAAAGTAACAGTTTGGAATGTATTGAGTTTGTTGATCTTTGAAGATTATATATTTGACAATTCAATAATTGATTATTACCTTAATTTCAATCGTTTACCATCAGGCGTACCTATTCCAGGTCATCCTTAATAAAAGAAATACCTTATAAAAATAAGATAGTCGGTATGAGTTTCCTTAAAGTGTAATCAGATAGTGTTTACGCAATTAAAAAATTATATTGATTTTTAAATAGGTTATTATCATTAGACTAGCCTTTTTCCAGCTACAAAGTGTAACAGAATAAATGCAATTCCTGAAAGTAGTTGCTTCAGAATCGGCTGCTGAATCGATTTCCGTCATAAAAAATAGGTCTTAAATTTTGATGGAAAAATCTTTCATTTTACTTAAAATGGAAACACAGTATCATGACAAATTAATACAATCCTTAATTCAAGGAAATTGTGTGCGTGACGCGTCGGCCGTTAACATTGCATGAGTATATGCGTCTGCGTAAGGATATTGTATGACGCACATACGTTTTGCGTTTAGTAAGGATAACTATTTTATAAAAAATGGCCAAGTGCGAGTCAGACTCGCCCATGAAGGATTCCGTAGTAACTACGCCAAATAACTTTGTTTTTATAGTGTTTGTATGATTTACAAAGTTATATTTGCGGTTTCATAAAATATGCTGTATCTCAAAAACTGCTAACCCGATCTCGTTCAAACCAATTTTGTTTGAAAGTTTACATACAGCATATATTTTTTAGATTTTTATTTATTATTATAGAAGTCACAGGGGGGAGGGGGACACATTTTACCACTTTGGAAGCGTATATCTTTTAAACGATTGACTTTATGAAAAAGTGGTTTTAAAAACCTCAATGTCATTTTTAAAGACCTGTCTATAAGTACCACACACGCATAGGTTTCATGGAAAAAAAACTTTTTCAGTTTTAGTTCCATGTATCGGGAGCCCCCCTTTATTTTAAATATTTATGATTTTTTTTCATAATATCAGAAAGCGGTTCACAGAATACATCTACCTACCTAGTTTCACATGTATAATCCTAATAGTTTCGGAATAAAATGGCTGTGACATACGGACAGACGGACAGACAGACAGACATGACGAAACTTTATGGGTTCCGTTTTTTGCCATTCGGCTACGGAACCCTAAAAATGCCTAGGTTTGGTTTCAATTTATTTAGTTACGGATGTTGTTTTAGACTTATAATTTAATCAATCAATCAAAATATTTATTTGCTAGAATATGGTACATAAGGTGTTACAGTAAATTATTTTCAGCATATCATGCCATAATATGACGTGCAAATGTGTTCACAATCAGTGTTGTCAATTACTATAACTTGCCGATTACAGATTCTCTTAATTTGTCTTCTAAATAGTCCTTAACGGTATAATATCTTTTAAATAATAGCAGATTGAAAAGTATGTTTTTAAACATTGTCAGTGGTAAGTCTTGTAAACTATTTGGTAAATGATTGCAAGTAATAATCGATATGCAGTATACATTTTTCTTAAATAATTTTAGCCTTATTTGTGGCAGTCGAAGTCTGTCTTTATGCCGTGTTCGGCTATTTGGCCTGTCAGTGTTCGTCTCGAATAAATTGTAGTTTTTCTTAACAAAAACACATATTTCAAAAATATATAAGCATGGCAAATGTAGAACTTTAAATTTTTGAAATAGTGGCTTACAGCTGTCTAAAAAGTGAGCTCCACAAATTCGAATTAATATTCTAATTCGTTGTATATTGGAATTAAAGTTGATGCATTTGAGCACTTTTATTTTATATGGTACCTATCCTGCCTCCACAACACAGTAACTGGATTACATGTTACCCCTTGGTAAGATTGGGGGCAGGCTTCTGACTAGCCATAACGAGACTCAGAGCTGCGCCAATGACAACCAAGACCAACGACGCCGGCGTAACGGCTGATTAGTCACCTATCCACGAATGAATCTATACTAATATTATAAAGCGGAAAGGTTTGTTTGTTTGTTTGCTTGAACGCACTAATCTTCGAAAGTACCTGGTGGATTTGGATGCAATTTGGTATGGACGTAGCTTGAAGGTTGAGGAAGGTTATAGTCTACTTTTTACGCAACTGCAAAAAAGGAGAGTTATTTATTTATTTATTAAAACTTTATGCAACACAAAATGTACAAAGGCGGACTTAATGCCATAGGCATTCTCTACCAGTCAACCATGGGTGGTGAAGAGATAACATGGCAGGTGCATAAAAAAAAAAAAACTAAGTAGATAATATTTTCAACGTAAAAGTTTTATTACAAGTGTATATATACATATACTTCTAACTAGAATAAACTTACATACATATTTATCATAATACATACCAAAAATATATTATATATATATAATAATAAAACGTTATAGAAAGTGCGTTCTGAAAACTCTGCTTCCACTATTTGTTAAGAAAATAATCCCGCAACTTTCTCTTAAATGCATATTGATTGGTGGCCGTCCTGATATCGAGAGGTAGTGCATTCCACAGAAGAATAGCCTGTATATAGAAGGAAGAATGAATAAAATCAGAAGTATGCGAAGGACAGAGTAAGAGAAGATTATTGGAAGAGCGCAGACTTTTAGCGTGTGAGGAACATAGAAATTGAAAATGAGAAATAAGGTAAGAGGGAGGGGTAGGAGAGTTCAGCAAAGAGAAAAGCGTAGTCAAAGCGCGCAAACTTCTTCTCTGGCGAATGGGCATCCATTTGAGCTCGTTCCTGTACCTCGATACGTGGTCATATTTTTTTAAATTAAATATGAACCGGATACAGTCGTTAAGGAGCCTATCGAGCTTATCCAACAAGACCGCATTCAAGTCAAAGTAGCACACGTCACCATAGTCGATAATAGGGAAAATTAAAGTTTGCACAAGCATTGTCTTGGTTTTTGCAGGTAAAAAGTTATGTTTTTACCGTGATAGAATCCACGGGAGCGAAGCCCCGCGTGAGTACTAGTAGTACTATAATTTAAGCAACTTTCTTTACTTTGAAGATTGTTCCATACAGCTATTTTATTAAGTCACTAGATGTAGATTAAATACAAACATCACTATCACTCTTAAGTGTAATTTTTTAACCAAAAGAGACTGCACGTAATATTTTAAGCGGTGCGGATTTTTTTCTAAGTAAATCCCGATCCCGTAGAAATTTCAAAATAAAAATGTGTTGTGTGTAATGGCCCACAATATTACTCTATAACAGCTTCTACCTTGCACTGAAAGTCTCATAAAAATCTGATTAGCCATTCGAAGCCATTCCGGAAGAACAAAAAGACAAATAATCCAAATTTTAGATTATGTTTTAGTAAACGTACGTAAACACCTGAAAAGACACAGTTTTTGATGAGTTCACAGCTGACCTCTTGACCTCGAGGTCAAGAGGTCATCTGTGAACTCGCCTGATGGTAAGCATGGACGATGTCCACGATGGAATGAGCGAGCCCAAAAGATGCCTATTCACTCTTGCTTTAAAGGCAGTATTTTGAAGTCATAGACAAACACTTAAATTTTATTGATATTCAATAAAAGATTTCTCCTTCTTTAACACAATGACCACCGCTTAGCCAAGATAAATTATCAGAAACATAAAACGAACACTAAAGCACAAAAAATAAATAAAAAAGAAGTCCAAAGAAGGAGCGCCATGTCTGTTAATGAGCGCCCCGTGTAAACTAACAACGCTCATTGTTTTAAAAGAGTTTGCATTTTTAAAATATCTCAAAAGAAAGCATAAAATTAGCCAGACTATTTAAAATGCCGCGCGACGACGGGAGGCGACATAAAGAGACTGAAAATGGGAAAAAAACGTTATTACTGCGCTCAAGGGAGCTAAAGGGCACTACTGGATGGTGCAAGGTGTTTTATTGCACAATCTCATCATCGGACTACAAGACAAACGGCGATGCGCCATCGTTACATGGTGGATATCCCACCCATACGCACGAAACGTTTTGGGAATAGTTTCGTTGTGCGTACAGCTAAGGAGTGGAATTCTCTGCCGGGTGTTTCCTGATAGTACCTGGGAGTATTTAGGTCAAGAGTGAATAGGTTACTTCTAGGCAAGCGTGCTTGATCTTCAACCACATCATCGCTTAACATTAGGTGTGATGGTGGTCAAACAATTTAAACAAAAAGTGTCGCGTGATTTGACTTTTCGATGTAAATGTTATAGCCCAAATTGGAATGGAATTTAAAGGAACATTTTTATGTTTGACTAATTAGCATATAAAAATAGCCAAGTGGTAACGTGGTATACAAGTTCTTATAAGGTTACCTTGTTAAGTTACTTTGTGGAAGAAAGATAAACGTCTTATGCGTGTTTTAGTTTTAGGAAATACCTTCCTGATAATTTAACTTCATTAGAAAATAACCTTTTTTCACGCAGAAAATTATATAACCTTTGGGGATAAGCGGAACAGGGTGTAAAGTCCCGCAATCTCGTTGAAAAGGAAGGATTCTCCGACCAGACAAGTGTGTTTGTCTGGTGATTTTGTATATATGCTAGTTGTGCGGTAAACTCTGCTTGCGCGATACAGGATTTCTATAGTTTAGTTTGTATGTCGCGAGATAGATGTCGCTACAAACCTCTGCAAGGCTCGAAGACTTGCTAATATTGACAACAGTAAATTTATCGAAATTTTGTCGAAAGCGTAATGAAGAAATTAAGACACAAACGTGTAATAAAGTAAATCATTTTAATACCTGAAACGAATACAAGGCTAAATAATTTTGGAACCGCGCTCTAACACCATCCAGTACGCGTATGTCAAAGTTAGTTACAGCCGTTAAAGTTTTCCGAGAGGCTTTTTAAGCATTCTTCTCCATCCCCAGAAGAGTAGATGCAGAAAGTTAACACTTGCAATTTTAGACTCGCTTCACAAACTCGAGAGTTTTTGGTAACTACAATTCACTTTTTCGAAGTTTTCTGTTACTTTCCGTTCCTTTTTCCAAGAATTTATCGTATTTTTGGCGACGACGTGGTGACCTAATTTAATTGTTTTATTTTGTTCTGGCTGGTCCGGAGGTGGTTTGAAGTTTTAAGAATGCTCTGATCCGGACACGATCCATCAGCAAAGTTTGCTTTCCAATTCTCCTAATTGGATAATTTTCAATAAAATTGAAGATATTCAGCATATGCTGATGGGATGTGTCCGGAATAAAGATAAACGCAACTCGCTGCTGAACAACTTTTAGTTAAACATACTGGATGGACTAGTTCAAAGTATTTATGCAAACCCAAAATCGAAGGAAGCAAAAGAACTATTTTATTTAATCGTTCAGAAGTGAGGAGTCTAGTATTTTAGTGTTGCATTTTATTATATTACTGAGCGGATTAATTTTGTTAAGAGTTACGATGGGGTTGACATATCCTTAATGGACAAAAACCCCAAAACAAAAAAAAAGATATAAAAAAATTAATATTTTAATATTTTTTTCTATTATACTTTCAAACTTTTTCTTACTTACGTCTTGTCTTATAATGAGGAAAATATTAATCGTTTGTAACATAATGGCAAAAATTAAAAAAAAATACAGAATACTTTCCCTAATTTAAACTAACATTTTAAGAAAAAAAATTGTTTGATATGATGGTCACCCATTCATAACCCTACCTCGACAAACGTTGCTTGAAGTTAAACCATAAAGCAGTATTTAGCCAGGAGCGCGACATGTCATTACAAATTAACGTAGTACCTACGTAATGTTATTACCTCATTGAGAAAATATAGGAACTTCTACTGAATATAAGCCCACCCTGCTCTCTTTAGTTACCCTGCGTTCCGGGCAGGTACGGTCGCAGCCCGGAATTTTGGGGGGGTCACTAACAATAAAATATGTCGAGTAAATGAGTTTTCTTTATTGCACAATACAAATTTTATCGCACACATTATAAAACAAATGGAAGTCTTCTATTTTTATTGACAAATTGGGGGATAATATTTGGAATGTCTTATTTTGCAAAATTTTAGAAGATTTTCTATTTAGGGTGTACGATTTGGGGGGGGGGGGGTCACGTCCCCTATGATACCCCCTTCGGATCGCGCCTGCTTCCGGGACCGTAGTATTTCGTTAAATATTCAGGCAATCCCACCTTTTATTATTTTCTTTTTTCTATTATAGTCAGTTACAGTAAAGTACTTGGTTATAAAAATTTTATTCATGATCGTAAATTATATTTAAAAAAATTGATGGCCTTTATTCAGTAATATCAACAAATTGTTCTTATTATCATAATTTTTTGTCCGTAAACAGTACCTAATGTCTGAATATCGATTATTAATAGCAACATCAATTTAATATCCTTTCGTGATATAATCTTAAATAACTATTTGGGAAATACGAGCAGATATCACGCTATAGCAATTTTTTGTAATTTACCTATAGCATTAGCTCCCTATAATGAGTAGTTATGAGACAGAACCGAAATAATTCACTTTATAGAAAGTCGAAGGAGGTCGTGGCTAAATAATATCCGCATCGCTTTGCGAAGTTTGTCCGTGAATTGTTAACTAACTATACATACCTATCAAGAATCTTCCGCTTCTGGGGTGCCCAACAATCCTGGAAACCGTAGACCCTGGCTGTCATTACTAATTCATAACATCTATGGAAATCGTTATTGGGATCGACGTTTGAAAGTCAGTTTAACACTGAAAGAGCTAGATTTTTGAGATATTTAGTTAGGGAACTATCTCCCTTGGCAACACTATTTACTAGTTTGGTAACCTAGTTTGGGATAATTATTATTGAAATATGATGAGTAGACTTTTGCAGAGGAAAATTCACTTTCCTTGGATATTACATTGTGCAAAGAAAGTAGAAGGAAAAGAAATCAAATTGGAAGATGACTTCGACTTACCCCATGCCTCAAACGTCCGCCGTCTTCAAGATATTTTATTCAAACAGTTATAAAAAATGCAGATCGCAGATCGCAGATAGAAAACCGAAAGATGAAGGACCGTTGATGATTGAAAGTTATGTTTTATTATACTTTGTAGCTTTTTACAAACAACAAATTAATTTAAAAAATTGGCCAAGTGTGAGTCAGACTCGCCAATTAAGGGTTCCGTAGTAACTACGCCAAATAACTTTGTTTTTATAGTGTTTGTATGAATTACAAAGTTATATTTATGGTTTTAGAAAATATGCAGTATCTCAAAAAGTGCTGACCCGATCTCGTTTAAACCAATTTTGGCTAAAAGTTTACATTAAGATCTACAGCTTTTTTTTTTAATTTTTCACTCCATTATTATAGAAGTTAAAGGGGGCGGACACACAATTTACCACTTTGGAAGATATAGGAATATCTTTTAAACGATTGACTTTATGAAAAAGTGGATTTAGAAACCTCAATGTCATTTTTAAAGACCTGGCTATAGATACCACATACGCATAGGTTTCATGAAAAAAAATACAGTTTCAGTTCCATGTATGGGGAGCCCCCTTTATTTTAATTTTTTTTTCTTAATTTCAGAAAGCGGTTCACAGAATACATCTATCTACCAAGTTTCACATGTATAGTCCCAATAGTCGTTTCGTAGAGTTTGTTTCCTGATAGCTATAACCTAAGCGTCTTTAAGTTAAGAGTGAATATATAATATTAAAATATTGATTGCCAATGAAATTCCAACTGAAAGGGAGAAAATCATCAAATACCCACGCTGCGTGGAGCAAAAATGTTCCTTCCTTCAGTTTCCGTTGCGTTCCTAGGCTACGGTATATCGTCAGAACATTCCCTGAATCCTACCCCAACGATTGTCATGAAAATTGGCATGAAGATAATAGAAGGATGAGAACATTAGCTTTCATTCCAAAATAAAAAACCTAAAAAAAATAATAATTAAGGAACTGAATATGAAGACCAATTTTTCCACAAAAACATTTCTATGCGAACAGTTAGATTAATATAATTTATACTTTCGTGTCAGACTATAGTGTTAGTTCAACGTAAACCTATTGTTGAGAGAAGTGCGTCTCTGCTTGCTGACCGGCCGAAATGCAGGTTGCTGTGCCAAGGTTGCTAAAGAAGCTGAGGGTGATGACCAGGTATGCGCGTCCGCTGCATGCTGGTGGTCAGGATACCCGTAGAAGCCGAGGGTACTGGCTGGCTGTATGACTCGCTGCTCGAAAGCTTGAAGGAAGTGATGATGACGTCACGTTAAACTAGCTCTGCACGAATGCTGCGCTGATGTTCATGCCCGGGGTCACCAGTGCGGAATGCGGAACAGGGTGTAAAGTCCCGCATTCCCATTGAAAAGGGAGGTGTTCTTGTCTGGTGGGCAACTGCCCGATGTTTGTGATCGGATAGAAGCACAAATTTAATTGGCGACGTGTACGCCTGTGCCAATATGCCTATTAGCCCAGTGCCTGACAAATGGCTCATCGATTTTGTCCAATAGTATAAACCAGAATGCTGTTGGGACTACTCCTGAATCGCCGCAGCGCAGATGCACATAGCGTGCGCATTATAGCATAAAATACATTCACTCTCGCTTCAGCAAACACGCCTGACGTGCTGCAAAACCGAGGTAGCCTCAACAAAACTCAGCATATTCAACGCACATAGCCTTTTGTCAAATTTGACTTGAAAGACACACACGTACTTCTCTATAGCTCCGCTAAATATATTCAAAAAGTTGTGTAAAAGTGTTTAAAATCGTGATTATTGCATACCAAATTATTCCCTTATAGACATCCTTTCAAACAGTGTAATAAAACCATAATACAACTGTGTGATTAAGTTTTAAAACTTTAAAGTGTTCACCTAACTGCAAAATATCCCAACCGTCGATTGTGTGTTAAACAAAGAACTGGACTTTTACCTCGTTAGCGCCGAGTGACCCGCGGCCAGTGGGTAATTACTCATTACGACAATATACTGATTTTTTCAACGAGCTGACTAGTAGTTCCGTGGCGTATTGGTTGTAAAGGAATCTTATATGGTGCGGCCGTGTCCTCGAACTTGATTGCCAAATACCCTCTTTTTTGTGTTTTCTTTGACTTTTTGCGTTTACACCAAACTTTAACTTTTCATTTTGTGTTTTATTTGGATTGAATCCCGCAATATGCCACGTGTTACGCGCTCACCGCCAAACGCAGTAAATATTGTGCATGTTCAGTCAGAACTGGACATGCAGAGAGCTCTGCAAGGCACACCAGATAGTTCAAATGTATCCCTCCGCCAAAAGCGTGCGCGGTTGGATTCGTCACCCGAAGCACTGCCAAACTCACCGGAAAAACCAAAGCTCCCCACAGAGTCAGAGTCGTCTCTACTCCTCTCTGAAATACGCTTACTGAGGCAGCAGGTATGTGACTTAAAAAAACAAAACACGGACATCGGTCAAAAACTGGCAAATGTTTCCGAAATAATCAACCAAAAATTAGAAGATTTTAACAGGAAGATTGAGTCACGAGACCAGGAAATAATATTACTAAAAAATTCTATAAACGAACTTCAAACCAAGCTTAATATATCTGAACAGGTCAACATGAGAAATGAACTTGAAATAGTCGGAATTCCAGAGAGAAATAATGAAAATCTGGTACATATAACCATGGTGATCGCAAGGAAGATTGGTGTCGATCTCATGGAGGCTGGTATAGACGAAGCCTACCACGTGGGCCCACGACGCACTAACCTGACGGATAAACCTGAGCCAACCCCAAGGCAATTGGTAGTCAGATTTACTCGACGCTATAAACGTGATGAGTTTCTGAAGGCTGCAAGATCAAGGCGTAATCTAACCTCCTCCGACATTGAAATAGAGGGAACTTCGAGGAAACTATACCCAAATGAGCGACTTAGTCGAACAAACCGTCAGTTATTTCGTACTGCGAAACTCTCAGCAAAGGAGCATGGCTATTCATTTACTTGGGTCAAAAATGGATCTGTCTTTATACGCAAACAACAAGGAAATCCGTCAATCCACATCAAAAACACTAATGATTTATATCGCCTCTTCGAATCTACGCCTCCATCGAGCGACAATGTTGATGTTCCGCCGACCCCCGCGACCCCAAAGGAACGTACACCTATACGTCTACCAAATCAGGACTTCAACGTCTAAGATTTCCCCAGATCAGTACATTATATACTACTACTTTTTCTTTTACACAGTGATTTATTGTTTTGGCATTATCTCTTTAATTGTACACTTATTTCATGTTATTTTATTATTTTTAAGTTATTTAAATACTATTGTCATGTCTGTACTTGCACTTTACCCACAAAAAACACATAACAGCTCACTCACACTTCCATACCACATCCGTTCCATACGTCTTACACCTTTTTCGAATACCACCCACAAGCTAAATTTGAACCCATGCTCTCGCACACATATGCACACTCCTACTATTCACCTGCAAGCAATCTTCCTCAGTCAGTTAGTGACATCTCCTAAAACGATTTTAATTTTTTTTATTTCCTATAAAGATGGTATTATTTAATATAATCCAAGACATTGATAGAAGTCTCCAAATTGAGTGTCACTCTTACGACCTAATAGAAAACTGCAGGGAACAACTACTTCACACTGATTACAATTTTAAAATACTGACATTTAATATTAGGAGTTATCAACGCAATTTTGACAACTTTTGTACTGTTCTACAACGCCTCGATTGCAATTTTGATGTTATTGTCTTAACGGAGTGTTGGCTGAGCGATGGGCTGCTGCTAGGACTAATACCAGGCTACACAGCCTCTAGAACGCACATTCAATCAAACAAAAATGGTGGTGTAGTTGTGTACACCAAAACTTGTTGGAATTTTACCGTCAGTGAACCAAAAATAGTATATGCAGACAGTATTTTGATCAAAATTAATAGTAATATTTCTATTCTCGGTATCTATAGATCCCCATCCTATGCTAATCCAGACAGCTTTATCACATCCTTAGATGCCACCCTAAACCAGTTAATCAATTTTGACAAATTTTTTGTAACAGGAGACATAAATATCGACATTTGCAACGACATGAACAACAAAAACGAGGACTACCTGCGCATGATGGCCACACACGGTCTTATTCCGGCAATAACTATGCCAACTAGGAATAATAATTATCTGGACCATATTTTTATCAAATCCAATAATAAAACCTCGGGAGCAATTGTAAAATGCTCTATCACCGATCATGACATAGTGATGGCTGCTACCTGTTTAAGAAATAATCAAACCCGCTCCCCCAGACATAGATTTAAAATTAAAATAGATGAGGAAGCCATTGTCAGAGAGTTAAATAATCTCTCATGGACTGAAGTCCTGAATCAACGCTGCGCCAATTCCGCCGTTAATACCTTTACTGACATCATCACGGCCTTATTAAAAACACACTCACACAAAGTCAAAGTAGGCAGAAATAATTATAATATCAAGCCCTGGATTACCCCAGGCTTAATAAGATGCATGCGGCACCGTGACAAACTGCACCTAGCATCGCGCGCCCACAGATGATCAAATGCTACGATTAGTCTACACTCGCTACAGGAACTTCTGCAACAGCCTACTACATAAATTAAAAACCAATTTTCATAAAAACATGATCGAAAATAGTCGTAATGACCCGAAAAGACTTTGACAGACTGTAAAAACTATATACAGTGACAAGAATAAGACACCAAATGATTCCGACAAATTGATTACCAATAATAATCCAACAGAATCACTTAACAGGTGCAACACTCACTTTACCACACTGGGAAAGAACTTGTCTGATTTAATTCTTACGAGACTCTCCGAAACACAAGCCTCTCTTGCTGAGAAATATTCTCCAAGAACAACCTGCCTGCACACATTTTTCATGCATCCCACAGACGAAACAGAAATAGAAAGCCTTATATGTCTACTAAATAATGATAGCGCTCCCGGGCCCGACAAGCTCAATGTGAGACTAATAAAAAAAATCAAAACCGCAATTATTCAGCCACTAACTCACATATTTAACATTAGCTTGGAAACCGGAGTGTTCCCCGAAAGATGGAAAGTTGCAGCTGTCAGTCCAATCCATAAAAGTGGCGGAACCGACATCCCCGATAACTACCGTCCTATCGCTCTACTGCCTATCCTGTCCAAGCTACTTGAAAAAATTGTAAACAAGCGAATTACAAATTTTTTTGAGAAGCACAACATTATTTCCCGTAGGCAGTTCGGCTTTAGGAGAGGCAGATCAACCGAGGATGCAGCAAGGCTTTTAACAAACACCGTGTCGTCTAATGTCGACAAAGGAAAACACACTATGTGCATTTTCTTAGACATGGCTAAAGCATTCGACACAATTTCAACAGATCTTCTTGTAAAAAAGTTGGAAGCAGCGGGCATACGTGGTACTCCGTTAAACTGGTTCAAAAGTTACCTCTCTAACAGAAAGCAATTCGTCAAGCTCGGTGATCTCTCTAGCAGTACACTTCCAATCAACTTCGGAATCCCGCAAGGTAGTACGCTTGGCCCGTCGCTTTTCCTACTCTATATTAACGATATCATGGATATTTCTCTTACAAACGCTGAAACAATAGCCTACGCAGATGATACAGCTGTAATATTACATGGTGATAGTTGGGATCAGGTGTACAGAATGGCCGAAGAGAGTCTGTTCATAATGGCCTCAGTTCTTGATAGGAATTTACTAACCCTAAACATTAAAAAAATAAAGATAATTACTTTTTACAAAACCAAGGCATCTAGACCTCCTCAACACCTAACACTCAGACTTCATACTTGCTCCCATAACCCTAACCGTCGAACTGGAGGCTGTTCGTGTGGTGTGATTAAGCGTGCACATTCCATGAAATATTTGGGAATTACTTTGGATGAAAACTTATCTTTTAAGCCGCAAATACACTCACTCTCAGGCAGAGTCAGAAAAATTATTTATATTATGAAAAAACTGCGTGACTGCACACCCACTCCTATATTGCGTACTGTTTACCTTGGTTTGTGTCAGTCCGTCCTCCAATATGGTATCTCTGTCTGGGGAGGCGCTGGTAAGGCCGCATTTGTTGAAGTCGAAAGAGCTCAAAGAGCCGTCATTAAAGTCATGCTCAAAAAACCACTACGGTACCCTACTGACATTCTCTACAAGGATTTTCAAGTACTCCGTGTGCGACAACTTTTTATCTTTTAATCTTACAAACACACAGGAAATTAAAATCCAGATCAGATTATGCAGAATTAATCTCTAAGCGCACGTTTAGGTTACCAACTCCTCAAGCAAAATCACTTATGGCACGACGCTCTTCAGATTACTTATATCCACGCATTTATAATGAAGCAGTAAAGAACTGTAACATTATAGATCTTATAAATCCGAATGTAAAGAGACCATAAAGGATTGGCTTCTCACTCTCTCCTATGACGAAACAGAAAAGATTATTAAATAGGTAAGCATCACAAGAACTCGCATACATATAGACAGTACTCCTAATCTCCTAATCTTACACACACACACACACACACACACACACACACACACACACACACACAAACACGCACGCATACACACTAACACGCAAGACCAATTTCATATACGAGATTGTAACCAAATTATTATTTATATCATCATGCTTTGTTCGTAATTTTAATTCATAACTTTAATTTTATTTCTTTATATCATAGTTTTAGTTTGTCTTTAATTTAGTTTTTGTTAATAATCACTTTTTATGATATAAATGTGCAACTCTGGTCCCCAAGATACAGACATACGTCTAGTTTGGGGATCACTGTAAAACGAATTGTGTAATAATTGATTATTAATAATAAATAAATAAATAAAAATAAAATAAATAAATTATCTATACCTAACCCACAGGCTGAGCGAATAAAATGATTGACAATAAGCTCGGAATGTAGTCAGTTTTAGCTCTGGCTACCAACGCTCTACGCTTCCTATAAAACAACTCTTAATTCACATACTCATATAATTTAATAGCCAACAAGACGCCCCCTTAACCAGCATTCAACGTCAATCTCGACGCGACACTCAAATGACTAGCAATTAACGTTAATCTGAACGATTAACGTTCGTTTATAAAGGTTGTAATGCATACGGGTTGAGATAACAAAGACTCTACACTGACTTTTCCATAATTATTTGACCTTTTTCCATAATTTTTTGACAGGCACGTTGGTATAGTGGTCAGTGGCCCTGACTGTTATGCGCAAGGTCGTGGGTTCGATTCCCACCTCGGACAAATGTTTGTGTGATGAGCACGACCATTTGTTCTTTGTCTGGGTGTAATTTATCTATAATATGTATGTATTTAGAAATATATATGTATGTTTATCAGTTGTCTAGTACTCATGCCACAAGCTCTGCTTAGTTTGGGACTAGATGGCGTTGTGTGAAAGTTGTGGAATATTATTATTATTATTATTATTATCTCTTTATTTCTAATTATATACATACAAATTACATTTTTAAATATTTCTATAAAACACAAAAAACATTTAAAAATATAAAAAATAGTAGCCCACCGGTATCGGGAACAGGGTCCAAGCTACCGGTGGTCAGGGCTCTAGAGAGAGGAACCTCCTAACGATACGCGCCGTGTCCAGGAGTACCGCTTTCTGAAGCAAGCCCTTGATCCAGCCGCCTAACGAGAGCCTCCTAAGGTGTTGGTCGAGGCTCTTGGCTATTAAGCCATTGGCTGAGACGACTATCGGTACAACGACTGCCGAGTTCACATCCCACATGTCGACAATCTCATGCGCCAAGTCAAGATATTTGATTTGCTTATCTTTCTCGGCTTTCACGAGGTTCTCGTCATGCGGGATGGTTATGTCGACAATCATGGCACGCCTCTCGTTTCGGTCCACCACCACTATATCAGGCTTATTGGCTACAATAGTCCTGTCAGTGATGATGGACCGATCCCAGTATAATGTGATATGGCCATTATCGAGAACTGGGTCGGGCACATACCTATAGTACGGCACTTCCGATTCCACAAGAGAATATTTCAGAGCAAGTTGCTGATGAATAATCTTGGCTGCAAGGTTGTGCCTATGCAAGTATTCTCCAATAGCAAGACGAGAACAACCAGAGACAATGTGACGAATTGATTCACCCGGACGGTGACATGCCCGACACATGTCAACCGTGCCATCCTTCACAATAAATTTCCGGTAGTTGTTCGTCATGATAACTTCGTCCATAATTGCACAGACAAAACCTTCGGTTTCCCCAAAGAGGTCACCGAAGCGCAACCAAGCTACGGATGCTAACTGGTCTACATCGGGTCCATGAAGGGCCCGGAAAAAACGTCCGTGTAGCTCCTTACTCTGCCATATCCTCCTTCGATCGTTAGTGTCTAGCACTGCAGGTTTGTGCCAGTTCTCATTAGCCAAGGAGAGCGGGGTGAGTCCCTTGTCCACCGCTACCACATCTCGATGCATACCCACGTCGGAAGCAAGGAAATGTTCCCTGAGACTGCATACCTCGCGGTTGTGGAGAGTTTTAGCATTCAAAAAGCCTCGACCTCCACATTTCCGCGGGATATACAGCCTCATCACCGACGAGCGTGGGTGATGCATTCGATATGCAGTCAGCAATGTACGAACTCTCCTATCCAGGGCGTCAAGTTCAGTTTGAGTCCATTTGAGTACGCCGAAAGAGTATATCAACACTGGCATGACCCAACCGTTGAAGGCACGCACCTTGTTCCCGCCCGATAGAAGGCTTTTAAATACCTTCTTTAGGCGGCCAAAGAAGCGCTCCCTCAGCGATTGCTTCATGTCAACTACATTGATACCTAACGCTTCCGACATACCCAAATACTTATAGGTTTCGGTTGGAGAGAGGGATCTCAGGTTTATGGAATTCGAGGGTTGAGATCCCACGGATTCCACAATCTCCCCTCGCTTTACATGCATAATCGCACATTTGTCGATACCAAACTCCATCCTGATGGCACTACTGAAAGTTTCAGTTACCTTCAGTAGTTCTGTCAGTTGTAGACTAGTGGCGCCAAAAAGTTTTAAATCATCCATGTAAAGGAGGTGAGAAATAACCTGACTACCTCTTTTCAACCTATAGCCTAGTCTTGAATTCTCCAGCAGTGTGCTTAGAGGATTCAAGGCTAAGCAAAACCAAAGCGGACTCAAACTATCGCCCTGAAATATACCTCGCTCGATCCTTACCGGTTCGCTGTACCTTGGGATATATCGACATCCTGGATAGCGAAGAACTGTCCTCCATTGTCCCATACATGATATCAGAAAGGTGCGTAAAGTTGCATTAATTTTATACAACTCCAGCACCCTCATGAGCCATGTATGAGGCACTGAGTCATAGGCCTTCTTGTAGTCTATCCAACATGTCGACAGATCTTTTTTGGAACGTCGAACCTGTTGGCTAATGGCCATATCAATGAGGAGTAGCTCCTTAGTACCGCGGGACCCATTCTTACATCCATTTTGAGAGGTAGACATGATGTGATTGTCGTCAATGTGTTTGTTAATTTTAACCCTCAAAATGGATGTCAGAACCTTATAGACCGTTGGCAGACACGTGATTGGTCTATAATTTTTGGGTTCCGCGGTGCTACCAGATTTGTGGAGCAGGTGGGTAACTCCAGTAGTAAAGAACTCGGGTAGTGAGCCAGATTCTAGGGCAGATTGGTACTGAGACGCCAAGCGAGCGTGCGATCTTGTTAGCCACTTGATCCAGAAGTTATGCAGTCCATCCGGCCCTGGAGACTTCCAATTAGGCAGCGGACGGACTGCATGGGCTATATCTTGGGGGCTGATGATGATTGCCCCCATTTCTTGTATTGGATCGCACGCTTGCTCGACCTCCCGGGTCCAATCACCTTCGGTGTGACTGACAGGTACCGACCAGATGTTGCGCCAGAACGTACAGAAGGCGTCATCATCGGGTAGGCACATATCAGTCGCACCTTGGTCCGGTCGCTCCCAAGCCCTATATACCCACCTTTCGTTACTTCGGAATGTGCGATTCTGGACGAATCGCTCCACTCGCCGTCTATACCTCCGGATACGGTTTGCCCATGCATATACCTTCTGCTTTAGGAAGTCGATGCGCTCTGTGACACAGGACATATAATTTTGTGGGTGAATATTGGTTCCCAAAAACGCCCGTCTCACAAAGCGCATCACTCTCGGGCGAGTGTTGCCCTCCCTAAAGCAAACAAGTTTTCCAATGAGTGCCCTGGCCTCACCAATACGGCGCTCGATCCTACACTGCCAAGCTGGCACAGCCGGTTTAGGTCGTGTAGCTATGTCATTAGAAATTTTAACATTAGCTACACGACATGCCGCGACAGCTGCACAGTATAAGATAGAGTGGGTATCGGCGAGGTCTTCGCAGTTATCAAAATAGTCTGACAACTGCGAATCCAGAGCAGCCACCAGTGCCCTATTCCTATTATGCATGGGCAAACGAGGTAAGCGTGGTCTTATTTCAGGCGGCATGTTGCGATATTCCCGAATAGCACACCCCAAAGCACTCCTCAATTGCTCATTATACTGGGTACTTACGTTTGTAACTCTGTCACTACTCTCCTCAACTTGAATGTTGGGTTGTGGTGGTGCCACCACAATCGGCGTCGGATGTGAAGTGACATAGCTACTCATGTCCGAACGGAGGCGATCAAGTACGGCTTCATCCAACATACGGTTACGTTGGATGACACGCACCTGATCCGACAGTCGCTGGGCCGAAACGTTGACAGCTGGCTCAAGTACCTGAAACAGAGAGAGCATCCGACCACGGTACGCAGTCAGGTTAGTTCCCCCCTCTGTAGCCCCATAGTATGAGCGCATGACGTTCTCATTAATGGATTGCGTCCATCGCATGCGCTGCACACTTCCACCGGCAGCGGGAACCCTATCAGAGGCCGGTGGGCCTCGAGGTTCCAAGCAGGCCGGAGGTCGGCCTCTTCCCCGTCGACGCGCAGGTGGTGGTGTCGTCGGCGGCGAGAAGTATTCGTCGCTCGAGCTCGACGCAACTGCAGCGGCCGGAGTCTCTTCACTCACGGCTGGAGCAGGTCCTGGCGGCTGCGAGGCGGAGCTGAGCGACGAATCCGAAGATCTTGGGCGTGTAGTTTGTAGTAATCGTGTCCGGCTTCTGGTCAACATAGTTTACAATCTAAGTTTCCAATGCACGAAGTTTTCATTGGTATCACTACGTCTATTTTCAGTTTCAGTATGGTTAGTAGATGGAATTCATGTATTGTAGTTTTTTTTTAACTGTTTTCGTTCTATCGAACATTTTTAATAACTATTTTATATTCTAAATTATTGATAAAAATCGGATGAAAAATTTTTGACGTGCTTGTTGACAACCGAGCCACAGATTATTATTATTATTATTATTATTATTATTATTATTTTACAATGAGAACCTTATTACTAAACATCCAGAAAAGCTAACACTGGTCCTGTTTAGAAGTCGGCTAGGCAATTGCCCCATGTCAAACATTAATAGTCAGCCACATTTGGTTAGAACAGAAGCCGATCCTAAAATATCATCTATATAATAAAAATGAATCGCTAAATGTGTTGCTAAGCGCAAAACACGAAAACGGCTGGACCGATTTGGCTGATTCTTTTTTGTTGTGTTTGGTTTTGTCAGGAGAAGGATCTTATGAAAAAAAAAGTAGGCAAGTTCTCAAGGGTAGGGGTAGGGTAGGGTAGGGGTAGGGGTAGGGTACGGTAGGGTAGGGGTAGGGTATTGTTAGGGTAGGGTAGGGTATGGTAGGGGTAGTGTAGGGTTTGGGTAGGGTAGGGGTAGAGTAAGGTATCGGTAAGGGTATCGGTAGGATAGGGAAAGTGGTATCGGTTGGGTAGGGGTAGGATACCACGCGAACGAAGTCGTGGCGGGTCAGCTAGTAGTTTATAAAAGGCTGAGCATATGATGAATTAGAATTATGAATAAACTAGCTTTTGCCCGCGACTTCGTTCGCATGGGAGGTTTTGAGGTTTACCCGCGTAAATCCTGATTCGTGGGAATTCCGAGATAAAAAGTCACCTATGTTATGTTATTCCAGGATATCAACTGTCTTCTTACTTTCATTGTGATCCGTTCAGTAGATTTTGCGTGAAAGAGCGACAAATATACATACATCCTCACAAATTTTCGCATTTATAATATTATATTATTAGTAGGACTATCTACTTACCAAATTTCATTGTGATGCGTTCAGTAGTTTTTGCTTGAAGGAGCAACAAACATACGTACACCCTCACAAACTTTCGCATTTATAATATTTGTAGAAAGTAGGATAAAATGCATTTATTTCGAGTAACTTGGACTCATAATCATGTATGTTAGCTTTCTCCTCAACAAAATATTCACTCAGCAAACTTACGAGTACACACCAGCCTTAATATAGGTACCTTTGTGTCTGCGGTATGTACCTTATCTCGGACTTAAGCAACAGATTACCCCAAAAGTTTGTCCGTTAAGGTTTACAGCCGACGTTATTACCTACCTTTAATACCTAGGGTCATGTGATAAAGTGCCTAAGTTCCACCAAGTTACTTGAGTGGGTTTAAGTTTCAATTAAGTATTACTTTTACGATTTTGGATGACCAAATCTTCTAGTGTTAATCACTAAACCTGTCCTCAAGTGTGAAGTGCTGTCGCATAATCGTTGTAAAAGCGGGATCGGTATAATATGCGTATTGTATATCTCCGTCTCTCTCTCTTAAGACGAATACACAATAGCATTAGCATGACATGAATAGGCACTTTCGATTTTCGAAATGTCAAAATAATTTTATATACTCGAAGAATAGCTACGAATATAAAGTTTGGAGACAATTACACAGAGTTTTGGTACGGGCCTGTGTAACAGCTAAGATAATATCATCACTGGCAAAATCTAACATCACGCCAATTAAAAAAAGTTACCCCCCAGTACAAATATCTTATGTATCGTTTATGGGTACATTTATTATGAACCTTTAATATCACATGTACAAACACACAGAGCTGGAACAACTATCGGAAGGCCTTACAATTTTTTTCCGTGCGGGAATTGTATCCTCGACATGCTGCGTAGCAGACAATCGCTTATCCACTGGGTTAACCGTATCATCTATTATAAAATAAATAAATAATAAATAATATTCCACAACTTTTCACACAACGCCATCTAGTCCCAAACTAAGCAGAGCTTGTGGTATGGATACTAGACAACTGATAAACATACATATATATTTCTAAAAACATACATATTATAGATAAATTACACCCAGACAAAGAATAAATGACCGTGCTCATCACACAAACATTTGTCCTAGGTGAGAATCGAACCCACGACCTTGCGCATAGCAGTCAGGGCCACTGACCACTATACCAACGGGCCTCGAAGTATGCGGTTAGTACACCAATACTTCGCTACTAAGGTCTGTTTAAATCTCTATTGTAATCAAACAATGTGAATCAGAATCAGAATTATTTATTTGCTAAACATAGGTAAATACATAATTATAGGTTAGGGATTAATAACAAGTCCGCTATGTTTTGTCAATATGACATACAAATATTAGGAATAAATTGAATATAATTTATGTGGAGTGGATTCCCTGTCTGACTTTATGTTTCTTGATAGCTACATATCACCTAGGTGTCTTTCATTCAAGAGTGATTAGGTTACTTTTAGATAAGCGTGCTTCATCTTTGAGCAGATCATAGCTTACAACCAGATGAGATGTCTAACGCGAACCTATCAACCGTGCTATCAACTATGAAAAACCAGGAAATCAAACAAATGTCCTATCACAAAACTCGTTACTAAGAAAACTGTTACCAACTCCCAAAGCAAAACTTTTCTTTTAAAAGCTTGACAAATTAATCCTATTTGTTGTAATCCTTTAAGTAAAAACATAACGAAGTTTCCCACTTTGCAATTAATTCCGCACTTTGTAACCGGTAACGGGTAACTCTGATCGCTTTTACGAAGATTGATGTACCGTCAACTGTTACGTTTATTTTCGAAGCGATTGGGTAAGAACGGGCCGAAAAGATGGACCGAGTTTTGTTTAAGTTTGTGGACTTTGTTATATTATTTTTTAGAGTACTTTATCGATAAAAAAACGGAAACCCTGATAGGTTGTCCGCAAATTTTACCTTTTTTTAAAAGAAAGTTGCTATGTGGGTAGAACACACATTACTAGCAATTTTGTTAGCCTTGCGAACTAAGGTAAGTAGGTATTTATTTCTGTTCTAATAATATATTCTGTAATAATTCGTAGGTAGGTAGTATTCTTAGATTAGTATATATCAGTGCACGAGTAAAACACGCACTTGGTGTTTTGGGAATAAATATTATTATTGATACATAAATTAGCTATACAATGTGTAACGGATACCCTATATCTATTCAAAAGGGCTGAAAACAACATCTGGTATGAAGTCTCTATGCACAGTTTCAGCTCAAAATAACTGACTCAAAGAATTGATACCAAATTATCGGTTTCATATACCTATTTCTTGAATACCAATCATAACAAACGTGTCACAGCACTACGAGGGTCAATAACTTTCCACGTCACTTGCCAATAACAGGATAATTCTCTTCGTTCTTGTTAATTTGAAACATTCGGTCTCTGGTATCAGTGTATTGGTATTTGTAATAAGTTCTACACACGTAGACTTAGGATTACAAAACCCTTGCCATATCGTTTGTTATCATCCAAAGAAGCCATGCACTTGGTATGTATATACCCTTTAAATTACACGTTGTATAATAAAAGACATAGAGCGACTGCCTATGACCTTTTTAGCTTTACTGGAAAACACGTCGACACGGAAACATACCCAATGCGAGACTTATTGTTTTACAGCAAGAATGGTTATCAGGCTTTTCCCTACTTATGATAGATAACAGAATTAGGATCTCTGAAATAAAAGTTACCTTATTTTTTTCTTCCAAAAAAGCATATTCGTGATTGATTCTTTCTTCAGATAGTTATCAAAGGGTCAGGCTAAGTGTTCCACGTGCGCCTCAAATAGCACTCAGCACTAATGACAGGGCCTGATAGATCCATGGTTATGGGAATGGTCTGGTTGGAGTCACTCCCATCCTTCTTCACCCAGAACGGCAAGACTCGTTTACGCAAGCAGAGTTTACCGCACAACTAGCCTGCATAAAGTCCCCCTTTGCAACGGATTTTTCTTACGCATAAATGTGGCCAGAATTAGGATCACAATCCTCGGAAACGATCGGTAAACCTCGGCAGCAGTCGTAATAACTAAATGCGAGAGTAACATAAATGCGTAAGAAACTCACTCTTTCAGAGACTACGCGGTTCCTACAATACTTTTTACAAATGATTGCATTATTTTTTTCGTAGCCATCGTAGACCCAGTAGCCATTCGTAGCCATTTCGTAGACCCAGTGTGTACCGAATAGGCCAGCCTATTCAGGACACACTGGGTCGAGATGGCTACGAAAAAATAATAATTCTTGTACATAGAGATCGTTAGAAACTTGTTACGAACACTTTTATGGATCTTGTCCGAAATAAATGTAGAGATTTATTAGACATTATTCTTTCCGCCGGTAGGTCAACATTATGCAATGACCACACTAACAATCGGCTACATCTATAATCTAACAATCAGCGTTAATGATTTTTGTTTAAAAACACGTTTAAGATAACGTTTGGAAATGGACAGCCTCGTCTTATTTTTAAAATCTTCGTTTTCTAAGTTTTTTCCTGCGACCAACTTTCGGAGGGAAAATTCATTTAAAACTCAAAGAAAACTCTCCTAATTAGTATTCGTGAAACTCAACAGTATCGAAGATATCCTCCCACGTAACAATTTGAATTTAATCCGGCAGCTAACTTGTTAATTCCATCGAAACATGGACGACGTAAGTTTTCAGTTTCATTCGTTTCAGTACTGCATAAGTTTCAGATTAGTTTCAAGTTTCCTGTTCGTAATGTACTTATAGGAGTATAATTTGGTTGTGCATATCGAAGGGTTCACGGGAAGTTTTGATAGTTGGTTGTTCTCATACAGGAGTTGTATTTACGGTAGTAGGAACTGTCTTATTAGTTAGGAAACGATGGTCATTCGGGTAAAATCTTTACTAACTTCACAATTAAATTGGAGAAGGTTGGTTGGTTACATGTTTATTAATTCTAAAATCTGTAGTTATTAGAATCTGTTTTTTCAGTGGAAAAATCATCACCCGCCCTCTGGGTGGAGTGGAAGGGAGTGACAGTCTTTTACTGGCTAAAAACCTATTCCATTAGACGCGCTTGCGTTCTGAGGTCGCGGTACCTCGGTAGAACATTCCCACAACCCCGGCAGGCCGAGTTCGAGTTGCATTTATAAGGACACTAGCTTTTGACGTTTTTCCACGTCATTCCCGATCCCGTGGGAATTCCGGGATAAAAACTATCCTATGCCCTTCCCAGGGTCCTAAATTATTCCCATGCCAAATTTCATTTATATCGGTTGAGCGGTTTAGGCGCGTAAAGGTAACATACAGACAGACAGAGTTACTTTCGCATTTATAATAATAGTATGAATTATATCTTCAGATTGGTTCCATTTTTACTGAAACCCTGTTAACACGTTCGTTGACAGTACGTCGTTAGGTTAAAATAGTGCGTTATGACAGTACATCGAGGGACGGGCCACTTATTTTTAAGAGTACGTCGTGGAAAATTCTACTGTCGTAATGTGGTGTCAGGGTAAGTGCTCACTGTCAGCAAACGTGTTAGGTTTTAACTTGGCTTAGTACTGACTTCAGCTATTTGAGTAGGTACCTAGCCGTTATTTTAAACGGAATTAGGAAACAATATTTAAGGTTATTTTTCGTTTTCGTTTGTTTTGAATTAGTTTAACTTTTGATAAAATTGTTTTATTTGGTCGGTTGTCGACTAAAAACTGGTGCTAAAACTTGTTTATAATACTATAAACAAGTTTTAGCACACATAGGGCAGACCACCTAGAGTGCAATTGGGGTCAATTTAAATTGCAAAGAAAAACATATCAAAGAGGCATGTAGAAGAGAGAGGGTGCAGTATTATCCCAGTGGTTACAAGCAAGACTTACGAGTTGTAGGTCATGAGTTTGATAGGGCTCAAACCCACGAACCATTAATTTGTCTATTTTTTATTTAGATATTACTAGCAATCTATGTAGAATTCACATTACTAGCAATCTGGTTAACCCCTCCAACTAAGCTAAATGCTTGCCTTTGTTCGGTACTGGACAGATTCTTGGATTGGACAGATTAGTTAGTTCGGCAGATTCTCTACTCGACTGATTCGTGGATTCGTCATATTCTAGGGTTCGACGGATTAGCTATACGGCAGAAGTACAGGTGAAAACAAAAACAAATAAAACGCACTTTAATTAAAAACACATAATAAAAATTGATAGAGTTATTCACACTACAATACTTGTCACTTAACACTTAAATCGCACTGAAATTCACTTGTAGAGTTTCGATTAGATCGCCTCGTATCTTGTAATAAGGCGCCGTCTGCATTCCTCTGCGATCTATTTATACCCCGGTCTATGAGTTTTCTTGTAAAATCGACTCACTGCCTATACTGCCAAGAATGTTCCAGAAGCTACTTGAGATACTCAGTACTGCTACTCGCCGCCAGATGGCGTTAGTGTCTCGAAGGTATTAGAAGTCGGTCGAAGTTTCTCGATATACTCAGTACTGCTACTCGCCGCTAGGTGGCGTTAGTGTCTTGAACATTCTAGATGTAGGTTGAAGTTTCTCGACGTACTTAGCTAAGCGACTGGCGTAACACTATTGTCATCAGAGGCTTTATCAATTAGCTGTAGTACCGACTCGAAAACCGCAGCCAGATGTAAATATACGACTGTTTTATACCTCATTCGTACGCTGTTTCATTCATTAAACTCTGGAATATTTGTCTCCTTGGCAACAAGTAAGATAAGATAAATTATGCGAAGCGTACTTCAAGCGTGAAATTCGGAAGTACTAATTAATGATCTCTTGTACTTAGTTTGGTCTTCGTCAAAATTATTGTATTGTGTGGTGAGTTATCTTAATTAGAATATTGTATACCTACCTCACAGTGTAGAGTTTTCTACCAGAAGGTTGAATGGAAGAGAATGTTTTGTTCATCAATTTCGCCTCAAGAGTTGTACATAAATTTAAATTTCATCTGTAAAATGTTTTTCAAAAATTAAGCTGGCGTTTGTTGCGGCTGCGGAAAGCTTAAAACAGCGTAAATATAAAAACATGGTAACGACTGACGTATCCATATTTTTAAGCCGTTTGGGGACAAAACTCTCAGATCATTGGGCCCTTGTGCTCTCAGCCTTTAAAAACTATTATTTTGGCCAAGGGCTAAGCATTATCATACAACGTGCCTATGTCCTGCATTACCAGCCAAAAGCAAGGAGGACTAAGTCTTCTATACTTTATTTCAGTTCGTAGTTTTGCTTAGTTTAAATCGCTACTTCCCAACCCTTAATCGATATCACAAATGCGAAAGTAACTTTCTCTATAAACCTCTCACGCCTAAACTAATGAACCGATTTTTTTAAATTACTTTTACATTATTGTGGAAGTCTTACACGTGGAAACATGTTTGTCTCGTTACTAGCAACCCAGAATTAATCAAAATGCAAACTTTATTATTTAAATATTGAGCGATTAGATACACATGCCTACCAAAAATACCAAAATGCTCACTGAATAACCCTTCCTTGCTCCCCACTCGATCAATAACCCGACACGTGTCTCAATATGTTACTGATACTCATCACTCCGTCGACGATCTTGTTATACAAGATGGCGGTGACAGACGCATACCTGTTGATAGGAACTCAACACGATGGGTTTTATTAAGGCAGAATTTGAAGGGTAAGGGAAAGAAGAATGGATAAGGTGTCGGACAGACATAAGCATATTTAGCTTAGTTGGAGGGGTTAACAAGATTGCTAGTAATGTGAAATGTACCCACATAATTAGATATTTAAAAAATATATATATATTACTATATACAACGTGTAACAGAAACTCCATATCTATACAAAGGAGCTGAAGACAACATCTGGTATGGAGTCTCTATGCACAGTTTCCGCTCAAAATAAGTGACTCAAAGAATTGATACCCAATTATCGGTTTCATATGTTTCTTGAATACCAGTAATAACAAACGTGTCACAGCACTAGAGGATCATCACTTTCCACGTCACTTGCCAATAACACGGTGATTCTCTTCGTTCTTCTTAATTTGAAAAATTCGGTCTCTGGTGTCAATGTATTGAAATTTCTAATAGGTTCCACACATGTAGACATAGGATTACAAAACTCTCGTTTGTTATCATCCAAAGAAACCATGCACTCGGTATGTATAATGTATATACCCGAGCAGGTCAATTTCCCGAGGCTGAGTAACCATCGTGGATGAGTAACCATCTTTACATATCATGCAGCCTCTGTGCCTTGTAAAGCACGTCAAGCCGTTGAGACTTGCTATCATTCGCTTCGCTTGTGGGACGAGTTTGGGGGAGCGCTTCGCGGGAAGGCTGGATTGTGCGTAGGTACACAACTCACTGCTGTAGGTTACACGTTGCATGCAGGGAGTGGAACAAACACCATCAATTTTAATTAAGACATATTGTTTTGACTATATTTTAATGTAATTGTTTTAACGTAGTTGCAAGTCTATCGGTTTTCTATCGGTTACATTTCGGGGAGTGTGCGATGGAATTACACAATCCAATTCCGCCAAGCCCGTTCCATCATCGGACTACGAGACAAACGGTGAAGCGCCATCGTTACATGGTGGCCATCCCACCCAAACGCACAAAACGTTTTGGGAATACTTTCATTGTGCGTACGGCTAAGGAGTGGAATTCCCTGCCGGAGTCTGTTTCCCGACAGCTACAACCTAGGAGTCTTTAAGTCAAGAGTGAATAGGTTACTTTTAGGTAAGCGTGCTCCATCTTCGATCACATCATCACTTACCATCAGGTGAGATAGTGGTCAAACGCGAACCTATTTTCAATAAAAAAATGTGACTAATAAGTATTTTATTATTGTTATGAGTCTGTGATACTCAAAATAATTAATTTGAATTTGTAGTACATCTTGACTGTCGTTACGGCCAAAAAATCTGACTCAAGACTCGCCAGTAGTGTTATGAGCGAATTGTTTTTGAAAAGTAATATTATTTCCGCGTGTTTTTTGTGAAAAATCAACAAATAGATAGAAGATAGAAGTGGAAGAAAGTGTCAGACTTTTTCTGACTAAAATCCCACCCGCTATAATATTCCCACAATTCCAGGATGTTGTAGCCTTAACTGTATAAGTCCAAGTCGCACTTGACCGGCTTTCTCCAGTTTTTGGTGATAATGATTTAAGATGAATGAATAAGCATTTGTAATGACTGCCTTGGTCCAGTGGTCGTAAAAGCGACTGCTAAGCACGAAGTCTCGGGTTTGATTCCCAGGTCGGGCAAAAAGTGCTACTAGGTTTTTCTGTAAGAAATTTCTCAGTCAGTCACATCATGTAAAACACTACTATTCAGCATATCTGGTTAGTTTGAAAGCCGACCAGATAAACAACGTGTAACGGAAACCCCATAGCTATCCAAAAGGACTGAAGACAACATCTGGTATGGAGTCTCTATGCAAAGTTTCAGCTCATAATAAGTGACTCACAGAATTGACCCCAAATTGTTGATTTCGTATGTTTCTTGAATACCAATAATAACAAACGTGTTACATCACTATGAGGGTCATCACTTTCCACGTCACTTGCCAATAAAACAAAATTTCTCTACGTTCTTCTTAATTTGAAAAATTCGGTCTCTGGTATCAATGTATTGAAATTTCTAATAAGTTCCACACATGTACACATAGAATTATAAAACCCTTGCCATATCGTTTATTATCATCCAAAGAAGCCGTGCACTTGGTATGTGTATACCATATACCCTTTAAATTACACATTGTATACATTCAGTGTTTCTTCTCAGGGTAGTCAGGAAACACCGGCCTCGTCTAGTTTAAATTAACGAAAAAAATTACGTGTAAAAGTGTTATTTAATAACCAATTTGCAAAATAAAGATCATTTATCATTTGTTTACGATATTCTTTCTTAATTTCACACCACGTGTAAGTATATTATGACGTAAAGACATAAAATGAAAAACATAAATGTTCAGGCAGCATTATCGTATTCTGTAATACTTTCCAGGCAACCTGGAATGCATAGTAATTACCTGGATATGAAATAGAGCTACAACCCTACTTCATATCTGTGTATTTAGTTTTTTTCTTTTCATTAGGGATGAGCCCTTGACCTCATTCACGCTTCACAGTAAGCAATTGATGTTTTCTTATTTTAAATTGTTTAAAGTTTATTTATGGCAACTAGGCCCAATTTTTTGTTAGAATTGTCTTATAAACTATGATAGTAAACTGTACGAAAAAATAAATAAAGAAATAGACACAAGTATTTTAGTAGCATACCGCGAGAGTCCTCGTTGTCCAGCAGTGAAATAGCTAGAGACAACCAGGGTGAGTCGTACTTGCCCGCCAACATACTCAGGATGCTGTTGGAACTCCACCACATACTTCATTTATTTTTTATCTTGTTTTTAACCCCCGCCGCAAAAGAGGGGTGTTATAAGTTTGACGTGTCTGTCTGCCACAGACAGACAGACAGCTGTCTGTCTGTGGCATAATAGCTCCCGAACGAATGAATTGATTTCAATTTAGTTTTTGTAACAAACTTTAAATATCGATTCTAAATGGCGATACCCCACCGCTACTATTTAAATTAACTACTTATTATTATTATATTATTTAAATATTTACTATTTTTTTAAATTTTTAATTTAATTTTTATTAGTTAACGTTTACATGGAGAACGAGCGCAGAAAGCTAATATTTGTACATAATAATGCATCTATATAAATAAAAATTAATCGCTAAATGTGTTGCTAAGCGTTTGCGCTTAGCAACTCGAGAACGGCTGAACCGATTTCGCAGATTTTTTTGTTATTGTATTTGATGAAGTCTGAGGAAGGTTCTTATGGAGAGAAAAAAGTAAAAAAGAAGACAAAAATAGTAAAAACAACAATTTTCTTTTCCCATACAAACCACTCTGTCCCCAACTGTCAACCATTTGACGTCAATCAAAGCAAAACAAAGGCGCATCAGGATTATCTATGGTATTAGATTATTAGAGGTTGCATGTTAAAAAAATAACTGCGTACGTCATCATTACTTCCCCGGTCCGTAGTATTTTCTTGGTTGTTATAAAATTTTCGCTTCTTATGAAAACCAATTGTGTGTTTATTTGTTGAGTGCGTTTACACTTAGACCCATGCCGCCTATAAGACGCGGGCGCAGCAATTTGGATAAAAATATCATCACATTAGATATTATTAAAGTCTTTCAATGTTATTTTATTTCTATTAGACTGCAACAAAAGTTATTGACCATAACTTTTGACAGAATGAAATCTGTCGGGGCGGCTATACACATATCGTCGGTGAAATATTAAACTAGCCAATCTGCAAATGTCAAACTTTTCAGGAGAGCGAAAAGAAACAAAAACAGGCACTTTTATGTATCTATGTATATGTATGTATGTGTATGTATGTATGTAGTTTGTAAATTTATTAGTCAACAAAAATAATATAGGTACTTTCGAGTCAATGCTTTGAGTAGACATTGTTAGAATTATTATTTAATAAATTTTACTTTTTTACAAAGACAATTTGATGCAGATAAGCATTAGGAATAATGTCGATAACTTCAAAATGAAAAATGTTAGAGATATCATATTTTACCACAGGGAAGATATAACAGTAATCATAGCAATTCTATATTTAAGAAAAAATAGGCAAAATGTCAATTCGGTTACTTTACTATTGCGCCGACGATATGTAGTTCTTAAAATTCATTTAGTGTTTTTTTAAGGTTTAAGATAATATTATTATTATTATATTATTACTAACATAGGATAAGTGGTACTAACAAATGAGTCATAGAAACTTGAAGTAATTAATTTAATTGAATTAATATAAAAAAAAAATCAGTGTTACTTGGGTTTAGAGAAATAGAGCAGAACAAGGTCGGCCGGGACAGCTAGTTAGAAACAATTTTTATTATGGTCGAATTTCAAACACTCGCTAGTTTAAAATATTTGCCATGGACTCGCTAAGAATAAAAAGAAGTAATCCTATGTTTCCCTTTATTTCAGTCGGGTGTACAGTAACTTGACATGCTAATTTTGGTACTCACCCCGCTGACTCATTAAATCCAAAATGTCCCATAATTACAGTTTACTCAATCAAAATAATAATTCCAGTGCCACGTTTTGTAATCTGTGCCATTCATATACTGATTACCCGTGATCGCGTGACGTGACGCAATATCCCCATTTAAGGGCGCTGTCGCACTACAGTTGCACGTGGTAGCTAGGCAGACTAGGCAGGAAGCTTAAACTAATGAATTAAAAAAATTTGATCGCTTAAAACTAAATAACAAAATAAGTGTATGTTATCAACTGCAATTCCAAATTATCAAATGCATTTCGGGGAGTGTGCGATGGAATTACATAATCTAATTCTGCCAAGCCCGTTCCATCATCGGACTACAAGACAAACGGCGATGCGCCATCGTTACATGGTGGACATCCCACCCATACGCACAAAACGTTTTGGGAATACTTTCATTGTGCGTACGGCTAAGGATTCGAATTCCCTGCCGGAGTCTGTGTTTCCTGATCGCTATAGCCTGGGAGTCTTTAAGTCATGAGTGAATAGGTTACTTCTAGGCAAGCGTGCTCCATCTTCGACCACATCATCACTTGCCATCAGGTGAGATGGTGGTCAAACGCGAGCTTATTATCAATAAAAAAAGAAACAATAACAAGCATCGTAGACGCGGGTTTGTGGACGGCGAGCAAGGGAAGCTCAACGTCTGGTAAGGAACCGGCCCGAGTCGGCGGCGCGTCGTGTTCCACGCGCACCTCACAGAGACGTCAGCACTAGTGACGGGACCCGGATAGGATTATTGCCTACCGGGGTCGCGGGAATGTTCTAACGAGATACCGCGGCCCCGGAACTTAAGGGCAGCTGAAGGAACAGGGTGGGTTTTTAGTCAATACAAGTCTGACACACCCTTCCGCTTAACCCAGAGCGGAATAAGTCATTCGATGATTTGATGGGTTATTGGATGACCTGGAAAAAAAACAGAAAAGAGGCACACTGAACAATACCAATATAAACATTATAAAAATAAACAAAAATTGGGCAGAGTACCTATGTCCACACCAAAAGGGTTACCAACTGAGCATTTGCTGGGCGAAAAATCTAGCGCTGGTTTTCAGTTGGCACCCCGCAGTGACACAATCATGTTAGAGGGCAAATAAAGTAAAGTAATGTGAAATGTTTAAGTAATCATCTGGTTAGCGTTTTTCCAATGATGCTGGGCTCGGAGTAGCAAAGTAGCAGAGTACCCGCTAGCTGCACTTGACTCAATCGAACGCAGAGCTAAAAGGCTCATAGGTGACGAGGTTTTGGCAGGCAAGCGTCACAGCCTGGCTCACCAGCGTAACGTTGCTTGCCTGTCTATCTTCTACAGATTGTACTTCGGAGAATGTGCGCAGGAGCTCCACGATCTAATCCCTTCAGCCCCCTTTTACTACCGGTCTTCTAGACGTAGTGCAGAATACCATCCACACTTGGTCGATATACCGTCTTTTCGTACTAAGCGCTTTGTGTTCTACATTTATTGTCCGCACAGCCAAGATGTGGAACCATAGATAAAATAATATTTTTTATTTCTGTGTGTGGAACACTCTGCCGTCTTCTGTATTCCCTTCAGCTTTTAAAGTAGGATTGAACAGGAATCTGCTGGGTTCGCTCGTTCAATCGAAGACCTCATCTTACACTTGCCATCAGGTGAGATCGAGGTAATAGCGGGCTCATTTGTAATAATTTAAAAAAAAAAACTTATTTGATGGTACCTTTGTAAAACGACACCAAATGGCGCGTTACAAAGCACATTTCTGGTGTAAGAGCAGCTTTATAGCCCGGACATTTCACTCCGGCAATATTTACGAGTTTAATGTAGTGCCTCATTTTAAATGGAAATCGTACGTCGTTATTATAATTAGGGGAGATTGTATACTCGTTTAAAATAGGTGACTGTGTGATTTTTAATATAGTTTGTAGTTACTGTTATGGGAGTTGTATTGGTTGAATAGTTAATAAATTATTTTATGACGTGGCTGTGTTATTTATGTCTATTTATAATTAATACACATAAACTTCATGTTCACAAATGCATATGTCACATATAAGATAACTTGTGCGCTAGGAAGCGCATTATCTTTGTTGGTTTTTAGAGTTCTGTTCCCAAAGGGTACTCTACCCCCATTACTAAGACTCCGCTGTCCATCTGCCTGTCATCAGGCTGTATCTCATGAACCGTGATAGCTAGACAGTTGAAATTTTCAAATCGAATCAAATCAATTTTATTTGTGTAACATAGGTAGTGAATACAGTTCTTGTGTTATGCCAAGAGGCGTACAAATATATGGTTGCATGTGAAATAACACACAAACACATTTCACAGGTGATGTATTTCTGTTGCCGCTATAACAATAAATACTAATCACAGAATAAAATAAATATTTAACGGAGCTCACATACAATAAACGTGATTTTTTGCCGTTATTCATACATGGTACGGAACCCTTCGTGCACGGATCCGACTCGCACTTCGCCGGTTTGTTTTACAATAGATTAGCTTGAGGCCCATGGGATCAGAGTATTCGTGCTTTTTGCCATTATTTTTTTTGGTATAGTTGGCACATAAGGAAACTGTAAGTCGACTCTTCACGTGACTGACTGGACTGGGATTTTTATTGGCCCAAAAGGTTTTCTGTGTCACTCGCTGCTCGTGTGGCTTTCTATTAGAGAAAGAATTGTTGTAGTCGGATCAGTATTTAATTTCACCTTTTACAATTTATAGACAGTCATTTCTTCGTTCAAGTTTTACCATTGTGTCATAAATTGGCAACTAATAAGGAATGCCAAATAAGTTGGTTAGCTGCTCGCAACTCAGCTTACTTAGTCGGGGTTTTAGTTATATGGATATTTAAGTATTATAACATGATATGAACCTTTACAAGATATTACCCACCTCTTGTCACATATCCATCGCGCACGGCTACCGGCACCTTGTAGAATCTGAACGAGGCTAATGAAAGAGCTATGCAGGTAGTTGATGTTAGCCCAAAGATGATTGGGCATTGACTCGAAAAGAAAAGTACTATCGATGCAGAGTTTCTCTTTCTTGAATAATGGCGAAAAGAAACATACGAAACGCATTTCGTTCAGAATTTGACCTCCGCGGTGTCGGAACCACGGTATAAATTCTTACCCCTTTATAACTTAAATACTTCACTTACCTCCTTAATGTCCTACGTAGGGCAGGCTAGGTAAGGCAGAAGGCGACAACAGAGTCCGCCATGCTATGCGCTTCAACTCAAGCCAAGTTAACCCAGTGTTCTTCAACTTCGCCACTATCGAACGCTTCCAAGTAAGCTTTGGACGACCTCGTTTCCGATTCCTCTGTGGGGTCCTTGTCTAGGGATGTGGCTAGGGTCCCTTCGGAGAATGTTGCCAATTCAAGACCACTTTCACCAACTTTCACAAACACTTACCTAGTCAAACAGACAACCTTTGGATAGACCAAAGGTTATCTGTAAAAGATTGTTTTTCGCGATAAGACCGCCCATTGTAACACCCTTTGTAGTTGTTTAGTCCATACTAGTACTCACGCAGGGCTTCGCTCCCGTGGATTCTATCACGGTAAAACATAACTTTCCTTTTTTGCAGTCGCGTAAAAAGTAAGCTATAACCTTCCTCAAGCTTCAAGCTACTTCCATACCAAATTGCATCCAAATCCACCCAGTACTTTCGAAGATTAGCGGGTTCAAGCAAACAAACAAACAAACTAACAAACTTTTCCGCTTTATAATATTATATATAGTATAGATTTAATTCTGTTATGGTGTACAATAAAGAGTATATCAACCTATCATTCTATATATCTAGTTAAAATTCCAACCTTAATAATAACAAAACAATCTGGTACCTTCTTCAAAGCACGGAAGAAAATAGCCTCTATCCAAATAAAACTAAATGAGAAAGCCGCAGTGTTGTTCCAATATTTATTCGTAGTTATTATTGTTTGTTTTGTCAACTATTTCTATCCAAGTGAGGAAGACAAATCGCAAATGATCGTTGGAGACGCACTGTGTTGTAGAAACGCAACGAAAATATGAGCCAACTTTTAAAATAAGGTTTGACTATTTTTATCTGCTTGCAATACAACGTGTAACGGAAACCCCATATCCATCCAAAAGGACTGAAGACAACATCTGGTATGGAGTCTCTATGCAAAGTTTCAGCTCAAAATAAGTGACTCACAGAATTGACCCCAAATTATTGGTTTCATATGTTTCTTGAATACCAGTAATAACAAACGTGTCACAGCACTATGAGGGTCATCACTTTCCACAACAGTTGCCAATAAAACGATAATTGTCTTCGTTCTTCTTAATTTGAAAAATTCGGTCTCTGGTATCAACGTATTGAAATTTCTAATAAGTTCCACACATGTACACATAGGATTAGAAAACCCTTGCCATATTATTTATTATCATCCAAAGAAGCCGTGCACTCGGTATGTATAATCATTATAATACAATAAGGATGTTCAGGACTACAATAGGCCAGTGCAACGGTAACTGGGGTGTCCTAAACTGTCCACGATACGTGGAGCTTAACGTTGCTTTCAATAAACAAGGTTACACAATAATGATACCACTAACCTGAGCTGTAGACGGCAATCCGGATCTGTTTGATCACGTCTAAATGTGGTTTGTATGTAAATATGATATGAGTAAGTGAAAGTGTGATGTAAGTCAAGTGTGTGGACGTTCACAAGACGCCAGTCTCCAGATGGCGCAGTTCCAACTCAGCATCACACCCAACTCGTTCCAGCAAAAGCGCGTGCCACGAGGTGGCCACAACCGACGGCGATAAATCCAAGACTATCCCAGGGTTTTCGTCAAATGGGGATTTCAACTTCGAACAATGGATAATCGCGACCCAATTATCGGTCTCAACACGCGATTCCAACGATATTTTACCAATTACAATTATCTCAACAGGGTCCCATGACCGCCATTTTCAACAACCAAGCAAAGTCCATCTGTCAAAGTCAAGTAATGTCAAGATCAAATTCTTTATGTCAAAAGGGTGCGTTCTGTTTCACGTCGGACCGAACAAAGGATAAAAATAAAATTGCAACATATAAAGTTTTAATAAATAAATAAGTACATAATAAATGTGTGTTTGTTCAAGTATAGCAATTTCGACAACGCATTATCGCATCACACTTTCTTAAAAACCTTCATATAAATTATAGACCAAAACTTTATGTTTAATTGTTTCAAACTAATATTATCTACCTAATTTCATACAAAACAATGACAACATAAATTGTGCTAAAATTATCTTCAGTACCGAATTACAGACCTGTTTAAAGCATCACTAAAATTCAGCTCTCACATAAATATACAAATTAATCATATCTACAATATTAACTACTAGCAATATCAATTTCAAATATAAACAAACGCGGTTAATTAGTTGAATATATCATATCACTCGTCATATGACCCGTCAGCCTTTAAAGCAAGAGTGAATAGGCATTTTCTGGGCTCGCTCGTTCGATCGTAGACCTCATCTTACACTTACCATCAGGTGTGATCGAGGTCAACAGCGGGCTCATTCGTAATAAATAAATAAATAAATAATAAAGTTCCCCAACAAAATTTAAACTAAACACAAACATACGAGTATGTCGTCCAAAGTAATGTGTTATTGGCCCATTTTAGTTTAAAATAAAACAGTTCCAAATTGTTTGATTTCAGAGCATTAATCTAAAAAACGCACTGCAGATGAACATAAAAATAGACTACAATTGCCATGATAATAAGTTATTGTTGGCAGCACAACAAATAATGCTTAAACAGTAATTTATAGACCTGTCAATAAACTAAACTTTTTTTATACAGAATGGAATCACACGTTACTTTGCGGAAATCCATACCAAACTAGTACTTCAGAATAATATCTCGTGTTAATTCCGCCAAAACCTAGATGATCAATCTTGCATGCAGTATGCAGTATCGCCCTCCCGCCAGTAATATGCATATGCAGAAGGGATGCAATATAAAACATACGACATGCAAGCAAACCACACTCGACACGTGTTTCGCCCCTCCACGGAGTTTTCAGGAGATACTGATTCGTCGACTGCTGCGATGCGAAACTTTTTTTTTTCTAAACAGAGAATTGAGAGGATTTTTTTTCTGAGACTGTTTTCTGCCCCACTTCTGGACAAAGGTTTCCCTTTCCAAACCTCTCTGTCTAGTGCGATTTTCTACAATGTTTGCCCCGCGAATATGGTCACATTTTCATCCCACCTGCGCCGCACTGTCGACCTCGGTAGCAATGTCCTCCATCAGGCGTCTAGTGAGTGACCATTCGTGTGATAATTATGGTTCACCCACCAATCACTTCAGCATTCATTTTATTTTTTTGCTTTTTAGTTATTTACTATTACAACAAGTATCCAGGTGTTTCAGGAGTACTAAAATACTCTTCAACATGGCCTTCAACTTTTAAGAGGGGCACGCGTAGAAGAATATAAGCGGCCACCTCGGATCTCGAGTTATACTGTTCCCAAATCTATATCTACTAATGATATACGAGTATGTAAATAAAATAGAAAAATATCCGTATGATGCTATGCACACCAAAATACTTCAGTCCGTAATAACCTAATATTAACAATGAGCCACAATTCGTCCGCCGAACAGATTACCGCATCGATCGCTGATTAGTCAATTGTCGCCGAAATACGTCACATTCGTCGCAATCAACGCTTCGTAAATAACAGCAGTTAGCTAGGATAGATATTTGACTGCAAACTCTGAATTTTGGGAGTGAGAAAGATTTACTTTGATTGCAACGAATAGGTTTGGTAATTAGTTCAAATGAATGAAATGAAACATCTTACCATGTTATTCATTGTGTGGTTTGTGCACGTATAACAACCATTGATGTGATTCCTTCTTTATAACTTTTAGATGCGAGAATGAGCTGTAATCAACAACTAACTTTACGTTACTTCTGAACAGTTAGGGAAAATGAAATGAGAAACTGTTAACCTTAATAAAAGGTCTATCTTCCGACCAGACGGGTGTTATCTGGCGAGGAACTAGCCGATGGTTCACGGCGTATATCGCTAGAATTGGTATCGTGGCTCTGCCCCTCGTCTGCAGGCACCTGCAGCAGAGCATGACAAATTGTTTTCACCATTATTAAAAAAAATAAAAACTCTGTATCGATAACACTTGTTCTTTTCGAGTCCATGTACAAACATCCCTGCCCTATACACATATAAACAGTTTTACATTTTTTTTTAAACTAAAGCTGGTAAGCCGGTGGTTGACTTTTACAGTGATGGTATGTGGCGCCCATCTGACCCGCGGACCGAGACAGCCGGTTACAGTACAGACCGCAGAGCCGTACCAATGATAGTTGTAGGGCGGTTTTATGTGTTCAAATCGCACGGAGAACTATGATTACGCAATGTCGGATTTGAGTGACAACAAGATCTAATATTTGTGGGCATAGCTGATATTGGAATTAAAACAGCCAGGCTGAAGTGAGACTGGGCAGGCCACGTCGCACGAATGCGTCCGGAGAGGTGGGCGTAGATCATCACCCACTGGACGCCTGAAGGAGGATATCGCTGAGCAGTGGAACACTTCATAAGCTAAGCCAAATAATGTGGTTGTGTCCGCTACTGTTCGATTTCAGTTTCATCATGGTATCAAAGGAAAGTGAGCGTATTAACTTTGACTCAGACAAATGTGACGCAAAATGCGACGTTATTAAGATTAATCGTGTCAGTATTATGTTCTTATTTTAATTACTTCTTTTTCTTATAACTATATGTTGTTTTATATTTTGTTATTGTGTGTACTACTTTTTCTTTTTATAGAGATAATATCATGTTTATAAAAATGTATTACAAGTGTCTGCCTTATCAAACCGAGGCTTTATAGTTTGTAATTTTCAAGAAACGCCTTTACACACATTAGCGTTCTACCGTTACGTTTTCCCCACCCAGTGCGTCCTCCCTACTAATCTGAGACGTTTTACACAAATATCATCAATCAGCCGCATGACAGCACAATCGGAATCGGATTGTGAGCAACAAATTGAACTACGTCCCTATCCAGGCCTAGCAGCCCTGCAAAGCCGTATCAATGTGTGGGGTGCTGATATGGGAGGAGAGTTTTTGCTTAAGGAAGTTGATGACTAGAACCTGCAGGCCTGAGTCAGAGTAATAATTTAGATAAGACGAGTCACGTGACCCAAAGACTGGCTTTTTCTCTTTTAAGACATAGGTCACCTCCAGTCGTCAGCGTACAGAGGAAGTTGGCCACATATCATATGACTCTTTAGCTACGATCGAATATAAGAATGTATGTACTTAGTTATTTATTTAATTACTGTTCGAAAAACTAAAACCGTTCCCCACAAAGCCGGCTTAGCGGGCAACGAATCTCATGAAAAGTTACCACTACAATTTACACATTAGGTATTTCTAAAATGTTTCTTTTATTCCCCTTTAAACAGGTAAAAAAAAATTTCCTTTAGGTGAAGTCTACGTTAAAAGGTAGTCAATACCTACTTAGTTATTAATATGAATTCAAATATATTTAAATAGTCAATAATTTTCTATTATCACTTTTAAAATAATTGAAACTAACGAGTATAGATCTTAAGATTTGCCTGCAAACAAATTCTACGTAATCCTGAAACATCGATTTCTTATAATTTTTTCTAAATTTTTCAACATTTGTATAAATTATGATTTTGAAGGAAGCCGTGTCGCCACATAGTTGTCATATTGTCCTTTGTTTCACCTTTCTTTGGGAGCATTTGCTTAGACCAGCCTGCACTAAATACCTACAAAGGCACAGAACTTAACGCTATAAAATGATAATTAATTTCAATAAATTAATTATCATTTTATATAATCTCAATAGATTACAGATGAGACTGTGTTATTATTATAGTAACGTTCAATATCACTTAGTCTATGTTAGTATCTAATTAATAACAGAATCAGACCGAGTTCGCTTGTCTAACTCCACACAAGCGTTTTTCTCGGGCGGATCCTACCGCCATCCTAGTCTTAGCCTAGTCTATCTATCTTGTAGTCTGTATTTCCTGATATATATAACCATAATGGTCTTCATATCAAGACTGAACAAGTTACTCCTTGGTAAGCGTGCTCTATCTTCGACCACAAATGATCGCTTACCATCAGGTGAGATGGATTAAGAAATGTATTGAGGGCAAAATAATGTTAGGACTGTTACGCAACCTGCGAAGCAGATTACTACTCTAGTTACACTGCGTCAAAGCTGTAAGTGCGGACATTGGCGAAAATTGCCGATCTTAAACACACCCTTTGCATAACTGTAGCTGAACTAATGCTATTAGGGGGAGCGGAAGGGTCTGGCAGGTTCTAACTAAAACCATATTTATATCTAATCTTATAGCCAATTACGAATTTAAAATTTATTCACTGTAAGTAACAAACATGTGAGTATTAGGGAATAATAAACATTAATAATAAAGTGTCGGTGAGTGTGTGTGTAAGTCAAGAGTGAATAGGTTACTTCTCGATTACCGTATTTCACCTTCAACTACAACATCGCTAATCATCAAGTGAGATGGTGATCAGACGTAAGCGTATCAAAAACAAAACAAATACGAAACAATAAAATAATACACATGATAAATATCACATTTCAAGTTCTAATGATACTTTTTAGGCTTCCGTAGCCGAATGGTTAAAAACGGAACCCTTATAGTTTCGTCATGTCTGTCCGTCCGTCCGTATGTCACAGCCATTTTATTCCGAAATTATTAGGTCTATACACATGAAACTTGGTAGGTAGATGTATTCGTTAACCACTATCCGATTTTAAGAAAAAAAAAATATTTAAAATTATGGGGGGCTCCCCATACATGGAACTGAAACTGAAAATATATATTTTTGTCATGAAACCTATGCATGTATGGTATCTATAGAACGATCTTTAAAAATGAAATTGAGGTTTCTAAAACAACTTTTTCATAAAGTAAATCGTTTAGAAGATATAATACGCTTCCAACCCAACTAGCACAAATGGGCTACATTAGAGCTTTGGAGCTTATCCGATTATTACTTATGGTAATAGACGTAAGCGCTAGAGCGTCTACTGCAGACTTAAAGCAGCCGCGTTAGCGCTATTTGGGCGCCATTTTATGCAACCTAAAGTTCCATTTAACCTGCACAACGGTTGCATAAAGGTTCCTTAATAGCTATAACGATTTATTAACGCTATACTAAAGCTCTCGTAGCGCTACTTTTGAATGATTATGAACTACTTTGAACGAATGAATTGATTATAGTTCTTTATTGTATATCTTCAGTTGACATTGTTTGTAATATTTTGGTAAAGTGTTTTCGTCGCCATCATGAAAATAAAACATAAAGAAGTAAATGTTTGTATTCTGTATTAGCAAGATATATAAAGATACTTAAAACGCTGTCCAGTTTACTGTAGATATATAAGATAATTTTCGAGTAATTTTAACGCGCTTTTATGATATTTAAAAAATTAACAAAAGATATGTGATATTTTTTATTTGTTATACAGAATAAATTTTATTTCCGTATTTTTACGTGTCGATAACTTACTATTCGCAAGTGGCCGATTGTTTACCGGTACATTTAATGCACATTTAACTGAAAAACCAATGTATATCAACTCAATTTTGCAAGTGAATTATAAGTTTTCTTAAAAAATCATGGCGTCATTGTACTGTAGTCATAACCTGCAGTTTGAGCTCTAATAACTCCCTTTTGAGAATCATAGTGCTAATTTTCACCCTTCTAACGCTTCCAGTGATTTTTGTTCCCCTAGTGCAACTCACAGCTACAAAAAGCTCCTATTTTCCTGTTTTTGAGGTTATAAGATTAATTATTTGTATCCTTAAGTGTATTGTAAGGTGTACAATAAAGTATATAATAAATAAATAAGATCTAGTTACGTACTTATTCGTTTAGCATCCATTTTATTAAATGTTTTATAATAGTTACAAAAGTGGCTGTAAAATGGCGAATGGATTGAGCCTGCAAGGAATGACTATTGCTACTAAAGGCCTTAGTTACACTGATGATTTTTTTGTAACTATAGTATGCATAAGAGTTTCTATTATTTCTATAATGAAACTTATAGTAGTATAATAGTGGTTACTATAACTATAACCTATACAAGTTACAATGGAAACTACTATGCAGCTGTGAGTGGCAGAATGACCTTCGTAACTCTCATATAAAGGTGTAAGTGGTAAATGAGTTCTACCGTGGACTACTGTGAAGGCTAGGGTAGTATTTGATTCAGCTTATAGCACCTTAAGTAACTTTTATAACTATAGACGTTTACGGATGCAGATATGCAACTCTGAACTGCTTTTTGAACCCTTAAAGCGCTATTTTACAGCCCAAAGTAACAAAATAGGCTGATATTGCCACTAATGTGCTCGTTGGGAAAGTGGTAAAATGTGTGCGTCCCCCTCTAACTTCTATAATAATGGAGGGAAAAATCTAAAAAAAACATATGCTGTAGATCTTAAAGTAAACTTTCAACGAAAATTAGTTTGAATAAAATCGGGTGAGCAGTTTTTAAAGATATAGCATATTTTCTAAAACCGGAAATATAACTTTGTAATTCATACAAATACTATGATAAACAGAGTTATTTGGCGTAGTTACTACGGAACCCTTCATGAGTGAGTCTGTCTCGCACTTAGCCAATTTTTTATGGATGAGCCCGCTCTTAACCTCAGTCATGGCTGATGGTAAGCGATAGATGAGGTCTACGGTGGAACGAGCGAGCCCAGAAGACGCCTGTTCTCTCTTGCTTTACTAAAGACTGTCAGGTCATATATGGTAGTAGTAGAACACAAAAGCTGGCAGAGAAGTCCACACTTTTGCTGTGCCTATAATAAATGTAGAGGAGAAGCGCTTAGTACGACAAGACTGTATAAGACATAATGTGGATGATTAATGATTAGTCAGCGACTGCGTTGAAGAATATACATAAGTGTATATTCTTCAACGCAGTCACTGAATAATTAAATCCCTTCAAAAGAACTATTTTCATCATCATCATCATCATCATTTATTTACTCATCGAGAGAACCTGCGAACGAGCATGAATGAGCATGTCCAATTTGTAGTATTATAATAATACGTGTTATTTTTTATTAAACTGTGAATTTGGTTTAACAAAGTCTTACAGCATCACCGATATAATTATTATTTCAGCACAAACCTGTATGGTCACAGTCTGAATACAGTTTCCACATAACAATCAGACAGAACATTCACAAATCTTGGATGGCATTTAATAATATCTGGTAGCGAAGGAAACTCGCGCTAACTACGTCTCTAGTTTACCTGCACGTTTAATATCTCTACTAGTGTTGTACCTACAACGTGGAATAACCACGAGACTCGTCATATTTCTTTAAAATAAACTAATAGTTTAAAAAAAACATCCTTTTAAGACGAATGTTCCATCAGCCATCTTAAAGTCCTGTTACCAGCCCAGCTAAATGGTACCATAATAATCAAATGTCCACGTCATCAGGAGAAAAGGACAGGATTTTTTGAAGATCTAATGAGCTAAACTCGATCTGTTTACTAGTAGGCAGTCCAAGGTTCCATCAGCCACCTTTCAATTCCATCACCAGACCAGCTCGATGGTACCATAACATTGTAGTGTCATCTAATCTACATTTTATTGCCAAGTTTCATGAAAGTACAGCAATTAGAAGTGCGTGTAATTCAGATTCTTAGATTTTGTTACATAGTTTGTTACAGCTCGACCTAATGAAAGCGTTTTAAAAATATGTTACCCCACTCTAGAAATTCCTCTTGTATCGTTCGTGTATTTACAAACGTTTAAATTGACTTGCATTAATAGTCATTAATGTACATTATAATGTAGATAATAATGATACTCGTGCAAGCAAATCTTCTAGGTTAGGCAACGTATAATGCAGTTGATCAATTTATTTTTTGGTGAGCAATTTATTTAGTTTTGTAGGCATCAAAGGCCCATAGAAAATACAATACACCAATAACACATTTTACTATACAATAATACATACTTGATAATTGTCTGGGTGAGGTTATTACCGGCAGGCTACAAAATCTGACACCAGTTGCCAAGAGGTACGACGTTAACCAGTTAATGGGTTGTTAAATTACGATAAAGGGTCGCACAATGTAAGATGCTGGTAGTTATCACCATAATTAGGTTTAGGCTGGGCAGTATGAATATTTTAAATATATTTTGGCATGATTTTAAATATCAGTTAGGCCAAGAAAAACTATAAATAAAATCTGGCAAAAACGTTTTATTTCAGGTACCAATCAAGTTAAACAGAGGGAGGCTTTTTCAGTCATCTTTCCCATCGATGAGGTTAGATACATCGCATCTTTCTAAATATTAGAAGGTCGTCCAATAACTTTTCGATAGAGGGATCCATTTGCCAGATCATCATTAATTGTCAACGATAGGCCTCATGTCTTTTGTGCCATATTTCCGTGAGATCCGCGAGTCTAAGCCAGGTTTTACCCAAATATCAAGCTTGTTTTTTTGTCATGTATGTATGTTATTTTCTGAGTCTGTGTTTCTTGAACGCTATAACCTGGGAGTCTTTGAGTCAAGAGTGAATAGGTTACTTCTAGGCAAGCGTGTTCCATCTTCGACCACATCATCACTTAAGTACCATCAGGTGAGATGGTGCTCAAACGCGAACCTATCCTGAATAAAAAAAAAAGTAGTCGTGGCTAAATAATAAAAACCGCACGGGATGATCTTCAAAGTTAAGGAATGCTTGCCGAGGTTGGTCTGTGACCGTCTTTGCATATACAGTCTCATATAATTGTGAGGGTCTGAATTCATAGTTACTGTAAAAAAGCTCCAAGCTGCCTCTGTAGCAAAGGTGAGACGGTACTTCACACCCGAACAGTTGCTCAATCTCTATCAAGCCCAGGTTCGGTCGTGTATGGAGTACTGCTCTCATCTTTGGGATGGATCTGCGAAATACCAACTGGACGCGCTTGAGTCTATCGAAAAGCGGGCCAAGAGACTCATTGGCAACGATGCACTGGTCGAGTCAAAGCTCCAGAGCCTTGAACATCGACGACGAGTTGCAAGTCTATCGGTTTTCTATCGGTTACATTTCGGGGAGTGTGCGATGGAATTGCACAATCGAATTCCACCAAGCCCGTTCCATCATCGGACTACGAGACAAACGGCGAAGCGCCATCGTTACATGGTGGACATCCCACCCATACGCACAAAACGTTTTGGGAATACCTTCATTGTGCGTACGGCTAAGGAGTGGAATTCCCTGCCGGAGTCTGTGTTTCCAGATAGCTATAACCTAGGAGTCTTTAAGTCAAGAGTGAATAGGTTACTTTTAGGTAAGCGTGCTCCATCTTCGACCACATCATCACTTACCATCAGGTGAGATGGTGGTCAAACCGCAAACCTATTTTTAATGAAAAAAAAAAATGCATTTTTATTTTTTTTATTTTACTTTTTGGTATTTACACCAACGTATTTTTTTTTATTATTAAAATTCTGCATTATTAAAATAGGCTTAAAATTATTATATTTTACTCGCCAAACTTCGCAGTTTGTTGGTGAGAATCGCTCGTAACTTACATTAAACAAAATAGGTAGATAAACTTACTAACTACTTATTTACTACTCATATATATGTTTACATGACATAATCATGCATTCTACAGGTAGGTATTAACAACATTACAACAAACATTCTATTTTATTACACATATGATATCTAGGCTAAGAAAACCATCCCTCGACAACGATAGACCGGTGCCAAATGTGCAATAGACAGCGACTTCCAGACCAGACTGGTCAGCGGGTGCTGATCACTCTAGCACTAAATCCACTGCCCATCACAGCCTGACGTAGCGCGCTGTCTATCACACACTTGACTGCGTTTATTTTTTTGTAAACGCATTTCACACCAAACAAAACTGAGCGTTGGAATGGTTGGAATATTGGGTACATTCCAATGTGTGTGCTTATTTCCTCAAAAGGGCACCACAGACCAATACGAATTGTACGGACTTTAAAAGAGACGTTGACCTCTGAGTTTGTTTAGGTGTTTCTTCTCAGAGTAGTCATTTAGAAACCACTGGCCTCATCTAACACGCAAAAAAAATGACGTGTAAAAGTATTATTTATAACCGATTTACAAAACAAATATTTGATTTCATTTCCAATAATCTCAGACAACATTTCCCCGCACTAGCGCTCCACAAGATAGTGTTGCGCTGGCATATTTCTCCCGAATGTGTAAACTTGTCCCGTGCTCGAATAGTTACGCACTTTACACAATGAAGGTGATCCTGTTCTGAGATTAATTAATTCAGAGCTGTGCTCGAGATAAATAGACGATGGTTAGGCCGTATTCATAGTTGGGGTCAGCTTGTTCTTGGTCTAACTGATTTACTACTATGATAAACACAGTTTGATTAATTATGACTACACATACGAATAGTGAATTATTTAATTACTATGAATAGTGTGGGTTATATGTTTACCTATAAGTCTTAAGAATATTAACGTATCTTATCATGTAATGGTTTTGTCACTATTAAACAAATTAATTACTGGTAGAGTAGGAATATTATCAATATTATTAATTAATATTATATTATTATATTATATTATTATCCTAGTATTTGCAATATTGCAGTAAAATACATATATGTAATAGAATACTTATTTTTATATAGAAAACCATATAAAAGATATCGATAAGAAAACATTATAAAGGCTTGCCAATGTGCGGCCTTATTGCCATGAGGAATCTCTTAAAGTACATTTTAGGTGGATTTAAAAGAGATAAGTGGACACAGTACTGCAGGTTGTCTTTGTAATACTATATACAATAAATATAAAATGATAGTCATAAAACGAATGCAAAATAAACGCCATTTTATCTTGATTTTATAAACGGACAATGATTACGCACCGTGCTGAAATGTAATGCCAAAACTGTTTTTTGCTTAATTAAGTAAGTAGGTAAACGATTAACATCAGTATTCTCGTGAGTAGTTGAGTCTTACGTTTTTACAGCCACCTTCAATAATGAAAAAACACTTTTTTTCTTTAAAAACGACTTTTTAGAGGAAAAATAAAAACATTTGCAAGAAAATGTGTGCTACAACTATAAAATATATAATGTAGTTACGAGTATGTTCTAGGGAAAGTAATAAAGGCAGTTGTGATGGGGTTGTTTGTACATAAAGTCACTTAATAGTTTACATTACATCACCAACTTATGTTGTCACTCCATAAAAGGCCTTTAGTGACTTGATACCATGCTATAGTTGCGTGTAAATGAGTTGGCTCATATTTTTAACGACCCAAATAAGGAAACTGTAAACTGAACTCGTCTCAAACAGCGCTCAACTTAGCTACATGAATAAAGTGCCCAAAACGAAATACAACGTAAGAACCAGAAAGATAAACTGAAAGTCTATAGATCATGAATGAATTTTATGTTGTCATTATCATGTATTTTTAATTAATAGAAAAATATCCTTTATTATATAAAGCTATGCTAAAAAAATATCACAGAACGCACGTCTAGCAACTTAAGTTGTACTGAACAGCACCCCGTGACACCAAATTTTCAGCGATCATTTACGTGTTTGTGACGGCAGAGGAAGCGGGGGTAAAAACAAACATATAACTGTGTTCATTCTTTACAATTTAACTAACTTGATAATTATTTAATTTAAAAAATAAAGTGTTCGTATAACGAATTTAAGGTAAAAGTAAATTTAAAAAAAATCGACAATTTGTTCAAGTATGGTGTTTCAACATCATGGTCGATAAAAAAAGAATAGAGCTTTTTTATTGATAATAGGTTCGCGTTTGACCACCATCTCACCTGATGGTAAGTGATGATGTGGTCGAAGATGGAGCACGCTTACCTAAAAGTAACCTATTCACTCTTGACTTAAAGACCCCTAGGTTATAGCTAACTGTTTTATTTTATTTTATTAATTGTTCATAGTTAACATGTCGTGCTGTTATTTAGCTGAATATATTTATAATACGAGTATTGTTTTTTATCACTATTGTATTGTTTCAACCAAAACACCGGAGATGAATTACCATAACCATCGTTCCAGGACATTGCGTGGATATGGACGGCCGCAAAAACAAAGCCGCAGACTTTCCGGTAAGCGGCCATTTTTTTCTAAAGATATAAACAAAATCTCTGGCCTATGAATAAGGCCCCAAGATGCGTTCGTTTATACGAGCTTAAGTAAATTTTCAGTAGAACAGGCCCTTCGGCTTAGCGAGAGGTGAAACGGCCTGCGAATATAGCAGTTTTGGGTTCCGTTTTATATCTTCACGCTTCTTATCTGTGGTGTACACTGAATATTGTGGGTTGCACAACTTGGTAAATGAGTAGGTACTTCTTTTGTATTATTTATTTATTTTCGTTTTTTTAGGATCATGAGTCCTTTTTTTTCTTGGTGGGAAAATCATTAAATCTCCTCCCGCTGCAGGTGGAGCGGAAGGGAGTGTCAGACTTCTACTGACTAAAAACCCACCCTGTTCCTTCAGCTGCCCTTGCTGTCTGGGGCCGCGGTATCTCGTTAGAACATTCCCGAAACCCTGTGAGGCAAAAGCCCTATGGGGCCCCGTCAATGATGCTGACTGGTCTATGAGCCGTGCGCGGAACACGAGGCGCCACCGACTCAGGCCTGGTTCTTACCGGAGGAGTGAGCTACTCCTGCTCGCCGTCCGCAGGCCCGCGTCTACGGTGCACGGCGGCCGGAGATCAGCTCGCGATCCCCGACGCCCGTCGACGGGCGTCTACCGCGATGGCTGGGGCGTGAGAAAGAAAGTTGCCTCTCCCTCACGCGTTCACTCTCTCCTTCATCATTAGGGACCTGCGCTTTACGTTTGTCGAGGTCAATCTATGGATAACCATCTCAAGATTCATCCGTGTCGTTGATACATCTTTGACAGTCGATAAGGGTAGGGCTGCCATCCGTCCGGGTTTTCCCGGATTTGTCCTAGGTTGGAGAGCATCCGGGGGCGTCCGGGAGCATTTTCCCGATAAGCGTCCAGGTAAAACCCGAACACACATCCGTCTTACGCGTACCAAAAAGCATGATCTCTATTATTATATTCCTATGGCATTTCATCTCATTGTTTATGTTACATTGATTAAATGAAAAGGAAGAGACTGGTATTAAAAAAGCTCTACAGTGTTATCATTTTATCAGTAAATAAAAACCATAATTAAACATCGTTGTTTTTTAGTTTCAAGTTCAAAAATGTATGTTTGTACGGTGTCCGGGGAAAACCTGTGATTTTACCCCAATTTCCGGGGTTTATAAGGGCACTGATTTAAAGAGGCAGTTGTAAATAGCGGTTTTGGTTAGTTAAAAATTATAAATGGCACGTTTAATAACTAGTTCAGCAGTTAAAACTAAGCAGTAAAGTAAACAAAAATGAGTAATAAAAAGTAATGAAATGGATCAGTGAATATATAATTGAGCAGGAAAATAATTAAATGGGCGGTAAAAATTATTGAACGAGCGGTTACGTGTGGGCAGTAATAAACCGGAATTTGTAGGTAAGAAATCTCATTCTAACCTCACCTAACCCAAATGATTCACCAACAATAGAAGGGATCTGGCGCAGGTCTATATGAGGCCATCATTTTTACCGCTCATTCAGTTATTGGACTGCTCAATTATTTTTAGAATTGACATTGTATCATAAAATAACCGACTAATTGTTTTTTTTTATTACTGTCCATGTTTTACTGTCGCAATAATTAAACAACCGCCATTAAATATAATAACTGCTCAATATGTTTTTCACCTGATCATAATAACATCTCGAATATTTAAAGAACAGTTCAAAAAATTAGCCCCCGTTTATAAGTCTGTCTGGGGCCGGCAAATTTGGTGATGGCAGCCCTAGATAAAGGTAGTGAGAAGCCAGAAAGTCTGACAAGCAAGTATCATGTTACTCAGCTACTGGATTATGAAGGACAGATAGGCATTAGCTCTATATGAAACACTAATACTCAGCTGCATCGGGTTGGAAACCGACCCGAATATAGTTGGAAAAAGGCTAATCAGAGGATGATTTTTTTAAGCTATTGCATAGCTTTTATCGCGGGCTTTGAGCGCGGCGACCGAATCAAGAAATTCCGTAACGAAAGTAAACCTAACACTACCTCCGACCGGCACAGCGGTGCGGCCTTGAAAGCCGTGCATCGGCTCACGTCGTTTCAGTTCGGCAGACTTCGGCGAGGTGTTTGTGTGCGTGCGACTAGACGTATGCGTGTAGACTATAACTACATAAGTTGATAAAAAATGCTATGCAACAGCTTTACCGCGGCAGTCCCCGAGTGCCACACTCATTGTTTTTATAACGAATGAGCCCGGTCTTAACCCCGATCACACCTGATGGTAAGTGTAAGATGAGGTCTACGATCGAACGAGCGAGCCAAAAAATACCTATTCTTGCTTTAAAGGCTAACTGGTCATATGAGGCAGGGAACACAGAAGCCCGCAGAGAGTTCCACACATTGGCTGTGCGCACAATAAATGTTACAGCGCTTAGTACGAGAAGACGGTATATCGACCAAGTGTGGATAGTATCCTGCGGTATGTCTAGTAGACCGGTAGTAAAAGAGGGATGAAGGGATTAGGTCGTGGAGCTCCTGCGCACACTCTCCGAAGTACAATCTGTAGAACATAGACAGGCAAGCACCGTTTCGCCGGTGAGCCAGGCTGTGAAGCTTGCCTGCCAGAACCTCGTCACCTATGAGCCTTTTAGCTCTGCGTTCGATCGAGTCAAGTGCATTTAGCTGGTATTTTGCTGAGCCATCCCACAAGTGACTGCAGTACTCCATGGAAATGAACGGACTTATGCTTTATATAAATTCAAAAGCTGTCCAGGTATGAAGAGAAGTAAGATTAAAGACTTACACTACAATTCAGTCATTAATGATCAATGATGTTGTTTATTATTGTACGTTACATTATAATCAGCCTATAATAACGTACCCACTGCTAGGACATAAGTCTCTTCACTATTTATTTATTTAAACTTTATGTACAATAGTGTTACATAGGCGGACTTAATGCAACAAGTCATTCTCTCCCAGTCAACCTTTGGGTTAAAAAGACCACAATGTGGCAGGTGTACAAGTAAAATAAATGTCATTATCGAAAGAATATTGTATGTATATATAATAATAATAATAGAATACATATATATGCTAAAATAATAGACTAATAAATACGGTGCTTCATAATAATCTTTCTGACTAAGGGAACTCACAATAATTATAATTATTCCGAAAACCAAACTAAGAATGACAGGCTTTTAAGTAGTGGTTTCTCATTTTAAAAGAAAGAGAATTTAGACTCGGCCTTCTTGATGTCAAGGGGTAGCATGTTCCAGAGTTTAATGGTAGAAATAGCTTGGATTTGTCCTAGTTTGGAGAGAGAGAAAAGCCCCACGGATACCCCCGTATCCGGGGGGGGGAGGGGGGGCACTGTCATTATTATTTTCCTATGGTATTTTATCTCAAAGAAAGGCACTATTTTTTATGTTCAGAATGTTTATAATGTTGTCAGTAAATAAAAACCATAATAAAATGTCCTTATTTTTATTTTCAACTTCACTAATAGTTATATATTTTTGTATGGTGCCCGGGGAAAAACACGATTGTACCCAAATGTCCGGAATATCCATATACCAGTGACGGGGCTCCATAAGGCCATTGCCCGCAGGTGTTGCGGAAATATTCTAACAAGATAACGCGGCCCCGGAACTTAAGGGCAGCTGAAGGAAAGGATTTTCCCAACCATAAAAAAAGGACATATTTACCGGTTTTCTCACGACGCATATGGTTTCCTTCACCACTATCCGTTTACAATATCCGATTGTTTAATAACGCAAACAAGACAAACGTACAAAAATTCATTTTTATTTATAAAGATACTCGTATGTAATAAATCTCATCAAAAGTGCCTTTTCGTATTTATTGTAATTATGTCGTCAATGTTCCTTGAGTCTATGATCACTGGAGATGAATTTTGTACCAGAATTGCGTTATCTATAAGTACTAATATTCGAAAGTACTGGGTGAATTTGGATTAAATTTGGTACAGAAGTAGCTTGAAGCTTGAAGAAGGTGCTACTTTATACGCGACTTCAAAAAGGGAGGTATATATTTTTTTTATGATGACCTAACGCGACTGCTAATATTACATAACAAGAAGGAGGCCGAACGCGAGAGGGAGAGACAACTCTCTTCCTCACGCCCCAGCCGCCGCGGAAGACGCCCCGGGCGTCGGGGATCGCGAGCCGAGCTCCGGTCACCGTAGGAGCGGGCTTGCGGACGGCGAGCAAGGGTAAGTCACCCGGTAAAGACGCCCGGGTCAGCGGCGCGTCGTAATCCACGCGCGTCTCAAAGAGCTGTCAGCATTAGTGACGGGGCCCCATAAGGCCATTGCCTGCCGGGGTTGCGGTAATGTTCTAATGAGATACCGCGGCCCCGGAACTTAAGGGCTGCTGGGTGGGTTTTTAGTCAGTTCAAGTCTGACACACCCTTCCGCTTCACCCAGAATGGGAGAAGTCATTCGATGATTTACCCAACCAGAAAAAAAATGTATTACATAACAAAGCGTGATGAGTTATTTGTTTTACTATTTTGATCTCTCACTGACATTACTAATATATATAACTTTTTACCATTAACTTTTGTTTATCTTTTATTATGTGCGAGGCACAAATAACATTTATCTTCCTTTCTTTACTTTGTTGATCTCCGCAGTACTTAAAGCTATATGTGCACAAATATCGCACGCGTATTACTGCAATAAAGAAGAGTGCACACAGTTAACGCGACTGTTTGAACTATGAAATTGAGCCGGGTACTTACTGTTTGCGCGGTGACGGCGGTATAGTGTGTATCCAGCTTTGTCATGTGGGAGAAAGATGTAGATTGTTTCTGGATACGGCTTTGTAGAGTAACTTATTATCCATAGCAATCAAAACACCACAAAACAGGCGATCAAGAACGCCCTGCTAAAAAAATTGCTGAGACAAGATACATCAATTCCATTGATTACAATGACGACACATGAGATCGCCGTTCTTATCGCATACGTTCTTTTTAATGTTTTGCATTGCTTACTCATAAGTTTATTTTTAACTTTACATAATAACACACATAAAAATATCATAATTATGTATTCTTTAAATTTTGTACTTGGCTGACATGACAGTACAAAGTAAATATGACCTAGTTTTCATGTTATACATTAGACATAATTTTATAATTTAGCTGTGTATAGTTCATAAGTTATATACTAGGTATTTGTTTAAGAAATTTTAGATAATATTTATGTCAGCACTAGAGTGATTTACCTGAGATACAGGTTTATTTTAAGCTAGTTCAGGTAGAATATATTTATTATATACCTTTAGTTCTAAGGCCCTAATATAAATACTTTGTACATCAATTATTTCAATAAACAAACGATTTACTTACTAGCAATTTTGTTCGCTTTATAGCAATTTCATTCCCCGGGATAAAACTGGCTTACATATTTTTGGATGTATGAGCTATATTACTGTAATGTTTCATCTAAATACGCTTAGCACTTTTAGCGTGAAGGGTGAAAAACATACATCCATCCTTACAAACTTTCACTATAACCCAGTATCTGGGTAACACGTTGGCAAGACAGGTGTCAGACTTTATGATTTCTGACTACCAGTAACGACGAACGTGTTGACGTGCTTTCCAGGCACGAAGGATTCTCCATAATGTCAAAATGATTACCCATCCACGAGCTGACCTTAGCAATCGTTACTTACCTTTAAGATCAACCCGTGCGGCTATGATTAGTCACGAGCTCCTTAATTTGCGTTCCGACTATCCAAGCACTTTTTCAATTCAAAATAACCTTTTCTTAAAGTAGATTCTTTGATTTAATTGTAATTTTTAATTATTTTTTTATATTTTGTGTGGATGTTTAAGATAATTTATAATGTAATGTATCTGTCTTTAATGTATGTGTCTATATGGGACTTTTGAATCCTGAATTAAATGTATTTTTATTTTTTGTTATTATATTAGTAAATGAGAAGTTTGCGCGCTTTGACAATGCTTTCCTCTCTACTCTACTCTCCCAGCCCACCATCCAATAATCTTCTCTTACTCTGTCCTTCTCATACTTCTGACTTTGTTCATTCTTCTTTTCATATCCAGTCGATTCTCCTCTGGAATGCGCTTCCTCTTGAGAACAGGACAGCTGACAATCACTACGCATTTAAAAAGAAATTGCGGATCCACTTTCTTCACCAATAAGCAGAATTTCCATATATAATTTTCATTTTCTTCTCAAGTATATATGTATGTATATGTATTTATATAAGTATTTATTCATGTATTTTAATTATGTAGCTTTCTATTTTATGATATAAGATTTTTTGTGTTATCACTATTATTATATTATTTTTTCCAATATAATTTTCACGTACATATTGCACCATCCAATCTATCTCTTCACCACTCATGGTTGACTGCAAGAGAATGCCTACGGCATTAAGTCCGCCTTTGTACCTATGTGCATAAAGTGTAAATAAATAAATAAATAAATATTCTTTGAAAATTTCTCACTCAGTAACAAATAACATTAGAAACATAAGCTTCACTGGTTTCAATAAATAACGGTGCAAACAAGATTAAACTTCCATTTTACAAGTGCACCGCCCACTCTTAGTATTACTTCGGTCAGAGATACTAGTTATTAAGTACATACTAATAAGTTTTTGAATTTAAGTTTGTTGCACTTTATGTTTATGGTAGCCACGCTGCTAGCGACAGAAACTAACTAAACTAAACTCTATGTTGATTATTTTAGAAAAGCCAATGACCTTAGGAAAATGAACGACAAAACATATACAACTTTTGAAAAACAATTGGCCAAACAATGTAACTCTCTTTCTGTGGTCGGTTAGTTACCACTTCAGGTCTTAACGGCAGAATAGATTCAAATTGCAACAGGACATAGGATTGTTTTTATGCAAAGTAATCTGCTGGAAGAAACTAGAAACTGCTGAAATTCTTCTTCAGATAAAAATATAATTATGTTCATAATTATTTATCGAAATGTTGTCCCAAAAGCTAATGTAGATAGATAAATGGAATATACTTAACAATATTGGAAAAAGAATTGGTTACAATGGCGGTCTTATCGCTGAGAGTGATATCTTTCAGACAACCTTTGGAAGGACTTTACGAGCTTTAATTAAAATGGGGAGGGCTATATTAGTGTACTACTTCACAAATACTATAAAAAAATCTATATATATAAATATAAATATAATATATGCTGTTAGGACTGCCCCGCTACTGTAGTGCGTCTGAGATGTTTGCGCAGTACCAAACCGATGGGTTTCAAGCCCTATTACGCAAAAAAACGGCATCTCTCGTGACCAGGTTGCGGGTCAGTAATAACAGCATTCTGAAAACTGTTGCGGAGAATTTTTACTCCCCTGTTTTGAGACATTTTGTATGGGTGATGAACAACTAAATACTTGCCTGTTCATCCCTCATGCAAGATGTACTCGACTTATTAATTATTTCATTATATTATTATTATTATTTGTACTTGTAATTGATTTTTCATACTAACATTAGATTTAAGCGTGTATATTTACTAACATCATGGATTTATGTTGTCCGAATGCAATAAATAAATTAAATTAAATTAAATAAGTTCATAAAATATATAATGTGTTCTTTAACATCGTGTGGTTTTAAAACAGGAATAATCATAAGTAAAATGTAATCTTAAAATATTTAGGCATTACAACTCATTTACAAATACAACCAAGATGCTAAAAAATAACTTCCTGTTATTGTTAAAAATAAATTTTAAAAATCGTAACCTATTCACAAGATCTTTACCCTGAACTTGATGGACAAGCTTCCTGGCGCCATTTTCATACTTTTACCACGCCTGATGGTAAGCGTTAGATGAGGTCTACGATGGAACGAGCGAGACCAGAAGATGCCTTGAAAGCTGAGCTGAGAAAAAATCTTAAAAGCTTTAAAGGCTGACGGGTCATATGTGGTAGGGAAAACAGAAATATAATTAAATTTGTTTATCGTATCCTTATAATTAATTTTCCTAGTTAAGTAAGTTTTAATTATTGTAAGTTGTATTTATACACACTGTGTCTATCATCTCTTATTCAACTCTGCTGTCGCAAGTCTACTAAAAAATGATCTTACGAAATAAGCAGCACCTTTGTGCTTTTTGTCTGTATCTGTTTGTTTTTCTAAGTGTCATGTGTGTATATAAATAAATAAACTTATCCAGCACCTTTAAGTCTTCGTCTACCTTCACTTACCATTAATTATATCCGCAAGACTCGTCTGGCTAAACAAATGTTCGAAATAACTCAGTGCATTCACCTCCACGTTAGTTAAACGAAAACTTACTGAGCTGCTGCATTAATATGTATAATTTTAAGTGGAAAAGTCGAAGGAGTGTTTTATGTTGGGTACTTTAATCATATAGTGGTTAATTCAATATTTATACAATATAGTGAAGTCACGTGCGCAAAGAAGCGAATATGCAAGAAATATTTTTTATGTCTTATATAAAAATACTTTATTATATAATCTTATACCGAGTCATTCCACCCAATTTCTTTGGTAAGTCGTTCGCAACACAAGCAGTACGACTGTGGAACACTCTTCCCGTGTCAGTAAGACAAGCACAAACCCTTCCTTCTTTCAAACACATGGTAAAAGATCTCTATCTCTCTCTTTAATTTATTTACTATTTTTTATATATCTCAGCTTTGTTTTTTTATGTATATACAGGGTTTTTCAACAAGAACTTTGTTTTCTAAAACAAAATAAAACAAAGAATTTAGAGGAAAATGAAAAAATAATTATTGTATTAGGTACAAAGAGTAAAGTTTGGCAATTATGAATGAAAAATGATATCTGGGAAATGTTCACCACGACCACGCTGACAGATGTTGATTCTTTCATCAAAATTTTTAATCACTTTTTGGCAATTTGGAGGGTCTATTTCGTTAATGACATCATGGATTTTGAGTTTTAAGGCTGCAATCGACTCGATTGGCTCCGTATAGACTCTGTCTTTAACATAGCCCCACAAAAAATAATCCAGTGGTGTTAAATCACACGATCTGGCTGGCCACTTAACAGCTGAATTTCGCGAAATTATGCGATCGGGAAATTTGGTTTGCAATAAATTGATCGTTTCATTGGCATATTATTGATGACATGGATATCACTGAAATATGGTTTCAACAGGACGGTGCCACATGTCACACAGCCAGCCAGCTAATTATCCCAAAAAAGGTAACAAAGTTGATCAAGTGCAAAACATAGGTAAGTTAAAAACCAGCTCTATAAATCCATCAGTTATGGGATCGATAAGCAACGATATATAGGCTCGCCACTTCCAAAAAACAAACGGAGAAAATATCATTATAGTCCAATTCATAGGAGGAAAGACTGCCCTCGCCTTGCGTTACCAAATCGAACAACACAAACTTTGCGCCAATCTTAATTAACATCTATTGACAAAGGGTAAAAATATGTGTCTATATGTTATATAGAAACTAGGGCAAATAGGGGTTGTGCCTATAGAGTGAAAACTTACTGACTTTTAAGATACAGATGCTGCTTAGTTTGAGAGTCAGCAAATCCATGTTAGTCAAACTCAAACTCAAAATGTTTTTATTTCACATAGGCCCACAAGAGCACTAAAAAAATTGGTCAAGTGCGAGTCAGACTCTGGGCGAGTCTGACTCGCACTTGACCAATTTTTTCGTAGGATTCCGGATTCCGTAGTAACTACGCCAAATAACTTTGTTTTTATAGTGTTTGTATGAATTACAAAGTAATATTTGCGGTTTTAGAAAATATGCTTTATCTCAAAATATATTTATTTTGGATTTTTTACTCCATTATTATAGAAGTTAGAGGGGAGGGACACTTTTTCCAATTTGGAAGCGTATATCTTTGAAACGATTGACTTTATGAAAAAGTGGTTTTAGAATCCTCAATATCATTTTTCACAAAGACCTGTCTATTGACACCACACACGCATATCTTTCATGAAAAAAAAAATATTTTCAGTTTCATTTCCATGTATGGAGAGCCCCACTTAATTTTATTTTTCTTAAAATCGGAAAGCGTTTAACAGGATTCATCTATCTACCAAGTTTCACATATTATATAGTCCTAATAGTTTCGGAATAAAATGGCTGTGACATACGGACGGACGGACAGACAGACAGACATGACGAAACTGTAAGGGTTCCGTTTTTTGCCATTTGGCTATGGAACCCTAAAAACGTCAGAAGTTAGTGCACGGCTCGAAATTTATCGTTTTCAGTTCAGTTTAGTATTTATTGATATATTAAAAATGCCCAGTGTATTAAATATATAACTTTCCTACCTATACTAAAACTATAAAGCGGAAACATTTGTTTGTTTGAACGCGCTAATCTTCGAAAGTGCTGGGTGGATTTGGATGAAATTTGGTATAAAAGTGGCTTCAAGCTTGAGGAAGGTTATTTTTTTATTTTTATTTGTTCACTGTATTTATATTCACCAACTTGGCTAATTTTTATCCGACTGCAAAAAAGAAGGTTTATATTTTTATCGTGATAAAGTCTACAGGAGCGAAGAACCGCGCGACTGGTATGCGGCTATGTTTCAAATTGATTATTGTAAATAAATGAAGAATCTATGCAAGTAGGTATCTACCAACTGATCTGATCTCTACCAACAGATGAACTGATAAAAAAATATTTTATCAGCTATTTAAGCTCAACTAAACTATAAACCAAAATAAAGCATAAATGATCATCACATCTGCAGACTTCGTAACATTTAGGGCGTTCAATTTAAACATTTTTATTTTTGTATGAAAATCTGGTGAACTAAAGTATGACGAATTTTTAAAAGTCATAGAACAAAAGTTATTGAGTATGATGTTAGTAACATAGCCCTGAGAGGTTTTTGGTGTTTTATAATTAACCCTGTATATTACACTTATCTGCAGCCGGATAGACCCGATGATGAGATGGAGCCCGACCCTATCATAATTGAAAAAAGGATAAGCAGATAATAATACTAATAAAAATATTTTTTTTTATTAAATAAATAATTATAAAGAAAGTTTATTTTGGATCAACTTAGATATACTATTTAATACAGAAGTAAGCACAATGGCGCAGCTATCAACGCCCAACTCAAAAAACATTTGAACTACATTATTCCTAATGACAAATAGCTTATAAATAAGAATAAAAAATATCAAACTAAAAACATAAAAAAAAAACATAAAATATAAATATGTACACTAGTACGGTGTGTGGATGGTGATCGAGCTTATTTCATTTACAAAAGTGTAGAAAGTTCAACTACTGACAGCTGAAGTATAATTTAAAGACCCATCGCGTTCTCATAGCGTCAAAGCCGTCTATAACTTAATCATGGCGCCCACGTCAAGTTATCGCTTTCCCACCTTACCATTTTTCACGCGGCGCTGTCGTGTTACATTCTCAAAGTAACTGCACACGTCTCCCTCCGATGCTTGCATAAACAGTTTCCAAAGGAATATACATTATTTTTAATGGCCGACGGGATACATAGTAAAATCGATATTGACTATAAATGATGTTATGTGTTCATTAAAACGGCGCTCCCGTAACTCTTTACGACGCTGCTGTATACTTTGGATACATTTCATTACGCCAATTTTATATTTTATTACTTTTTGTTTAAGGAAATATTGTTTTTTTATAGCGCATAATTTTTTTTGGGACTGGGTATGAGATACACACCTGTATTTTGTTTATGACTCTACAGGTGCGGAAATTAGATAGACTTTTTAAAACTAATTCATGAAACGTTACAATAGACCATAAAGGACATATTTAAAGTTCTGGTTATGGCATAAAACTCGACAACTGATTCGTTCGGTTGTCGGAAATTATGCCATAGAACTTTTTATCGTTCGAAAGTGGTGTTCGAATTGGGTGCAGTAAGCCAATAAAATTGGCCAGGTGCGAGTTAGACTCGCCCATGAAGGGTTCCGTAGTAACTATGCCAAAAAACTTTGTTTTTCATAGTATTTGTATGAATTACAAAGTTATATTTGCGGTTTTAGAAAATATGCTATATCTCAAAACCTGCTGATCCGATCTCGTTCAAACCAATTTTCTTTGAAAAATTATTTTAAGATCTACAGCATATATTTTTTTTATTTTTCCTTTATTATTATAGAAGTTAGAGGAGAAGATAATTATACGCTTCCAAAGTGGTAAAATGTGTGTCCCCCATTTTACCACTTTGGAAGCGTATATCTTTTAAACGATTGACTTTATGAAAAAGTGGTTTTAGAAACCTTAATATCTTTTTAAGACCTTTTTATAAATACCACACACGCATAGGTTTCCTGAAAATAAATATTTTCAGTTTCAGTTCCATGTACGAGGAGCCCACTTAATTTTAAATATTCTTTTATTTTTTTCTTAAAATTGGAAAGTGGTTCACAGAGTACATCTACCTACTAAGTTTCATGTGTATAGTCTCAATAGCTTCGGAATAAAATGGCTGTGTCTTACGGATGGACGGACAGGCAGACAGACATGACGAAACTATAAGGGTTCCGTTTTTTGTCATTCGGCGGAACCTTAAAAATGCAGCTAACTATTTAGTTAGTTTTTAGTTATTCAGATCTTACTGAAGTGCAGCTAGATAAGCTTGAACGACTCCAAAATTTTTGTATCAGATTCATATTTGGTTTGCGCAAATATGATCATGTTTCTGAGTTTCGCATTAAACTCAAGTGGCTGCCGATCCGCCTTCGCCGGAATGCACATATTTTATCATTACTTTACAGTATTCTCTTCAATCCCACAACCCCGTTTTATCTCAAAGAACGCTTTAAGTTCCTTCATGTCACTCATGTAAGAGATTTGAGATCATCGGAGAATTTGAGACTTTCAATGCATGCACATTTCACTAAATTCTATGGCTCATCGTTTACGGTGCAAGCTATTCGTTTGTGGAATGCATTACCGGTGTCACTAAGACAAGCTCAGTCACTGGCTACTTTTAAAAGCTCGGTTGCTAATTATTTTCATTCCAATTTATGACTATTCTTTTGTTTTCTCTCCACTTGATGTTAAAGAACACATTATATGTATTGTATTATTTAATTACCTATGTATTACATTGTATTTATATGTATATATATATGTATATTTGCATATACATTTATTTATTTTAATATTTAAATAATTTTTGTTTCTCTGTTTTTATGAGTAATGTAGTTAGTACACTAATTTAGCCCTCCCCACTTTAATTAAAGTTTTTAAAGTCCTTCCAAAGGTTGTCTGGAAGATATCGCTTTCAGCGATAAGACCGCCATTGTTACCATAGAATAAGCAATATTGTTAAATAGGTGTGTTTAAATTTTGGTGTACAATAAAGTATATTCTATCTATCTATCTATCTAACTAGAACCTCAATCTTAACAGATCGATATTCATCCGTTAAACCGGTGGTGCCCAGATATGACCAACTAGGCCGCTGCACGCATGATCATAGAACACAATAACAGCTAATGTGACTGGGGTGCTCCAGACCATACCATGCTTCATCCGCTGGAGTATCCAAAGTGCCCAAATACGTGCACTTTTAATGACCTCATAGACGCCACTGAGGCCACGACTAACATGGCTACCAATAGGCATCAGTGGCCAGTAGGGCCCAATATTTATATGGATTATCATAGATTTAAAGAAGAAGCCCCAGTATGTTACAGTCATTGATCCGTCGAAATCCTATACATTACATAAGTGCTACGAACAGAAATATCGCAGATGTCAAATGATTTATAGTCTAACAGATTGGGCCCAATATTTTTTACGGCTCCATTGACGTTTTGCAATATTATGTCCATTCGAATGGCTGCGACTGAATTATTCATATTCCCTTGTCTTTTTCAAGTAAGTTTCGTTCATTTGAGTTTTTATGAGGTCGTTTGACAAATGTCTGTGTCCAATCGAGGGTGAATTACTTTAAATCGTTTTGTATAATGAGCCGGAAAGTGTTTGAGATGTGTTTATGACTATAGAGTCTGGTAATGAAGGTCCACGCCATTATGTTAAAAGGAAAATGGAATTGCAGATATTATATGATCATGCTTACGTGACTTGTTAAGTATCAAAGCAACTCCCAACACCTTATTAGTTCTTATTGTCATGAAATTCAGAAGATATTAAGAACGGAGGCTCCCTATTGTGTCACCTTTATGTAATATTTTCTTTATTTAATTTTTGTTACTTTTATAGTGTGCCCTGTTGATCAAGAGGTCGCCAGCGCGACTGCTGAACGTGAGGCCTCTGGTTCGTTTCCTGAGTCGAGCAAAAAAACTTCTCTTGGGTTATAGTTTCGTCATGTTTGTCTGTCTGTCTGTCTTTTTATTATTGAAAATAGGTTCGTGTTTGACCACTATCTCACCTGATGGTAAGGGATGATGTGATCGAAGATGGAGCACGCTTACCTAGAAGTAACCTATTCACTCACTATGACTCACTATGACTTAAAGACCCCCACGTTATAGCTATCAGGAAACACAGACTCCGGCAGGGGATTCCGCTCCTTAGCCGTACGCACAATGAAAGTATTCCCAAAACATTTTGTGCATGTGGGTGGGTTATCCATCATGTAACGATGGCACATCGCCGTTTATCTTGTAGTCCGATGATGGAACGGGCTTGGCGGAATTAGTTTGTGTAATTCCATCGCACACTCCCCGAAATGTAACCGATAGAACGAGCCTTGAACTCGACGTCGATGTTCAAGGCTCTGGAGCTTTGACTCGACCAGTGCATCGTATTGGCGCGATTGAGTGACTAACAACCAAAACTCAATCTAAACTTACTCATTTATTTTTAGTATATTTTAAATGTATGTATATTATTAACTACAATATGTATATTAGAAATAAAAGATTTTTCCTCCACGTTATAATTGTGATTTGATGAATGGATGAACTTCCAATCAAATGGTACCGGTAATACCTGGGTATCTTTCTAATTATTCAATGGTCCAATAGTTTTTGATTGGATGTCGAGTAGTTTCCAATTAGGCAGCTCTATTGTTTGCCAACGGTAGAGTGACCTCAAATCATTTCATGATAGTATAGATCCACAACTCTATAGCTGCTAATAATAATTGTTCAATTATTTATTCAAGTAACATAACTCGTGGTGTTAGTAACAATATGGAAGCAAATAAAATAAAATAAACTTTTTTCCGCGTGGGAAAATCATCGAATGACTTTTCCCACTCTACGTGGAGTGGAAAGGAGTGTCAGACTTCTACTGACTAAAACCCACCCTTTTCTTCAGTTGCCCTTACGTTCCGGGGCCGCGGTATCTCATTAGAAGATACCCGCAACCCCGGCAGAAAATTAAACCTATACATCATATTATTACTTAACAGCACATTGTTATACTGGTGCAAGTCCAGCAGAAAGTTGGCAGCAACGGTTCACCGGTTAGGATGCTTGCTGCCCCACACCCTGGTTATAAGGGCTGCATGTGTCGCGACGCCCTGGGGCTCCGCGGTACTACCCCAGGGGTGTCGTGAAGTGGTCTAAATAGGTTGGCTGTCTGTGTCGACGCGACAGAGTCGAGTGAGCGCCATGGGCATTGAGATGCAGCAGGAGCGGGCGGCCAGTGCGAGGAGCTCACTTTATCAAAAATATCGTTCCATCAGCACTGCAGCATTGAGAGTTTTATTACCGTTTTCGATATTATACTTGTGCGAGGCAGCTTGCTTTCATTTTTTTCTTCTTTATTTTCTAATAAAAAAATATAGATATTATTTAGAGTTTTTCTGAAAGATTGTTGTTAGGCTGGAACTACAACTAGTAGGTGAATACCAGGCCGTCGCAAGAATATGGCAACTTTCCAAGAGCCATTCAAAAAAGTTTGGGAAGCCCTGTCTTACGCATTAATGTGTAAAAACAATCTATGCAGGATTCTGAAAACATCCCAGAAACACTACAGACAAACCCATCAACACCCTAAACGCGTTGTTATATTGGACTTGAAAAAGGCTTAAGTTATAAAAACATAAACGTTTTCATTCGCTATAAAATAAACAAAATAATTTTCACTTCTCCTCCAAAACGCTCAAGAAGTACTGAACTCCAATAAAATGCCAACAAGATACTCCACCCTTACACTGCATAGCACAAAAGTTGTATCAACAAAATGTTTAAACAGCAACTAAGAAAATAAAAGGGTGGAGTGTTAAACGTGTAAGGAGTGTATTCCGTGGAACACAAACACAGGTGATCAAATGTATGTACAAACATACATGCTCATATAAACAACGGTGTGCGTTTAAATTGAAGATTCTTGTCGCGTTGGACAAGGATTCAAAGAACTGGATAAGAAATTATAATTTAAAAAAGTCGCTATCGATTAGGCGGCTTGTACCACAGAACGGGCAATACTGATCCTGTAATGTTTCAAAATGGAATGCTAATGCCTTTTGTTTTCAAAATGATACCTTCCACTACTAATGACATCAAGGCAAATCAAGCATATATTTTGTTTTTTTTTGCGGGTTTTTTTTGCAACGGTTCAACTAATATTTTTCTTACTTTAAAGTATGAAGCTTTCATCAACTCATATCAAGTTTTTCCGGAGCGACACGGAAGCTTATACAATTTACGATAACGTAATACAATTTATCATAATCGGATCTGTAAACGGTCTGTAACCTAGCAGTTTTCTATGAAACTATATGACGTCAACAGGAGCTGCTAAACAATTAAAAAATCTCAAAACAAAAGACAAGTAAAATAAAATTTTAGTGGTCTGTCGGTGATTTCAAAATAACTGTCACACACATGATCACATCATCACTGACCATCAGGTGAGATAGTGCTCAAAGGCGAACCTATTTTCAATAAAAAAAAAAACTGTTTTGTCTCTAATGATTCTGAAACAAACTTAAAAAAAAGGTTTGTCCAGACTAATCTTTGGAATGGATCAATCGATTTCATTGCGACTGTCACTAGAAGATAGAGGTTATAGAACAACAGAACTAAGTTACATTTAATTTATTTTTGCCGGAACTCCCACATCATCTACGTGGAAAAATCACGCAGGTAATATCAAAACCCACCTATACGAAGTCACGGACACAGCTAGTAATCAATAAAACCGATTGCATTGGTAACGTTCTGTTGCGCAGACCATTGTGACCGAGGTCAACAATAGAGACCCAAGCGACTGCATTTGACAATCAATGGGAATTCTCAAACCGTTAAATAAAATGTGAAACTCTCAAAGTTATGCGCCATCGTTACATGGTAAACATTCTATACATACGAATAAAACAATAGTAATAGTCCATCGTGACGGGCCACCTACACCTTTCAGGATCTGAACGAGGCTAATGAATGGGCTGTGCAGATAGCTAAATATTGGTCCCAGGATATTTGAGCATCCACTCGAAAAGAAAAGAAGAAGACGGAGTGGAATTCCCTGTCTGAGTCTGTGTTTGCTGATAGCTATAACCTGGGGGTTTTATGAGTCAAGAGTGAATAGATTATATGTATCTAGGCCAGCGTGCTTCATGTTCGACCACATCATTGCTTATCATCAGGTGAGATGGTGGTAAAACGCGAACCTACCACATAAAAAAAATAAGTTAATGATTTATCATTCACTTCTTATCCACAACAAGCTATTCTTTAACAACATGTAAGGCGATGTTTACAACGTTAGAGAGATGCAAATAAACTCTGGTGGCTTAAAATTGACGACGAAACATTCGCAGTGTGCTGTAACCATTACTCTTGGATGTAAGTGTTGTTTGAGAGAGCTCGTAAATCTTAATGGGGCTACGTACGAAATTAAGGGAAAAATCTAAAGTTACGGAGCAGGCCTTAAATAGCCACAAAATTTTAATTTGGGAGGGAAGGGTATCCTTTTCATGGTTTTCGTGTTCGCAGTAATGTGAAAGGGTTCGAAATCAAAATCTGCCCGCCTCGAACTGTATTTTTTATATCTGTGGTTCATAGAGTACGGTTAGGTTCGTTGAACTTACCGGGCTAGTACTGAGCTATCAGAAAAACCCAATACCACTTATTGCCCGACCCGGTAACCGAACCCCATGTCTTATGAGAGTTCTGAACTATAGCGAACTAACTAATATAATATAATATTCCACAACTTTCACACAACGCCATCTAGTCCCAAACTAAGCAGAGCTTGTGGTATGAGTACTAGACAACTGATAAACATACATATATATTTCCAAATACATACATATTATAGATAAATTACACCCAGACAAAGAACAAATGATCGTGCTCATCACACAAACATTTGTCCTGGGTGGGAATCGAACCCACGACCTTGCGCATAGCAGTCAGGGCCACTGACCACTATACCAACAGGCCTGTCGAGCTATGCGTAGCGAATTTAGACTGTTTTCATGTTTGCATCAATGTCTTTATTATTCCTAAGCAGTTAATAAGTTCTTAAATAATTCAATTTTGTATAAATGAGGCTTTTGTGACTAGGTAAATTAAAAATCGACCAACTAAAAAGAGTGAAATAAAAACTTTTCGGTAGTCGGTGTCTTTAGTTTTTTATTTACGTTTTTGGCACCGACTTCCGACATTAAAGTTACTTTTCACTTTGCAGTGTTTTTTCGATTTCGGTTAAATTTTTTGGTAAAAAGTTTCATATGATACCTCACAGAAACTAGTAACATTCAATTTTTCTCCTTTTGAGGAAACCCTGAAAATAAGATGTAAATCTAAGTCTAAATCATTGAATTATTCGTTATCGCTAACAGTGTCACAATTCTACTTATATGAGTTAGACATAGAATATTATCATGATTGTAATTTTTCAATGTCTGTCTACGCATATTCATCATGAGCGAGCCCACTACTACTGGACGCGAGAGGAGAGGAGTGCGGGGTGTGCTGTGGTACCGAATTCAACCACGCGCGGCGCGGTCGTAGCATGAACGGATCGTCCGCCATCATACGCGCACACAAAACATTACCGCTACCTAAATTTGTAAATCTAAGTCATTAATTATATGCCTTATTACTATCGAAGAAGATTTTCATTCATCTCCATAAACATATTTGGTCCTTCGAGCCGGATGCAGCAGAAGACATCGTCGCGATCAGCATTAATCGGACGCACGAGGCCATCAGCGAAATTATCCACGGTACCAGCATAAAACGGTCAGGTCAATCATCATTCTTCATCATTACCCCTGTTCTTTATTCAGTGCTTCATTTGTGTTAATTTTGTGTGAAATCCTAGTGTTTTAATCCCGTTAAATAGTTAAAAACGCGTAAAGATTTTTTGCTTAGCCACTACCCTAAACTTCGTTTAAAAATAAAAAAAATCATAGTAAATCGTTACAAATAAGTATTTTCCATTATCTTCCACAAATTCCAAAATGACTAAAACTCCGTCAAAGGAGGGTCGTAGTGGTAGTAGTGGTGAGAATATTAAAGATTTAAATAAAAAAAGAGGTGTTGTTCGCGGTAAATTACGACTATTTATGAAGTATGTAGACTGTGTAGAAAAAATACCTGTTACTCAAGCCATTAAAACAGAATTACAAACGCGTTTACAAAAGGCAGATTTATTGTTACAGCAGTTTTCAGAAATTCAGGATGAAATAGACTTAAAAATCCCTGATAGTCAAATAGAAAAGGAATTATCTGAGAGGGAAACTTTTGAAACCGACTATTATGCTTATGTGACTAAAGCTAAGTGTATTATTAACGTAGATAACGAGCAAAGTTCTTCTAAAGTTTCTAGTAAAGTTCAATTACCTATAATTTCACTTCCTTCCTTTAATGGCTCTTACGATCATTGGTTAGAGTACCGTGATACTTACCTATCACTCATCCATAGTTCTAAAGAAATAGATAATGTGCAAAAATTTCATTATTTACGGTCTTCTCTTACTAGCAGTGCATTATCGGTGATTAAGTCATTGGAATTCTCCTCTGATAATTATAATATAGCATGGGATTTAATGGAAAACAGATTCAATAATAACCGTTTACTTGTGCAAAACCATGTAAAGGCTTTGTTTTCTATTACGTCACTTAATAAGGAATCATCTAATCAAATCCGTAAACTTATAGATACCGTTCTTAAAAATCTACGTTCCCTAAAAAACCTCGGCGAACCGACTGAGTCTTGGGACACCTTAATTATTTACTTAATCACATCTAAACTTGATTCAGTTACAGAAAGAGAATGGGAGACTCATAAAAGTTCAATTATGAATAGTCATAGCCAGTCAAATAAACGTTTATCTCTTGATTATTTGATCACTTTTCTTAAAAATAGGGCTGACGTACTAGAAACTATTCATTTGGCACATAGTAAATCTACCACGGACAACAACGCAAAGAAACCATCACATTCACAACAACCAAACAAATCACATAGTTACACATCAACACAAAATAAACAATCTAATAATAAAAATTCCAAACGTTCTCGTATTTGCACTATGTGTCAAGCTAACCATCCGCTTTATTCTTGCGATTCATTCTTAAAATTATCTGTTAACGATAAAGTTAAATTCATTAATGAAAAGAAGTTATGTTGTAATTGTTTACGCGCAAGTCATTCGGTAGATGAGTGCTGGTTCGGTCCTTGTAGGCAATGCAATAAAAAACACAACAATTTAATTCATGATAAATGTGACGATAATGTAAGTGCATCCACATCGTCAGCTGTTGGGCTTAATTCACAGGCATCGCCGCAGGATACAACTAATGCTAACTCTTCAAACACTACCACATTACATTCTGCATCTCACACAACACATCAAAGTACTACTCATTCATTATTAGAGACGGTACTGCTGTCTACTGCTTTAGTTGAGGTTGCAGATAAAAGCAATAATTTTCACACTACCCGCGCTTTATTAGATAACGGCAGTCAGCATTGCTTTATTGCAGAATCTTTATGCAAACGACTAAATCTTAATTTAATACAGTCCACTGTGCAAGTCTCCGGGGTAGGTAACTCGGTGACTAATTCCACACAATCGTGCGAAATTCATTTGAGGTCTAAAACTACACAATATAGTACGCGCTTTAAATGTTTAGTTTAAAATCAAATCACAGCTCAGTTGCCATCTTTAGGTACAAATTCACACATAAATATTCCTGAACATGTACAGTTAGCAGATCCCAAATTTTATTCGCCAGCAGGAATCGACATATTACTTGGGGCTGATAAGTTCTGGGAACTTTTAAATGACGGACTAATTCGACTAAGTAGCGGTCCATATCTTCAGAATACAAAGTTGGGATGGGTAATATCTGGTTCATTGTTAAATAATAAAACTTCACGCAATAATCGAGTTCATTGCAATTACTCACAATCATTAGATACTCAACTTAAAAAATTCTGGGAGTTAGAAGAAATAGTTCCGCAAAATAAATTAACTAAGGACGAGTCTTTATGTGAAAACTTGTTTGTGCAAACTACGTACCGCGATAACACTGGTCGGTTTTTTGTGCGCATTCCATTAGCCGAGTCTAGTGACACACTAGGAGATACGTATACACTCGCGCTAAATCGTTTTCACGCACTTGAACTTAAATTAGATAAATCTACACCTGAATATAAAAAATTATATTGCGATTTTATGAATGAGTATTTAAGTTTAGGACACATGCGTCGAGTCAATCATTATCCATCATTAAATTATTTCCTACCGCATCACGGTGTTCTAAGAGTTCATAGTAGTACTACCAAACTTGGGTGGTTTTTGATGGAAGTGCAAAATCAACATCGGGCAAATCGCTTAACGACATTCAGTATACTGGCCCTAGTCTACACAATGACGTTTTCTCAATTTTATTACGTTTTCGACAGTATAGATTTGTTGCGTGCGCTGACGTCGAAAAAATGTATCGACAAATTTACATTCAACCGGATCAAAGAAACTTCCAATTAATTCTTTGGCGTGAAAATAAATCAGACGAACTCGGTGTGTACCAGCTTAATACTGTGACATACGGTACCGCGTCCGCTCCATACCTGAGTATTCGATGCATCAAACAGCTGGCATCTGAATGCGAGGATGACGTCATAAAGCAAGTTATAGACGAAGATCTGTTTGTCGATGACTTAATTACTGGTCATGATAATAAACAATGTTTATTAGACATTTGTACCAAAGTAAATGATGTTTTAAAATCTGGTTGCTTCCATTTACGTAAATGGTTGTTTAATTTGGAAACTTCTACAACAGATCAAACAAAAGAATTAGCTTTAGGCGAAAATTGTTTAACTAAAACTCTTGGTCTTGGTTGGTTGAATGATGTAGATTTATTGTATTTTACTACAAAGATTGATCAAACCTCCACTCATGTGACTAAGCGTGTTATTCTATCTGTTGTCTCACAGGTGTACGACCCATTAGGCTTGTTATCACTTTCAATTATAATTGCAAAAATACTTTTACAAAAACTATGGCTTTGTAAGTTAAGTTGGGACGATCCAGTACCTGACAATATTTTGTTTTTGTGGAAAAACTTTATCGACACCCTTCAACACCTACAAAACATAAAAAATCCTCGCCTTGTTAGACAAGTGAATACAAATCACACAGATTTACATATTTTCACAGATGCATCGCAGGATGCGTATGGTGCATGTGCATACGTAAGTAAATACAACGTTAATTCACCAGTCACTGTTAGGTTACTTTGTGCTAAGAGCAAAGTCGCACCAATTAAACCAGTTACAATACCGCGACTTGAACTGTGCGGAGCCTTAGTGGGTGCTAAGTTATATAAAAAAAAATAATTCAGTCATGGAGATTAACTTTTGACAATGTATATTTTTGGTCTCATTCCACGATCGTTATAAACTGGATTAAAATTTCACCTAATTTGTTAAAACCATTCGTCCAGAACAGAGTAGTGCAGATCAATGAGTTGACTGGTGAGTTACCGTGGTTACATGTTGCTGGTAAAACCAACCCGGTTGATCTTTTATCTCGCGGGCTCACGCTCGACGCGCTTCAAAATTCAGATATTTGGTGGCACGGGCCAGCATTTTTAACCGAAACTAACACTAATTTTAAACAAAATAATCACGATGAAATAATTAAATTGCACGATTTACCAGAAATTAAATCAAATGTTAATTCTCTATTTACACAATCAACTTTTACTAGTATTTTTACCTTTGAACGTTTTTCTAATTTTAATCGCATGATACGTGCAGCGGCTTACTTGTTACGATTCATTCATAATGCACGAATCAAGGTCAAAACAGAACGTAGCACTGGCCCGTTTACGTCTGATGAATTAAATAAAGCAACTTTAGTTTTAGTACGTTTAGCACAACAAACGTCATTTCCAGTAATTTTTAATGCATTAATAAAAAACTTACCTGTTAAACCAATGAGAAATATAGCTAGTCTTGATGTGTTCCTAGATTCTGATTGCATTATTAGAGTGGGAGGCAGATTAAAAAATTCACATACCTTCTCCTATAGTAAAAAACATCCCATACTGTTGTGTTCCAAACATACTTTTACGCGACTTCTTTTCCAATTTGAACATAAACGTCTACTCCATGCTGGTCCACAACTGCTCTTGGCTACTATTAGAGAATGTTGGTGGCCACTTAAGGGGCGTGATTTAGCCAAGCAGACAGTGCATAAGTGCATTACATGTACTCGCCAGAAAGGGAAGGCACTTTCAGTAAAAATGAGTGACTTGCCTCCTGAAAGATTAGAACCGGGGTATCCTTTCTTGTACTGCGGTGTAGATTATGCGGGACCTATGCTCATAGTGAGTGGCAACACTGGCCAATGTCAACATCGGCTCACAAATCTATATTTAATTTTAATGTTTTTCTCATCTAAAAGTAACTAAACTATCGCTTAAATACTCGGTACATCATATTACACTAATGACAGTGTTATCTTGAAGAGATCCTGCTGATTTTCTGTAAATGTGACGACCACAGTGTTTTGACTATTTTGACTGAAATAACCCGGAATTAATATTATAAACATATTATAACGCAGTGAAACAGTGTGCTTAAAGACAGAAATGACTAAACAGTGACTTTTAATTACTCTAAACAGCTATGTATCATGTATGTACAATTTTAGTAGATAAAACCGGTAGTGCATTTAAAAATTTTCGACTTGTAATGTAAACAAATAACAGATGATACATCACTTGTGGAACTGACCAATCACGAACGGCTAGCAAAATATTGACGTAAAAAGTTTCGTTCAAAAACCAATCTCAGAAAATATTACGCGACTTGGACTCGAGTCTTTTAGTACGTTATATCAGGGCTTCCTATTAATAGAAAAAAGGATAACTGGTAGAATAACTAACTGATTTAACTTTATTGTTTGTTTATTAATTTGCATAAATAAAACTTACCACTATGAACTCCTTTGAAATGGAATTAGAGAATGTTACAACTAGAAAGCCACGACGGGCAAACTCACTCGATCATTTGTTTACAAATAACTCCACATTGCTTGATACCACCATGAAGAGCTTGCCAAGCACGTCCATGAACGATAGTGATACTGTAGTCAACCTCAGCGAAACAATTAGACGATTGACAATGGAACTCCAATCAGCACATCAGGAGATTGAAAACTTGAACAGTGAAAACTTCCGACTAAAAATGGATATCGGTGAAGGCCAGAAAATTATTGACACATACAAAAAAATTATCTCATCCGACATGATAAGCAAGACCCCGACAAACTCACGTAAACGTAATTTTATTAAAACGTCCACAACGTCGACTCACTCTACACCTATAAACCTCTTTAGAAGGAATAGTACATCTATCCACTCTACGCCCCTAAAGACCCAAGATTTTGATCCAGTAAACCGTGAGCTCAAAACTCCTCAACCTCCACTAACGCGTGACATCATAAACAACACAACAAGACACGGAGTGACATCTATGGATCAAAATAAGACACCAAACGCACCTAAAAAGTACTCACCCAGACCAACTCAAACCAAACTGACTCAGACTAAACGGACTCAAACCAAATGGACTCAAGATACTCGACATGAAGACCTAATACATTCTTCCACAAATTCAGAGAAAGTTGAAGAACTGAGCCACAACATATCTTCTCCAAGGATATTAGTTTTAGGTGACCAACAAGTACGGGGATTTGCTCAAGAAATAACAACGCAAAGAAATAACAATAAATGGAACAAAATATACTCCGTATCAGGCATCTCAAAACCAAATGCAACAAGTTCACAAGTCCTGTGCAACTTTGACAAATTATCAGAAGGACTAAAATGTGACGATATTATCGTATTGGGTATTGGAAGTAACGATAAAAATCCCTACTTATTGTTAACCGAGTTATGTTATTCACTTCATAAAGTAAAAAATAATAAGGTATTCATTTTAAATGTTTTAAATAATCGCTATTTAAATACTAACCTGTTAAATAACCATATAAAACTGATTGTGAAAAACTATCCAAACTGCCAATTCATTGATACATCTGATGTTATGGTAAGGACTTATAATTATAATTTTGTATCTAAACGCTTTATGTGTTTTAAAATAAATATAGAAATCGACAACGTAAGCTACCAGAAATTAATAACTTCACACCTGAAATCAATAACAGTCAACAAAGATTTGCATAAATATAATAATAATGTTACAGGAACAAAAATGTACAAAAAAGGAACTATCCCATATTATTTTAAAAAGCAGCTAAATACAACTAATCTTACTATTAAACCCATAGGTAACAGTGTAAACACTAGCCAACCGATGTTTTTTCGAGGGTAGACGCGAATTTTCTCTTCTACATCAAAATATAGCTGGTGTTTTGAGTAAAAAAGACCTTCTTGAGGTATCAATAACGGAACTAGAAAAAATTAATATGAATATTGATATTGTTTGTCTCAGTGAAACATTTATACGACAAGGGGCAGAATCCAATCTTACTATGAAAAGATATAAAGTAGTGTCAGCCTTTTCAAGGCCGCATCAACGTAGAGGTGGCACTTGTATATTGACAAAAAAAGACCTTGACTGCAAACCCTTGTGTAATTTAATTGAGCCCAAGTTATATTATTTCGAATACTGTGCAATTGAAATAACAGCCTTAAAACTTTATGTTATCTGTATTTACCGTACACCAAATTCAGACATTAAATTATTTTTAGAAAATTTAAACCTCCTCTTAAGTCAACTTACGAAAAGAAATAATAAAAGCATCATATTATGTGGTGACTGGAACATAGACGCTATAAAAGCAGATAAATATTTCAAGGACCTAGAATCTATTTTAAAAAACTATAACATAAACAATCATATTACCAAACCAACAAGAAAACTCTCTTGTATTGATCTGATTGCGAGTAATATACCAAATGTTAAGCCCCAAATACACTACCTAGCTCTATCTGATCATGAAACCGGACAATCTATATGTTTTAACGCAACGCTAGACACCGCGAATATTAAAAGATCATTTTATTTTGAAGAAAGACGCGATTTCAGTCAAGATAATATAGATAAGTTTGTAAACTGTCTATCATCATTGTCTTTCATAGATATTTACCAGACTGAAGATACTGACATTGCATTTAATTATTTCCATGACATTCTAATATTATTTTATAATTTATGTTTCCCCAAAATCAAGTTTAAAATAACTATTAAGCCCCTAAAACATAATTGGATGACAAAAGGTATTAAAAAATGTTGTATAAACAAAAGACGTCTATATTTAAAATATCGTCTCACAACTGCGAATAAACAACGTCATAAAAATATCTATAGAAAATATACTGCTATTCTAAAAAGATGCATGTTACAGGCACAAAAAGGCGAAAACACGCGCTATTTGTCTCATTCCAGCAACAAATGTAAGGCTGCCTGGAATGTAATAAAAAGTAATACCAGTGAAAAACAAAATAATCATGACATAAATCAAATTCAATTAGACGAAGAAACTGTTACTCAACCTGAAAAGATAGCTGACATTTTTAACAATTTTTTTATTGATATGACGAATGACACCATTGACCCTTCTATTGACTATACACCACCAATGACTTACCATTCAAATACTATGTATTTGACTCCAACCAATGACACCACTGTATATAAAATCATAAACTCGTTAAAATCAACCAATTCTACGGGTTATGATGACATTAATACAAAAATCCTGAAATTATGCTCAAAATTTTTATCAACTCATATTAGCCATATTATTAATTTGTCATTTATGCAAGGTTTATTTCCTTCACGATTAAAATTTTCAATTGTTAAACCGATCCACAAAAAAGGAGATAAAAGTGATATGAATAATTACCGCCCCATAACACTCATACCAATATTATCAAAGATCTTTGAAAAGGTCATGCATGAAAAACTTTCCGGATTTTTAGCCAAATACAAAATCCTTAGTGAAGATCAATATGGTTTCCGGAAAAATAAATCGACCACAACAGCTTGTTTTACTCTTTTTAAATTAATAACGAAAAGCCTTAATGATAAACTACCAATTGTCTCGATCTTTCTAGATATGTCCAAGGCTTTTGATTTCGTGAATCATAGACTGTTAATTTATAAATTAGAGCGATATGGCATAAGGGGAAACGCGTTGAAATGGTTCGAAAGCTATCTTACACATCGACAGCAATGTGTTGAGATTTCGGGACAAACGGGTAATCAGAAACTCGCATATAGGTCTCAGTTTCGTGAAAACAACTGTGGTGTACCCCAAGGGACCATACTAGGTCCCCCTTTATTCTTGCTATATGTTAATGACTTGACTAAAGTAACTTCCCACAATTGCATTCTATACGCTGACGATACAACCCTCAGTATTATAAACGAAAATGACGACATTGTTGAGTACCAAAATGAAATAAGCATGACATTAAATAAAATTATCACATGGCTTGAACGGAATAATCTTCATATAAATATTAATAAAACAAAAATGATACAGTTCCAGACATATAATAGTACGCGTCCACGGCTTAAAATACAACACAGAAATGAGACGATAGAAGAGGTCGATGACGCAAAGTTCTTGGGGATAATAGTTGACAAAAACTGTAACTGGAAATCTCATATTGATTACCTATGTAAGAAATTAGATAGATTTGTATTTGTCTTATATAGACTAACACGTGTGGCTGGTGTTAATGCGGCATTATGTGCATACCATGGCTACGTCTCATCAATTTTGCGCTATGGCATTATAATATGGGGTAATTCGGTAGAACTTGAAAGAGTGTTTAGAGCTCAGAAAAAATGTGTGCGCTCAATTTGTGGAGCGCACCCACTGGACAGTTGTGTTCCACTATTTAAAAAACTAAAAATCTTACCTCTTCCAGCACTGTATATTTTTGAAATTTGTGTTTTTGTACATCATAATAGACAAGAGTTTGACTTGCATAATGATGTTGTATCCAGACCTAGTCGAAAAGTACATATGCTTAATGTTCCTAGGCGTAGAATTAAACTGTATTCAAATAATGTATACTGCATGTCCATTACTGTTTATAACAAATTACCTGATGACTTCAAAACTCTTAACCTCAGAACATTTAAACTTAAATTATTTAACTTTCTTTTGAGTAAATGTTATTACTCGACTGACGATTATATGAATGAAAAATTCACCAAAATATTTGACATTGATGCCTATTAAATCTGACTTATATAATTTTATTATCATTAACAACTGTTGCACCATTAATTTTATGTATTTGTAAACTCCATTCTAATTTTATTTAATTTGATTGTAATTTAAATATTTGAACCATAAGTTTACATATTTGTACACCGGAAACGGTAGAATATTCTGATCTTAATTAATAATGCACTTAACAACTTTGTACAATATTCTAACAAATAAATATTCTATTCTATTCTATTCTATTCTATAGTGAATCGCAAAGGAAGGGGTTCAAAACTAGAAAAATGTTATGTTTGCTTATTCATATGCTTTACTACTCGTGCGATACACTTAGAATTAGTTACCAGTCTAAGTTCTGAGGCATACTTATTAGCTTTAAAAAGGTTCTTATCCCGTCGTGGAAAACCCGTAAAAATATTTTCCGACAACGGAAAAACGTTTGTAGGTGCACTAAAGGAATTCTCTAAATTTTTAACCACTAATGAAAGTGATATTTTAAATTTTGCTGCAGGCGAAAATATTGAGTTTAGCTTTATTCCTCCCTACTCACCACATTTTGGAGGTTTGTGGGAGGCAGGGGTTAAATCCTTTAAACATCATCTCCGTCGTGTAGGAAACGTAAACCTCACTTATGAGGAATTTTCCACTTTATTGACACAAATAGAAGCCCTCCTAAACTCCAGGCCTATGTATCCCATGTCTTCAGACCCAAACGACCTACTCCCTCTTACACCAGCCCATTTCCTGATTGGCCGGCCGCTCGTTGCTCCTACCTACGAAGACCTCACAGCTGCAAACACTTCACGCTTGGTCCGCTACGAGCGCATCGAACAGATGAGGCAGAACTTCTGGAAGCGCTGGTCGCAGGAATACGTTTCGGAGCTGCAGACGAGGAGTAAATGGCAGTCCAACACCGACACAATAGCACCTGATACCTTAGTGCTCATTAAAGACGACAATCTGCCGCCCTAAAATGGCGTCTCGGGCGAGTCATAAACACTTCACCTGGCAAGGATGGACTGGCACGTGTAGCAGACATTAAGACAGCTAACGGAGTGATACGAAGATCATACCCCAGATTATGTCCACTGCTAAAAGAGGAAGAACCCTAACTTATCTTAATTGCTACCTGCTTCTGCTTCTCTTCGTTGGAGGCTGTTACTCCAAGGCGGGGGGCATGTCTACGCATCTTCATCATGAGCAAGCCCACTACTACTGGACGCGAGAGGAGAGGAGTGCGGGGTGTGCTGTGGTACCGAATTCAACCACGCGCGGCGCGGTCGTAGCATGAACGCATCGTCCGCCATCATACGCGCACACAAAACATTACCGCTACCTAAATTTGTAAATCTAAGTCATTAATTATATGCCTTATTACTATCGAAGAAGATTTTCATTCATCTCCATAAACAATGTCGTCATAATTTTACTGAAAATTTTACTCCAAAACACGTGGAAGTCAGTCTCTCATATGACGTAATTTCATTGCTTTCTCTTTCAGGCCAGTACACAGCTTAGCTTTACTGGGTAAACAGTTTTTGATGCACACATTTTTTAAATGAGTAAGTAATTAGTTTCTCAGTCGCCTTTTAGAGCATACGTTTCATGCGAAAAGTTTTGATAAAACAATTTTTGCTTTGAACTAAAAATGTTCTACCTGTGTGAAACAATTTCAGTTTCATTTTAATATGAAGTTTCTCTTCCTGATTATGTTGGTACATCATGCTTATATTGTCTGAAAGTTGTTACAAGCATACAATTTGAGCAGTTGTAGCCCAGTGGTTACAATCTCCCTTTTACCACCGGTCTACCAGACGCACGACTGGGTACCACCCACACTTGGTTGATATACCGTCTTGTCGTACCAAGCGCTTCTCCTCCACATTTATTGTGCGCACGGCCAAGTTGTGGAATTCTCTGCCGGCTTCTGTGTTCCCTGCCACTTATGACCTTTCAGCCTATAAAGCAAGAGTAAATAGGCATCTTCTGGGCTCGTTCGTCCCATCTTAGACCTCATCTATCGCTTACTATCAGGCGAGATCGAGGTCAAGAGCGGGCCCATCAGTAATAAAAAAAGCAAATAAAAATCCGATGACAGGCGACATTGACCTTGACTTCCATAACACAAGTTTGATCTTAGCTTAGGAGTCAGAGGTCTTAACTTTTGTGTAAGAAATTTACAATTACTGATGCATTATTACATGAGTTAAAAAATTTAAAACTGACAATAAAATTTAATTTATTTTATTTTTGTTTATTTATCCACCAACCCGCTGCTCTCACGGCGACGAGGCCGGTGTCCCAGGACTGGAAACATAAGAAGCTTATTATTTTAGCCTTGAGTCGGTGTTGTTCGTGATTGCAGTAGAATAAAAGCCGCCTGGAACTTTCAAGCATGGAGTTTATTCTTCTTCGGCTCAAAAAAGCTGCGAATCTTACACAAAATGAGGCGATACTTTACACCTGGATAGCTTTCGAATCTGTAGAAGGTCTGCAGAGGTCCTATCCTGTATGGATTATTGCAGTCACTTGTGGGATGGCTCACAAAAATACCAACTTGCTACACTTGACTCGGTACTCCAGATCAAGAGCGAGCGAAACGAAAAGCGATGAAAAGTCTCCATCCGTATGTCACAGCCATTTATTCCGAAACTATTAGGCCTACACATGTAAAACTTGGTAATTTGAAACGATTCATCGGAAAAGTGGCTGTAGTTGCTATCGGCTTGATCGATACACGGAATAGATGAATAAGGTTGAAATTGTAATGTGGGCGTGGCGAGCGCGCCACAACTATGTTTCAAAAATCATAGCTCGACCGATTAATTCATTCACCGCGTTTAGTGCGCTTCGGCATACTTCGGTACACAGAGCTCTGCTTTAAAATGCCGTGTTGTGCAATTATAACCTGTAAAACAAAAAGTCAGACCGCAAGTATAGAGCGAGGAGGTATATCTTTCCATCCGTAAGTCGAAAATAACATTTAATTACAATTTTATTTGATAAAAACATAAAAATATTCTGATCTCTATGAAATTCCGAACATTAACAACATTATTGCAACAATTTACAAAAATATACATTGCTCGATGTGTACTCACTTAATCAACGCAATCACCAAGTCCGCTTACAATGTACTGCATGCGTCGCGTCCTCAACACTTCAACCATTGACGTTTCGTCCTTTACCCTGAGTGGCCGTGATGCACGGCGCGTGTTTATCGACAGTGAGTTACAATCAGTAGCAAGCTCTCGATTTAAGTGTGTCTAATTTATTTGTGTGCGTAATTCGCATACGTAACTGGCCTCTTGCTTGTAGTGGAGCTAAAGAGCGGGAGATAAGCGGCGACACGCGTTCTCAATCAGGAACTATTTCCTTTCTAACCTCTTTTATCTGTTCTGTGGATCGATACATAGATCGATAGTTAGATCGATATAGATAGATGCACTGATCGATAGACTGATCGATAGACTGATCGATAGACTGATAGGTAGACTAATCGATAGACTGATCGGTAAACTGTTCATATATTCATCTTTATATTCAGTTTTTATTTAAAGTTACTTTACACAAACGAGTTTTTTATTATTACATTTCGACACGCCCTATCAACAATGTCGGATCTGAAAATATGCAACTTTCCAGCATAGCAGTTTAAAGTTTAAAAGCATGATAAAAATGTTATTTTATGGATTACGGTTATATATATGGATATTGGATATATGACACTCATTCCAAAATTCAAAATCGTAATCCATAAAATAACATTTTTATCATATTTTTAAACTTTAAACTGCTCTGTTGGAAAGTTGCATATTTTCAGATCCGACATTGTTGATAGGGCGTGTCGATTTATTATTTTACACTTTTTAGTAAACGTATTCTCTTATTTATACCTTTAAAATTATACATCCGTACCACGCTCTTACATACACAAAATACTGTGTAATATGTTTTACACAAATAAGATTTGTGAGTCTGATCTATATATTTTTAATGTAGTTTGTCCAAAAGCGAGTAGAATACAGTTGTTCAACTATTACTCGTACATTTGTGAAGCCAAATTAGGCCTGATAGGTTTTGTTTCAACTTCTTTATATGGAGGGTACTACTATCGTGACGTTTGAATTCCTAATTATAACAACTTAATTAGTAGGTAGAGTCAAGTACCAGCCACTTGACTCTAACTAAAATTTGCATTTTAAGGTTTATTTATTTATTTGCATAATATTTCGCAAACGGATCACTAAATCAAAGATTGGTTTTCCGACACTCGCTTTATTTTTAAATGGCCTATCCAAGTATACCCCACACTATGGGGTAGACGAGATAAAAAAAACATCCCCTCCTTACGTGTAGGAATAGTATCCTAAAAAAGGTTTTATCATTATTTTATTTTACCACTTTGTTGACATGATTAATATTTTTATTAATGCTAAGCCGCGGACAGACGGACATGTTGAAATTATAAGGATTGCTTGTTGACAACGGAACCCTAAAAATAACATTAAACTATAGCGTCCCCCAGCCGCTATGTTGTTTTTTATTTATTTGTTTATCTAAGAACACTTGGATTATCAAGACGTACCTAACGATATCTTAATTAAATACATCAGTTCAGTGCTTCCAAGATATTGGGTAACAAAGAATATTATATACATGCATACAAGACACGCGCGAAAAATATAACCTTTCCCTCACAGTCCGGTAAATACAAATCTAAACATGACGTGTACAATCACATTTCATAATAGGTATATTTAGTAGGATAGAAAAGAGATCGCATGTCGACAAAAACGTAGACGAACAATTTATCAAAAATCCGTCGCTTATGGGTGTCACGACAGACCATTTCCTCAAGGAAATAGGAATCAGTTGATTGTCTTCGACTCTTTCCGTGCCATGACAGGCAGACATCGACACGGACGGACAACGGACATTTGTTATTACATTATCAGCCAAATGATGTTTATTTTTTTCTTTCTTTGTTCTTGGTGTTTTCGTATCCACGGAATAGATGAATAAGGTTGGAATGGTAATGTGGGCGTGGTGAGAGAGAAAATCATAGCTCGACCGATTAATTCATTCACCGCGTTTAGTGCGCTTCAGATTACTTCGAAACACAAAGCCCTGCTTTAAAATGCCGTGTTGTGCAATTATAACCTGTAAAACAAAAAGTCAGACCGCAAGTATAAGTAGCGAGGAGGTAAATCTTTCCATCGGTAAGTCTAAAATAACATTTAATTACAATTTTATTTGTAAAAAAACATAAAAATATTCTTATCATTATGAAATTCCGAACATTAACAACATTATTGCAACAAGTTACAAAAAGTATACATTGCCCGATGTGTACTCGCTTAATCAACGCAATGACCAAGTCCGCTTACAATGTACTGCATGCGTCGCGTCCTCAATACTTCAACCATTGACGTTTTAACCAACGACGACGACGAGGATTGGCTCAGCATAGGTATAGACTATACCCATAAAAAGACAGTGGTTACTGAGTCTTTTTATTGTGGTTATTTAGGAGACTGCCAATATTTAGTAACAAATAAAATATTATTTAGTTTGTTCATGTTCCGAATATTTGTATTTCATTTGTTATTTATTTGTGAAAGATTAATAAACATTATAATTTATAAACATTACATTATATTATATTATACATAATTCAGTATTTGATAAATGTAAGATCTCTTAAACTGCGTAGATAATATCCTATCTTTTCATGATATTTTGTAATAGTTATTATATAGGTACTTATAATAAGTTGGATCATCATTCATCATTTCATAGCAAGATATATTTAGATAACTCCTAAAATATATACATATCTGATTCACAAAAAGTTACAATAGAGTTAAGAACAACAATCATGCTTCTTTGATAAAGTTTAGCCTAAAAAAGTTTTGTTTACGAAAACAAGGGGAGAGGAGGGCGAGCCGAGGTGTGCGGACGGGGGATGCAAAATAAAGCAATCAGTTATCCGTAAGGTTTGTTTTTTGATAAAAACGTTCACTTTGCAATCTTGCGACTGAAATTAAGCGTTGCGAGGTACAAAAGTTGGAGGGACCGTTTTACTCTTCGTGTACATTGTACAGTTAACTGACATAGTTTTTAAGCTCGCAATTATACTAACGAAATAGGATGAATCTGAAATAAATGATTATTTATAACAATAATAAATAAACAATTATTTTCAGGCACCACCTCATTATTCAATATTTATAAATATTACATTAGCAATACACAAATACATACATTTTTTCGGAATCATAATTTCGTTTAATTAAAATTGGTTCAGATAAACTACTTAAAAGAATATTTTTTTCAAAGGGAGTTTTTTTGGCATTCGTACTAGGATTACCCTGTATCACGAATGCGGTCACCTCTCTCTGGATCAACAATAATAACACTCATCATTAAAAAGTGAATATTTGATTACTAAACACAGTTTAGTTCTTCAAAAAAAAACATAATTGAAACAAAAGAAAAAACATCATTTTTTTTAGTCACGAGTCACATGGAAGTGGAGCCAGTGTTTGAGGACAGGGTTATCTCATCTATCCGCCAATGTCTTAAGGATGCTGTTGTGGCTAGTGCGCATACGTCTCATAAAGAAGAACACTTTTTATTAAAAGCAATAAAACAATAATGCGTTCCGGGCTATGATGAACTTGTCCTGCCAATTTAGAGCGATTTTCCACACTGTTAAGCTCAATGTCACTTGACACAAGTCCTGAGTGGAAATAAAATTGTGACCGCTGTGTGGGACCCTTGGGTTTTTCAGATAAGAATACTATCAGTCACTGGCTCACTACTATACACAACCTGGAGCGCAGGCGGCGTCCAACTCGTACCGCGTTTGTCACATCACAAGACTGACGTTTGACAGCTAGAGTGGTACGTGAGACAATGTATTGTATCTAGTGTACATATTAAAACACTATACGCTGTGTATCGTGATATGTATCTCTCAATAGAGGCAAAAGACTTTTCATCATTAAGTAAATATCTTATCCCGTTATATTTTTATTTTTACTCGATCGAGTGCAGAGCTAAAAGGCTTATAGGCGACCAGGTGCTGGTGGACAAGCTTCAAAGCCTAGCTCATCGGCGAACCTTTGCTTGCCTGTCGGTTTTCTACGGATTGTACTTCGGGGAGTGTGCGCAGGAGCTCCATGACCTGATTCCTCCATCTCCCTTTCACTACCGGTCTACCAGACGCACGGCTGGGTACCACCCACACTTGGTTGATATACCGTCTTGTCGTACCAAGCGCTTCTCCTCCACATTTATTGTGCGCACAGCCAAGCTGTGGAATTCTCTGCCGGCTTCTGTGTTCCCTGCCACTTATGACCTTTCAGCCTTTAAAGCACGAGTAAATAGGCATCTTCTGGGCTCGCTCGTCCCACCTTAGACCTCATCTATCGCTTACCATCAGGCGAGATCGAGGTCAAGAGTGGGCCCATCAGTAATAAAAAAATGGATCAATTACATTTTTGAATATGTTAATGTTATGCTATGCCCATGTTTATATTTATTACGGGTTTAATAAACCTTAAATAAATAATATTTAATTTAATTTACAACTTACTACCTCTTTTCAAAAGGAGGAGGTACGATCGGATTCGAATTTCTCCGTTTATTGTGAACCGATTTTCAAAATTCTTCTTTTGTTGGAAAGCAGCTGAAAGTTTCTGAAAGAGTTCTATCAAAAAGTATTGATGCGATTTAGGAGTTTTACTGATGAAATTCTTATTTCAACTGTGACGAAGTCACGGATAAAATGCAAGTCAATATTAAAAACAAACCAATTGTAAATATGAGATACTTTCCTAGTACATTTTCCTGTATACACGGTTTACACATGTAGGAAGTCGCTCGGCATGTATTTACGTTGCGTTGATTGCGTGTTGTACTTTGATTACAACTCAAACCAACTAATCAGCGCTGCTATAGTCAATTCGAAATAGTGACGGAATTTGTGATGTTTGTTATTCGAATGCAAGCGGCAAAATAGTTGAGCATCTTCATCAAAAGAGGTGGTTTACGAACGGAAGATATGTGAAAGCTGTTGAGTTTAATTTGCTGCTTTTGCTATGGAGATTGGTCTGTTTTTGTTATTATTTTGTTTAAAGATAAGACCATTTCGTTATCCCACTCAAAATTACATTAAAACATGGATATAAAAAAGTCCTGCCTGTCTGTTTAGGCTGATTTCTTGTGTTAACAGAATTGAATATCATTATTTTACATGGAAAATAATACTGCCATTCAATCAACACCAACACGAGCCCCGGTGCTTTAAATCCAATAATGAACCGTAAAAGCAAATTAAGCAGCAGTACTAAACTGAGAGTATATACAACTCTTGTCCGCCCGTGTATAACGTACGCCTGTCCGGTTTGGAGTAGCACGTGTATCACTAATCATCACCTACTGCAAGTGATACAGAATAAAGCGGTTAAAACATCCTACAAAACTAAATTTAGAACGAATCTCAAAACATTACATAAATCCATTAAACTTCCCTTATTATTTAATCACATAATTAAAATTTCATTAAATTTTTATAATAAAAATAAAATTAATTCCACTAACCCATTAATTAAAAATCTATGCTCCACAACCTCAGACAAATTACCATATATCGATAGGTACGGTACTTACCGTCTACCGCATCACTACCTATTGTTCCCACCTAGTTAAGTGCGAGCGACCAGCACCTTGACCCCTGTGAGGCTTGCTATCGCCCCGTCCCTGGCCGATAATACACCAAAGCGCGGGCGGCAGGGAAGCTCCGTTTGCTGAGCGTAAACTGGTCGTGCGCTTGGCCGTTTGACCGAGCTTGACAACAGCTAAAGTCATATTTTTTTTGAACGTACCTACGTGCAAGCAGTAAATTATGTCGTAATAATTTATAGTTTAAATCTTGCATTTTTGTGAAATTAAATTATGTTTATAACAGTGAAATCTATACCTATTTTATAAACTTTCAAAGGCGAATTGTAGCCTAATAAAGTGTTTTTATTATATTGTGTTGGTGTAACTTAGGGTAAGTGCATTATTGTTAATATTTATGTTAATAAAGATAATTGAAATTGAAATTGAATTGAACACGAGCCCAGACTGGGTTCGTTCATGTCGCATATCTTTGGATTATTTCAGTGATAGAACATGCCCTTTTCCTCACGAAATTTTCCTTCTGTGTTTTGAGAGCGGTGCTGACGATGAAAATTACAGTAAAATAGTAATGTGCCTGCCCGCGTTACCACTGGTCACCACTACCCTTTCCAGTCAATTATTCAAACGTCTGATAAACATAGTTAACCAAAATTAACCTCTTTAATTCCAATCTGATCAAGCTGTATGATGTCCATGCACCTGTTAGGTTGGTCAAGATCAAGCAACTGCCTGCTCCGTGGCTATCAGATGACGTGAAAGGAATTTTGCAAAAAAAGGCAGCAGCAAAGTCTAGATACAAGTGCAAACCTAGCTCCTTAAATCGTGAGAAATACGTTACTATCCGAAATCGTAGCAACTTGGTTTGTAGGGATGCCCAACGCCGCCACATTCATGAGTCTGTTGAAAACGGTGATCCAGCTAAAGTCTGGAAATTTCTCAGATCAATGGGAATTGGGAAGTCACGTCAAGAGTCTATCCCTAAAGATATAGATCTTGAATCACTCAATCATCATTTTTCCACCTCTTGTAGTTTCAATGGAGCTGTTAAAGCTAAAACTCTAGATAATCTTTCGTCTCTTCCCACTCCCGATTATTCTCCTTTTGTTTTTAATCAATCACATCAAATGCTATTGGTAGTGACTGTGTTAGTCGCAAGATGATACTCCCTATAGTTGACGAAATCCTTCCTGTAATTTGTCATATCCTAAATTATTCCTTATCCTCTGGTGCCTTTCCATCTTTATGGAAAGAAGCTCAAATAACCCCTCTTCCAAAAATAAGTAATCCTGTTTCTTTTTCTGAATTCCGTCCTATCTCCATTTTACTGTTCCTTATCAAAGTCCTAGAACGCCTTATCCATAGCCAGCTTAGTGCTTTCCTCTGTAGAAACAGACTCCTTAATATTTACCAATCCGGGTTTCGTCCAGGGCATAGCACTACCACAGCTCTTGTTAACATTACTGACGATATAAGATCAGGTATAGATAGATAGATAGATAGAATATACTTTATTGTACACCAATAATTGAATCACACTTAAATAACAATATTGTAAAAAAAAAAAAAATTGGTTACAATGGCGGTCTTATCGCTGAGAGCGATATCTTCCAGACAACCTTTGGAAGGACTTTATGAGCTTTATTTAAAATGGGGAGGGCTATATTAGTGTACGAATGGACTGTGGGAAACTGACGTTCCTTTCCTTACTTGATTTCAGTAATGCTTTTAACACTGTTGATTTTGATGTCTTGCTCGGGATACTGTGCTCTCTTAACATATCTCCAACAGCTATTGATTGGTTTCGTAGTTACCAGTGTGGCCGCCGATAACGTATTTGCATTGAAGGTTCATTGTCTTCATGGTGCAATACTACTGCTGGCGTACCGCAGGGGGGCGTTCTCTCTCCTCTTCTTTTCGCCATATTTATAAATTCAATTTCTAATGAACTTCTCTTATCCTACCACCTTTATGCTGATGATCTGCAAATTTATTCACAAGCTCCCGTTGAGGAATTGTCTGAGGCGGTGAAGATAGTGAATAAAGACTTAGCGCGTATTTCTGACTGGAGTTTGGATCATGGTTTGAGGGTTAATCCTGCGAAGACTCAAGTCATTATTGTTGGCAGCCCTAGGCTACGTTCCAAAATTGACTGGACGACCCTTCCCCAAATCATTTTTGATGGAGCTGTTATACCTTACTGTAACTCAGTAAGAGACCTTGGTATTTATATTGATAAGGATTTGTCTTGGGGTCCCCAGTTGCAGGAAGTGAGCCGCAAACTGTTTGCCTCTGCGGGGTCTTTACGCAGATTACGCAATTTCTTGCCGACTGCCACTAAAACTGCGCTTGCCCAATCTCTGCTTCTCCCTATCCTCGACTATGCTGATGCAAGTTATCCAGATCTCACTGAAGTGCAGTTAGATAAGCTTGAGCGACTCCAAAATTTTTGTATCAGATTCATATTTGGTTTGCGCAAGTATGATCATGTTTCTGAGTTTCGCATTAAACTCAAGTGGCTGCCTATCCGCCTTCGCCGGAATACACATATTTTATCATTACTCTACAGTATTCTTTTCAATCCAACGACTCCCTTTTGTCTCAAAGAACGATTTAAGTTCTTTCATGACACACATGGTAGAGATTTGAGATCATCGGAAAATTTGAGACTTTTGATGCCTACACATTCCACTAAATTTTACGACCATTCTTTTACGGTGCAGGCTATTCGGTTGTGGAATGCATTGCCGGTGTCAGTAAGACAAGCACAGTCACTCGCTGCTTTTAAAAGCTCGGTTGCCGATCATTTTCTTTCAAATTTATGATTATTTCTTTGTTTTTCTCCACACGATGATAAAGAACACATTACATTTATATATTTTATATAATTATGTATTGTATATATATATATCTATATATATACACTTATATATTTCAATTAGTTTTTTTTCCGTTAAGAGTATTTGTAGTACACTAACTTAGCCCTCCCCAATTTCAATTAATAGCTTTTAAAGTCCTTCCAAAGGTTGTCTGGAAGATATCGCTCTCAGCGATAAGACCGCCATTGTAACCAAAGTTATAGAAATAAGGGTATGTAAGTGTGTTTCAATTTTTGGTGTACAATAAAGTATATTCTATCTATCTATCTACCTTTTGGCTTTCTCAGGAAGCGTTCCACTACATCTAACTTAATCTTATCCATCTTAATCTTTTATCCAACTTTATCTTAATCATTTATACTAATTATAGTAATTGTTTCGACCGTATTGACCACGCACTGCTCATGGAGAAGCTATTTAAGGCCGGAATACGCAAGCTCCCGTTCCCGCGGGTGTTCCTCAGGGTTCCATATTAGGATCCCTTTTATTTACTATTTTTATTTCTGATGTGAAACATTGTTTTGAAAATTTTTCTATTTTACTTTATGCCGACGATATGAAAATTCATAAAACTATCCAAAATATAGCTAATATGCACCTGTTACAATCTGATTTGAATAGATTTCAAGAATATTGTAGACGTAACAGGCTTGAATTGAATGTATCAAAAGGTTTTCACATGACTTTTACGCGCCAGAAGTCGATAATTGATTCGTCATACACACTATGCAATATTGGTATAGGGAAGGTCAATACTATTAGGGAACTTAGGATTATACAAGACAGCAAGCTGCTCTTCGATAAGCATATTGATGGAATAGTAAAAAATGCGTCGAGAGCGCTTGGTTTCATAATGAGTACCTAAAGGCTTGTTTTCGATCGCTAAAACCGATCAAAGGTTTGTATTGTTCGTTCGTACGCAGCCACCTTGAGTATTGTAGCGTAAATAAAATTAAGTGCACAGTAAAACACAAACCGCTACTTAACACGTTTAATTTTGATTAAAAGGAAAAAGATAGAAAACAAGTACTTAATTAAAAAATATAAAAAAGTTAAATATTGGTTATTATTGGGAACCTTTCAGTGATGGCGTGGGTTAACTTAGCGGAAAGAAAAAGAATGTTATCGAAAGTATTATGCAAATATTTTTAACTTACCTAACAAAAAATCGATTGCAATCGGTTATAGCTAGGCGAATACGCATTATTAGTAATTTTAATTACAAAAACACTAAGAGCATCCAACGCGTCTTGATAGGCCTTAGGTTAGAAAGAGTTTTTGACGTGAGAATTTTTAGATTAGAAATATACAAATTAGGTGCACTATTTAAAATAGAACTCCTGCTGCGAAAACTCGGTAATTCCTGGACGGCTGAACACGACTGTGGGAAGTAACGTAGAAATCACGGAGCCTCTGCGCTGCGGGGTCCGCATCTACCTCGTACTCTCTTCAGGCCTTTGAGATGGACGTCTCAGGCACAGGATGTGCTCGGATATCGGGCGAGAGCGCCCCGACCTCCGTCGTCGATAACCGACGTCGCTTGCCCGTAGGGTGGAGCCAAAAATTGGCTTGTAACGGGATCAAATTAACCAGAAAATCACCCACAGACTATCCTTTTGCTAGGACACTTTATATTTTTTATTGGCTTAACACCAACAGAAAAAAAACTTTCACTTCATAATTTCGATATTAATCAAAAAATAAGGTCGACCATCACATATCGGGTCCCAAAAATGTAATGACGCCGTCAAAAGGCAAAACATCCGAGGATATTTTTCACGATTCCTTGTTCAAATGTGAATAACAGCTATGAAGAAAAAAATTTTATTGAAAAGTTTGTATTAGAATTGGAGGAAGTTTTAACCGTAGCGGTTTTACGCTACAGTACCCCATTTCCAGTAAAAAAAAAAAAAAATGAGAGTAGCAACCCTAAAGGTGAGTGGCATCACTAAAGGAAAGGTGAGTGACAACCCTAAAAGAAAGGTGGTTGACAACCCTAAAAAAAAGGTGGTTGACAACCCTAAAAGAAAGGTGGTTGACAACCCTAAAAGAAAGGTGGTTGACAACCCTAAAAGAAAAGTGGTTGACAACCCTAAAAGAAAGGTGAGAGATCAACCCAAGTGAAAGGGTGACAACGCTATAACAGATTGACATCACAACAACAGATTGAAAACACAACAACAGATTGAAAACACAATAACAGATTGAAAACACAATAACAGATTGACAAGACAAAAGGGATAGCATCAACCAAGAGTGAAAACGATAATATATACAAATTAAATAAACTAGCCTAACTAACTTTAAACTAAATACATCAAATCAACGACATCGAAGTGCAGCTGATACTGAATAAAATTGAAAGCCGGCCTCCAGTTTAGACGTTAACAGTGCGAGCTTCAGATGCGTCTCCTAAACCTACATTAGAATAGAAAAACAAACGATAGATCTAGAGTAATATTCTTAAATATATATAGGAACAAAGAACAATAATCAACACGAAACAAATAGAGTTGAGATTAAGAAATAACTTAAAAATACGACGAAAACTCAAAGGAAGTCAAACAAAAACTCGGAGTCGAACACAAAAGCTCGAAGTCAGATAAAAAATCGAAGTGAGACACGACTCAAAGTCCAACACGACTCAAAGTCAAACACAACTCAAAGTCAAACACGACTCAAAGTCGAACACGACTCAAAGTCAAACACGACTCAAAGTCAAACACGACTCAAAGTCAAACACGACTCAAAGTCAAACACGACTCAAAGTCAAACACGACTCAAAGTCAAACACGACTCAAGACTGAATTTAAGAGCTTAAGTTATAGAGGGATAAGTTAGAAGGTTAAGTTAAAGAGAGAGGGTTAAGTTGAAGAGGGTGGACCTTAAATCAAAATCAAAAATACGACGCCTAATGAGAGGAAATGGTTATGAATAAATATTAACTCCAGGGAGGAATGAGGGGTCGAAATAATAAAAGAGGTGTCGTTAATTGAAAACTAATGGCCTAACATAAGTAATGCTGATTAAGTTAAGAATATGGAACAAATTAATTCATTTAAGTATGTCTTTTATATGATATTGTCCAATATGATGAGAATCACAGTCTTGTAGGACATATGTAGTCATGGAGATGACTCTGATCACACGACATTTAATGAAACGAGGAGCAAGCTTTCCTGTAAAGTATTCAGCAGCTGACGATTTTGAAAAATTACGCCTCCATACAATGTCGCCGGCATTAAGTGTAATAGCCGTCCGGTTCGTATTGTAATTTCGTGAATTACGGAGAAAAGCAGAAGAAAGATTGTCCGCTACTTTTGCGTAAATCTCGGCGAGCGAAGTCAGATTACTCGCGTGTTGTTCCCGACTTTCAGCTAAATTAGTGCTTAGAGTCTGGTTATTCGCACGCGATGAATCCATACAGACTTCTCTACCGAATATGAGAAAGTTTGGCGTAAACCCTGTGGCTAAATTAATACATGAATTGAGGTAAAGTTTGACCTTGGGTAACAATTTAGCCCAATTCCTTTGGTTCTCGCCAACCAATATGCTCAAACAAGTAACGACACTTTGGTTATAACGTTCTACCGTGTTTGCTTGTGGAGTGTAATAAGGGGTATATGTAGGGGATTCAATGCGAAACGATCTAAGAAAGTTTAAAAACTGATTACTACGAAAAACGGTAGCATTATCACAGAGAATAGACCGTGGAACTCCGAAGTTAAAAAATATTTCAGATTCCAAAGCTTTTATAACTGAATTGGCGTCAATCCTTTTAAGGGGCACTAACCAAACATATTTAGAAAAAACATCGACCATAGATAAAATGTATTTGAACCCATAATAAGCGATTGGAAGCGGTCCAATAACGTCGATAGAAATCATTTGTAAAGGTAAAGAAACTTCCTTTGGATAACACATATGACCACGTGATTGGGAATTCGCGATCTTATAAGCTTTACAAACCTCACATTGCCTTAAAGTCTCAGAAACATCTCGAAACATATTTGGCCAGTAAAAGTTATCCTTGAGCTTAAAATAAGTCTTTGAAACTCCAGGATGTATAGAGAGAGGATTATTATGAGCTTCCCATATAGCGGATTTAACTTTTTCAACGGGTAAAACTACGCGCCAAGGATCAGAGCACAATGAGTTAGTGATTGGCATGCGTCTTAACAGAACACCGTTCCGAATGGCGTAAGCTGGAAACGTTTGAGGGGAGTCACGAGCCCCTAAATACACCTTTTTATACCATCTATCATTGGTATGGTCAGGTCCTTGATCGAATGTAACCGGACTCGCGTACATTCTAGATAAAGCGTCTGGAACGACGTGTTGCGACCCTTTGCGATGAATGATATCAAACGTGTATTGGGAAATCACAGTAGCCCATCGCGCCAAACGCCCTGAGGGATTACTTAGTGTGAGGAGCCATTTCAAGGCCATATGATCGGTTATAACAGAAAACTTCATTCCATCTAAATAACAGCGAAAATGCTTAATGGAATCAAGAACGGATAAAAGTTCACGTTCGGTTGTACTATAATTGCGTTCTGCTTTTGAGAATAAGCGTGAATAATAAGCGATAGGATGTTCAACACCATCGAACTTTTGAGAAAGAACCGAACCAAGACCGACAGCTGACGCATCACATTGCAAAATGAAGGGCTTCGAGAAATCTGGACAAGCCATAACGGGAGTATTGATGAGCGCATCCTTTAATTTTAGGAATGCTTGATCGGCGGCATCATCCCAACTTATAGGGTCACGACCCTTCTTTTTTCCTATAAGGGCAGTGAGTGGAGCTATTATAGAAGAAAAACCATCAACAAAACGCCTATAATATGAGCATAACCCAATAAAACCACGTAGTGACTTAGCTGTAGTAGGAACGGGATAATCCCTAATAGCATCGAGCTTGCTGGGATCAGTTTGTAAACCCTTTTCGTTGATGATATAACCCAAATATTTCAATTCGCTTTTACAGAACTCGCATTTTTTTAGGTTAATAGTTAAACCGGCCTCCTTGAGACGGTCTAGTACTTTTCTAAGGAGCGAGAGGTGACTATCAAAGTCTTTTGATATTATGATTAGATCATCGACGTAACCGAAAACGCAATTATCACTGGTCGAAGTGAATTCAAAATTAACGATCATATCAGTAAGGCGCTGCATCTCGGAAGCTGCATTCGTGAGACCAAATGGCATTCTGACGAACTCAAATAAACCTCGTTGTGGAACTATGAACGCGGTTCTTTCACAACTCTCATCATCAGCGAGAGGAATCTGCCAAAATGCACTCCTAAAATCAAGAGAACTTATATACCTTGCACCTCGAAGGTTGTCAAGAATATCGTGAATACGGGGGAGCGGATAAGAATCTCTAGTAGTAACGCTATTCAATTTCCTACTATCAACGCAAAAACGTACAGAACCGTCCTTTTTGGTAACCATCACAACAGGACTGGCCCATGGAGAACGTGAGGGACGAATGACACCCATCTCCAGCATCTTATCGATTTCCTCATTGAGCAACTTTAACTTAACAGGTGAAAGAGGGTAAAACCGTTGTCTAATTGGCGGTCCAGTAGTGTTTATTTTGTGTGATAGCCAAGTAGTCTTACCAAGGCCAACTTTATCGGATGAAATGACATCGAATTCCTCAATGACCCGTTGCAACTTTAGCTCTTGGTCTGGTAATAAAACGTTACGAGGGTGAATGTATCGAACCTCGCTAATGCAATTAATCTGAGGAAGGGATTGAGAGTCAGAAGGAAGGGTATGTGGGTCAGGAGGTAGGGAATTAGAGTCGGGAGGAAGGTACATATTACCTTTGATATTTTTGTTAAAAGCTTGACTAAAAACTGAAGTCAAACCGAACTTATTCCAAAATTCGATACCTAAAATAACTGAAGAAGACATAGAACGTGCTACTAAAAATTCGTGGATAAAAGTCGTACCATTAAACTTAACTGGGAGAAAGATAGTTCCTAAAATATCAATAGGAGAGTTATTAGCGGAAATAACACGTGGGCACTGAACGTTTGATTTTAAAGAAATACCCAGTTGTTGGGTTAAACAATCACTAATAAGGGACATTTGTGCACCAGAGTCAAGAAGGGCTTTAACGACCCGGTTACACAATATGATCTCGATGAAAGGACGGTTATCAGATGAATCGGACGCTATCACCGGTGACACTGTACGGAGTAATGCGTGTCGCCGGTGGGCTAAACATTTTTTGGATTGCATTTTGGGCAATCACGAGTTATAAAACCAGGTGTGCGGCATTTAAAACATAGCATACCAGGGAAATCAGGGCAAGTACGATAGGGGTGTCCCGTTTTATTGCATTTTGGACAGATTTGTGATTGATTTGTTGCGCTTGAAACTAATTTTGTAGATTTGGGCAAAAAACTTTCAAAATGCGATGCAGTGTCAATGAGCGCATCTAAGTCAGTAAATTTATGTATCGATAAGCATGGAAAATATCTAGGATGCATGTTGTGAGTGATAATTTCTAATAGTTCAGATTTATCGACCGGTTTACGTAATGTATCATTCAATTGAGAAATCTGATGCACAAAATGTAAAACAGGTTGATCTGATTTCTGTTTTGTATTCCTAACTTGTTGACCGGTTTTAAATTCGAAATCAATTTCCCCGAATGTTTTGAAGAATTTTTCTTTTAATTCGGGGTAAGTCATATCAGGTCGACGGATTGACCTATAATAATTCAAGGCGCGACCGGATAACACTTCGTGGAAGCGTTTAAGCAGATAACTGTCAGTTATGTCGTCTGCATCCTTCTCTTCTTCGATACTGGTAAAAAAATTTCGAACACTGGTATCTCCAGTATAATTTATGTTCCATTTTCTTAGCGAAAATCGTTTTAGAAAGTAACCGGGACAGTCCTCGGATTTCATCGGAGAAGGTAAGTTAGAACGACTAGTACCCGGAGCGGGCCTAGGCGGAATGGGAGGAGGTCTAGAAATAATAATACTTCCGTGTAAAGGAGTCTCAACGATAGAACCTTCTTCGGACATTTTTAAACACAAAATAGAAATAGATTAAATGAAAGAGAGGGACTTAGCAGGAAATCGTTAGATATCGTGCCGTAATATCGATGCGGGAAGAAGACAACAACATGAACGTCAAAGGAATCGGCTGGGCTAAGAATCCAACAAAAACAGATACTAGCAAATAGCAGAAAAGCAAACAGACGGGCTAAAAAAAATAAGAAAGGTAGACACTAGCACACGACCATTCAAAAAGCTTACCTTTGGTCACGATGCCTAACCATCCACACATCAAACACACTCTACGGGAAACTAACTACCGCTACCTACTGGGATAAAACAAAACTCGGGATAGATACGTATATTTTGGGAGAAAATAAAAGAATTGGAAATTGGGTATAGTTACAAAGTTAATCTCTAAAATTGAATTTCACAAACATCACACAATTTAGCAAAGAACATAAATTCAGTTAGCAATTCCATAGTCCAGTCGTATGAATCGGGAAAACATTCAAGACAGGTAATCCTTTTAACTTCCATACGGGTATCTGACCAATTCTAAAACCTGAAACTCACAACAAGAAAGATGAAAATTAAAGATTGCTCTCAAGAGCAACCACACACGAGATAACAAAAAAAAAAGGTATTTTAGTAATAATTAATATGCAAACTTACTTTAATTCGGGCGCCATATTGTAGCGTAAATAAAATTAAGTGCACAGTAAAACACAAACCGCTACTTAACACGTTTAATTTTGATTAAAAGGAAAAAGATAGAAAACAAGTACTTAATTAAAAAATATAAAAAAGTTAAATATTGGTTATTATTGGGAACCTTTCAGTGATGGCGTGGGTTAACTTAGCGGAAAGAAAAAGAATGTTATCGAAAGTATTATGCAAATATTTTTAACTTACCTAACAAAAAATCGATTGCAATCGGTTATAGCTAGGCGAATACGCATTATTAGTAATTTTAATTACAAAAACACTAAGAGCATCCAACGCGTCTTGATAGGCCTTAGGTTAGAAAGAGTTTTTGACGTGAGAATTTTTAGATTAGAAATATACAAATTAGGTGCACTATTTAAAATAGAACTCCTGCTGCGAAAACTCGGTAATTCCTGGACGGCTGAACACGACTGTGGGAAGTAACGTAGAAATCACGGAGCCTCTGCGCTGCGGGGTCCGCATCTACCTCGTACTCTCTTCAGGCCTTTGAGATGGACGTCTCAGGCACAGGATGTGCTCGGATATCGGGCGAGAGCGCCCCGACCTCCGTCGTCGATAACCGACGTCGCTTGCCCGTAGGGTGGAGCCAAAAATTGGCTTGTAACGGGATCAAATTAACCAGAAAATCACCCACAGACTATCCTTTTGCTAGGACACTTTATATTTTTTATTGGCTTAACACCAACAGAAAAAAAACTTTCACTTCATAATTTCGATATTAATCAAAAAATAAGGTCGACCATCACATATCGGGTCCCAAAAATGTAATGACGCCGTCAAAAGGCAAAACATCCGAGGATATTTTTCACGATTCCTTGTTCAAATGTGAATAACAGCTATGAAGAAAAAAATTTTATTGAAAAGTTTGTATTAGAATTGGAGGAAGTTTTAACCGTAGCGGTTTTACGCTACAGTATGCATCACAAGTCTGGAACCCTCAGTACGGGATCTACATCTCTCGTATTGAGGGTATTCAGAGAAAATTTCATAAGTACCTAGATTACAGTGCGAAACATGTATCTGTTGATTACAATCAAATTGTACCATTTTCTGCCGCTTGACCGAAGGCGTAATATTAGTGATATATGTTACATATTAAATATTGAAAATGATTCAATTGACAGTCCTGAACTTGTTTCTAAGTTAAAGTTACTGCTGCGACAGCGACCACTTCTATATGTACCTTCTGGAAACACTAACTATAGGCGTAATGCATACATCTCTAGGACCAGTCGCAGCTTTAACAAAATTTGTTGTGAACATAATATTATTGTTATAATTTAATTAGTCTGTAAGCCTTCCGGAAATAATATAAATAAATAAACCTGAGTCTTTCATCTGCTGTACGTCACGAGATTATAAATAATATATTTTTTGACAGGCCCGTTGGTATAGTGGGCAGTGGTCCTGACTGCTATGCGCAAGGGTTCGATTCCCACCTAAGACAAATGTTTGTGTGATGAGCACGGTCATTTGTTCTTTGTCTGGGTGTAATTTATCTATAATATGTATGTATTTAGAAATATATATGTATGTTTATCAGTTGTCTAGTATCCATATCACAAGCTCTGCTTAGTTTGGGACTAGATGGCGTTGTGTGAAAAAGTTGTGGAATATTATATTGTGGAATATTATAAATATGAATTGGATAAAACAGTTTTTAGTACAACATAATAAAGTGATTGGAGACTCCTTTTAGACAAATAATGCTTGTATTATACTACGCTCTTCCATAACAAAAACTAAACATTATTTAAAGAAGAATATAAATAACAAAAGGAAGTACATGTGCGTGTGTGTTTGAGTAGAGATGATTCTATCTTTGGTATTGTTTTCTTTTTTAATAAAAACTTTGCGTTTGAGTTCGCCAATCACACAGATTGTAAGAAAAATTCCTCAATTCCTGAACCCCAATGTGGTCCTGTGCTTGGGACGAAAAGAAATTTACATTTTAATTTTGTTTCACGGTGACTGTTAGAAGTTTGAGACTGCCTCGGTAACGGATCTGTTTTCTACGATACTAACTTTTTGTTTTGTATAATTAACTAGTGATGGTAGTAGGATACTGGCTTTATACATAGTTTTAAAAAGGTGACTTGTTTTTCTAGAGATTTATGGTAGTTTTTCTTAGTTTAGTGTAATTAAATCACATTTTCGTTGAGTAATAGCTGTAGTTTGGTAATTTAATGTAACTTTTGATTTGGAATTTAATTTGACTTTAAATTTGACATTTAATTTGTATTTAATTTGATAATTTGACTCCTAATTTTCTTTTATTATACTCATTCTATTCCTCCTACCATTGGTAAACTGGTAACACATTACAAAAGCTGTCATGTCATGTTTGCGTACAAAATAATTTTGTTTTTTTTTAATACTTTACTTTTCATCAACCAAGATACTTAACTTAACCGAACAACCTCCTGCGTTTGATGGTCTATTATTCTACACGTGATATTGGCAAAATTGTGGTGGCTCCTCCACAAACGCCATTTAACAAGAGTTCAAGTTGAAGTTGATAATTTGACATGTTTTTTTTTTATTATTATCAATTTAATTGACTTTTAATATATCTTTGAATCTTTTTGTATGTAAATTTCACCATTTGTATTTCAAATTAGGAAGCCGAGCAATTGTTTAAATTTGTGTATTTTTATTTTATTTTATACTAGTACTCACGCGGGGCCTCGCTCCCGTGGATTCTATCACGGTAAAAACATAACTCTCCTTTTTTGCAGTCGCGTAAAAAGTAGCCTATAACCTTCCTCGAGCTTCAAGCTACTTCCATACCAAATTGTATCCAAATCCACCCAGTACTTTCGAAGATTAGCTCGTTCAAGCAAACAAACAAACTTTTCCGCTTTATAATATTAAGTATTTTTTATGTTTTTTATTCTTGCTAAATAAATACATGAAATAAAAATACATTTTATTTCGTGCTTCTTCATCGGTTTGGCCTTTTCCCGACTGTGTTGGGATCGGCTTTCTTGTCTGATCAGATGCAGCTAATTACTAGTATTTTACATGAAGCGACTTACAACGCACTTATCACGATACTCCTCGGCATACTGGTGTCAGATTATCTGGCTTCTGAATACCCGTAAACACTGTCATAGATGAACAAATTACAGCCGAGGCCAGCAACCTAATGTATGAATAGTAACGTCATATTCATATTCATTTATTTGCTCTCCACAATGTATATACAGTAGATGTTTAGACTTAAAGATAAAAAAAAAAGTTCAAGACGAATTGAGAACCCCCTCCTTTTTTTGAAGTCGGTTAAAAAGGAACAATTATGGACCCTGTTAGGGCACAGCAATAATATAAAATAGAAAACTAGAACTTAAAACAAAACATAACATTATTTAAAATTTATTGTTTCAATAAAAGATTAGAAAAAATAAATAAAAGAAAAACAATATTTCCTTATAATTATTGAGATCAGTTACAAACAAGTAGGTACAATTATATTATAAGGTATGCAGAAAATTATAATAATTAAAATTTTACTTAAGTATTACATGTGTAGATTATGTAGGTAGTGGTTATTTGCTGTACTTTATTTATTTACTAGTACTCACGCGGGGCTTCGCTCCCGTGGATTCTATAACGGTAAAGACATAACTGTCCTTTTTTGCAGTCGCGTAAAAAGTAGCATATAACCTTCCTCAAGCTTCAAGCTACTTCCATACCAAATTGCATTCAAATCCACCCAGTACTTTCGAAGATTAGCGCGTTCAAGCAAACAAACAAATAAAACAAACAAACAAACTTTTCCGCTTTATAATATTAGTCTACATAGGTTATCGGTTAAATATTCGTTTATGTTATAGTATACTCATATTCAGTAGAAATAGTTTTAGTTTATTTGTAAAAGTGTTATAGTTAGTTATGTTCTTAATTTCTTCGGGTAGCTTATTATATAGTTTGATTGACTTATCATAACAACTAGAGGAATGCATTTTCAGTCGTGATGTAGGTACGTTTGATCTATTTTTGTATCTTACTGTAATTTTTGTTTGTATTTCTTCTCGTTTAGACTTCGACTTTCATGCTAATCTTAAAAAATATTGCAAATTTTGTACAATTTATTGAATTTTAATCCAAATAAATATAACAACCTAATTGGGTGCTATATGTTTGAGCCGTTTGCGGTTGAAACGTTAGGGCCATGGGGTCCGAGTGCGCATCGACTCTTTCGTGACATCAGCAAACGATTAGTCGACTCCACAAGTGACCAGAGGACTGGCCTTTTCTTTGGACAGAGAATCAGCATTGCCATTCAACGCAATGTAATGCAGCCAGTGTTTTGGGCACTTTTCCCATTGATAGCGTTGACGAATTTTTCGATGCCCTATAATTCCTTTTTTTTTCTCTTTATTGATTATAAGGGATTTCTGTATAATTCCTTTTTATTTTCGCTTGTATATACTTTATTTGAATAAATATTTCTAATGTAGTATTAAATTGTCGGGCACGCCGCAATTGCGGTGGTAAGACCCCTCTTTGAGGAGTGGCTAGATCGGCGTCACGGCGTCCTGACCTACCGCATGACGCAGGTCCTCACCGGACATGGAAGTTTCGGGAGGTACCTGTGTCTGATGGGAAAGGAGGAAACGCCTGGGTGTCACCACTGCGAGGGTCGCCCTGAGGACACAGTCGAGCACACGGTGCAGGACTGCCCCGTTTGGGCAGAGCACCGACGTGTCCTTACGGCGGCAATAGGCGGAGACCTCTCGCGCCCGGCATTGGTCGAGGCCATGCTGCGGGGCGAGAGGGAGTGGGAAGCGGTCGCCTCCTTCTGCGAAGCAGTCATGCTTCCGAAGGAGGAGGCGGGCCGCGTGAGGGAGAGGATAGCGTCCTCCCTCCAGCCCTGTCGCAGTGGTAGACGCCCATGGCGTCGGACGTCGGCCGACGATCTCCGGCCACCGTAGGCGCGGGCATGCGGACAGCGAGTAAAGGGCAACTCGCTGTCCGACCATGGACCATGCCCGGGTCGACGGCGCGTCGTGTTCCACGCGCGCCTCAAAGAGCGTCAGCAACATGACGAGGCCCCCTCTGCAGAGGGCCGAAGCCCGCCGGGGTCGTGGGACTCATCCCGTTACCGTGGCCCTGGTATGTAAAGGGTTACTGAAGGAACACCGTGGATTTTAGTCAGTAAAAGTCTGACAGTCCCTCCCACCCTGCCCGGAGTGGGAGGACTTATTTGATAATTTTACCACGTTAAAAAAAAAAAAAAAGTGTCGCATTCCTATCAACTTTCTAACCCAAATTTCTAAATTAGCATTCTTTAGCTTTACCGCATATCCAATTATAATGAAATAATTGTTTAATATTAATAAAATAAATGTAATATCGGCGGAGACCTCTCGCGCCCGGCATTGGTCGAGGCCATGCTGCGGGGCGAGAGGGAGTGGGAAGCGGTCGCCTCCTTCTGCGAAGCAGTCATGCTTCCGAAGGAGGAGGCGGGCCGCGTGAGGGAGAGGATGGCGTCCTCCCTCCAGCCCAGCCGCAGTGGTAGACGCCCATGGCGTCGGACGTCGGCCGACGATCTCCGGCCACCGTAGGCGCGGGCATGCGGACAGCGAGTAAAGGGCAACTCGCTGTCCGACCATGGACCATGCCCGGGTCGACGGCGCGTCGTGTTCCACGAGCGCCTCAAAGAGCGTCAGCAATATGACGAGGCCCCCCCGTAGAGGGCCGAAGCCTGCCGGGGTCGTGGGACTCATCCCGTTACCGTGACCCCGGTACGTAAAGGGTTATTGAAGGAACACCGTGGAGTTTAGTCAGTAAAAGTCTGACAGTCCCTCCCACCCTGCCCGGGGTGGGAGGACTTATTTGATAATTTTACCACGCTAAAAAAAAAAAAGTATTAAATTGTGCAGCTGCAATAAAGCTTAGCGTTAAAATAATATAACAAAATTATGAGGCACTGTAAAAAAATGTACAACTATTGTTAATTTACTTTTTATTTTAATTTAATAAATACTATGAAAATTTAATTACAAAAATCATATTTCATCAGTAAACATAAACAAATGTTTAAATCTAGAAACAGATCTCAAAATTACTGTTAAGTTTAGTTTCTGTTACATTTGCATTTTGCTGTGTGGATCTATTTTGTCGGGTAATGTGTTAGTTAGTTTTTCAACAGACAATACAAGTATTACGTGAGATTTAAAATATCGTTAAAATGCATTCGTACAGGTGTGATAACCAGGATCATAGATACCAAGGTATAATAAATAATTTTACTGAAACTTTGCCCACGGGTAAACTATGTCCTAGAATTAGAAAGTGGTTACTTTTTGTCCCATGACTATTGGGATTATTTAAGACTAGCTGTTGCTCGCGACTTTGTTTGTGCGGAAATGTTTTCCCGCGCTAATTTCAATCCTGTAAGAATTGCGGGATAAAAGTATGTGTTAATCCAGAATTTCAGCTATCTACATACTAAATATCATTTTGATCCATTCAGTAGATTTTACGTAAAAGAGTAAGAACTACATATTCTACATTTTTCCTTTGTGGGAGACGTAACTGCACTAGGAAAACCTGTCACACAATTTACAACGCCAAACATAGTAAGTAAGTATAGTATGACTTTCATGCGACCAAAGTCGGTGCAAAAACAAGTTATAATTCGAATTTAATTACATAAATTCCGTCTCGATAGTTTTGAGCAAAATGACGACATATGTCATACCCAATATGAAATTCTGAGGTGACATGGATATAATGACGTCACATTCGAAATTAGAATATTAAACAGTAGTCTATGACAGCCGTCTTTTGTTTGAAATGCACCGTTTTGAATCGATGGAACTGTTGTGATGTATTGAGTTTTATCAAACACTGGCTTCAGCCTGTGGCTTCACTCGCGTGTAAAGTTTTGCATGAAAAGACAATGACCAAAAGCAACATCGCATTAAATAGAAGATTATGGCCATAAAAATATACTCATAAATCATAAAATATTTTTTTAGCCTCTCTTAGTTCATTTAGTTCAAATAGAATGTGGGGTTTAATATTTTGTATTAATTAGTCGTTTATTGGATTTTTTCATACTTTTTAAATGGTGGATAGTTGTAAAAGCAGTGTTGCCAATTTTAAAAACCTCCCCTATATTTGGTCTTAAAATAATTTAAACTATAACATTTTTCCTTAATATTTTTTTTACTGTTGATAGGCTTGCGTTTGACCGCCATCTCACCTGATGTAAAGTGATGATGTAGTCGAAGATGAAGCACGCTTACCTAGAAGTAATCTATTCACTCTTGACTTAAAGACCCCCAGGACCCTGGTTATAGCTATCAGGAAACATATACTCCGGCAGAGAATTCTTCTCCTTAGCTGTACCTACGCATAATAAAACAATTCCCAAAACGTTTTGTGCGTATGAGTTGGATGTCTGGATGGATGTCCACCATGTAACGATGGCGCAGCGCCGTTTGACTATTTTTTTATTTTTATTTTATCATAATTAAAATACGGTATTTTTGTTAATTACGCCTTTAAATAATATTTATTATTTTACTAACTAAATATTTCTTTGGTTGACTAATCACTTACAGTCAGGCTAATTTAGATTACTTGTTGGTAACACTATCACCCAATGCCAATGTGAAAGGTGAACTGTCACAACTGAAAAATCTTTTAAACTTGGAAATGTTTTTATTTTACATAGTGTATTACATTCTCTTTGTAATTGACCATAGAGCAGGCTAATCGATCAAGATTTGTTATGATGTGTCGAAGGATGGTGGAAGTTGCAAATGGGTGCATAAAACGCGTTTATAAATTATTTCGCCAAGAATACTTCAACCGTACATCGACACACCTGATGTTAGATTTTAATATACCATGTGCACTTCTTAATAAGTTCCATGCACCAATAAATGTGGACGACCGACCTGATGCTCAACAGTTCCTGGAAATAGCTAAAGCTAGCTTAAAAAGAAGAAATTATTTGCGAGAGTACATTCAATTCAACATGAAAATATGAATTCATATTTTTGAGGAGAGCAATTTTCTTAACTATAGATGCCAAACATCCTCATTTAGATACATTTACAAAACTGTTACTACATAATGAGGATGACAGTAGCTCTAGGGTCGTATCCGATTAAAAAGGCACGGTCATATTATGGGTAGCGTGTTTGTAGGAACAAAAAATACGAAATTGAAGTAGCAAATAGCATTGAGGATGAATTGCCGTTGGTATTGGGAACGGATAAGTATTTAGTAAGGGGAAGAATTAAGTCACGAAATATTAGCAGTAAGGTGTACTACGCCTACATTTTAGTTAATAGGGCTATAAGTAACTCAGTGGCTGATATTACCAGTTATTATTACAATTGTTTGGTGCGTAATCTGCTGTGCTTACATTATGAACATTTTGTGGTATCTAATTTGGGCTCGATTTAGGTTTGTTGAGCCGCCGGCTCCGTTTTTAGACGACATATTTTAATAATTTTACAAGCATTTTTATTATTTTTCTTATACGTACCTATAAACCTATATAACTACATATATGAAATATTATTATTATTTAGGATCATTAATTGGTTTCATGAAACCGTTTTCAGTTGTTTTATGTGCATTTAAATCATATTGTTGTAAAGGACCGATTTTTTTAGTGAAAGGTTTGTTACAAAACTAACCTCAAACCTGAACAGAAAATCTATGAAGAACAAAAACCCTACAAAATAAGGGAATAATTTTTATTTCCTTTGAAAGTACGACATCACCCCTCTTTTATATACAATTTATGATGTCATATAAAATATTTGGATGCGCAACCACGGTTAGAAGAACATTGGGCATTCTCTTTTTCCAGTTACTGAAATCAATTATAGCCTACATGTTGCCCAGACTCATGAGCTACATAACAAAAAAGTTTCATTCAAATCTGTCTAGTAATTCCAGAGATTAGCATGTACAAACAGACACATTTTTTTTTATTCTTTCTATGTTTTTTTAATGTCATTGTATTGATGTCAGTTATCAATCTAGTAAAATAGAATGGGAACACCTGGCTGCGTTAGTTCTAATCCTATTGTATCTACTGTATAATATATGATAGCGCGAGCGGTAGCACAGCGGCAGTAGGCTCATCATCTTCGCTTTTCGGTACAGGTTGCATGAGGAAAATGGGTATTCAGGCAATGGCTTGCCTTGGTAAAACGTAGGTTGTAGGTTATAAATCACAAACACTTTATTCGGTAGGTATTTTCACAATCAAAGTAAATAATAGCTTGCAATAGTCTGCACCCTACGGTGTCCGTCATGTTAATGCGGTGAGCGGTCAGCGGTGCTCCATCGCCTCAGGAAGGCAGCGCCCTCTCACGGCGTTCACTGTATTAACCCTCCAACCAATAAGTATTGAGTTACATTTGACTACTTATTATGAAATCAGTAATTCTATAATGTTATCGTGTAATTTAAATCACTTTCGACGACATAAGTATAGATATTATAAAGAGGTTAAGTTAGTGAGCATGTTTGTTAGTACCCCTCGGAGTTTTAGAGTCGTGGGGCCTCTGATCTGATGATAAATTACTCCAGGGAAGATCTTGCCAAAGCGGTCACCAGCTACCATATACAGCGAAGCTTAGGGTAACATTTATGCAAGCTCCCCCAAAGAGGTTCCCTAACAGATGTTACACAAGGAGCTCTGAAACGGTCTTCTAAGAGTGGACTACGGCTTTCCCTCGTGAAGTGTGAGACAAAATCCCACACTCCTGTTTGTTCCCAAAGATCGAACGCCTTTTGAAGGTTCCACCTGATTAAGAAAAAAACTACTATACTTTTGTTATAAACGTTTTCACTTGTAGAAAACTACATTATTGCCGAATGTCATAGGTGATATTTTATTCCTGTACCAAATAGTACGTTTCCAGGCAGAAAACTGTGAAATATTTAATAACTTAAATAATATATATTGTGTTATAATGTAACGTTTTTTACGATTTTAAAGTGACAAATCCAAAATCTATACAGATATTATTCTGTCTGCCTGTTACGCATTCAAGGGTAAACCACAGCACCGATTTGGAATGAAAATACTTGAAGAACCCGGGTCAAAGCTACTCTTTTTTTTAAATCCCATTACATTTTGTACATATCGTTTTAATCCCTATTTCAACCCTTTAGAGATTAAAAGAGGGGCAGAAGAATGTTTGTATGAGAAATTAAAACCGATTATCCGATTTCTATAACTTTTTTTATTCTTCTTATTATTGCGAGTGAAACCGCAGGGCACAGCTAGTATTGTATAAATGTCTTTCGTTCTAGTTCTGCCGCAATAAAACATTTTCCTAGAAATCCTTTACAAGTACCTAATTTTGTAAACACGGATTTGCAATTTATAGAAACCGTAGCAATTCCACCCAATTACTTGGGTACTTGTATGCTGCGGAAGGGATAGAAAACTGTAAAGTAACTATTTTGATACAAGGATAGGCCATTTTGATTGAATCGGTACTCTAATGTCGCGGATTCTTGAGGTGCGAGTACGTTCATAAGCTGAGCGAGTTTCTGTTGAAATAACATGCATCCCATGGTATACAAGGTGTAACAGATTAAGCGCAATACCTCAGACACCCCAATTAGAATATTAAATTATAAGTCTAAAACAACATCCGTAGGTAACTAAATAAATTGAAACCAAACCTAGACATTTTTTATATAACAGTTATCCTTATTAAACGCAAAACGTATGTGCGTCATACAATATCCTTACGCAGACGCGTACACTCATGCAATGTTAGCGGCCGACACGCACACGAGCGCATTTCGTCGAATTAAGGATTGTATTAATTTGTCATGACACTGTGTTTCCATTTTTAACCGACTTCAAAAAAAAGGAAGAGGTTCTCAATTCGTCTTGAACTTTTTTTTTATCTATGTTACCTCGTAACTCGCAGATGGCTAGACCGATTTGGAAAATTCTTTTTTTGTTTAAAAGGGTATACTTTCTAGTTAGTCCCATTGTCGTCATGTTTGGATCTGATGATGGCATCATGGAGAAATTGAGGGAATTCTTCGAATATTATAGGCACACCTATAGCGTTTTGGGTATTTCTTATAGTACCTTGTGCAGTTGCTCTTGAAAAGCACCATATGAGGAAGTGGAACTGATGATGAAGACCCCAGATGGCCACCGAAACTACTCAATAATAAGTATTTCGTGGATTGCGATTAGATTACTTGGATATGGATGTTAAGCACTTTATGCTCGCCAAAATGCATATGGTGAAGTAGAGCTGAAGGTGATGTGCCAGGAGAACTCTTCAAAAATTAACGGCTCTGCACCGGGAAAAGCAATATTTTGTAAAAGGTGATAAGTAGTTGACATTTTGGCTTTTGTAACTAGATAAATTATAAACTGACCCACTAAAAAGCGTGAAAACACTTTTTAGCAAAAAATAGAACCGACTTCCATATAAAAACTCTACAAAGGCAAAAATAACTTTAATTTCGGAAGGCGGTGAAGCCGATTCTGAACCAACTACTTTCAGGAATTGTGTTTATTCTGTTACACGTTGTATACGAGTACACGGGCCACGAAACGCGAGTCAATCTCCGGTGAGCAGGGGTAGCTCACCGTCCGGTAAGGACCAGGCCCAAGTCGACGGCGCGTCATATTCCACGCACACCACAAAAGCAGTCAGCAGTAACGATAGAGCTTGATAGAGCCAATCATTGGCTGCTGCGGTTGCGGGAAAGATCTATCGGGACACCGCGGCCCCGGACACCTCCTTCCTATCCACCTAAAGCGGGGGGAGTTATTTCATAATCATCCTTCCAAAACAAATAAAATAAAATGTTATACACAAGGTATTTCAAAAGAGCTTGATCATTAAATGGCGATGGTCAGTCTAAAACAGTTGATGGCATCATAAAGGTCAGTTACCTGCATCAGACTTCTTGATGAGTATTTTGTTTTCTATTTAGTCGTTTTAAGACATAAAGTCATTATTATATGCTATACTAGCGACCCGGCCCAGTTTCCCTCGCGTAATTGAGTTAAAATTTGTGAGCATCGTCTTCGCTTCGCTTCATAGATATTTTAACTATTTAATTTCTCGTCCGGTATTTTTTTTGCGATATCTCATAAGATATTCATTTTATTGATATAGTGTAAAAAGCCATTTTGATCTACATTAAATGTTCAACGTATCTGTCGTATTTATTTGGATAAGAAATAATACTGTACTATTACTGTGTAGCATTTTTAACAGTACTCTTTTTATTGTAAATTGTAAAAGACAAAAATGGTTACTGTGGGTTATCCTTGGGAGACAGACATATTTATGCCATCGCGGACTTTTTTGTAGATCTATAAAAGAGGATCAATCCCACCATAAATTATTTTAATATAACTCAAAAGGTTTTGGTAGCATTTTCGATCAAAACTCCCGATCGGCTTAATTTTTTCCGACTTGTTGAACTAATATCGTCGTATTTCATTCCGCATCAAAATCCGTTGCGTTGTGTTAAAGATCTAAGCATAGGTACATAGGGACAGACAGACAGCGGGAAGGGACTTTGTTTTATACTATGTAGTAATATTAAATTATTCTTTTTGCAATTATTTCTCGTTGCGTATCGGTAGAGTAGTGATGAGCCGCGATTGTGAGTCTGAAACCACGCAAGCACATTACTTTGTGTAACTTAAATCATAACTTTAATTTACCTTGATCTTGTACAGGCATTAATAAATATAAACACTCCCGCACTAGTCAATCTCTTGATAAATTTACGGCTAGAAACTGCTTCATTAATCAAACATTTAATCTTCTACATAGCGATGGCAAATGACTAAATGCAGTCTTCCCAGAACTGGGCAACAAGTTCCAACATTTAATAATAACTCATCAAGGCTAGTACCTACTTCAGCTACATAATTATGTCCTACTCGTATAGTACTAATAATAAATTTTGATCGGCTTATAAACTTCCCATTGAATATTCAGTAAGTTTCAAACACTCCAAATATAAATTGGTTCCACTCAATACGCTAACAATAGCAGCTTAATACAAATTTTAAATGACCGTTACGATAATAATTTGTATTTAGATAAATCTATTTTGGAAAATTTGGTATGAAATTATACTTCAAACATAAGGTTGGCTTACACCGAGACGCGACGCGATGACATATTGTTAATATGTGTCTGATACAAGTGAATATATTTAAAAAAATGAGTGTGGCACTCGGGGACTGCTGCGGTAAAGCTATTGCATAGTATTTTTTATTAACTTATGCAATTATAATTATTTATTTATTTTATTTATGCAGTATTTTTTTTTTTCTTTGATATTAATTCAAGTTACACTTTTTGAGCGTGGTGACCGATAACAAATTTTTATTGAATAAATGAGAAGTTAATATTGTTTAAAATATTTTTATTATCTTGTAGACGTATGCGTGTAGACTAGCTGCTAATTGCTCATAGCAGCTAGTCTACACGCATACGTCTAGTCGCACGCACACAAACACCGTGCTGAAGTCTGCCGAACTGAAACGACTTTAGATGATGCACGGCTTTCAACGCCGCACCGCTGTGGCGGTCGGAGTGGGGGGTGTTAGGTTTATTTTCGTTACGGAATTTCTTGATTCGGTCGCCGCGCTCAAAGCCTGCGATAAAAGCTATGTAATAGCTTGATAACGCTTCCACTTCTTGTTTCATCAATTTAAACTAATTTAAGCTGACTTGTTACTCATTCAATTACGCCAAAAAGACTAAACGGTTCCGAATGAAATTTAGTATGGACATAGCTTAAAACCTAGAATAACACTTGGGCTAGACACAATTATTACAGGGTCGGAATTTACGCAGGAAAAACCTAACATGCGAACGAAGTTGCGGGAACAGTAATCAAATAAGACGAAACATATCGAAAGAATTCAGCAGTTCAATGAAAATTATCCTGACGCTGTATAGCTGGGGGTACTCAATTGAGTAGGTATAAAATTTCGTGAGGTGCAGCACCAGTAAAGCATAATTTCGTCATGCTATGCGCTGCGCTTCGAGTTGCAACGACAAGGAAAGTGGTACCTTTTGAACGCCAGAGCGTAAAGGCATCGACAACCCTCCAACGCCAAGTGACATTTTCAGCGACTACGTACAAACCATGGGGATTCCAACATTTTATCAATTAGCTATCGATAGCCAATTATTTATTGCTTTTGGTTCCGTAGTTTTGAAATAAATTACTAGTTATAACACGACGCCTTACGCCATCTATTAGATTGTATACACAGTACCTGTAGAATACTAGTGACATCTAACATACGACGTGTGAAGTGTCGTGACGTTAACGAGTTACAAACACATACAAGGATCACATGATGAAGACGCACACTAACGTGTCAAGCCGCCTATATAAGCCCTCACCAAGGAGAAACGATTCATTCGCAGCTTAGAAGGCATAGTGGTCGATAGCCCCGCAGTCACTACTATTGTCTTAAGCTTGAACTGAGCGGAGGCCCCGTCGCCCTCAGGAATAGCGAGCTAGGAGGTTAAGGGATAGGATAGCCCCGCAGTCCATCCCTAGGACCACTAATAGTTATTACGTCAGTCTAACTTTGTTTGATAAAGCCTGTCAAGTGTTTGAGTAAAGTCAATAAAACCCTATCTGTCATCCAACGTTGGTTTCATTCCACCGCCACCATCATATTGGCGCCCAACATAAATTTTCTTCTACCCGCAACAATTTTATGAGAGTACATTTCGTCAGTGTACCCAAATATTAGCGGATAAATAGAAGCTTAATCAAGAGGATTAATCAAGCTGCCTAAGAACCATTATATTGTTGCCCAACGGAAATATTCTTCTACCCGCAACAATTTTATCAGAGTACATTTCGACGGTGTACCCGAATATTGGCGGATAAACAGAAGCTTAATCAAGAGAATTAATCAAGCCGCCTAAAAACCATTATATTGGCGCCCAACGTAAATATTCTTCTACCTGCAACAATTTTATCAGAGTACATTTCGACGGTGTACCCAAATATTGGCGGATAAACAGAACCTTAATCAATAGGATTAATCAAGCTGCCTAAAAACCATTATATTGGCTCCTAATGTAAATCTGCTTCTACCCGCACCAATTTTATCAGAGTACCCACATTTCGACGATGTACCCAAATATTGATGGATAATCAACAAGAGATTTAATATTATTTTGAAATAACTGAGAAAATATCAGAGATGATGGTGATGACTCAGGAAGAATTATTCACAGCACTCATAACAAAAGCGACAGAAGCGAACGAAAGTGGAAATAGACAGTTTAAAAGTCTTGCTGCGTGCACAAAAAGTTACGACGGCAAACGAAATTTTAATAAAGTTGAAGAATTTGTGACCAGTATCTCGGTTTGCAAAACAATTGAGAGTCTGGCCAAGCAAGATAGAAATTAAATATTTAGGCCACCTTAAAGTTTCTGGCGGTATCAAAGCAGATACAGACAAAATCTCTGCTATTTCAAACCGTCAGGCGCCTTAATACCTAAAAGAATTAATATCATACTAACAAACCACATCACGTTATCGGAGATATATTCATAACCTAACCGAACGAAGAACAAAATAAGTCGGAGGTAGGAACGAGAGCAACAAGAAGCATTTATTAAAAATTGCCTTGACTACGTGACCGCTGACCGATGTTAAAACAGACAAGTGACGACTTACCCTTTGCTATCAAGACTGATGCCAGCCAGAATGCAACTGGCGCAGCTTTAGTGCAGGGGGAGAGACCAATGAGCACCCTGTTAAATACGCAAGTAGACTCTTAACAAAATGTACCAATGCTTACCATGATTCACCTACTGCTGGTCATATGGGAATAGAAGGCGCAGTGGTCGATAGCCCCGCAGTCATCACTGTTGTCATAAGATTGAACTGAGCGGAGGCCCCGTCGCCCTCAGAAATAGCCAGCTATGAGTTTAAGGGATAGGATAGCCCCGCAGTCCATCCCTAGAACAACTTATAGGCTAAATATCAGTCTATCCAAAATTCACTACGATTTGTAAAGTAGTAGTAAAGTATACCATCAAAAAGTAGATTCTGATCATACGTCAGCAATAACCAAGTTTGAAAAGAGAACAAACCAACTTAACCGATTCGCCAAAGAGGAAGACCGCGGAAACAGCCTGGTGCTGGTACTCTGTCGGGACGACAATAGAGTACCAGAGGGGGAGAATATAACACGACGCCTTACGCCATCTATTAGATTGTATACACAGTACCTGTAGAATACTAGTGACATCTAACATACGACGTGTGAAGTGTCGTGACGTTAACGAGTTACAAACACATACAAGGATCACATGATGAAGACGCACACTAACGTGTCAAGCCGCCTATATAAGCCCTCACCAAGGAGAAACGATTCATCTGTCGACTAGGCATGACTGGTCATCCTCCGATAACCATCATCTCTGCCTACCATCCCCCACCATCGGTCGCGTCTCTTGCTTCAGATGATCCTATCGCGCTCACCAGCGATCTCACGACTCTCTTTGGCCTGAGTGACTCCGTCTTACTAGCGGGCGATCTCAACGCCAAACACCCGGCTTGGAACAGCAACACGACAAATGCCAGAGGCAGAATCGTGTATAACCTAGGCGCGACCCTAAACTATGACGTCATCGCTCCGATGACTCCCACCCACTACCCACACGACCCCAACCATAACCCCGATGTCCTCGATGTGGCGCTCCTAAAGAATGTAAACCTCCATTTACACTCCATAGAAGCGCTTCACGAGCTCAACTCGGATCACCGTCCCGTTATCCTACACCTAGGTTCCCGCTCGGGTAACCATGATCCTACCCAACCTCCTCCGACCCAATTGATCACCGACTGGAGGAAAGTAAGTGAAAAACTGAAATCCACCACGTCGCCTCAATTGGACACCATTCCTGACCACATAGTCTCAGTCGCTGACACGACGGCGGCGATCGACTCGCTTACAGATCACGTACAATCCGTCCTGAACGATTGTTCAAGGGAAGTTCCTGTAGTGGAAGACCACCGCTGGAAACTCCCGGACGATGTACGGAATCTGATAACCGAGAAGAACGCAGCCATCCGTGCGTACAGCGCTTTTCCCTGCGCCGCAAACAAAGCTCACATGCGCAACTTACAGCGTGCTGTAAGGAAACGCATTGCCGAGCAGCGTAATGCGAGCTGGGACAAGATGCTGAGTGAACTTGAGCCCACGCATCTTGCCTTCTGGCAGCTTCAGAGGAAGTTACGATCCACTGAAGAGGCCACAATGCCTCCTCTCATTCGTCCCGATAAGAGTGTCGCCTTCGATAACTCTGAAAAAGCAGAATGCCTAGCCGACAGCCTAGAGTCCCAATGTTCTCCCAGCTCTCAACCAGTAGACCAAGCCCACCTCGATATGGTGAACGCCGAAGTTGAACGTAGAATTTCCCTTCCGCCCGTCGAAGATCCCGATAATCCACTGGCCCCCATCACTCCTGATGAGGTCCAGGATATCATTAAAAGTCTCCAACCGCGAAAAGCCCCTGGCTCCGACGGCATCACCAATAGGGTTTTCAAACTTTTCCCCGCCCAGCTTATAGTGCTAATGACTGCCATCTTCAATGGCGCATTGAGCAATAATATGTTCCCTACAACCTGGAAACAGGCCACCGTCATAGGTATTCCCAAACCAGGCAAGCCCAAGTCTGACCCGTCTAGCTACCGTCCCATTAGCTTACTCAACGTCCTCGGTAAAATCTATGAAAGGCTTATATATAAGCGGCTCAAAGATTTTGCCGAAGCAAAGAGTCTAATACCCAATGAGCAGTTCGGATTTAGAACCGAACACTCCTGTATCCAACAAGTCCACCGCATCGTAGAACACGTCAGCGCCGGCTTCCAACGGGGCGCAATAACGGGAGCCTTATTCTTCGACATAGCGAAAGCGTTCGACAAAGTCTGGCACAATGGCTTAATCTATAAGCTATACCAACTCGGCGTGCCTGACCGTCTCGTGCTCATCCTACGGGACTTTTTATCGAATCGCACCTTTCGTTATCGAATTGAGGGGGAGCTTTCCTCCCCCCATCCCATTCGCGCAGGAGTTCCTCAAGGCTCCGTACTATCCCCCCTTGTTTTCACGCTATTCACTAGTGATATGTCTAAGCATAAAAATACCCAGCTAGCCCTATTCGCCGACGATACGGCTATCTATTATACTGGTCTTAAACCCGATGCCATCGCTCGCACTCTCCAAACTTCCGCAAACACTCTGGCCAAGTGGTTCCGGAAATGGAGAATCGAAGTCAATCCAGATAAAAGCCAGGCAGTCCTCTTTTCTAAACCGCGGATAAACCCACCCTCTCCCCGTCCGATTACCATGTACGGCAAGCCGATCCCTTGGGAAAAGCAAGCCAAATACTTAGGCGTGGTCCTCGATAGACACCTCTCCTTCGCTGAGCACATAAAGCAGGCACGTTCGCGCGCCGCTTTCGCTCTAGGTAGGCTCCACTTCATTCTTAGCTCTCGCAGCAAGTTATCACTCAGGTGCAAGCTGCGTATTTTCACCGCGGTCATCCGTCCCATCATGACCTACGCCTGCGTTGTTTTCGCACATGCAAAGCCCTACCTCCTCCACAAGATGCAGACCCTCCAAAACCGATTCCTCCGTAGAGTCACGGGAGCCCCCTTTTATGTTCGAAATGAGCTTCTTCACGTAGATCTCAAGATGCCCACCATCCAGCAGTTCATGAAACGTGTCTCCAAGCGTTTCTTTGAAATTTCAATCCAACATAGGAATCCCCTTATCGTATCGGCCGCCCAATACGAACCCTCGCGTATCTCTAAGATTAGCCGACCAAGGCATACCCTAGTCACTCCCGATGACGCAATCACCCTGCTCCAAGAGAGCCGTAGGGAAACAAGTACAGTGGCACACAAACACAAAAACCGACCGTCCTTCCGTCCTCGCCGCCGAGGCCCACCGCGACGTCCCCGTAATAGTCCACCCCGACCCTTGCCAGAGCCAGCCCGCGACGCTGAGCCAGTAGCTTTAAATTCCCTTATTAATAATAATAATGATATGATCCAGCCTGTCCCTAGCTGCCCTCCCCTGCGACGCCTTAAGCCGAGGTCCGTACCCCACAGGGGGTGCCCTTAGCGTGTAGTCGCCTAGTTTGTAAGTTTTTTAATAAGCCCTGGCTGGAGGCTTTAATTAATTTATTAATTAAGGCAACCACAGGCAAGTCCGGTTAAGCAGCCGACAACCTCAGAGGTTAACCTGCGAGATGCCACACAAAAAAAAAAAAAAAAAGAAACGATTCATTCGCAGCTTAGAAGGCATAGTGGTCGATAGCCCCGCAGTCACTACTATTGTCTTAAGCTTGAACTGAGCGGAGGCCCCGTCGCCCTCAGGAATAGCGAGCTAGGAGGTTAAGGGATAGGATAGCCCCGCAGTCCATCCCTAGGACCACTAATAGTTATTACGTCAGTCTAACTTTGTTTGATAAAGCCTGTCAAGTGTTTGAGTAAAGTCAATAAAACCCTATCTGTCATCCAACGTTGGTTTCATTCCACCGCCACCATCATATAGTTACATTATTCTTTTATTTAATGTGACACTATGTCGTATCATACACTCATTAAAAGTGTAGCAATATGAATTTTCATATATCGGCTATAGCTGATCGTGCCGTTCAAAAGTTAACTTCAAATCTTGCAGTTAACCTTAACCGAAATTTAAATTTTGCATATATGTTTATATTGGATCACAGTGCGTGGTTAGCTAAGTAGCTTCATTTTAATCCAATATGGCGGATGGCACAAGATGGCGGATAAGTTATTTTTGTACTCTGTCATAGTATGGCTATCAAGAGAAAAGGTTTCTTTACGAAGAATACGAAAGTAATAAATGGTAGCTTTTTTGTGTTTTTTTGTGTAATGTATACCCGAATGGGGCTTTCTGTCATATATCGTTATCTCAAATAATTCGCACAGCCTTGCCTCGCATCGCATCTCGCTGTGAATTGAACCTTACGCTCAAATTCCATTCTGGTTAATGAAATATGCAATAATTTTACCGATCAGATATAAATACCATCAATGATTAAAATATGTTTTTTTCGCTGGGTAAAACGACTTCTTACTAAATGTTTTGGTCTGGTAGGTAGCACGATGATAGCCAGTTACTCCGTGAAAAATACTGGTATTTAACTACGTCTGGTTCGACTAGAAGGTTTGATCATTATCTCACCTGATGGTAAGCGATGATGTGGTCAAAGATGAAGCACGCTTACCCAGAAGTAACCTCTTCACTCTTTACTTAAATACCCCTAGGTCATAGCTAACAGAAAACAGACTCGGGCGGGTAATTTCACTCAGCTGTCCTTAGCGTGAGTGTCATAATCGGTAAAACAAGTGATTGCGCCAATTCAGAATTCGATTGACATTCGTTTTCCAAACCCCTCCCTCTCCCCCGCACAAATTTCGCGAAAGGATAAGGAGATTGGCCGCACCATTTTGTTTTGTCAAGCACTTCCGATTTGCACCACCGCGCGCGCACACGGCACCAAGCCTGTGCTTATCAAGAACATTTGACAATATTGAATTCATCGTATTTTCATAGACTAAGTAAAAACAATTTGTGTTTGTTTTAGTGTGTGATTTTTGTGAGGACAGCAAAACTGAAGCTCGACTACCACTGCACCGGTGACGGTCTTGTAAATATCGGGTTGCATTCAATTGTCTAACACCCTTGCAACTCGTGTACCTATTTCCAAGCGCTTGTCAGTCGTTTCGTTCCGCACCGCAAATACAGTCCACTAAAATAAATTAGCTCACCGCGCCACCAACAAGTATTATGGATGATGATAACATAACGTAACCAGCATGTAACGTTCCGACTGCTAATCCACCACACAGACTCAGTGTGCCCTAGGACATGTCATTTTCTTCACGAAGTTTACCTTGTAGTGATAAAGAAAATTACACACAATAAATGCACCTGTTCCCGGTTCAAACCCACGACCGACGTAAGTCGTGACTGGGTCGGCAATCTCTTATGATGATGTTTTTTTTTAAGGATGGGAAATGATCTAATGACTGCCTCCCGTTCTAGGCGAAGCGGGAGGATATGTCAGACTTTTACTGACTAAAACCAATCCGTGTTCCATCATACGCCCTTCGTGTTCCGAGGCCGCGGTAACTCTTTCGAACAATTCCGCAACTCCGGTAGGCAACAGCCCCCTTATGGGCCCCGACAATTTTGCTGACACTCTTTGAGGCGCGTGTGGAACATGACGCACCGTCTACACGGGCCTGGTTTCAGTCGTGCGGCGAGCTACCCATTGCTCGCAGCCCGCAGGCCCGCGTCTACGGTGGCTGAGAGTCACCCTATGACTCCCGACGCCCGAAGCGTTACCTGCGGCGGCTGGGGCGCGAGTAGGCTGTGGGTGCCCCGCTACCTCCTTCGCTTTCATAACTTCTTCAAAGAAAGAGGTGACTGCTTCCCATGCTTCCCCGCTCCAGACCATAGATTGAACCAGGGCCGGGAGCGACAGGTCGCCGCCTATCGCCTTATGATGATGATAATGATAAAAATAAAATCCTACCCACCATCGCTTAAGCCCAACACAATGTCTCCACCTCTAACGCCCACATACTTGTATTCACAGAAGTTTGTGGCTTGCAAACTTTTCCTACAAGTATCTTTCATTAGACGAGTTGTTTCTTAAGAATTTCGCGAAGTATTAACTTATTTATCTAGGTACGAAGACAGAATTTTTATTGACTATTTACCTTTAGCTACTAGAAGGGGTCGTGGCTAAATAATAACAGCCAGACGGGTCTTATAGGTTAAGCAATGCTTGCCGAGGTTGATCCGTGGAAGGGTGCCCATGCCTAGGAAAATATGTCAAGTCTTTGAGTCCTACCGTTACGGGTAGGCAAAAGCCAGAATATCTGACACCATTCTTGCCAAGGGATCTTTTTTTTTCTGGGTGGGAAAATCATCGAATAACTTCTCCGCTCTGGGTTAAGTGGAAGGGTGTGTCAGACTTCTACTGACTAAAAACCCACCCTGTTCCTTCGGCTGCCCTAAAGTTCCGGTGCCGCGGTATCTCGATAGAACTTTCCCGCAAACCCCAGCAGGCAATGGCCCTATGAGTCACTGGTATTGACAGCTCTTTGAGGCGCGCGAGGAACACGACGCGCCGCCGACTCGGGCCTGGTTCCTACCGGACAGTGAGCGACCCCTGCTTGCCGTCCGCAGGCCCGCGCCTACGGTGGCCGGAAATCGGCTCGCGATCTCCGACGCACGTGGTGTCTCCCGTGCCGGTTGGGGCGCAAGGAAGAAAGTTGTCTCTCCCTCGCGCGTTCGGCCTCCTCCTTCGCTAGCATGACTGCTTCACAGAAGGAGGCAACTGCATCCCATTCCCTCTCGCTCCTCACCATGGTCTGAACCGGAGCAGGGCGCGAGAGGTCGCCGCCGCCTGCCAAGGGGTAGCTACCTATCGTGTTACCTAGCTGATAGTGTCGTGGAAAAATAGTTGGTTAAATACTAAGCAGAAAAGATGATGATGAGCTTAAGATTACCATCTTCTCATTCTCTTCTTCTCTGTAAATGTTACATGTAAATGTTCATGCAATAATATGGATCAATCACGCGCTACAATTTGAATCTGTCTACACCTACCAACAATTGTTGTTATTTGAATTTTACAATATCGTAGAACCACGACGTGAAAAAACTTTCTTGAAAATACTAAAAGCCACTTGAGTTATCTCCAAAATCATACCGATTCGTTACTATGTTTTAATATGAAAAAAAAAAATTGGCCAAGTGCGAGTCAGACTCGCCCATGAAGTGTTCCGTAGTAACTACGCCCAAATAACTTTGTTTTTCATAGTGTTTGAATGAATTACAAAGTTATATTTGCGGTTTTAGAAAATATGCTGTATCTCAAAAACTGCTGACCCGATCTCGTTCAAACTAATTTTGGTTGAAAGTTTACATTAAGATATATTGCATATATTTTTTTAATTTTTCACTCCATTATTATAGAAGTTAGAAGGGGTGGGGGCACATTTTACCAATTTAGAAGCGTATATCTTTTAAACGATTAACTTTATGAAAAAGTGGTTGTAGAAACCTCAATGTCATTTTTAAAGACCTGTCTATAGATACCACACACGCATAGGTTTCATGAAAAAATATATTTTCAGTTTCAGTTCCCCATACACGGAACTGCAAAGAAACTGAGGGGGGCTCCCTTTATTTTAAATATTTATTATTTTTTCTTAAAAACGGAAAGCGGTTCACAAAAAACATCTACCTACCAAGTTTCACATGTATAGTCCTGATAGATTCGGAATAAAATGACTGTGACATATGGACGGACGGACAGACAGACAGACAGACATGACGAAATAATAAGGGTTCCGTTTTTTTGCCATTCGGCTGCGGAACCTTAAAAAAGGACAAACAAACAAATACACTTTTACATTCATAATATTAAGTATGGATCTCGGAACTATTTTTATTGATGATATTCTCGCGTTCCACCTCTTTCTCATCTGACAGTAAGCGATGATGTGGTCGAAGAAGAAGTATGCTTACATAGAAGTAATGATATGTATTTGTGAAGCAATAAAACGACTCAGTAGCGTGAACACTGGTTTATTACTAAGTACAAGGGCGCGCGCGTGTCGCCACTGCGCCGCGCGCGCTACAGGTAAATGCGTATACCTACATATAGCACATTCCTCCACCATTACTTGTTAAGTACTCTAAAACAATGAAAAACATACATGGTTATTTAAAAGAACTTCTTGTAACAAACATTCTTTCTATCTCTAACGGAACGGCCGGGCACGGACGTCTCACTGCTAGCTTTTACCTCATTATCAACACCAGACGGTACCGCAGCAACATCAGCAGGACGTTCGAGCTCAGCGCCTTCCGTTCCTTTTTGCTCATTCCCTGCAGTCAATCCCTCCTCCCCACTACTAACTAAGACCTCAATATTCTCCTCAGAAGGGATGTCAGGTCCACCTTGGCACTCAATATTTGACTGTGAGGGAGTTGATAGGCATGATGGTGTGGCTGATGGCACATCACCAGGCAAACTTAACGTCGTCTGCTGTTGCTGGGACTCCGTGCATTCGGAAGTCTCGGCTGGAAAATACTCATTGCAATAATTATCAATCGGTTCAGAGGTAACATTCCCTTTTTGTTTACTTATTTGATCAAGATGCCTTTTACATATAGTATTAAACTTTTCAACATACACTTCAAAAAGTCTTATGCCTAATTTTCTTATTATTTTTCCTAATTGCCATTCAGCTTTCCTACCTGAAAACCATTTACACCATATAACCTCCCCCACCTGGAAACTCCTACTTGGTTTCAGTTTAACTGTATCGGCACTAATATTTTCATTTTTACATGGTAAAATTACATCTAATCTAGACCGTAAAGTTCTGCCAAACATTAACATAGCTGGCGTAATTCCCGTAGAACAATGCACGGTATTACGATATTCAAACAAAAAAGTCATTAACTTCTCGTGTATGTCACGCTGTGGAATACTTTTATTTTCTATAATACATTTTAACATCTTTTTACAGGTTTTCACAGAATTTTCTGCTTGGCCGTTACTGGCAGGATGGTAAACAGGGGAAGTTAAATGCTTTATACCGTTATTTATACAAAAGCTATGAAACTCGGTAGAATTTATTTTTGCGTCATTATCTGATACAATAACGTTCGGAATCCCAAAGGTTGAAAATATGCTTTTTAATTTAATAATCAATGCACTTGTGGAGGTGCCGCTATTCATATAAATACATTCCAACCATTTACTAAACGCGTCGATTACAACAAGGTAAACACTCTGACCTAAACTCATGTAGTCTATGTGAATACGATACCACGGCTGTGTGGGTCGCGGCCAAGGCGCGGGGGTCGCGCGGGGCGGAGCGCTGCGAACACGTGAGCACGCGCTGCATTCACTTACCCACCGCTCGATATCCTTATCAATCCCGGGCCACCACATTCTACTGCGAGCTGAACTTTTAGTTTTAATAATTCCAAAATGAGCCGAGTGTAATTCTTCTAGCATTTTTACTCTAAAAATCTTCGGAATCACTATTCTATGCCCTCTAAACAAGCACCCACTATTAACTTCTAAATCTGCTTTGCAATAAAAATAGGGTAATATCGACTGACATGTAACTTTACGCGGCCACCCATGATTCATATAATTTACGACGGTGGCTAACACTTTATCGAGCTTGGTGGCTTCCTTAATCTCATCGAATGAAACCGGTTTTGTAGTGGCGTCAAGAAACAGAAAAGAAATATCTTTGTTAATGACCTCATTAGCGTCGTGTTGCGAATGTGTTAACGGTACTCGAGAGAAATAATCAGCCACTAAATTATTTTTTGCTGTTATGTATTGGACTACGTAATTGTATGCGGACAGTATAATTGCATACCGTTGCAATCTTAATGCCGCCGTTACAGATACACCATTTTTCTTTCCAAATATGGATAGAAGGGGCCTGTGGTCAGTTTTTAGAATAAAAGGCTCCTGCCTACCATAAAGGTATTGGTGGAAATGCTTAACGCCAAATATTATGGCTGTTGCTTCCTTCTGAATCTGACTATAGACTTTCTCACTAACTGATAATGACCGCGAAGCAAAAGCTATTGGACGCTCACTACCCTTATCATCTACGTGGGAAAGAACCGCGCCTAAACCCGCTGGCCCCGCATCTACGGTAAGTACCAGCGAAGCTGATGGGTCAAAATGAGCCAACAACCGGTCAGAGGCCAACTCTTCCTTAACTTTGTCGAACGCACTTTGCTGACTAACGCCCCAATGCCATGGTACACCAGTACGCAATAATGAGTGTAACGGGTTTAATAAAGAAGAAGCATTCGGTACAAAGTTTCTGTAATAATTCACAACGCCTAAAAATCTTTTAGTTTCCAGAACATTTGTTGGACGTGGCGCTTTCAAAATTGCATCAACTTTTTTGGGGCAAGTTCTAAGTCCCTTTTTATCGATAACGTAACCGAGGTACGTGATACTGTCTTGGAAAAACGCACACTTATCTTTATGCAATCTTAATCCCGCATCCTGCATTCTTCTAAATATCTCTCTAAGCCTACTCATGTGCAGTTCCCGAGTGGGGGCAGTACAACACACATCATCTAACCAGCATGTTACCCCCTCTATACCTGCTAACAACGTCTCCATAACCCTTTGAAAAATCGCTGGCGCATTAGCAAGACCGTAAACCATACGGGTATATTTAAATAATCCTTTGGGTGTATTTATTGTTGTAAGATCTTGTGACGCACTACTTAATCGACACTGATTATATGCGTTACTTAAATCTAATTTAGAGTAATGCATACCCCCCCCAACTTTAGCAAATACCTCCTCTATACGCGGCAATGGATATTTATCGATTTTTAAGACTTTGTTCAGAGTACAAGAAAAATCTCCTGCTATTTTAACTTGCCCATTCGATTTTAAGACGGGAACTATAGGTGTCGCGTACTCTGAGAAATTAACCGGAATTAAAATTCCTAAATCTACAAGTCGGGTTAACTCGTCTTCAACCTTATTTTTAAGTGCAAAAGGAATAGCCCGTGGCTTAAAAAAAATAGGTCTAGCGTCCTCCTTGAGCTCAAAAACGATTTCAAATTTATTGAAACAACCTAATTCGTCCTTCCATAGGTCGGGGAACTCATTTAGCAGCTGTTGCACCTCTCCAGTACATTGGTCATTAACATTGATTTTATTAAGATAAGTTGAACTATAATACATGTTAAACTTTGACATGAAATCGCGGCCTAGAAGTGGCGGTCCGCCATTTTGTACAACATAAAATTGAATGTTTTGGCATATATTTAAATAAGAAACCTTACAAATGAAATATCCCAAGGGAATTATTTTATGCCCATTGTACAGGCACATTCTAAGATCAGTTTTAATTAAATTATAATGTTTGAAATGTTGTATATATAATTGTTCTGAAATTACATTAGTACCTGAACCAGAATCTAATTCCATTTTGAATTTTAATTCATTTATTTGTATAGAAATAAGAATGGGGTCATTATTTACATACCGCATATTAAATAAGTTGCATTCTTCACAATTGTGCTCCTGTTCATCACTTACCAGTTTTAATTAAATTATAATGTTTGAAATGTTGTATATATAATTGTTCTGAAATTACATTAGTACCTGAACCAGAATCTAATTCCATTTTGAATTTTAATTCATTTATTTGTATAGAAATAAGAATGGGGTCATTATTTACATACCGCATATTAAATAAGTTGCATTCTTCACAATTGTGCTCCTGTTCATCACTTACTATATGATGCAATTTGGATTTTACATTTTTAACATTACACATTTTTTTTAAATGTCCTTTTTCACCACATTTTTGGCAGTTATAATTTTTAAATCGGCACTTCACTGCTTCGTGATTTTTATAACCACACACTGAACAACGTACACTGTTAACGGGATCACGTGCAGAAGAAGAAGTACTCGATGCTGTGCTTCGCCGCTCGCGATCCTGCCCAACCCTGTAAACAGGTTCTTCTTTCACAGCCGCCGCTCCTGGCCCACCCTCCATATTTGCTTGTGAGCGCGCACCGCGTGCGCAAGCCGCCTGCTGGGCAACTTCCACCGCTTTTGCAAAGGTTAAACTTGACGAATCTTTCTCGAATAGACGGTCCCGTTCACGCCCTTCTCTTAGGCCTAGAATGAACCTATCTCGCAACAACGTCTCTAATATCTCCGCGCCAAAATCACAATATACTGAGAGTCCTCTCAAACGCGCCGCCCAGTCTTCGATACTTTCGCCATCCAAAATTACAGCTTCGTAAAATTTGGCTCTGTCTACGAAAGTCGATCTTTTTGGCTTAAAATGCACGTTGAGCTTTGACACTAAATCTTCAAATGACACAGTGTCCAGTTCTTCAGGATGAACCAAGTTCCTTGCCAGACGATAAGTTTCATCTGACAGATGCGTGAGTAATAAAGACGCTTTATTCTCGCCTTCGATTTTATTTAGCTTCATAAACTGATTCAATCTTCCATAAAAGATTTGCCATTCTTGGTTTTTATGGTCAAATGTATGTAGTGATCCAATATAATTCATTTTGCTAACTCGACACACTTGTAGGTAAGTAATATCCTCGTCGCCAAATGATATGTATTTGTGAAGCAATAAAACGACTCAGTAGCGTGAACACTGGTTTATTACTAAGTACAAGGGCGCGCGCGTGTCGCCACTGCGCCGCGCGCGCTACAGGTAAATGCGTATACCTACATATAGCACAAGTAACCTATTCACTCTTGACTTAAAGATCCCCAGGTTGTAGCTATCAGGAAACACAGACTCTGGCAGGGAATTCCACTCTTTAGCTGTGCGCAAAAAATATCATTAGGTATGTTGTAAAGAACTGCTCCTTTAAAAGTATTTTTTTACCATAGTTAGTTCTAGTTTTGGGTAAGACTAGTAAGCTAGGTCGCTGTGTTCTTTGTTAACCGATTTTTTTATATGGGGTAAGTTTAAGTTCGTGTGAGTACTTTTGTTAAAAATGTTCACAAGACGGTTTCACTGGATGTTATTTTTTTATAATAAACTTTTTGCGTGTAAAGAAAGATCTGTATTGGGTGCTCCAATTTCTGAATTCAATTATAATCAGACTTGATAGCAAATACCAAAAATCATTCAAATCTGTCCAGTAGTTTCAAAGATTAGTGTGTACAAATAGATGCTGATGCTGTTTCTAAACCCCCCTCAATTATTTTTGTAAATATATTCACCGCACAGACATACGTTTTTTACTGTTTTATTATAAATGTAGAATAATGAGTAGGGTTAGGCAGCTACGCTTCTGATAGTATTTGGTGCCGCATTCCAGGGTATACGCGTGGCGATGTAATATGGCAAACCTATTTGGCTGGGCTCCTTCTTTTCTTAAGTCGGTTAAAATAAGCAGTGACTTGTGCTCGAACACTTCATACAAGACCGTTTTCCGGAACATCTTAATCTAAACCAACATTAAACATGGATCCCATCAGCTTACTTTCAATTCGCCAGAGGGCACTAAGAACTCTTTACATAGAGCGCAGGCGCAAGCAAGCACCGCAGTTTATATTTCTGTGCTGTAAGTAGCAGAAAAGGTGGATACGGTAGTTTAAAGTAGGTACAATTGTCGTTAATTTTAAAAAAGTCTATAGAGATACGAGTAATCTATGCTAACAAAGATTATAAAATATACAAAAATGTAGTGTAGTTGCCGATTGGCTACTTACAAGTTGTGTAGGTCGTGGATTCGAATCCAAGCTCATGGAGTTTCTTGCCGGTTCTCGTGGAGTTTCTTGCCAGTTCTTCTCCATAGAAAACGATTTTCTAATTTCGAATCGTGCACAAGCTTCTGACGTTTTGTGAGTGTCCATGTAGGCCTATTAAATATAAAATACATATTTTGAGTTTGAGGTTGAGGCGGGCAGATTACGTTATGTAATTTTCGTCGTCACATTTTGAAGGAACATCTTGAAGGAACATCGTCACATTTTTATGTGGAAACTGACATGTCCGAAAATCTTAAGACATGGAACATCCACCAACCCGCATATATTTGCTCTTTTAGAGAAAAAGCCTGTTTCGCATCAGTGGAAACTTTATAGGCTGAATAATTTCATGTTATTTTTATAAAAATGGGAATATTACCCCAGTAGAAATATATTATTCTATTGAAATTGTCAGTTAGACAACCAAAAAATGTTGTAGATATTTTTTCACTTTTCTTATAGTTACTTGTTGAAACATCTTCAAGTTTCGTGAGTTGCCGTATTTGTTTTTTTTTTTTACTTTTTCTATTGAGTCGATCTCGAGGTTAAATAACCTTTGCCACTCGGTCTGCGAGTGGGTAAGCTTTTTGACATATTGAGTTTATTCCGTGCTAAAAAAAACTAAATCTAATATACATGCATACTAAGGCGCGCAAGTAGTACTCAATATTGCTGTCTTCGAATATGTGTATAGAAGACTAGGAGTATTTCAACGATGACTGATATTTCTTATGATCTCTTTATTCTTTGGGCAAAGAATGAGCCAGCCTTCTGACCACGCAAGATATCTATCAGTCGGTGAGTATGTCGTCTTTTAGAGGTTAAAAGCATCGGTTAAACACGGTAAATCAAAATCAACCAGTGATTAAAAATTAATTATTTAAATTATTTAAAGAACTATCCAGGCGCCTAGTTGACACTTCGCGTGACCCAAACGCTGGCTTTTACCTTGGACAGCGGTTAAGCATTGCCATACAGCGGGGCAATGCCGCCAGTCTTTTGGGCACATTACCAGTAGACAGCGATGCGCACGAATTTTTGGCGCCATGTTTTAGTTTATTTTCAGATGTATAAATGTAGTTTAGGGTTTTTATTAAAGTGTATATTCAATTATTGATTTAATAAATGTGGATAAAGTGTTATTCACCAGTGATAGACTGAATCAACTAGTCTAGATTTTGGTTAAGCAACGATGGCTGAGGTCGCTGCACGAGGGGTAATCGTAATAAAGTACAAAGACCCCTCCGTTGGTACCATGAAAAGTACTTCAAGCTGTTGATCCTGGCAGTCACTGGTTAATATTTTATAGTCGTTAAGGGAAGTCAGAATACAAAAATCGAATACCAGTCTAGTCAAAACATATTGTCTTACTCAGTTACTAGGTCATAGACATTAAGCCGTTGGTCCCACAGAACAGATAAAAGAGGTTAGAAAGGAAATAGTTCCTGATTTGTATAAGAACGCGTGTCGCCGCTTGTCTCCCACTCTTTAGCTCCACTACAAGCAAGAGGCCCCTTGCGTATGCGAATTACGCACACAAATAAATTACACACACTTAAATCGAGAGCTTGCTACTGATGGTAACTCACTGTCGATAAACATGCGCCGTGCATCACTGCCAAACAGGGCAAAGGACGAAACGTCAATGGTTGAAGTGTGGCGCATGCAGTACATTGTTAGCGGACTAGTGACCAAGTCCGGTAGTAGTGACCAAATCGGGTTTTCGTAGTTTGAAAGCATATTTACAAGGAAGGTTTTAATATGTAACACATCAGATCTTCGGAGATAAGTGATGGAACTCTTCAAATGTAAACTATGTCTATGTATATCTGTACTGTAAACACACACCTTCCCTACGGATAAACACTATAGGTACCTAAAGAGAATCGGCTAGACAGAACCACTCGGTTCTGTCTAGCCGATTCTCCGAAGCCCAAAGCGGATTAATGGGTGCTAATGACTGCAGCCGAGACTAATGACTTAACGTGTTTTCTGAACCACAGATAAACTCGAGATAACAAGTTTTATATCTCCCATCCGATTTCATTCCATTTTTGATATAGACATAAGATTACAAAACCCTAGGCATATAGTTTGTTATCATCCAAAGAAGTCGTGCACTTGGTATATATAATATATACCATTTAAATTACACGTTGTATATTTATATACCAGCTCCTAAAATCTTCTATACTCCTAGACTTTGAGCTGCAGAGCGGTAACGTTAGCAGAATAAATTGAAACGTCTTGCCACCAGCGAGCGATCTCCAGCCCATTACACCATGTACTATCTTACTCGTGTGAACTGTGTCTTATCGAGTAGCTGAAACCAGTGTTTGTTCTAATAGAGTAATCTTAAGACTAGTTGGTATAAGTCTTGTCGTTACTCGTTTTATTTGGCACTGTATTTATGTTGATCAGTAACTTTAAATATTGTTTATTGTCTGCACAGCCAAGGTTTGGAAGTCTCTGACGGTTTTTGTGTTCTCTTCGACATATGACCCGTCTACCTTCAAAGCAAGAGTGAACTGGCGCCTTCTGGGCTTGTTCGTCCCATCGTAGACCTCATCTATCACTTACCATCAGTCGTGATCGAGGTCAAGAGCGGGCTCATTAGTAATAAAAAAAATTGGCCAAGTGCGAGTCAGACTCGCCCATGATGGGTTCCGCAGTAACTATAATAATATGTATATTTATTTGACAAAAAATCCTTAATTTTTTTAAACTAGCTTATTTACATTTTTTACAACTACGCCAAATAACTTTGTTTTTCATAGTGTTTGTATAAATTACAAAGTAATATTTGCGATTTTAGAAAATATGCTGTATCTCAAAAACTGCCGACCCGATCTCGTTCAAACTAATTTTGGTTGAAAGTTTACAATAAAATCTTAAAAAAACATATGTTTCCCTCTAACTTCTATAAATTAGAGGGGGGGGGGAAGTTTAAACGATTAACTTTATGAAAAAGTGGTTTTAAAAACCTCAATATCATTTTTAAAGACCTGTCTATAGATACCACACACGCATAGGTTTCATGAAAAAAAAATATTTTCAGTTTTTGTTCCATGTATGGAGAGCCTGCCTTTATTTTAAATTTTGTCTTAAAATTGGAAAGCGGTTCACAGAATACACCTATCTACCAAGTTTCACATGTATAGTCCTAATCATTTCGGAATAAAATGGCTGTGACATACGGACGGACGGACGGACAGACATGACGAAACTATAAGGATTCCATTTTTTGCCATTCGGCTACGGAACCCTAAAAACTTGCTATTACATAGACTAAATCTAATATACATGCATACTAAGGCGCTGAAGTATTCCTCAATATTGCTGTCTTCGAATATGTGTATCGAAGACTAGGAGTATTTCCACGATGACTGATAATGCTTATTCTTTGGGCAAAGAACAAGCCAGCCTTCTGGCCACGCAAGATATCTATCAGTCGGTGAGTATGTCGTCTATGACAGGTTAAAAGCATCGGTTAAACATGGTAAATCAAAATCAACCAGTGATAAACTGAATCAACCAGTCCAGTTTTTGGTTAAGCAACGATGACCGAGGTCGCTGCACGAGGGGTAATCGTAATAAAATATAAAGATCCCTCCGTGGGTACCTTGAAAAGTACTTCAAGCTGTTGATCCTGGCAGTCATTTGTTAATATTTGATTGTCGTTAAGGGAATTCAGAAGACAAAAATCTAATACTAGTCAAAACATATTGTCTTACTCAGTTACTAGGTCGTGGAAATCAAAATAAGCAAACGAATATTTTGGAAAAAATGACTAGTGTTAGTCTAGGTTCTTTTTTACGTGGTAAAATCATCAAATAAGTCCTCCCACCCCGGGCAAGGCCGGAGGGACTGTCAGACTTGTACTGACTAAAATCCACGGTGTTCCTTCAATAGCCTTTTACGTTTCGGGGTCACGGTAATGGGATAAGTCCCACGACCCCGGCAGGCTTCGGCCCTCTACAGGGGGAGCCTCGTCATATTGCTGACGCTCTTTGAGGCGCGCGTGGAACACATCGCGCCGTCGACCCGGGCATGGTCCATGATCGGACAGCGAGTACCTTTACCTACCTACCCTACCTACCCTTTACTCGCTGTTATAGTATTAGTTATTCTAAAATATTATGCTGGGATTTCTGCAAAGTAACGCCTGATTTCATTCTATATATTAAATAATCAGTTGCTCCATGCAAAATGCAGACATTCAGCTCTATACAGTTCGACAATAAGCCGATTCTAATTATACATATATATAGTTAGAAAAAGGCTAATGGCAGATGAAGAACCTTAGTTACTTTTTGTCTTCAATCCAATATCGAATTATTTCTGAACATTACGTAAGCTTCATTAATTAACCATATTGGAGGACTAATCTTGACGTTACCGTTAGATGAGTGGGTGGTTCAAATATGAATTCGATCAATACTTTTTCAACCTTTTTTTTGCGAGGTGGAAATCCACAAATACTTTTTCAACCTTAACTTAACTCAAAAGAAACGTACCTACATAACAATCAAGTAGCGTCAAAGGTTACTGAGCAATACTTATTTAGTTCACAGCCAAACAAACATGAAACAGTTTTCATGCATTGTGTAGAATCTAAGTGCTCTTCAATTCAACGACCGAAGGCGGTTCTAACGATGAAAAAGAGAATTTCATAATAGTATAACTTTTTCCAGTTGTGTAGGCGATTCTAGGGTTCAAGGACTCCAGAGCTTTGACATCTGGCACTGATCAAATAAAAATTATATTTATTTTGCAAATCTTATTAAATAAAATGAAGGAGCTCGTGGCTAAATAGTTGCTCCTTAATCTCGTTAAAACTGGAGAACGCCTGCCGTGCTGGTTCATGGTTTAAAAGACAAGGTCTATTGGATCAGCTTGTTGGTTATAAGTTTGAACTAGATGAGGCCAGTGTTTTCTAGTTGACTACCCTGAGAAAAAAAACCAAAACAAACCGAGAGGTCATCGTCTCTTTTAAAGTCCATACAATAGATAGATAGATAGATATAACCTTTATTGTACACCATAACAGAATTAAATAAGGACTTAAAACTACAAAGGGTGTTACAATGGGCGGTCTTATCGCTAAAAGCGATCTTTTACCTTTCGATGGATTTGACACAGCAGAGGAAAATAAATACGCGGTAGTCCATGGTGTACTATTCACTTATATAAAATACATAAGTAATAACCTACATACACAATACACATATATAAAAAAGCTGGGATATATAAAAAATAGTAACAAACAATGTAACAAATTAAAGAGAGAGAGAGAGATCTTTTACAATACGTACTGGTAAAATCATATGAAAACCATGTAGGTTTTTATATCTGTGGTGTTCGTTTGAGAAAAAAAAACACACAGATTCGAGTGAACCTATCCAGATAGTGCAGGCATTTGTCAGTTATCATGTAGCATAACTTAATTATTATTTTTTTAATTTAATTTAAGCAAATTTCGTCATTATTGTAATTTTATGGGTGCCTACGCCTGAAATATACGATAATTAATTTTTAAAACTTAACTGGTTAAGTAGTCGTTTTTCAATTTTTTTTATATTCTTGAATAATGATACATCGTTCAATTTAAGTACAGTTGGAGTAAAACCTTACAGCGGTGGCCTGAAACAGTCCGCGAGTCTCTGTGCAGTAGTAAATATTCGTCTGTGAAGGAGGGGCTTGGTATTGCGCGGTGGAAAGTGAACAAAACATACAGACGTCGCTAAGTTTGAAACGATCTACAACGTGTAATTTAAAGGGTATATACATACCAAGTGCACGGCTTCTTCGGATGATAATAAACGATATGACAAGGGTTTGGTAAACCTATGTCTTCATGTGTGGAACTAATTAGAAATTTCAATACATTGATACCAGAGACTGAATTTTTCAAATTAAGAAGATTGAAGAGAATTATCGTGTTATAGGCAAGTGACGTGGAAAGTTATTGACCCTCGTAGTGCTGTGACACGTTTGTTATGATTGATATTCAAGAAACATATGAAACCGATAATTTCGTATCAATTCTTTGAGTCACTTATTTTGTGCTGAAACTGGGCACAGAGACTCCATACCAGATGTTGTCTTCAGCCCTTTTGGATCGATATGGTGTTTCCGTTACACGTTGTATAAAGTAATGCTTTTTTTACTCACAAAATCATCATCTTCGTCTGCATTATGCATTATTAAGATAGTCACCTTACGGCCTGACGTAAAGGCAAGCCTTGCTTAAAGCTTTTTTCAAATCATAAAAATCTTATTAATACAATTGAAGTTAGTTGGTTAGTCGAATTGTAAGGAGCTCGTGGCTAAATAATAACAGTCACATGGGTCAATTTTAAAGGAATTTATCTTAAGGAACGATTTAAGTTCCTTCATGACACACATGCAAAATCTCTGAGATCATCAGAAAACTTAAGGCTTGCGGTACCGAGTCACGCCACCAATTTCTATGCGCAAACTCTCGATTTAAGTGTGTGTAATTTATTTGTGTGCGTAATTCGTATACGTAACGGGACTCTTGCTTGTAGTAGAGCTAAAGAGTGGGGAGACAAGCGGCGACACGCGTTCTCATACAAATCAGGAACTATTTCCTTTCTAACCTCTTTTATCTGTTCTGTGCCCAGCTCCTAGACTGTGAAGATAAGACAGTCGCTTCTATTATTATTATTATTTTATTGTACAGACGCCAGCATATGAAGCTACCCGAAACTGTCAAATTTTCCCAATCAACTTTGAATCTAATTTCTTTAACAATAAAGTTGAAAATCTATTATAGAAATTTGACAGATTGTTGTAGCTTGATGTGCTGGCGTCTGTACATTACATGCATAACCTAAGTACTAATTTGAATTAAACTATTGTACATTAATGTCAGATTCAAATGCGAACTACTGTTTCCTAAACTAGACCAAGAGTCTGTGTTTTAGGAGCCAGTTTCTCCAGAAATGCTCACAATACGGCTTTGAATTATGCAAGTACTTATAAGTGACATAACTACATGCATTCAAAATCATAGCACAATTTTACTAGGTATCTATTATTACACAATTTAGATATTAAATTTATTTTATTAATATTAAACAATTATTTCATTATAATTAGATATGCGGTAAAGCTAAAGAATGCTAATTTAGAAATTTGGTTTGCACAAAGTTGATAGGAATGCGACGCTTGGATTGTGTAGGAATTGGATGCACTAACCTTAACGTCCCGGATTATCTCCTGGCACTCTGAAACCACGTTACACCACACAAACACCAAACTTATTCTTTATCGAATTTTTCTCACGGAGAGCGTGAGCGTTCAACAGCGAGTTGTCAGCCATTAAGTTTGTTCGATTTCTAAGATTTGTGCAAAGGAGAGGGTAAAGCGGAAGGAGAAATGTGTCAACCAATCAGCTATTAGGCGTGTTGCCAATATAATTCAAACGAATATAATCGTATATAAGCGCAACCAATAATGTATAAAAATCATAATTATTAACAATTCTAATCTACGTTAAAAATATTATTATTACAACCTATTTCATTTAAATTAATTATTATAACAATTCTAAACATATTCTTGTAAAACACTATTACTCAGCTTCTGGACAGACAGGCTCAGACTGGAAACCGATCCCAAAATAGTTGAGAAAATGCATAGAAGACAATGATATCTTTGTTTTATTGTTTTTGTTCGTCATCATAAAGATTTCCTCCTCCCTTAAACTCAATAAGCAGCTGCGAGTTACCTACATTATATATCAAAATAAACCTTTGATTCAGTTCAATAACTCGAATATGTTCGTTATAATGACACAAAGGAATCTGCTAGATCTAATAACTTGTGTTCCAATACTGTGATTGTATCTCTACAAAGGGAGGAGAGGAATTGGTTTAGCTTGTTTGTATGTTTATTATATTTTTTGTTGGAAATCTTGATTTATTTATAAGCCCGTTAGTGGTGTTACTATTTCAGTAGATTTCTCACTATAAAAAGAAATAAAAACCTTAAACTACATACATACATCTAAAAATAAACTAAAATATGGCGTTCAAAATTCGTGCGTTTCGCTGTCCATTGGTAATGTGCCCAAAAGACTGGCGGCGGCAGCGTTGCCATTGCCACGCTGTATGGCAATACTTAACCGCTGTCCAAGGTAAAAGCCAGCCTTTGGGTCACGCGAAGTGTCAACTAGGCGCCTGGATAGTTCTTTAAATAATAAAAAAAAGTAATTTTATAAGTTTATTTTCGGTTTGCTTCACTCCCATTAACTATTAGATTTGCAGTCGTATGTAGGTACTTTAGAATAGAATCACTAAGTAGGGGGTAATGCCAGCTCTCACACGTCAATTATCATATAAATTCGACTCGTATAGGTATATTTATTTATTGGGGACAAAAAACAGTTACATGTTAAGATGATGATACATTAATGCTCTTAAGATGTATGGGTAAACATATAGGTATAGTTATTTAATCATGGTTAGTAGTCCAGGTAATCACGAATCCGTATAACTGATGGTACTCAATTCTAGAGAATTGAGTATCTTCATTTAAAGTAGTTACTACATCCTTTAAGGCAGCGATTTCAAAACATTTACGAATACACATGACCTATTCGCAACCATTAAAACCAGCACTTATGACCCAGAACTGGGCGTAACCTGGTACTAAATCGCTGAATATATTACTCTATCGCACCCATAAACCTAACACACATGTTCTGAATCAACATATAAACATACTTTGCAAAAATTCACGCAAAGCGTCGTTAAAAAGCTAGTTAATACACATTTTAGTCATAAAGTTGCCGTCATAATATTAATATAGGGCTCCGAAATAATTTGAGGGAAGTCGTTACCTCCCCGCTTTGCACCACTACACATTTAGGCCGCCGCTTCTGAACTCTTAACGGGAACTACTAGATGGCTGTTACACCGAAGTGTGCTTTGCGCGACTGTACAACACAATGTACATATTTTTGCTCTTAAATTTCATAAGCCGACTGTACTTTTGGAGAAAAGACAAAAGAGGGTGAAAGTTTTATATCACTGTAACTGCTCACTACATAACTGTAGTGACACTTCACTTATACCACAGCTATTACCATAACCTTTTACCTCCAGGCGAATGTCGTGACACCATATCAGTCACACAATACCAGTACAAAACCAAGAACGTAAATACCATACCTCCTGGCCGATGTCGTGACATGGTACCCGTCATACAACGGCCAGTACAAAATACCGTTACCAGCAAAACCATTACCTTATTACGCTTTTGATAATCTGATAAGAAACCAAGAAGAAACCCGTCTTGTAAAAGACGTGACAATCCATTAAGGAACAATAATAATATAACGTCAACATGGCGCGAAACATTGCTCGAATGCTATGTCACCACGAACGTTAATTCGCTCTGAAAAGAGCGGTTTTTATGCTCGCCCGACGCCATGTGCAAGACCAACAAGCAGCAAAGAAAGTACCCTGAACGACGCACTAGGCAGAAGCATAGTTCTCTTCAGGATACTCGGAGATCCTAACACAACGACGATCGTAGACGTTTATATTTTACCAAGAATTGCGGAGCACTCGCATCTCTCACCCCGCGCGCCGCACGCCACGGGGCATCGAGCGGCCTCGAGAAATGTTGTTAATATTTAATAATTGTGAATACGTAGAATAGACACAACATTAACCATGATCATTGTAAATATAAAGAGGCACATTTGACAAAATAAATCATTTATATTCTCACTCCGATAGCGAAACTATGTACGTGTAATTATTTACCACATCGCTCCCTTTAATAACGATATAGAAGAGGAGACTCTCCTAATACAGGCTTTATTTGCTTATAGGGAAGATCCAATCGCGACGAATAAAAGATTTTGATTTCTTTTTAACCAACTCGGTAATAGCCATCTGCACATAGAAGGTGTAAGCTTACATAGGCTAGCTTAACTCAAAGATTAGTATTCTCTCAGCAAAGTTGTCAGTAATAGAGATTGCCCGCAATATTTTAGGAAAACTGGTCAAGAGCGAGTTATGCCTATACAAATTTCAGTTTGACTACGATACGCCTTCCTCAGTAAAAAGGTCTTCACAGGCAAACAGATAACTGGCCCGATAGACTACGAAATAATTCTGTAAGGATTCGGTTTTCTTTTTGTGGTACTGAACATATAATTATAACGTTGACATTAGAATAAGATAAATGAAACGTGATAACCTGAGTTACAGTAATTTTCTTAACATAAATATTAACATTGCGAGGATAAACATTGAGTATACATTAGTAACTTTGATGATACCTCTGCTGGTAACGAACATTGTATAGCAAGGACATCTTTCATTATTCAGACAGGAAACAGACTTTCACGATTTTAATTATGATATATATTTTTGATTATTGGCTCGGGTTTGACCACCATCTCACCTTATGGTAACAGAGGATGTGGTCGAAGATGATGCACTCTTCATTTCAGGTTATAAGTATCAAGAAACACGAATCTCCGGCAGGGAATTCCACTCCTTAGCTGTACGCATAATGAAAGTATTCCTGAAACATTTTGTACATGTGGGAGGAACGTTCACGATTTTGATAATAAATAAATAATATTGTTAAATTGGCATAACAATTTTTACAGACTTTGTGAAGCCTTGTCTACCGAACTAGATATATAATAACTCCGCCGTGGTAGACGCCCTGGGCGTCGGGGATCGCGGTCCGATCTCCGGCGGGCTTACAGACGGTGAACAGGGGTAGCTCACCGTCTGGTAAGGAACGCCCGGGTCGGCGGCGCGTCGTGTTCCACGCGCGCCTCAAGGAGATGTCAGCATTAGTGACGGGGCCTCATAAAGCCATTGCTCGCCGGGGTTGCGGAAATGTACTAACAAAATACCGCGGCCCCGGAACTTACGGGCAGCTGAAGGGACAGGGTGAGTTTTTTGTTTTTTTTGACCAGACGCACGGCTGGGTACCACCCACACTTGGTTAATATACCGTCTTGTCGTACCAAGCGCTTCTCTTCCACATTTATTGTGCGCACAGCTAAGCTGTGGAATTCTCTGCCGGCTTCTGTGTTCCCTGCCACTTATGACCTTTCATCTTTTAAAGCACGAGTAAATAGGCATCTTCTGGGCTCGCTCGTCACATCGTAGACCTCATCTATCGCTTACCATCAGGCGAGATCGAGGTCAAGAGTGGGCCCATCGGTAATAAAAAAAGAAAAAAAAAAATTGTCAGTAGAAGTCTGACACTCCCTTCCACTTAACCCAGAGCGGGAGAAGTTATTCGAATACCTGTATTTCGGTAGTCAGTGTCTTCTTCTCAATAACAGGTAGTGCAACTTATATGCAATGAACCAAACTATGTTATTTAAAATTACAGTAAATTAAATATAAAACATTGAAAAGAAATAATTAAAATACATCATTATAATAAATCATTAAATAAATCAGTAAAATAAATAATTACAAATTGACAATAATGAACGTATTTCGATGTTCGCGATAAACTTAGGGATCCTAATGGCGTTACGTGACGGTGTGTCAGTCAGCAAGCCTCGGCAAAGACCACTTCACGGGATCTTTATGGGCATATTATGCAACATTATGCATCTCGCATGCTAAACATATCGCGCCCCATCTTATATAATTTTAGCTTAGAGTCTTTGAGATTTGAGAGCCTTTATACAGCTTATTTTGTTTTGGTAAGGACTTCATTTGTTTGTGCGGTTTAGTTTTGTTATTGTTCGTGATAAAACTAGAAATAGCTACCGTGTTCGTTTTATTACAGTCATTAGTTAGTTATCTTATTTGTATAGCATAGTCTGAGTGCCTAGTTTAAAGGATTTATTTATGAAAGTTAGAATATTGAAATTGAAAACTGTAGTTTTTCACTTGTTATATGTATGTTAATAGTGTTTCAGAATCAACACAAGCAAGAAAATAATAAGTTATCATGAATAGTTTTACACGTATCATACACCCCGTTATTATTGTTGGTTATGTATATTTCCCCATTATAACCATAAGAAAACGAGCCCTAACAGCTAACAACATCAATAATTCCGAAAATGAAAACAAGTTTTCATCAATTTGTTCGAAACCAAAGCTGCAAAATAAATTGGACCGGGAATTACCAACCAGGTAAAACCATTCCATTCTCTTACTTTCAGCAACCACGAACGGTAACCATTAATTACCTGCATCCTTAATCAATTGCATTAACACAACACATCCAATTACCTTGCAACACGGGCGCATGTGCCGGTCTGAACCGGTTACAACTAGTTACGGCCGGTCGAAAACAGTAATATCCAGTCTAAACGGCCCGTAATGGTCCGTTTAATCGGCTTAAGTTGTATTTATCGCACGAATCCGTGTGTCTGGCCCATTCGTCTGAGTTATCGGATATGGGGAACAGACAATACGTAGCGGAAGATGATTTTGTGGTGATAATTAATTGAGTTTGATTAGTATTGCTAGGTAAACCATTCAGTGAGGTATAAATGATTTGCTAGAACAGAATCCGACTGCCAGTTCTAGTGAAAGTAGATAATGGTTGAATTTAGACGAATTCAGTACATATGATAACTTAATCTTAGCAGGACAAAAAATATGGGAATTTCCTTTAATAAAAGTGGTTTTGCTTTTTTATAAATATTTTATTTTATTTTATTATGTTTGGAAAACTTACAGCTAGACAGAGAAAATAACAAGAATTATAAATACAATATGGCCAATTACAAGTTTTCACTAATAACTAGATATACAATATAATAATACAGACAGGTTAGCTGAGATACAGAGAGGAAAAAAAAATATAAATAAGTACAAATTGTTAAAAAAAAAAAAACTTAAATATTTTCAAAGAAATGCCTACATAGAGTCTTCTTCAACTTAGACACGCTAGTATTAAAGATGTCGATATCAACCTCCTGGCAAGTCGCATTGTACACACGGCTTGACCTAACCATGTACGAGTTTTGCCTATAGTTAGTTCTTGTCGTTGGTGTGTGCAATAAACGGGATGTACGTAAGAACGAACCAGGTACACGCAGCCCAATTTTGCTCAACAACTCAGGGACATCACTGGATCCGTTCGCAATATTAGTTAGTAAGACCAAGTCGGATATTTTTCTACGTTCGTATAACGGGAGAATATGAAATCTTTTGCATCGTTTAAGATAGTTTGGTAGATATGTTCTGGAACGAAATTGAATGTACCTTAAAAACCTCTTTTGTATGCCCTCTAATCGACTGATATACAAATTATACTTAGGGTTCCAGATTTGAGAGGCATACTCGAGGTGACTACGAACAAAGGAGCAATACAATATTTTAATAGTTTTGATGCTCCTGAACTCTGATGAGACCCTACAAATGAAACCTAGCGCCTTCGACGCTTTGTTGACAATGTTATCAATATGTGTGTCAAAAATAAGTTTTGAGTCGAAAGTAACCCCAAGGTCCTTTATTACATTGACCCTTTGAATTGGGGTATCTAAGAGATTGTAGGAGAAACATATAGGGTGCGGTTTGCGGGTGAAAGTACACACATAGCATTTGGAGACGTTGAAGTCCAGCTTATTTAATTTGCAGTATGCTTGAAAAGCCTCTAGATCTGCCTGCAGTAGAAGAGCATCTGTCTGGCTTGTAATCTGTTTCATGATTTTCATGTCGTCTGCATACATCAATATTTTAGAGTGCTGGAAACAGAATATTACGTCGTTAATGAAAATATTGAACAAGAGCGGCCCTAATAACAATCCCTGGGGAACTCCCGAGGGAATACGCATAGCTCTAGACGAGTAACCATTCAGCACCACAGTCTGGCATCTACCCTCAACATACGACATGAACCACCTATAGAGGTTACCCCTGATACCCATCGATAAAAGTTTACGCATTAAGATAACGTGATCTATTCTATCAAAACATTTACTGTAATCGGTATAAATAACATCGACCTGGGACCGATGCGACATGGACTCCGAAAGGAATTCACCACAGAGAACCAGGTTGGACGTGGTAGACCGACCTCTTAAAAAGCCGTGCTGATTTTCACTAAAACTATGTTGAAGAGCCGAATAAACTTGTTTATAGACTAATTTCTCTAGTATTTTTGCAAACACGCACAGTTTGGAGATCGGTCTGTAATTTTCAACAAAAGTTTTAGGTCCTTTTTTGTGTATTGGTGTTACGTATGCCGACTTCCATATCGCAGGTACAACACCAAGGTCTAGTGACATTCTGAAGAGGATCGAGAGAGGGAAAGAGAGACTTTTTGCGCAGTTTACTATAAAAACCGGTGGAATATTGTCTGGTCCCGCGGACTTCTTAAGGTCAACTTGTTTAAGTAGCCTATAAACCTCATCATCATTTATTTCAATAGTACTGATATCTGACGTACTCTGTACCGCACTTCTGTGGCCCATATCACGATGAAAATCACTATTGTCTGCATTAGTGCTTGCAAGAAAGTTGGACTGAAAACAGTCGGCAAACATATTGCAAATTACGTCACCATCACCAGAAGATTGCTGCCCAAAGTGTAATACCGACGGATATGAGTTGGAATGTTTCCTTGCTTTAACGTAACTCCAAAAGGCTCGAGGGTTCTTACTAATATCCATTTCTATTTTTTTCATGTAATCGTCAAACATTACTTTTTCGATGTCTTTAGCCCGCTGTCGCAATAAAACAAAACTGTGGTAATCAGAATGGTTACCATATTTTTTAAACTTAGCGTGGTATTTAGCCTTTTCTTTAATTATTTTGACCAGCGGGCTTTTGTACCAAGGTGGATATTTCGAACTTGAAATGACTGTTTTTCTTGGTGTATAAGTATTGCATAGTCTATCAATAATAGAATAAAAATATTTAACGGCGTCTTCTAAAGACCGACAGCTCAAGTCACTTTGCCAATCAACCTGACTAAGTTCGCTGTTTATTGCAACATAGTCAGCCACATGATAAAGAAGTTTCACATATTGACGAACTGGGAGACAATGCAATTCCACAAAGTCCGCAGTCACACATAATGCCCCGTGATGCGGATCTTCAGGTACCAGTGGATCACTACAATGTGTGACAGTGACTACGTCATTGGATAGCACCAGATCCAGAATCTTGTTGTTCTTATTAAGGTGATTATTATACTGTGAAAGGTTACATATATTTAAATTGTCAATTAGGTTAGTTTGCACATCCCCACACACCCCAGTTGGATAAAACGAATAGCCATCAGCAGCCGGCTGCCACATTATATTAGGTTGATATATCGACATTGAAAACATTTAATCCCCGGGCTTATCACGTTTATGCAGTCATAAGGTTCCCGTCTAGCACAAGTTCATGTGTAATTGCACCGACTACGTTACCATGGCTTCCGACAATGTAGTAAGTATATATTTATTTAAACTTTATGTACAATGGTGTTACATGGGCGGACTTAATGCAGCAAGGCATTCTCTACCAGTTATCCTTTGGGTTAAAAATAACACATTGTGATAGGTGTACGAGAAAATGGAATGAAATAACATATTTATTACTAATAAATATATAACACTCATAAAATACATATATCTATTTGCTAAAATAATAAACTAATAAATACGGTGCTTTATAATAATCTTTCCGAATAAGAGAGGTCATAATAATTATGACGAAGACCAAACTAAGAATAACAGCCCCTTAAGTAGAGTTTTTTAAAGAAAACTTTGACTCAGCCTTCTTGATGTCAAGCGGTAGCAAATTCTAGACTTTAATAGTAGAAATAGCGTAAGAATTAGATAAAAATCCGGTGCGGTGAGAAGGAATGTGAACAAGTAAGTTTTTGGATGCGCGAAGGTTAAGACTATGAGAACTGCCCAATAATTTAAAATGTTGTTTTAAGTAAACAGGAGCACAAGGATCGTTCATGATAGTGAAGAGCCTACAGAGGGATCTGAGGGATCTCCTTTGACGGATAGGCAACCATTAAGGCAAGGTAGATTTTAAGCGTTTTGACTCTTCACATGATCAGAGGGCTGGGTACTCGGCGTTTGACTGACAATGCTGTTAGTATTATGGACACTTTTCCCATTGATGGTGATGACAATGATTTTTTTATGTTCAACGAGTTATAGCTTTATGAGTGTCTATGTATATATAATAAGAGGAAAGTTATTATGTGTTTGTGTTTACACTAAAAGTTAAATGCAATTTAATGTAATTGTCATGTAATTGCCTTATGTTATGTAAAATTATAAGTACGCAACGCTCGCTACCACTGAAGATACATCTGTAGCTCATTTTATGGCCCATCAAGAAAAGTCGTTAAAACAGAAAATAAAAATTCTGACTCAGGTACAGTCATGATAAAAATTTGAGCCTCACCAAGAATTTCCCTTTTTGTTTGATCCGTTTATGATTGAACATGTTTTACGTTACGCCTTTTGAAGTATAAGAGCTGCTCTTATACTTCAAAAGGCGACTTGAATAGGTGATGAATTTCAAAACAGATAAAGCTGCAAATGACCTCATTGGACTTTTGGAGAAAAGACTAGAGGGTGTGGGATTTCTACATCACTAAAATCACCCCGGTGATCACAATTAACACATAGAAGAGGCCCCGTTCCCTCTTAAAAGATCACTCCGGAGCCCTCTCCTTACAACGTCTACTAAGATAAAAACAGTCAGCCCAAAATATCATAACTCATACCTCTAGGACACTATCGATTAATTCAGACACTTCGAATTAACATACATTTAAAGGTTATTTACCTTTAAATGTATGTTAATTATTAAATTTCTTTATGTACGCGTTAATCGTTTTTAACTTAACTTTAATTATACCTTTCCAAAACACGACCCTCAATAAGTAAATGTGTCGGTACGTTTAAATTAATTGACAAAATACCCAATTCACGTAGAAGTGGTGTAATTAAAATTCTTGGAAACCGAGAGATTGTCAACTGTGTCTGAAAATATTTAAAATCTATTCAAATACTAATTGTTGCTGTCGACTTCGTTTGCAAAGAAATTCCACACATGTTCCCAGTATAAAAAGTAGCCAAAACTGTAGATGTATGTATGTTATTTCAGGTTATAAACTATATTTGAATCCCTTCAGCCATTTTGTGATTGAAACACCAATATAGGTATAACCATCGGCACGAAACTTTAGCGGTGACCGTTAATGCGCAGAAGTAAAAATTAAGGTACCTGTGGGGGGCTAGCGGAATGAAGGGCGGGCGTGCATAGCGCCGATTGGCTCTCCAGCCGCATTATGTTCCCCGCGCCGATACGACGCTCCGCGCACATCCCGTGTACAGTCGCGTCATTAATTGTATTGTTATTGCTGTTAATTTTTGGTGTCGTTTTTTTTTGTAAGTTTGAATTTGTTTGTTAAATTTAGTTTTTTAGTTTGTTTGTAACTTTAAAGTGAATATACCTAGAAGAAATACTGTTTTGAAAAGACAGGCAAGGAAAATGATTTATGTCGTGAATTGCTTTTTAAAAAGGGAATCTAACGAATGAATTGATTCTTTGAAACGGATTGATTCGGACAGCATCACTGTAAATTTGAGAATGGTTCTCTGTAGATTCAGATTCACTGTAGATTCTCTGATTCAGATTAGACTTAAATCTAAAATAAAAATAAAAAATAACAAATAATGTTTTTATTTTTATACTCCCCACAAAACTTGTTAAAAATTATACCTTAGGTACCTACTATAAATCCTTGGACATTGACATTGGAGATAAACTATTTATTAAAGTATAGGTAATATTATTTGCATGCGCGACAGTACTCATGCGCAGCTATCCTCTACATTTCGTTCAGCGCTAGACCTACTATTTGACATTACATTAAAATAATGTCATTAACGTTATTTAGCTAATAATTGTATTGCGTGCGCGACAGTACCCATGCGCAGCAATCCCCTCCACGTATCGTTCAGCGCTAGACTTACGTGCCGCTACTTATACAACGTGTAACTTAAAGAGTACGTACATACCAAGTGCACGGCTTCTTTAGATGATAACAAACGATATAGCAAGAGTTTTGTAATCCTATGTCTACATGCGTGGAACTTATTAGAATTTTCAATACATTGATACCAGAGACCCAATTTTTCAAATTAGGAAAACGAAAAGAATTATCGTGTTATTGGCAAGTGACCTGGAAAGTTATTAATGCTTAATTGAGGCGCGTTAATTTATTTAGTTCTATTTTGTGCCAGCACATAATTATAACATCACATTAATGTATAATTTATTTACATATTTTCAAACAATAATCCTGACCTATTGTTAAACTATGAAATTAGTTTTACCCACATGAGTGAGTCCATTTTGAACCCTCCATCGCAACCCTTCTTAACCTTGAACCCGAACGGCTATAATAACTTAGTCACGAAGTTATTCCATATCACTTTTCTATATTCTATAAAACGAACATCAGAACTGCAGTAAACAATATTATCTGCATAGATTATAGTCTTGTTTTTCGCTACAACCTCACAAGCAGATCCGCAGTAAAATTCTGTTGTTAACGAGTGCCGTCGCAAAACCACTTACATAAGCGTCAGATTCAGCGCAAATATCCGTGGGCCGGAAAGATTTTTTTCCAATAGAAAAATTTAATTTAACACTCGTTTCGTTGAACAAAGTATAAAAGTGGTCCCATATAGCGTCGATGCGGCAATAACTTTATGGTTAAGGAGTCGGGCTTGTGATCGAAAGGTCGCCGTTTCGAACCCTACCCAGACACAAGCATTATTTATTAGCTTAGTTGAAGGAGTTAACAAGATTGCTAGTAATGTGAATTTAATCCACATTGCTAGGTCTCTTTTAAAAATAAATAAATATATATACAACGTGTAACGGATACCCCATATCTATCCAAAAGGACTGAAGACAACATCTGGTACGGAGTCTCTATGCAAAGTTTCAGCTCAAAATAAGTGACTCACAGAATTGGCACCAAATTATCGGTTTCATATGTTTCTTGAATACCAATAATAACAAACGTGTCACAGCACTATGAGGGTCATCACTTTCCACGTCACAAGCCAATAACATGATATATCTCTTCGTTCTTCTTAATTTGAAAAATTCGGTCTCTGGTACCAATGTATTAAAATTTCGAATAAGCTCCACACATGTAGACATAGGATTACAAAATCCTTGCTATATCGTTTGTTATCATCCAAAGAAGCCGTGCACTCGGTATGTATATACCCTTTAAATTACACGCTGTATATTTTGGGCTATATAAAATAATAGTCACATTTTTTTAGACGACACGCTTTGAACCACGCTCAACTAAAAGTAACCTATTCACTCTTGACTTATAAACTCCCAGGTTATAACTATCAGGAAATACATACATCGGCAGGGAATTAAACTCCTTAGCCGTACGAACAAAGAAAGTATTCCTAAAATGTTTTGTGCGTATGGGTGGGTAATGAGTGGACGAACGAACGAACGAACCTAGTGGACATCTATGTAACGATAAATCCCTCAGGGGAATCGTTCGTCTACTCGTTTACATGACATAACATCCTTTAATAGTTTACATAACAAGTACATAATATTTTCACTGTTGATCATTAGAGACATCTTCATAAAGTATACATTCTTGGCTGTCACAGACAGACATAAAAGTGGTCTTAAAAGGATTCCGTTTACTTAAGGACTTTTGGAAATTTAACAAGGAATTAGCGGTGACCAACATCACCGTGCGGTTCCCATATCAGATTCTTTCATTACTTTACTTGACTATATCGTAAAACGATACATAAATCTATTACTTAAGTCCAGCTAGTAGGTATACTATCATAGTTTTATTTTGTTCGTTTTTAATGGCGCAAATAGTGTTGGTAATTTATGTATTGTTTAAACAACCATAATGTAACTAATACGGGAAGCGTAATGGCAGAAATCGGCATAACCATAGAACATATTTTTATCATATTATATTTTACAAAAAGCTCTACCGCAGCAACAGATACCCGTGACTCTGCAAACAATCTTTTAGCCCTACGCAGTATAAAAATCATAAAATAGTTAAGCCAGATCCCTATAGACCATAAACAAATGAAATGATATTAAATATAAATAAATAAGTACTTGCAGACGACGTAAAACTAAAATGGCGTCGAGACTAGAGCATAAAGTTGAAATTAAAACAATGCAAGCACAAAGGATAGATGTTTAATGCTAGCATTTTAACTTTTATTATAATTTACTTTACGGGTGGAATACGTTAACTGCTCATTGTTTGAAATAACTGAGCTGAAATATTAATGCACTGCTGTGAAAATAACACATCAATCGGGTATTCTAAAGGTACGTATGGAAACGCACTTGAGTCTATGAAGAAACGGGCCAAAAGACTCGTTGGCAACGAGGGACTGTTCGAGTCAAAGTTTCAGAGCTTTGAACATCCGTAGCGTGTTGCATTTGCAAACCTATCGGTTACATTTCGGAAAGTGTGCGATGGAATTGCACAATCTAATTCTACCAAGCCCGTCCCATTATCGAACTTCAAGACAAACGGCGATGCGCCATCGTTACATGGTGGACATCCCACCCATACGCACTAAACGTTTGAGATTACTTTCATTGTGCGTCAAGGAGTGGAATTCCCTGCCGGTTTCTGTGTTTCCTGATAGCTATAATGAATAAATTTATTTAATCAAAAGTACAAAGAGTACCTATCTAACAAAATTTAGATATATGGTTAATTCATTGTACAGTGTAGCAACTACAATAGCATACTGATTCCTAAACTGATACGAACTCGTATTTCGGCATTCGATGGCTCTCCACTCTAGTGTCATTACAATAATTATGACCAAATATTTGCAACACTGAACTCCTTTATTAACAGACTTCAAAAAGGAGGAAGTTCTCAGTACATCTTGATCTTTTTTTTTTATGTATGTTACCTCATAACTCGAAGACGGCTGGATCGATTTGAAAAAATCTTTTTTTGTTTGAAAAAACTTTTTCTTTCTATTTGGTCCCATTGTCAGCATCATTGTCAGTTTTTCCCCATTTTAATTAAAGCTCTTAAAGTCCTTCTAAAAGTTGTCTGGAAGATATGGCTCTCAGCGATAAGACCGACATTGTAACCAAAATTTTATATTGTTATTTAAGTGTGTTTCAATTATTAGTGTCCAATAAAGTATATTCTATCTAACTATCAATGAACATGAGCTTGTCTGTTTTTTCATAATTTAAGGACTTAAGCCAATTAGTTAGTTTAATTTTCAAGTTATATTTATTTTCTTTATATAGTGAGATTTTATTATTAATTTGCTATAGCCTGGGGGTGTTTAAGTTAAAAGTGAATTGTTTATTTTTAAGGTAAACGTGCTTTATCTTCGACCACATCATCACTTACCATCAAGTGAGATATTCGTCAAACGCAAGCCTGTCAACAATATAAAAACAGCTTGTACATATAATTCCTCGACAACTACTAGACTAATTTACTTGGTTTTTTTTTATCAAGACAAACTGACAGACCAAAGATTACAAGACACAAAACATGTATAAAAATTATAGATTACTCTTGAAAATGCAACACATGGGAAAAACATTAAACGCTCAAATCTAAGCAAAATAGGCATGCCGTGCCTCCGCCGGCACCACGCCGCAACTAGTCCCGCTGTCCTTGCATTTTAAATCTGTAATATCTTCGAAACTATTTATTTAAATAAATAAAACTATTTATAAAATTACAATGTATTTATGGTACTTAATTGGATAAGGATTAATGCTATATTGCTTAAAATCGCTTCGTAAAATATGCTCGTATTTCTCGTAAAAAGTTAAGGATAAAAAATGATTGTTGTGGGTTATCTATAAGAGATAGACAGATGCCATCCAGGACTTTTTTGTTGACCTTTTTAAGGTGTACAATACTGTAGTACATTATTTTGATCTATCTCGTAGAGTTCAGCCAGCGTTTGCAAAGCAAGCGCAAAAAAATGTGTTTATTTGCGACATCACATTAGAAACCTCAAAAATTATCAGTGTTCCTCTACTATATTATGCATGTTATATACTTAAAAACCTTCCTATTGAATCACTCTTTCTATTGAAAGAAATTGCATCAAATCTAATCCGTTGCGTAGTTTTAAAGATTTAAGCATACATAGGGACAGACACAGGGAAGCGACATTGCTTTATACTATGTTAAGATTAAGATGAGATGGTGGAGAGGTGAACGGTGTTTTTTTTTTGCCTGATTAGCGTTCAATGCTTATCATACTCTCAGCCAAAATCTCCATACGCTAACAAACAAGCAAGCCATTACAAAAGACGCTTCGCATATCAACAATTTGTAGGTACTACCACACACAAACATAAAGCAGAAAGTTAGACCTGCATTGCAGCTGTAAAACATTAATGAACGTCGCCAACTAACACTGCACTGCATACTAATCTACTTCTACTTAAACTGTATTTAACTGCAAACGGTATTTATAAAGACCTGCAGAGATACATTTATTATTAAACTATGAAACGGGAATTAGGGAAACGTTAATAATAGAATAGTCGAAGTTTAGGTCGAGGCATTAAACTCAATCAGCCCACTACTGAGAGTATATTGTATTCAAACCACGCGGGCACAGTGCAAGTTTGTATGAGACATATGCAAATGCATTCCCTATTTCTAGACAATCACTCAAAAACGTGCTGTGGGTTCGTACCCACGCAAACACAAAGATTTAACGCAGCATTATGCTATGCTATGATCGTCCCTGGCATAGCATAATGCTGCGTGGGAGTAGGGCCGCGCTGACCTAAGACAGCGCCTGTGTGCAAAATCTATGAAGCGCCTAAGATTTTTCCACAGGCGTGAGTATTGTCTTGGGGTCTCCAAAGACAATACTCACGCCTGTGGTTTAACTTTGCACTGTTTTTACCTAGTTAATTATAAAGAATAATATGTTTATTATAATAATAATAATCTTCTATACTTATAATAAATCTGTAGAGAGGTCAATTCTGTACATGAAATATATTTACAAAATAAATATCAGGGGGTGATAAGGGATCGATACTGATGCCAAAAATGCAATCAGTAAAATTTTTGTCTGTCTGTCTGTCTGTCTGTCTGTCTGTCTGTCTGTCTGTATAACCGTTATAGAAACAAAAACTACTCGACGGATTTTAACGAAACTTGGTACAATTATTTTTCACACTCCTGAGCTGGTTATAGTACACTTTTCATCACGCTACAATCAATAGGAGCAGAGCAGTGAAGGGAAATATTGGGAAAACGGGAGAAGTTACTCCATTTTTTAAGCTTCCGTCGCGTGTGCAACCTTAATGGTTAAAGCTACACAGAAATCATTTATGACGGAAATGTTATCCTTAAAATTATATAAACAATATCCCACGACAGCATATATCTATCTTTTATGGTTGACTCACAATAACACGTGTAACTCCCGATAGCTTAGCAGTTCGAAGCTTTCTGATTATTATTCTGCTCCGAAATTCAAAACCACCACAACTTTGCAATGGAACTCGGCTAAACGTAACCCAGTTGCAACAAAATATAATCGAGGCTCAAATTTTAACAGGTTGCGGTGCAGGAGAAACCGTCTTTATTCCCAGAATTCCCATAATACGAAATAATTTTCCATTCTAATTTAAAAGAACGCGATTCTCAGTATCGGTGTGTTATGCAATGACAGTTAATAAGGCTCGAGGGCAGACTTTTCGTCTTGCTGGAGTAGATCTCGGTGTCAGTTGTTTCTCGCATGGTCAGTTGTACTTCGAGCTTTCCCGGGTTAGCAGTTCTAGAAATCTTTATGTTCACGTGCCGGACGGGTCAACTTTCAACATAGTTTACCCGGAAGCTTTGCGCTGAAGTATTGTCGTTCTATAGGTACTTAAGCCTCATGTGAACGTGATCTAAACAATATTACCAATACATTAAGGCTGCGCCGAGTAAAATAACTCAAAACGGTCTTCACTACTAAAGGAATATAACCTATAATAGTACTTTAATTACCATACAAAAATATGTAATGAACACTAGAATAAATGTGTTAGCAAACATAGTTGGCAAAATTTAAAAATATTTTATAGTTTATTAAACAAAAATACATAAAGTTGGACAAAAATCCTTACAAAACATGCTCGTGCGTCGCTGAATTTTGATAGTAAACTGTTGAATTTTTTCATAAACTTCAATTCATATTATTCTCTAATTATCATACTATCATTTACAGCTTTAACATTTCAAAAATGTCGCTTGGTTGTTTTAATTTTAATTTTTTCTTCTAATTTGCGCGCTATTTTGAACCATACGCAACGTACACCGGTCGAAAATTCAGTCGTCCACGGGAGCTCAGAGAGGGGTCACGTCTCATCGTGGAGCGTTTCGCCGCTAACGATAATTCGCGATCTATTGTGTACGTATGTATTGCAGCAATCCGTTGAATAACATAAGTCTAATTTTTTGTTTTTTGAGTACGATTTATTATGCATACCCAACAATTACTTTTTATTGTTCAATATATATTTCTTTAACATTTTTTTTTTCAATATTTGTTTTATTATGGGAAAATGTAAAAAAAAATATTATTAGAAGAAAGTTGGCGCAAATTTTCGAAAAAAACGCCATTCTCATAAAAAGTACGTAGTTCTATTTTGTGATGTTATTATTGCTTTTTAACCGACTTCAAAAAAAAGGAGAAGGTTCTCAGTTCGTCTTAAATCTTTTTTATGTATGTAACCTCAAACTCGAAGACGGCTGGACCGATTTGGAATTTTTTTTTCGTTTGAAAGGGTATACTTTCTAGTTGGTTCCATTGTTATGAAATCAGGATCTGATGATGGGATCCTGGAGAAAGCGAGGGAACTCTTTAAATATTATAGGCACACCTATAGCGTTTTGGGTATTTCTAATAGTACCTTGTGCAGTTGCTCCCGAAAAGCACCATTTGAGGAAGTGAAAGTGATGACGAAGACTTTTTTCAAACATTCGATATGGGTATGGGTATAAATTGTTTATGAAATAAATGAAATGAATGAAATGAATGAATGGGTTTTTGGGGGTGGTAATTGCAAATCTGGCATTCATTTTAAAATCCAAGATGGCGGATGCAACTTTTTCTCAAACATTCGATATAGGTATCGTGTAATGGGTTTTTGGGGGTGGTGATTGCAAATCTGGCATTCATTTTAAAATCCAAGATGGCGGATGCAACTTTTTCTCAAACATTCGATATGGGTACCGTGTAATGGGTTTTTGGGGGTGGTGATTGCAAATCTGACATTCATTTTAAAATCCAAGATGGCGGATGCAACTTTTTCTCAAACATTCGATATGGGTATCGTATAATGGGTTTTTGGGGGTGGTAATTGCAAAACTGGCATTCATTTTAAAATCCAAGATGGCGGATGCAACTTTTTCTCAAACATTCGATATAGGTATCGTGTAATGGGTTTTTGGGGGTGGTTATTGCAAATCTGGCATTCATTTTAAAATCCAAGATGGCGGATGCAACTTTTTCTCAAACATTCGATATAGGTATCGTGTAATGGGTTTTTGGGGGTGGTGATTGCAAATCTGGCATTCATTTTAAAATCCAAGATGGCGGATGTAACTTTTTCTCAAACATTTGATATGGGTACCGTGTAATGGGTTTTTGGGGGTGGTGATTGCAAATCTGGCATTCATTTTAAAATCCAAGATGGCGGATGCAACTTTTTCTCAAACATTCGATATAGGTATCGTGTAATGGGTTTTTGGGGGTGGTGATTGCAAATCTGGCATTCATTTTAAAATCCAAGATGGCGGATGCAACTTTTTCTCAAACATTCGATATGGGTACCGACCGTGTAATGGGTTTTTGGGGGTGGTGATTGCAAATCTGACATTCATTTTAAAATCCAAGATGGCGGATGCAACTTTTTCTCAAACATTCGATATGGGTATCGTATAATGGGTTTTTGGGGGTGGTAATTGCAAAACTGGCATTCATTTTAAAATCCAAGATGGCGGATGCAACTTTTTCTCAAACATTCGATATAGGTATCGTGTAATGGGTTTTTGGGGGTGGTTATTGCAAATCTGGCATTCATTTTAAAATCCAAGATGGCGGATGTAACTTTTTCTCAAACATTCGATATAGGTATCGTGTAATGGGTTTTTGGGGGTGGTGATTGCAAATCTGGCATTCATTTTAAAATCCAAGATGGCGGATGTAACTTTTTCTCAAACATTTGATATGGGTACCGTGTAATGGGTTTTTGGGGGTGGTGATTGCAAATCTGGCATTCATTTTAAAATCCAAGATGGCGGATGCAACTTTTTCTCAAACATTCGATATAGGTATCGTGTAATGGGTTTTTGGGGGTGGTGATTGCAAATCTGGCATTCATTTTAAAATCCAAGATGGCGGATGCAACTTTTTTTTTTGGTTTTAAAAATTGGTTTTAAAGAGATCGAGTCAGCAGTTTTTGAGTTACAGCATATTTTCTAAAACCGCAAATATAACTTTGTAATTCATACAAATACTATGAAAAACAAAGTTATTTGGCGTAGTTGCAAAAAATGTAAATAAGCTAGTTTTAAGAAATTTGTAAGTTTTAGTTTTTTGTCAAGTAAATATACATATTATATTATATTATTATAGTTACTACGGAACCCTTCATGGGCGAGTCTGACTCGCACTTGGACAATTTTTATAAAATGTTATAATAAGCAATATAACATTAGATTTATAGATTTCTTTTATTTTTTTTTTCTTTTAAATTAAGTTACACTTGATACATATATTGTTATGAAATAAATTACGCTTATATTTTCTGCGAAGTAAGTTCGCTAGACAGCATTAATGAAAAAATGTTTTTTTGGTATGGCCCCACGTATATATAATACAGTACCGAATGTTATTAAAAATATGACAGTACATCAGAATTTAAACGAGCACTAAATGAACTTTTAATAAACAAAACTTATTTCAGTCTGGTTTTATTATCGACAGGCCCGTTGGTATAGTGGTAAGTGGCCCTGACTGCTATGCGCAAGGTCGTGGGTTCGATTCCCACCTAGGACAAATGTTTGTGTGATGAGCACGGTCATTTGTTCTTTGTCTGGGTGTAATTTATCTATAATATGTATGTATTTAGAAATATATATGTATGTTTATCAGTTGTCTAGTACCCATACCACAAGCTCTGCTTAGTTTGGGACTAGATGGCGTTGTGTGAAAAGTTGTGGAATATTATTATTATTATTATTATTTCATTTATTAAATCTATGTACATATAAATTACATTTTTAAATATTAATATAAAAAATAAAAACATTTAAAAATATAAAAAATAGTAGCCCACCGGTATCGGGAACAGGGTCCAAGCTACCGGTGGTCAGGGCTCTATAGAGAGGAACCTCCTCACAATACGCGCCGTTTCCAGGAGTACTGCTTTCTGTATCAAGCCCTTGATCCAGCTGCCCAACGAGAGCCTCCTTAGATGTTGGTCGAGGCTCTTGGCTATTATGCCATTGGCTGAGACTACTATCGGCACAATGATTGCTGTCTCCACATCCCACATGTCGACAACCTCGCGCGCCAGGTCAAGATACTTATTTTTTTTATCTATCTCAGCTTTCACGAGGTTCTCGTCATGGGGGACTGCTATATCAACAATCATTGTGCGACGCTCTAATCGGTCTATCACCACTATGTCAGGCTTATTGGCAACAATAGTCCTGTCAGTAATGATAGACCGATCCCAGTATAGTGTAATATTGCCATTATCGAGAACTGGGTCGGGCACATACCTATAGTATGGTACTTCTGATTCCACAAGATTGTATTTAAGCGCAAGTTGCTGGTGAATAATCCTAGCTACAAGGTTGTGTCTATGCAAATAGTCTCCGTTAGCCAGACGAGAACAACCGGAGATAATGTGACGAATGGATTCTCCCGGTTTGTGACATGCCCGACATATGTCTACCGTACCATCCTTCACAATATATTTCCGATAGTTATTCGTCATCATAACTTCATCCATAATTGCACAGACAAAACCTTCGGTTTCCCCGAAGAGGTCACCAAAACGTAGCCAGGCTACGGACGCTAACGTATCTACGTCAGACCCATGAAGGGCCCGGTAATAGCGTCCGTGAAGCTCCTTGCTCTGCCATACTTCTCTGCGGTCATTAGTATCTAATACTACAGGTTTGCGCCAATTCTCGGTACCTAAGGAGAGCGGAGTGAGGCCTTTGTCCACCGCTACCACATCTCGATGCATACCCACGTCGGCTTCTAGGAAATATTCCCTAAGGCTGCATACCTCGCGGTTGTGCAGGGTCTTTGCATTTAAAAAGCCACGACCCCCGCACTTCCGCGAGATATACAGCCTCATCACCGATGAACGTGGGTGATGCATTCGATTTGCAGTCAGCGTTGTGCGGACCCGCCTGTCCAAGGCGTCAAGTTCAGTCTGAGTCCATTTGAGTATGCCAAAAGAGTACATCAATACTGGCATGACCCAACCATTGAAGGCACGCACCTTGTTTCCGCCTGATAGAAGACTATTCAGTACTTTATTCAGGCGGCCAAAGAAGCGTTCCTTCAATGACTGTTTAACATAAGCAACATTGATGCCTAGTGCCTCTGACATACCCAAATACTTGTAGGTTTCAGTTGAGCCGAGGGATCTTAGGTGTATGGAATCCGAGAGTTGAGTTCCCACGGATTCCATAATCACTCCTCGCTTTGCATGCATGACCGCACATTTGTCCACCCCAAATTCCATCCTGATGGCGCTACTAAAGGTTTCCGTTACCTTCAGTAGCTCCATGAGTTGCAAGTTGCTGGGGGCAAAAAGTTTCAAATCGTCCATGTAAAGCAAGTGTGATATGACCTGACCACCTCTTCTCAACTGGTAGCCTTGCCCCGAACCCTCCAGCAGTGTACTGAGAGGGTTGAGAGCCAGACAAAACCACAGTGGGCTCAGACTGTCGCCCTGAAAAATACCACGCTCAATCCTAATCGGTTCGCTGTTTTCCTGGATCTGTCGACATCCTGGATAGCAGAGGACCGTCTTCCATTGCCCCATACATGACTCAAGGAAAGTGCGGAGTACTGGATTTATTTTGTACAACTCCAACACCTTCATGAGCCATGTATGTGGAACCGAGTCATAGGCCTTCTTATAATCTATCCAACATGTCGACAGATTCCTTCGGGAACGACGAACCTGTTGGTTTATGGCAATATCGATTAGGAGAAGCTCCTTAGTACCGCGGGACCCGTTCCTACATCCATTCTGAGAAGCAGACATGATTGAATTTGTATCTATGTGATTATTAATTTTAGCTCTCAGAATGGATGTAAGAACTTTATAGACCGTCGGTAAGCACGTGATCGGTCTATAATTTTTAGGTTCCGAAGTACTGCCTGATTTATGGAGTAGGTGGGTTATTCCTGTAGTTAGGAATTGAGGTAGCGATCCTAGCTCTAGGGCAGACTGGAACTGAGCGGCCAAGCGAGCGTGCGAGCTTAGAAACCATTTTATCCAGAAATTGTGCAGCCCGTCCGGCCCTGGAGATTTCCAGTTGGATAACGGACGGACTGCACGGGTTACATCTTGGGGGCTGATCGTAATTGCCCCCATTTCTGGTATAAGATCGCACGTGCGCCTGACCACACTCATCCAGTCACCCTCGGTGTGGCTGACAGGCACCGACCAGATGCTGCGCCAGAACGAACACATGGCGTCATCATTCGGTAGGCACGTATCAATCACACCTTGGTTAGGTCGCTCCCAGGCCCTATAAACCCACCTTTCATTGCTTTGGAATGTGCGATTCTGAGTGTATCGCTCCACCCGCCGCTTATATCGACGAATTCGATTTGCCCATGCATAGACTTTCTGCTTCAGGAAGTCGATACGCTCTGTGACGCGGGTCAGATAATCCCGAGGACTGATATCAGTCCCCGCAAACGCCCGCCTCACAAAGCGCATCACTCTAGGACGAGTGTTGCCCTGCCTGAAGCAGATAAGTTTACCAATGAGTGCTCTAGCCTCAGCAATACGACGTTCGATCCTGCCCTGCCAAGCTGGTACAGCCGGTCGAATAACTCTGTCAGTCTTTGGAAACTTGACATGAGCTACCCGACAAGCTGCTACAGCTGCACAGTATAGGATCGAATGAGTATCGGTGAGGTCTTCACTATTGTCAAAATAATTTGACAGCAGTGAATCTAGAGCACACACTAGCGCCCTATTTTTATTATGCATGGGTAAACGAGGCAGACGAGGTCTAAGCTCAGGCGGTGTGGAGCGATACTCCCGTAATGCACACTCCAAAGCACTCCTCAATCGTTCACTGCACTGGGTACTCACGGTTATAGCCTCGTCATCATCATCTTCACCGACGTGGTCGGGTCGCGGTGAGATACTGGGTTGTAGTTGCACCGCGGCCAGTGGCGAAGCAGATGAGACACGGCTGCACCGTGATTCGAGGCGTAGTCTATCAAGTACGGCGTCATCCAACATACGGTTACGCTGGATGACCCGCACCTGATCCGACAGTCGTTGGGCCGAAATGTTGACAGCTGGTTCAAGTACCTGAAACAGAGAGAGCATCCGACCACGGTACGCAGTCAGGTTAGTTCCCCCCTCTGTAGCCCCATAGTATGAGCGCATGACGTTCTCATTAATGGATTGAGTCCATCGCATGCGCTGCACACTTCCACCGGCAGCGGGGACCCCATCAGAGGCCGGCGGGCCTCGAAGTCTCATGCTGGCCGGAGGGCGGCCTCTTCCTCGCCGACGCGCAGGTGGTGGTGTCGTCGGCGGCGAGAAGTACTCATCGCTCGAGCTCGACGCAACTGCAGCGGCCGGAATCTCTTGACTCACGGCTGGAGAAGGTCCCGGTGGCTGCGAGGCGGAGCTGAGCGACGATTCCGCAGGTGTTGGGCGTGTGGATTGTAGTATTTGTGCCCGGCGTCTTGTCAACATCTTATTTTCATTCTTCGTGTAGGAGTTTTTCTCATCAAAATGGCATGTTCTGCATTTCTATGTTAGTTTGGTTTTTTTTTAACGCATTTTGTTTGGTGGAACATGGTTTGGTGAACTATTAATTTATTAAATATTTATTCAAAAAGAATTATATTATTATTATGACATTACATAATATTTTTTTTTATTTCATACTGGTTTTATTATTCAAATAAGTACTGCATACCCATCTACCCTAACTTGCTACTTACCCAGTTTCGAAGCGTCAATAGCCTAATGGATAAGGTGTCGGACTTGTGATCGAGAGGTCGCAGGTTCGAACCCCACCCATTACACTATTGACGTGAACCCACTCCAGACACAAGCATATTTAGCTTAGTTGGAGGGGTTAACAAGATTGCTAGTAATGTGAAATGTACCCACATTGCTAGTATTCTTTAAAAAAAATCTGAGGAGTTTAATATATAAAATCAAAGTTTTATTGCAATAGGATGAATAGTGAGGGAACGGATAATGTATTACTACAGTAAAAACAAACGTTAATTTTTATATAATAGGTATAATTTATTAAATTTATTTTTGTGATTTATTTACGTACCTACTTGCTTCATTTAGATCCATCCAGCCGTTTGAGCGTGAAGAAGTAACAAACATGCAAACAGACACATTCATTCACAAACTTTCGCCTTTATAATATTAGTGTGATAAGTAAAACCATCTAAATAATTAATATTCGTTTTTCAAGTTTATTCAACATAACGACAAAAAATTAAAAAATGCAAAGTTAGCAAACTTCGTCGTGCAACGGCAAGCGGGCCTCGAGCGAACTTGTCATTGTGTGTGTGACAACGCACACGACTAGCCCGCTGCAGTAAATACCTATTTTCCGCGCGTCTCGTAGGCTCGACGCCCTCTTAACTTAATAACACACAAGGAGTTACACGCTGACGAAGTCGCGGGCACAGCTAGTAAATAAATAATAATCTGTGGCCCGGCTGTCAACAGGCTGTCAGAAATTTTCATCCCGATTTTTTAAATAATATTTTATTGTGCAAACCATTACAAAAGATGTACTTACTGTAGTGTATAGACATTTAAAGTTGGGTGTAAATCTGTCGTCTCGAGAAGCGCACACGCGGGTAGGCGGGGGGGACTGCCCGACCGACCGCTGGAGTGAGAAGACGTGGACGCTTGCTGCGAGCCGATATCAGGCATCATATTATATTATACATCAGGACGGTACATTACATTTGGCGACGAGATAAACGGTGAGTATTTAAAAGTTTTTATACCAATATTAAGATTGAGAGAAAAACATACGTTACATTACGATAATTGTTTTCGATGCGGGTGCGGAAAGTATGGCGTTTCAATGGGTTCCGACAAATGTCGCCCTGAGACGAAAGCTAGGGTTTACCGTCGGAACGAGTTGAAATGACAATCCCGCACGTGCATTGAACAAGATTTTTAGTATAGTTGCCGAAAATTAAGCAATGTAATAAACAAACAAACTTTCAAAGAAAATATTGGAAAATGGCGCCAACCGTAATAGACCCTATAGCAGAGACTAAGGAAGTGCGCGTCATACAGCCAACTTTGATGTATTTATTAATTTATTTGATCGATGGTATTTAAATGTTTAAAAATTAAATTGAATTTCTTTAAATCTAATATTTCAATAAATTAATTGCTTATATTTTTTTAAATAATTGCGTAAATAATTTAAACTTCTATGAATATTGCAGTAAAACCTTCGTGGTTGATTTTCTTTTTTTTTTCTTCTTATTAGACTATTGACAGAATGTTTACGGTGCGTTTTGTTCGTACAGGATAAACATTTTTTTTTCTTTATTTATTCTAAAGTTAATCAATTGATCCGCAATATTAAATAGTTATTTACATAAAAAGAGGTTAGCATAGTTACTAACTGATGTTGACTGATATCATTTTTATTAAGGAAAAATAGAAGTTAATGTAAAATAACTAGGAATTCACTTTGTGATGGTATTCTTTGTTCGCGTTTTAGGCATATAGGTTACTATGGATGTACAGGAGAGTGACATATCTGGTTTTCATTGTAAATCGAGGTATGGTTTACCGTACTCATTAAATTGTGACTGAGCATTAAATTGCGATTGGGCATTAAATTGCGATTGGGCATTAAATTGCGATCGGGCATTAAATTGCGATTGTGCATTAAATTGCGATTGGGCATTAAATTGCGATTGGGCATTAAATTGCGATTGAGCATTAAATTGCGATTGGGCATTAAATTGCGATTGAGCATTAAATTGCGATTGGGCATTAAATTGCGATTGGGCATTAAATTGCGATTGAGCATTAAATTGCGATTGGGCATTAAATTGCGACTGAGCATTAAATTGCGATTGGGCATTAAATTGCGATTGGGCATTAAATTGCGATTGGACATTAAATTGCGATTGGGCATTAAATTGCGATTGTACATTAAATTGCGATGGGGCATTAAATAGCGATTGGGTATTCTATTGCGATTGGGCATTAAATTGTGATTGGGCATTTAATTGCGATTAGGCATTAAATTGCGACGAGGCGTTCAGTTACGCCTGAGCATTTAATTGCGATATGAGACAGATAATAATAAAACACCCATTCAATTGTGGAAATTTACCGGTACAAAATGAAATCGCTAGGTATGACCTACATGGCATTAAATTTCAAATTTGCGAAGTCATTAAAATTTTGAGCATGCATTCACCACTGGGTGGCCGCGCGCTGGGTGATGCTTACGCGTCAGTGCCACAGTATTGCACAGTATGACGACTACGTATTGTAAGAGCGTCGAATGTGTACCACGGATAGTGTACTTATATCATAAGTACAGACACGTACAGTGGACGCTTCATCAATAGCATTAGATTGCAATAGCGTGTTAAAAACTATAAATATCCGACATAGTTACTACATTGTTAATAGGTAACCCCAAATGGCACAGTACACCTTAGAGAAGTTCGAATGTGAAGGAGAGGTTGGTTCAGTATCTGTTCGTTGGGAGAGATGGAAAAGAAGTCTAAACATTTACCTCGAGGCGGCAGGCATAGACACCGAGGCAAAGAAAAGAGCTAGCCTTTTACATTTCGGTGGGCCCGAGTTACAAGAAATATTCTATAGCATCCAGGAGCATCTGAAGGCGAACTTTTTAACATCGCAATCGAAAAATTAGATAACTACTTTGCACCTAAACAGAGCAAAGTGTATGAGCGACACCTGTTTCGTCTCCTTAAACAGGAACAGGATGAGAAGTTTGAGAAATTTCTTATCAGACTTCGACTGCAAGCCAAGAAATGTCAGTTTGGTGGTAACGAAGACGAGCATATTATTGACCAAATAACTGAAAAGGGTAAAACAGAAGAACTCCGAAAGAAGATATTGAAAATAGGAGACAAGATCACTTTGGATGAAATAGTTGTAGAAGCGAATGCATTGGAAGCCATAGATCGTCAACTAGGAAACTTTAATACAAAACCTGTCGAAAGTCAATCAATCAACAGAGTAGGTACAGATACATGGAAAGGGAAGCAAAATATAAGGAAATTGGAATGTAGTAGATGTGGAAGTCCCAGGCATTTAGCCCGTGACAACAACTGCCCTGCAAAAGGAAAGGCTTGCTTTAAATGTGGTATCTTAGGACATTTCAGAAATCAATGTCGGACAAGACAAACTCAGAAGAGGAAATTGGAAGGAGAAGAATCATCAAACACTCAGAGAATAAAGAAGAAAAGCAGGACAACAAATAATATCGAAGAAACTGCAAATATAAGCGCGGATGGAAGAAAAGTAGACTACATTTTCAATATCGAGAACGACGCAAAGGTCACATGTAACATAGGTGGAACCAACGTGGAGATGTTGATTGATTCGGGCTGCAAGCACAATCTTATAACTGACCACACCTGGGAAAGAATGAAGAAAGATAACGCTCAAGTTACCAATCAAGATCCGAATCCTGGCAAAATGTTCATAGCTTACGGGAGTGCAACACCGCTGAAGCTATTAGGATCATTCAAAGCTACAATAAAACTTGCTGGAACATCAAAGGACATCACAACATTCTATGTGATCGAAAACGGTACGCGTGACCTACTTGGACGTGTGACGGCAACCTCATTGGGAGTACTTCGGATCAATTTGGATGTAAACCAAGTTGAATCTGAAGCGTTTCCAAAATTTAAAGACGTCTTAGTTACTATTCCAATTGACGATTCAATGAAGCCCGTTGCTCAGCCGTATCGGAGGATTCCCATCCCGCTCGAAGAAAAAGTAGAGAGAAAACTGAAAGAATTACTGAAAAGGGACATTATAGAAGAAGTGAAAGGTCCTTCTAACTGGATCTCGCCAATAGTCCCTGTCCTAAAAAACGGAGGGGAAATCAGATTATGTGTCGATATGCGCCGAGCAAATGCGGCTATACAACGTGAAAACCACCCACTGCCAACGATGGAAGAATTGTTGCCAAAAGTTCGAGAAGCCAAAATCTTTAGTAAGCTAGACATATGAGATGCGTTCCACCATATCGAACTACACCCAGATTCAAGGCATATCACGACTTTTATTACTAGTAAAGGATTGTATCAATACAAAAGAATGATATTTGGTATCTCGTGTGCGCCAGAGATTTTCCAAAAAATACTTGAACGAATCCTTTTAGGTTGCGAAGGAGTTATCAACTTCATAAATGACATCTTGACGTTTGGAAAAGACGTAGTAGAACACGACTTAAGGCTAAAAAAAGTTATGGCAGTGTTAAAGGAAAATAACGTGATGTTGAGAGAAGACAAATGCATTTTTGGCATGAAGAAAGTTCACTTCCTACGGCATGAACTGTCAAAACAGGGAGTCAAACCACTAGACAAGTATATCTTAGCTATAAAGGGATTCAGAACCCCGACAAATATCGCTGAACTGCAGAGTTTTATGGGCTTAGTGAATTACGTTGGAAAATGGATCCCCCACTTAGCAACGGTAACAGAACCTCTTAAGCAACTGCTACGAAAAAGAACGGGAAGAAATACGGACATTCAAGATGACTGGGGAGATGCCCAAAAGAATGCATTTAACAATCTCAAGACGGCACTCATGAAGGTACCAAATTTAGGTTACTACAATCCTCATGATAAGACAGTAGTGATTGCAGATGCAAGCCCAGTGGGTCTAGGTGCAGTGCTGGTGCAAATCAACAAGAATGGGCCGAGAATAATTGCATTTGGTAATAAAACCCTTAGCAGCTGTGAGCGTCGTTACTGCCAAACAGAGAAAGAGGCCTTAGCCCTGGTTTGGGCAGTCGAACATTTCAACATGTTCCTGTACGGCAAGGTATTCGATCTAGTAACGGATCATAAGCCCTTGGAGGTAATATTTGGCCTAAAAGCAAAACCATGTGCTCGCATTGAAAGGTGGGTATTAAGGCTGCAATCCTACAATTTCAAGGTGAAATATAGCCCGGGGAAGACCAACATAGCCGACCCACTGTCGAGACTCTGTGAAGTGTCAACAAATCCGACGGCTTTATTTGAAGACCATGTTCAAGCGTTTACCGAATCTGCACGACCAGTAGCCTTCCCATTACAAAAGATCATTAAAAATTCCCATGGAGATCCAGAGATACAGAAGGTTAGAGAGGGCCTCTACAATGGAAACTGGGATGAAATGGTTAAAATCTATAAACTTTTCCAGGATGAATTATGCTTTAATGGCGATATATTTCTCAGAGGGACGAAAATTGTAATCCCAACCAAATTACGCGGAAGAGTTCTGGAAGCTGCGCACGAAGGCCACCCGGGGATAGTCGCGATGAAGGGCAGATTGAGGACCAAGGTATGGTGGCCTAAATGCGACAAAGATGCTGAAAACACATGCAAAGCCTGTAAAGGATGTATCTTGGTTTCTGCTCCCAGCGCCCCAAACCCTTTAAAAAGAAGAGATTTACCTTCCGAACCTTGGGTTGACATAGCAATTGACCTCATGGGCCCTTTACCTAGTGGAGACTACATCCTGGTAGTTGTCGATTATTTTACCAGATATAAAGAGGTGAAAACATGCAGAACAATAACAAGCGCTGAAATAATTGGAATGCTTGAAGATATTTTAGCAGACTTGGCAATCCGGTTTCGCTAACAGCAGATAACGGAAGACAATTTTCCAGCGAAGAATTTAAGAGTTTTTGTGCAGAGAGGAACATACGACTCTACAACACCATTCCCTACTGGCCGCAACAAAACGGAGAAGTAGAGCGCCGGAATAGGGACATCCTAAAACGTCTCAAGATTTCTCAGGTAGAGAAAAAGAACTGGAAGGGAGCACTTCGTGAGTACATGGTGATGTACAATAGTACACCTCACACAGTTACAGGAAAAACACCTGCAGAACTGTTCTTTAGACGACAATTTCGAGATAAACTGCCTATGCTTCAGGACATAAAGCATTTCTCAGAGGATTTTGAAATGAGGGATAGAGATAAGGAACAAAAGGAAAAAGGGAAGGAATATGCGGATAGAAAGAGGAGAGCTACTAGCTGTGAATTGGAAGTTGGAGATAAAGTAAAGTATACGTCAAGAACATGACTAAACAAAACAAGCTCAGCTTAAACTATGAACCGGAAACACATACTGTCGAAGCGAACAAAGGAGGAGACGTTACTCTTCGGAATGATGAAACGGGTCAACGAATAAGACGGAATGTCGTACACCTAAAACGAGTGCAAGGGCAATGGAAGGTGCTAGATAATGAGAATAATGCTAGTGATGCTCAACCCGACGATAATAGTGATGATGTAAATCAATCGCAACTTGAGTGAATAAAATGATTGACAATATTGAAAATAATTGATGATTAGTAATTAGACATATAAAGTTCTGTAAGTGCTATTTAATTCATTTTTTTTTATTATAACTGTAAAACTATAATTTACTATTAGGGTAAAAGAATGTACTCAAAAGGAGTTGCTGATTGTACTTGTGTTCATTAAAATACTATGTCTTGGTAATTGAGAATGTGTTTAATTTGTATGTTGACCTGACCAGTTCCTAAACTAAATATGTTTATTGTTATTTAAAACAAAAAACATTGATGAGGGAGGGATGTAGTGTATAGACATTTAAAGTTGGGTGTAAATCTGTCGTCTCGAGAAGCGCACACGCGGGTAGGCGGGGGGGACTGCCCGACCGACCGCTGGAGTGAGAAGACGTGGACGCTTGCTGCGAGCCGATATCAGGCATCATATTATATTATACATCAGGACGGTACATTACACTTACTGCAAATTAAAAACCATAAAAAAAGGAACAAGAAAGCACCAAATATGAAGTAGCACCATCTTGGACGGAACACAATAATATAACAAATTGATTTTAAATGTTGACAAGAAGCCGGGCACAATTACAACTATCCACACGCCCAACACCTGCGGAATCGTCGCTCAGCTCCGCCTCGCAGCCGCCGGGAACTGCTCCAGCCGTGAGTGAAGAGACTCCGGCCGCTGCAGTTGCGTCGAGCTCGAGCGACGAGTACTTCTCGCCGCCGACGACACCACCACCTGCGCATTGGCGAGGAAGAGGCTGCCCTCCGGTCGGCTTAGGACTTCGAAGCCCTCCGGCCTCCAATGGGGTCCCCGCTGCCGGTGGAAGTGTACAGCGCATGCGATGGACACATTCCATCAATGAAAATGTCATGCGCTCATACTTCGGGGCTACAGAGGGGGGAACTAACCCGAAAGCGTACCGTGGTCGGATGCTCTCTCTGTTTCAGGTACTTGAACCAGCTGTCAATGTTTCGGCTCAATGACTGTCGGATCAGGTGCGGGTCATCCAGCGTAACCGTATGTTGGATGACGCCGTACTTGATAGACTACGCCTCGAATCACGGTGCAGCTGTGTCTCATCTGCTTCGCCACTGGCCGCGGTGCAACTACAACCCAGTATCTCACCGCGATCCGATCACGTCGGTGAAGATGATGATGACGAGGCTATAACCGTGAGTACCCAGTGCAATGAACAATTGAGGAGTGCTTTGGAGTGTGCATTATGGGAGTATCGCTCCACACCGCCTGAGCTTAGACCTCGTCTGCCTCGTTTGCCCATGCATAAGAAAAATAGGGCGCTTGTGTGTGCTCTAGATTCACTGCTGTCAAATTATTTTGACAATAGTGAAGACCTCACCGATACTCATTCGATCGTATACTGTGCAGCTGTAGCGGCTTGTCGGGTAGCTCATGTCAAGTTCCCAAAGACTGACAGAGTTATACGACCAGCTGTACCAGCTTGGCAGGGCAGGATCGAACGTCGTATTGCTGAGGCTAGAGCACTCATTGGTAAACTTATCTGCTTCAGGCAGGGCAACACTCGTCCTAGAGTGATGCGCTTTGTGAGGCGGGCATTTGCGGGGACTGATATCAGTCCTCGGGATTATCTGACCCGCGTCACAGAGCGTATCGACTTCCTGAAGCAGAAAGTCTATGCATGGGCAAATCGAATTCGTCGATATAAGCGGCGGGTGGAGCGATACACTCAGAATCGCACATTCCAAAGCAATGAAAGGTGGGTTTATAGGGCCTGGGAACGACCTGACTAAGGTGTGACTGATACGTGCCTACCGAATGATGATGCCATGTGTTTGTTCTGGCGCAGCATCAGGTCGGTGCCTGTCAGCCACACCGAGGGTGACTGGATGAGTGAGATCAAGCGCACGTGCGATCTTATACCAGAAATGGGGGCAATTACGATCAGCCCCCAAGATGTAACCTGTGCAGTCCGTCCGTTATCCAACTGGAAATCTCCAGGGCCGGACGGCTGCACAATTTCTGGATAAAATGGTTTCTAAGCTCGCACGCTCGCTTGGCCGCTCAGTTCCAGTCTGCCTTAGAGCTAGGATCGCTACCTCAATTCCTAACTACAGGAATAACCCACCTGCTCCATAAATCAGGCAGTACTTCAGAACCTAAAAATTATAGACCGATCACGTGCTTACCGACGGTCTATAAAGTTCTTACATCCATTTTGAGAGCCAAAATTAATAATCACATTCATACAAATTCAATCATGTCTGCTCAGAATGGATGTAGGAACGGGTCCCGCGGTACTAAGGAGCTTCTCCTCATCGATATTGCCATAAACCAACAGGTCCGTCGTTCCCGAAGGAATCTGTCGACATGTTGGATAGATTATAAGAAGGCCTATGACTCGGTTCCACATACATGGCTCATGAAGGTGTTGGAGTTGTACAAAATAAATCCAATACTCCGCACTTTCCTTGAGTCATGTATGGGGCAATGGAAGACGGTCCTCTGCTATCCAGGATGTCGACAGATCCAGGAAAACAGCGAACCGATTAGGATTGAGCGTGGTATTTTTCAGGGCGACAGTCTGAGCCCACTGTGGTTTTGTCTGGCTCTCAACCCTCTCAGTACACTGCTGGAGGATTCGGGGCAAGGCTACCAGTTGAGAAGAGGTGGTCAGGTCATATCACACTTGCTTTACATGGATGATTTGAAACTTTTTGCCCCCAGCAACTTGCAACTCATGGAGCTACTGAAGGTAACGGAAACCTTCAGTAGCGCCATCAGGATGGAATTTGGGGTGGACAAATGTGCGGTCATGCATGTAAAGCGAGGAGTGATTATGGAATCCGTGGAAACTCAACTCTCGGATTCCATACACCTAAGATCCCTCGGCTCAACTGAAACCTACAAGTATTTGGGTATGTCAGAGGCACTAGGCATCAATGTTGCTTATGTTAAACAGTCATTGAAGGAACGCTTCTTTGGCCGCCTGAATAAAGTACTGAATAGTCTTCTATCAGGCGGAAACAAGGTGCGTGCCTTCAATGGTTGGATCATGCCAGTATTGATGTACTCTTTTGGCATACTCAAATGGACTCAGACTGAACTTGACGCCTTGGACAGGCGGGTCCGCACAACGCTGACTGCAAATCGAATGCATCACCCACGTTCATCGGTGATGAGGCTGTATATCCCGCGGAAGTGCGGGGGTCGTGGCTTTTTAAATGCAAAGACCCTGCACAACCGCGAGGTATGCAGCCTTAGGGAATATTTCCTAGAAGCCGACGTGGGTATGCATCGAGATGTGGTAGCGGTGGACAAAGGCCTCACTCCGCTCTCCTTAGGTACCGAGAATTGGAGCAAACCTGTAGTATTAGATACTAATGACCGCAGAGAAGTATGGCAGAGCAAGGAGCTTCACGGACGCTATTACCGGGCCCTTCATGGGTCTGATGTAGATACATTAGCGTCCGTAGCCTGGCCACGTTTTGGTGACCTCTTCGGGGAAACCGAAGGTTTTGTCTGTGCAATTATGGATGAAGTTATGATGACGAATAACTATCGGAAATATATTGTGAAGGATGGTACGGTAGACATATGTCGGGCATGTCACAAACCGGGAGAATCCATTCGTCACATTATCTCCGGTTGTTCTCGTCTGGCTAACGGAGACTATTTGCATAGACACAACCTTGTAGCTAGGATTGTTCACCAGCAACTTGCTCTTTAATACAATCTCGTGGAATCAGAAGTACCGTACTATAGGTATGTGCCCGACCCAGTTCTCGAAAATAGCAATATTACACTGTACTGGGATCGGTCTATCATCACTGACAGGACTATTGTTGCCAATAAGCCTGATATAGTGGTAATAGACCGATTAGAGCGTCGCACAGTGATTGTTGATATAGCGGTCCCTCATGACGAGAACCTCGTGAAAGCTGAGATAGATAAAAAAATAAGTATCTTGACTTGGCTCACGAGGTTGTTGACATGTGGGATGTGGATACAGCAATCATTGTGCCGATAGTCGTCTCAGCCAATGGCATAATAGCCAAGAGCCTCGACAAACATCTTAGGAGGCTCTCGTTGGGCAGCTGGATCAAGGGCTTGATCCAGAAAGCAGTACTTCTGGACACGGCGCGAATTGTTAGGAGGTTCCTCTCTCAAGAGCCCTGACCACCGGTAGCTTGGACCCTGTTCCCGATGCCGGTGGGCTACTGTTTTTTTTTTTATATATATATTTTTATATGTTTTTTTTTTGTTTTATTGAAATATTTAAAAATGTAAATAATATGTATATAAAATGTAATAAAGGAAAAAATAATAATAATATGTTGTAGTTTTACAAAAATCATTTCAATAATTAATGCTGGCATTACATACGGCGCCCCTTCTGCTTTGGCGCCTGTTTGCACCCCACACTTCGCACATAGGGACGGCTCGGCCCTGCGTGAGAGCCTCATTGCCACGGCTACGACGCCTAACTGCCAGTTCTTGTTTTCTCTTCCTTTCGTTAATCTTCGTCGCCACCAAAATTATTTAGGTACTACTTACAAACAATACATTTTTCTTTCTTTACATTCAAGTCTTTTAAACCATATCTATACTATATCTATATAAGGGGTGTCTCAGTAAGAGTGCACTTTATGATTTTAAAATAAAAACAAGTACTTTATGACAGAGTTGTGATATTTTTATTGTATTGTAAAGAAGACATGTTCCGATTAAGTATGGAATAAAATATCCGGAAAATGACCCCCACGGCTCCGATGACTGGCCATTACTCTTTTCATGAAATTTTCCATGACTTTTGCACAGAGATGTGGCTGTATCTCACCGATGACGCGTTGGATTTCCGATTTAAGCTCAGGAATTGATTCGGGTTTATTCGCATAAACCCGAGATTTCACAAAACCCCATAGAAAAATAATAAGTCGCTTGTTTCATGCGCGGTGTGGCAGGTTGCGCCGTCCTGCTGAAACCACATGTTGTCCAGATTTATGCCGTCCAGTTGAGGCCACAAGAAGTCCGTTATCATATTCCTGTAACGAATGCCGTTCACAGTCACTGCAATTTCAAAAAAGTAAGGTCCAATCACGCCGCCTGACCAAAATCTGCACCAGACAGTTACTCGTTGTGGGTGCATTTGTTTCTCATGGATTGCATGAAGATTTTCTGAGTCCCAAATTCGACAATTTTGTGTATTCACGAATCCATCCATATGGAAATGCGCTTCATTGGAGAAAATGACTTTTTCCGAAAAATTGGCATCGACTTCACTTTGCTCCATAACCCATTGAATTGAATTGGTCTGCTGGTTTGAGCTCCTGAGTTAACTAAATCTTGTACGCACGAAGGTTGGAGGTCTTTAGTCAAAATTCGCTGCGTAGTGCTTCGTGAAATTTGAAGTTGTTGAGAACGATGTCGAATTGATGTTTTCGGGTTTTCGGCGACACTCTCGTTTACAGCAGCAATGTTTTCAAAAGACCGACCGATACGTTGACGCAAAGGATTCTTATTATCCATAACTGACCCGGTTTCTTCAAATTTTTTGACCACTCTTCGAATGGTTGACACATTATGTGCACTTTCTCGGCTGAAAATTTGGCGAAGTTTGCGAGCGGTTTCAGCGTAAATTTTTGTAATGAGTTTTTACAATTATAACGTGTCGTATAACGTGTCTTTCGAAAAGCTCTCCATTTTTAATAATCGGAATAAACAGAGGTGACAGTTGTAAAATTTCAGTTTTGCCACTTGCATGAAAAAAAATATATTCCAAATTTAAAAAGTGCACTCTTACTGAGACACCCTTTATATAAAAGCGAAATACCACTCACTGATTAATTAATTTATTTATTTAAACTTTATGTACAATTGTGTTACATGGGTGGACTTAATGCAGCAAGGCATTCTCTACCAGTCAACCTTTGGGTTAAAGAAGACAAATTGTGGTAGGTGTACGAGAAAATGGAATAAAGTAATACTAATCCTACTAATCCTTCCTACTAATCCTATCCTACTGATATTATAAATGCGAAAGTTTGTGAGGATGGATGGATGTTTGTTACTCTTTCACGCAAAAACTACTGAACGGATTTTAATGAAATTTGGTAAGTAGATAGTTGACATTCTGGAATAACACATAGGCTACTTTTTATCCCAAAATTCCCACGGGATCGGGATTTGTGCGGGAAAACCTTCTCACGCGTACGAAGTCGCGGGCAGAAGCTAGTATATAATAATACTAATAAAATACACATATATGCTAAAATGACAAACTAATAGATACGGTGCTTTATAATATTCTTTCTATGTGCGTGTGAACTGAGGGACCACACTGGAAATTCGCGAAATGAAAATCCTAGGATTTAGTAGTAGACTTAAAACAATAATTGTAGAATGAATCTGGGAATTTGTAAACAAATATATTAAAAACTACGACCCATAAAGTGTGGTCCCTCAGTTCTCACAGACGATCAGCCAGATCTCGGAAAGTATCTTAAAAAAGAAGGTTTTGTGAATACAGACATTTAGTAAAGAATTTTTAAAGATATTTACTAAATAAGAGACCACAAAGCATTAAAGATAAAAACAAATATAACGACTAAACTGTGGTCCCTCAGTCCACATAACAAAGATAAATATTTTAGTGAATATTATTGAATAAAATGAATAAAACCGTTCTTTTTCTACATAAAGTTTTAGTAAAAGTCTTAAAACATTTTGTTAAAAGAAATGGAGCAATAATATCGAAGCATTTTGAAGATAGCGATGATTAAAACTGGTCCCTCAATCCTCTCCTCCACTGACATATGTGCGTGTGCTAGCTGCTAGACGAGAGGAATATCAGAAAGTCTAGTGTACTTAACTTTTAGTAGTAAGTTTCTACTAAATAATGGGTATCTAAAATTGTGTATTTCTTACCTCTTAGCTGAGATAATATTATTTTTTTAATCCTATGATAATAGATAGAGCAGTATGACCACACAATAAAACAAAATGTAGACAGTACTATTATACCTTATTTAATATATCATTATTTAGACGAAACAAAAACAAGGTTGTCCGGTTTATTTAATGCTATATTACATGGCTTATGTGTATTTAGTAAAAAGTATATTCCAAAATTAACTAATCACTTATTTTAATACTTTTATCAGTACTACAATTATTTTGAAATAATGATCATTGATAATAATGATAATGATAATCATCAATTGTTTTCCATTTTCGACGGCAACAATTCACAGAGGCCTAAAGCTTTTATCAGACTAATTAAAATAATCCCACACAAAAAACGCTTGAGAAAGAGAAAACGTATAAATGTAAGTACTGGATATTTTAATGCGGATTCAATATTTTCTGATCAACCCTCTTTTATTGAAAATTGGAGAGGAGAAGCTGAAATGAATAAAGAGAAAACAAATCATAATGTGATATTATTAAAAAATGGTAACTTGTGTCGTTCGGTATTACTAAATGATAAATATGTCACTCTTATGAATACTTGTGGTTTCGATTCTGTAACGTACTTTTTGAGTGCAGGATTTAACGGAAATGAGAATATTCGAGATGTTATGGCCACTTTTGACAAAGATTTAATTCCACAATATATATAGAACCTCTGCGACATGGAACCTACAGACGATGACATTTATTTAATGAGAGCAAAAATTGCTGCACAATATTCTTAGCTCATTAAATGAGAAAGGAAACCATATTAGGTATGATTGACAGTGTAATATTACATATATATTTGAACATATTCTTCTAAGATATATTTTTAGTGCAACTTTCATAAAAAAGTGTTTAAATACATCCTGCCTATCAAACTTAATCAAAAGAGACATTGCTTTTTTACCCTTAAATATAAATTTTATTGAAATATTTGGCATAGGTATTTTAGAAGAGGCAATTAACATCGATGAAGGTAACAGGAACTGTACCACTTGTGATGACCAATTAAGTTACAATTACGAGCTTTCAAAAATAATATCATTAGATTTGAATGGCACTGATAAAAATTCTCTTACTAATGTTCCTGTTACCATAACAGTAAAGAACAAAACCTACAAAATCATGGGCGCATCTGAATTCATTCCAGCATTAATTACAGGCGGTCTTGGACATTACGGATGTCACGTTTTTATGAATGAGCGTTTCTTTTGCTATGATGATATACTATTAGTTAATTTTGTAATATACTTTTTATTAAATACACATAAGCCATGTAATATAGCATTAAATTAACCGTACAACCTTGTTTTTGTTTCGTCTAAGTAATAATATATTAAATAAAGTATAACAGTACTGTCTTCATTTTGTTTTATTGTGTGGTCACACTGCTCTATCTATTTTCATAGAATTAAAAAATAATATTATCTCAGCTAAGAGGTAAGAAATACACAATTTTAGATACCTATTATTTAGTAGAAACTTACTACTAAAAGTTAAGTACACTAGATTTTCTGATATTCCTCTCGTCTAGCAGCTAGCACACGCGCATATGTCAGTGGAGGAGAGGATTGAGGGACCAGTTTTAATCATCGCTATCTTCAAAATGCTTCGATATTATTGCTCCATTTCTTTTTACAAAATGTTTTAAGACTTTTACTAAAACTTTATGTAGAAAAAGAATGGTTTTATTAATTTTATTCAGTAATATTCACTAAAATATTTATCTTTGTTATGTGGACTGAGGGACCACAGTTTAGTCGTTATTTTTTTTTATCTTTAATGCTTTGGGGTCTTTTTTGTAGTAAGTATCTTTAAAAATTCTTTACTAAATATCTGTATTCACAAAACCTTCGTTTTTAAGATACTTTCCGAGATCTGGCTGATCGTGTGTGAGAACTGAGGGACCACACTTTATGGGTCGTAGTTTTTAATATATTTGTTTACAAATTCCCAGATTCATTCTACAATTGTTTTAAGTCTACTACTAAATCCTGGGATTTTCATTTCGCGAATTCCCAGTGTGGTCCCTCAGTTCACACGCACATTTCTTTCTGATTAAGAGAGCTCATAAGAATTATGACGAAGACCAAACTAAGAATAACAGCCCCTTATGTAATGGTTTTTAATTAATTAATCACGAAATCTCAGAAACTACAAGTAGTAGGGCTGTCAAATTTTGCATGGGGGTTCCTTTTAGTACGTAGATGCTCGCTAAGATGGGATTTTGCGAAATTCCCACGGGATCGGGATTTACACGGGAAAAACTTCCCACGCGAACGAACTCGCGAGCAACTGCTAATTATATTATACTAGCTTGTGCCAGCGGCTTCGCCCGCGTGGGAAGTTTTTCCCGTGTAAATCCCGATCCCGTAGGAATTTCGCAAAATCCTTTCTTAGCGGATGCCTACGTCATAACACCTACCTTCATGCCAAATTGCAGCCCGATCCGTCCAGTGGTTTGGGCTGTGCGTTGATGGATCACTATGTCAGTCAGTCAGTCACCTTTGAGTTATATATATTTAGATTTAGCTTATTTGAACAGGTTCACAAGATCGTTAGTAATGTGAATTCTACCCACATTGCTAGTCTCTTAAAAAAAACTTTTTTAATATTATAATATTTTGCTAATAATATCATGTTTTCTCAGTCCAGAGAAGAGCGTTGTTAGCTGCGCTACAGTTAATACTTTTGCAGCTGACATCGTTTCACTTGTTGTCGTCGTGTGTTATAAATTGTTCCTGAAAAAACAATTTTTTTTTTTTACCATTACTTAGATAATGCGAATTTTTAATCATTCATCACTTTCTCAATTTTCAGGAAAGATAACACTCCCAGCGGGCACCTCCCTCAATCCACACCTGCACCGAGACCCTCGTTACTGGGAGTATCCCTACAAGGTGATGTCGGACGGTTCCTGATGGAAAACGTAAAGAAACGGGACCCTAACGCCTAAGTACCATTCAGTTTGGGACCTATGGACTGCTTAGGTGACTTTCTAAATGATAAAATACCACTCAGCTCTCTATTTATTAATTTAATTTCGAATATCGTTCAGATGTGACTGCGCTACAAACCAGTCACATACACTTGTAACACTGTACACACTTGTAACGATACTTGCAAGCAATTTTTAGTCGTCAATGTTTTATTAAATAATACAAATTAAGATAGTAAATAGAAAGTTAAAACCGATCTTAAGTAATATTTCAAATGAGCAATAAGCCTACCTACCTATAGGCCGCACCAATGATGGCTGTTCCATGCGATTCTTTGCCAGAACACAGCATCTCTGTTGCGGCGAGTGAGATAGGGTCCCAACCAGTGGCGTAGCTGAAACTTCAGAGGCCCCCCTACCAAAATCTCAATAAGGCCCTCTATAACCCAGCGATAACCCAAAAAGTCCTAAGACCCAAGCGAGTCAACTCTACGTAACTTCGAACTTACTAAACTAGCTCATTTTCCTATTACTCAAAATACATCGACTTGAGAAGCTTATTAAAAACTCATAGCTTCTCAAGTCGATGTATTTTTCGTTTGAGAAAAAAAAACACAGATTCGAGTGAACCTATCCAAATAGTGCATTTGTCAATTATCGTGTAGCATAACTGAATTTTTTTTTTAGAATTAATTTTAGCAAATTGCCTACGCCTGAAATAAACGATATTTAATTTAATTTAAAACTTAACTGGTTAAATAGTTGTTTTTCAAATTTTTTATATTTTTGAATAATGATACATCTTTCAATAAGTACAGTTCCAGTAAAACCTTACAGCGGTGGCCTGAAACAGTCCGCGAGTCTCTGTGCAGTAGTAAATATTCGTCTGTGAAGGAGGGGCTTGGTATTGCGCAGCGGAAAATGAACAAAACATACAGACGTCACTAAGTTTGAAACGATCTACAACGTGTAATTTAAAGGGTATATACATACCAAGTACACGGCTTCTTTGGATGAAAACAAAAAATATGACAAGGGTTTGGTAATCCTATGTCTACATGTGTGGAACTTATTAGAAATTTCAATACATTGATACCAGAGACCGAATTTTTCAAATTAAGAAGAACGAAGAGAATTATCGTTTTATTGGCAAGTGACGTGGAAAGTCATGACCATCATAGTGCTGTGACACGTTTGTTATTACTGGTATTCAAGAAACATATGAAACCAATAATTTGGGGTCAATTCTGTGAGTCACTTATTTTGAGCTGAAACTTTGCATAGAGACTCCATACCAGATGTTGTCTTCAGTCCTTTTGGATAGATATGGGGTTTTCGTTACACGTTGTATAAATATACATGAAGATTGGAAAAAAAGCTAAAGCTGGAGCCCCCCCCCCCCCCCCACCCCGCGCCGCGGTGTCTGCGGACCTTCAGCTACGCCACTGGTCCCAACAGCATGCTAAGGATAGTGGCAGAGAGCAGAAGTACACTCGCCAATTCTAGAACAATTCGTTTAAAGATTGTTAGATAGTAACACTAGATTATAAGTTATTTTATGTAACTAACAACATAAGGATGCTAAGTTTCCCGAAATAAACGTTTTATTATTATTATGCCTCTGCTTACCCAAAAACCTTAACAAATTTAAATTCAGAAAGTCCCGTCAACACTCTACAATGCTATTTAATGTTCTCACATAAAACACACGTAATTACCAACACGGCGCGATGCGAGAAAATTCACCTGTTTTCATTAATATTACAGACTTGAGGGAGTTCTATTAATTATTTAAATTCATACGGAATCGTGTGAACGTATTGTAAGCCTGTTTAATGAAACTTTATGAGTGGAAGTGAAAATTGTTAGGAGTAACATTAACAGGTTTGAATATGTGTGGCACACTGTTGTTCAAAGTACATTTAGATTTCAAAGTCAAGATCTTGTGAGTTTTATTCACAAGGCTAATTACCCACATGTCATCTTTTCACCCAACTACAGAGGGCTATGTATGTTTGTATGATCACTTGTACCTGTTTGACCTGCTTGACTTTTTACTAACATTATAAATGCGAAAGTTTCTGAGGGTGCATTTAAAGTTCTATGGATTTTTGTATCTTTTTCACTCTAAAACTGTGGAGTCTGTGTTTCCTGATCGCTATAACCTGGGGCTCTTTAAGTCAAGAGTGAATAGGTTATTTCTAGGCAAGCGTGCTCCACTTCGACCACATCGTCACTTACCATCAGGTGAGATGACGGTCAAACGCGAGCCTATTATCAATAAAAAAACTACTGAACGGATCGGATTGAAATTTGGTAAGTAAATAGTTGACATCCTGGAAAAACACACGGCATTAACGCGGGATAACTCTCCCATGCGTATGAAGTCGCGGGCAGAAGTGAGTCTAATATATTTAAATATTTAATAACATTTATTATATTAGATTTTATATATATTAGATTTATATTTTAGATTTTATAGATATTTTTTTACCATAACGTGACCTGGCTTTAGGATAAGCATTAATGTCTGTAAATCACAGTCACATGTCTCGGACAACTATGTAATAGATTAAAACTTTTTATACAAAAAATTGGACCGACTTCAAACTCACAAAAAATACTTGCACTACAAAGAGAGAAATAACCTTAAATATTGTTTTATTGGATGTCCAAATCCGTCAAAAATATGGGCTAGGTATCTACTCATATGGCTGAAGTCATACTTTGGTCACACGGAATTGTCTAGGTATTAGAAATTCCGGGAAGATCCATATTAATATCAACATTTCGATGCAAGTACATAAATAACTCTGCCTAATGCCGACCTCTGGTTATGAGGCAAGCGATGCTTTATTTGAGTGTTGATCGATCCATGTGGACTATACGGATAGCAGACTGGACTATTTTCTGACTGTCTTTCCGAATAGCTCAATTGCTGATTCAATCTCTTACTTGCTAACTGTACTTTGTAAATCGTTAAGACCACACTGCCATCTAATCATTTTGTTAAGTTTCTACTTTTCTGATAAGCCAGATGGCTATCAAACCATCTTACTGGTTGGCAAGCAGCTCATTGTTAACTTTGCCATCTAGCTAACTAGAAGTCGAGGCATCTTGCTGATTGGCGATCTTAATCTTTAGCCATTCGGTTCGATTTTTATAATATGCTACGGTTTATATTCCGAGTCAGTTTTTTCAGAAGGAATTTCATTTGTCTTGGTCGCTGTGACGTATTAAGATAGGTATCGGATATACATACCTACTCTTTATTGTATACCACTACAGAATTTAATAAGGACTTAACAATTAAAAGGGATTAATAAAGGACGGTGTTATCGCTAAACGCGATCTTATACAGACAACCTTTGGATGGATCTGAATTTAGTCACAGCATACAATACAGTAACTACGTAAGTCGTTACGGGGGGTGTATCCCACTATTTCTATTGATAGAAATACTGGGCCTGATTCAGACTGATTGTCCCACTATTTCTATTGCTGTCGGCCGCAACAAAAAAAAAACGCTGCATCACCTCTTATGACGGCGTGCACATAGAAACTATTTATTTATTTCCTCGGAATAATATCGTTAAGCGATGAAGGAATGATGCCAATGGAAACATGTGAGGAGTACAGTCACAAACAATCATCCATACATCTGCGTAGTGACGAGGTGGCTTTTTGTGATTTGTACTGTAGAGTATGTGGTGGAGAATTATTTAAAAAAGTTGCTCGTGACTTCGTTCCCGTGGGAAGTTTTTCCCGTGTAAATCCCGATCCCGTGGGAATTTCGCAAAATCCTTTCTTAGCAGATGCTAAGCACGTCTATGTCATAACATCTACCTGCATGCCAAAGGACAATGTTCTGGCTCCATACATGTCACGCCTAAGAATCGTTTGAATCGAAAGTGACTTAGATATACTCTACATATTTTATGAAATCATAGTATATCAATTTTTACTAACGGACACTTGAAAATACAAAAATAATTGCGAAAATAAAAACCATACTAAAACTACCATTACTACATAAGAATCATAAGCCTAAAAGTTATAGTAAGATATATCAATAAGAATAAAAGAGCTTTTCTAGCATGGGCAATTAAAACAATAATTATGTAAATTCAATAACAGTTTTTTAATCATCAATATTTCTCACTAATATATCATCTGAAAACTGTGCAGGGGGTTCAAAATACCCGAAATATTCTGAATTTTATCAATTTCTGATTTAATCCCGACAACCTGCCGTATTTCCCAAAATTGGGGAAAAATCCCATAAATCGGCAACACTGGCAAATAGACATTTTTTACGGCACCACGCATTCGTCAATCGTGACCCAACTTTTTATTTTGAATTTATTTTATTTGAAGTGTCCGTGGAATACTAAAATATGTTTCAAGCAGTATAAAAAGAAATGAAAATTATCATGTAATTTATATTCACATCGGTTATATAGGCCAAAATCGAACAATGTCTTTTCAGCCCGATCCGTCCAGTGGTTTGGGCTGTGCGTTGATAGATCACTATGTCAGTCAGTCAGTCTCCTTTGAGTTATATATATATTTAGATTACAAACCAGGCCCTGCTTATTTGACTTATTCACACAAAAAAATTATAATTTACCCGCACTTCGCTCGCGACTTCGACATCGTCGACAAATTGCAAGTCTATCGGTTTTCTATCGGTTACATTTCGGGAAGTGTGCGATGGAATTACACAATCTAATTCCATTATGCCCGTTCCATCATCGGACTACAAGACAAACGGCGATGCGCCATCGTTATTATATGGTTGACATCTTAACCATACGCAAAAACCGTTTTAAGAATACTTGCATTGTGCGGGAAGGACTGGAATTCCCTGCCATATTAGACTGTGCAAAAAGTACATTAAAAAGCGATATTCTGTATCAAACAGAATTTAAAAAAAATATTTGCCATTAAATAAATAAGTCAACCGCAGAAAAATTGTAAAAAGTTCTAAATAATTTTATTTTCACACTTCACAAAATGAGAATTTCAAAAATAAAATGGCTCATACACTTGTAAATTCACGCGCCGGATTTCGATGGCTCGCAATCACGCCGCGAGCATTAATCCCGAGTACAGTCGCGCTCAAAATGCGGCTCGCATTATCCTAGGTATTCAGGGTATTCACACCTTTGATTGGGAAATGGATATTCACGAAGCACTACAAGCACGAGTCATTTTGGGAAAAATATTTCTGAAGAACTTGAATAAAGGGCAATAGAGTTTATAATATATTAGTTTTATTATTATTATTAGCTTTGTATAATATAAATGAATTATCTTAATCTAATGCCGTATCGTGAAGATTAAAGTAATTACGAAATCAAAATAAATGTATTTTAACAGCCTTTTTAGGGTTCCGTAGCCGAATGGAAAAAACGGAACCCTTATAGTTTCGTCATGTCGGTCTGTCTCTCTATCCGTCCGTCCGTATGTCACAGCCATTTTATTCCGAAACTATTAGGACTATACACTTGAAACTTGGTAGGTAGATGTATTCTATGAACCGCTTTCCGATTTTAAGTAAAAACTTAAAAAATATTTAAAATTAATGGGGCTCCTCACACATGGAACTGAAACTGAAAAATTTTTTTTTTTCTTGAGACCTAAGATAGATAGGGCTTTAAAAATGACGTTGAGGTTTCTAAAACCACTTTTTTCATAAAGTTAATCGTTTAAAAGATATACGCTCCCAAAGTGGTAAAATGTATCCCCCCCTCTAACGTCTATATTAATGGAGTGAAAAATCAAAAAAAAAATATGCAGTAGAGCTTAACGTAAATTGATTTGAACGAGATCGAGTCAGCAGTTTTTGAGATATACGTCTATTTTCTAAAACCGCAAATATAACTTTGTATTTCATACAAACACTATGAAAAACAAAGTTATTTTGCGTAGTTACTACGGAACCCTTCACGGGCGAGTCTGATCCGTACTTGGCCAATTTTTTATTATTGACAGGCTCGCGTTTGTCAACCATCTCACCTGATGGTAAGCGATGATGTGGTCGAAGATGGAGCACGCTTGCCTGCTTGAAGAATAACATATTCAACGCTATCGGCTGGTAACGTAGAGGACGTTGAGCGAAGCCTTAAGGACAAATTTTGATGATTTATTTTAGTTTGTGGATATAATAGTTTATAAAATACTAGCAGCTGCCCGCAACTTCGTTCGCGTGGGGGAATTTCCCGCGTAAATCCCGATCCTGTGGGAATTCCGGGATAAAAAGTTGTTGCCTATGTGTTATTCCAGGATGTCAACTATCTACTTGCCAAATTTCATTAAAATCCATCCAGTAGGTCCGGAGATTAGTACAAACAGACAGACGTATTTTGTATTTTTTTACAGTATTACCGTCTCTTAACCCACCTCAATTATTATTTTTGTATAAAAATTTAATGTACAGACACACTTTTTTACTGTTTTATTATATGTATAGATATAGATGTATGATAGAGTAGAACAAAGAAGCTCTAATTCACTCTTTAATTGTAGATTCCCAGGTTATAGCTAACAGGAAACACAGACATCGGCAGGACGTCCACATGAAATTATTCCCAAAATGTTTCCTGCTAATAGCTAGGATGTCCTTCTTTAACAACGGCGTATCACCGTTCGTCTTGTAGTTCGATGACGATGTGATGACTTTATCAACAGGCAAAAGTAAGTCTTAAAACTAGTTAAAAAACAAAATTATTATGGAAAATTACTGGTTTTCTATTGAAGTACCTCTCAATCCCAACATTTTCAAAAGCTTAGTTTAAGTTGATAAATATAATACGTTATTTCAATTAAGTAAATGAAATGGTTGTATGGCCTAACGATAGTTATTTCGGGCCTAGCTATTTGTATATATATATATGTGGGTTTATGTTTGTTAAGGCACCCACGAATAAGAGTGATTTTAGTGTCGGGCAACGATTTACTAAAAACAAAAAATAACCTTTATTTTTTGTTTGTATTTTGCCTGTGACAATTTTATAAATCCTCTTTTAAGCCAAAAATGTGACGCCATCGAGCTAACCTAACCTAACCTTATTAATATATTCATAGAAGCGTTGCCTAGTTTCATAAAATTAGATACCTAATTAACAAACTCAACTAGACTAGTTCGAAACTGCCCGCTTTAGTGGTGCTGTTGTTACTTGGTCCCAAAAGATAGCAAAAACTACTGTTTTAATTTTTAGAATGGTTCTGGAAATATGCTGTAGATCTCTACAGATACTGTAGTCATCTACAGATTTACTGTTACAGTAACCTAAGTAATTTCTATTTTTAAAAGGAACATTATAATAAAAAACCGGACAATTACGAGTACTCCACCGAGGATTCCGTACTAATAATAATATTTTTTTTATATTTCTCATTACAAAAATGGAAAAAGTAATTTTTTTCTTTGGAATATGCATATCAAGCCCTTTCATATGATATCTCTCTTGAACTAGGTAGTGGTTTCTTCCCATAAAACTATTTTGTATGATTTATTTACAAACGAACTGGTACTATAATAAAGAAATGGTCTGTCTTGACAGATGGACAAACGGACGAAAAAGTGATCCTATAAGGGTTTTGTTTTTTTCTTTGAGGTACGGAACCCTAAAAACTACTTGCATTATGGTTTTACAGGCATGAATAAGAACATCGTGATCACGAAGCACCCATATGTAGCATGCACAATTTTATAGCTACTACTAAATACGCTTTTTTTTTTATCGTGGTAAAATTATCAAATAAGTCCTCCCACCCCGGGCAGGGTGGGAGGGACTGTCAGACTTTTACTGACTAAAATCCAAGGTGTTCCTTCAATAACCCTTTACGTACCGGGGTCACGGTAATGGGATGAGTCCCACGACCCCGGCAGGCTTCGGCCCTCTGCAGGGGGGGGGCCACGTCATGTTGCTGACGCTCTTTGAGGCGCGCGTGGAACACAACGCGCCGTCGACCCGGGCATGGTCCATGGTCGGACAGCGAGTTGCCCTTTAATCGCTGTCCGCATGCCCGCGCCTACGGTGGCCGGAGATCGTCGGCCGACGTCCGACGCCGTGGGCGTCTACCACTGCTGCTGGGCTGGAGGGAGGACGCCATCCTCTCCCTCACGCGGCCCGCCTCCTCCTTCGGAAGCATGACTGCTTCGCAGAAGGAGGAGACCGCTTTCCACTCCCTCTCGCCCCGCAGCATGGCCTCGACCAATGTCGGGCGCGAGAGGTCTCCGCCTATTGCCGCCGTGAGGACACGTCGGTGCTCTGCCCAAGCGGGGCAATCCTGCACCGTGTGGTCGACTGTGTCCTCAGGGCGACCCTCGCAGTGGTGACACCCAGGCGTTTCCTCCTTTCCCATCAGACACAGGTACCTCCCGAAACTTCCGTGTCCGGTGAGGACCTGCGTCATGCGGTAGGTCAAGACGCCGTGACGCCGATCTAGCCACTCCTCAAAGAGGGGTCTTACCGACTACTAAATACGCTAGTGACATTATTTTACCTAAATCGCTAAACATATTTTGAGGATTAATTATTTGTAGTAAAAATAAATCCTGCCAAATAGAGCTAGACCCTGGACCTGAGGACATAATTTTAGGAGAGGATATTTTTTGCAATTACTTACTATAATTACATTGTGTGTAAAGTGATAGTTTTATGAGGTTTTTATATGTATTAGTTTATTATAGTATTAGATTATTTTGTGTATTTTGTTTAACCTTAGTTTTAGTTAAGTAATAGTGTCATGTTCTACCGCAGAGCCACCATATTAGAAGTCGATCAATTATATCTTAAAATGATGTACGTGTAACGAACATAATGTACGCATACCGTCATTACTGTACGTGCATTAGGTAATGATAAAATAGACATTGATTGTGGCTCTGCTACAGAGCATACTCTCTAGCAGAGCCACACGGAACTTAACCTCAGGAAAGACAAACGCGACTGTGTTTTGATAAAAACTGTTGTGCGCTCAGTAGCAGAGCCACAATCAATGTCTATTTTATCATTACCTAATGCACGTACAGTAATGACGGTATGCGTACATTATGTTCGTTACACGCACATCATTTTAAGATATAATTGATCGACTTCTGATATGGTGGCTCTACGGCAGAGCATGACACAAATAAATGAATTGATTGATTGATAATCAATGTTTATTAACGAAAGAGAAGATGTGGGCAAAAATTAATATTCGACTTTAAATGGCGATCTCAGAAAAAGTCAGTAATATGGGCCCACCCACATTACTGACCTTTATCTAGAAGTAATTTTTGGAGACGCCTTATTATAATAAGGCGTCTGCAAAAATAACTTCTCGTGTCAATAGCCTAGTTACTAAGGTGTCATGAACGAGAGGTTGTGGGTTCGAAACGCACCCATTACACTATTGCCGTAAACGGGTGTGATACGTGATTACGAAAATGAAGCACCGAAGAACACGTCCCCGTAATTTCACGAATACGAAACACTTAACAACGAATGCACGCAACCACGAAAAACTTAACGCCGTAGCCATGGGATCTCGAATAACTAAATCTCTAATCTCACCTATTCAAAACACTTAACAACGAATGCACACAACCAAGAAAAACTGAACACCGTAGCCATGCAATATCGAATAACTAAATCTCGAAGTCTCCGTAAAATGTCTTTATTAATTTAACAATCAAACATTGCTTTTGCTATTTTAAACGATAAAAGAACTCACACTACCCATATCCCCTCATATTTCCCATAAGGAAATAAATAATTATTTGGTTGATTGACACATAATATGACATGGTATGTTTTATTTTTCTCAAAAAATAATGTTTGAATAAAGAATATCGTTTAAAATAGCAAAAGCAATGTTTGATTGTTAAATTAATAAAGACATTTTATGAAGACTTTTCGAGGTTTAGTTATTCAAGATCGCATGCCAATGTTGTTCAGTTTTTCTTGTTAGTGTGCATTCGTTGTAAAGTGATTCGAGTAGGTGAAATTAGCGATTTAGTTATTCGAGATCCCATGGCTACGGTGTTAGGTTTTTCGTGGTAGCGTGCATTCGTTGTTAAGTGTTTCGTATTCGTGAACTTACAGGGACGTGTTCTTCGGTGCTTCATTTTAGAAATCACGTATCACACTCGCCGTAAACCCACTTCAGACACAAGCATATTTAGCTTAGTTTGACGGGTTAACAAGATTGCTAATAATGTAAATTTTACAGACATTCTTAGTTGTCTTAAAAAAAATAGTCGCACCTAATACATACAGAGTTGATACGACCGAGGGTCTTTCCTTTAACCTGCGTATGCTAGGTACCATTTTAAAGCTCTCTACCAAAAATCAATTAAATAGGAGAAGTAGTTTGGTCGCAAATTATTTTGATGAGATGCACCTTAAAGCGATAAATCTGACCAAGACAAGAGATAACATACGCCGCGCTACGTTGCCACTTTGTTACCTAGGTATTTAAGGTCAGTCACATTTATTTACAAAGGGTGGTTGCGTTTTACTCTGAATTGTAAACTATTTGGTTTGTTTGAAAAAAAATAATAATCTTAGAAGATACATACATATATGTATATCCAATACCAACCCTCTTTCAGCAGTAAACATTGACAGGCCAATCACAGACCTCATTCCCAAACAACACATCTACTATTCTTTCTTCCGTACCAATCTTGAAATTAAAACACCTAGCCAAGATATTCAGGAAGTAAGCCAGGCAAAGCCTCCCGATACGTATTTCACAGGCGGTTTGAATAGGCCTGCAGTCGCAATATGTGCAGCAGGCTGTAAGCCGGATATAAATCTGCATACCCGGTTAATATGTGCACAGATACTGCCACTAAGATTATTAACTTACTCCCTGATATTAAAGGGAGATTGAAATTTTAGCATTGCATGTATAAGTTATGATATTCGAGAGGATGATTTTGGGTGTCTTGGGAGTAATTAAGAGCGTCTAAAGTCACAAAATGCCGTTTTTAGGTGGAAATCTTTGTTGGTTCCTCCATCCTCGGGCTGGCGAAATGGTCAGTCAGAATCCAACTGGTTAAAACTACCCCGTGTACCCGCACCCAGAGACTGCGTATTCTAAAATACGGGCCCCGTTTCCTTGCTGTTAAAACCATATTGCTACGCCCTCTACCTTGGCTAGAGTTACTGTTAGGTATGTTAAAAGGAAAACTATCTACACTAACAAGGTAATGAGTAAATAATAAATCATTTATTTTGCAAATTGTTTATCATAGTACCTACTTTTACACATATTTTTTTACGCGTATTGGAACTAATTGGGGCCGGTTGTACGGTTAGCAACCGCACATTGTACTTTGGCCTAGTTAAAATACTGCAAATTTCGTTAATTTATAAAATGTAGTATCGTCACGTACGCCAGTACGTCAGTCTTCGGTTCAATATCGAGCTCGCGCAACATATAACATTTTCTATAACATTTTTAAACAGTTATTTTTTACATTTTTAAAACATTTATTTTTTACATTTTTTATTATTTTATAATTGCATTGTTTTAGTTTAATTTCGTATTAAATTATTATTTAACATAAACATTATTTTAATTTATTAACATTGAACATTAAGTGTAAAGGCTCTGCCCTTACATCGGTATTTCTTGGTATTTTAATATGTTCGTACATTAAAACTACGTAGGTATATTAAAACTAGATATTTTCGGAGTTTCCTAGACTGACTAACTTGAAAGGAAACGCTGAAACAAACTCAGAGATCAACATAATTGTAAACCAACTTATTACAATATTCCAGCTATCTTACTATTCTATCTATCTACTATCTTTTCGTAAATCTATTGTAAAAATACTCACTAATAATAATAATAATAATATTATTCTTTATATAACCTTTATTCAACAAATATCTCAAAAATTACATTTTTAAATATTTTTCTATAAAAACTTACAATAAAAAAACATTTAAAAATATAAAAAATGGCAGTCCATCGGTGTCGGGAGCAGGGTCCAAGCTATCGGTGGTTAGGTCTCCAGAGAAAGGAACCTCCTCACAATGCGAGCTGTATCGAGGAGAACTGCCTTCTGTATCAGGCCCTTTATCCAGCTGTGCAACGCCAGCTTCGACAGATGGTCGTCGAAGCTTTTAGCTATCAGCCCATTGACTGACATGACAATCGGCACAATGACAGCCGAGTCCACATTCTACATGTCAACAACCTCTTGAGCTAAGTCGAGATACTTTATGTGTTTCTCTTTCTCAGCTTTGACGAGATTCTCGTCATGTGGGATGGTAACATCGATTATCATTGCGCGGCGCACTAATCGGTCTATCACCACTATATCAGGCTTATTGGCAACAATAGTCCTGTCAGTGATGATAGAACGATCCCAGTACAACGTGACATGGTCATTTTCGAGAACTGGGTCGGGCACATACTTGTAATACGGTACCTCAGAATCGACAAGTTTGTATTTCAAAGCAAGTTGCTGATGGATAATTCTGGCTACTTGGTTGTGTCTATGCAAGTACTCGCCGTTAGCAAGACGACAACAACCGGAGACAATATGTCTGATGGACTCACCAGGATGATGGCATGCCCGACACACGTCAATCGTCCCGTCCCTCATAATATGTCTCCGGTAATTATTCGTCAAGATAACTTCGTCCATAATTGCACAGACAAAACCTTCAGTTTCTCCGAAGAGATCCCCGAAGCGTAGCCAGGCAACCGAAGCTGTCAAATCTACATCGGGCCCATAGAGAGCCCGATAGTAGCGACCATGAAGCTCCTTGCTTTTCCATACCTCCTTGCGGTCATCTGCGGTGAGTATAACAGGTTTGTGCCAGTTCTCTTTAGTCATGGTCAGCGGGGTGAGTCCCTTGTCCACTGCAACCACATCTCGGTGCATACCCACATCGGCTTGAAGGAAATATTCCCTGAGACTGCAAATCTCGCGGTTGTGGAGAGTTTTGGCGTTTAAAAAGCCTCGACCTCCACACTTCCGCGGGATGTACAGTCTCATCACCGATGATCGTGGGTGATGCATCCGATTTGCGGTCAGCAGTGTGCTGACCCTCCTATCCAGGGCGTCCAGTTCGGTTTGAGTCCATTTGAGTATGCCGAAAGAATACATCAACACCGGCATGACCCAACCGTTGAAGGCGCGCACCTTATTTCCTCCCAACAAAAGGCTGTTTAATACCTTTGTCAGGCGACCAAAAAAGCGCTCCCTTAACGATTGCTTCATGTCAGCAACATTAATGCCCAAAGCTTCCGACATACCCAAATACTTATACGTTTCGGTCAAGCAGAGAGATCTAAGGTGTATGGAGTCTGAAAGTTGAATTCCCTCAGATTCCATAATCTCTCCTCGTTTTACATGCATGATTGCGCATTTGTCCACACCAAATTCCATCTTGATGGCGCTACTTAAAGTTTCAGTTACCTTCAGTAGTTCCATCAGTTGCAAGTTGTTGGGGGCAAAGAGTTTCAAATCATCCATGTAAAGGAGGTGGGATATACTTTGACCTCCTCTTCTCAACCGATAGCCCAGGCCTGAGTCCTCTAACATTGTGCTTAGAGGATTCAGGGCCAAGCAAAACCAAAGTGGACTCAAACTGTCACCCTGAAATATTCCCCGTCTGATCCATATAGGCTCATCATTCCCTCGGATCGGTCGACATCCTGGATAGCGAAGTACCGTCTTCCATTGCCTCATACATGACTCAAGGAAGGTGCGTAGAGTTGGATCTATTTTGTAAAGCTCTAGCACCTTCATGAGCCAGGTATGAGGAACAGAGTCATAGGCTTTTTTGTAGTCTATCCAGCATGTTGATAGATCTTTGCGGGATCGACGAACCTGTTGGCTAATGGCCATGTCAATGAGGAGTAGCTCCTTAGTGCCACGGGACCCTTTCCTACATCCATTCTGAGAAGCGGACATAATTGAGTTGCACTCAATGTGCATATTTATTTTCACTCTCAGAATGGACGTAAGAACCTTATAGACCGTAGACAAACAACTAATCGGTCTATAGTTTTTGGGTTCCATGGGACTACCACTCTTATGGAGCAGGTGGGTACAGCCAGTCGTAAGAAACTCTGGTAGAGACCCAGCCTCTAAGGATGCCTGGAATTGAGAAGCCAAAAGCGCGTGCGAGCTGCTATACCACTTGAGCCAGAAGTTGTGCAGTCCATCCGGTCCTGGAGACTTCCAGTTTGGTAACGGATGAACTGCTGTGGCTACATCAGACTTATTGATAGTTATTTTATCCATTTGTGGTATAGCTTCACATACGCGTTCAACTTCACGCATCCAGTCACCCTCAACATGACAGACGGGTACCGACCAGATGTTGCGCCAGAATAAATTCGTGGCAGTATCATCCGGGCGGCACACGTCAGTCACATTTTGATTGGGTCGCTCCCAAGCTCTGTATACCCACCTCTCATCGCTCTGGAACATGCGATTCTGTGAGTACCGTTCAACCCGCCGCTTAAACCGTCGGATACGGCTTGCCCATGCATAAATTTTCTGCTTCAGGAAGTCAATGCGCTCCGTAATGTGGGGTGGATTCTCGAGGGCTGATTCCAGTCCCCGAGAAAGCCCGCCGTACAAAACGCATCACACGTGGGCGTGCATTGCCTTCCTTGAAGCAGTATAGTTTGCCGATGAGTGTTCTGGCCTCATCGATACGCCTCTCGATCCTATACTGCCAGGCTGGTACAGCAGGTTTTGGTCGAATAGCTTCGTCGTTATTAGGGAATTTGACGTTAGCTAAGCGACATGCCGCAACAGCCCTGCAATACAGGATTGAGTGCGTATCAACGAGGTTTTCGCTGCTCTCAAAAATGTTCTCAAGCAGCGAGTCCAAAGCACACACCAGCGCCCTATTTTTTTTGTGCATGGGTAACCGTGGTAACCGGGGTCTAAGTTCAGGCGGAGTCGATCTATACTCGCGAAGCGCATCCTCCAGTGCGCTCCTCAGTCGATCGTTGCATTGGCTACTTACCGTGACAACCCTATCATCTAGCTCATTATTATGACTATAGAGCCGTGATGTCATTCCGCTACTAGCGGGCGCTTGTACCACGGCTTGTGTCGGGGACGAGATGATATGGTTGCTTAGTACCTCTGAGCGCAGCCTATCAAGTGTTGCGTCATCCAACCTGTGGCTACGCTGGATGACCCGCACCTGATCCGACAGTCGTTGGGCCGAGACGTTGACAGCTGGTTCTAGGTCCTGGAACAGAGACAGCATCCTGACATGATACGCAGTGAGGTTAGTTCCCCCCTCTGTAGACCCATAATATGCGCGCATGACGTTTTCGTTTATGGACTGAGTCCATCTCATGCGCTGCACACCACCGGCAGCGGGGACCCGACTCGGAGCCGGTTGGCTCCTAGGCCCCAAGCTGTTCGGTGGCCGGCCTCTCCCCTGCCGACGCACAGGTGTCGGCGACGTCGGCGGAGAGAAATACTCGTCGCTCGATCTCGACGCGGCTGCAGCCGCCGGTGATATTGATGATCCTGAGTCCGGCGGCGGCGAGGCGGAGCTGAGCGACAGGTCCGGGGGTGGTGGGCGTGCACGTCGCGAAGCTGCTCTCGTAAGCATCGTCCAAGTTTATCTGTTCACATATTTACATATTATTTCTCGCATTTTTTCTTGATTGGTGAGATTGACACTTGACAGTTGTCAATGGCTGGTTTATTTTCATTTTGTGTAAATATTGGTGGCTTTTAGATATTGTTATTTTTCTTTGTTTAATATGTCCTCTTTTCATGGATATTGGAAAATTTGGATGGGAAAAACTTAATACTATTGTTTGCGGATTTAATTTGTATAGACGGAACATAAAACTTGGCAGCTTTCCGAAGGTTGATATATACGGATTCCTCTAAATCTATTAATTTTAAGCTACGGAGAAGATGGTTGGGGATTATTCCTGTCGTGGATAGAACTAAAGGAATGACATAGACTTTTTCTTGTCTCCATATTCTTGTGATTTCGTCTTTAAGTTCGGCGTATTTGCAAATTTTTTCAGATATTGTTTTTTGTAGGTTGTGGGTATTAGGAACAGCAATGTCTATGAGGTAAGTAATTTTTTTTATTTTATCCTGTAGCGTTATATCTGGTCTGTTATAGTGAATTGTTTTATCTGTAAGTATGGCACGGTCATAATATAACTTGTGTGTGTCATTTTCTAGAATAGTTTCAGGTTTATACTTGTAGTAAGGGGTGGCAGAGTTTTGAATGAGGCTGTGTTTAATTGCTAGTTTTTGGTGAATGATGGTTGCGACTTGGTTGTGTCTGTGAGTGTAGTCTGTTTGTGTGAGGGTTGCGCATGCTCCGGTTATATGTTGGATGGTTTCTGGTTGAGTATGACACCTGCGACAATTGTCGTTTATGATGGTAGGGTCTTTAATAATATATTTTCCGTAGTTTCTTGTGTTGATAATTTGATCTTGTATAGCTATCATGAACCCTTCCGTTTCCGGGAACAGATATCCTATTTTAAGCCACTTATTAGAAGCTGTTAAGTTAACATGCGCTTGTTCGAGATCATGGGGATGCCTACCATGGAGTACTTTCTTTTTCCAGTTTGTAATTTTTTGTTTTTGGGGTTCAGTGTTGGATGTGTCTTGCAAATGTGGTTCACTTAAGTTAAGCGGTGTATAATTAATATCGTTAAATGTTATTGCCTTATGTATATCACTTGCGCGTGCTTTTGAATAGAAAAATGTTTTTAGCCCATTAATTTGTTTTTCCCACAAGTGCTGGATGTCGATTAGGCCTCTCCCTCCATTTTGTCTTTTAATAGTGAGACGTTCAATTGCAGACTTTGGGTGTAGGTTGTTATGCTTTGTTAATATTGTGCGTGTGATTCGTTCTAACTGCTCGATGTCGGTTTTCGACCATTTTATTATACCAAACGAGTAGGTCAATATTGGTATTGCAAAAGTGTTCAAGGCTTTTATAAGGTGCTTTCCCAATAACTGCGTTTTACAAATTGCGTTAATTCGTCTCCGGTATTCAGTATTAAGTGTTTGTTTGAGTGATGTGTGGTCGAGTCCTTTGAGTTGTTTGTATCCTAAATATTTATATAGATCTGTTGGTTCCATAGCTGCTATTGTGTCGGTGTCATTTAATAAATAATTTCCTGGTTTTACTTTGCCCTTAATAATATGTAATGTCCTACATTTATCTAATCCAAATTTCATATTAATATCTTGACTAAATGCTGTTGTTGCTTCTATTAGAGTTATCATTTCTTTTTCAGTTTTGGCATATAATTTGATATCATCCATATAAATGAGATGTGAGATAGTAGTTTCTTCTGTATTATGTTTAAAACTATACCCGGCCCGGCAATGATTGAGTAAGTGCGACAAAGGGTTTAGGGCGAGGCAAAACCACAGGGGGCTCAGTGAATCACCCTGATAGATACCATTTTTTATATTTATTTGTCTAGTGCTAAGAGTGGAAAAGCGAGTATTCAGTTGAAGTGTAGTTTTCCATTGTGTCATTATAGTGCGCAACAATTCTATTATTTTTGGGTTTATTTTGTATATTTGTAAAATGTGTATTAACCAAGAGTGCGGAATGCTATCGAACGCTTTTTGATAGTCTATGTAGGTACAATGTAGGTTTCTATTTTTTGTAGTGGCATGCTTATGGATAGTTGAATCTATAATTAATTGTTCTTTACATCCCATGTGGCCCTGCCTGCATCCCTTCTGTTCTTCTGCTAATATTTTATGATGTTCAATGTGTGCTTTAATTTTATTAGTAATAACTGATGTCAGTATTTTATAAATTGTGGGTAGACACGTGAAGGGTCTATATTGGGAAGGCTCTGGTGAGATTTTAGATTTGGGTAGCATGTATGTGATTCCTGTTGCAATAAAGTCTGGTATGTTTTGTTTCCCTAGCACTATATCTGTAAAATTGTGTGCTATGGATTTGTGTACTATTGTTAACTTCTTATACCAGAAATTTTGAATTTTATCTATACCCGGTGACTTCCAATTATGTAACCTAGCTGTTATAGTTGCTATATCGGTCTCTGTAACCTCATTAAACTCCATTTCATCTATAGCTCTCCATTTGGTTTCTTCTTCTAAAATCCAAGTCGCTTTATCATTGTGGTGTACCTGTTTTTCCCAAATGCTGGACCAGAATGATTCTAATATTTCTTTTGCAGGTGTCTCAGTGTCGTTCTCTATTATTGGGTTAGTGTTAGGTTTTTGTAAATTCCTATAAAATATTTTTTCATTCATAGCAAAGATTGTGTTATCATTTTTACGTTTTTGTGCCTTCATGTATCTCCTAAGCCTGTGGACTTTAAGTGCTAGTTTCTGCTTTAATGTGTCTAAATACTCTTCAGGTCTCCTGTTATTTATTTCGTGTTTAGTGTGAATATAATTATGATTAAATATAGCTTCAACTCTCCTTGTTAATTTTTGTGACCTACAGCCATTAATATAATGTGTGAGTCTGCCGCAGTCTGCTCTTAATTTTTCAATGTCTTTTTCTAGCCTATACTGCCATGGTGGTTTGGTGTTGTCTCTATCTCTTGTATTTCTAACGTGCTCAGTGACTTTGAAGTTAAGTTCTTCAGCAATAACAACTGCTGTACAATAAATGAGGGTGTGTACGTCTATCAATTGTGTGTCGTCATACAGAAACTGCTTCAATATATGTTCATTAAATAGATTAACTAATCGGAAAAGATTAGGGCTATATTTAAGTTTGGGTAGTTTTGGTCGAGCTGCAGGGTCCATTCCAGAATACTGTGTTAGTGTCGTTCTAAATTTGTTAAGTATTTCTTGTACGTAAGTATCTGTTATCGTGTTTTGATTCATAGCAACAATCTCTATATCATTTTCTAGCGTAAGAGTTATAGATTCCGTTTGTGTGGATGTGTGTGAAATATTCAATAGGCTGTAGGACTGAGATTCAATATTTAATTGTGAATTAATGTGCGATTGTGGAGATTCAGGTATATGATTGTCGTGCGTAATTTGTGTAATGTTACTAATTCCTATATCATTTTCTGATTCTTCCTGCAATAATTGTGTTTGTACTTCTTCTTTTAACTGATCTATAACTTCTTGAGATAGAAGTTTATTTTTAACTATAGTTCTTCTCTGATCTGCTATTCTCTGTTCTGAAACCGAAATTTCCGGATATTGTTGTGTAAAATTTGCATGTAGTTGTTGTCTGTAGGTGGTCTGGTTAGTCTCTAATTTGGTAATGTAAAAGTAGGTTCGCATGATGAATAGGTTAACTTCTTTGCTCCATTTCATGCGAACTCTTGCTTTACCAGCCTTGGTGGCCGCGGGTAAAAAAGCAGATACCTCCCGCGCAACATCCAAGGCTGGAGTGGGTTGAACTGTATTAAAACTAGTACTCGGGGATGACAATGGTATTGATGGTGATGAGCTTCTCGAGGGTGTATAGGATACTGTGCTAGGACTATACAGTTCTACAGGGGTGTTTGTCCTGTCCGTCAGTTTGTCACCACTGTCAATGGATTCGGCTGTAGTATATTTGTCGGTAGGAGCCCGCCTGTTCAACTCCTCACCACTGACGGTTCGCATGCTGAGACACCCAGCGTCAGCTCCAGGTGCGCCCCGGCGATCGCCCCCGGGCAGCGGTCCTAAACGTTTACTTTTTGAACGTGTCTCCATTTTGAATGGGTTGCCAGAGCCACGTTAGCCACGCCAGTAATTTCTCATTCGTGTGTCCGCCCCCCACGTGATTAGGTGTTCAATCAGGACGTGTGGTTGTTTAGGGGGCTTATTATTATTATTATATAATAATATTCGTATATTATTATTTACCAGTTGTTATATTTCCTTTTCTTTTAGTTAAAAAGTTAAAATTTTAGTACTACTGTACTTACTAGTTTTATATGCATGCTTTGAAACTCTATCCCATGTGACATTGTTACTATATAATGAGAATTGTAAAAAAAAGTTGTTGAGTTTCCTATGAATAAATAAATAAAATATAATATTGAACATTAAAAAAATTCATGACAAATCCAAAGAAAATGAAAACAAGCTGCATAATTGCTAATTTTTAACAAGTTTACGAGACGGATACCTATGTACGGATTACGGAAATCTATTCTGTGTCTAGCACAGAGTATATTTTTATATAGGTACTGAGAGTGTCTAGTGTGCCACGCACTGGCTGGTTTTGACATTTAAACCGTTGAAGGGGTTTCGATGAAAGTCTGCACACTTAGATATTGTAATGTTTCCTTTTTATAGGGCTTTGATACTTACGCTATAACATCATTATTAGTTTAGAATTTCCTAATATGCTGCTATTAAGCCTATTTTTTCTGCAATATTTTGTTTGTTTACGTTTCTGTAAAGTCATTAGTGACAGGACTAGTTTTTCTTCTTAATTCATTGCTGGAGCTAGGAGGTTAGGTAGCATAGGTAACTGACATTGTACCTCGTGATAAATTACATTTATTTCTCTTTTCATTCTAGAACCTCATTCAAATGCTTAAAACTCGATTTAGCTAGAGAGATGACGGGGAGCGGTCAGTCTACGCCTAGAGCTCAAAGAGAGAAAAAGTCTGTAAGAATACTGATAACAGCCATCGCAGTGAGATGGTCATCTTTTAATATAGGATCCGTGGCCCGGACCTCCAGACATGCTGACATCCTCCGAGTTCTCCACCATCACCATCGACTACTGCATCGACGAAGCCTGACTTTTCCTCCGTTCCACTACTACCGCCAGAGGGAAGGAAGACGAGGCCAGACATTCTTCGAGCTCTCCTACCGAAGGAAGACTGAGGTCAGCCGTCCTGCAGCCACCTCTAAGTTACTTCTTCGTTTTACTTGAACCATCAGCCCGCCAGCCGTCCTGCAGCCACTTCTACATGACCTCTTCATTTTACTTGAACCATCAACTCAATTTAGCATCATCTCCGATCTCCGTCATCTCCAGTTCTGTTAGGGTTCCGTGACTCCAGCAAAATTTTATATAATTAATTAATCCTTTTATAAATCCTGTTCATCTTTTTCCTGTTTGATTTCTTTCCCTTGCTATATTCCTTGTAAAAGCGTGCTTCTTCCTAAACATTCAAGCACCTTATTGCAACCTTACATTTCCTTGTCTACCCAGGAAAATGTATCGTTACAATATATGTACCCCGGCGAGCTATGAGCAGATTTAGGTTTATAATATGTGTTAGTATTATACCATTTATCATGATTAAATAACACAAACCGATAACAGATTATCCAGACGATATGAAGCAACTTTTGTGGTTTTAACCAAGTTCATCATATGAAAGTTTTACATTTCTTCTATCATAAAATTGGCTCCAGCTTTCATCCCATCCTATCTCACAGTACTATCATCGTATTATAATTTATCAAAGTTTACACAATTAACTTAAATTATACATGAACTTGGCAAAAGATTTCTAAATTAAATAAGCCCTTCAAAATTACTAAAGTTATTTCAAAGTCTGCTACACATTATCTCTTTCTAGACTGACTTCGTTATTAAACGAACGCTATATGAAAATTAAGTGTACATTGCGATCTAAATTATGTAATAATATTAAGATGAGCAAACAACGCTATAACGCTGCCTACCCAATTTTGATTCAAGGATTCACCTTTTTCTCAATGTTAGAACTATCTCACAGTTTTTTCTTATTTTTACAGATGATATTATGTTGGCTCGTGTATGACCATCTCACCTGATGGTAAGCGATAATGTGGTCGAAGATGAAGCACGCTTCCCTAGAAGTAAACTATTCACTCTTGACTTAAATACCTCCAAGTTATAGCCATCCGGAAACATAGACTTTGGCAAGGAACTCCACTCCTTAGCTGTACGCACAATGAAAGTATTCCCAAAACGCTTTTTGCGTATAGGACTTATAGGGGTGATGTCCACCATGTCATGATGGCGCGTCGCCGTTTCACGTTACTGAACCATTTAACTCGTTTTTCTTATGTCTACTCGTACAAAAGGAAACTAATCAAAATCAAATGTTATCGTTTTTTACTAGTAATTACATTGTAGAACTATACTGTCTTCCCATACCTATAAAAACCGTATTGTGGAAACCAATTTCTAATTCGTTGGTTGGAAACATTATGAAAATAAATAATGTTTTGAAAAGAGTAGTAATAACCATAGAGATTCTTACCGGTTCTTCCCCATAGGAAACGACTAATTCGAATCGTGCACTAGCTTTTGACGTTTTATAAGGGCCTATGTGAAATTATATATTTTTGATTTTGATTGTCGCCTCCCGTTAAGCAAATAAAGCCTGTAACAGGAGATGGTAAATTAATGTTTGAGTCGCAAATTCGTTGGCACAACCATACATAAATCCTAGTGTATTTTAAAACCCAGTACCTGCTTACATTCACCGATATCTATAGAAAAGACGTTGTGAAATGTAACAAAGCATATTACCCACCTGTACAGTGAGCTGAGCGCCACAGGCACACAAATCTCTCAAAGCTGGAGCTATTGAAATGTTTGAGATCTTGTGTGCCGACCAACATGACCCAGTAACAGTATTATTTTCAGTATTCATTCACTGTTTATTTTTTTATTGTTCGACGTCCGTATGTCGCTACTGGGATCCAGTAGAATACCAGCGTCAAGCAGATTTGCCTGGTACATGCTGAGCTGGACTCCCACTTAGTGCAACTCGGAGGCGCACACCACATCGTTTTTCCGAGTTGTATTTTCAAATTGGTGGTGTTTATGTATTTTTTCTATCACGAATGAGCCCGCTCTTGACCTCGATCACACCTGATGGTAAGTGTAAGATGCCTATTCCTATTAATTTAATTAATTAAAATTTAATTAAAATTTTATTTTTTTTAATTTAATTAATTTTTTTTATTTTATAGGAATAGGAATATGAATAGGAATAGGAATTTAATTTAATTCCTATTCCTATTCCTATTCCTATTCCTATTCCTATGCCTATTCCTATGCCTATTCCTATTCCTATTACTATGCTTTAAAGGCTGACGGGTCATATGTGGCAGGGAACACGGAAGCCGGCAGAGAGTTCCACACCTTGGCTGTGCGCACAATAAATGTTGAGGAAAAGCGCTTAGTACGACACGACGGTATATCGACCAAGTGTGGATGGTATCCTGCGGTGGGAGGTCAGCTCAAAGCGGCCATCTTAACTTTGAGTTAAAAAAAAAACCTAATAAACTATAGACTTTTAAAGAGAATTTTATACTAATAGTCAGACAATTTATAAAATTTACATTATGTGAAATTAAAATTCGCGCAAATTAAAAAATAACCATGGGATTTGTAAATTACGAAAACCTGTCAAAAATCCGAATTGCCCGAGTGGCCGCCCAAAGCGGCCATGGGAGTAGGGGCAAAGTGGTCACCCCAAAAAAGTACACAAGAAATATATTTGTTTTTAGTTGGAAAATATCGTGCTTGACAAAATAAAAATAACAAAAAAAAATTAAAAATGTTATTTATTATTATTTAACATTTTTATAAAATAATCAGCATTTTATAGTTATTTTTAATCACAATCAGTTTTGAGAGTAATCTAACTATAATGCTACATAATTTAGTTTAAAAACTTCTATTAATCTATTAGGAACTTATAATCAAGTTTAGTTTTTGACACTATTTAACATTATTATTAATTAACAGTAAGTATTAATTATTGCAACAGTTTTAACATCTATGAAAATTAATACACTAAAATTTAAAAACTTAAAAAAAAAACAAGTCGGTATCTGTTTCTACTTTTGATTACCAAATCGTATCGGGTGTTCTATACCAGGTGGATTCTCCATAGTCGTTGCAGGTAAAAAATCAGCATCATCAAAAATAAAACTATTTGGAGGCCATAGGCCTGTTTTTTCGAATCCACCAACTAAATTCTAGGTTGTTGCCGATCGCAAATAGGCAGTTCCAAACAAGGCGAGTTCTAGAGTTGGCAAGTACTTATGTGACTAGTGATTGTTCATGACATCTAAACAAACTAATTAAGCATTATCTATCCAATCATAATAATTTTACAAAGGGCAAAGCGGCCAACTGACCGCTTTGCCCGAGCCGCTTTGCTTTTTTCGGCATTTTGTTTTGACAATGAACTGTTCTCACATTATTTATTAAATTTCAGAGTGAATAGAACAAAAACATAGCCAAATAGATAAGTAACAATACACGTTCAATAAATGCATTGAAATATAAAGAGGTTTGACCAAAGCAGATTGAACTTACCTTGCGTTTTTTTAACAAAACATGTAAATAAATATATTTCGTCACTACAACCACGCGATCCGTCCCACTGCTACCGAATGACTGAACGGCACGGGGCGGGGGATTGGTTATGTGGATAGAACGGCCACGCCACGCTATCATTTCAAATTAACAAAAAATTTATAGTTTCCACTTTGCCTCCTATGGCCGCTTTGAGCTGACCTCCCCTACGTCTGGTAGACCGGTAGTAAAACGGGGATGAAGGGATTAGGTCGTGGAGCTCCTGTGCACATTCTCTAAAGTATAATCTGTAGAAGATAGACAAGCAAGCAACGTTTCACTGGTGAGCCAGGCTATGAAGCTTGCCAGCCAGAACCTCGTCACCTATGTGCCTTTTAGCTCAACGTTCGATCGAGTCAAGTGCAGCTAGCTGGTATTTTGCTGAGCCATCCCACAAGTGACTGCAATCCTCCATACAGGAACGGACCTGTGCTTTCTTTATATAAATTCAAAAGCTGTCCAGGTGTAATGTTTCGCCTCACTTTCTGTAGGATGCCCAGCTTTTTGGCTGCAGTCTGAGCTTTAGACTCAATGGTTGAGCCGAAGTTGAGGTCAGACGTCAACTCCAGTCCTAAGAGCTTCAGGCGGTCGGTATTGTATGTTATAATTAGTTTAAAACTCTGGAACATGACATGACGACCACGACCACTCTAGCAAGAGCGTACCGACTGAGAAGAAGTAGTTTTTACTGTTCTTTATTCTCTAATTTATGTGCAAAATTATGTATGTTACTGTGTTTTTGCGTGTTGTTTTCTGTTGTCCAATAAAAGTTTTATACAACGTGTAATTTAAAGGGTATATACATACCGAGTGCACGGCTTCTTTGGATGATAACAAACGATATGGCAAGGGTTTTGTAATCCTATCTCTACATATTCGAAAGTGATGAGAATTTTTAATACATTGATACCAGATACAGTACTAGGCGCACAGAATTACGGAAGAGATTTATCGTGATATTTGCAAGTAACGTGGAAAGTTATTGACCTACGTAGTGCGGTGACACGATTGTTATGATTTCAATTTAAGAAACTTACGAAACCGCAAATTTGGTATAAATTTTTAGAGTATTTTATTTTGAGTTGAAACCCTTCCAGTATCGTTTGATATCATCCAAAGAAGCCGTGCCCTTGGTATGTATATACCCTTTCTGTTACACGTTGTTTATTCTTCTTGAAAGAGCTCGTGTCTAAATGAAAATAAAACGAATCGATCTTAAAGGTTAAGCAACACTTGCCGAGGTCGATCCGTGAATGGGAAACCATCTTAACATAATTATCGAGATTTCTGCGTGCCTCGGAAATAGGGCTGCCATCCGTCCGGGTTTTCCCGGATTTGTCCTAGTTTGGAGAGCGTCCGGGGGCGTCCAAGGGGAATTTCCCAATAAGCGTCCAGGTAAAACCCGGACACACATTGGTCTTACGGGTACCAAAAAGCACGATCTCTATTATTATTTTCCTATGGTATTTCATCTCATTGTTTATGTTACGTTGGCTAAATGAAAAGGAAGAGACTGTTATTACAAAAGTTCTAAAGCTCTACAATCTTATCACTTTATCAGTAAATAAAAACCATAATTAAACATCGTTGTTTTTAGTTTCAAGTTCAAAAATGTTTTTTTCTACGGCGTCCGGGGAAATCTGTGATTTTACCCAAATGTCCGAGGTTTATAAGTCTTTGTCTGGGACCGGTAAATTTGGTGATGGCAGCCCTACTCGGAAAGCAGGTTTAGTCGTTGGACGTTTTTCTGTTTTTTTTTTTAACCTTTTAATCTTGTGATCATGCTCTTGAGCTCATTGTAGCCCAATAGGAGAGAAATACTACTACTATATTCTTCTTAAATTATTCACAAATTTATATATTTTAATCGCATCATCGCTGTAGGGTTTCGATAGAATTGTGTGATAGGCACCAATGTCTAAACTATTCAATTTTTCGATTTCAAAGATCGTTATTAACATAGATATTAACAACTAGCTTCCACCCACGACTTGGTCCGCGTGGAAAAAAAATCCCCCGATTTTGAAACATTCTTCATTAGTGCTCCGCTCCTATTGGTCTTAGCGTGATGATATTATAGCCTATAGCCTACCTCGATAAATGGGCTATCTAACACTGAAAAAAATTTTCAAATCAGAACCGTAGTTCCTGAGATAAGCGCGTTCAAGCAAACTCTTCAGCTTTATAATATTAGTATAGATAATGCACTTACCCTAAGTTACACCAACACAGTATAACAAAAACACTTTATTAGGCTACACTTCGCCTTTGAAGCTGTATAAAATAGGTATAGTTTTGACTGGTATAAACATAATTTAATTACACAAAAACGCAAACAGAGATTAAACTATAAATTATTACGGCATAATTTACTGCTTGCACGTAGGTACGTTCAAAAAATATTATATGATTTTTAGCTCTGAAGTTGTCAAGCTCGGTCAAACGGCCAAGCTCACGACCAGTTTACGCTCAGCGAGCGGAGCTTCCCTGCAGCCCGCGCTCGGGTGTATTATCGGTAGAAGTTGTTGGACTTGACTGACATTTGTTTATCTTTGACAGCCGTTACAGGTAGTCAGAAACCAGCAATTCTGACGCTAATCTTGTCAAAGAGTGTGGAAGTGAGATAGGCACTCGCTCCCTGTGAAACACTAGGTACCTATTTTACCTATAAAAGATTTCATCCACACTTGGTTGATATACCGTCTTGTCGTACCAAGCGCTTCTCCTCAACATTTATTGTGCGCACAGCCAAGCTGTGGAATTCTCTGCCGGCTTCTGTGTTACTGTCTGTGCCACTTATGACCTTTCAGCCTTTAAAGCATGAGGAAATAGGCATCTTCTGTGCTCGCTCGTCCCATCTTAGACCTCATCTATCGCTTACCATCAGGCGAGATCGAGGTAAAGAGTGGGCTTATCAGTAATAAATAAAGGGAGCAAAATGTATACAAAGCGAATTTTACATTGTTCTATACCAGAATAAATTAGGGACTTCATCTTACTTTGACTGTCATTCAGTCCGTTGTGTCTGATTCAAACAACATGTGGATAAAAGCGATGTACAGAGAAAGTTTCAACCGCTTATTCGATTCGCAATGTTTGTTTTTTTGTCCAAGTCATATCTTGCAAGTTGAAATAGAACTGTTTTCTCTAGCTTTTGCGATAACAAGTGACCTGATTTTCCATCTTTTGGTTTGGGCCCAGAAGAATAAATAAATACCGTGAAATATGCCAACTTTGCCCCCAAGGGAAACTTTGCCCGAAGAACCAGTTATAAGCATATGTTTGATTTGCAAAAATATCTTAATATTATTTAACATTGATTGACTTTGGTGGAAAATAGACTATATGTATAGCAATACTGACTATCTTGTTTGTTGCTAACTTTGCTTAGTAACTTGTTGGAACTCGTCGAGTGCGGTGCTTATTTTTGCGGGCAAATTTTAGTGCAAATTTGGGAGCAAATTCTGCGAGATGGCGAAAACACAGGTTAGTTTACTTTATACAATGTCATAGAAAATTATTTGTAGAATATATAAATTTTAGTATCATTGCTTAGGGTCTTTTAAAACTAAAGTTATGATGATGGGCAAAGTTATCTAGTAATGTTCCGACCTACGATTGACAACATTGCCCACCTTCATTGCATTCCTTTTTTAGTTTATCGGTACTGCTGAACTTATTTAATTTTAAAGATATAGGATTTAGGTATTTCATTAATAAAATTCAAATTATAAGGTAGTGTGGAGCAGGTATTCACTCAGTCAGTACCCACTGACTATATATATATATATATATGTATATCAGCTGTCTGGTATTCATAGTAGGGCTCTGCTTACTTTGGGGTTAGATTTGGGGGCCGTGTGTGATATCCTCACATATTTAAGCATTTATTTAATTTATTTTATTGGTTCTAATATATTTTTTTGAGAGTTATATGGTTTGTTTCAGAAAAATAAACGTAAATCTCGAATTCGACAGAGGAATCAAGACGAATAAATGGATCCAGGGTATATAAAAACTACACTGAAGAAATGTTAAAACTTACCTGTGAGTCAATAGAATCAGGCCAAATTTCTTAACGGGATGCTCAACGGCAACTTGGTATCCCAAGACGCACAATATTATAAAAAAGTGTTAATTGCAAGTTCAATATTTAATAAATACTAATATGCGTGAAACATATTTTTTACGTTTTTCTTTTTATGTAGGTACCTAAACACAATGTTCTTAGCAGAAAGGGATAAAAACAGAATAATATTTATGTGTCAACCCTAGCACTTTTAAAAGGTGAAATGTGGATTGTATGAAAAAGAGAAAAAATGTTAGGGTAACATTGCCCAGTCATTTTAGTAAGAAACTTTTCATAGTATCGTTTACATTCCTAAAGGAAACGCTAGCTTTACCAAAATTCTTGTACTGGTTTTTATGCGCCATACTTGCGTCAAAAATGAATGTGGGCAAAGTTGGCTAAAAGTTCAGATAACTTTGCCCGCCAACAAAAATTAACAAATATGTAATTAAATGTTGAATTATAGTAAATTTTGCTATACTAACACATGCGCATAGTGTTACAGTTGTAGCTGGTGAATGAAAATACTTACGTCTCCATAGCAAAATCGTGTTAAAATTGTAATTATTCGATAAAAGTGGGCAAAGTTGGCATGTTTCACGGTAGGTACCTCAACTATCAACAAATTTTATGAGATGGTGGCGCAGTGGTTCTGCAATTGGTTGCTTAGCTGTGTGTTGCGGGTTCGATGCGTTAGTTAGTTGTTCCGACACAGAACTCCTCTCTAGAAAGAAATGCTGTAATTCAAAGTTACTACACGGTCCTAGAATTCGGATTTTTGGTAATAGGACAAGTCGATTTTCCAACGATGTTTTCACCATTTTGAAAGCAGAAGTGATGATGAAAATTACTCAAAGTAATATGCCTGCCTGGTCTCGAACTTACAACCTAAAAGTCACCAATAGCCAAAGGGCCACCAATTCAAAAAAAAATTGGCCAAGTGCGAGTCAGACTCGCCCATGAAGGGTTCCGTAGTACTATACTAGTAAAAAAAACCTTACAAATTTCTTAAAACTAGCTTATTTACATTTCTTAAAACTACGCCCAATAACTTTGTTTTTCATAGTGTTTGTATGAATTACAAAGTTATGTTTGCGGTTTTAGAAAATACGCTGTATCTCAAAAACTGCTAACCCGATTTCGTTCAAACCAATTTTGGTTGAAATTTTACATTAAGATCTACAAACATCTATATTTTTTAGATTTTTCACTCCATTATTATAGAAGTTAGAGAGGGGGACACACATTTTACCACTTTGGAAGCTTATATCTTTGAAACGATTGACTTACTGAGAAAGTGGTTTAAGAAACGCCTATGTCATTTTTAAAGACCTGTCTATAGATACCAGACACGTATAGGTTTCATGAAAAAAAATATTTTCAGTTTTAGTTCCATGTATGGGTTCCCTTTGTTTTAAATATTTCTTATTTTTTTTTCTTAAAATCGGAAAGCGGTTCACAGAATACATGTACCTACCAAGTTTCACATGTATAGTCTTAATAGTTTCGGAATAAAATGGCTGTGACATACGGACGGACGGACAGACAGACGGACAGACTTGTCGAAACTATAAGGGTTCCGTTTTTTGCCATTCGGCTACGGAACCCTAAAAATAAAAATGAATCGAAATTTCAATTCTCAACAGCGTGCTTTTTAATATTCTTCAAAGTCATTTATATTCTCTTTATAAGTAAACCTCTACTTTTCGATATAAAAAATCAATAGCATATCGCTTCATCAACAGTTGGTACTGGACAGGGCGGGCACGCTTCCAGTTGTCAAACAAAAGATTTTGCGCATTGCGGTCCCGACACCTGCCAGAGATCGCTTAGGATTACAATGGGAGTACCGCTGGTCCTGCAAACAATACCACAGCAACCATTGAAAGGATTGTTTATGACACATCACGCTATATTGATGGTAAAGCGGTAATTGATAGTAAAATTTAGTAGGTCACTAAGTGAAAACAATTATGGTAATTATGTCTTTACGTAAATCACATGTAAATAGATTTTTCAGCAGTAAACGTAAATCTGATTTATTATTTTTAACAACCTTTTGCCCGCGGCATTGCTTCCGGGAAAAGGTCTCTTTTCAGCAAAATTAAAGTAGCTTATAAATAAGTAACAAAATCCTATAAATAAACTAATACATAATAACATGTTAAATAATAATTACTATTTCACAAGAAGAGACACCGTTATGCTTATGATACTTGCTAGTAGGTACCTAATGTACCTAGCTTAGTATTAGTGAAAGAAATTTTGAAATCGGTCTAGTCGTTTTTGAGTTTATCCATTAGAAACGAACAAAATAACATTTTTCTCTTTAATAATATTAGTGTAAATGTAGAAGAGTAGATGATATATAGAAAGTGCAGAAGAATAATTATTGATGCCATATTTTAGTATGTTGTTTAATTTAAAATACATAGTTACCTAGTTGTACTTTTACATATATATTTAACATAAATAAAAATTTGCCAAGTGCGAGTCAGGCTCATCCATGAAAGGTTCCGTAGTAACTACGCTAAATAACTTTGTTTTTCATAGTGTTTGTATGAAATACAAAGTTATATTTGCGGTTTTAGAAAATCTGCTGTACCTATTTCAAAAACCGCTGACCCCATCTCATTCTAACTAATCCCGATCTCGTTAAAAGTTTTTATTAAGTTTTATAGCATATTTTTTTTAAAGATTTTTCACTCTATTATTATAGAAGTTAGAGTGGTAAAATGTGTGTCCTCCCACACACATTTTACCACTTTGGAAGCATATATCTTTTAAACGGTTGACTTTAAGAAAAAGTGGTTTTAGAAACCTCAACGTCATTTTTAAAAACCTGTCTATAGCTATCATATACGTATAGGATTGTTCAAAAAAAAATTTAGGTTCTGTTTCATGTATAAGTCGAAAAGCGGTTCACAGAATACATCTACCTATTAAGTTTCACATATGTTGTCTTAATAGTTTCGGCATAAAATGGCTGTGACATACGGACGGACGGACAGACATACAGACATGATGAAACTATAAGGGCTCCGTTTTTTTGCCATTCGGCTACGGAACCCCAAAAAGCAGTTGGCACACGTTACATTGTTGACCTTAATATTGAAGAAAAAGGAATGCCAGAAAATGTCATACCCAATTAGTTGCGAACAATGTACTTTTTTTTTTTGACGTTGTTAAATCATCAGATGAGTCCTCCCACCCCGGGCAGGGCCGGAGGGACTGTCATACTTGTACTGACTAAAATCCACGGTATTCCTTCAATAGCCCTTTACGTACCGGGGTCACGGTGATGAGATAAGTCCCACGACCCCGGCAGGCTTCGGCCCTTTACAGGGGGGGCCTCGTCATCTTGCTGACGCTCTTTGAGGCGCGCGTGGAACACAACGCGCCGTCGACCCGGGCATGGTCCATGGTCGGACAGCGAGTTGCCCTTTACTCGCTGTCCGCATGCCCGCGCCTACGGTGGCCGGAGATCGTCGGCCGACGTCCGACGCCGTGGGCGTCTACCACTGCGGCTGGGCTGGACGCTATCCTCTCCCTCACGCGGCCCGCCTCCTCCTTCGATAGCATGACTGCTTCGCAGAAGGAGGCGACCGCTTCCCACTCCGTCTCGCCCCGCAGCATGGCCTCGTTCAATGCCGGGCGCGAGAGGTCTCCGCCTATCACCGCCGTGAGGACACGTCGGTGCTCTGCCCAAGCGGGGCAGTCTTGCACCGTATGCTCTACTGTGTCCTCAGGGCGATCCCCGCAGTGGTGACACCACAGAAATCTTAATAATAAGGCAATAGAAGTCGCAAAGACGCGTGACCTTGTCGCCGCGCATGTGACACGTTGACCACAAGTGCGCGTGGAGCTTTTGTTGCGGTTACTTATGTTGTTTGGGACGCGGAGAGGTAACCATGGTGTTTTGCAGCTTATCCAACTGCGGAAACTCTTCCAAAATTTGTAACTTCACAAATAAAGGGATAACATTTCATAAGTAAGTACTTAATTTTTGAAATAATGTCGTTTTTGAAAAATATAATCAAATCAAATATTTTCACCACCATTACTAACATTATCACAGAAAACGATTTTTTTTCTCAATTCAATTACCATTAATACTTAAGCTTGTTCATGTCTACTATTACAACTACTAAAAGCAGCAATGAAATTATAGTCGTCGCGTCGTTTACCTACATTCCAGGAATACGCCGCATGAGTTGGCCGCGAATTAGTGACGTGCCACTACTATTTTGTATCGGTAATTTATTACCTTTAGCTTAATAGTTAATACGTAGTTTTACCGAAATTCGAATGAAATATAATTTTTCGTTCAATATTTCAATACGTATTTTCATTAAGCATGTTTTTTTCCTGTTTAAATAGTTTATAAAAAGTAGTTTTTCAACGATTATATAGCTGTTAATTCGTACTTTTTAACTATTTTTTCATTCAGTAAATTAATAGGAGGTAGGCTTATTATTGTTATATATGTAGGTAAGTTAAATAACAGTCTGCGTTGGGTATCCTTGTATCATTGAAGTGTTCAATATTTATCTTTTTTATGACAAAATAATTAAGGATACATATTATTATGTATACTATATACTTACAAAGTATAATGGATTAAAATGGATCGGATCGATACGTTTTCATATTATTTATACATCTGTTTTACTTTATCCAATGCTATTATTACAGGTTTCTGAAAGATCCGGATATCATCAATCCATCCTAAGATTGTCTAGAATATATCGCTATAAGCGATAAGACCGCCATCGTAACCATAGAATTTACGTAAAACAGTTGTGTAACAATTTATTTTGATGAACAATAAAGTATATTCTTCATTATAAGATTATACATATTAGATTATCGGTATTAAGTTGTGACATTATTGCTCTATTTAATTCGGTCATTGTTTTTTTTCCATAAGTATTTTTAATATTGGAGAGCCTTTAAGATTTGTATAACTAAATAATATAAAATATACTTACACTTAACGTTTTATTGTATTCCCTTTTCTCCTAAATAAGTCGTCTAAAAGCGCGTCGAGGACTGAAAAACTTTCAATAAATTAGTTATCGATTGTTACGAGACTCCTTGGCTATTAACGCTCAACAAAAAATTATCGATAATAATATGAGCATTACGAGCTTTGCCCTGCACTATTCCTAAGTGAGAGTGAGCGCGCGATATCTTTCTCTGCTTTTCGCACACGTTACGCCACCTGAGATTATGCGATTTAGAAAATATTGCGTAATGTCATCGCTTTAAGGTTTAATTTTGTTGTAATAATGCAAAATGGATGTGTAGGCGAAAGTGTGTATCTATTGTTTGTTTATGTGGTGGTAGCTGCGAACCGGCGACACGCGTCCCAGTATTAAATGACAGTAGATAGCATTTCTATTGCCTTATTATTAAGATTTCTGTGGGTGACACCCAGGCGAACAATGTACTTAGCAATAATTACTAAATTTAGACGAATGACAACTTATTGCTTACATTAATTGCGAAGGCGCTCCTACATAAGGAATTACATAAAATTATGTTTTCATGTTTTGCCTTAAAGGCATACCTACAAATACATAGGTTAAATAGTTAATTTACATAATAATCCAATTAAAACCCACTTCACCATAAAGGAACAAATAATAACTACTTTACACGAAACCAGCAGAATCCTTATACAAAGTGCCTAATAACGCCTGAACGTAAGGGCGGAGACACTACATTTTAGCGTTACTATTAATATGAAAAGTTTGATCAAAAGCCTAACTTTGCCAATCGCTGTCTGCCTTTTGTTTCCCGCCTAAATTAATGGCGGGTGGAAAACAACGGCCTTTTACAATGTCGTGCGCAGTATTGAGCATCGTAGATAATGTTTTTACATAATTTTTGGCGGGACTGGGTACGGCCATGATGCCATGTTAAAAGTTTTACTAAGGTCGATGTTTGGACTGTTGCGTTTTGTTTAAAACAGCTGTTAGCAGTGTAATTAGCCTGAAGTCGGTTTCTATGTACCTAACGCTGATTTATTGTATGTAACTCAAAATGATAATTCTTTTGATAACAACGGCTTGTAGCGTGAGAGCCCAGCAAGTTTAGAGTGTTTTTATTCTAAGAATTATTTTTAATTATGCAATACCGTAAAACAGTGTGCATTGCGGATGGAACAGAAATAGAAATTTAAGAGGTAATTTTGTAACATAAACACGCGGTTGCCAATTCGTTAAGAACTACTTGGAAAGGTTTTGTTTTTAATTTTTCGATTTCTTCTGGCCCGTTAGCGGAAGTGTACGATGAAATACCGATCAGAGAGCAGATCGCTCACCGCAAGTTGTCTTGGATTGGATAGACTCTCCGAAGGGATCCCAGTCACGTCCCTAGACAAGGCCTAGATTGGACCCCGCAGAGTAAGCGGAAACATAGCCGTCCAAAGCATACTTGGAAGCGTTCGGTAACGGCGGAATTGAAGAACATTGGGTTAACGTGACCTGAGGTGAAGCGCGTAGCTTATGAAAGAACGCGATGGCGGAGCACTGTAGACGCCCTCTGCCCCACCTCGGGGACTTAGGACAAGTCAAGTCACTTAGTAATTATACGTGTGTAACTATGTTAGTACAAGTGCCTATAGAAAAACTTAGTTAAATTTTAAAAGCAATGATGTACATATGACACTTTGTTTGCAGAACGGCATGGCAGATGGGGCTGAAAGATATTGCAGAAGAGACGCGTACCCAGAGATACAGCGTTGAAAGACCTCCAACCGAGCGAGATAGATGGACTAAGCATAAAATCCGTGAGGCTTAGTTGAGCCCTCCAGACAGCCTAGAGGCCTTAGACAAAGCAACATTGGTCAGCCATAACGACTGTCAAAATGTCTGACAAGCGCTACTGTCATGTCTTACGGTTTATCAAAACTTCTTGGAAGTTTTAGAACTATATTTTCCGCCTGCACAATATCGTTTGTTTAGAGCCCCGGCTGTGAAGTTCCTTGGTACAAAAACAACAAATAAAATGTATTCTCCCCCATTCCCAGAAAATAGGAAAAAACACCAACTAAATCCGAATTGATCGAACTAATCAAATATAATCTATAAATTCTCATAATTCGATTTATATCACGACGGGCAGTTGCCACGCATTGGTGTAATGTCTCGGAAACAATGACCGTTCTTCTATTGTTGTTACATGACTATCTTGCGGAGCGTTTAGTATTGGGCGAGTAGATAGTCAAGTACCTACGCGTTTGAGTAGGTGTAGCGTAGGCATATTACTTTTTATACATCTTTAGTCTTAGGCCATGTATGACGTAGCTCGTAAGTTAACTCTAAGCTCAACCACTGTATTATACTATTGTAATCTTTGTGTCAGTCGTTCAGTAAACCTTCAACTGAGAACACGCTCTTTAGTTTGCCAAACCTTCTGATCACACACACATAAAACCACCTTATCGGCAAAGTGGTGACGTTTTTACTGTTCTTTATTCTCTAATTTATGTGCAAAATTATGTATGTTACTGTGTTTTTGCGTCTTGTTTTCTGTTGTCCAATAAAAGTTTTATACAACGTGTAATTTAAAGGGTATATACATACCGAGTGCACGGCTTCTTTGGATGATAACAAACGATATGGCAAGGGTTTTGTAATCCTATCTCTACATATTCGAAAGTGATGAGAATTTTTAATACATTGATACCAGATACAGTACTAGGCGCACAGAATTACGGAAGAGATTTATCGTGATATTTGCAAGTATCGTGGAAAGTTATTGACCTACGTAGTGCGGTGACACGATTGTTATGATTTCAATTTAAGAAACTTACGAAACCGCAAATTTGGTATAAATTTTTAGAGTATTTTATTTTGAGTTGAAACCCTTCCAGTATCGTTTGATATCATCCAAAGAAGCCGTGCCCTTGGTATGTATATACCCTTTCTGTTACACGTTGTTTATACTTCTTAAAAGAGCTCGTGGCTAAATAAAAATAAAACGAATCGATCTTCAAGGTCAAGCAACACTTGCCTAGGTTGATCCGTGAATGGGAAACCATCTTAACATAATTATCGAGATTTCTGCGTGCATCGGAAAAAGGGTTGCCATCCGTCCGGGTTTTCCCGGATTTGTCCTAGTTTGGAGAGCGTCCGGGGGCGTCCAAGGGGAATTTCCCAATAAGCGTCCAGGTAAAACCCGGACACACATTGGTCTTACGGGTACCAAAAAGCACGATCTCTATTATTATTTTCCTATGGTATTTCATCTCATTGTTTATGTCACGTTGATTAAATGAAAAGGAAGAGACTGTTATTACAAAAGTTCTAGAGCTCTACAATCTTATCACTTTATCAGTAAATAAAAACCATAATTAAACATCGTTGTTTTTAGTTTCAAGTTCAAAAATGTTTTTTTCTACGGTGTCCGGGGAAATCTGTGATTTTACCCAAATGTCCGAGGTTTATAAGTCTTTATCTGGGGCCGGCAAATTTGGTGATGGCAGCCCTACTCGGAAAGCAGGTTTAGTCGTTGGACGTTCTTTCTGTTTTTTTTTTTTTAACCTTTTAATCTTGTGATCATGCTCTTGAGCTCATTGTAGCCCAATAGGAGAGAAATACTACTACTATATTCTTCTTAAATTATTCACAAATTTATATATTTTAATCGCATCATCGCTATAGTGTTTCGATAGAATTGTGTCATATGTCTAAACTATTCAATTTTTCAATTTCAATAATGCACTTACCCTAAGTTACACCAACACAGTATAACAAAAACACTTTATTAGGCTACACTTCGCCTTTGAAGCTGTATAAAATAGGTATAGTTGTGACTGGTATAAACATAATTCAATTACACAAAAACGCAAACAGAGATTAAACTATAAATTATTACGGCATAATTTACTGCTTGCACGTAGGTACGTTCAAAAAATATTATATGATTTTTAGCTCTGAAGTTGTCAAGCTCGGTCAATCGGCCAAGCTCACGACCAGTCTAGGCTCAACGAGCGGAGCTTCCCTGCAGCCCGCGCTTGGGTGTATTATCGGTAGAAGTCGTTGGACTTGGCTATCATTTGTTTATCTTTGACAGCCGTTACAGGTAGTCAGAAACCAGCAATTCTGACGCTAATCTTGTCAAGGAGTGTGGAAGTGAGATGAGCACTCGCTCCCTGTGAAACACTAGGTACCTATTTTACCTATAAAAGATTTCACCCACACTTGGTTGATATACCGTCTTGTCGTACCAAGCGCTTCTCCTCCACATTTATTGTGCGCACAGCCAAGCTGTGGAATTCTCTGCCGGCTTCTGTGTTCCCTGCCACTTATGACCTTTCAGCCTTTAAAGCATGAGTAAATATGCATCTTCTGGGCTCGCTCGTCCCATCTTAGACCTCATCTATCGCTTACCACCAAGCGCTTCTCCTCCACATTTATTGTGCGCACAGCCAAGCTGTGGAATTCTCTGCCGGCTTCTGTGTTCCCTGCCACTTATGACCTTTCAGCCTTTAAAGCATGAGTAAATATGCATCTTCTGGGCTCGCTCGTCACATCTTAGACCTCATCTATCGCTTACCATCAAGCGAGATCAAGTTAAAGAGTGGGCTCATCAGTAATAAAAAAGGGAGCAAAATTTATACAAACTGAATTTTACACAAATGTTCTATACCAGAATAAATTAGGGACTTCATCTTACTTTGACTGTCAATCAGTCCGTTGTGGCTGATTCAAACAACATGTGGATAAAAGCGATGTACAGAGAAAGTTTCAACAGCTTATTCAATTCGCAATGTTTGTATTTTTGTCCAAGTCAAATCTTGCAAGTTGAAATAGAACTGTTTTCTCTAGCTTTTGCGATAACAAGTGACCTGATTTTCCATCTTTTGGTTTGGGCCCAGAAGAATAAATAAATGCCTCAACTATCAACAAATTTTATGAGACGGTGGCGCAGTGGTTCTGCAATTGGTTGCTTAGCTGTGTGTTGCGGGTTCACTGCGTTAGAATTAGTTGTTCCGAGTTCCGACACAGAACTCTCTAGAAAGAAATGCTGTAATTCGAAGTTACTACACGGTCCCAGAATTCGGATTTTTATGTACATCAGAACGTTCGGCCAGTCGAGGTAGGGAGCTGGCTGCTACTCCAGTTTTTACTGACGATCATGTGACGCATAAAGATGCCAACCAAAGAATTTGTGACGGAACAGTTCGAAAGTTAGAAGCATTTATTTATGGCCGAACGACCTGATATCAGAACGTTCGGCCAACCTGAATCTCCATAACTGAGGACCTCAGAGAAACTGTTACTGAATAAAAATGTAGCGACGATTTTCTGACAAACAACCACTGCTTTACTTTTACTGGTAATGCCACCGGTTAAAAGTAAAATGCATTTTAGTTCCTGGAACATCAGGACGTTCGGCCAACATGATCTCCATAACTGAGGACCTGAGAGAAACCGTTAATGAATAAAGATTAAGTGACGAGACTGAAACAAATTTTTATTGCTTTATTTCTTTTTGTGACGGTCCTTTTAAATTATAAAATAAAAAATTAACATATAACCTCAAAAAATTGGGATTATCGATTTCTCCACAAGGAAGAAGCCCAGAGAAACCGTTAATCAATAAAGATTTAATGACAACACTGAGACGAACTTTTTTTGCTTTATTTTCTTTTGTGACGGCCCCTTTAAATAGTAAATTGAAAATGTAACATATAACCTCAAAACATTGGGATTATCGATTCCTCCACAACGAAGAAGCCTAGAAGACTCGTAAAACACCATGTGTTATAGGTTTTCAGTCCAATGGTATGAGTTTTTTTGTTGATTCAAGATTAATCTATAAAAATGTACTATGGCGGATGGCAACTGAAATAGGGTGACCATGTATTCCAACGAAACAAGTATTTATCGAGTACTTAATTACCGTCGTAATACTAAATTATGTACAAGCAACGTTGAGCTGATGCCTGCATACCAGTGTCCACTTGTGAAGTTTTTGTTATTTTAGTCGAGTCTATTTTAGCTAAAGGCACACAAAAGTGGAAAGGTGACTGACATTGGAGATTGGGAAATTTTACTAAGTACAAGAATACTTAAATAAATAGGTACACAACTAAAAATGCTTTACTTGTAATCATTTCAATCATCCACAAAAAGCGGTGGGTAGTTAGGTACATAATAATTTGTACTTTTTAGAATTAAAGACTCACTGTATAGGTATAGATAGGTCCAGCAACATGTAGGTATAGAGTTAACGTAAGTTTCACACATATCTTATTCAATTACTTACCACTCTGGATAGTATCACTGCACATGTACTACCCACTTTATTTTATTTATGCAGCCGCCCGGCCACCCCGTTATAATAATAGTAAACACACAAAAAACAAATTTTCGGCTCTGTGTTCCAAAACATACACTCACTTACTGACATACCGCACAAAAATGAACCTTGTTACGTAGGTGTGAAGTATCGAAAATGCATCTATGGTAAGGCCGCTATCCCACTGGCGTTTTACGAGCATTGGTGTCTCTCGAACGTCTGCAAAACGTCAACGCTGCGCAGACGCGACGTTGACGTCGCGTCGTCGCATTACAAGCAGTAACGTCCGCTGAACGTGACGTTAACGTCACATCAACGTAACGTTAACGTCGCGTTTGTTAGCAACAGGTACAATCACGGTGTCCTGCTCTGTCCGTGTGGATACGGGCGGGGGTTACGGGCTACGGCCATTTGCACTGTTGCTGCTTTAGCGAGCGTACGTAGGTACTGGTATGATTCAGAATGCAGTCATTATCAGAAAACGATTTCGATATTGATAATACATACATTTATTATAATATGATTCTAAAAGGTCTCCATGACGAAAATTTCCGAATAAACAAACTTTGATTATTGTAAACCATAAGACAGTGTCTTTGAACAAATAAAACAAGTAGTCAAAAATATACCCAGAAGCGTTTTATTATTATAATATTTTAAACAGCCTGTATGAAAAATTTTAATGTATTATTTTCCTAACATACCCCAAAGTTATAACAAGCCTCTCAGAACCAGAAGGTGACACTGAAACTCTAAGATTAGTGTCTAAATATTGTATGTCACTTTGAATCACTTCTAAAAGTTCGTCAAATGTGGTCTTCGGCATTCGCAAATATTTATAAAATTCCGCTTCATTATTTTTAATATTATTAGAGTATAGTGCGAAATATTCACTTTCTTGTGATCGATTGGACCATAAAGGGTTTTCCCAAAATTGACGACGACATTTTCTTTTTCTTTTACGTAATTTTCGTTGAAGTAGTAAAACCAACATTAGTGTTTCCTCGTCGGAATCCATTATGTTTCTGATTGTACGCCTCAAATAGTATCATGAGCGCGACGTTAACGTCGCGTTCAGCGGACGTTAATGCTTGCCACGCTACAACGCGACGTCAACGTCGCGTCTGCGCAACGTTGGCGCTGCGCAGACGTTGGAGAGATGCCAACGATCGTAAAACGCCAGCGGGATAGCGACCTAATTGCGGTCCTTCCATTGCACGCCATCTATCGTAACGGATGCACCTTGATTTAAGCCAAAATTTTATAGTGTATCTCAATCCCAATTGACGGATTCGCCCTCTCAAAGACTCAGATTGACAAACTCGGCCATTGATTGGTTACAGACAAGGGTCGGGATCAAGATTGGGATTGACATATATTATAGAAAGCGGCCGTAACTAGTGGTTGCCTATTGGTCGAAATTCGATCGATAGTTTCAATTATTTGGGTCCATATTGGCTCACCTAAAGTTCTTTACCCGAAATTGTTCTTCCTAATGATTTTTAATCCGAATGATCACTCTTCCTAAAATGTTTCATCCTAAAGTTTTCATTCATACTATTTGTAGTGCTACCTACCGACGATGTTCATAACACTCATGTTTCCGAAAATTGTAATGAATAATATCATTAATGTAAATATATTTAAACTCCTACTGTTTTTTATCATAACGCTTTTATCCCTAAATATAATTACCATAATATTTTCACTCATACTCAAAAAGAAACCTTTACCAAGTGTAATAAAAAATACATGTCGAGGTAGCATAGCGTTGTTGGTCACAGTTCTAACCTAACCAATCTTTGCAGGTACACACCGCTATAAATAAAATTAAAGAAGACGAAAGAAATCTAAACAAAAAAGATATGATTTTGAATAATAGTGTTAAAGATGGTTATGTTGAGAGAAAATATAGGAAAACAAATAAAATTATAATAGATGTTTATTGCTACTGACATTATGAAGTTGAATGCTTCGGAATTATGAACATTAGAGACAGAGTAGTTAGAAATTGTGATTGTTAGGATGAAAAATGTTAGGAAGAACATTTTAGGATTTCCAATTAACGGAGTTGAAAATTTAGGTGAACTTTGGCGCACCCCAATTATTTTTATTCATGTGACAGTGACAAACATAGAAGGAAAGTCAGTAAAGCAAAGAAGCCACATCATAACACATAATGGAGTGTGTAATGTTTTTTTTTTTATAACAATTTATTTCTAATGCATATTATATTAAATATCAGTTCTCTGCACTACTTCTCCAAATAAACTTTAACTGTGACAAATTTCATACTCCTTCGTCCGCGTATCTATTTATTTTGTTACAATATCTACATCGTCACCTTATTTCAACTATTTCGACGTGTTTTGCTTCATTCAGTAGATAAATAGGTACCTACATGATAAATACTTGTTTCGTTGGAATACATGGTCACCCTATTTCAGTCACCATCCGCCATAGTGAATTTTTATAGATTAATCTTGAATCAACAAAAAATACTCACACCATTGGACTGAAAACCTATAACACATCAAGTGTTTTACGAGTCTTCTAGGCTTCTTCGTTGTGGAGGAATCGATAATCCCAATGTTTTGAGGTTATATGTTACATTTTCAATTTACTATTTAAAGGGGCCGTCACAAAAGAAAATAAAGCAATATAAGTTCGTTTCAGTGTCGTCATTAAATCTTTATTGATTAACGGTTTCTCTGGGCTTCTTTCTTGTGGAGGAATCGATAATCCAAATTTTTTGAGGTTATATGTTAATTTTTCATTTTATTATTTAAAAGGACCGTCACAAAAAGAAATAAAGCAATAAAAATTCGTTTCAGTCTCGTCACTTAATCTTTATTCATTAACGGTTTCTCTCAGGTTCTCAGTTATGGAGATCACGTTGGCCGAACGTCCTGATGTTCCAGGAACTAAAATTCATTTTACTTTTAACCGGTGGCATTACCAGTAAAAGTAAAGCAGTGGTTGTTTGTCAGAAAATCGTCGCTACATCTTTATTCAGTAACAGTTTCTCTGAGGTCCTCAGTTATGGAGATTCAGGTTGGCCGAACTTTCTGATATCAGGTCGTTCGGCCATAAATAAATGCTTCTAACTTTCGAACTGTTCCGTCACAAATTCTTTGGCTGGCATCTTTATGCGTCACATGATCGTCAGTAAAAACTGGAGTAGCAGCCAGCTCCCTACCTCGACTGGCCGAACGTTCTGATGTAGGTACATAGATTTTTGATAATAGGACAAGTCGATTTTCCAACGATGTTTTCACCATTTTGAAAGCAGTAGTGATGATGAAAGTTACTCAAAGTAATATGCCTGCCTGGTCTCGAATCCATAACCTAAAAGTCAGCAATAGCCAAACAAAAAAATAAAAATGAATCGAAATTTCTATTCTCCACACCGTGTTTTTTATTGTTTTTCAAAGTCATTTATATTCTCTTTATAAGTAAACCTCTACTTTTCGATATAAAAAATCAATAGCATATCGCTTCATCAACAGTTGGTACTGGACAGGGCGGGCACGCTTCCAGTTGTCAAACAAAAGATTTTGCGCATTGCGGTCTCGACACCTGCCAGAGATCGCTTAGGATTACAATGGGTGTACCGCTGGTCCTGCAAACAATACCACAGCATCCATTGAAGGGATTGTTTATGACACATCACGCTATATTGATGGTAAAGCGGTAATTGATAGTAAAATTTAGTAGGTCACTAAGTGAAAACAATTATGGTAATTATGTCTTTACGTAAATCACATGTAAATAGATTTTTCAGCAGTAAACGTAAATCTGATTTATTATTTTTAACAACCTTTTGCCCGCGGCATTGCTTCCGGGAAAAGGTCTCTTTTCAGCAAAATTAAAGTAGCTTAAGTAACAAAATCCTATAAATAAACTAATACATAATAACATGTTAAATAATAATTACTATTTCACAAGAAGAGACACCGTTATGCTTATGATACTTGCTAGTAGGTACCTAATGTACCTAGCTTAGTATTAGTGAAAGAAATTTTGAAATCGGTCCAGTCGTTTTTGAGTTTATCCATTAGAAACGAACAAAATAACATTTTTCTCTTTAATAATTATACTATACTAGCTGTGCCCCGCGGTTTCACCCGCGTATAATCCTACTACTATTATTAATGTGTAATTTTATGCGTTAATCTAATTCGCACTGGATAGAGAATCGCGAAGTAAATATAGTTTAATTAAATAATATTGTCAAGAATATATTTAGAGTATTTTTAGAGTATTTTTAAACTGCTGACCCGATCTCGTTCAAACCAATTTTAATTGAAATTTTTATTAAGATCTACAGCATATATTTTGTTTTGGTTTTTGACTCCATTATTATAAAAGTAAGAGGGGGTGGGGGGTGAAACACATTTTACCACTTTGGAAGCGTATATCTTTCGACTGACTCGCCCATGAAAAATTCCGTAGCTATGCTTGCTAGCATAGATTAACGTAAAAAAATACTGTTATCATAATGTTTTTATGACAAAGTTTTATTTGCGGATTTTGCAAATGTGAAAATGAAATCTCAAAAACTGTATCTCGTTCGAATCAATTTTAGTTAAAAGTTTTCATTAGAATCTACAGCATATTTTTTATATTTTACACTTTATTATTTTAAAAGTAAGAGACACATTTTACTATTTTGGGACTTCCAAAGTAGTAAAATGTGTCCCCAAATATATCTTTCAAACGAATGACTTTGACAAAAATGATTACATGAACCTCAGTATCATTTTTAAAGATCTATTTATAGACGTCGACACCCGCATAGGCGTACAGGCTTGATGTAAAAAAATTTTTTAGTTCTAGTTCCATGTACCCCATACATGGAACTAGAACTAAAAAATTTCAAAAAAAGCCTCCCCTTAATGTTTTTTTTTTTACATTATTTTCGCATAAAAATCGGAAAACGGTTTGCAGAATATATCTATATATCAAGTTTCAACTCTGTACCTAGTCTTAATAGTTTCGGAATAAAATGACTGTGACATACGGAAAGACGGCCAGATAGACATGACGAATAGTATAAGGGTTCCGTTTTTTTGCTATTCGGCTAAGGAATCCTAACAACATCGCTTTTAAACAATGCCAACGTTGAATGTCTGACCCGTTTTTTCGGGTGGGAAAATCATCGAATGACTTCTCTCGCTCTAAGTGGAGCGAGAAGGAGTGTAAAACTTCTATTGACTATAAGCCCACCCAGTTACTTCAGCTGCCCTTGCCTTCCGGGGCCGCGGTATCTCATTACAACATACCTTTAAACTGAACGATGACATAAAAAATGGGATGAACAAAACAACACCCTATCAAAATTACTTATTCAACTAAAGAGAAAGTAAAATATAAATATTTAAATGTATAAATACAATTTTACATAGGAAGTCTCTTAGCCAAGAAGTCGAAATGAAACCAAGATATGGTTTACTATCAGTGCAGTATCTATCGCGGAGTGGTAGAGTACGCGAGTCATGCTAGACGCGTCGTGCATCCCCGGGCCGCCGCGGCCGTTACGGTGAATAGCGTTGTGGAATAATTTTAATTTTACATTTTCTCCTAAACTATAAGTCCAAATTATATTCTGTAAAAGGCAAAGATAATCTTCATAAAATTGTCTTGATGATGAAATTACTTTCAAACGCAAATATTAATATGGCCGCATAATAATAATACTACAAAGTCATTCCTTATTTTTTAAATATTTTCTTAATATAATTTGCCTTATTGTGGATTATTTATAAAAGTTAGATATGCAGGACCACGGACTTTTTTTTAGATCTACATAAAACCTATATTTTTGTAGTACATGATCTTTACGTATAACTCAGCATTTCGCCAGCTCACGCGATTATAGTAATTTAGCGGCATATTTTCTTCCGACTTACTTCACCAATACCTTTATTGTAGGAAAACTGAGAGGAGTAGCGTAATGTTAGATAGCCTATAGCCTTCCTCATGAAACTGCCTATCATAATCAGAAATAATTTTTGAAATCCACCCAGTACTTTCGAAGATTAGCGCGTTCAAGCAAACAAACAAACAAACAAACTCTTCAGCTTTATAATATTAGTATAGATAAAGCTAGATTACCACTGACTGACTCACTCACTCACTAATTGACATAATTGTTCTCCCAGATGGTGGATGGGGAGGTGGGTATATTTTGACATATTCGTAAACAAGTAACTCTCAAACCTACGAGAAAAGTGCCAAACCTCCCCTTTTCATCCCCCTTCTTCCTTTTTCTTTTTTTTTTTCACAAGCACGCGAGGTGCTTGCACCTCGCGCAACACGCAAATACTTGATTTAGAGGGGCAATGCTTTAGTTTTTTTCACAAGCACGCGAGGTGCTTGCACCTCGCGCAACACGCAAATACTAGTTTTATTATATAAAGCTAAATTACCACTCACTCACTCAGTGACTGACTGACTGACTCATTGACATAATTGTTCTCCCAGATGGTGGATGGGGAGGTGGGTATATTTTGACAGATTCGTAAACAAGTAACTCTCAAACCTACCCCACTTTTTTTTATTCACAAGCACGCGAGGTGCTTGCACCTCGCGCAACACGCAAATACTAGTATTAGTGTAAATGTAGAAGAGTAGATGATACATAGAAAGTGCAGAAGAATATTTCTTGATGCCATATTTTAGTATGTTGTTTAATTTAAAATACATAGTTACCTAGTTGTACTTTTACATATATATTTAACATAAATAAAAATTTGCCAAGTGCGAGTCAGGCTCATCCATGAAAGGTTCCGTAGTAACTACGCCAAATAACTTTGTTTTTCATAGTGTTTGTATGAAATACAAAGTTATATTTGCGGTTTTAGAAAATCTGCTGTACCTATTTCAAAAACCGCTGACCCCATCTCATTCTAACTAATCCCGATCTCGTTGAAAGTTTTTATTAAGTTCTACAGCATATTTTTTTTAAAGATTTTTCACTCTATTATTATAGAAGTTAGAGTGGTAAAATGTGTGTCCTCCCACACACATTTTACCACTTTGGAAGCATATATCTTTTAAACGGTTGACTTTAAAAAAAAGTGGTTTTAGAAACCTCAACGTCATTTTTAAAAACCTGTCTATAGCTATCATATACGTATAGGATTGTTCAAAAAAAAATTTAGGTTCTGTTTCATGTATAAGTCGAAAAGCGGTTCACAGAATACACCTACCTATTAAGTTTCACATGTGTAGTCTTAATAGTTTCGGCATAAAATGGCTGTGACATACGGACGGACGGACAGACAGACAGACATGACGAAACTATAAGGGCTCCGTTTTTTTGCCATTCGGCTACGGAACCCCAAAAAGCAGTTGGCACACGTTATATTGTTGAGCTTAATATTGAAGAAAAAGGAATGCCAGAAAATGACATACCCAATTAGTTGCGAACATGTACTTTTTTTTTTTTTTGACGTGGTTAAATCATCAGATGAGTCCTCCCACCCCGGGCAGGGCCGGAGGGACTGTCATACTTGTACTGACTAAAATCCACGGTATTCCTTCAATAGCCCTTTACGTACCGGGGTCACGGTGATGAGATAAGTCCCACGACCCCGGCAGGCTTCGGCCCTCTACAGGGGGGGCCTCGTCATCTTGCTGACGCTCTTTGAGGCGCGCGTGGAACACAACGCGCCGTCGACCCGGGCATGGTCCATGGTCGGACAGCGAGTTGCCCTTTACTCGCTGTCCGCATGCCCGCGCCTACGTTGGCAGGAGATCGTCGGCCGACGTCCGACGCCGTGGGCGTCTACCACTGCGGCTGGGCTGGACGCTATCCTCTCCCTCACGCGGCCCGCCTCCTCCTTCGATAGCATGACTGCTTCGCAGAAGGAGGCGACCGCTTCCCACTCCGTCTCGCCCCGCAGCATGGCCTCGTGGCCGGGCGCGAGAGGTCTCCGCCTATCACCGCCGTGAGGACACGTCGGTGCTCTGCCCAGGCGGGGCAGTCTTGCACCGTATGCTCTACTGTGTCCTCAGGGCGATCCTCGCAGTGGTGACACCACAGAAATCTTAATAATAAGGCAATAGAAGTCGCAAAGACGCGTGACCTTGTCGCCGCGCATGTGACACGTTGACCACAAGTGCGCGTGGAGCTTTTGTTGCGGTTACTTATGTTTTTTGGGACGCGGAGAGGTAACCATGGTGTTTTGCAGCTTATCCAACTGCGGAAACTCTTCCAAAATTTGTACCTTCACAAATAAAGGGATAAGATTTCATATGTAAGTACTTAATTTTTGAAATAATGTTGTTTTTGAAAAATATAATCAAATCAAATATTTTCACCACCATTACTAACATTATCACAGAAAACGATTTTTTTTCTCAATTCAATTACCATTAATACTTAAGCTTGTTCATGTCTACTATTACAACTACTAAAAGCAGCAATGAAATTATAGTCGTCGTTTACCTACATTCCAGGAATACGCCGCATGAGTTGGCCGCGAATTAGTGACGTGCCACTACTATTTTGTATCGGTAATTTATTACCTTTAGCTTAATAGTTAATACGTAGTTTTACCGAAATTCGAATGAAATATAATTTTTCGTTCAATATTTCAATACGTATTTTCATTAAGCATGTTTTTTTCCTGTTTAAATAGTTTATAAAAAGTAGTTTTTCAACGATTATATAGCTGTTAATTCGTACTTTTTAACTATTTTTTCATTCAGTAAATTAATAGGAGGTAGGCTTATTATTGTTATATACGTAGGTAAGTTAAATAACAGTCTGCGTTGGGTATCCTTGTGTCATTGAAGTGTTCAATATTTATCTTTTTTATGACAAAATAATTAAGGATACATATTATTATGTATACTATATACTTACAAAGTATAATGGATTAAAATGGATCGGATCGATACGTTTTCATATTATTTATACATCTGTTTTACTTTATCCAATGCTATTATTACAGGTTTCTGAAAGATCCGGATATCATCAATCCATCCTAAGATTGTCTAGAATATATCGCTATAAGCGATAAGACCGCCATCGTAACCATAGAATTTACGTAAAACAGTTGTGTAACAATTTATTTTGATGAACAATAAAGTATATTCTTCATTATATTTCACAAGCTTGTGTATTGTACCATACACCTTATACTTATACCCACACTGATTCAATTCTCTTTCATCTACACACTCGCATAGCCACGGTTCCAAATACACGCTCGCTTACACATCCACACACACACATCCACACATACACTCCCATAAACACATCCACACATGCACTCACATACACAAAAATACGATCTAGAGTATTTCTCAGCAACTACCTACCTTGCATAAATTATAGCACTTAGTGTTAAATTTTGTTAGTAATACCTTACAATGTACTTAAAAATATTTGATAATATGTTAATAAGAGGGGCTCGGCACTGTTACTCCTTAATACAGGCTATTTTGTAGCCTAGCTAGGAGAACACCAGTTCACCCACTTAGTCGGAGATTTTATTTTGTATTAAGTATAGTACATAAGCAGATGTAATTTATGTAACAATCTCCCCTTTTTATATAAATAAAGAATATATAAAGAATATTATAAGATTATACATATTAGATTATCGGTATTAAGTTGTGCCATTATTGCTCTATTTAATTCGGTCATTGTTTTTTTCCATAAGGTGAAGTATTGGAGAGCCTTTAAGATTTGTATAACTAAATAATAAAAAATATACTTACACTTAACGTTTTATTGTATTCCCTTTTCTCCTAAATAAGTCGTCTAAAAGCGCGTCGAGGACTGAAAAACTTTCAATAAATTAGTTATCGATTGTTACGAGACTCCTTGGCTATTAACGCTCAACAAAAAATTATCGATAATAATATGAGCATTGCGAGCTTTGCACTGCACTATTCCTAAGTGAGAGTGAGCGCGCGATATCTTTCTCTGCTTTTCGCACACGTTACGCCACCTGAGATTATGCGTTTTTAGAAAATATTGCGTAATGTCATCGCTTAAAGTTGAATTTTGTTGTAATAATGCAAAATGCATGTGTAGGCGAAAGTGTGTATCTATTGTTTGTTTATGTGGTGGTAGCTGCGAACCGGGGACCAAGGAACTTGTATAGTAGGTAGAAGATCCTTGCCGGGGACACGCGTCCCAGTATTAAATGACAGTAGATAGCATTTCTATTGCCTTATTATTAAGATTTCTGTGGGTGACACCCAGGCGAACAATGTACTTAGCAATAATTACTAAATTTAGACGAATGACAACTTACTGCTTACATTAATTGCGAAGGCGCTCCTACATAAGGAATTACATAAAATTATGTTTTCATGTTTTGCCTTAAAGGCATACCTACAAATACATAGGTTAAATAGTTAATTTACATAATAATCCAATTAAAACCCACTTCACCATAAAGGAACAAATAATAACTACTTATACACGAAACCAGCAGAATCCTTATACAAAGTGCCTAATAACGCCTGAACGTAAGGGTGGAGACACTACATTTTAGCGTTACTATTAATATGAAAAGTTTGATCAAAAGCCTAACTTTGCCAATCGCTGTCTGCCTTTTGTTTCCCGCCTAAATTAATGGCGGGTGGAAAACAACGGCCTTTTACAATGTCGTGCGCAGTATTGAGCATCGTAGATAATGTTTTTACATAATTTTTGGCGGGACTGGGTACGGCCATGATGCCATGTTAAAAGTTTTACTAAGGTCGATGTTTGGACTGTTGCGTTTTGTTTAAAACAGCTGTTAGCAGTGTAATTAGCTTGAAGTCGGTTTCTATGTACCTAACGCTGATTTATTGTACCTATGTAACTCAAAATGATAATTCTTTTGATAACAACGGCTTGTAGCGTGAGAGCTCCAGCAAGTTTAGAGTGTTTTTATTCTAAGAATTATTTTTAATTATGCAATACCGTAAAATATAAAATAAAAATAAAATTGCGGATGGAACAGAAATAGAAATTTAAGAGGTAATTTTGTAACATAAACACGCAGTTGCCAATTCGTTAAGAACTACTTGGAAAGGTTTTGGTTTTAATTTTTCGATTTCTTCTGTCCAGTTAGCAGAAGTGTGCGATGAAATACCGATCAGAGAGCAGATCGCTCACCGCAAGTTGTCTTGGATTGGATAGACTCTCCGAAGGGATCCCAGTCACGTCCCTAGACAAGGCCTAGATTGGACCCCGCAGAGTAAGCGGAAACACCGTCCAAAGCATACTTGGAAGCGTTCGGTAACAGCGGAATTGAAGAACATTGGGTTAACGTGGCCTGAGGTGAAGCGCGTAGCTTATGAAAGAACGCGATGGCGGAGTACTGTAGACGCCCTCTGCCCCACCTCGGGAACTTAGGACAAGTCAAGTCACTTAGTAATTATACGTGTGTAACTATGTTAGTACAAGTGCCTATAGAAAAACTTTGTTAAATTTTAAAAGCAATGATGTACATATGACACTTTGTTTGCAGAACGGCATGGCAGATGGGGCTGAAAGAAGAGACGCGTACCCAGAGATACAGCGTTGACAGACCTCCAACCGAGCGAGATGGATGGACTAAGCATAAAATCCGTGAGGCTTAGTTGAGCCCTCCAGACAGCCTAGAGGCCTTAGACAAAGTAACATTGGTCAGCCATAACGACTGTCAAAATGTCAAAATAGTAGTCTGACAAGCGCTACTGTCATGTCTTAGGGTTTATCACAACTTTTTGGAAGTTTTAGAACTATATTTTCCGCCTGCACAATATCGTTTGTTTGGAGTTTTGTGAAATTACTTCGTACAAAAACAACAAATAAAATGTATTCTCCCCCATTCCCAGAAAATAGGGGAAAACACCAACTAAATCCGAATTGATCGAACTAATCAAATATAATCTATAAATACTCATAATTCGATTTATATCACGACGGGCAGTTGCCACGCATTGGTGTAATGTCTCGGAAACAATGACCGTTCTTCTATTGTTGTTACATGACTATCTTGCGGAGCGTTTAGTATTGGGGGAGTAGATAGTCAAGTACGGGTTCGAGTAGGTATAGGTTATACGGCATAACTTATGCTGAACAGAACGGGAATATCCACATCAAATTAGCCTGTGTTATACCAGGTTGTAAACTAAATGTGGGCTAAGTTTTGGTCTGAATTAATTAAGCTATTATTTTCACGATTGGTATAGTGTTTGAATGATTGGCTACTACACTTTGTGTCGCGTGTTCGATACTCGCTCGAAACGTACATTTGTATGAAATACATATATACTTACTATTTATTGCCCGAAAATTTAAGAAATTCATGATCAGTTAGATTTAGCTCTGGAGTATACGTTTTTTTTTTGTTGATAGGCTTGCGTTAGACCAGTATCTCAATTCAAAGATCAAGCACGCTTGCCAAGAAGTAACTTATTCACTCTTGTTTTAAAGACTCCCAGGTATAGCTATCAAAAAACACAGACTCCTGCAAGGAATTCCACTCCCTAGCTGTACGCACAATGAAACCATTCCCAAAACGCTTAGTGCATATGGGTGGGATGTCCACCGTATAACGATGTTGCATCGCCGTTTGTCTTGTAGTCCGATGATGGAACAGGCTTAGTAGAAATAGATTGTGCAATTCCATCGCACACTCCCCGAAATGTATATTATTGAGTTTTTGTTTTTCAAATTTCAGTTTCTAGTAGCTCCTAGTAGTTTCAGCTGTTCGATGTTAGCCGTCAGTCATTCAGTCACTCGGAAAGGGAAGAGTTTTATATACATATACATATTAATTATTGTTTAGGTGATGCAAATATTTTTAAACGCATCCACACGCTGGTTACTGATCACTCCCACTGTGTTAGAAAGACGCGTTTATCCCTGTGTTAATATTTCATGATTAACTTAATCGTGTTTTTTTTTTTCATATTAGACAATCACTCGACATACTGTTTCATTTTTCGTATTTTGCGAGCCATAATTGCACAAAATATCGCTCTTAGCAACCGTAGAATAGATAAAGTCTGAAGTTCAGGCAGCCAATTTAGGAGCTTTACTCAAGATTAATGTACGCTCAAAGCAGAGCATTGTCATTCTAGGTATTAGGTATGACGCTAATAACTACGTTTCCAATTACTCTACTGTTTCACTTAGCCGAGTTACTCCATCAATGTAAACGAAGCACAGCGATCTAATGAGCGATAAAAATGTGTTTATCGTCATGTTTCTATATTTTTCTTCGCAACTTTTATAAGTTAAGATAAAAACAAGATTACAGTTGTAGACTTAATAACGGTTGTTTTCTGATTTGTAGAACTTGTTCTCTGTATCTGTAAAGCACTGTTAAGTCTTTTCTGTCTAGGATTTTATGTAAACTTTATTTACAAAATGTACTTTCATCTTTTGTGTTGTGGCTAGATTTTCATATCAATCATACTTAAACTGGAGCCCTTATGAAGTAGGTAACTACCATATAATTATGTATAATGAGTTAATGAAACTGCAATGTAGCCTACTAAACCTTCGACTTTTTTTGAATTAGAGCTATTTTAAACTTTGTCAGCGCTCTGAATAGTAACGGATTATTTTATAACAAAACATGTTAGCAGAATATAAATTCAATAGCTTCATAGGAATTTTGAATAAAAAATCTGATAATGAATATTGAAACCAAACAAATGTGTAGATATTATAATGAATAGTTTTCAGAACATTGTTTTGTGAACCAATTGTGCCTCAAATAATTGAATAAAGGTATGATTTTATATATGTATTTACTAGCTGTTGTCAGCAAATTTGTTCGCGTGGGAGGCTTTTCCCATGTAAATCTCGATCCCGTGGGAATTTCAGATTAAAAAGCTTATGTGTTATTCCAGGGTTTCAACTACCTACATACAAAATTTTATTCAAATCCGTGCAGCTATTTTTGCGTGAAAGAGTGACAAACATCCTTATGGTCTTAGTCAGAAGAAGTCCGACACTACCTTCCGCTCCACCGAGAGCGGGAGAAGTCATTAGATGATTCTGTCCTCATTACCGGTTTCGGTAAAGTTCCTTTTCGAGCTGTTTCTTGGCGTATGCCCTTATGTGGCTTGTCAAACTGATTTGCTTTGAAAGACGCGGTCACAACTAGACCATTAGAGCTGGCTGGCAGAGTGTTACATAAGAATACGTAAAGAAAGGGCTTAGGCATGTCTTTAAGTAATTGGCGGTTTAAGTTTAACTTGCCTATATAGTCGCTTTTTTATGGCATAAATGGAACTGATGTAAATCACCATCATGGAGTGTGGAGCTGTCGAGTAGACTGTACATCACACGATATTCAACTGTCCTCTAACTAAATACCACAGGTATGTACTTGCTACTAATAAAAAACGCAGTGAAAACTGTAAATCCTTGAACAAGAGTAATATAATAAGCCATACAATAAATAAATACTAAATTCTAAACACATTACGTGTACATATCTATGCTAATTTACCTCCACATAAATATCTTAGTGAACAATTGAGTGCAGAGAACGATCATCCTGCCAGAGCTTCGTTCGAGGGTGTATACCCGAGTCAGGTAGGTTCAATTTGCACCAATATGCACCTGTAAACGCGCACAGAATAGTTATGGGGAGCAGAGACTTTTAATGTCTTTATTAACCTCACGTTTCTTGTTTCTCGTAATGAAAGCAAGAGAGCGTTACCACTATATCGTGTTGTTTAAATGTCGTAGTTTGTATATTTAAATGAAGGTGTTCACATATAGACACATAAATGTAACAGCGGTTTTAGAACTGGTGGGGAAAAGATCTCTAATCTCAGATACGCTGATGACACAGTATTGCTTGCACCAGATATGTCAACATTGAGAGAAATGCTGGAAACTTTGGAGAAAGACAGCAAATTTTTGACCGCTTGCTGTAAAAGGGGTGTTGTACCTAGGAGCCTATATAAAGGATGATGGTAGCTGTGGCGACGATATAAGATGGAGGATTGGAATGGCAAAAGATGCTATGACCTGATTGCAGAGAATCTGGAAGGACAGGGGAATTTCTAAGAACACAAAGACCCGTCTAGTCCTTACACTTACTTATTTTCCCAATGTATAGTGCTGAAACGTGGACGATCCGAGAATCTGAGAGGAACATAATCGACGCATTCGAAATGTGGTATTGGCGACGCTTGCTCCGAATAACATGGACAGAGTTCCGCACAAATGTGTCTATTCTTAATGAGCTCAGTATCTAAGATCGGTACCGTCTGTCCACAATATTCCGACCCCGCATCCTGAACTACTTCGGCCACATTGTTGCCGAACATTGCACGCCAGGGTGAGAATCTGGAAAGTTTAATCATCTGCGCAAACGTTCAGGGCTAAAGATCAAGAGGGAGATCCCCGTTACGGTGGTCGAAGCAACTGAAGACAGCTCTCACAGTTTTGAAGAAGTTCTCCGTATGGCAACCGATCGCAACAAGTGGAAAACCCTAACGAACCGCTGGAGGCTGAATAATGGTGATCGTGATCTTCAGCCATGGATGATCGACTGCATAGAAAGACAGAGAGTTCACATATAGGAGGAAACGATGAACTGACGTTCACGAATGTATTTTACTGTGACAACAGGTTTTATTTTTTATTCAAAATAGGTTCGCGTTTGACCACCATCTCACCTGATGGTAAGTGATGATATGGTCGAAGATGGAGCACGCTTACCTAAAAGAAAAGATTGTGGAGATGGGAACAGCTAGAACCAACAGTCGTCCAAAGATAAATTAATCGTTACTATTGTGGGAATGCGTCCTATGAAGAATATAGAAAGTCATGCTGTAGGTAAGTATTTTTTGTTTAAATTTTTTACACGTTGATTATTTAATCGTGTTCCCAACAATATTGGGTAGTCTAACCGATAGCAGCTGAGTATCATTTTAGACAGATGTAAATATTTATAGTGTATTGTTTTATCTTATTGAGAACTAATAAACGTATTTCTATTTCCATGCATGCAATTATGGAAAGATTCAGATGAAACTTAGTCCACATATGTATACTTAGTTTACAACTTAGAATAACACATAGGCTAACTTTTATCCCTGTAAAAAAGTGAGGAACATTCTCGCAAACAAAGTTGCGGGCAACAGTTAGTTTAAATATGAATATTAAAAAGTTTTACTGGGAGAGAACCGAACTTTGAGTTAAGCCTTCGTATAATAAACTTTATGACCGCTGAATTTTTCGAGTAAGTTGTGTCGGTGCATAGTAAGAATGTAACAAGCACAGAACTGGTCGTTGTACCATCATTTGGGGCAGGGTTAGGCGAACCTTTATGTATCAACTAGCTTGTGCCAGCGGCTTCGCCCGCGTGGGAAGTTTTTCCCGTGTAAATCCCGATCCCGTGGGAATTTCGCAAAATGCTTTCTTAGCGGATGCCTACGTCATAACATCTACCTGCATGCCAAATTTCAGCCCGATCCGTCCAGTAGTTTGAGCTGTGCGTTGATAGATCACTATGTCAGTCAGTCAGTCAGTCACCTTTGAGTTATATATATTTAGATGTGCCATTTTTTTTAAATAAATTCTTAAAGAGATCGGAAACGTGCCGTCAAATAACTTTGACTTTGTAATTGGAAAATAATAATGATAGTATCAACTCAAAACCCTTTATTTACTACAAAAAGATAAATTTTACTATATTTCTCATCGAAAACTTTGTAGTATAGGATCACTCGCGGTCGCTCGTCATAAAATACCTACTTTAGACTTTTTTTCTTAGTGTATAATGAATTTCGTGATCGGTGACGTGCCCAAAATATCACCACCAATGGCACACGTGCCATTGGTTCGCCATCCCTGATTTAGGAAGACTAACCGGCAGTTGTTAACGCCTTTCTGTTAATGATCATGTTACAGATCCAGTTAACTATAACTCTTGTTTGACAAGACCTACGCATACTCACACCTTTTACTAGGTTCATCATCCGTTAGGCCTTTTCCTAACATAGTTGAGGTCGGCTTCGAAGTCAATTTGTTACTAACAAAATATGAACGATGATGTTATTTTTTAAGTATAGGCGGATGCAGTTGAGAACTACTATTTACATGGAGAGACTGCCTATCTGAACTCCACAACCCAGAGGCTAAGTAACATGATATCCTTTGGCACGACCACGGAATAGATGAATAAGGTTGGAATGGTAATGTGGGCGTGGCGAGCGCGCCACATTTATGATTCGAAAATCATAGCTCGATCGATTAATTCATTCACCGCGTTTAGTGCGCTTCGGATTACTTCGGAACACAGAGCTCTGCTTTAAAATGCCGTGTTGTGCAATTATAACCTGTAAAAAAAGTCAGACCGCAAGTATAGAGCGAGGAGGTATATCTTTCCATCGGTATGTCGAAAATAACATTAAAATTTAATTACAATTTAACATAAAAATATTCTGATCACTATGAAATTCCGAACATTAACAACATTATTGCAACAAGTTACAAAAAATATACATTGCCCGATGTGCACTCGCTTAATCAACGCAATGACTAAGTCCACTTACAATGTACTGTATGTGACGCGTCCTCCACACTTCAACCATTGAGGTTTCTTCCTTTGCCCTGATTGGCCGTGATCCACGGCGCATGTTTATCGATAGTGAGTTACAATCAGTAGCAAGCTCTCGATTTAAGTGTGTGTAATTTATTTGTGTGCGTAATTCGCATACGTAAGCCTCTCTAAGGGCCTCTTGCTTGTAGTGAAGCTAAAAATTGGGAGACAAGCGGCGACACGCGTTCTCGTACAAATCAAGAACTATTTCCTTTCTAACCTCTTTTATCTGTTCTGTGGGCACGACCAGTGTTAGATTTTCTGACTTCTGACTACCAGATCCAACGACTTAACGTGCTTACTGAAGCATGAAAGAATTTCGATTTGTTAAGATTGTCATCCATCAAAGAACTGACCTCATCGAGCGTTGCTTAAATTTGAAGACCGACCTCGTGGCTGTTATTATTAAGCTTCACAATGTGCAGGCTAAATAGTAACAGCTACAACGATGCTCAAAGGAGACCCTGTACGGAGAACTGTACAGGGATGATTCCTAATTGACGTTGCACAGAGGGAGTTCCGCAGTGGTCTTTTAAGAAGTAACGGGACCCATTCTATGTGCTAATGGTGATCAACGCAGTGGTTTTATTAAGGTAGAAACCCTGGTCTTTTATAGAGGATAGCACAGCTAAAAGAAATTGCTACAAATCTCTATCAGGCCCAGGTTCGGTCGTGTATGGAGTACTGCTCTCATGTTTAGGATGGATCTGCCAAATACCAACTGGACGCGCTTGAGTCTATCGATAAACTGGCCAAGAGACTCATTGGCAACGATTCACTGGTCGAATCAAAGCTCCAGAGCCTTGAACATCGACGACGAGTTGCAAGTGTATCGGTTTTCTATCAGTTACATTTCGGGGACTGTACGATGGAATTACACAATCTAATTCCGCCAAGCCCGTTCCATCATCGGACTACAAGACAAACGGCAATGCGCCATCGTTACATGGTAGACATCCCACCCATACGCACAAAACGTTTTGGGAATACTTTCATTGTGCGTACGGCTAAGGAGTGGAATTCCCTGCCGGAGTCTGTGTTTCCCGATAGCTTTAACCTAGGAGTCTTTAAGTCAAGAGTGAATAGGTTACTTTTAGGTAAGCGTGCTGCATCTTCGACCACATCATCACTTACCATCAGGTGAGATGGTGGTCAAACGCGAGCCTATTATCAATAAAAAAAAATGTGGAAACCATGGAGGAAATTGGGTACTGCAAAGATTGCTAAAGGAATAGAACCCATTCAATATTTTGTATATGGCAAAACATACCGAAAGAACGACGTGCCCTGTCGAAGAATATAATATGAGGGAAATATTCTAGATTCTTGTCTATCGGTCCGTAAATCTGCGCACGTAGACTTTTTCAATCAGTTTTCGGATTCCTTTTCATATTCCTATATCAAAATATTCTGACGTAACATAGACATAGAAAATTGGTAATACTAAATAGATTAAAATAAGAGAACTCGAATATTTGTGTGATTTCCACATTTTATACTTAGATTTTTTTCAGGAGAAATTATTCGTTGCTCGTAAACGAGGTAAAAATACGGCTGTAATTCTCTATACGTATGTCAGTAAGTAATGTAAGATATGTGAATAGCTTATAAATTATAGTGCCTTAAAACCTCTAATCCTCTATCTTCCAGTCAAAATTCCATTAAAATCGTCTCAGCTGTTTCAGAAATTTACCCGGATTAACAAAAAAACAAACAATCAAAATTAACAAAAAAGTTTGTGTTTATTATAGTTGTTAATAACTATAAGCACTCGAGGAAATCCAGTCATTTTAAAATCACAGAGAGACTAATTTTATTGATATGTATGTATTGGTTTTTCTGGTCGCAACTGCAGCCTCTATTTAATATAAAATCGCGCCTACTCTGTGTGTACGTGCTAGACTATTCGGAATAAGCATACGATTTTCTGCAGCGACTCTTCTAATAAAAATATAGCCGGGATTCAATCGGCTCGAGCGTGGGCGTGGGCGTGGGCTAAATTATAATCAGCTCGGATATCGAGGAGGAAGTCATTCCAAAGGTAATCTCTACTTTGTTCGTGTAATGGGAGAAATATTAGGTTTTTAGAGGTAAATATTAAGAGTTTGGGCCGGAATACTAATTTGTTACGCCGCTATTGGAGAAAGGGGCAAATAATGTTAAAGATAATTACATTATTTTCTGTTACATAGACTTTGCTTTAGGATCTGTATCTATGGGCTTTTTAACCGACTTCAAAAAAAGGAGGAGGTTCTCAATGCGTCTTGAACTTTTTTTTTATGTATGTTACCTCATAACTCGGAGATGGCTGGACCGATCAGAAAAAGTCTTTTTTGTTTGAAAGGGTATACTTTCTAGTTGGTCCCATTGTCGTCATGTTTGGATCTGTTGATGGGATCATGGAGAAATCGAGGGAACTCTTCAAATATTATAGGCACACCTATAGCGTTTTGGGTATTTCTTATAGTACCTTGTGCAGTTGCTCTCGAAAAGCACCATTTGAGAAAGTGGAACGGATGATGAAGACCCCAGATGGCCACCGAAACTACTCAGTAATAAGTATTTCGTGGATTGCGATTAGATTACTTGAATATATATAGAAGCACTTTATGCTTGTCACAATGCATAAATGGTGAAGTAGAGCTGATGGTGATGTACCAGGAGAACTCAAAAATTAACGACTCTGCACCGGGAAAAGCAATATTTTGTAAAAGGTGATAAGTAGTTGACATTTTGGCTTTTGTAACTAGAAAAATTACAAACCGACCCACTAAAAAGCGTGAAAAAAAAAAACTTTTTAGCAAAAAATAAAACCGACTTCCATATAATAAATTATAAATTTCTATATGGAAGTCGGTTGCATTTTTTGCTAAAAAGTTTTTTTAATAGACCTTATGGTCTAGAAATTACGCAGTTGTATCATTAAATGTGATTGTTCAAATGCTTAATATTTAAGTTTATTTATTTTATGGAATTGGCCAGGGGACATTTCAACAGAGTTTTTCAATTCCATACACATTTATTTTTGTCTATTTGTTATACGGGTATAAAACAATATTTCTTTTCAGTTTTTTGGCCTGATGCGCTGTCCGTTTGTCTCACTTTAACTCAAGAACGGCTTGGCCGATTTCATTCATTCTTCTTGTATTATGTTCCTTCTACTACAGGGATGGTTAAAAAGTTATAAATTATGGAAAATATTAAAAAAAGAATTGCAGTACAGTAAGTTCGCCAGGGAAACTAGTAATAAATTAAAAGTTAAATAAAATTCCCTTATTTCCGACTTAATAGTCCATTTATGACGTTTTGATAACGGTCGTTTTGATAACTTTCGCATTTACATTGTTAATATTGTAAATATAGGTAGATGTTATTAGATCAATACGGAACAATGCCTCGTTTGGTTTATAGTGGTCGTAACTCGTAAGCTACTTAGAGGTCTCGGATTCTCGGATTTTCGGGGTTGGGCAAAAAGTGTTATTGAGTTTTTCAATTACAAATTTCTTTTCAAATTCAAATTCAGTTATTGTTTGTTATATGTCAAAAATAGATCTTATAATTATTATGTTTGTGTCAGTTTAACATACCTATAAGGTGTACAATATTCATATGTGATTAGAATTTAATATTACAGAAATATACTTATTTGATTTAGTCACTCTTATACATTAGGTAGTCAAATTATACATTCAATGTTATTAAATTATGAGTCAAAATAACAATATAAAAGTAATAATCATTATAATTTAAGATTTAATTATCTTAGAATATTAATATAAATTAAATAGTAATTCAATGTCAATTAAAAACAACGCCTTACACCAAGTTTTTGTTATTTAAGAAATCGTTTATTGAGTAATTAATTTTATCTATTAGGAATTCTTTGAGCTGAAGTTTAAAAATATTGAGGTCTGAAATATTTTTAATAAAATTTAGTTTATTATAAATTTTCACTCCTATTCCAAATATACTAGATTTAAATTTAACTGTTCTGCACCTAATTCCCGACAGTTCATTTTTATGTCGTGCACTTCTTAGTGTTTCATATTTAGGTACCTAAATCGCCTTTTATCATTGCTACCGCTTCATAAATGTATTATGAAAGAAGAGTCAAAATTTTAAATCTCTTAAACACTTCTTTGCATGAGTCAGTCTAAGTCCGCTCATACTTCTCACACATTTTTTAGGGTTCCGTAGTTAACAAGGAACCCTTATAGTTTCGCCATGTCCGTCTGTCTGTCCGTCTGTCCGCGGTTTAGCTCAAAAACTATTGGTACTAGAAATTTGTAATTTGGCATGAGTATACACGTTAATGACGTCGAAAAAGTGGTAAAATAAAATTTTGAAAAAAACAATTATTTAGGGTACCTCCCCTACATGTAAAGTGAGATGATATTTTTTTTTTTCGTCCTTCCCATATTGGGGATATCGTTGGATAGGTCTTTCAAAAATATTAGGGGTTTAGAAGACCGTTTTCTGATTAAGTAAACCGCTCGTGACTTATCAAGCTTTAAAGTACCAATTATCTTTAGTGTCTCCCCCTCTATCAACTAAACTGTTGTAGTTAGAAATTCAAATGTCATGGTAGTAGTACCTATATATAACGAAGTTTAAAGGAAAACTATCACACATGAGTGGGCTTTACAAGTTTACGAGTAATAGTCGACTAATTGTATTTGACTCGAAAATTTCGAACAACTCCATAGAAATGTCGATAGATGGCGCTAAGCGTCCGTTGTATCGCGCTAGTTTCATATTTAAATAAGTTTTATAAAAAAAAAACTTATAACAAAAAAGTACCGACTTCCAAAAAACCACTAGGTACAATGTGAAAAATAACTTTAATTTCAGAAGATGGTGTCTTTGGATCTGTTTATAATTTATCTAAGTTACAATAGCCTAATGTCAACTTGCTCATCACCTTTTACAAAATATTGCTTTTCCCGATGCAGGGGCGTTAATTGTTGAGGAGTTCTCCTGGTATTTCACCATCAGCTCCATTTCACCATTCACATTGTGACGACCATAAATTGCTTAGCAACCATTTTAAAGTAATCGAACCGCAACTCGTGAAATACTTATTATTGAGTAGTTCCGGTGGCCATCTGTGATCTTCTTCAACAGTTCCGCTTCACCAAATGGTGCTTTCTGAGAGCAAATGCACAAGTTACTATAAAAAATACCAAAATCGCTATACGATTGCCTTTAAAATTTGAGGATTTCCTTCGATTTCCATGAGATCACTTCATCAAATTCTAATTTGGTGACAATGGTACTACCTCGAGAGCATACCATTTCAAACGAAAAAATAATTTTCTAAATCGATCCACAATTGACGGAGTAATCGGTGCACATACATAAAAAATATATATTATATATACGTGACGAATTGATAACCTACTCCTTCTTTAGAAGTCGGTTAAAAACAGTTTCTGTCCAGTAAAATTATAGTTATTGTGTTTAAGTAATTAAATTAGTTGAGGATTGTGTCAAACCAGTCTCATTTTTCAGTTTTGTGTAACAATTAGTACTTCTTTTCTAACTAGATGGCGTTGTCGTCGAATTATATTTCACAATGGTTTCGTTACCGCCAAAACTATAAGTAGGTAGTTATGAAAATTATTAAGTTTTTGCCCCGACCATAAAGCAAGTGCTGAAACGCCATTCAGTGCGTTACTTCACCTCTGCTGAAAACCACACAAACCCCCTGATCGTATCGGCTGCCCGATACAGACCCTCCAATATTTCTCGGGTTCGTCGCCCGCGTAACGTCCTAGACGAGCCCGACGACCCCACCACCATCCGACAAGAGAGCAGTAGGGAAACTAGCACTTTTAGAAAATACAGAAATAAAACGCGTTCCGTATTCCGGCCTCGCTGACGAGGCCCATCGCAACGTCCGCGTACTTGTAACGGAAACTCTCCCCGACCTTTGCCAAACGAGCCAGCCCGCGATGCTGAGCCAGTAGCGATAAATAACCCCTTAAATAATATGGACCCAGCCTGTCCCTTTGCTGCCCTCCACCAACGACCCCGCTATGCCGAGGCCCGTACTCCACAGGGAGTGCCCTTAGCGTACGGTTGTTTAAAATGTAATTCTAGTTTGTAAGCCCTGGCTGGGGGCCTTAAATTTTAGAGGTTACCGCAGGATCGCCCGGTTGAGTAGTGACCAGCCTTAGTGTGCTGAAATACGAGAGGCCCTATCAATAAAATAAATTTAGTTTTTTTGATCGCCCGGTTAAGTAGTGACCAGCCTTAGTGTGCTGAACTACGAGTAGCCCTGCCTAAAAATAATTAAGTTTTTGAGATTGTGTGTAGAAAAAAAAAAGTTCTTGAGATTGTGTGTAGAGGCTAGAGATAAAATTGAAATAGTAGAATTGTGAAATTCATAATCAAGTCTGGTTGAGTGTAGGAATTTGGAGATTGAAATAGTAATAATAGAATATATTTAAATTCAAAACACCGGCTATGACAAGTTTTTTTTATACAAATCTCTAAAAAAAAATAAAACTTTCCGTGCAAAATTGTCAGATCAGGTGAGGATTTATATAGGAAATCAAATTAGTTAGATAGTCATGTTTGGCTTTTAGTTAGAGCATGGTACGAAACGATCAGTCAGCGAATATGACGCTTTCACTTGCACTTGGCTGTTATAAAAACTACGGAACCCTTCACTGCGCGTGGCCCGACACGCACTTGACCGGTTATTAGAGGAATTACCCCAGAACAAAACACCATATTTAAGCGTGGAACCCACATATGCATGGTAAGCGCTTAGTAACGCAGTTTCGTTTACAACTTTTCTTAACATATAAACTTAACGTATTAGTAGCCCGTAGGTTGGAAGTTTGCTGTTGGAAGTTTGCTGTTTGACGCCTGATCTCTCTCAGGTTGTGCCGGATTGCCGTTCCATCGAACTGTGAGAGTAAACGAACAGAAGGTGTATCTGTACCTGCGCCATACTTGTGAACTATAATATCTCCTGCGCCGCTGGCTAATTTCCGATTGAGGACTATAATCCATACTAATATTATAAATACGAAAGTAACTCTGTCTGTCTGTATGTTACCTCTTCAAGCCTAAACAGCTAATTCGATTTAGATGAAATTTGCCATGTGAATAGTTTAGGACCCTGGAAAACACATAGGATGTTTTTATCCCGGAATTTTCACGGGATCGGGAATTACGCAGGAAAAACCTCCCACGCGAGCGCATTCGCGGGCAAAAGCTAGTTACTTATAAAACAATGCAACAAGTTTAGTGACGTTGCTGCTGCAAGGTTACAGGCCCAGTGGAAGCTTTGTGTGGTTGATAAACCTACAATGTAGCCTCCTATCTACTGTGACGCGGTTACAGCTGTTAACGCCAGTTCTCACTTTACGAACCAAGGATGCGCATTGGCTCCGTATTATCGGGTAGAAGCAGTCCACGTGAGTCTCGACAAATATCCCTCATAGTGCGAATATCAAGCTAAAGCCAGTACGTTTAAAAAACTTTAATTTTTTGTTTCGGTTTAATTTTTTGGTAAAAAGTTTTTATTTCACTCTTTTTAGTTGGTCGATTTTTAATTTACCTGGTTATAATCAATTAATCAGTTACAAAATATTGCTTTTCCCAATGTTGGGCCGTTAATTGTTGAGGAGTTCTCCTGGTACTTCACCATAATTATGCATTGTGACGAGCATATTGTGCTTAGTAACTACATTCAAGTAATCAAAGCGAAACACATGGAATACTTATTATTTTTACTTATATATTGAGTAGTTCCAGTGGCCATCTGTGGTCTTCATCATCAGGTCCTCTTCACAAATGATGCTTTTCGAATGCAACTACACAAGTTACTATAAAAAAATACTCAAATCACTATAGGTGTGCCTATAATATTTGAAGAGTTCCCTCGATTTCTCCAGGATCCCATCATCAGATCCTGACTTGGTGAAAATAGGACCAATTTCGAAGTATAAACTTTAAAAAAAAAAAAAAGATTTTTCCAAATCGTTCAGCCGTCTTCGAGTAATCGGTGACCATACATTAAAAAAAAATATACTCGACGACTTGATAACCTCCTCCTTTTTTTGTCGTCGGTTGAAAATGAGGTGCAGGAATCATTAAATATATTGTATTAACCTGAATACAATCTTATGACTTCCGTATTGCCTACAACTCTGCCTACAACATACGACCAAAGTAAGAATAATTTTATGAATGATATGATTTTTGTTTTGTAAGTATGTATTTTATATTATTATGTTCAATTAATATTATTTATGATGTGTGTACACTGACAGCCCTATATCTGTCTCCTTTAGTTTGGTCCATCAAAAGGTTGTCTGTAAGAGATCGCCCTGTGCGATAAGATCGTCCATTGTACACTAGTTTTACATTTTGTATCCATTGGAATACTGTAAGGTGTACAATAAAGTATATAATAAATAAATAAATAAATAATAAATGATCAGGCATCTTCTCAGCTTTCTCGTTGCCTATTAGACTTCATCTATCGCTTACCATCGGACGTGAGGAAAGAGTAACGAGCGGGCTCGTCTGAAATAATAATACAAAAAGTCACACGCAGCGCTTCGCGCTTCGCTCGCTCGCTGAGTCCCTGACTTTGAGGTGGCGGAGTGGTCAGCCAATAAAACTGCACAGAAACCCTGACATACATATTCTTCTTCCATAGATATCTTCTTCTTCATAAAAATCTGTTTTTCATCACCTACACATACACTACCTTCATTACTCTATATTTTTTGTACTTCAAGACAACAGAGATTCATATATGTCACACAAGGCACAAAAAATCCTTACTAATAGGTATATGTGTATTGAGTATGTAGTTTATTACTTATGTATTGTATATAAGTGAATAGTACACCTGGACTACCCGCGTATTTATTTTCTCCTGCTGTGTCAAATCCATCCAAAGGTAAGTAAGTAGGTAAGGTAAGTTCCCCTTTTTAAAGAAATATCGAAAAGGCTCGTTGACGCTTCCCGCGACCCAAGGGCTGGCTATTTCTTTGGTCAACGGCTAAGCATTGCCATACAACGAGGCAATGCCGCCAGTATCTTGGGTACGTTGCCAGCCGACAGCGTTGAGGATCAATTTTTTTATGCTTTATTGTAGTTTGTATTTTAGTACATAATTTTGTATATTTGTTGTAATTAATTGTTTAAATATATCCAAAGGTTGTCTGTAAAAAATCGCTTTTAGCAATAAGACCGCCCATTATAACACCCTTTGTAGTTTTTAAATCCTCATTGAATTCTGTTACGGTGCACAATAAAGAGTATATCTATGTATATATGCGAAAGTAACAGTGTGAAAGCACAATTATCTGCCTACCTGTTATACTTTCACATCAAAATCAGTAAACCAATTTTTCGATAAAAAATAACTTTTGAAGCGAGCGAACCTGCCGAGACCTGGAGAGAAGCCAGTCGTTAATAAACAATAGTCAACAGCGATTGAGTCCACAGTATGAGCTTATTGACTATAGGACAATCAGGTTTGGCTGCTTTACTACGCATAACGCTGTACGTACTACTACGCAATCGACAATAATAATAAATAGTCCATGAATAATACAACTGGCCTAAAATAGCACTAGTAGAGAAAGAGGTCATTGTACGAAATTCTCCGAGCTCCGGGCCCGGACTTCGTCGTCTCCACTTTAGTTTCCACATCCCGATATGTTCACATAACCGGGGTATCATCGACCTCTGTCATACAGATTGTATTTTTCTTATTATTCATAGACTCGCGTTTGATCAGCATCTCACCTGATGTTAAGCCATAATGTGGTCGAAGATGAAGCACGCTTACCTAGAAGTAATCTATTCACTCTGGCAACGAGGCAATGCCGCCAGTATCTTGGGTACGTTGCCAGCCGACAGCGTTGAGGATCAATTTTTTGATGCTTTATTCTAGTTTGTATTTTAAGTATTTTAGTAGATAATTATGTATATTTGCTGAAATAATTGTTATGTGTAAAAAAAATCACAACGCCTAAGTTGAACATCATGTGAGGTAGGTCATTAATGTATACAAGAAAGAGGAAAGGACCTAGAATTCAACCTTGAAGAAGCACCTTTCAGTAGAAATATTTAATATCTGAGCTTTTAAAAGAAACAAGGATAAAAAAATATAATTATTCACTCTTGACTTATGCACTCCTAGGTTATAGCTATCAGGAAACATAGACTCCGGCAGGGAATTCCATTCCTTAGCTGTACGCACAATGAAGGTATTCCCAAAACGTTTTGTGCGTATGGGTGAGATGACCACCATGTGACGAAGGCGCATCGCCGTTCGTTTTGTAGTCCGATGATGGAGTGGGCTTGGCGGAATTAGTTTGTGCCATTCCATCGCACAGTCCCCGAAGTTTAACCGATAGAAAACGATAGGCTTGCAACTCGTCGTCGTCGTCGATTGTCCTAATTCAGAGGTCGAGATTACATTGACGAAGTGTTAGCAATGCAGGCCATTAAATATACATATCCTCAAACATGATCCATTTATCGGAAAGCCGAATTAACCAAAAGGGCTCACAAAATTATTAACACGTTGAACGCTTCAAGAAAAATCGAGCATTTCCATTCAGGCCACGAGTCTCACCGAGCCTTATCGTACTGAACCGTTCGAGCCATGGTGGTCACCCGTGAGCCTATTACAATATCTTAAAAACTAGACGGTAAAAGTCGGTAATTTTAATTTACCATACGAATTACTTCATTTTATGAACTTTTGGATAAAAAAAATCAGTTGGTGAAAATTACCAATTATCTGATTTTGGCTTGACTTGAATGGAAAAGTCAGCTAGGCTCACCGGTGGGCCCACGGAATAGATGAATAAGGTTGGAATGGCAATGTGGGCGTGGCGAGCACGCCACATTTATGATACGACAATCATAGCGCGACCGATTATTCATTCAGCGCGTTTAGTGCGCTTCGGATTACTTCGGAACACAGAGCTCTGCTATAAATTGCCGTGTTGTGGAATTATAACCTGTAAAACAAAAAGTCAGACCGCAAGTATAGAGCGAGGAGGTATATCTTTCCATCAGTAAGTCGAAAATAACATTTAATTACAATTTTATTTGTAAAAAACATTAAAATTCTGAACATTAACAACATTATTGCAACAAGTTACAAAAAGTATACATTGCCCGTTGTGTACTCGCTTAATCAATGCAATGACCAAGTCCGCTTACAATGGTCTGCATGCGTCACACTTCAACCATTGACGTTTTGTCCTTTGCCCTGATTGGCCGTGATGCACGGCGCATGTTTGTCGACAGTGAGTTACAATCAGTAGCAAGCTCTCGATTTAAGTGTGTGTAATTTATTTGTGTGCGTAATTCGCATACGTAACGGGCCTCTTGCTTGTAGTAGAGCTAAAGAGTGGGAGACAAGTGGCGACACGCGTTCTCATACAAATCAGGAACTATTTCCTTTCTAACCTCTTTTATCTGTTCTGTGGGTGGGCCGTATGGCGTTCAACGTGTTATTGGCTGACGTTTTATGAGTGCCCATTTAGGCCTATGTAAGATGGGGTGCTGGACAGAAAACCTCCCCGTGTGCCCGAGAGCTGGAATTCCTTTGCGGACACGTCCGGGAGGAAGACTAGTTTTCCGGGCCGGTGCACCCTGGGATACGGGCAACAACTCCTTCTTAGGAATCATTTACCTAAGGGGTCTTGTTGTACGTATGCTAATATTCTGTCTGGAGGGGCCCAGAGGCGGCCAAAGGAGAAGGTGGATCCCTTCTACGTGTGTCCCTCTGTGCAGCAGAGGGGCTCAGCGTTGGAGGTAGAGCGGGCTCGACGTGCACTAACCCTGCCGCCGGGCAGGCAGAAGCTCTGCTTCTGCCACCGCTAGTCTCGTAGCCCCGTTGATTGTCGCGGTCATGTCTCGTGACTTTTGACGGGAAACGAGGGTCTTGGCTTAATTGCCCGGACCGCGAGGAAGAAAACCTCTATAAAAAATTACCCCAAACCTCCAAGCAGCGGCGCATGGCGAGGGAGGTTGGTAGCTTGGCTCATGGGTAGCTACAGGGGTGGGTTAAGGGGGAGTCATTAGTGCGATCCACTTTTTTCTTGGTTGGTTGGTTGGAACATTTTTATACTCGTGGGAACAATTATGGATGCATTAATTAAAAACAAAAAACTTGACGAAGGGAGGAGAGATGTGGGGTCGGATTCGGACTCCGCATCTGAGGCGCTGAGTGTGGGGAGCCCTGAGGGCTCCGGGCGCGACAGGTTGATGGGTGGTGCGAAGATCAGTAAGTTCTTCCGCAAGCGCCCCCGTAGGGAGGAAGGCCAGGGGTCATCCTCAGGCGAAGACGTTGTCTCGGCTCGAAAGATCCCGACAAGCAAGCGGGGTAAGGGCCGAGACGACAACAGCAGAGGCAGGGGGCTCATCACCCAGAAGGCGGCTGAGCAAGCGGAGAGACTCACCGTGGCGGGGCGGCAACCGGAACTGGTCGTCTCCGGGTCTCCCTCGACCAGCGAGCTGGAAGAGGTCAATCCCGAGGTGGGAGCGCTCGGCAAGCTGGAGGAGGCCGTGACTACAGCACTTAGAAAGGTGGCCCTGAAGAAGCTGAAGTCTTCCAAAAAAAGGGCCATATCAGAAGCCACGGCCTCCGTATTGGCGGTAGCAAAGGCCGCCGGCTTCGCTTCGAGCCCGCTGGCTTCGGACGAAGTAACTAAGTCGCGGGAAGAAGTTGCCCGAATGGCAGGTGCCATGGAGCTTCTCCAACAGGAGAACGAGAAGCTCCGTGCAGACCTGGTGGCACTCCGAGGAGCCCGCCCTGAGGAGGCGCCCGAAAAGGGGCAAGACCAGCTCAAATCGGTGGAGAATCAAGATCTCCACCTGATCCGGAAAGAGCTGGCTGCCTTCCAGTCACGGTTCTCCGTACTGGAAGGCATTGTTCTGCGCCCTCCGTTAGGAGTGAGCAAGCCGGCTCAATCATCAACCCGGAAGGACACATATGCAGCCGCTGCGGCGGCCGCGGTTGGGCCCGCCGGGCTGATGACGACGAATGCGCGTCCGGCAAAGGCGCCTCCGGCAAAGGTGCCTCCGGCAAAGGCGCCTCCGGTGAAGACACCTCCGGCGAAGGAGCCCCCGACGAAGATGCCACAAGCGAAGACGGGCAAGCGCCAATCTGACGGAGCCAAGGCGGGGACACAGGCGGCAAGCCGGCCGCCCACGCCTCACCCTGCAAGTTCTCCTGCAACAAACGCCGAATGGCAGGTGGCTGGGGAGAAAAAGAAGGCGGGCAAGGCAGCTAGGGCGGCAAGGAAACGGCAGCGACGAAAAGAGCGTAATGCCGCGGCCAAGCTTCGCGCCCCAAAAACCGCGGCTGTGGTGATCACAATACAGCCGGACGCGGAGAAGAAGGGGGTGACTTACCGCGACGTCCTCGCCAAGGCGAAGAAGGCGGTGAACCTCGAGGAGCTTGGCGTCTCCGGCGGGCTTCGGGTTAAGGTCACAGCCACAGGGGCCCGGATGCTGGAGATCCCCGGTGCGGCCAGCGGCTCAACCGCTGACGCTCTGGCAGAGAAGCTCAGGGCGTCCCTAAATGCGGAGGAGGTCAGAGTGTCCAGGCCTACCAAGTGTGTTACGATGCGTATTAAGGGCCTGGACGACTCCACTACGGAGGAGGAGGTGGTGGCCGCAGTTATCAGAGCCGGAGGGTGCCCTGCCGAACAAGTCAAGGTAGGCACCATACATCCGGAGACTACAGGGTTGCGAGCCGTTACGGTGAGCTGTCCCGTCTCTGCGGCCAAGAAAATAGAGGGCCAAAGGCTCCTGGTGGGCTGGGTTTCCGCACAGGTGAAAATTTTGGAACCCAGGCCCCTGAGGTGCTTCCGCTGCCTCGTTGGCAACCACGTGGGAGTTCACTGCACCTCGGAGGTGGACCGTAGCGATTTGTGCTTCCGATGTTGTCAGCCCGGTCACAAGGCCGGCTCGTGCAACGCCACACCGCACTGTGTCATATGTGCGGCAGCTGGCAAGCCAGTCGAACACCGGGTTGGGAGCAAGGCCTGTGCTCCCCCAGCCAAGGTCAGGGGCAAAGGTAAGCGCACCGCCACCGCCGTCTCCGCTGCAGCCGCCGCCCCCCATGGCCGCCGCTGCCACCGTTGCTGCCGCCGTCGCAGATAATGCGGCGGGCCCGTCCGAGGGCTCAGGGGAGGGGGCTGTAATGGACTGTCAATAACGGCCCCATTACGCCTCCTCCAAGCGAACATCAACCACTGCGCCGCTGCTCAAGATCTTTTGCCCCAGAGCGTGGCGCAGTGGTCGATCAATATCGCCGTGGTCGCCGAGCCGTACTTTGTCCCGCCCAGGGATGACTGGGTGGAGGACCTGAGCGGCTCGGTGGTCGTAATTTCGTCGGCCGCCGCTGGTACCCCGACTCTTGAGGATGTCAGGAGAGGCCGAGGTTGCGTGGCAGCCCGGTTCGGAGAGATTGCCGTAGCGGGCGTGTACTTCTCTCCGAACCGAACTCTCGCCGAATTTCACAACTCCCTCATGGAGTTGAGTGTCGTCGTTGCTGGGTTCCGTTCGCTTCCTGTGATTGTCCTCGGGGACTTCAATGCCAAGAATTTGGTTTGGGGTTCCCGGTATACGGACACACGGGGTAGGATGGTGGAGGACTGGGCTCTGGAGACAGGCCTAGTTGTCCTGAACCGGGGCTCTGTCCCCACGTGCGTGCGGATGCAGGGTGAGTCCGTGGTGGATATTACGTTCGCCAGCTCTGCTCTGTCACCACGTGTCGTCGACTGGCACGTCTTGGAGGGGGTGGAGACGTACTCTGATCACCGATATATCCGGTTTGACGTCTCCGCCCAGACCCCGGATGCGCCGGTCAAACAGGCCCCGAGTAGCCCGCGCTGGGCGCTGAGGCAGCTGGACCGGGAGCTTCTCCTGGAAGCTTCGATCGTGCAGGCCTGGGTGGCATCACCGGACAGGCCTGCCGACATCAACAATGAGGCGGAATGGTTCCAGGAGGCCATGTCCGAAATATGTGACGTGGCAATGCCTCGGGTCCGGCCAGTACGTGCCCGGCGCCAAGTGTACTGGTGGTCGCAGGAGCTATCCGCACTTCGCAAAGCCTGCGTTGTGGCACGACGCCAGTACGCTAGACACCGCAGGCTACGCATTCGCCCTATAAATGCGGAGGCCAGAGAGGCGGAGCTATACGAGGAGTACAGAGCAGCGAAGACCGTCCTCAAAGTGGAAATCCGGCGGGCTAAAGATCTGGCCCGCAAGGAGATGCTGGAGACTCTCAATCGGGATCCGTGGGGACGCCCATACAAAATGGTGCGAGACAAACTTCGCCCCTGGGCTCCCCCGCTGACACAGAGTCTCCGGCCCCAGCTAGTTGAGGACGTGGTGAGCGCTCTGTTCCCCTCGCGAGGGGAGCATACTCCCCCGCCCATGGCTCCGCCACCTGCGGTGCCCGACGCGGGCCACAGCGACGACGACGACAATATTCCAGAGGTGACCGAGGTAGAACTGAGAGTGGCGGTACTCAGGCTGAATGCCAGAAATACCGCCCCGGGACCCGACGGCTTACCTGGCAAAGCCTGGGTCCTGGCCTCGGAGGCTCTCGGGCCTCGACTTATAGGGCTCTTTAACGCATGTTTGGAGAGGGGCCAGTTTCCGCTTCGCTGGAAGACAGGAAAACTGGTCCTTATCAAGAAACCGGGGCGCCCTGCGGACACTCCGTCCGCATACCGGCCTATTGTGCTGCTCGACGAGGTGGGCAAAATCTTTGAAAGACTTATTGCAAACCGCCTCGTCGGGCACCTGGAGAGGGTAGGGCCGGATCTTGCGGATAGCCAATTTGGTTTCCGCAAGGGGCGCTCGACGGTGGATGCCATCATGCGTGTAAGAAAGAGCTCTCTCGACAGAGGCTGCGTTGTCCCGGGGTGGGGTCGTCTTGGCGGTGTCTCTCGACATCGCTAATGCCTTTAATACCCTGCCCTGGAGTTGCATAAGGGAAGCACTCCGGTATCACCGGATGCCGACCTACCTCTGTCGCGTGGTTGAGGCCTACCTGACGGACAGAGCCGTCATTTACCCTGGTCACCAGGGAGAGTGGAATCGGCGAGAGATGTCGTGCGGTGTCCCACAGGGATCAGTTCTGGGACCACCCCTGTGGAACATCGGTTACGACTGGGTGTTGCGCGCCGACCTCCCTACAGGCGTCAGCGTAGTCTGCTACGCTGACGACACGCTGGTCTTGGCGCATGGGAGGTCGCACCAGGCGGCGGCCGAACTGGCGATGCGAGGGGTTGCGACAGTCGTAGAAAGGATCCGGCAACTGGGACTCGAGGTGGCTTTGCACAAGTCTGAGGCCATGTGTTTTCATGGCCGTCGGAACACGCCACCTTCGGGTTCCCAAGTAACGGTGGGAGGGGTTCACATCGGCGTCGAGACGACGATGAAGTACCTGGGACTTGTCCTCGACAGCCGGTGGAACTTCGTCGAACATTTCCGACGTTTGGCTCCAAGACTGGACCGGGCGGGGGCTGCACTCAAGCGGCTCCTACCAAATCTAGGGGGGCCAAACGCCTCCTGCCGGAGGCTATACGCGGAGATTGTGCGGTCCATGGCCCTCTATGGGGCCCCTGTGTGGGCGCTGAATCTACAGCGGCGACCAGCTCGCCAGCTGGTCGCGTCTCAGAGGGTCATGGCTATCCGGATGATCCGGGGATACCGCACGATCTCTGGGGAGGCGGCGAACCTCCTTGCCGGCTTGCTGCCGTGGGATCTGGAGGCGGTAGTCCTCGCGCGCGTGCACAATTGGCGCACGGAGGTGCTAAGCCGGGGTGAAACTCCGCTACCGCGGCAAGTCGCGGCTCAGCGGATAGAACTCCGGCGCGATCTCACGGCAGTATGGAAAGAGCGGCTGTCGCAACCGAAGGCTGGGCACGCCGCAATCGCGGCGATAAGTCCCCTCTTTGAGGAGTGGCTGGAGAGAGGCCACGGCAACCTCACCTTCCGCCTGACGCAGGTGCTGACCGGACATGGTTGTTTTGGTAGGTACCTGTTTCGGATTCAGCGGGAGGACACGCCCGGGTGTCGTCATTGTGAGGACCACCTGGAGGACACGGTGGAGCATACGGTCGAGGTATGCCCTGCTTGGGCGGAGCACCGCCGTGTCCTCGTAGAGGCGGTCGGCGGCGGCGACCTCTCGCGCCCTGCTCTGGTTCAGACCATGGTGCGGAGCGAGAGGGAATGGGATGCGGTCGCCTCCTTCTGCGAAGCAGTCATGCTAGCGAAGGAGGAGGCCGAACGCGCGAGGGAGAGGCAACTCTCTTCCTCGCGCCCCAGCCGTCGTGGTAGACGCCCCGGGCGTCGGGGATCGCGAGCCGATTTCCGGCCACCGTAGGCGCGGGCCTGCGGACGGCGAGCAGGGGTAGCTCACCGTCCGGCAAAGACCAGGCCCGGGTCGGCGGCACGTCGTGTTCCACGTGCGCCTCAAGGAGCCGTCAGCATTGGTGACGGGGCTTCATAAAGCCATAGCCTGCCGGGGTCGCGGAAATATAGTAAAAAGATACCGCGGCTCCGGAACTTACGGGCAGCTGAAGGGACAGGGTGGGTTTTTAGTCAGTAGAAGTCTGACACTCCCTCCCGCTTAACCCAGAGCGGGAGAAGTTATTCGATGATTTTCCCACCCAGAAAAAAAAAAAAAAAAAAGGCCTATGTAAGATAAAAACAATTTTGATTTGATTTTGATTGATTTGAATGACACTAAGATACTTCCCACCGTTCATCATCTGCCTTTTTCTAACTATGTTGGGATTTTCTTCCAGTCTTACCGGATACAGCTGTCTATCTGACCTCCACTATCCAGCAGCTGGTTAAAACGATAAGCCTTGGCTAGACTAGGATCAGATTTACTGGCTTCTAACTACCCGTAAATACTGTCAAAGATGTCCAAGTAACAGCCAGCATCAACGACTTCACCAGCTTTCAAAGACACGGGGGTATCATACCAATATGTAACCATAAGGTTAGATCAAATGAATCTACAGGCTTTGTTTAACTTTCAACTCACCCTCTCACACACATACACTCACCCTTTCACTTCACTCACCCAGAGGACTGTAGACTTCTAATATACAACGTGTAATTTAAAGGGTATATACATACCAAGTGCACGGCTTCTTTGGATGATAACAAACGATATGGCAAGGGTTTTCTAATCCTATGTCTACATGTGTGGAACTTATTAGAAATTTTAATACATTGATACAAGAGCCCGAATTTTTCAAATTAAGAAGAACGAAGATAATTATCGTTTTATTGGCAAGTGACGTGGAAAGTGATGACCACTCATAGTGATGTGACACGTTTGTTATTACTGATATTCAAGAAACATATGAAACCAATAATTTGGGGTCACTTCTGTGAGTCACTTATTTTGAGCTGAAACTTTACATAGAGACTCCATACCAGATGTTGTCTTCAGTCCTTTTGGATAGATATGGGGTTTCCGTTACACGTTGTATATTATATATATTCTACTACTGTTTTACTGCAGAAATATTGTACATTGCTAAATAAAACTTTTATAATTTGTATGTAAGATCATATAGGGTAGGGCGTAATGCGCTGCATGCTGAGACACAGGCTATAAGCCTAGTTTGGCAGCAGATGCTATTAAATAGGCACAATTGTTTTTGTTATTAAGCTTACCTTCTGTTATTAGAAAATTGTGTTAACATATATAATTATTTTTGGTCTTAATAAATATTACTATTACTATACCGCCAACTTCTAAACTCCTGGACACTACAGAGAAATTCCTTACTGAAAAACACAATAGCACTTTATACCTAAGTTTTTACCCAAGTGAGCTATACGTCATTTGACAAATGCTTCCACTGTATGGACAGGCTCACTCAAACCTGTGAGCATCTTTCTTCAAAAGATCGCCTCAGACTGAAACCTACAGGGTTCCCATAATTAAACCAGTATAGATTGTATGGGCTTTAAAAGAGACGGACCCCTGAGTTTGTTTCGGTGTTTCTTCTCAGGGTAGTCAGTTAGGAAACAACAAGTTCAAGGAAACAATAAGTTTTGTACCGGCTGTCAGTTTGGTTGGACTCGGACTGGAAATCACCAAACCCGGGGAGTATACTTTTTCATAATTTTACCTATATTTATTACTTTTACACACTTCTCAACACCTGCAAATACTGCTCAGATCTTTGAGCAACGTCCAGTAAACATTGGCACCGTTTATGTCTCCTTTTGCTTGACAAACTGTGGAAGCAAAATCGATGACGAAAACATTCGCCCCAGACAAAACTCATACTGCATATTTACTACACATATACTTACATAATTATATTCAATTCTTATTAATCAACTATTAGCTTTGTTTAAACCAGTAACTTTTATTAAATAAGCAAGAAATCCATAGTGTTAACTATTATACATGCTTGGTGAATAACTTTTTTCTTGTAATCTGAGCAAATGACTTTCTGTTAATATAAAGACAAGTAGTAATGTGTTAGATATTAAACATAAAATTTGAAGTTAATAGTGCTATCATTCTCTATTTTTCTGCTACCTACATTCTTATTTATTATCCTTTCAACAATTTAATTTCATTTCTCTCTTGTAATTTCTTTTAATTCTAATAGTTATTTTCTTACTACTTTCTCAGGTTCTAAACTTCCCTAGTATATCCCCCAAATACTCAGTTGATTTCTGTCACATTCCAGGAGCGGTTCAGTCAACTTTTTGAATATGATGACCCGCGGAGCTACTGTTCGTGACATGAATGTGAAACTGAATGCCGCACTGAAGGAGCTCGAGGTCTCAAAGAAGACCTGCAATGACCTGCTGCGAGAAAGAGAGGAAAGCGAGGTGGAAGTAACGATGTTAGTGGACAAAAACACTGAGCTCAAGAAACAGTTCGTGGAACTGCACACCCAGCACATGGACATATTGGACCAGCATCACCACCTCCGCAATCTAGTGTCTGAGTTTCAAGAATGCAGCGACACACACGATCAGGCACTGAAACGGATATCAGGACTTGAAGCAGAATTATACAAGGCTCAGAATACAATTTCTACAATTGAATCCTTGAGATCCAGTGAACAAGTTGCCAACACAAACAGTCTATTCGACGAGCTGGTGGGTAGTGGATCTGGACTGGAGTGTAAGAAGCCCACCTATACCATAGACTTGACTGGGGACGATACGTTAACTAAATGTCCTATTTTAAGTAGCCACAATAAAATAAAGAAATATATCAAAAATAATAGAAACATTCAAAAGTACAAGAAACTTTTAAAATCAAAAAGTGTTTATAAATATAATATAGAACTTAGAAAGCAGCGTGTTATCCTAAATAGCCAATTAAGAGAATGTAATTGAAAGTTAGATAGTCAGAAAAAGATGTATGATGTTGATATACAAAATCTAGAGCAGGAATTACTGAGTAGGGAAAATACACTTAGGGATATTTTTTATAAGTATGAGTCGAGCCAGAAAATGTTAAGTGAGCGCATACAGGAGGCCTGTGACTTGGTGGACTTGATAAAGTTTAATGCGGAGAGGTATGAGTCATTGACAAATGACCTCCCCTGCAGTTGTGTTCCAAATCCCTCGGCCATCATTTCATTGAATATTACTCCCGCATCCTCACTCAGTGTGCCACATACCTTGGAAACCATAAGTCCAGCCCAAAGTAACATTTTAGTGTTTTCAGATAGTTTAGGGACAGGTTTTGGTTCACTATTAAATACTCATTGTAATCATGCTATACTAAGTCATTGTTACCATAACCTGCATTTCACTGAGCTTGTTCAAAAAATTAAACAATCAAAATTGAATGAGCACACCACAGTCATTGTTTTATTTGGCAATAGTCTTAATCTAACTAAAAAAGACTTAGTTAATGGTATTGACACCCTCCTTAAATTAAAATTAGGCAAATTAATTTTATGTGCTTTACCATATTCTAATAATTTGACATTTTATCAAAATCAATATATTTTTAGCCTCAATAACTTAATGCATATGTTAGTATGCCGTCATAGTGACCGTTTATTGTATTTTGATACTAACAATTTTGTTAGATATTTTGTTTTAACTCGGGAACATATTTATCTTCCCAAAAAAAGTCGACATCTATTGGCTACTTTGTTAGCTTTCAATATACACTCAGTTATTGGTAATTTGACTGATCCTAGGTTAAGTGACTATTCAGTTTTATCTAGGGTGTCTAATAATACTGAAATTGATTCTTTAAACTCTTAGATGTGACAAAAGAGAGGCATAATAATACCATTTTACTTTATCATCAAAATATAAATCGCTTCTCTGGCAAAATACCTGATGTGGAACTGTTAATAGATAAATATCATATGGATATCTTATGTTTTTGTGAAACCTGGTTAAAATCAGATAGAATGCTATTTAATATTAATAATTTTTCGGTTGCCAGTGCATATAACAGGTCCTCAGTAGGGGGTGGTACTTTGATATTATGTAGGAATTACCTTAGATATAAGGAACGTAAAGATATCACCGCTTTCTCTATTGATCGCTTGTGTGAGGTAGCATGTGCAGAGGTTGAGGGCCAAATTTTCTTGTGTGTTTATAGACCACCAGCATCAAACTTTTCATCATTCTTAATAATAATGGAAGAAATACTAACTAACCTTCTAAGAGATAATAAATTAGTTTTCGTTTGTGGTGACTTTAATATTGATTTGTTAGTTAATTCGCCTGAAAAATGCAAGCTTATTTCATTGTTTAGTTCTTTCAATTTAAAATGTATATTCAATGAAGCAACGAGAATAACAGCAACATCTGCTTCATGCATTGATAATATTTTTACCAATTGTACTACTTTCGAAGAATCTTCCCTGGTTTGTGGCGTTAGGTCTGACCATACAGGTCAACTTGTATCTTTTGAGTTGATTAAAAAGTTACTTTTAAATAAAACTATTGATTTTAGGCCTCTTACTAAAACAAATTAAAAGCTTTTAATGATAACATTCTCAGTAATCTTTCAACAGCCAATTTTGACTCCCAAAACCCCAACGTAAATTATAGTACATTATTTTCTACACTTTGCCTTGAATTTAACAAGGCTTGTCCAGTTAAGGGAGTTCAAATTAATAATAAATCTAAATTTAATTAATGGGCCACTGCTGGAATTAGAATAAGCAGAGATAACTTATACAAATTATATCATGAAAAATCGTTGACTTCTAATGAATCCTTCCATAATTATGTAAGAAATTATTCAAAAGTATTTAAAAGAGTCTGCGCCCATGCTAAATCAAAATCTATTAGTAATAAAATTTGCACTTCTGCTAACAAAATAAAAACTGTGTGGAAGGTGATAAACAAAGAAACTGGAAACACAAATCAACAAGATCGGAATGAATTGATTTTGAAAATTGATAATAATATCATCACAGATAAGTCAAAAGTGGCTGAGACGCTGGAAAATTACTTCACCAACATTCCAATAGAGGTTACAAAATCGTTGCAATCTTCTCCAATATTAGCAGAATCTTTTCTGAAAGAAAACTTTATGAAGGATATACCAACATTTGCATTTAAGCGTATTTCTATTGATGTAATTAAAAAAACATTCGCAAGTCTTAACATTAAAAATACTGAAGACTTATGGGGTATATCTGTTAGGGTTCTTAGAGATATCATTGACTCAATTGCTCCCGTCCTAACAGGCATTTTTAACCAATGTATAGACAACGGTACTTTCCCAGACTTAATGAAACATAGTAAAGTAGTACCAATTTTCAAGTCAGGTTGTAAGAGTGATCCCTCTAATTATAGACCGATATCTGTGCTTCCAGCATTGAGTAAAATCTACGAAAAAATCATGCTGGACCAGATGCTGTCACATTTTAATTCAAATGGGATTCTACATGGTCAGCAGTTTGGTTTCACGAAAGGTAGGTCAACAACTGATGCAGGAGTAGCACTCATCCGTCACATTTTGGAATCTTGGGAGAAATCCCATGATGCAATTGGCATATTCTGTGACCTCTCCAAAGCTTTTGACTGCGTTGACCACGAAACACTGATAATATGTAAATTACACCATTACGGAATTCGTGGACTAGCTGCTGATCTGGTTTTTTCCTATTTATCTGACAGGCAACAAAAAGTTAATGTAAACGGAGCGATATCTTCAGGATCTTTAGTGAAGATGGGCGTGCCACAAGGTTCGATTCTAGGTCCTTTCCTTTTCCTTGTATACATTAATGACCTACCTCTCATGATGTCTAACTTATGTAATATAATTCTTTTCGCCGATGAGATTTCACTCATTTTTAAAATAGCTAGAAGAGATACAGATGTTTTACAAATCAATGAAAGTCTGGCTGTTCTCTCGAAATGGTTCTCAGCTAATAATCTCGCACTTAATGCGAATAAGACAAAATGTCTCAAGTTTTCACTACCTAATGTCCCACAAGCTGGACTCAATTTGATACTTGACGGCAAACAAATTGATCTTATTACTGAAACTGTATTTTTGGGTGTAACTGTTGACTCAAAGTTGCAATGGGGCCCTCACATTAGGACTCTTTCAGGTAAATTAAGCTCAGCTGCATATGCAGTAAGAAAAATTAGGCACTTGACTGATATAGCGACAGCTCGGTTAGTTTATTTTGCTTATTTCCACAGTATTATGTCTTATTGTATACTACTGTGGGGATCCGCAGCTGACGTAGATTCAATCTTCATACTACAAAAGAGGGCAATCCGGGCAATTTATAAAATGGGTCCCCGCGAATCCCTTACAAATGTATTTAAAGAAGTAAATATACTGACTCTGCCTTCTCTTTATATATTAGAAAGCATATTGTATGTACGCAAAAATATAGGACTTTTTAAGATTAGAAGCGATTTCCATACTATAAACACGCGCAACAAACATGAAATTGTTATACCCAAATGGAGATTAGCCAAGACAAACAAGTCATTCCTTGTAAACAGCATACGCTTTTATAACAAGTTGCCAAAGTATGTGACAGATCTTAGCGAGGGAAAATTTAAAACCCATATTAAACGTGTCCTTTTGAAAAAAGCATATTATAAGATTAAGGACTACGTTGAAGATAAGACTGCTTGGCAATGATTCCTTCTGCACATGTGGCTTCCCTGGCTTATTGTGACTGCGTTATTGTATAAAGGTCTATTAACAACCCCACTTTTTTTTGTGTTGTTGTTTTTTTTTTGTTGTTATTTTTATTTTATTTTACTTGTATATAATTTTTATTTTTATGTCATTTGCTTAATTCATTTGCAGTTCTGTAAAGTTAATTTTTAATGTAAATGTGTGAACACTATAGACTCTGAGATTCATTTCTGATTAGTTATATTACATTTTATTATGTCAATTAGTCTATACTGTCCTCTCATACCAAAAATAAATAAAAAATTGTATCTATTATGCAAAGATTGTGAAAATCAAGATATTTTTAAAAGAGTAACCGTGGAGTTTCTTGCCGGTTCTTCTCCATAGGAAACGACCAATTTCGAACCGTGCTAACTTCTGACGTTTTATGAGTGCCCATTTAGGCCTATGTAAAATAAAACAATTTTCATTTTGATTTTGATTTTGATTTTTGAAACACCGGCCTCATCTAGTTAATATTTACGAAAACAAATGACGTGTTATTTAATAACCAATTTGCAAAATAAAAATCATTTAACATTTACCCGACCCGGGAATTGATCCCGAGATCTTGTGCTCAGCAGTCACGCTTCCGACCGCTCGGCCAACGAGGCAGTTCCATTACAACGTGGTAAAATACATTGATGAAGTGATAGCAATAAAAGTAATACATTTAATATCCGCAAATTCCTTCCTTCCTTCCTTTCACAGGAAAGCCGAACTACCTTTAAAAGAGACGTTGACCTCTGAGTTTGTTTCAGTATTTCTTCTCAGAGTAGTCAGTTAAGAAACACTGGCCTCATCTAGTTTACATTTACGAAAAAAAAAGATGTGTGAAAGTGTTATTTATAACCTATTTGCAAAATAAACATCATTATTTCACTAGCCAAAAGGGTTTGTATAATGATTAGGGACAGTAATATACTTCCCACCGTTGATATGAAGAAATATAGGTATATACATTGGAAGCTTTTCTTGACGTTGGTTTTCAGCTTTTCTCACCTCCATTTTGATCTACACATACCAACCTATCCTGTATTCTAAGCAATCTATACGTCATACCGATGTATGTCATAGTCATGCTGTTGACTTGGCCATTCTATGATATGACCAATCAAACGTCAATAGTCTAAAAGTTAAAGTGTTAAACTTGTAACCTAGAGGTCGCGGGTTCAAACCCCACCCGTTACACTATTGCCGTGAACGTATACGTGAAGCATATTTAGGAGGAGGAGGAGAGGAGAGGAGGAGGAGAGAGAGGAGAGGAGGAGGAGAAGAGGAGAGGAGAGGAGAGGAGGAGGAGGAGCTAACAAGATTGGTAGTAATGTGAATTTAAAAAAAAATACAATAATGCAACAGAATGTTCAATATTTAATTATTTATTTAACGACAAGGATGTAAAACTTCCAATTAAAGTGATGGGACCTACAAAAATTGTCATTGTTTAGGTAAAGCTCGCCTACTAAGAAATTGTTGTGTTGCCATGACGCTTCGCTTTTTTGTCACGTAGAACTATGAATAATATTTTAGCATATTTTAAAGTATGTTTTAATGTGATATTTATTTTATTAATTATATGGATTATAAATGAGACGGTGGATGATAAAACTCACCACACAAGGTATCCTAGTGTAAAGTGCAAAATGAAGATATGTTATCCTTTTTAACCGATTTCAAAAAAGCAGGTTCTGTATTCAATCAGTATGTATGTATGTATGTATATAATAATAATAAATAAATAATCTTTATTACTCAAAAAAGGTTACAAAGCAACACATGGTTAAATAAAATGTAAGTATAAAATGAACAATAAAAAAAAGAAACATGTGTCAGTAGAGACCCTGACTTCAAACATAAAGCAAGCAAGATTGATCGAAAAAAAAAATTACAAAAATATTAAAGGTTAAGCTATATGTATAAAACAAAAAAAAAACTATATTTAAAGATAACAAACAAATTAGAATGAGTGCGTGTGTGAGTATGTGACGGGGAGGGGAGTGAGAGTATGCGAGTGAATGTGTGTGTGTGTAGAGACTGTGTGTGCTAGGGAATATGTGCTTTTATAAGGGGTTTGCGATAGTGTATAATTATGTAAGATTGATTCTGTGTTGTTTGTGCATGGAGTATATGTGCAGAAACTATAAAGTTCCTGCCAGAAGATCCTCGGTATTACGGTATGATAATGATGCCAAGTAATCTGTAAGACTATTTTTTCATTCCATTTTGCTTTTTGTGAAGAGGTTGATTTTTTTTGTAAAAATAGTTATACACCATAGTGCTTGTTACATAGTACTGGCGTTTCGCAAACGCGGTCCTGTACAATTCCTGGGAAAAGATCCTATGCTTCACTCTACCGCTTGGGGGATATGTGGGTCGAGAAGCATGCCTTCGAAGAACCAACAGAAGCACATAGAGCTGCCTAACCGTTAAAACTTTACAGTCTGAATACAGACGTATGGTGGGATACTGGCGTGGAAGGGAAAGCATTACCTTCAAGACAGCTCTCTGTGCTCTCTCGAGTCTAATGAAAGCATTTTCTGTGGCTCCTCCCCAGATTGGTAAACAGCAGGTTAGCACAGACTGGCACAAGGCCAGGTAAACCAGTTTGAGCGTAGATTTGTCAGCCGATTTGCGAAGTTTCTTAAAAACGTAAATCAACTTACGCACTCGAGCCGATACTACCTCAATCTGCTTATGCCAATTTAAGTGCTGGTCAATATGTATGCCAAGGTACCGGACGTGAGAGGATTTGGTCAAGGAAAGACAGTTACATAGCAGTTTAGAATTGCATGTATGTACTACAAGGGACAGGGAGTCTGGTGGGCACTGATTGGACCTGATGCTAAAAGGTAAGTATAAGGTTTTACTTAAATTAAGCGTGAGGAGATTATTTCCCAGCCAGTGCATAACGCATGTCAACGCAGACTCTGCGTTTCGATGAGTCTGTGGCCAGTCTGCACCGTCGATTATAAGGGCTGTATTGTCAGCGTATGTGAAAATTCTACAGTTGCCGAGAGACAGACTGCATAACTCAATGATATAGATAAGAAAAAGAGTGGGCCCAAAGATACTACCTTGCGGTACACCGTACTCTATAGGAAGTTCCTCACTCTTCTCCCCATCTATAGTTACAGTTTGTGTACGGCCACTTACATAGTCTGCGAATATCGCCAAAACTTTACCCCTTATTCCGATTGACTCCATTTTTTCCAGTAAGGCTGATACACAAACATACATACATACATAGTTAGGCTGGGGCAGAGACGGTGTCTCTGCCCCAGCCTAACTATGTATGTATGTATGTTTGTATATCTGCGATTTTCTCAGAAACTACTGATTCGATTTCGATCGCGTCTTCGTTGTTTGAGAGCATATTTTACAAGGAAGGTTTTAGTATATAACACATCAGGTTCTGATGAAGACCTTCGGAGATAATTGATGGAACTCTTAAATTTAACAGCAAATCTCCCGCGATTGCTGTCATCGTATATCTATGTATTGTTTAGCACAATTAGCCTATTAAAGCTAAGGCACAGACCTTCTGAATTACGTCTGAAATATGGTTTAAGTGAGTAAAAAAGACGTATACAGCAAACTCTCTTTTTAAAAAGTAAGTGCGAATGGTATACTCCGTCGGTGCCAAGATAAATGAACAGGTTTCATCACCTTGGTTGTGCCCGAGAATGCGGCGTTCTTTGCCTTTCAAAACTATACATTGGCTTGGCACCGACTTCAGCCATGTGAGAAGATACCTAGCCCTTATTTTTAACGGAATTAGACATCCAATAAAACAATATTTAAGGTTACTTCTCTCTTTATAGTGCAAGCATTTTTTGTAAGTTTTGAAGTTGGTTCAATTTTTTGTATAAAAAGATTTTAAAGTACATAAACCAAATAAAGATTAACGTATAAGTAATCAATTATTTAGCTATCCACTTTTTTTCTGACTCTGTTTAGTATGTATAGAAGGTATGCTGGAAAATATGTTTATATATTTAAGATCAAATCAAACTAAAAATATTTATTTGTTAGAATATGGTTACTACAGTAGGTGTTGTAATATTAGTTTCAGTATATTCTGCCATATTATGTTATACAGACGCCAGCACATGAAGCTACGCGAAACTGTCAAAATTTCTCAATCAACCTTGAACTTAATTTCTTTAACGATAAAGTTGAAAATCTATTAAAGAAATTTGACAGATTGTTGTAGCTTGATGTGCTGGCGTCTGTACTTACAAAGACTTTTATAAAAAAAAAAACTTACTACCGATTTATCCTCTTAAACTATTTTATTTACCACTATATCTTTCCTTTCTTCTTATCTTTATGATATTTGTATGCTCATTATTGAAAAATAAATAACTGCCATCGACACAGCAAACTGTTTTTCACGTGCTCTTGCAATGTTTCACATCCAAAGCCAGTCACTTCATAAAAGGTCAAATTCAACAAGCTACCTACGACATATACATAGCTATATCTATAACCATGCTACATAGAAGCAAAGTTACCGAATCGTACCTCTACCCGATCCGAATAGATTGAACTGGAAAATATCGAATGCAAATATACTCCGGTGTTCTTCGTAAATAGGAATGGATGTGGTATTGCCGGCTTGGACGTATGACATTATCTTGGGATTTCAGCTTTGTGAGAGAAGTTCTCGGCACCTCTTTTCTATATAACATTGTATTTTCTTTTTAATTGTTAAGTCCATAATTTTGTTTTACTGTTATGATGTACGATAAAGAATATATCTATCTATATATGTACTAGACTAGGTATACATAATATCTATATTATACAATTGAAGTATCTTTGTATGATTTTTAATTACACTACATTTTTTCTTCGTATAAGGTCTACGATGGAACGAGCGAGCCCAAAAGATGCCTATTCACTCTTGCTTTAAAGGCTGACAGGTCATACGAGGTAGGGAAGACAGAAGTCGGCAGAGAGTGCCACACCTTGGCTGTGCACACAATAAATGTAGAGCAGAAGCGCTTATAGCACAGATTACTGTTATAGTTATTAGTTACTTCGTAACTTCTAGTATGACAAGACTGTTTATTAACAGTGTGGATCGCCTGGTAAAAAGGAGATGGACGTCCTGCGCACACTCTCCGACATACGACTTAGAACATATTAAAACACAAAACTTTTTCAATGTTTTTCTGTTTGTCAGAGCTTAACAAGCAACCATCTTGTAATGCTGGCGTGTAATAGTTTAGTATTATTTGGAAAAGTAATTAAAAAAATCTAAAAACCCGACTGCTCTACTGAAATGCAAGAAACAAGCACATTTTTATTTTAAAAAGTGACAAGCCGGGACCCAACTGAACTATTTTTAATGGGATGGGTCCGCCTGCTTGTCACTTTTTAAAATAAAAATGTGCTTGTTTGTTGCATTTCAGTAAAGCAGTCGAGTTTTTTAGATTTTTTAAATAACTTTTCTTTTCAACTTTTTAGTTAAAATATTAATTAACATTTTTATAGTTTTCCCGATCGTGTCACAATGGCACCCCACCGGATTCAGAAAGTGAAACGGCTAAGTCCATATTTTTAAACTTTCTCTTTGTATTCCACTAATGATAAACATGATTTACCGTTTTGAAATCCTTGTGTTAAGTCCTTTAATTTGATACCCATATTGCAGTATTCGAGAAATAATTTCGTTTTCATTATATATAATGGCCTCGCATAACCGCCATGTTTGATTTTTTCAAATGTCACCTATTTAAGATCACTTGAGCTACTAAGACGAATCTAACGATACCTCAATTATGTGAATCCGTTCAGCGGTTCTGGAGTTATGAGGTAATAAAGAATATTACAAACATACACACATACATACAAGATACGCGCGAAAAACATAACCCTTCCTTTGCAGTCGGGTTAAAAAAAAAAACACGTAAAGAAAATATTGTTGGTCGAATTCGTCTGATTATTGATGGAATGTTCTAACGTGATACCGCGGCCTCGGATTGGTTTTTGGTGAGTAGAAGTCTGGACCACCCACCCACTCTACCCCAAGTGGGAGTAGTAATTCAATTAATTTCCCCCGAAAAAAACCAGCCAGACTTGAAAGAGATTGTATAGATGTCAGATAAATATCTAAGTATCCATTTATCATTACTATACTATACAAAATTACAAACAAAAGAAACAATTTTAATATTCAATTTTAGATACAAATATTTTATTTTAATCGCAAAGACACAGCGCCTACGTCAATGTTATTTTCCTCCACACTCGTTAATTATTCCACAAACTATACAAACACACAAAACATAATACATTGTATGAATAACTTATTAATTGTTTTCATTTTTGCTACATGTAGATAGGTATATTCTATTTTCAATCTACTTTAATATATGTTTAAATTAAAACTTTCTATTATCTTTATAATGCAAATGTTTATTACTATATTTAATTAAATTTCGTACTGTATTTAATCTCCTAAGTCCTTTTGCTAGCAACACAGGTGTTTCTGCCTTTCTGGCACTGAAGAGAAGAACACAGAAACGCTTGTTTTAATTGAGCTTATCTTATCTTAATTCATCAAAGCCCTAATGTTTGTCACTTCCAGTGACCGTAAGGATGGCTATTATTACTTTAGCCAAAGGCTAAGCAGGCCAGCATTGTCATGGCAACGTGTCAATGCTGGCAGTGTCTTAGGTATATTTCCAGCCAAACAATTAACATTAAAAAATTGACAATACATACTTGAAATTAGTTCACTCTCTTCGTGCAACGTGTAATCTACAGCAGAGAGTGATTGTACGCAAATTTAATTCAGCATTCCCGCGAGCGTGGCCTGCGTGCCGTTGGCGCTCCCCCGTACTCGCCGCACAAGAGACGTGCCTCTCTTGCGCATCGTAGTCTAGTGCTGTGGCCACACTATCGCGATAACGCGAAGATTAGCGTTGTCGCGACACGTCTGGCCAAAGAATTCGTCTTCGCGAATACGCAAAGCGCGTTACGCGGTTGGCTACACTTCGGCCGCTTCCATGTTTCCCGTGAAATTAATTATCGCGACGTTCTAGATTATCGCGACGTAGTAAAGATTTTTTTTTGATGTGGCCAAGAACTTTGTCATGGATCGAACACGATTTTTTATCGTGACAACGCGAACACGAATCTTCGCCTTCAAGTCTGGCCATAGCATCATAGATCGAACACGAATTTTTATCGTGACAACGCGAACACGAATCTTCGCCTTCAAGTCTGGCCGTAGCATTAGGTATCGTCCGGGCACGCCGCAATTGCGGTGGTAAGACCCCTCTTTGAGGAGTGGCTAGATCGGCGTCACGGCGTCCTGACCTACCGCATGACGCAGGTCCTCACCGGACACGGAATCTTCGGGAGGTACCTGTGTCTGATGGGAAAGGAGGAAACGTCTGGGTGTCACCACTGCGAGGGTCGCCCTGAGGACACCGTAGAGCACACGGTGCAAGACTGCCCCGCCTGGGCAGAGCACCGACGTGTCCTCACGGCGGCGATAGGCGGAGACCTCTCGCGCCCGGCATTGGTCGAGGCCATGCTGCGGGGCGAGAGGGAGTGGGAAGCGGTCGCCTCCTTCTGCGAAGCAGTCATGCTTCCGAAGGAGGAGGCGGGCCGCGAGAGGGAGAGGATGGCGTCCTCCCTCCAGCCCAGCCGCAGTGGTAGACCACGGCGTCGGACGTCGGCCGACGATCTCCGGCCACCGTAGGCGCGGGCATGCGGACAGCGAGTAAAGGGCAACTCGCTGTCCGACCATGGACCATGCCCGGGTCGACGGCGCGTCGTGTTCCACGCGCGCCTCAAAGAGCGTCAGCAACATGACGAGGCCCCCTCTGCAGAGGGCCGAAGCCTGCCGGGGTCGTGGGACTCATCCCGTTACCGTGGCCCCGGTATGTAAAGGGTTATTGAAGGAACACCGTGGATTTTAGTCAGTAAAAGTCTGACAGTCCCTCCCACCCTGCCCGGAGTGGGAGGACTTATTTGATAATTTTACCACGTTAAAAAAAAAAAAAAAAAAAAAAAAAAAAAAAAAAAAAGCATTAGGTATCGTGACAACGCGAATACGAATCTTCGCCTTCAAGTCTGGCCATAGCATAGAAGCAACCTACGCGCGACTCCGCGAACATTGTCAATGAGCTAAAGTAAGTATATACTATCAAATAACCCTAAACTCGTCGTCAAATTTACATAATTTCTTCGTTTGTAATATCCCTTTTACCCTTGATTTCGGCATTAGGCAAATTTGAAATTCAGTAATTACCAAACTCTACGTTTGGCGGAAAACCTGCCAAAAGTTGGCATTACATGTTTAAATATTCCTTACAATGCCGTTTACTTAAATATCGTTAATCTTACTCGGTTTGAGATAGCGTAAATCTCATTAAAATACGGCCTATGATCGTAGCGTGATGTTCGCTTTTATAACCGTCTTAGCCGCAACATTACAAATCAATTACAATACAGTAAAACGCCAATACAATTTAACCTTTTCACATATCTAATTGTTAGTAAAATACGTGGTAAAATATAACAATACAGAACACGGAGCCGCAGCCATCCGTCGTGAGCAAGCGCTGCGTTCGCCGTCTACGTAATCTTTTTCTTCAAATTCATATTTCAATGAATGTAAAGTGAGGTTCGAAAAGTTCTTCGTTATTGCAATCCAAAATATACACATTCGGGTGGCATACAATTAAAACGTAACAATTGCTTTACAACGGACACAGTCGTGCAAAACAAAAAATAAATATGTGTTTAAAAATAAATGATTACCTGCTATAATCTTACTAATATTATTAATGCAAAAGTTTTTAGACTGGAAAACCCTGGCACGCGATCGAAGTTGCGGTCAGAAACTAGTATTATAAATATGAAAGCTTGTGAGCGTGTATGAGTAGATCTTTGTCACTCTTTCACGCAAAAACAACTGAATGGATATTAATGAAATTAGGTATGTAAATAGTTGAAATCCTGGAATAATACATAGGTAACTTTTCATCCCAAGATTCCCACCTGAACGAAGTTTCGAGCAGAAAATAGCAACGCATGTAATAATATATGTGCTTTATATTGTAAGTAGAGCGCTTTAAGAAAGACGTTCCTCTTGCAGCTCTCTCATGACGAGGCACTTTAGCCGCTTTTAAACTAAAACTAAATAATTTATCTGTGCGCCGTCGTCTTCCTCGTTTCGTAGCTCCAAAGTAATTGCGAGGTAGCGCCCTGGACGCAGAGAAAGGGGTGAAATTTGAGTCACGTGCCAACTAAACGTAGGATTCCTCATAAATATTGTAATCAGACCAACTCAGTATACCTTCCCAGTGAAATTTATTTAAATTCACCCACTTGCGTATTCTTCAGTTTTTATAGAACCTATGCTAAGTGTCTTATAGGTTATCGTAAGATTGGGGGTGCCTTCTTAAAAAGATTTCTTTCAAGCTGAATCTCCAATAAAGTCGAAGCTTTTTGTATTTTAAATAAAGCATTTACACGTACTTTTGAATCAAAGAGGCAGTAAAAGAAATGAAGCTAATGCCAAAAAACTCCACATACATACACTTGTTAAAACTTTTTGGTATTACACTAATCGTGGCTTTCATTATTATCTACATTCTCCAAATATTAACATAATGGAGGTGTCTGACTTTAATTTCAAAATAACTGTGTTTATAGTTATTTGTTATTTACACTATGCTGAAACAAAAAAAAACTTGTTTTAATGTTCTGTCTGTTTGTTCGTCCGGGCTATCTCTGGAACGGCTGACCCAATTTTCCCACGAGAGCGAAGTCACGGGCCACAGCTACTATTTAATACATGAACATTGAATTAAAAATATACGTAACACTTCATTAGAGAAAATATAATTATAAACAATATACGTAATACTTCATTAGAGAACAATTATTATAATAAGTCTGTGAAAATTAAGAAAATACCAATCTCAACTGAGGGCGTCCGTTCTCAAACATAAAACGTAAAAAACGCGTATATCATCACCATGCAGCTCAACTATTTTGAAGTCAGACATTTTGAATCTATCGATCACGGTGCAGCGCGGTACCCTAAATTTTCCATTTGAAATTTCCCTGTAGGATCTCGGAGGAGGGCAACTCGCTGTCCGACCATGGACCATGCCCGGGTCGACGGCGCGTCGTGTTCCACGCGCGCCTCAAAGAGCGTCAGCAACATGACGAGGCGCCCTCTGCAGAGGGCCGAAGCCTGCCGGGGTCGTGGGACTCATCCCGTTACCGTGGCCCCGGTATGTAAAGGGTTATTGAAGGAACACCGTGGATTTTAGTCAGTAAAAGTCTGACAGTCCCTCCCACCCTGCCCGGAGTGGAAGGACTTATTTGATAATTTTACCACGTTAAAAAAAAAGAAAAAAAAGGATCTCGGAGGAAGTATTTGTGCTCCGATAGAGGCAATAGACTCGCCCCCTATTCCACGGGGTTTAAACATAATAATAAACACAATTCCTCAACCTAAATCTCAAGGAATACAGGTGCAATGCCACACAACTGGTACTACTTGGAATAGACATCTGGGGTTGCGGAAATGTTCTAACAAGATACCGCCCCCCGGAACTTAAGGGCAGCTGAAGGAACAGGTTGAGTTTTTAGTCAGTAGAAGTCTCAGACTTCCTTCCGCTCCACCCAGAGCGGGAGAAGTCATTCGATGATTTTCCCACCCGGAAAATAAAGGAATAGACACCTATTCCTAGTAGTATTAGTTGTGTGTATGTAACCAAGCTGTGTTGTCGCAGAAAACCTGCAAAAACCTATCATCTTGGGCTACCAAGATACAGGCTGTGCCTATTTATTCGTCTTATCAGCCCTCTTCCTCTCTTCTAATTTTAGCTATGCCCGACAGGGTCCATATTGATCTAAATTGTATGAAACCACCCATGTACAGAGCCGGATTAATCCTGTCAGAGGCTCTAAGGCAATGGCATTCTCGGGGCCCCTTTTCTTTCTTTGACGGACCAAATCGTGCGTGAACTGAGGAAACGCACATTAAGGGCTGTGGTTTTTAGATTTGATCTAAAATTGTTTTAATTCGACTTCTAAATCTAACGATTTGTATTTTGTGAGATAACAGTAAGTCCCTTAATTCACACACATATCAAATTCTCGTTCGAAGAAACATGTTTTCTTGGTGCGTGCACTGGGCCTGGGCCCCTAGCTGATGCGGGGCCCCTAGGCAGTTGCCTACTCCGCCTACCGGCCCTGCCCATGGAACACATTATGTAATGCAATAAATGATTGAGTATTGAGTATTTGGGGCCCATAGCTACTTCTATTGTTTCCTATTTGTGTGCATATTTTATTCGTATATATCTTTTCTTCAGTAGCTTGTGTGTAAGTCAATAAAAATCTTTTGTTAGGTAGATGCTTCTCTTGATTTATATCAATAACTAATTGTCACGCGGAGGTTCGCTGCAGTGGTTAAAAACATAACCCACCGTCTCTAGCAGTCGAATAAAAAGTATCCTATAGCTCAAGCTTAAGCTAATTCCATTCCAAATTTGAAACGAAAGAAGAAAAAATTTGAAATGAGTGCGTTGAAACGAACAAACCTTTCCGCTTTACAATATAATATTAGTATAGCTGTTATCAATTTATTTAAGGCAACTTGGCCCATACAAAGAAACTACCTACACTAATATTTAATTTAATACTTAACCAAAAGTCATCTATACTAATATTACAAATGCGAAAGTTTGGATGATTAGATGTTTGTTACTCAATCACGCCAAAACTACTAAACAGATTTCAATGAAAGGAGAATGCCAAGGCTTCCTTCAAGACTCGGCCAAAACCGAAAAAGATGAACTATATATCATAAGAAAGGAAAATAATTATATAATTGGACTGTATAGTTAGTTTTCTATAAGAAGTACACCAAAAAAAGTTATAGTTCTTTGAAGTTGACCACTTAATACTTCTAATTTTAACAATAACATGAAATAAACTATAAAATTATTGAATAATGACTATTGAATTCTACGTCGCTCGTCATAAAACGCGGGAAAAGTAAAACTTTTGACAATATCAGTGATAACTACAAGATTAAGTGTTACCAGCACTAAATAACTAGGTATTCTAAACTGTATCGATAATTTAATTGAATTACTTTAAATTATTATAAGATATTAAAAAGTATAACTAATAATTATTATTATTTAATTATTATAAGAATTACGAGTTATGACTTTAGTAACTAATAAATTCACTTACGTAGGTTCATAATTATGTTAATGTAATCAATTTGCAAGTGCAATTTCGTATCGATATTATTTTATTTTGGTGTTGGCAACATTTCTAATTGAAATTGTAGATAGAAAACGTGTTGATAAACTGAATAACTATTTAAAATGACTTTTAAACGGTGTACTTCTACAGATTTTATTTATACTGTATAATTCTTACAGTTTTATATAATGAATTATCATTGATTTAGAAAGTCTGTCGGACGCTACATGATTCGAGCCGAAACTTGGCATTCACCTTTGGTAAGTAGATAGTGGACATCCTGGAATAACACATAGGCTACTTTTTAGTCCGGAAATTCCACGGGATCGGGATTTATGTGGAAAAACCTTTCACCGCAAAAGAAGTCACGGGCAGGAATTAGTACCTACTACATTATATTACACGAGTTGTCGGCGTCGAGTGTGGCGTGGTATCCGGTACCCGGCCTCAAAAAAGCCGGAACATTACACCTCTCGGACAAAATTCTTTCTTCATGAAAGTCGACATATGTTCGGTCGGCGCTCTTACCACAAAATAATTGAAATTCGTCTCGTGATGAGACTCCAACCGTTTGACCCTCAGGAAAAAATGGTTTTTGTAACTATGTAGGTTACAATGTTCTCTGCCCTTACAGAGTAATGCAGACGGGACACTTTTAATCTTTATAGAACTAAAGCCTTAAAAAAAACTATTACATTGGTATAGTAGAAGTTCAAGTTCTTTATTTCATAACAAAAATACATTTGTGTTTGTTACACAGTAAGTACACACAAATAAGTAATAAACAATTATTAGAACAGCACAAATTCCCTAGCAGATAATGCTACAAAAAAACATTTAATGTCAAAATTTTAATATAAAAAGCAGGAATTCTAAAAAACTTAAAATTGTAAAAAAGATATACATATTTAAATTAAGTGTAATTTAATACTAGTTATAAGATTTTCTGTCATTAGAATATTCATCAATGCTGTAATAGGCTTTATTGATTAACAAAGCCCCAAGTTTATTTTTAAACATTCTGAATATTCTTTAGTTCTGCTGGTAATTTGTTGAACAGATTGACAGACTGCACACGTGACGAGTGTTTGACAAGCTTTGCCTGCAGAACCTGGAAAATCTTTTCTGCGAGTATCTACTCTATTTTTTCTTCCGTCATCAGTTTCAAATTCGTTTAAGTTTTTGTTAAAATGAGTTAAGAGATCTAAAATATAAAGGCTAGGTACCGTTAAAATTCTAAGTTTTATAAGCACTTAAAGCAGCTTGTAGGATGTGGTTCAGCCTAGTCAGCACAGTGCCGCACTGGTTTCGACAAGCTTGCTTTCTTTTCTTCTTCTCCATGTTGTCGGAGCTATCCTGGTCGGACTAATTCTTTTTTAGGACTCCGCTTTTTGACCTTATTGACCTGACCACTTTCGGTTTTGATAGTGTGATATTTTTTTCTCGGGAAGGTATTTTTTTTAATTGATAATAGGCTCGCGTTTGACCACCATCTCACCATCCAATAGATTCTTAAAAATAGCGACGCCAAAACTTATCTAGAAAGTGATAAATAAGTGGTAAGACATTTTAGGTATGATTGCATACATCCATTAAAAAATTGGCCAAGTGCGACTCAGACTCGCCCATGAAGGGTTCCGTAGTAACTATAATAATATAATACGTTTATTTATTTGACAAAACAAAAACCTTACAAATTTCTTAAAACTAGCTTATTTACATAACCTTGTAATTTTTAAAGACCACAGAATACATATAGATTTATAGACAGGTCTTTAAAAATGACAATGATTTCATGAAATTTTTACTTAAATTTTTATTTTTCAGTTTTACTTCCATGTATGGGGAGCCCCCTTCTATTATAAATATATTTTAATATTTTTCTTAAAATCGGAAAGCGGTTTACAGAATACATCTACCTACCAAGTTTCACATGTATAGTCCCAATAGTTTCGGAATAAAATGGCTGTGACATACGGACGGACGGACGGACAGACAGACAGACAGACATGATGAAACTATAAGGGTTCCGTTTTTTGCCATTCGGCTACGGAACCCTAAAAATGGAATCACTGTTATTTTTTGTTTTTACATTTTGGTAAACTCTCTCTCATAAACACCTTTTTTTCTGGGTGGGAAAATCGTCAAATGACTTCTCCCGCTGTGGGTGGAGCGGAAGAGAGTGTCAGACTTCTACTGACTAAAAACCCACCCTGTTAGTTTCAGTTGCCCTTGCGTTCGCAACCCCGTCGTCGCGGTATCTCGTTAAAACATTTTCCCAACCCCGTTTGTTTAAACACATAGATCCGGATCAAATATCTGTAGGTCATACAAACATTGCGGGAATTGGAACGTGTACCCATATTCATTACCTAAGCCGTTAAATATGAAATTGACTTCTTGTCGAACTGGCCGCTTAGATTAATTATCTGGCGTTTGGTTAGGAGTTCCAAATTAAAGCACATGTAGGATTTATGTTTGAATTTAGAGATTAATTTACTTTCGCGCCATTTGATTTATTTTAACATCGGTCCGACAATTTGGAAATATTTATACAAGTCACGTATTCGAGTTCTGCCCTTACGATGAGAAAAGATTTATTGACTCTCGCTCCTATAATCTTTTCAGCAATGGGATCAATAAAATAGGGGAAGTGTATAGATGGGAATGTTCCTTATCTACTTCAATTAATCTCTAATAATATCATAAAGCGGAAACGTTTGTTTGTTTGTTACACGCGCTAATTTTCGAAAGTACTTGACGGATTTGAATGGAAGTAGCTTGAAGCTCGAGGTTATAGGTTCCTTTTTACTCGACTAAAGAATTAGGAGGTTGTTTTTTATCGTGATAAAGTCTACGAGAGTAAATCTCCACGCGACTACTTTTTGTTTTTTTTTTTTTAGCGTGGTAAAATTATCAAATGAGTCCTCCCACCCCGGGCAGGGTGGGAAGGACTGTCAGACATTTACTGACTAAAATCGACGGTGTTCCTTCAATAACCCTTTACGTACCGGGGTCACGGTAACGGGATGAGTCCCACGACCCCGGCAGGCTTCGGCCCTCTACGGGGGGCCTCGTCATATTGCTGACGCTCTTTGAGGCGCGCGTGGAACACGACGCGCCGTCGACCCGGGCATGGTCCATGGTCGGACAGCGAGTTGCCCTTTACTCGCTGTCCGCATGCCCGCGCCTACGGTGGCCGGAGATCGTCGGCCGACGTCCGACGCCGTGGGCGTCTACCACTGCGGCTGGGCTGGAGGGAGGACGCCATCCTCTCCCTCACGCGGCCCACCTCCTCCTTTGGAAGCATGACTGCTTCGCAGAAGGAGGCGACCGCTTCCCACTCCCTCTCGCCCCGCAGCATGGCCTCGACCAATGCCGGGCGCGAGAGGTCTCCGCCTATTGCCGCCGTGAGGACACGTCGGTGCTCTGCCCAAGCGGGGCAGTCCTGCACCGTGTGCTCGACTGTGTCCTCAGGGCGACCCTCGCAGTGGTGACACCCAGGCGTTTCCTCCTTTCCCATCAGACACAGGTACCTCCCGAAACTTCCGTGTCCGGTGAGGACCTGCGTCATGCGGTAGGTCAGGACGCCGTGACGCCGATCTAGCCACTCCTCAAAGAGGGGTCTTACCGCCGCAATTGCGACTACTAGTTAAATTTAAAAATCGTTTATTTTCCTCTTTAAACGCCTATTTCATATTATGTAAGCTAAAACTAATATTCGTTTATTATTTTAGCAGGTAATCTGCTTAGCTATTTTACTAATATTTTTAGTCCGATTCCAATCTAATAACCGGATCCTGAATAGATCCGGAGTACTATTGTTGACATGAAGCGATTGCCTATCAGTGGCGTAGCTGAAGGTCCGCAGACCCAGCGGCGCGCGAGCTTCCAGCTTTAGGGGGCCTCAGTGTCTTAAATTTATTTTTTCCAATCTTCGTGTATACATTTTAAACCACAAGCGAGCCAACCCCATGTAACGCAGAAATTCGTGTATCCGAAGCAATCGGAACCTACCTAGTGATAAAAATGTATTTAATGTTTTTAATTATATAGTTATGAATTTTTAATAAGCTTCTCAAGTCGCTGTATTTTGAGTACTAGGAAAATGAGCTAGTTTAGTAAGTTCTAGGTTACGTAGGGTTGACTCGCTTGGGTCTTAGGATTTTTTGGGTTATCGCTGGGTTATAGAGGGCCTTGTTGAGATTTTGGCGGGAGGGCCTCCGAAGTTTCAGCTACGCCACTGCTGCCTATGTGACTTCTACAACCCAGTATCTGGGTAACACAATGCTGGGCAAAACTATCAAAAATAAACAATTAATGACAGCCAAAGTAATAAAAGATTAAATAAATAATACTGGCTATATACAAAAGTCAGTGTGATATTTCACGAACTTTTTATGAAGGAGAAGTCAATTATTCCGTCTAAGGAAGTTTCTTTTAATATTATCATTAGAACTTAAAACGGGATATTTACCGTGTACTTATTGTTTCGAGTTTCCGATATTTCTGCACTGTTGCAAGCGCCATGATCATAGATGAACTGAAGTAATTGCGGGTGGACGTTCATGAGTAAACGAATCGTTCTACCTTCTTTTTCGCTCGTTTTTCTATTACTCCGCTGTCCGTCCGTCTATCGCCAGGCTATATCTCATGAACCGTGATAGTTAGACAGTTGAAATTTCCACAGATGATGAATTTCTGTTGCCGCTATAACAACAAATACTAATAAAAATAGAATAAAATAAATATTTAAGGGCCCCCATACAACAAACGTGATTTTTTTGCTCGATATTGATAACGGCATCAGGTAGACGCTTGAAATATTCACAGACCCTCTTTCTCGCTCGTTTTTCTATTACTTCGCTGTCCGTCCGTCTGTCTGTCTGTCCGTCTATCACCAGGCTGTATGTGTATCTCATGAACCGTGATTGTTAGACAGTTTAAATTTCCACAGATGATGTATTTCTGTTGCCGCTATAACAACAAATACTAAAAACAGAATAAAATAAATATTTAAGGCCCCCATACAACAAATGTGATTTTTTGCTCCATATTGATAATGGCAACAGGTAGACGCTTGAAATATTCACAGAATATTTAGTTATATATTCACTTTAAAAATAAATAATTAAATTAAAATATAACAAATATTTATGGTACGGAACCCTTCGTGCGCGAGTCCGACTCGCATTTATTTGTGATCGCCACTGCTACCACTGTCACAACTCAAAATTAGATTCTTCTGGATACTTTTAATAAAAATATTCAGATTGCTTAATTAACAATTTGATCATGTCTCCACATAAATCCAAGTCCTACACGAACACGCACTTACTATTTAAAACGTACGAGTACATTGAAATATATTTAATTAGCAACGAGGTTTGTGCAAGTTTCTATAGTTTATGTCAAGTGCTAAGTTAAGGTGCGTCTACATGGCAGCTTAGAGCCTCTCGTCTATAGAAATACATATCTATACTAGTATTAGTAAGTTTGTCTGTTTGTTTGAACGTGCTAATCTTCGAAAGTACTCGGTGGAATTGGTTGAAATTTGGAATGGAATGGAACTTGAAATTCGAGGAAGGTTATAGGTTACTTTTTACTCGACTGCAAAAGAAGGAGGTTATGCTTTTAACGTGATATAGTCCACTGGAGCAAAACCATACTACTAACTTCTGCCCCCGGCTTCGCTCGCCTGAAAGTTATTTTCAGCAAAAATAAGCAGTATATGTCCTTCTCCAAGGTTTAATATTTCTGTATTATATCAAACTCGGTTAGACGATTCGGTTAAGACGTGACAGTATAACAGACAGGCAAGAGTTATTTACGCATTTATAATACGTATTAAGAAGGGATGGTTTCGTCAAAATGCTATTTTAAATTGACGGTAATCAGCTATTAAACTAATATAATTTATGACATTTTATTTAACCTTGACCTACCACATTGTGGCCTTTTAACACAAAGGTTGACTGGTAGAGAATGCCTTGTTGCATTAAATGCACCCATGTACCACTATTGTACATACAGTATGTTAACTAACAGAGATCGTTTCCGTTAACCCGCAATAGCATAAGCACATCAAATAGATCGCCGCACACGCGGCCCGTCATTCATAAATGAATTGCGACATTGCAGTCCTTCAAGTACGCGTGTACCGAGTGTTTCTTTTATGTATCAGTTTAACATTTTTAGTGGATATTTTAATATAAAAAAAAAAAAAATGTTTTCGAATGGTAACATTTTTTTAGCATGTATGGATGATATACTATTGCGGGTTAACGGCAATGCCCTCTGTTAGTTAACATACTGTATAGTTTAAATAAATAACTAAATAGGGGAGACCGGGGCTACAATTAACAGAGGTAAGTATTAACAAGCAAATTTCTCTATAACTATACACACTACACCTCCAGTGCGTGTCTCAATTTGACAACTCGATGGCGCCGCATGCCACAGCCGTCGGTTAAGCCCGATTTACACTTCAACAAGTACAGTAGCGAGTTAACTTGCGTCATCGGCGAGTTAAGTTGTTATTGTAGTTTGAACGGCAAAAGCGAGTTAAGTAGTAGTACATTAACAACTTAACCGCCAATGACGCAAGTTAACTCGCTACTGTACTTGTTGAAGTGTAAATCGGGCTTGAGTTGCGCTCCGCACGTCATGTGAGTGAGTTGTGTGCCGGTCGAAATTTTTAAGCAGGTAACGATCTTTTTATAGTTCACGATTTTTTGATTTGTACAATAATTATAAAATGTTATGATTATGTTTTTTGTTTCCTTAAAAGCATATTTTATACTTAACAATTCTATGTTTTTCATTTGCCATTACTATTGACCAATCTTTTATTATGTTATTTAATACTTAAAGTGTACCTTTGGGGCTATAATTAACACATGGGAGGGGCTAGAATTAACTTGTTAATACCTACCCCAGATGTTGTTGTGTATTTTATATGTTTCTTCTTTATGAAAGCACGAGAACTTATAAACGGACAACTACGCGTGGCACCACATCAATAGAGGTCTACGAGCTGGCTGCGCTAGAGATTATTGAGAAGATATTAGAGAAATGAAAAAGAGTAAAATCACATCAAAACACCAAAATAAAGAAAACAAAAAGATAAGGGAGAAGGTAAAGGAAAGGCTAAAGGAAATGTAAATAAAGATGAAAATGTAGGAAAAGTTTTTTGTATCATTTGCGGTGCCTCCTATAATGAAGATACATCAGGTGGTGAATGGATCGAATGTATCTCTTGCAAGGACTGGGCGCAAGCTATCAAAGGTGATATCACAGCATTCTGTTGTTTGAATTGTGATTCAGATAATGAATACTAATAGATACTCTTTCAGTTCGTAGGTATTTAAAATAGTTCGTAATCCTTGATATTTTTTGTTGATTTTGTATTAAACTACATTTTATATACATTGTTTAAGTCTAAAGACGATAATAATTAAGTTTAAAGATGTTTATTAAAGACTCATTACCTAGCTTTTAAGATAAAAAATTAGCCATTTTCTATCTCATCGTATGATGTTTTTAAGTAATATGTCTAATTAAGTTTAAATATAAAAAATATGTCCTGTTTAAGACTGATCAATAGTTATCTTAGAGAGATTTTACTTTGTTACGTTGAAATATTTAAACGTTTTTTGAGATTTCGTTTATGTTCAGATATTTTGTGATTTTGTTATTGTGAGTTTATAAGAATACGAGTTCCATGCAAGGCTGTATTAATTACACTTTTAATTAATAATTAAAAATGTCCTAAATATATTTATTTTTCTTTATATTAGTCAGCATAACCTATGTTAATTTTTACCCCTTCTGTTAATACTTGCCCCATACCTGTTAATTCTAGCCCCAAACCTGAGGTAACAATTAACAACCACCATTTTCGGGAAAAAGCGTTACTTAGTTAGCTACAACTAAAAATATATTTTTTGTTAATTGTAGCCCCGGTCTCCCCTAATACATTTTTTTTCAGGAGCTCATGGCTAAATAGTAACATCAGCACTGGTTCTTCGAGGTAAAACATGATCCGAGCCGAGGTTTATCTATGGATGGGTGTGCCCATCTTAACATAATCGCAATTCACCGTGCCTTGAAAAACACGTTTAGTCGATGATCCCAGTTGTCATTTGTACATCTTTGAAAAATGTAATATTCCATACCTTGTTTTAAGTTGTGCACTTCACGAACGAAAGAGAACCCATTTCTGGTTAAGGGTGCGTTTCCACCAGTGATGTGCGATGGAAATATGTCGTGGGAGGATGTCTAGCTGTGCTGTGAAAATGTGTGGGGGTTTCCACCAAAGCTGTGCGATGAAAATGTGCCTACGAGGATGTGTAGCGGAGCTGTGAAAATGCGCATTAGTGTGTGGTGCGTGGATGCGCAAACCTCGCATCACATCCTTCTCAACACACATTCCTCGCAACACATCCCTCGCAACACATCCCTCGCAACACATCTCTCAAAAACATCCCTCGCACACATCCCTCGCTTGTTTTGTATGCGCAAAAATCTAGCTCCGCTGAGCCGTTTCCACCAGAGCTGTGCTGACCGAGGCGAGGTAAATGAAGCGATTCTATTGGTTCTTTACAAACACATCCCTCGCTACGCATCCTCGCACATCTCTGGTGGAAACGCAGCCTTATGCTCGCCTTTTTATTACTCACCGGTTGCAATTGTTTTTAATAGGTATTAGGTACCCAAGTAAAAATTAATTGGTCCATTGGTAAGAACTCAATAAAAAAACACAGATAAAACTCATCATGGATCAGGAGCGAGGTTTGTTGCATTACTTTTTGATAAAAAAGTCTTAACACAATCGTGCTGTCACGTCTTGATATTTTGCTGACATGACAGTATTAACCACAGAAATCTTAATAATAGGGCAATATTAAGATTTCTGTGGTATTAACCTTCACACATTATTCTGCCCACAGCTTAATACGGCCTCCTACAACCGTTCTCGACATTGTTCAAGAGTTCCACATACACGTTTATTGTATTTCAAACGTGTTTCACTTAGTTTTCGAGATTCTCTCAAGTAGATAATAGAAGGTACGGAACTGTGACATGGTAGTGTTGTGCTTTTGTTTTACTGTTAGGTATTTAAACATAATCTGTGGTGTTTTGTACTGTTGCTGAGAATAGCGTAGTTTCATATTGTAGTCTTTGTGTAGTTTCATATTGTAGTCTTTGCGTAGTTTCATATTGTAGTCTTTGCGTAGTTTCATCTTGTTGCCTTTGCGTAGTTTCATATTGAAATCTTTATTCTTTGAGTAGTTTCATTCATATTGTAGTCTTTGCGTAAATTCAAATTGTATTCTTTGCGTAGTTTCATATTGTAGTTTTTGCGTAGTTTCATATTGTAGTCATTGTGTAGTTTGCGTGGCAAAATGATTAAGTAAGTATTCTTCTCGGTCCGTCAGTTAAATTAAGAAAACAATTATATACCTATATAACTAACCTAATATATCATTATTTTCCACGCCCACGTATTTTTCAGATTAGCTCGTGCTTCAAATTTCAGAAGTGGCTGCTGACGTCAGTTTTAGCTAAAACTTTGTTTAAGAGCTGTGGATGTTATTATAAATAAATAATTAGAATAAAAAAGTGTGATATCACTGACTGAACATATCGTCTCGTTTTTATTACGTTACAAGATTTGTAAAATCATACCTTTTATTTTTTGTGACTTAATAGATTATTTAAGGAAATTACTCTATTGAATCAGTATGGGATAATTAGGTTCTGCTAATTCACTTTGCCTTGTAATAAGTAGCCTTATTGCTGCTAAGGGAAGATGGTTTATATATCAGAATATTTGGATAGAACCAAGGGCGGATCCAGGGGGGGGTCATGGGGTGATGACCCGCCCCCTGGGCTGGGTCCAGGACCTAGGTGGACCACTAATTAATTTTTTTAAACATAGTTACTAGATTATACTCCAGTTTCTGTCGTTGTAAACGAATATCGGCAGTGGATGGCCAAGTGGCAGCGGAGTCAGGAAATACAAATTATAACTTCTTGTGTCTTGACCACGATTATGTGACCCCCCCTGGCACCAAAGCTGGATCCGCTCTTGGATAGAACTGACTGAAATTGTTTACGAGGCAAGCTAAGCTAATATCTAGCTTTCTAACTGAAACATTGTCTCTAAGAATACAACACTAATGAAATAGTCTATAAACTAGTTTATTTTTACTATGTTTTTTTTATTTCTACTTATTAATCATATTCATTTGTTTGTTTAAGAAGTATGGAGGATTAACAGCTATTAAATACAGGAAATATATAGTACAGTAGACAGTGATTCAACTCTAGAGGCAGGAAAATCTTACAGTGAACACTATATTATATATGTATAATCTGAATAAAAACCATATCGTACGTTGTCGTTGAATATTTCGACATAACTAAATAGATACATAGCAGTAGGTACAGATTTAATAATTTTTGAAAAAATCAAGGCTTAGGCGTATTCTGGCTGCAATCACACTTGTTGTAAAAGGGTCAAAATCGTGCTGCTTTCACCGGTGATTAAAGCTTCTGTTTGCACGCACAATAAATGAGTTCTGTCTATACTTAGTTGAGCTTACAACAGAACCACTTACAACAACTTCGAACAATTGTAGCCAAGTCATTACAGACGCAACTAACGAGTTGTTGATCGTGGGTTGAAACCCAGATAAGCATGCTACTTTGAGTAGGTAATTTTTATCATCACCACTGCTTTTAAAAATTGCATGTGCGAGTCAAATTCGCCCATGAATGGTTCCGTAGTAACTACGCAAAATAACCTTGTTTTTCATAGTGTTTTTATGAAGTACAAAGTTATATTTGCGGTTTTAGAAAATATGCTATATCTCAGAAACTACTTACTTTATCTCGTTCAAACTAATTTTCGTTGAAAGTTTACATTAAGGTCTAAGTACAGCACTTATTTTATTTAGATTTTTCACTCTATTATTATAGAAGTCAGAGAGGGGGGGGGGCGCTCATTTTACCACTTTGGAAGTGCCTATCTCTTAAACGATTGATTTTAGAAGGAAATGATGTTAGATATCTATAGACACCAAACACGTATAGGTTGGATGAAAAAAAATATTTAAAGTTTCAGTTCCATGTATGAGGAGTTTTATTCCTTAATTTTATATTTTTGTTTTATTTTTGTATAAAAATTGGTAAGCGGTTCATAGAATACATCCACCTACCAAATTTTCGCATGTGTAGTCCTAATAGTTTCGGAATAAAATGACTGTGACATACGGACGGACGGACAGACAGACAGACAGCCATGACGAAACTACAAGGGTTCCGTTTTTTGCTATTCGGCTACGGAACCTAGGATCGAAAATCTGAAGACACACGACACCTGCAGCGTGTTGGATTACGGTCCATTTCTCATAGAGAGGGGGCCCAGCAATGGGAACATTACAGTATGGTGTTTTTAGTCTATAATCCTGAAAGTATCTTAAATAATAAAATAAATTGGTGGTCCTTAAGGCTGCTCTCTCGAAAAAAGCTTGAAAAAAGCATTCAGATGAAGCAACTTTTCGTCGGCAATTACAGAGAAATTACATCTGAAAAAAATTGTTAGTAATCTACATGATATGAACCGTAATTTGGTTTAGCCACAATTTTTCTATCCGTATGACATAATAAGAAAAAAAAATGTCAAATCACCTCCAAATCATTGAGATGAAACCATTTTACTCATTTTACTCCTTAATTTCTTATCAAAAGAGTATAAAAAATATACTACTGCTTTGCAATACAAATGAAAATGATTTGGTTTTGTTACTTTTTACAAATATGTATTATTTTTATTACAATAAATTAAAAATGCGTCCAATTAAAGACTGCATTCATCATCACCCCCGTACTCGTCCACAAATTCAGTGCGGGGCGCATCGTGTTGCTAGGTGGACCTACGTCGCGTTGCGAGAGCTCAAGCACTACGAAATAATATCGTAAAATATTACTGCAAAAATTAATTTTGTAAATAGTGGAATAACTTTTTAACCGACTTTAAAAAAGGAGGAGGTTCTCAATTCGTCTTGAACTTTTTTTATGATGTTACTTCATTACTCGCAGATGGCTGGACCGATTTGGAAAATTCTTTTTTGTTTGAAAGAGTATACATTTTAGTTAGTTCCATTGTCGTCACGTTTGGATCTGATGATGGAATCATGGAGAAATCGAGGGAACTCTTCAAATATTATAGGCATACCTATAGCGTTTTGGGTATTTCTTATAGTACCTTGTTTAGTTTCTCTTGAAAAGCACCAATTGAGGAAGTAGAACTGATGACGAAGACCCCAGATGGCCATCGAAACTACTCAATAATAAGTATTTCGTGGATTGCGATTAGATTACTTGAATATAGATGTTAAGCACTTTATGCTCGTCACAATGCATATGGTGAAGTAGAGCTGATAGTGATGTACCAGGAGAACTCTTCAAAAATTAACGGCTCTGCACCGGGAAAAGCAATATTTGGTAAAAAGTGATAAGTAGTTGACATTTTGGCTTTTGTAACTAGATAAATTACAAACTGACCCACTAAAAAAGCGTGAAATAAAACTTATTATCAAAAAATAGAACCGACTTTCGATTCGTCAAAAAGTTTTATTTCTGATTCTTGTTTATAGGTTAAAGAGTATTCTATGTATCTATAAGTAGTGTTAGTGTTATAAACTCACAGTATTTTACAGTTTTAGTAGTGTTTAAATTTAGTTTGTAAAACATGGGAATAAGCAGAAACGAATGAAGAGAGGTCTAAAAAATTATTACAAACAAAAATTATTACAAACAAATAAAATTACATTTATTATCAAGGTAAGTTTAAAGTTTTATCTACATATTTCATTATAAACTATCGCTTTACTTACCTCGCATAAAAGTAGATAGCACAGAGTAAACGGACAGAGGGTAAGCTTCATACAACTGCGCTATGATAGGTACACTACTACAAGCAAGGCGCGTGTGTGCGCTTCGTCTGAGCGAGGCCTGGTTTGAGCCGATATGCACCGGTTTCTCTTCGTACGGACGAAGCCGCCAGTTGAGATAGAGAGACAGAGTTAAGATAATGTACAAGAGAAAGAAGAAAACGACAAAGAGAAGGAAATAGAACTAAGGAAAGAAAAATAGATTGATAAGAAAAATGAAGAAAACGAGAACGAAGAAGGACGAAAAGAAAACATAGAACAAGATTTTATATGGCTATCAAAATTTCTAAAAATAAATATATGTGAACACGGAGAAATAAATGAGGATGAAGAAGTTCAACCAACCAAAAGAATAAAAATACTTGCTGAAAGAAAGTTAAATTTCAGTGAATTTTAGTTATAATCTATTTGTTTATAAAAAATGTAACAAATAATATGACATACACTAGTAATAATTATACTACCTATCTACCTTACTCTAAGTTCCTACCTACATACCTACCTTACCTACCTACCTACCATTTTTCTCTTAATAGAAACCTTCCTCGGACTATAACGAATATTCGAAAAAAAAATCCGTATCGGTCCATTCCTGAGTTTTGCGCTTAGCAACACATTTAGCCATTAATTTTTATTTATATATAATTTAGTTAAAAAGATACATCAAGTTATTTACCTCATGTTTCGAGCCAGGCTTATCTATAATAAAGGTATAGTTTCTACCGTACATACTCAAAGTGCATCTATATTAATAGATAATAAATAAAAACAAAATTTGACCACTTTTGATGCGGTACAAATAAAAATGAATTTAACTTTCACGATGACTTGACCTTTTGTGATTTCGATACTCTGTGCCGAGACTAGGCGAAGCGACGACACATGCTGGCGGCGCAGGCGCGGGCCGAGCGCGCCTCTATTTTCTGTTGCATGCGGGTAGCGGAGAGCTGCGCGGAGTGGCGCGCGGAGAGGGGTCGTTAGCTCCGCCCAAATGGTCAAGGTTATTGGCATGAATACAAGCCTTAAGATATTATATTCTTTAGAAGTCGTTTACGTACCCGCATATTTATTTTCTCCTTCTGTGTCAAATCCATCTAAAAGTAGTCTGTAATAGATAGCTTTAACGATAAGACCGCCCATTGTATAACTTTCCTTATTTATTTTTGTTTTGGTGATTAATGAGTATACTCTCTATATGTATAAATCTCATGACCGTTAGATTCGGCAACACTTAGGAGAGGCCTTTATACACAGTGCATGTCTTTCAGGTGACACGTTGATATAATTTAGTCATACTTGGCGATGTACAAAGTATAATACCTATATGCTGTATACCTAGGTACTACTTTGTACAGCGAGTATATGGTAGTCTAATTCGGATCGATTACCTAATCTCTCGGCAAATTATGTAGGCAGAAAGGTCACAAACAGAAATACAATACTTAGATAATAAAAATTGCTTTCTACAAAAATATACTTAAAGACTTAATTTTCTCTCATATACCACGTTCAACTTCAATAGACCAAAAGGGACTACATGAAAGAGCATGAAAGGGATTAATTCATACTAATTAATATAACAAATTAATAGGTCAGTCTCTATATCAAACGTCGGTAAAACAGTTAAAAGTGGCTTTGGAAATTGGAACGGCTTAGCATTAAAACCGTCATGGCGGTTGAGGTCAAAATTTCATTTTCCCTAATGAATAATATCCTCGCAATGCGGTCATATATCTCGGGATTCGAAATAATATCTACTTCGTGATCCGTTTGAACGGGCTAGTGGTTAGGCGAGCGGAGTGGAGAGAGTGCCGTGGCTAGATAAAGGAATTAGTGTAGAATTAAATTAGTTCTCGGCCGATAGATAATTCGTAAGTTTTAACACAAATTGCTCTAACTTTGAGCAAGTCTTAACTTTTAGAATGTTGTCTAGTCTTTAACCCTAATTTCTGATGAATGAAACCAGTTTAACCGCCTCACTTATACAAAAGCGTCAAGGGCTTTTGTAAGGCGTTAACTTAGGATATTGTAAACTAAAAGTCATGTTTAGTACAGAAATATGTGATGATAAGCAGATGTCAGATATCGCAAGTATAATTAATTATGTTCCCCTTCAACTAATTACCTGTCTACCTACTTGCCCAAAGTATTTTTTATTGGGCAAGCACTAGGCTCGTTCAAACGGACCTAAAGTCAGACTAATGTTTCTTATCTTAATAGGAATCTCGGTCTCATAATGTCCAAGTCATCAGCGTTTTCCGAAAATACCCTTCTTAAAGACCAACCACCCCAGTTTTTGCTGATTGCTTCATTTTTTTTAATAACCTCACTTCGTTTCTATTCGAATTGAGTCCCGTAATTGGGTGAAAACTGAGAGCGTAATGTTCACAGTTGGAGTTTAAGTACCCAGGGGCGAGGTGGTGTTAACGGTTCCCCGTGACCCACGTGCATTGACATACTTAATCAAATTTCATTAAACATAGCAAGGTAATTTCTTTGCTCAAAGAGGGTTTTCAGGAATATTCACAACACCAGATGGCACACTGAAACGAGAGGCCATCTTCTTTGGACACGAAACTTTGACGTAAACAAATGACAGTGACGTCACTTGACAGATGTCAGAAAGCATAAGCGTTTTGACAGGTTCCTATACCTACGAATTTAATTTGTTAAAACACAATACTATTGGCGCATTAGTTGAGCGATTGGCTGCCGCGCTGCGTGTTACAGGTTCCATAATTCGATTCCTTTAACAAAAGTTTGTATGGCCTACAAATAGTTATTTCAGATCTGGATGCTTGTAAAAATACACTCACAATGAAGAGAAATCCATGAAAAAAAAGCAATAACGTAAATACCTGTGGCGGTGGAAATAGCGCTTGTGTCACGTTTTCACACTGCGCTTGTCAAAGAAGTGCGTGCGTAGTGAAGGGCCACGCGCAGTGTAGGGTTCCGTAACCTCCTACAACGCTAAGTGCGATTCAGATTAGCTGGCCGAGAGTTCCGTACCATGCTTTAACAAAAACAAACTATTCCGTTTTACACTAATAAGAACTTGATAAGAAATATTTTTCAATGGAATTTGTCCGAAAGCGAGTAGAATATAGTATAATTGGACGACTAATATTCCTCGTAAATTTGTAAAGCCCACTTAGGTCTGATAGATTTTATTAAAAAACCAATTAGCCGGTGGGGGGGACACTAGGCTCTAACGAAAATTAGCACTTTAAAGCTTAATATTTCGCAAATGGATAACCAAATCGAAAATTGATCTTCACACTTCACACTCCTTTTATTTTTGAACGGTCTATCCAATAATACCGGACACTATGGGGTAGACGAGATAAAAAAATATATCCCCTCTTTACGTGTAGGAGGAGCAACCTAAAAAAATATGTTTTTATTATTTAATTTTGTCACTTTATCGACGTGATTAATATGTATATTGATGCTAATTTCTAGCGTTCTAGTACCAATAGTTTCTGAGCTAAGCCCCGGACAGTCAAACGATCATGGCGAAACTATAAGGGTACCTTGTTGACTACGGAATCCTAAAAATGTGGACCAGCTAGGAGACTAGTCTAGTCCAGTCCTGTTAAGGAGAAGACAAGCTAGAGACAGAAAAATATGGAGGAATCTGGGGAAGACCTACGCCGCAGAGACGACTACCACAAGTCGCTATTTAAACAATCTAATAAAAGTTAATAAACAGTATATAGGTAGTTTTACTTACTTAATGCTTATACTTAATATTCTTATCTTATTAATCTATTTATGTTTCTTGCATTTAGATACAAAGCGGACTTAATGCCGTAGGCATTCTCTACCAGTCATTTATCTAAGTCAGTCATCATCTTAGTGTCTAAACAAACTATGCCGTAGTTACACGACGGAAGTTCCGCAGCTGATTTTAAGTTCCGACGTATTCGGCCGATATGACACACCATAAGTGCCGAACTTATACGGCAGGAATCCAGTTGCGCAACAAGGCTGAGACGCGGGTCGCGGGCATCCCTTCCTCCCGCTGCTCCCCGTTCCGGATCTTCGTCGACAATCGAACCGAACTTCGGTCGGGTATAATGTGTGCCGTGATGATGATGTGATTTAAAATGCGTTGCCACCAAATTCTCGCTGAACTTACGCCCGACCGAAGTTCGGCTGTACGCTATAACGCAACGTAATTTCGGTATAGTGTGTCATCAGTAATTCAAATAGCACTACAGGCGTAATCATGCCGAACTTCGGTCGCGTAACTTCGGCATAGTGTGTTTAGACACTTAAGTCTTATCTTATCAACTTACTAATTTTAAAATTTGTGAGGATGGATGGATGTTCGTTACTCTTTCAATATTCCCGATACTACTCCCAAGTAACACAATCGCGTCTAAAAACGGACTATTTGATATCTAATAAAATTTAATTTTGTCGTCTACCTTAAGAGTAAAATATCCCCCAAGTAATCTTCAATAACGCTTATAGACACAGTTTAGTAAAAGTGGGCACAAGCTTATCCGCTCGCATAAGAATGAGTTAAGTGAAATGAGTTATTTTACTAGTAGATAGTTTAAAGATAAAGTTAAGACATTTAAAGAAGTCTTTACTCGTCGAGTTTGTAAACCAAAATTAACTCAAGACTAACAACTTTAAGTAACTTTTGATTTGTAATAGACAACGACACATAATGGCGAAGAACTTACAAGAGTTATTTAAACTTATTATTGTATTGCATCATGGCGTAACAAATTTCTTATTTCATATATACTTATGTTTTAGCTAGTTATAAACAAGCAAATCTATATGCGATTGAAATTCTATCGTCGATTATTATGTAAAACTCTCTTAAAATAAGAGCGCCCGCTGTAAATGTAAGATTTAATATTTTTTTACCAAATTATTTCTATAAGGCAATTTTTGAAATTGCATTATAATGTTTCAAATACTCATTTAATTTAAAATATAGTAATTTAAAACATGTTAAATGTTTAATTAGACATAATTGAATTATAAAAACATAATAATAAGCATTAAACTATGTAACGAAAATCATTTGAAGCAAAATTAAGCAATAAAAATGGCGTCAAGATAAAATTTACTAGAAAAACGACAGAACAAAACAAAACAGATTTATGAGTGGTTTAAGATTATCTAGTAACTGTCATCCAGCTCATTAGATGTGTTGTGAACGGAAGACCATTTTATGCAGTAACAGAGCAATCTAATTAATCAATTCAAGAGGGTAAGTAAAAGATTTTTTATTTATAGACAATGTGAAAAATAGTAGGTATAATAGTAGGTAGGTATGTATATGTATGTATGAGCCGGCGGCAGCGGTGGTGCCAAAGACGCAAAGTGACAAGTGAAGGGAAAGTGACACATTTTGTGACAAAATGCGTCACTTTCCCTCCCCGCAGGCGAACGCGAGGGATGTTATCCATTCGTCTCGGCAAACATGTTATTGTGTTTTTGCTAACTAAACTGTTAGGCCACGCCTATAGCCACGGTTAGCAAACAATGTTATACTGTTTGCAAACACGAAAACACGGCGCAGCGGACCCGGCTTAATAGATGAGTAACGCATGTTTTGACATGTTCGGTTGTATTATACCTACTCAGGCACGGTCGCAGCCTGCAATTTTGGAGGGGGTCACTTATAATAAAATAAGTCGACTAAATTTGACTTTATTGCACAATACACTATTTTATTCCTTTTTTAGCAGAAGGGAGTGTCAGGCTTCTTCTGACTAAAAACCGACCCTGTTCCTTCAGTTGCCCTTGTGGTCCGGGGCCGTGGTGTCTCGTTAGAACATTCCCAGCAGGCAAAGGCTCAACACGACGCACCGTCTCTCCGAGCCTGGTCACCAAGGGCTGCCATCCATCCGGTTTTCCCCGGATTTGTCCTAGTTTGGAGAGCGTCTGGGGGGATTTTCCCTATAAGCGTTCATGTCTTACGGGTGCTAAAAAGCACGATGATTTTATCACATTGTTTTTATAATGTTGATTTATATAAAGAAAGAGACTATATGAAAAAATATAGAGCTCTATCATAGCTCTCTATAATATTATACAAAAAAATAAAACCATAAGTAAACCTCGTTTTGTTTTCAACTTCGAAAATAATTTTAATTAAAAAAAAACTATAATTTTAGTTGGGGGTTGGTTTTTAAAGTCTGAAGCCGGCAATTTAGGTGACAGCAGACCTATCCTTACCGAACGGTGGGCTACCCCTGCTCGCCAGCCGCAAACCCACGCCAACGGTGGCCGGACATCGGCTGCCAACGCCCGAGGCGTCTCCAGCGGCGGCTGGGGCGTGAGGAAGCAAGTTGTCTCTCCCTCACGCATTCAGCCTCCTCCTTCGCTAGCATGACTGCGTCGCAGAAGGAAGCAACTGCATCCCATTCCCGCTCGCCCCGCACCATGGTCTCAACCAAGAACGAAAGATCGCCGCTGCTGATCGCCTCCACAAGGACACGGCGGTGCTCCGCCCAAGCGGGGCTCACTTCTACCGTATGCTCCTCCGCTTCCTGCGGGTTATCTTCACAATGACGACACTCAGGCGGGTCCTCCCGCTGTTTCGAATACAGGTACCTCCCGAAACAGCCTCGAGTTCGGTCAGCACCTGCATCAGGCGGAAGGTGAGGAAACCATGGCGTCAGCTCATCGGCGGCTCCAGCCACTCCTCAAAGAGGTGATTTATCGGCGCGATTGTGGCATGCCTAGTCCTTGCGCCAATTGTGCAAGCGCGCGAGTCCTACCACCTCCAGATCCCATGGCAAGGACCGTACAATCTCCGCGTAGAGCGTTTGGCCGTCCTAGATTGGGCAGGAGCTGCTTCAATGCAGCCTCTGCCTCGTCCAGCCTTAGAGCCAAACGTCGGAAGAGCTTTACGAAGTTCCACCGGCTGTCGAGGACGAAACCAAGCACACCATAAAATGTATCAGAGCCCGTTCCCACTTATCCGATCAGTCTTTTTTCTCGGTCAGTCTAAATAGATGGATGTGCCAGTGGCAGTACAATTTGTATGGAGCTGTTCACATTATGACTAATCCGGGAAAAAAGACTGATCGGAGTTATTTGACGGACGTTTTGCCACTGCGACGATCAGTCAAAACGCCCGGATCGGAACGTTGCGTCTAGACTGAAGACGAGACCCCCTCCGCCCCGCCCTTCCTCGCGTCGCTAGTCTCATTCGGCGTCTAGTGTATTACATTCTCTTTGGCGTCAGTGTTCGTGCAAAATGGACGTGGACGCTTGCGCGTTAATATCGCTAGTCGAAAATAAACCCATATTGTGGGATAAAACAAATTCACAAATCGACGATTAGAAGCGTGACGGGAAATTTGCGTAATATTAAATCCTGAGTTTGAGAAACTGGATGAAAAGGTAAGTTAATTTTTTATTCAATACTATGTAGGTAGTTTCATATAGCTGCTTCCTACCAAGGTATTCTTCTCTTGCTCTTCGAATTATATTTGCAGTAGGACCATCTATCTCTACACGGTTGCGGATGCGAACGATGTGGAAACGGGCCCGTTTCTTCACTTATTGGGTTTTGTTGTAAATTAATACCGTCTTCATCTCGGACAAAGTTATGTAAAACCGTAGAAGCTTTTTGACGTTAATCGCCGTTTCTATTTGAAGATCTATCGGCCCATGTAGGCTAGAATACCAAAGGCACACTCAACATATCTTCTAGCTCGGCTCAAGCGATAGTTGAAGATTTTTTTTTTTCATGATCTAAATGTGTACCCCGATATGGTCTTAAGAGATTCGGTGTTAAGCTAAAGCCTTCGTCACCAATGAGTACATACGGCATTTCTTCATGATTGTGTGGTTTCTTGTACAGGCTTGGGGTTTGGTATATTTAATGAACCATCATTAATTTTTTACCAAAATGTACTGTTCTTTAATATGGTAGAATCACACACTTTTCCATATGAACCAACACTTATGTAGATGAATCGGTATTCTGAATCGACCACAGCAAGTAATACAAAAGAGAAATAATCTTTATAATTAAAGAACATAGAACCACTATGGCATGGTTTTATAATTCTGATGTGCTTTCCGTGTACAGCTCCAAGACAATGAGGAAAGTTAGCTTTTGTTTCAAATTCATTTGTAATGGCTTCCCATTCTCTCTCTGTATCAGGCAACTTCATGAGATCTGTGAATAATCTCTTCCAAATAATGACGCTGGTTTCTTTTATTATTTTACTAATAGTCGATATTCCTACCCTATAATTATGAGTAGTGGAGTTCCTTGAACGAACACCCAGAAGCAAAATATCTGAAAACAAATAAAATATATGAAAACACTTAAACAACAAAATTTTATAATACTTATTATTATTTGTTTGCAGGAAAATCTGTATCGGATAAATGGAACAACATTCGAGACACATGGCGAAAATCGATGAAAAATAAGAAAGATGAAAAAAAATTGGATCTACTGCCAAAAAGTCTCGACGTTATGTACACGATGATAGATGATGTTTTTAAAGAAGGTTTATGAGCCGAGATCAACCGAAGAGTCAATTCAAAACTACGATGAAGGAAATGTACAAAGTGGTCCTAGTAATGAAACTGACTTTCGTAAACCTTCGATTCCCATAAGCACGAAGAGCACAATAGACGTCGATGAAAAGATGTCTAAATTCCTGAACTTTAGGATGTCACAAGAAAAAGAAAACCCAAATTTATTATTTTTCAAGGGTGTACTACCCGCCGTTGATTCTTTCACAATGGATGAAACTTTAGAGTTTCAAGCAGGAGTTTTAGCTCTTATACAAAAAATCAAAGGAATAGTGTTGGTTTCCAAAGATATGATTATCAAACTGAATGGCAAGATCAATATCGTGGATACCATACACAACCTCTTCAGCAGCCGGCAGCGTTCGTACATTCACCATCACCAACCTTTCAGTCATCGTATCATTCTCAACCATCTTCTGAAGCATCGAGTGTATTACTGACTTAATCTAGACGACTAAAACAAAAGCTCTCATGTGACTGTTTCCAATAAAAATATTTCAATAACTGCATATCTGTATTTTATTAAACTCCTAAAACTATATTACAATCCAACTAGCCACCTTGGAAGAGCATTTCCTATATAAATATTTGAAAAAAAAAAGGACGTACCTTAAACATATGGACAGCCTTTGTTGTGGACAAATGCACTCTCTAAATCTTGTGTCTTGTAATTTTATGTCCATTGAAATTCTTCCCAAGAGATCGTCGAAAGAGGAAAAAGACATTCAAAAGTAGTTAAAGAACTTCGCCTCATCATTCCTTAATTCACCCATCAATGTTTCAAATATGTTGAAAATCGGTCTCGAAGTATAGGATGCACCCAATGTTGTCTCCGTTTTCTACCACTTTTTCGTCTCAAATACCACCACAATATAAGAACATCATCGTCGCCGTCCATCGCGTACGAAATACAAATGTAAACTGGCAGCGAGTCGAACTACCGACCTTCCGGCAAAACAGACTGATATAATGACGGATATAATGTGAACACCCACATCCGACGTCCGGTTTCAGGGCAAAAAGACTGATCGGATAAGTGGGAACGGACTCTACGCTCCGTTTAAATAGCTTTCTTTTATTTTGTAGAAGATTTTTCAATTTGACGTGTACGATTTTGTGGGGGGGGGGTCATGTCCCCTGTGACCCCCCCTTCGGACCGCGCATGTACCTACTATGCGTCTGCGGGGCCGCTCCGTCGCAGTTTCGACGTGTTGTCTTTTTTTTACTGTTTCCATTGCATAAAATCATCCAATTCAAATATTTAATGTAAAATACACTTAATTAAGCCATTTTTAGGAAAAAAACCACTAGAAACACGTTTTCACTATACTTTTTTAAGACAGTCTGAAAAATATCTATGTAAGTATTTTATCTAGACTTAAAAGTCTGTTTATAAGCAAAGATAAGAGTACCAATAGATAAAATAGAATGTTTTATCTTAAAATATATCATATTATCTATAAAGTTATATCAAGTTAGGTACCTTTAGGCTTTATTAATTATTTGTAGAGCATTGTATCTTAAGACATTCAATATACCTATAAACGTACTTAAAATAAGTGTGCTTTAGAACAAATGCTCTAAAAATAATCGAGCTTGAGAAAAAAAACTCTATAAAATTACATGTTCTTTATTGAAACCATCTTTAGAAAGCCCCTATCTAAAGATTTGCCATGAATAGACTGTCTATAGACAGATTTGTTTTAAGCCTCCAAGACTGTGTTACTTGGGCTGAACGGATCTGAATGAAATTTGGTATGTATGTTGAAAAACTGGAACACCACGTAGGCTATTGTTTATCTCGGAATTCCCACGGGATCGGGAAGTTAGTAAATACAATAAATACGAAAATAAACACATCCATCATCATAACAATTAATTAATAAAGACTCTTATTTTATTTCAAGAATTAAATATGAATCTCAATAAAATACTCATATTTTATTATTATCAATCTATTCACACTCACATTCATACTCACACAGTTACATACAACAAACACATACACACCTCAATCACACATTAATGGCATACCTTCACTTCCTTTGATTTGTAAAAGTATATATAACCTTCATTTTTATTTTATTTTGCGATGTTTTGTAATTGTTCTAGAGCTGTAACAATTTCTGACTTGTAACATTGTTACGGACGGACACTGATCTTCTAAGATACAGGTTCTAACCTAGTTTACAGGTCAGTGTTTCAATGTATGTTTCAATACCTAGCATGTACTTCTACAAAGTATACCAATTTAATAGTTATTAAGGCTTTAGTTCAATAAAGATCTATTTATTTATATACCAATATTACAAAGCGGAAAAGATTGTTTGCTTGTTGGTTTAAACGCGCTAATCTTCGAAATTACTGGGTGAATTTAGATGAAATTTGGCATGAAAGTAGCATAAAGGTTCAGGAAGTATAAAGGCTACGTTTTACCCGACTGCAAAAGAAGGAGGTTTATGTTTTTATCGTAATAAAGTGTACGGGAGTGAAGCCCCGCGTGACTAGTTGACTACTAGTAATTAATAACGCATGTAGTAAGATAAAGCATAACCGCACACTTATTTTTTAGCGTTCCGTACCGAAAGGGCAAAAACGGGACCCTATTACTAAGACTTCGCTGTCTGTCCGTTCGTCTGACCGTCCCCAAACTGTATCTCAAGAACTGTGATAGCTAGACAGTTGAAATTTTCACAAATTATCTACTTCTGTTGCCGCTATAACAAAAAATACTAAAATCAAAATAAAATAAATATTTTTATATATTTATTTAGGCAAACCAACTAAATGCACAAAAAGACATTTAACATACGATTAAGTTCAGATTCGTTAGTATTGCATGCATCTAAATTAAAGGTTAGCACAGCATTTAATATTTATCTTAGTACAATTAAAATATACATAAAGTTAGAATAAAATAACAATGTAATATTAAACATGAAATAACATAAATTAAATTGAATGAAATACAATGAAATATGATTTTTTAATAAAAATTGAATAAAATTACTAGTTTTATTAAATGAGATTGAATTAAGCATTTACAAACAAAGAATAAGTAATGACAACATCAAACAAAGAATAAAAATAAAACATAATTGAACAAAATTACATAATATTGAGCACAGCTCTTTTAAACTTGGTAATGCTGCCTGAAAATATGTCCAAGTCATAATCGTGAAAAATGTCATTGCACTTTCTGAGAATATAGGAAAGGGGGGCATTTTTTCCGTACTTGGTTCTTCGCCCACCAGGAGCAAAAGGCTTATAATTATGAAATCTAGCTGATGACCGGGGTACATTAATATTGATTGATGACAGAAGTTGCGAGCAATCCACACCTTGATTTAATACCTTAAATAGGAATGTTAGACCTGCAAAATCTCGACGCCAATGTAAAGATTTCAGTTTAAAATAATTCAGTCTATCTTCATAGGTTTTAACTGTATTCCTTATACCTGCTCTATAGGAGAGTCTTTTTATAAACTTTATTTGAACTCTTTCGATGCGCTGAATGTGGATATCATGTACTGGGTACCAGACAGTGGAGCAGTATTCTATATGATTACGAACTAATGCTGTAAACAAAATTTTTAATGCTGCCAAATTACTAAAGATTCTTGTGTTACGGTTTAAAAATGCTAGCATTCTGTTGCTTTTATTTATTACTAGCTTTTGCCCGCGACTCCGTCCGCGTGGAATAGTTACTTTGGGCTAACGTTAAATTTAACCCCGATTTTGAAGCATTCTTCATTGGCTCTCCGCTCCTATTGGCCTTAGCGTAATGATATATAGCCTATAGCCTTTCTCTATAAATTTACTATTTAATTAAAAAATATTTTTTCAATTCGAACCAGTAGTTCCTGAGATTATCGCGTTCAAACAAACAAACAAACAAACTCTTCAGCCTTATATTATTAGTATAGATAGCTGTTGCCCGCGACTTCGTCCACGTTTCCGTCGATTTTCGTAAAAAAAAGTGGCCTATGTCCTTCCTCACGGTTCAGTGATTTTGATGTAAAGCCCGATTTACACTTCAATAAGTACAGTAGCGAGTTAACTTGCGTCATCGGCGAGTTAAGTTGTTATTGTAGTTTGAACGGCAAAAGCGAGTTAAGTAGTAAGTTGTTGATTAAGTTGAGCTAAATAGATCGCGATCATATTTTTCGGCGAGTCCAGTGCGAAGTAGCCCCCTCTCTCACGTCTCCCGCACCCCGCCAACTTAACTGGCTGACATGTAGACGGGCGAGTTTAGTACAGTCCATAAATTTGAAGGTTGCGGCCGCAAACACGTGTTATTTTCTTTACTTCTTCTCGGGCAACTTATGACTACTCACTCGCCTACGTTTGGACGCTACTTACAACTTACTACTTATTACTTAACTGTCTGAGTTCTTAACTGGCTACTGTACTTATTGAAGTGTAAATCGGGCTTTACAGACAGATTAACTTTCGTAATTTAGTAGTAGAACCGCACAATATTATTGTTAATAGCTGTGCCCGCGACTCCGTCAGCGTGTAACTCCTTGTGTGTTATTATGTAACTCTTGTATGTTAATGTATTGGTAATATTGTTTAGATCACGTTTACATGAGGCTTAAGTACCTATAGAATACAACTGACCATGCGAGAAACAACTGACACCGAGATCTACTCCAGGAACACGAAAAGTCTGCCCTTGAGCCTTATTAATTGTCATTGCATAACACACCGATACTGGGAATTGCGTTCTTTTAAATTGGAATGGAAAATTATTTGGTATTATGGGAATTCTGGGAATAAAGACGGTTTCTCCTGCACCGCAACCTGTTAAAATTTGAGCCTCGATTATATTTTGTTGCAACTGGGTTACTTTTAGCCGAGTTCCATTGCAAAGTTGTGGTGGTTTTAAATTTCGGAGCAGAATAATAATCAGAAAGCTTCGAACTGCTAAGCTATCGGGAGTTACACGTGTTATTGTGAGTCAACCATAAAAGATAGACATATGCTGTCGTGGGATATTTTTTATATAATTTTAAGGAGAACATTTCCGTCATAAATGATTTCTGTGTAGCTTTAACCATTAAGGTTGCACACGCGAAGGAAGCTTAAAAAATGGAGTAACTTCTCCCGTTTTCCCAACATTTCCCTTCACTGCTCTGCTCCTATTGATTGTAGCGTGATAAAAAGTATACTATAACCCGCTCAGGAGTATGAAAAATAATTGTACCAAGTTTCGTTAAAATCCGTCGAGTAGTTTTTGTTTCTATAACGGTTATACAGACAGACAGACAGACAGACAGACAGACAGACAGACAGACAGACAGACAAAAATTTAACTGATTGCATTTTTGGCATCAGTATCGATCCTTAATCACCCCCTGATAGTTATTTTGGAAATATATTTCATGTACAGAATTGACCTCTCTACAGATTTATTATAAGTATAGATTACTTCAGTGTGTGCTAGAAATTTCATTTCAGAATCTATAATGATGCCCAGATCTCTGACTTCAGTAACATTACTTAAGACTTGGTTCCTCATTTTATAGGAGGAATTAAATTTATGTTTTTTACGAGAAAACTTAATATGATAGCATTTATCTACATTAACATGCATGCCGTTGTTTACACACCACACACAAAGCCGGTCAATATCCTTTTGCAGAAGAGTTTCATCATTTTTTGTCATTACAACTCTATACAATTTTAAATCATCGGCATACATTTCAAAATGAGAGGTTTGTATGGAAAATTTTATGTCATCAATAAACATTATAAACAATATTGATCCTATATGTGACCCTTGAGGTACACCAGATGTGGGCATGAAAGTGTTAGATGAGTGTCCATTTACTACTACTCTTGCTGTATGACCAACCAAGTAAGACTGGAACCATTTTAGAAGTGACCCATGAACACCGAATGTGATTTTAAGCTTTTGCAGCAATATGCTATGATCAAATTTGTCAAAAGCTTTGCTGAATTCGCTATAGATGGCGTCGACTTCTTTACCTCTACTCATGTGAGCTAAAGTTCGTTCGACAAAGTTGGCCAGATTTGTGGCTGTAGACCTGTTTTTAAAGAAGCCGTGTTGATGTTCCGTAATAGAGCATTTGATGTGCCAGTTTATGATGGGACACAAAAGAGATTCAAATACCTATGCGAAAGTAGACAGTATACTAATAGGCCTGTAATTGCTTACATCAGACTTATCCCCCGCTTTTGGAATTGGAATTACTATGGCCTCCTTCCAGATCTCCGGAAAAACCCCTTCAGATAACGAACGGTTGTAAATTATACTCAATGGCTTAGATAACACATGTCACGGTCGCCGTACATGTTTTTAAATGGATTAGACTCGCTCCAGAAGTAACACTATTTAAATTTCGTATTGTTGTTGTATTACCTTAACTACCTAATCGTGCACCGGCTTCTACGTTTATTTTTTTTCTTTCATTAATTCTTTCTCAGTTCCTGTTTTCATTTATTTGATGAATTATGAATGATTATGGATATTATTAATTATTGGATAGTCAGGTTTGGGCGTTTGGCTGCGATATAATGCAGGACGCTGTGCGTACTCCCACGCAACCGACTGCATAGCGATGGGATCTTTTTGCGCCAGAGACCTGCAAAGCCATCAGGTTTGCACATCGGCAAACATACCAGGCGCGCTACAGAAGCGTGGATGCCGCAAAATCGCCCTGAGAGATGACTGACACCGCGTTTGATGACAGATTTAACATTAAAATTTAAGAAGGGACATGAGTAATCGGAACATTAAGTACACTAAAAACCTATCAATCTAAAATCAACAAACTATGTCAAGTGGGGTATCATTAAATAGATCTTTAAAAATAAAGTTTCTTTCACCATTTTTCATTTTAAGCAACCGTTTAGGAAATATAACGTTTTAAAACGGAATTAAATACTAAATAGTTGAAAAAAAAAACTTATTTAAAAAATCTAAAGACGAACAAAAGAGGAGGTTATCAATTCAACGCCTATATATATGTATATACTAGCTTCCGCCCGCGACTTTGTCCGCGTGGAAAAAAAATCCCCCGATTTTGAAACATTCTTCATTAGTGCTCCGCTCCTATTGGTCTTAGCGTGATGATATATAGCCTATAGCCTTCCTCGATAAATGGGCTATCTAACACTGAAAGAATTTTTCAAATCAGAACCGTAGTTCCTGAGATTAGCGCGTTCAAGCAAACAAACAAACAAACTCTTCAGCTTTATAATATTATAAGTATAAGTATAGATATTATTATTATTTTTTTTATGTATTATCATCGATTACTCGAAGACGGCTAAACCGATTTGGAAAATTCTTTTTTTGATTGTAAGGGTATACTTCGAAATTGGTCCCATTTTCATAAACGTCAGGATCTAATGATGGGATCCTGGAGAAATCGAGGGAACTCTTCAAATATTATAGGCACACCTATGACGTTTTGGGTATTTATTATAGTAACTTGTGTAGTTGCTCTCAAAAAGTACCATTTGAGGAAGTGGAACTGATGACGAAGACCACAGATGGCCGCCGAAACTACTCAATAATGAGTATTGAGTGGATTGCGATTCGATTACTTGAATATGGATGTTAAGCACTTTATGCTCGTCACAATGCATATGGTGATGTAGAGCTGATGGTGAAGTACCAGGAGAACTCCTCAACAATTAACGGCCCAGCATTGGGAAAAGCAATATTTTGTAAGTTTTTTTTTTTTTCCCTTTGCCCTTCTCGGGCAGGCTAAGGTCTTAGACCATACCGCCTCGTCTTCAGTGCATATTATCCTTCTTGTCTAAAAGTAAGGCCTAAGCCTCGTCTTCAGTTTCATCCTTCTTGTCCAAAAATAAGTAAGGCCGAAGCCACGTCTTTAGTAGTTTATTTAAGGCCAAAGCCATGTCTTCAGTATTCATTAAAGTCAAATTCGTAATAATATCGTGTCATATCCGTGTATTCGTCATAATCATGTTGTAAAGTAAGGTCATATCCAGATAGATAGATAGATAGAATATACTTTATTGTACACCAAAATTTATCATATCCTTCTAATACGTCGTCCCGATCGGTCAAATAGCCCATCCGGTGCTGTCAATAAATTTATACAGTGCTATGTACGTATTGTAATTTTCCAGCAAACCTTGAGTGTCGCACGGGATGCTTGCTGGCGTTTTATATTGTTCCAATAAATTATCAATTAGAGGAATTCTCTGTAAATCATATGCAGGGCATTCAAACATTATATGATCTAGGGTCTGATCACATCCTAATTCACAATTAATACAAACAGGTGATGTTATAATTTTCATTCTGGCTAAATGTGCATTGAATCTTCCATGTCCAAGTCTAAGACGATTTAAAGTAGTGTAAAATTTTCTGCTCTTAGGAAGAATATATCTGGTGAACCAGGGCGCAGAACCAATGGTTTGATTTATTTTCGCATACCATTTTCCTTTAGTTCTTAGTGTTTCTTGCCAGTTCTCATGCCAAATACAGGTGTTTTGTTCACGTAATTTGGTAAGGAGGTCGGAGCTTGGTATGGCAACATTTCTCGTTTCTGGGATGTCAACGTTGTCAACGTCAGCAATAACTCTTGCAAGATGATCTGCGTTTTTGTTTCCTGTTACTCCTATGTGGGAGGGTGTCCATATTAAACTTATCGTAAATCCTCTAGAACAAAGATCAGCGTATAAAGTCCGAATCTCATATAAAATATTTCCGGTATTGGCGTCCAGTTTCGGGTTTATTAAGGCCATGAGAACACTCATGCAGTCGGTCACTATAAGCCAAGTTGTGTGCCCAAGATTCTTTTCATGTATATACTGCAGAGCTGTTAAAATGGCTAGAGATTCTGCTGTAAATATAGTCATGGCTCCAGGTAACCGAACTCCATGTCCAACAGTAAGATGAGGTAGATAAATGGCTAGCGAAACATTTCTATTGTTTTTGGATCCATCAGTAAATATATGCCTGTACCCAGGGAACTCTGCAATTAACTTATAGACATCTTCTTTACACCGTAGTTCACGGTTGATGTAAATGTCCATGGGCCAGAATTTGCTAATATAATTACCAGAGTAACATGGCCATCTGCCTTTACATTTCTCAATTTGATATTGATCATCAATACTGATTAAAATAGAAAAGTCATGAAATATATAAGGGACATTTACGGAGTTAGAGGGACTGTATACTCTATGATAAAATAATATTTTCTTTAATAAAGGATGATTTTCGAAAGATAAAAGCTTGAGAATGTATTTGGATTTTAAAAACTGAAATCTTATATTCATAGGAGGAGTGTAGCACTCAATTTGAAGTGAATTAATTGGAGTTGTCTTCATTGCACCAGTTACACATCTAAGATTGTGGTTTTGCAGAATATCCAATTTGTGAACCAATCTCTGATCAGACCCAAAGCATAAAAATCCATATTCAAAATGACTACGTACTAAAGATTTATATAGCATTAGCAAAATTTTAGGATCAGCTGCAATTGACAGCGACTTTACAAAATTAAATGCTTTATTACCTCTACCTAACAGATAATCAACATACTTAGTCCATGAAAGGTTGCTTGTAAAAATGCCCAGAAACTTCACTTCATTCACTATTGGAAGAACACTATTATTGTAATAAATATGTAGGTCTATTTCACATTCACCAAACACTATGACTTTAGATTTTTCTGGACTAATATCCAAGTTTAGATAATGAAAATAGTTCTTTAGCCGAGTTAAAGCTGTGTTTAAAATTCTTTCAACAGAACCTATATCTGAACCTGAAGCATAGATAACCAAGTCATCTGCAAACTGTAAATTTGCCACTTCAAGACCAAGTACAATGTTTAGTCTATGTAGATATAGAAGATAAATCAATGGACTGAGAATGCCACCTTGACATACCCCTTTGTATGAAAAACGTGGCCCTATTAAACGTTTATTCACTTTGACATATACTTCTCTACCATGTAAAAATTTAAAGATCCATAATATAATTTTTTCAGGAATACCAAGGGCCCGAAGTTCAACACACAAAATGTGCAAATTGATGTTGTTGAATGCACCCACTATATCAAAGAAGACACCAACAAAATAATTGTCCATTTTATTAGAATTGTATATATCTAATTGTAAATGAGAAATGCTATCTCGAGTGGAGCAACCACGTCGAAAGCCAAATTGATTGGATGGTAATAGACTATTACTTTCTATATAAAATTCTAGCCTTTGTTTAATTAATTGTTCAAAGGTTTTCCCCATGCATGATGTTAATGCTACTGGCCTATATGATTCTACTTTGTGTCTTTCTTTGTTAGGCTTAAGTACTGGAATGAGACAATCTGTTTTCCATTCATTAGGGATGATCATTTCCTGCCAGAGAAAATTTAAAACACTTAGTATGTCAGAAAGTGCCTTAATTGATACATATTTCAACATTTTATAAGGTATTCCATCAAGGCCAAAAGCTGAATCACGTCTAGATGATATTGCAGATTTTAATTCCTGAAGAGAAAATGGATAAATTAGATATTCATAATGTCCTGAAACTTTTACTTCATGAGGAATTGATTGAAATGGCCCCTCAACTGTATCTGGAGTATATTTATTTATTTTGGAGTATATTTATAGTGGAGTATATTACTACTTGGAGGTGTAAATGTTTTATTAAATCTTTTTGAAAATTGCCAAACTCTAGATAATGGAGTAGTTCTGTTAAATGACTCACATAAAGAAATCCAACTTAAATATCTTTCTCTTTTCAACACTAACTTTTTAAGAGCTTGTAATTTTTTAAACTCAATATATTTTTCTAATGTGGGATTGTACTTGAATTCTACATAGGCATTCCTAGAGTCTTCTACTGCTTTAGTGCAATTCAAATTCCACCATGGTAATGGGATGCGTTTTTTACGATTATTATTTACTAATGACATATCAAAAGATGTAGCAGGTCTTAAAGTTGATGGTAATGATTTAATAATAGCTAAATTTAACAACTTTATCAAGTCATTATATGACTGTAATGGGTTATCTTGAATAATTTTAAATTCCACTATCAAACTATCAACACTCTTCCTATATATTTCCCAATCAACCAAGTTAAAATTAAAATGTTTTGGTAAATTTGAAGATTCTGTCTCATGTGGGATATTATAATTGTTATTAATAAGTACCCTTGTAATTACAGGCAAATGGTAACTACCTAAAGGATCGTCATGGACAGACCAGTTACAAGACAATGAAATTGAAGCTGATACTACAGTCAAATCAAGTGCATTTCTTTGCCACCTATCAGAGCCTACAGTAGTCATTTCTCCATCATTTAATAAAACCAAATTAAAGTCATTAATGACTTCAAGCACCTCTCGGCCGCGAATGTTCACACTGTTACATCCCCAAGCCGAATGGTGTGCATTGAAATCTCCACCCACCAAGAGAGGACCAGGAATACTGCGAATTAAATTATCAAACTTATACTTAGTAAATAAAGCGTTTCCGGGACTATAAAAACTGACTAATGAAATTTCTTTATTATTGCCATATTTTAAACGAATCGCTATATTTTGTATTGAATCATCATATAAAGTATCTATTTTACTAAATTGTAAACTGTTATGTATTAAAATAGCTACACCATTGTGTGTATTACCTGAGTCTAATCTTACTATATTATATCCTTTAATACTAAATCTCATGTGAGGCTTGAGCTAAGTCTCACACAATAAAGCTACATGTATATTATACTCATGTAAAAAATACGAAAAAGCATGTTTGTTACTATTGATACTCTGAGCATTCCACTGTACAATATTTAGCTGATCCATAAAATTAAGGTTTATTTATATTATTCTGAATTTTTGATAATAGAACATCTTTTATACTTTGAGTCCAAATACTCTTTTCGTTATTTTTATTTTGAGAAATTAATGTTACTATTGTCTGTATTAAAATATTTAAGATTGGTTCTGTTTCAATTAGTGATTGTAATTGTTTTGCAGGACTGGACTTTGAAAGAGATGGAAATGACTTTTCATTGAATAAATCTGTAAATGATTTTTTATTAATTTTGTTTTTGTTTTCTTCAACTTTTTTTTGCTTGACTGGACACTGTGATGAAATAGCTACATGTTTACCTTGACAGTGGCAACATGTTGCCTCAGTTGATGGTATTTGGCATTCTTTATAATTATGGTCCTTTGTACATATGGAACATCTTTGGGAGTTCTTACAAAATTTGGCTATGTGACCATAACTTAAACACTTCAGGCATTGTTTAACCGGCGGAATGTAAGGACGCACTTCGAACCTCCAGCTATTCAGGTCTACACTATCTGGTATCACTGCACACGAGAATGTGATGGACACCGTCTTCGTAGGCTGAAAGGACACCCCTCCTCCTTCTGAAATAGTGCGGCGCATAAATCTTCTAATAGATATAATATTTTTGGTACTAGTTATCGCGTTGTAGATGTGTTCGTTGCTAAGTTCAATGGGAACATGCATGATAACACCTGTGTTCTCCGTTGCAGCTGCAGGAATACTGGCTTTCATTTTGAAACTATCTAGAAATTTTCGATTCATTAGTGCTGCATTGGCTAAACCAGGTCGTTCAAAAATAACACCAATTTTGTATCGGTTCATTCGTAGTAGTTGTTTTACGCCCTTATTATATTTCTTTATATTGGTTGAAAGGGACATCATGTCTCTATCGCCGATCGGGACTGAGTCTATACTTTCTAAAAATACAACGTATTCAAAATTACCTCCATTTTCAGGATATGACCGAATGTAGTCAGGAATCCTGAATTCCTGATACTTATCTTTTTCTACTGGCATAGATTCCTCTGAAGAGCTTGAGGCTCCACCGTCGTCTTCAGAGGACACCAACGGTGGAGCAGATGACGAACTGTCTTCTTTTTTCCTTTTCTTGGGGTTTCCCTTCTTCCCCATCATGAAAATAGCTAGAAAATGAACTAAGAATGAATAAAATAATTTTATGAAAATTTGTTTAAAAAAAAGGCGCCCTTTCGTTACGAATTTCCCGCGCTTTTTTCTATTTTGTAAAAGGTTATAAGTAGTTGACATTTAGGCTCTTGTAACTAGGTAAATTAAAAATAGACCAACTAAAAAGAGTGAAATAAAAAATTTTTACCAAAAAATTAAACCGACTCCCAAAACACACTGCAAAGTGAAAAATAACTTTAATTTCGGAAGTCGGTGCCAAAAACGAAAATACAAAACTAAAGACACCGACTACCGAAATTAAAGTTATTTTTCACTTTGCAGTGTGTTTTGGGAGTCGGTTTAATTTTTTGGTAAAAAGTTTTTTAGATTCTCAGCTAAACTGAAAAGCAAGAAACAAGTACCTATATTTTTATTTTAAAAAGTGACAAGCAGGCGGGACCCAATCCATTTTTTAAAATTAAACTTATATTATGTTCAATTGGGTCCCAACTCCCGATGTGCTTGTTTCTTGCTTTTCAGTGGAGCAGTCAGGTTTTTAGTCTTTAGTTCAATAATGTGGCACTGGATGACGACTCACAGAGCGTCATTCACATACATTAAATAATTACTTTTTTAAGTGTATTTTATAATATTTTTTCTAATTTGTCTTGTTATTATTGTATTTTATATTTATTTTAAATTTGTGTGTTTATTTTTTTGTTTATGTGTAAATGAGTCTCCATATGGACTTTGGTCTGAAAATAAAGTATTTTATTATTATTATTATTTTAAGATTTTTTTTAATAAGTTTTTTTTTACACTTCATGCACAAAGGTACAAATGCGGACTTAATGCAGTAGGCATTCTCTACCTCGACCTCATTGATATACAAAAAACCCGACCGTCATACATATTGTACTTCGTACCTACCTACGTAATGACATGTCTCGTAAATACCTACGTATTTTGTTTAAACAGGGAATTTTTAACAAAATACAGCGTAAGCTAAGATCGTAAGTAAGTAAATAATAATAAGTGGCAACCAAAAATAAAAATTATCAGTAATCTGCCTGTATTGATAAATAGATAATGAAGTTATACATAAGGTACTTATGTACTGATATCTACATACCTACCCCTACGGATCTATCTACGGATCCCCGAAATCAACACAGCACCATCTCTGAAATGTTGGCGCCAGTTTGTATCTTTTTAATTCTTTGTTATAAAAATCCTACCAATATCTCTTCATAGATGGCATTTAAAGCGGTTCCTAGCATATATTTTTTCAATTTAGTAAGAGTTAGCTTAAGTATTTAACAAAAAGCTGTTGAATATTATGGACATAAATACTTTTTGATTTGTTTGATATTATTTTATTGGTAGCCACGTTTATCAAATTTTTTATCTGTTCAAGTCGGTAAAACAGTCATCAATTACTATTCGTTATATAGGTACGTGACATCTGTTGCATTCACAGCAAACTATTGGAAAAACAATCTAAGAACAGCTGTTGTAGATACTGATAAGAAAATTATTCTAAAATAAACTATTCTTTATTTTTAAGACTTTGTTGCAAATATTACAGGAACATATAAAGAGACATGATGATTTCCTAAGAGCCTCAGAGTTTTCCTATACTAAATCGTATCATTTTTGAAATTATTTTAGTGCAAGTAGTGACACCTTTTGACAAATAGGCAACATTTTCGCTGTCATCTATCGGAAAATGTTGTCAACATTGTATTTAGTTCACATTCCATCCGGGGCGCTCACAACCCAAACAATGAATACCAACATGGTGGCAATGTGCTACACAGTTTGAAAATGCAGGTCGTGTCATGCTTTGAAAAAAATCATTTTATACTCGAATTTGGTGGAAAATGTCGGACCCTAAACGTGCTACTCTTATAACAGTGGGTGCTCCAAAAAGTGCAAAGAATAATGTGAACAAAACAGTGAGATTAACTATAAATTTGGATGAAAGCAACGAAAGTAAATACCCGGAGCTGAATTACAAGGAACTAGTCATTGCAGAAGAGGTAAGTTATAACAGAAAATAATAGCAATTTACGCAACCATACTGGTTTTCCAGCTCTTTGTAGTACAGGGCATCAGCCTAAAAAAAATTAAGGCCTAAAGATTGACCGGGTATCGGCCACGGCCGGTTTCATGGGGTCCAGTTGAAATTGTTTTAGGATATTTTTTGCTTACGTTACACGGTTTTGTATTAGGTTTGTGACATGAATTTGCGTCCACGGCCTGCTCGAGAAGCTCAGATAGCGGTCGCCATGTTTGCAACAATCATAGAAGTTCGTTGTCGGCTTAGAACATCATTTTACGAGAGCAATGTTTTGATCGCTAACACGTTATGATTAAAGTTGTTTTTGCTCCAATATGAATAATTTCTACACTATTATGCCATATAAATAACTTGAATACTAAGTGCCAACGATAATGCATTGCGTACGATATCATCATAGCACGCGAAAGTCTTGATTTCAATGACCTAGGATAACCTACCAATTGTATACGGTATCCGGTAAATGCAAGGTACACTTTTAGGTTACATTTTAAGATATAATTAAAATATATTGCAAATGAAAGTATGAACATATGTTTGCAATTTCAGTGTACATAAGGAGTATATTGATAGGTATGTTTATCATAATGTGAGATAGATGATGCGTGTAGGGAGCGAACAGCTATACTACGTTACATATTGTTGTACTGTTCTAACGCAATATTAGGATAATGGGATTAATTTTAACCGATAGAAAGGGTTATTTATTATATATTGAACGCGTATATAGAATGTTTGGTTATGTATTTGTTTGCAAACTTGATCGACAATGTTGCCAAGTTGGTTTCGCTTGCAAAATGCACTCGTTGGCAGATTGAATCACGACCTTTGCTTCTTTGTGAGCTTTTTTTATTTTCCTCCGGCTCTTCTCGATCGATAATAGTTTTTTAGAGTATATAACGTGCTTAGGTTATGTAAATATGTACTGCAAGCGTACTATATACTTTTGAGCGTGTGAGTGAGTGTGTGCAAACATAATGTTTTGATTTGAATGTGTTGCATTTTATAGATCTTTTATTATTTTGTGTATTTTCATTGCGTGTGGGATGGTAGGTACTTAGATAGATATAGAGAATAGTGATTTAGGTTTTTTTTAATGCGCTGCGGTGTTGTTATTCTTAGCTGGCGGGAAGGAGTATCATTTTATGAAACATGTTTGATTCGACTTTGATGCTGGTAATTTTTTTTACTTCGCGCGTTCAGTTTGTGGCGCGCGCCTTCTGTCAATTATGGCGCGCTTTTATAGCCGTTATGTCAATGTAGTAACGTATATTATTGAGTAACTATTAATCATTTTTAGATGGTTGATATTATTTTTTGTAAATAGAATGTTGTTTTTAGAATGTTTTGGTTTGGAATGCAGTAGTTCATGCATAATTAAATATACTATAATGCTGTAATGGGATGTTCTACTTAGTGTTTTATCAGTAACGTATAATTACGCCTGCTATCCTGAGGGTATAGGCAGGCAGGTAGCTATACAGTCTGTCTTTACGGCTAATTTAATCAGACAGATTGTTGAAATATTTGAACATTTGGCAGTATTGTAATCGGTGGCATTTTATCTAGACTCTTAGGTGTCTGGCTAGATAATTTGCATGTCATGACGTAATCGGAATGATTCAGACGTACCTTCGTCTTTATGGCGATAAATGAACATTGATTGTTTTGACGAAAAATATTAACACATAACACATCTTATTTCAAGGTTTTCCGATTTTAACCTTTGTCTATTGAAGGTTCACGAGTGTCATTGTCATGACTTTTTATAATTCATTATTTCAAATGTATAGGACCAGAAATCTTCTCATAGAAAGGTCTGTGTCCCAACAATGCGAATGTAGGTAATTGGCTGAATTACTGTTATTAATGACCAGAATCTCGGACAATAGTTAAATTGTTTACTTTCAATGTTTTTGACAAAAAATTATCTACAGTTAAATTGGCAGAATTCTGAAGTACCTAGTTTGATCCTTATTTTTTTGTCTTAGAGATGAAATTTTAATGTAAAGTGTAAATAAATGTAGTTGATGTAAATAATTGTTTGAATTGGGTATTTCAATATTGGCATACACACTTTCTTTTGAAAAAAATATATTTTAAAGAACAATATCTACTTGCGTCACAAACTTAAAAGTTGGTGTGACAAAGTTACTTGGGGTTAGAGCAACACTATATTTCTTCTTCATTCTGCCCTGCAAACTGTCATATTATCATTAAACTCCATCCTTGAAATGAATCCTAAAATGTGCATCTTACCATGTATAAAAATTGGGTGTCACGATTTGATTATTATGAATTGTAACTTTAAAAGAGTTATTGACCTCTGAGTTTGTTTTGGTGTTTCTTCTCAGGGTAGTCAGTTATGAAACACTGGCCTCATCTAGCTTAAAATGGCAAAACAATGATATGTAAAAGTGTTTTTATGTAATACCAATTTCCAAAAGAAAATATCATTTCATATCTCATGAAACAATCTTAGAAAATGATCAATTCACTAACATATGACATAGAGATAACTACCTATAATCTTATAACTTTCAATTCAATACTCTTGAATATAGACCAAGGCAAAATGTTATGCAAATTTCGACCAATCAGAGCATGATTATGGAAGCCACAAACATTCTTATTGGCTGACAATCATGTAATATCTATTGTTTCAAATCCTTATAAAAAGTACTTAGTCTGTATGATTTTTCTGCAGATTTTCAATAAAAGGTTTTTCAACAAGAACTTTGTAAATAAAACAATAAATCCCACCAAAAACATCCTGTAAAAACCTAGCCATACCTCGCCTAAGCTGCTTGTTTCTCTATAAAAACTAATGAAATCTCTAAGCAAAGCGAAGCCAAGTCTAAGGATCTTTACTGCGATTTCTTTATTAATATAGTTAGATTTTATGTGACTTGGCCGTTGACTTGGATGTATTAACTACTAAAAGTGCATAGAGTATGTTCAACGGCCGGTTACATAAAATCTAACTATATTAATAAAGAAAGCTATTTTTTACTTGATTAGTTTCTTAATTACCTAAACCTTTAATTATTTTAGGTTTCCTTATTAGATTTTTTTTTTCTTTTTTGGTGTAAGTACCTAGTTTTCTTTTCTTTTTTTCCGGTTCTGATTCTTGTACATTGGCTGTAAGCTTAAGATATAAGAAGGGGCTCGTCACATTGAATAACTTTTGTCAAGGCGCATTTCCATATCTCCCATAGTTCAGCTGAGCTCTAAGGGTTCTTCATCAGATACTTTAGACCTTCAATTTTTTATACATATCAGTAGGAGGGACTCGTCAGTCTGAATAACTTTTGTCAAGGCGCATTTCCATATCTCCCATAATTCAGCTGAGCTCTTAGGGTTCTTCATCAGATACTTCAGACCTTCGATTTTTTATACACATCAGTAGAAAGGGCTCGTCACACTGAATAACTTTTGTCAAGGCGCATTTCCATATCTCCCATAGTTCAGCTGAGCTCTTAGGGTTATTCATCAGATACTTCAGACCTTCAGTTTTTTTAATTTCTAAAGAAAGGGCTAACCACGCTCAATAAACTTTGTAAACATAGCATGTCGATAATTTCAATAGTTTGGCTGGTCTGTTACGGTTTCTCCTCAGGGTCATAAGGTACTCCAGATCTTCCATGATGCTAGTTTTGATAGTTTTCCCTTCATATAAGCACTAAACCCTACCTCTATGCCAAATTTCAGCTCTCTAGGTTTATGGGAAGTACTAGTTCTATTTTGATGATCAGTGAGTCTATACACTACTAATTTTTAATTAGTACAAAAAAAAATGGGGCTCTATCCGTACCCTTTACTGATCATATTTATGTAGTCAAAAGTAAAAAAAACGAAACCCCAAAATTGTCTACGAAAATTTGTCATAACTGGTAAACTCATAATTGAATCAATCATTCATAACAATTGCTACTAGAAAATACTACGCGCAGTGCTAGTCCAGTTAGATCGTCATTCATAAATCCCGGCAAACTCGCGTCTAAGCTCAAGCCACGCCCCCTCTGGCCAGCGGTCCTTTTTACAACGAGTGAACGAACAAACAGTGCCAATTTGTTAGCGGAAGTGTGCGCGTGCTTTTTAAACATAAGTTGTTACGTTTTTTCTGTCGCGATGGCTTACCAGTTTTCATCTCGGGAGTACGTGGCTATGTTGCGTGTGTACTTTTGGTCTGGTGGCCGCTGTTCGTATGTACAGGGAAGAGTACCCAAATGCTCGCTAGCCAAAGGTTCGGACTGTGGTAAATGTTTACCAACGTTTACTCGACCATTGATCATTCCGCGCAACGGCCCATCGCCAAGGACATGGAAGACCGGCCCAAAACCTTTACGACGATGTAGTGGACTACTTTGAAGATCCCCGGCGAAGTACGAATGACGCAGCTCGTCATTTTAATATCAGCCAGTACTGTGCATAGACGATCATTAGTTCGTCTGGATTTCACCCATACCACTAAAGAAAGGGTCAAGAATTGACTACTGTGGATAATGAACCAAGGATGGAGTTCTGCAGGTGGATACTGAACAACACAAGCAAATGGCCCAATTAAAGTATGTAGGTAAAGTTTGAATTTAATAAGTGCCTATTATTTTTCGTGAACGTTTTATTTTACTTTTTTTTAATTCGTAAAGCTTAAAGATGCGTCTAAGCTACCTACAATTACGATAACAGCTGTTGGAGGCGGGGCAAGTTTGAGCGAGACCGCGTGACCGCGACATCACGATTAATGAATACATGAATGGCCTGTACAATATGTCCGTAAATTGAGTGACATTTTGGGATATAAACAAACGCTAATAACTTTGCTATTTATCAATATTATATAGTGAGACTTTACATATATAATAACAAGACCTTTTCTAATAAGCCCTTTAAGTATTTGTACTAATTAAAAATTAGTAGTGTATATGTCGAAATAGTACAACTTTGCTGTAGCATAACTTGGGAAATAAACAAGCTACAAACATGAAATTTTGTGGTTTAAGTGTATGCTGGTAGTTTACTAGATAACGATAATTTCAGCGTTCTAAATCTATCCAGAGGTCCCCAAATAGGGGCCTGAAAATACGCCGAAATGGTTCCCGAAAAGGATGGTGCGGCAGTGTTTGCTTTGCGCTCGACTTGGCGGGGGCACTGCCGTGCCCTCAGATTTAGATAACAATGATTCAAATTTTTATTTTATTAAAAATGTAAGGTGTGGCAATTATGAATGAAAAATGATATCTCTTAAAATGTCCATGACCATTGTTACAGATCTTTTTCTAACCTGTTTGGTTTGCAATAAATTCATTGTTTCGGTAGCTATGCAACTTGTGACACCGCTGTCTTGATATCACAAACATGTGGTTCCAACAAGACGGTACCACAAATCACACAGCCACCGTAACAATGAATTTATTGTAAATGTAATTGTTAAATCAATCATGTGATTTGACATGGCTTATTTTTTTGAACAGACAAAAATAGTCTAAAAATTCAAAATTTGTGAAGTACTTAATGAAATAGACCCACCATTTTATCAAAAAATAATTTAAAACTAATGAAACGGCATCTGCAACCATAGTTCTGGTGGACATTTATGAGATATAATTTTTCATTTATAATTGCCAAACTTCACTTTTTTAATACAATGAACATTTGACTCATTGTCATCTAGATTAATTGTTTTATTTTGATTTACAAATCAAAATAAAACAAAGTTCTAGTTGAAAAACCCCTTACAATTCTGTTTTAGGTTTCCAAATTGATATTACTCTTATTAAATTAGATAAGCCTTTGTACCAATGATATGCACAAAGACTTAAGAGTATGAATTTATTATCAATGTTTGATTGATAGAATCTTAACAATGTGCTATCTTTTTATGTCCTCTAAAATATAATGCAGCATTATTATTTTTGTTTTTCAATATGTTGTACAAATGCAGGTGAATGGGCGCCCCTCCAAAGATTAGTAAAGAGCTATAACCAATACTTTTGACAGGCCCGTTGGTATAGTGGTCAGTGGCCCTGACTGCTGTGCGCAAGGTCGTGGGTTCGATTCCCACCTATACCCTATCCAGATTACGAAAAAATAAAATGTAAACAAACAAACCAATGGTTCTCAAACTTTGTTTTCATTAACCGACTGTACATTAAAAAGGTATGCTGTGGTAATGAGTTAATTACTCGAAAATACTTGTGTTTTATCTATGTTGGCACTGTTATTATTTTCAAAATATTACATGGACAACGAAGAAAATATGGAAAAAAACAAGCATTTCATTTAAAATATATTTATTCAGAATCTAAATCTGTATCAGAGCTTTCACTATCACCCACATGAATTATGAAATGATCAACCACATCATCAATTATCTCATCAATTTTCAACATTTTCTGTTCCTCTTTTATGACATGGTCAATGCACTTTTTCCAATTTTCAGCTGTTATGCTTTTGATTGCATCAGCTAACAATATTTTTACTTCATTTAATTTAAATGACTTATTATGTCTAGCAACATAGCCTTTGACCTGGGCCCATATCAGCTCAATTGGATTTAGTTCACAGTGGTAAGGTGGAAGCCTAACCACTGTGATACCGTTTTCTTGAGCCATATCATCAATAATGTAACTTTGGTATTTGTCTTTTTCTTTTTTTCTTTTTTCTATTAATTGTGCTTTAACTTCTGAATGGTCAAAGGGTATATTTTTCTCAAGTAGCCATTTTTGTAATTCATCTTTTTTGTTAGCCATGGTAGGTACTTTTTCCTTCCTACGGGAATGGTAAGGTGCATTGTCTATGACAACAACAGAGTTTGGGGTAAAAGTTTAGTAATCGGCTGCAGGAGGAGGGGGTGGAGGGGGAGGGGGTGAGGGGGGTTCTGTGCCCCCTCCTCCCTGGCACCACTCCCATGAAAAGGTAACTCACCGTTTCCGAGAAAAATGACTGGGCTCAAAGGTTTAAAAAAAAATAACCACGAAGGGGATGGCGAGGTCTGTTCGCTCGCTTCGCTCGCTCACTAGACCTCGCCATCCCCTTCTAACCTAATCTGTCCGAGTCGGGGTGCCCTAAGGTGCTCGCTTCGCTCGCTCTATGCTCTGGTACAAACATACTATCAGCCTCAAAACACTCAAAAGTTGCCTAAAAACGAAGTAGGAATGGTTTCAATGGTTTAAAAAAAATAACCGCGAAGGGGATGGCGCACACAGAACACATTCATGCAACTCGAAGAGAAACGCTTTATTACATTCTCTTTGGAGAAACGGAATGATCGAAATCGAATGAGACATTTGACTGAATTTGACACGAACGCGTCTTTTTTACGTTCCGTTTTATCGATTTTGCCGTAGATTTTGCATGATATTTTAGACCACAGACAATATATTTGACAGATTTGGTTGTCATTCACCCATTTTAACGTTCCATTTTCGCTTTTAGCTGATTTGAGGTTAGAAACTACTTAAAGTTATTTTATAATTTTCTCGAAAAATATGCATTACCTTTTAATAAGAGTGTTAGCGTTATAATCGGGGACCCAAGCCCTACCAGTTTTAACCAGTTTTACCCCCCGAATCCTGCAACTGGTTTCTAGATCCAAGCCGAGTTTGGTTCTAAAATAGGGAGTATTTTGGTAAACCATTTTTCATAATTGTATGAATCCATTTCTGAATGATAATCTCCTTCGGTCTTCTTAGCTTCAAATATTAAGTCACCTCCTTCCAAAAAGCCTGTATCTGATCCTGTAAACAAAATATAATAAAGTACAAATCCAATTCAGAAAGTTTTTATTTTTCAGTAGTTGAACTGGCAAAAACAGCAAAACACAGAAACAGGAATTCTTACACATAATCATAATTTGTACAAAACATAGAATGGTGATTGTATTAAATGTGTTGAAGTAGAGGTCTGTTCATTTACAATAGAATCATTATAAATTATCATAATGCATGTATGTAAAAGAAGCAAAAGTAGTGTGTTCGGATCAAAGTATGTGACAATCTGTAGTTACTATAAATATGGGAATCAGGTGTTATGTACATAATTATGCGAGTATTATTAATGGAGAACTTACCAATATGCAATATTATCAAGCGTTTGCCTTTACCGCTTGGATTTTTTAATCCCATTGATAGGCCTTCACGGTGAGCTTCTTTTACAGACATTATTGTTTGGTCTTGCCATACTTTGCTCATAGTGTGTCCTGTAACAAGGTCAGAATAGATATATATCAAAAAATTACACTATGCTTGTTGGATCTCCAAGAATTGGATGGTTAGAAAGTGAATAATAAAAATTGTAAATATTGTTGATTACTAAAATTATAGCTAACCTTCATTAAGCCAAGTTTCGTCCGTATAATATATCTTTCTCCCTTCAGCCCTCATTCGAACAATCTCATGCAAATATTTAATTCTCCAGCGGACAATATCATCCCGCTCCAATAATGCACTGTTTCTGCTGCGTTTCACATATTTCATTTGTAGTTTTTGGAAAACTTTATAGAAAGTGGTCCTCTTGAAGTCGGGCAATGTGTCATCCGTATTCACAGCTTCCAGAACTTTGTCAATGGTGGGTAATTCTTTGTTAAAAAAAAAGTGTGGATTTTGCGACGTATAGCTCCCAATTGCAAATCGTCCAAATTGTCAATGATTGATTGCCTTTTCGATCGTGGCGTAGGGGATTCCACACGGCCTTTTTCTTTCCTCTCACGAAGAATTTTGAAAACAGAGCTTCGAGATATCCCCATGATCTCTGCAGTATTATTAGCTATGTCGTACTTGTAGGGATAAGAATCCTTAGGCCACGTCTCTTCTACATGCTTGTAGACATTAATAAGAGTCTCCTTGTCCACTGAGCGCATCACTGTCCTCTTGGACCGCTTTTTCTTCGGCGAAGAAAAAGTGCAGATATTGCTCGGCCCAGGTTCACTCATTTAAAAAAATATAACAACAAAACAAGTAACAAACAAGACAAACTTAATAATAACAATAACTTAACGAAAACACAACGAAATATCTATTTATAACACGGAGAATGCACGCTAGCGTCAATAAATTCAGCAAGAGTTAAAAAAACATGGAGGGTATAATCCAACCGAATTAAGAAATACTCGCTCCTATGTAAAATAGTCTTTAATATAGTACTCTTTAAATTATCAGTATATAAAATCGTTTCGAGTTTGGAAACATTGTCTTTTTAGTTTCTTTATCATGCTCGCTTACATTATTTTTTATTAAACGTTTTATTTTGTATTTATGTAAATTTAATATGTTAATATTGTTATCAATTTCAATTGTGAAATTAAAAGCTTTTTATGTTATTCATAACTGTTAAGAATATAGGTGGGTATTTGTAATAAATAATTAAATTTTGCTATGATAATATTATTATAAAGTTTATCATTGCAAAAATGACATCCAAAGAATTCTTTTTACGATTTGTTTACATTTTATTTTTTCGTAAGTTGAATAGAGTATAGGACAACTGTTTGTGTGATGAGCACGGTCATTTGTTCTTTGTCTGGGTGTAATTTATCTATAATATGTATGTATTTAGAAATATATATGTATGTTTATCAGTTGTCTAGTACCCATACCACAAGCTCTGCTTAGTTTGGGACTAGATGGCGTTGTGTGAAAAAGTTGTGGAATATATATATATATATATATATATAATATATTTTGTAAAATTGATATATTTACAGAACCTCAACATGAGTTTAAGAAAAATATTGTAAAGATGTTACAACCAAGTTAGATTATACTTTTAACAATAATATTTAGTTGGTATTATTAATAGTTATAATAAGCCACATGTACTTTTAAATTCGATTGTAACCTGTGGAAACGTCGTGAATTGTACTTTAACCTAGTATTTTTTTTATAAGTATTTAGATGTAAAACACATTGTACAATTGTTGGTTTTCCCAAATAAAATAAAATGAATAAATAAAAATATGATAACATACCTAATTCTATGCTTATATGCTGGCTGGAAATTTTAATGAATAAGTAAATATCATAGTATCATCTGAAGTATTGTCGGAATATGTAATAGGTAGGTAATTACTAAGTCTGCTATGTAAAGCTATAAAAAGATAATAAATTATCTACCTAAATATTCTGTTTTCCCAAAAAAACCCTTGTTTTATTAGCTACTTTATTACTGAATGCAAGTACCTATTGATGTTTTTCATAGAAACATTAGGTTAGTACTAATTCAGTATTTTTACAAAGCATTGCATGGTGTGGTTTTATGAGAAAATATTGTTTTTTAATATTGAATAAGAATTGTACTATAGTGCCTTGTCCCCACCCAGAATTAGCTGCAGAAACATCTTGCCAGCAATTAGTACTCACAAGTGCATACATATATACAGAATACCATGTATGCCTATAGTAATAGGCTAGTTATATATCCCAATTATTTTCTTAGTGTCTATTATTTATCTAGGTACTAGAAACTTCTGAGAAAGCATTTACTATTAAATGAAGAGTTAAGTTTGCTTTGGAACACATCAAGGCAGTTGTCATTACCAAAAGAAAATACAATTAGTTTGTTTGCTATCTGTAATTCTGTGTTCACACTATACACATAATATAGGTACTGGGTATGTTTAGAAGATACAGTAATGACTAGGTACACATCAACACTGAACTGCTAAGACCTAATAGAACTTAAAATATAAAAGTTACTGCAAGGAGCTTTAGTCCATATTTTTTTAAATCTATTTTTATTTTCTTGTTTTTATTCAGTTCCAAAAAGCAATTAGACTACTGACAATGTACACCTATTTTTATATTAATTATATAGTAACACTAGCTTTTGCCCGCGACTTTGTTCGCGTGGGAGATTTTTCCCGCATAATTCCCGATCCCGTAGGAATTCCGTGATGAAAACTATCCTATGTCGTTGCCAGGGTCCTAAACTATTCCCATGTCAAATTTCATCTAAATCGGTTAAGCGGTTTAGGCGTGAAAAGGTAACATACAGACAGAGTTACTTTCGCATTTATAATATTAGTATAGATTTTAAGAAGACGTCATGTTAAAAATAAGAAACAGGACTCATACACTCATAGCACTCCAGGCATAAAGAAAATATCTTTTTTCATTCATCTGCCAACACATCACAATCAGGTTTGCATTCATGACTGTGTTGATCGTGGAGTGTGTAAGGAATAGGGGTCTGGGCTTGGTCTTTGTGTTAAACCATAATCATAACAAAAAGTCCGTTGTATGAGTTTAATATTAATATCACACCAAAATGGAGAACACAAAGTTTACTTTGTGTTTGTGTTTTACTCTACCCTTTAGGGTAGAGTTGTGGACTACAGGGACGCATCTACCAAGCATTGAGCCTATAACGTAATGGCGCCGGTTTCCGACCAGCCTCCTCTATCCGTCCATTTCAGTTTGTTTACGCTAAAACGTTCAAAATATCGCACGAAAGTCGTGAAACGGACGCATTATATTCAATAACTCATTGTATGTGATCTGTCAAAACTTGTGGTTCAAATGTTAACGGATATTTTGTAATTTTAATAAAACCTACGCAAGAGTGCAGTTTGCTTTCGATTGAATGCGAAAAAGACATACATCGGTGAAAACAAACATTTGGATTTTTGCCAAAGAAAAATCTGGTAAGTTTGGCATTTTTTTACTTTATATGTTTGATTAGTTCATTAAGACCTTAAAATTCCGATATGCAAGCAAATATTGCGTATTGGCATAGATTTATCGGGAAATTAAATATGGACGGAATGAGGAGCCTTACAAAATAAGAACATCCCGAATATCGACCAATTGGTCGGTTAAAGGAATTTTGCATGTAGTTAATGAAACTAATTTTCTATTATGCATGTTGCTTTGTGATTGTTTTGTGTTCAGTTACATATTCTAAAAGATATCCTTAGATAATACACCTGTATGCGACCTATGCTAACTTTAATGGATTTTTTGTAATATACGTTTTAACTTGCACTCTTTTTCTGTTTATTTCAGAATTATTTCCAAAAAACACTGTTACTTACTTCTCTACATTAAAATATCACTAAAAGACGCGGGGTTGAGAGTCAGGAACAAGCGAGAGCGAGCGACCTTTATTCCTATGTAAAAACTAGATCAGATATTAAAAAAATGATCCCACCGAAACATCCTGTAAAAAATTAGCCAAGCCTCGCCTAAGCTGCTTGTTTTCTCTATAAAAAGTAATGAAATCTCTAAGCAAAGCGAAGCCAAGTCTAAGGATCTTTACTGCGATTTCCTTATTAATAAGTTAGATTTTATGTGACTTGGCCGTTGACTTCGATGTATTAATTAGTAAAAGTGCATAGAGTATGTTCAACGGCCGGTTACATAAAATCTAACTATATTTTTTAGTGGTAGTTAGTTTTGGTGGGATTTCACTTTTTTTTGCAGAAAGCTATTTTTTACTTGAATAGTTTCTTAATTATTCAGACTCCAGTTTCATATTCATTTATAAGAAGGGGCTCGTCACATTGAATAACTTTTGTCAAGGCGCATTTCCATATCTCCCATAGTTCAGCTGAGCTCTAAGGGTTCTTCATCAGATACTTCAGACCTTTAATTTTTTATACACATCAGTAGAAGGGACTCGTCACTCTGAATAACTTTTGTCAAGGCGCATTTCCATATCTCTCATAGTTCAGCTGAGCTCTTAGGGATTATATATATCAGATACTTCAGACCTTCAATTTTTTAATTTCAAAAGAAAGGGCTAACCACGCTTAATAAACTTTGTGAACATAGCATGTCGATAATTTCAATAGTTTGGCTGGTCTGTTACGGTTTCTACTCAAGGACGTAAGGTACTCCAGATCTTCCATGATCCTAGTTTTGATAGTTTTCCCTTCATATAGGCACTAAACCCTACCTCTATGACAAATTTCAGCTCTCTAGGTTTATGGGAAGTACTAGTTCTTTTTTGATGATCAGTGAGTCTATACATGTCGAAATAGTACAACTTTGCTTTTGCATAACTTAGGAAATAAACAAGCTACAAACATGAAATTTTCTCGTTTAAGTGTGTGCTGGTAGTAAGCTACCAGCACACACTTAAACCAGAAAATTTCACGCTGAAATTATTATTATCTAGTAAGCTAGATAATGATAATTTCAGCGTTCTAAATCTATCCAGAGGTCCCCAAATAGGGCCCTGAAAATTCGCCGAAATGGTTCCAGAAAAGGATGGTACGGCAGTGTTTGCTTCGCGCTCGTCTTGGCGATTTACCTCCACCAACAAATACAAAACATATTTGCCTGCAACCACAATTTAAGATTTCATTACCCTATACTACCTATATATTTTTATTTATATACAAAATACCGTAGGCGTCCCGCTTTGACAGACACGAAAAAAACATGGTCAAATTATACATGCTACCTTTTAACCCTGAATAGTTACATAGTGCTGCAACTATAGAACACCTACATTTTGAACTGGATTTATCTTGCAGTGATAATATTATGTTACAATCTATGTTAATATACGATTCCCACGTCATTAAACACTAATACAGATTTATGTGCATATGAGCACTGTATAGATATGGACAGTACAGAAACTAAGCCTAATTGGGGATATCGAAGTAGGAGATTACCTACACTCCATTGAAGCAATAGGGTTGTAACTTTTAATGATTTTGGTATTGTCTTATTTTTCACATTTTTGTAGTGATCAATCCATCGAATTTTAATAACTACCAAGCTTACAAATACAATTTAAATAGGTAATCTCATGGCGTCGGTTAATTTCAGTAAAAGACGATAGTTTAAACACGAAAAACAATTTAATATTAACACACAACAACTTGTAGAACTATAGATCTGTAACTTTGTCATTACGGCGGCGTAGCCTTGATTTGCATTTTGTTACAACTATTGCACTATCGGCTTTAAATATCCTCATAACCGCCGCAGTCTGGATTATTATGATCGCGGACTTATAATTCGATACCGATTATAGGTATAACAATAAATCATTCTTACCTTTCAAAATCAGCAGGAAGTTTGAAATACGATAGCTCCGGTTTTGTTGAAGCCGAGTTCAATCAGCCATACACAACGCAATACGCTCGTGGCATTTTCGGAGATAAATAAAATTTAAACGTGACCACTCGTATTTACGCGGCACGCACTACTGAGAGCACAGCGACCCGCGTTTAGGAGTCTCTTCGGTGCGAGTTTCCGTACTGTCTGTCCATATTTTTATACTGTGGTATGAGTTTGTAGTCATCACAAATGACTGGGTTCTTGACCTACTAAGTATACTGTATTATTATATTTCTACTTGTTTTATTAATGAACTATGGGTAGGTACTTAATATGAGTGTTACTAATTCGCTTTGTGATTACCTTACTCTTTGAAGATTTGTAAATGTTTCTTTTCTTTATTTTCGTACTTTAGTCACGTAAATAAAAATCCAGCTGATATAGTGCGTTGAAATTTTTCGTGACATCATGACTTGGTACCATTCTTACTTGAAGTGAGGTAAAAGATTTCTCGAAGAAAAATACATTAATACCTACTAGCTGACCAGGCAACGTTGTTTTGCCATTATATACATAATTTCTAGTGAAAATATAAAATAAAAATAGCCTACCTATTGCCAGACCTAACAAATATAGACAAATTAATAATAAAAATCGGTCAATCGGTTTCGGAGGAGTTCGATAACAATCACTGACACGAGATTTTTATATATTAGGTATACACATTGGATAGCACCTTATATGCAGCGCTTCTCCTCCACATTTATTGTGCGCACAGCTAAGTTGTGGAATTCTCTACCGGCTTCTGTGTTCCCTGCCACTTATGACCTTTCAGCCTTTAAAGCAAGAGTAAATAGGCATCTTCTGGGCTCGCTCGTCACATCGTAGACCTCATCTATCGCTTACCATCAGGCGAGATCGAGGTCAAGAGCGGGCTCATCCGTAATAAAAAAAAGTAGTTGAAATGTTTTTAAGTAATTATGAGTCTTCAAGCGCATCAATCTGGTATTTGGCAGATCCGTCCCAGAGATGAGAGCAGTACTCCATACACGGCCGAACTTGCGCTTGATAGAGGTTGAGCAGCTGTTCCGGTGTGAAGTGCGGTCTCACCTTTGCTAGGATTCCCAACTTTTTGGCAGCCAATTTAGCCTTAGCTTCGATAAACGGACCAAAATTAAGGGTGGATGTCAACGTAACCCCAAGAAGCTCGATGCGATCAGTTAACGGCACGGTTACACCACGGAAAGAAGGAGCCGGTTGATATTGGCTCCTTTTTGCGGAGAAAAGACACGCCTGGGTCTTAGCAGCATTAAACTTGACTAAGTTGGCGTCGCCCCAGTCAGAGACAGCCTTCAAAGTCAAGTTCAAGCGCCCCAACATTGCCTCTCGGAGAGACTGGACTTGTGACCCACTAGCACGCGCGCTGGATATATATCTCTCAGCAACAGTGCTGTCGTCTGTATACCCAAAGGTACCGGGCATTAGCAGATCGTTAATATGCAGCAAGAATAAAGTTGCTGAGAGAACTGACCCCTGAGGGACCCCGGCATTAATAGCCAGTTGGCCAGACGAGCAACCATCAATAACCACTCGAATAGACCGATCTCTCAGGAAGTCTTCTATAAAAACGCAAAGTTCAGTCGGTATACCGAAAAAAGGAAGTTTAGCAATAAGGCTATCGTGCCACACCCTATCGAAAGCCTTGGAGACATCGAGAGAAACAGCAAGTGCTTCCCCGTGCTTCTCAATGGCCTCACTCCAGATATGAATGGTATACGCTAGAAGATCCCCAGTTGACCGGTTTTTGCGGAAGCCGTATTGTCGGTCACTGAGGATGTCGTTAGCTTCTAGGTATGCCAGGAGCTTACTATTGAGTACACGCTCCACCGAGCTTCCCACCGAAAAAGAATAATTACAAATCCTCGCTTTTTATTTGTAATGATAACTTCGTCCTAGAGTCCTGAAACATTGGGCGGTAGACCACGAAGGAGATGGCGGGACGAACTGGAGAGGTTCCGTCAGAACTGGAGGGAGAACGCGCGGTCTCGCGAGTAATGTCGAGACGCGAGGTCTCGGGAGAATAAATTAAAAACTCCACTCCTTCCAGGAGTGGGACAGAGCAGGCTAACAAAAAAAACTTGATCCAAAGGTGGCAGAGTAAAAAGACCTTCAGTTTCCCTAAAAAGGAAACCTAAGATGACTGTTTTTATGATCCTCTACGATTTCTAGGATTACTAGCAGACAAAGATACTTCCAAACTCCCAAAAAGATCAACAGTAAAGACACCCTTCTTTTCTTTGCAGCGCGTTTGATTTTGACTTCCGTGTTTATATCGTTTTAAACTTATTTACTGCATTTACGTTTCAGAGAAAGAAAAGAGTTGATAGAGAAAATGGCAAGACGGCAGGGTTGGACCCCTTCTCGGAGAACAATGATGACGTACTCCGCGTGGCCAGACAGTTTGAGCAGAAATACGTAAGTTCCTTAGCTTAGTTTACCTTTGTTACTGTTTGAAACCATTTTGGACACAAATTGGTCCTAGATTAATAGCACTATTAGGACCTACTGGGAGCAGTTTAGACTACTCTATAAAAAGATAGATAGAAAATACTTTATTGTACACCAAAATTTAAACAGACCTATTTAACAATCTTAGACCAATCACTGATCCAATAGTCCCCCTTGGTCTTGATAGCTCACTGATTATTTCGTTACGTAATTATTAGTTTGTTTTATTTTTCATATGCTATATAATTCTTATTAACCTTTAACTATGGACGTCATGTTTTCATTACACTTCTATGGACAAACGGTCTCTGAGGCCCATGAATTTCAAGGATGAAAACGAAATGATATTTTGGAGCGAGGGGTAAAACTATATTATGAATTTATTAATTGGGTTGAAATGAAACGAAAAATATTTAAATCAACTGTATTCTTTACTAAATTATACTTATTAATACCAATTATTCGTCTTTGAGGCACATTTTTAGACTATAATGACATGAGATCACTTTTAGGTACATAAATCTTTAAATAAAGCTTACCAAACAAAAAGTCATTCTGTTTTAAAAAATATAAACTATAAAAAGTAAACAAATGTAAAAATAAACGCTTTACATTTAAGTATAAAAATTTTGACAACGGTTAAATCTTAGGCAATTATTGGCAATCGTTACACAGTGGCTTTGAACATTATAAACAAACTAGTTGTTTGCAACCAAAACATGTATGTGTTGTCTTTCAATTTAGTTTTGGAGGGCAAAGTCGACATATTTTACGAGCTCTAGGATCCATTTCTTCACTTATAGGTGCAGGAGGTGGCATATCGGGGCCCAAAATGCGAGCCATGAGTAGTCTGGTAATCTCATCTTCGGCCGTAGTGTTGTATAAACAGAAGATTTTCTTTGCCACAGAACTACCAGACAATTGGCATGACCGTTTTATTCCAGACGTGCTCGGACGTATATTATTATTATCCATTTTTATGAAAAAATCTATTACAAAAGTTTAAAAAGTTGTAAAATACTTTGTATGAGAAACGTGGACATAAGGTCTCACAGGCCGCGGTCAAATTATGAACATCAAATACTCACGTGTTTTGCAGCCAGCAACATAACCATCTCCGTCCACAATCGTTTCATGACTAATGTGAAAGGTACTGAAAGGCACAGTGTCGGGGGACGCGGGGAAGTAGTTAATTTGCAGATTCTCAGAAACGTCGCGGCCTCTGAGACCTTATGTCCATAGTTAAAGGTTAATATGTAAACTGAAACAATAATGTTTTAATGTAGTTTAATTTCTTTATAACTATAGTCAAGTGCGCCCTAAAGGCGGGACATGGCTTATCAATATTCAATTTGTAAGTCCTGTATCATGTACTTACTACCTAGGATACACAATAAAAGAGTCGATTGATTGATTGAAGAATTTCAGCGTTCTTCTCAATATGTTCTCATAGGCGTATTCTACTGTGATATTACAGGGCGGCAAGAGCACGTACGGCCGTAAGGGGCGGTCGAAGCACGATGACTTTGCAGACATTGGTGCAGGGTACGATGAGAATGACTCCTTCATCGACAATACGCATGGGGTTGGTATCTCTATCTATGCTAATACATATTTAAAGCGGAAAAGTTTGTTTAAACAACAAAGTACTGGGTGGATTTGGATGAAGTTCGGTATGAAAGTAGCTTGAAGTTTGAGAAAGGTTAAGGCAAAAGAAGGAAGAGATATGTTTTGATCGTAATAAAGTCAACGGGAGCAAATCCCCGCCCAGCTGCTAGTCTATATGTATATAAAATCAAAGTGTCCGTTTGGGATTTTATAATTATGTTTTCATCAGTGCTTATACTTAGTTGTTTACACGATACTAAAACACAAACATTAAAAAAAAATATTTTGGTCGGTCTGTCTATGTTTGTCAGAAGCTAATTAATATCTGGAACGGTTGAACCGATTCTTCATACTAATAAAAACTTTTTAACAAAAAATTAAACCGACTCCCAAAAAACTTTTTTGCAAAAAATAAAACCGACTTCCATATCAAAACACTACAAAGCCAAAAATAATTTTAATTTCGGTAGTCGGTGTTATTGGTTTTGTATTTTCTTTTTGTTCACACCGCCTTCCGAAATTAAAATTATTTTTGGCTTTGTAGTGTTTTGATATGGAAGTCGGTTTTATTTTTTTGCAAAAAAGTTTTTATTTTCGCGCTTTTTAGTGGGTCAATTTGTAATTAATCTAGTTATAAAAGCCAAAATGTCAACTACTGATCGCGACGATAGGTCGAGGTGAGCAAGAAATGAAAGTAAGAATAGTGGACTGTATAACATGTAATAATGTAAAAGATGATTGATTACAAACGGTACGGTTGGTTTACATACGCGGACAAAGGTTACGGGAATATAATATGCGCGAGCGCAGCCGTGCTTAGAGACGTGCAACAGCTGACTGTCTGGCGCACGGTGGGCTGAAAATCGGCTTTCATAGACTTAGGCATTTTATTTTGCAAGTGCGAGTTTTTTTGCCGGATATCACTTCTATTAGTTATAACAATATACAAAAATGACACCAGAATTGATTCTGCACAGAAACGAAGGAATTATAATTTTTTTACGAAAATTTTGTATGGAGCTAGTATGAAAAATCGAAATATCTCTAAAACGGCAGCGATAACCGTAATATCCTTATAGGGGGTTATAGTACTAATTATTTATGATTTTTGGACATACGTTACATAATGGTTGTAGATGCCTTTTTTTTTTTTAAAATCGTCAAATTATTTTTATTTATTTTTACATATTTAAACGTTCCTTTTAGTGTTTAAGTTGAAGAATTCAGAGCTTTAACAACTCTTATCATAAAATAGCATCACCCCTATAGACCTGAAGGACTAGACAGAGGTGTGTAGTGTCTTGTTGATCTTGTAAGATTTCCAACAATACCAAATAGTTGAATATCAGTGTCAAAGTGCCCATGCTGTCGCTTCTTTTTGAAAGATAGGGGAATGAAATTGTTAATTGATCATACCCTAAAAGTATGATTACAACATAACCGGACACATAATAATAATAATATCCTTATAGGGGATTATAGTACTAACATTATTTATTTTAACATATGAAACTGTTCAAAACGATCCATGAACTGTGTCAAAGTTAAGAACATCGTTAGGAAGCATGCTTTTTCCCCAAATATTAAGAATATGTGAAAAAAAAAAGACTGTATATAAACTTTTTATTGATAGGTAATTTAAATAAAACAGAAGTAACAAAAATAATATCTAATAAATTCAATTATACAAAATACATATTTGAAACTATAATTTATGAAATTATTAACTAAACATATTGGTACAATAAACTAACATAAATAACAAAAGAACATAAAGAAAAATAATTAAATTTTACAAATTTTCTTTACAACTTTCGTTGTCGGACTCCAATTCCGAGTCAGAATCCAGATCGGATATACCTACAAACTCGAACTCAGTTTCCGGAAACTGTATTAGGTCGAGAGTTTCAGCAAAAAAGGTTGTCTTCCTTTTGGCATCTAACTTCGGCCTTTGTGCACTTAGAAAAGGATCCGAAGAAACAACAAGCATATTTAGGATATCTTGATTAGAATCTTGCCTGCTTCTTTTCCGCGAATGATGTTCCCGGAACCTCCTAAAATCTTTGTTTCGAGACTCTGAGGCTTCTTCCGAGAGAGTCCCAATCGGGACAATATCATTTTTTTCGATTATGTCAGCTCCGTGTATTAATAGTTTATGTACGGTTGATGACATGTAGTACCAGTCGTATAATTCCACGTACTTTTCTGCTGTTTTGCGAGCAAAATCTTTAAATTTGATGACATCGATCTTCTCACCAGATGTTATTGCTTGCAAAATAACAGCAAATCTTTTTATCAGGTTTTGATCCAACCCAGTAATAGCTGCAGTTTTATTGGGAAACTCGAAAAACTTCCTTGCGGTATTCCCGTCATTGGTAGTTCCCGAGCCTTGTTTTACTATATCAATTAACAGATTGAGCTCCTCTTTAAATTTATTTTGAATGTTTTTTTTTCTGTTTTGTAACATATCTTTATGCTCATTACTTCTTGCTGCCCACTGTTTGAAGTCAAGTCTGTACGCAATGTGTAACAGACATTCCATGCAATTTATACGGGCATGTAGGGATGATAGGCCAAATTCATATATGTCAGAACACACAGTTTTTGATGTTACAGCATCTAAGTGGTTCATTTCTGTTGGTTTTGCTAAGCACAGGTAGCATGATGCATTTGATCTAGCTTCAGAAAGGTACGTGCAGACTTTTGCGTCGATCATTGTCATCATTAGTTTATGAGTCACCCTGTTACTATTAATGCACTCTGTGGGGTTAAGGGCCTCAATTTCCTCATCCATTTTTCTTTTGTTATCAATGACAACTGCATGGCTTTCTTTTACAAAAGTGAACTGAACCGGACGACAATAAAAAGTTGAGCATGGTTTCGGGTTTGTCCATATAGTATTATCTCCATCTGTCAGTTTCAGTGGCACCAAGGAGGTCATGAAAATGCTTGAATCATCATGCTCGCCGTCCATTTTCTGCTTGTATCGGCTTTGATTGGAAGCACCATCAAATCCCCACTTCGATATCAGCTTTAACTGCTTATTTTCCACATTATCAGAAAGACTTTGAAGAATCCGCTTCACCGTGATGTCAAGTAAAGCTTGAAGTGTAATTCTAGCTGATGAATCCGTAACTGATACTGATTGATTAGGAGGGTAGCATGCAAGCTTAGTTTGTTGCAGTTTATAGTAGGATGGGTAAATATCCTTAGCACCTTCCCGAATGGCAGTCTCTCGCAACGTAATATATTGCCACTTTGAAAGCTTAAGTGAAAGAAGCAATCCAAGTGCTTTCTCTGGTGTAAATATTACTGTTTTCTTAATGCTTTCCTTGATTTTAACGGCAGCTTCTGGATTTTTGATCATATAATTGATTACAGATGCGATATCTTCATAACCTTCTTCTTTTAAACGTGCTGCAGCTGCATATGCCAATTCACAGGAATCCTCGCCTATGTGCTCACTAGATCTTCTCTTTTTCTGTTTGCTTCCCAGATCTTTGAATGGTTTTCGGGACCTTTTTGTCATTGTTCCAACAGTCGATGATGTCGAAGGTTCTGGAGAGACTGAGCGTGCTCTTGGTATCTCATCAACAGTTGGTTCTTGATTTATTAAAGTTTGCACGCAACTTGGCCAATCAATATTTGCTTGCAACCACTCTCCGTACGTATTTCTAAACTTATCAAAGAATCGTTTAGATTTCTGCCACCTGTTTAAAGCAGCTCGCGTGAATCTCCGGCAAAATTCTTTGAGAGTTACTTGATCTTCGGCAGAAAGGCAATCGCCTATGCGGGACACAATTGCACTAAACAATACTTCATGATTAAATGAAGGACACTCACTTTTTAGAAGAACAAACAAATCTAAGTCGGTGATTAAACTTTCCATTCTAAGATTTTGTAGTCGCAAAGCAAATAGTTTTAGTGTTAGCAGTTACACGGTTGTGAACAATCTAAATTATGGAACAAAATTATAGCCCTTTTATTGTATAAAGTCAATAATTAGTTAACTACCCTCATTAAAGTTATAAAAGATATGATAATAAAAATTTATAATCGTCAAAAACATTTCGTAGAACTCATAGTAGAACTAATCAACATTAGCAAATCACATTAGCTCACTAATTATAAAAAGGTGAATGCAGTTCTTAGTTGGTATTGTTGCGAGATATTTCAAATCATTTAATCACTTAATAGGCTCATTAGAATCAGAAGACTACAACCATCATTCTAATTACTTAATTACTTGTCATCAGACTCATTAGATGACTACATAATATGTTATTTTGTATTTAGAACGTATGCAAGGTTTTAAAATTCCTTTTGTGTCGATATTATTATGTGTCCGGTTATGTTGTAATCATACTTTTAGGGTATGATCAATTAACAATTTCATTCCCCTATCTTTCTAAAAGAAGCGACAGCATGGGCACTTTGACACTGATATTCAACTATTTGGTATTGTTGGAAATCTTACAAGATCAACAAGATACTACACACCTCTGTCTAGTCCTTCAGGTCTATAGGGGTGATGCTATTTTATGTTAAGAGTTGTTAAAGCTCTGAATTCTTCAACTTAAACACTAAAAGGAACGTTTAATATGTAAAAATAAATAAAAATATTTTGACGATTTTTAAAAAAAAAAAGGCATCAACAACCATTATGTAACGTATGTCAAAAAATCATAAATAATTAGTACTAAAACCTCCTATAAGGATATTACGGTTATCGCTGCCGTTTCAGAGATATTTCGATTTTTCATACTAGCTCCATACAAAATTTTCGTAAAAAAATTATAATTCCTTCGTTTTTGTGCAGAATCAATTCTGGTGTCATTTTTGTATATTGTTATAACAAATAGAAGTGATATCCGGCACAAAAACTGGCACTTGCAAAATAAAATGCCTAAGTCTATGAAAGCCGTTTTTCAGCCCACCGTGTGGCGTGGGGGCGCGCGTTCGGCCGTCGACCACCGCGGTGCGAGCCGTTGCCCCGCACCCCTTTTTCACTGCCGCCGGCGCGCGGCGATGTTGAGACGGGTGGTCTCAACAACTACAAAAAACTAAAAACGCGCGAACAAAAAACACAATATAGAGTAACCGAAAAGGTCATCAATGTAAATATTTTTTTTAGACTTTTGTTGATTTTTCAGAAACGGCTTGTTCGATGTCGATAAAATTTTCATGGGACCATTTGGGAAGTATACCCTTTCCAACAAAAAAGAATTTTTCAAATCGGTTGGCGAGCTACGGAGCTATGCCCGAACAAACATAAAAAAAAAAACAAACAAACATCCGAATTGAGAACCTCCTCCTTTTTCAGAAGTCGGTTAAAAAACACTGCAAAGTGAAAAATAACTTTAATTTCGGTAGTCGGTGTCTTTAATTTTGTATTTTCGTTTTTGGCACCGACTTCCGAAATTAAAATTATTTTTCACTTTGCAGTGTTTTTTGGGAGTCGGTTTAATTTTTTGTTAAAAAGTTTTTATTTAACTCTTTTTAGTTGGTCGATTTTTAATTTACCTAGTTACAAGAGCCTAAATGTCAACTACTTATATTCATTTACAAAATATTGCTTTTCTCAATGTTGGGCCGTTAATTGTTGAGGAGTTCTCCTGGTACTTCACCATCAGCTTCACTTCACCATATGCATTGTGACGAGCATATTGTGCTTAATAACCACATTCAAGTAATCGAAGCGGAACACATGAAATACTTATATATTGAGTAGTTCCAGTGGCCATCTGTGGTCTTCATCATCAGGTCCACTTCATAAATGGTGCTTTTCGAATGCAACTACACAAGTTACTATAAAAATACTCAAATCACTATAGGTGTGCCTATAATATTTGAAGAGTTCCCTCGATTTCTCCAGGATCCCATCATCAGATCCTGACTTGGTGATAATGGGACCAATTTCGAAGTATACCCTTTCAAACAAAAAAAGAATTTTCCAAATCGGTTCAGCCGTCTTCGAGTAATCGGTGATCATACATGAAAAATAAAAAATATATATATTATACACGCATCGAATTGAGTCGTCGTTTGAAAAACCAATGAAAATAAATTATCAGAGATATTCGTACACCAAATTGTGATAGAATGTTGGTAATTACGTATCAAAAAATAGAAAAAAAAAATCACTTTTTTAACCAGTCTGAATATCATCCTTAAATAGTCCCCGAATAACGATGCCCGTCACCTCTTTCTAGTTTTTAGGTGGAAAGTAGAAGTAGCACAACTAATTCCTTAGTAACATGAACTCAAAAACTCAAACTCAAAAAATATTGTATTTCACATTGGCTTTTTTTCTGGCGGGGAAGATTATCAAAATGACCCCTCCCGTTGTATGTGCAGCGAAAGGGAGTGTTAGACTTCTACTAACTAAAAACCCATCCTGTATCTCGTTAAAAGATCCCGCAACCCCGAAACTAGATACATACCTACTAATAAGTTTTTACAATAATCTTGTTACATGCCAGTGATTTTAGATTAATAAATGAAATGGTTCTCGTAAGGTACCTGCTTTTTCCAAAATTAGCTGATAAGTTACCATTAAATGCAATTTATTCACAACCGGGTAATTAAAACAAACAGGTTCATACTGTTTAAATGCATTCAACGGCCCTGACATTTAAGATTATTACTACAATGGTACTACCTGCACCGATAAACACAATCCTTAGTACTTTGTCAAAACAAAGAAGTATTTATTCACTACTTAACTATAACCTTTCTTTAAATCAAGAGTAAATTGGTTAGTTCTAGGCAAGCGTACTTCAAGTTCGACCACATCATCGCTTACCATCAGGAGAGATGGTGGTTAAATATGAGTTTATCATCATTTAAAAAAAAAATTACCTACCATGGAAAATAAAAAATCTGGCATTTAAACTTGGAAACTACGAAATTACGTCATCAACATTTATATTTTATGTTGTTTCATGTGCTATAATTAAAATACCAAGATTATTTCATCTGGTTTCAGTCATTGTAGTCTGCAATTAATTTTTGATTATTTTTAATTTGCTGAACCTAACTCCACGCACATGGTTTTAAAACTGCTCGATATCTGTGAGTCATATGCGGAAGCTCATGGTCTGAAGTACAACGAGAAGAAAAGTGAGTTTATCGTTATTAGAGGTAAGAATAAAACTCCGGAACATGTACCCCCAGTCCGTTTAAACGGAATAGCTCTAAAACGTGTCTCTAAATTTAAGTACCTAGGACACATGTAACTGAGACCCTTAAAGATGATACAGATATCGAGCGGGAGCGAAGGGCGTTGTCGGTTCGTGCTAATATGTTGGTGCATAGATTTGCAAAGTGTACAGTAGACGTAAAACTGACACTGTTCAGGGCCTACTGCCAAAGCTTTTACACCACAGTGCTCTATGGACCAGCTACACGCAACGGGCCTACAACGCTCTTCGCGTACAATATAACAATGCTTTCAGAATTCTGGTGGGGCTCCCACGTTTCTGTAGCGCTTCAGGCATGTTTGCTAATGATAAATGATCTTTATTTTGCAAATTGGTTATTAAATAACTCTTTTACACGTCATTTTTTTCCTTAAATATTAACTAGATGAGGCCGGTGTTTCCTAACTGACTACCCTGAGAAGAAACACCGAAACAAACTCAGGGGTCCGTCTCTTTTAAAGTCCATATAATCTACACTGAATTAATTATATGGGAACCTTGTAGGTTTCAGTCTGAGGCGGTCTTTTGAAGAAAGATGCTCACAGATTTGAGTGGGACGCTGACGCAAGAGTTGACGATTTTTATGCCATAATGCGTAAAAAAGCAGCATCTCTGATGTGTAGGATCCGGGGGAGCGCCAACAGAATTCTGAAAATGATATCAGAAAGGCCAGAGTCTGCAGTGTTAGGAAGGCTTATTCAGCTTCACGTGAAGAGATGACGCAATGTTTTTAATTATTTTATTTTTGTTTATCTGCCTATATTATTTTTATTTTATTTTTTGACATTAATTGGATTTTTTATTGGATTTTATTTATTTTTATTAGTATGAGAATAGACAAGAATGACATGAACACTAACATAGTTTATAAGACCTTTGTTACTAACATTATATGGACAATTTTGTAGTCTGAAATAAATGTATTCAATTCAATAACCGGTTGGTTACACTTCTGATGAGGAACACTTAAATCAAAACATATAAACAATTCTTATTTAAAGCAAAGTCACTTCTGTGCTAAGCCTATTCTATTCTATCTGGGTCACACGGTATTTTAGAATAGTTAGGGACTGTCGCCCAGTACAACGGAACATTTTCCAGGTGAATATCTTTTAACATTCGATCAGAAATTAGATTGTCTAAAAATAACTGTTGTTTAACAAGAAGGAGGGTTATGTTTTTACCGCGTATGTATGTATGTCCGTTCCTTTGTTCCCTCGTAACTGTGAACAGATTTTGATAAAGGATACGTCGTTGGATTTGTCTTGATAGCGCGTGTGTTATACAGATTATAGATTAAAATAAAAACAAATCACCACAACGACAACCAGGCGCCATTATGTCAAAAATAAATAAGCTAAAATCGACAAACTATGTCAAGTGGGGTATCATTAAATGATTTTGAGGTTTAAACATTTTTCATGTTTAGCACCCGTTTAGGAAATAAATAATGTTTTAAAACGGAATCAAATATTAAAAAGCTGAAAATAAAAAACTTATTTAAACAATCTAAAAAACCTAGTTCAAAAACATGTTCTATGCTTTTATTTGATGTTTAATTCGCTCCTGCTACATCTATGCATAATTATGTGTTATTGTAATGTTAAAAAATAATTTTTGGAAGCCCTTATAACATAAATAATGAATTTAAATTCTAATATTGTGAAACCTATTGTAAATATTTTCGTAATTTAATTTTAATTACAACTATTCTGACATGGAAAAATCCCTGTTTCTCATGTTTTTTTTTTAAATTATTATTATTATTTGTATAACCGCCAGTTTTTTATTTGTACTTTAGTTAAGGGAATGATCTGGTTCCTGTCATACAGTTTACAACTAGTTCAGGAGCCAGGGTATTTCAATTTTTAATGTGTACTTAATTTATTTGGCAATAAAAAAAAATATAAATAATCTTCTGTTTTGCGCGCCCAAAACTTGGCTAGCATGCGGCAGTTTATTTAACCAAATGATTAATAAAATAAATATAATTTCAGTACGATGAGATGATCCCGCCGGAATGCGACACGTTGCACGGCGGTTTCTACATAAACTGCGGCTCGTTGGAGTTTAAGAACGTTGCCGAGAACTCTGCGATATCAGACGCTGAGCCCAGCGGTCGCAGGAACAAGGTGAGTCTAGTGTCAGTGCGGGTTGTACTAGAACTAGTGTCGTAGTACCACGTCTCTCAGAGAAGTTTGAGATTTGTGAAATAGGCGTATTTTGGCTGAGACTATCTGAAACAGGGTTAATTGTAAAACACCGAAAATCTCTCAGGACTATGTTACTAACATCATAATCAACAACTTTTGTTCTATGACTTTTAAAAATTCGTCATATTTTAGTTCACCAGATTTTCATACAAAAATAAAAATATTTAAATTGAACGCCCTAAATGTTACAGTCTATGCGAAGCAAAAGAAAGCGATTTGTACTATCGCTTTCTTTTGCTTCGCATCGACGTTCGGGTCAGCTATACCCTGTTTTTTAATCTCAGAGACAAAGTTGACATTACGACGGTTGCCAGATTTTTGCAAATTTTCAATAGTGATGTGCCACTATCGTAACTCAGCGTTAATAAAACCAAGTATCGGTTTTTTATAATACGTTATCCTGAAATAATGTGTAGGCACCTACACATTATTAAAAACTTAGAAATACAAAATTAATAATCTAATATATCCATATACCTGTAATTAATTATGTTATGAAAATCATAATTAATTACAGGTATTCGTTAATCAGATTCAAATAATGACTCCATTTCTTAGGAATATTCTGAATCATTATGACACATAAAAACACACAATAATTACCGAGTAACACAATAAATACCGATTTATTGTAAGCAGGCGGGACCCAATCGAACAAATATGTTTATAAAAATGGGATGGGTCCCGCATGCTTGTCAATTTTTTAAATAAAAATGTGCTTGTTTCTTTTCTTTACGTTGAGCAGTCAGGATTTTTTTTAATTATCTTTTTATTTTTAGCTTTTTTGTTTAAATATGTTAAAGATTTCACATGTTATTTAATTCTTGCTAGGAATTGTGGTCTTGAAGTGTAGTTAGAAGTTTATTCGGATCAACTGCACAAATAGAGCCTTCTAGTGTCTTTTTTCTGCTCAATACAATATAGACCTTTTGTAAATAAATTAGATTAAGTTAAATACATCCCAGCTAAGGTCGTCCCTTGCAATTAATATTGGTGTCGGGCCGGGTCAATGAGACACTATTCCCTATAATTTCATAGAAGTAAGCGTCCACCGATGTCATTATCGGTATCCGTGCCGGGCCGGGCCGGCCAATGAAGAAACGCCCAATGTATTGTTACTGCCCAGCACAATATAAGCGGCAGCATCATCACAGGGTCAGGCACAAGCCAATAAAATCATCACCACCTTCACCAAGTGAAGGTACACCAACTTTAGCTGGCCTACAAAGTTATCAAATAAAAATATTATAAGTTAAGGAAGAAGGAATAATTCCAAATCTATCATTTCTTTAGTATTACGATTTTTCAGTCTTTTTATATGATATTTCATTTCTATTTAGTTTTATACAAACAAATCACATATTTATAATGTATGGTTTTATAGCTTAGTGCGAGGGGTCAACCAGACTGCTGGTAATGTGATTTATACCCACATTGCTAGTTCTCTTTATAAAAAAAGACCTATTCAGCGATATCCCACTTGATATAGTTTGCCGATTTTTGATAATTAACTGTCATTTCTCTAGTGACACTCGCATGGTTAAGACGAATTTATTAACGTGAGAATTATTCAAATCGGCCCACGCGTTTGGCCTGTACATCGTCAGCTAGGTACAAACATATATACTTACATAAATACACAGACTGTGAAACATATTACCCTTCTTTGCGTCGATCAGTCGGATAAAAAGTTACGATTCAACAAACCGGTATCGTAGGTATAACACTGCACAAAAAAACGGGCAACATTATTTCTAAACTTGACATTTGCATGTGTCAATTCCGTCTCTGAGATTAAAAAACAGGGTATAGTAACAATATAAAAATAATACTTAGGTCTTTACCAATGTAATTGGAGATTCTATAAGCAGCATTTTCAGATTCAATTATCTGTGGATTGCCGTGCAATTCGAAATTCAAATAAATTTTATTCGAAAGTTCATTTCATTTCAAATTAAGTCATTTGTTTTTAGATACTTTTTTGTTTTTGTGAAAAATTCGTACAATTTTCGAATATGAGTTGCTACCTGGAAATACCGCTGCGCAAACAACACAAAACGTTACAGCGTGTAAGGGCCTAACACTGCATAAACACGGTCCATTATTGGTTCAATAGTTTTAAATCTGGAAAATTTGGAAATTTTGAATTGAAGAACGAGCCTTGTGGTCGGCCGGTAACCATTATCGACAACGACGAATTGAAGGCGATCGTGGAACTCGAATCTACGGCTGAGTTCGCTGCGGGGCTTGGAGTTAGTGTTAAAACAACATTGAAGCACTTGCGTCAAATCGGAATGATAAAAAAGCTAGATAAATGGGTGCCACACAAACTAAGCGACCAACAGCGAGACTTGCGCGTCGAAGCATGTATTAGAAGTGTATTTATACATCTTCTATCTCTCTCTACTATAAGTGTATCTCATCTCAATCTTGTATATAAAGTTGAAAAAAAAATACAACTAAGCTAACAAGGTAATGTATCAATAGACGGAATCTACATACAAAATATTAAAAAGATAAACAATTATAGTAAAATGAAAAAGAATAAAAAAAAGTGGAATAACAATAACATTTTCATAACCTTAGATAGATAAAACTTTTATTGGTCAACAGAGGACACAACACACAAAAGTACATTAACATATAACACATAAAATACAGAAAAAAGAACAGAACTAACTTATATATACCATCAAAAATATTATAAAATGAAAAAAAAGGAAAAGAAAACAAATTAAAAATGTAACACGAAATATCGGTGTGGTGTGTGTCTCCGAATTGCACCAAAAGATTACATAGGGAGATGATGATAACTGTCCGGTGGACCAGTACCGGACTTGTACATCACAGCTTCTTACCGAATGGCACAACAGTGACCGCAGATTTATATTGCTTAGAATTGCAAACAATGATGGAGGAGCTCGCAATTCAACAACCAAGACTGGTCAATCTCTTCCCCATTGCTTCTCCACGACAATGCGCGAGCTCACACTTCACGACAGACCATCGCAAAGCTACAAGAGTTACAGCTGGAAACTTTCTTTCACCCACCGTACTCACCGGAACTTGCCCCAACAGATTTCTACTTTTATCTAAATTTCTACGATTTTTAAGTGGGAAAAAATTCAACACCCGAGAAATAGGCAGTACAAAACGCTTTTGCTGATTTCATCGCCTCCCGTCCGGCAGACTTCTACAATAAAGGGATAAACAAACTGCCATCAAAATAGCAAAATTGTGTAGATAACTAGCAGTTGCTCGCGACTTCGTTTGCGTGGGAAGTTTTCCCGTGTAAATCCCGATCCCGTGGGAATTTCACAAAATCCCGTCTTAACGAGCATCTACGTACTAAAAGGAACCCCCATGCAAAATTTGAGAGCCCTACTACTTGTAGTTTCTGAGATTTCGTGATTAATGAGTGAGTGGTATTTCGCTTTTATATTATATAGATTTGGGTCAGTACTTTGATTAGCTGCAATAAAAAAATACCAGAATTTTTACATCTTACAATTTTCATAAAAATCTCCAATTTCATTGATAAAGACCTAATATTTATATATTAATACGTGAAACAAGAACTTTGTATCCCTTTTTACGCAAATTACGCAGGCGGAGGAAATTATATGAAGAGGAAGTTTAGGAAGATTTTAAATTGAATTTAAGCGTCAATAACCTAATGGTTAAGGTATCGCACTTGTGATCGAGAGTTAGCGGGTTCCGTGAACTTACTCCACACAAGCATATTTAGCTTAGTTGGAGGGGTTTACAAGATTGCTAATATTGTGGATCCAACCCACATTGCTAGTTATCTTAATAAAAAAACTGACCACTAATATCCTTTAATGCAAATGCAATATCATTATATAATAATACAATATTTTATTTCATCCAAAATTTACCATTAATATACAATGGTCAATAAATCAAAAGATTACATAAATGTAAAAGGTATGTATATAAAATTGACCAGTATTTGCGTGTTGCGCGAGGTGCAAGCACCTCGCGTGCTTGTGAAAAGAAAAATGGGGGGGAGGTGGGGGGGGTGCACAATCATTTTGACTAAAGCATTGCCCCTCTAAATGAATCTGAAAAAAAAAAATGTTCCAAGTCTCTTAATTTCCGAGATCCGCCTAAAGGGGGTGAGAAGGGGGGTGGGGGGGCAACTTTGATGAATGGTTTTTACTTTACCGAGCCTCCTCTATACGAATCCGTAAAAAAAAATACGGGTCTCGTAGTTTCCGAGATACGATAGGGAGGGGGGGAAAAGGGGAGGTTTGGCACTTTTCCCGTAGGTTTGAGAGTTACTTGTTTACGAATCTGTCAAAATATACCCACCTCCCCATCCACCATCTGGGAGAACAATTATGTCAATGAGTCAGTCAGTCAGTCAGTGGTAATTTAGCTTTATATAGTATAACTAGTATTTGCGTGTTGCGCGAGGTGCAAGCACCTCGCGTGCTTGTGAAAAAAACTAAAGCATTGCCCCTCTAAATCAAGTATTTGCGTGTTGCGCGAGGTGCTTGCACCGTGCTTTTTATAAAAAAATAAAAAATAAAAATGGGGGGGGGGGTGATGGGAGGGGTTTAGCATTTGGGTGTTGCGCGAGGTGCAAGCACCTCGCGAGCTTGTGAAAAAAAAAAAAAAAAAAGAGGGGGGGGGGGGGTGATGGGGGGGGGGGTAGCACAAGTATTTCGACTAAAGCATTGCCCCTCTAAATGAATCTGAAAAAAAAAATGTTCCGAGTCTCTTAGATTCCGAGATCCGCCTAAAGGGGGGAGAAGGGGGGCGGGGGGGGGGGGACTTTGAAAAATGGTTTTTACTTTACCGAGCCTCCTCTATACGAATCCGTAAAAAAAAAAATACGGGTCTCGTAGTTTCCGAGATACGATAGGGAGGGGGGAAAAGGGGAGGTTTGGCACTTTTCCCGTAGGTTTCAGAGTTACTTGTTTACGAATCTGTCAAAATATACCCACCTCCCCATCCACCATCTGGGAGAACAATTATGTCAGTGAGTCAGTGAGTGGTAATTTAGCTTTATATAGTATAATATAACTAGTATTTGCGTGTTGCGCGAGGTGCAAGCACCTCGCGTGCTTGTGAAATAAAATAAAAAAGGGGGGGGGTGCACAATTATTTCGACTAAAGCATTGCCCCTCTAAACGAATCTGAAAAAAAAAAAATGTTCCAAGTCTCTTAATTTCCGAGATCCGCCTAAAGGGGGTGAGAAGGGGGGCGACTTTGAAAAATGGTTTTTACTTTACCGAGCCTCCTCTATACAAATCCGTAAAAAATAAAAATACGGGTCTCGTAGTTTCCGAGATACGATAGGGAGGGGTGAAAAGGGGAGATTTGGCACTTTTCCCGTAGGTTTGAGAGTTACTTGTTTACGAATCTGTCAAAATATACCCACCTCCCCATCCACCATCTGGGAGAACAATTATGTCAATGAGTCAGTCAGTCAGTCAGTGAGTCAGTGAGTGGTAATTTAGCTTTATATAATAGAACTAGTATTTGCGTGTTGCGCGAGGTGGTGCAAGCACCTCGCGTGCTTGTGAAAAAAAAAAAAGGGGGGGGGGGATGCAGAAGTATTTTGACTAAAGCATTGCCCCTCTAAATGAATCTGAAAAAAAAAATGTTCCAAGTCTCTTACATTTCCGAGATCCGCCTAAAGGGGGTGAGAAGGGGGGTGGGGGGGGCGACTTTGATAAATGGTTTTTACTTTACCGAGCCTCCTCTATACGAATCCGTAAAAAAAAAATACGAGACTCGTAGTTTCCGAGATACGATAGGGAGGGGGGAAAAGGGGAGGTTTGGCACTTTTCCCGTAGGTTTGAGAGTTACTTGTTTACGAATCTGTCAAAATATACCCACCTCCCCATCCACCATCTGGGAGAACAATTATGTCAATGAGTCAGTCAGTCAGTCAGTGAGTGGTAATTTAGCTTTATATAATATAATTTACAGCTATTATTTATTTACTTTTAGATTAAATCACTTGTACTTAAAATACCTCTTAACGACTTTCCTGAGCTAGGACAGCCTGAAACACAGGTTTAACCTGTGTTTCAGGCTGTCGCTAATAATGTTTTTTATTGCAGGATCAATTTTTATTTGTAAAACTAGTGTAAACAAGAACAATTATACAATAAATGTTTAATAACGACAGGAATATGGATACATTATATGTATAAAATTCAAAATAGAAACTAATCACATAAAACTATATTTGAATTATTTTAAAATTTGTAACAAATTCTCAGTGTCTGCATGATTAAGCTTAGCTAAATATTCCGATATCATTGTGCAGATGTAGAAGTTATTGTGGAGAGAAAATTCCATATTTAGCCAATGCGTAAACGGAAGCGTTCTTACCCATCTACCTATCTCTTTCTTTAATGGCTAACGACTTGTGATCGAGAGATCGCGAGTTTGAACCCCACCCATTACATTATTGCTGTGATCCCACTCCAGACAATCATATGCAGCTTAGTAGTTAGCCATGTTGCTAGTAATGTGAATTCTACCCACCGTGCGTTTGGTAGACCGGTAGAGAAAGGGAGATAAATGGAAGGTATCAGACACTGGTATTCAACTCAAACCGAGTCCGTCAATGTCATATATTCATTCCACAAACTTTAGCATAATAATAATCGGTCTCCTAGCCGATTTCGACGACGGCAGTCAATCTCATAATCGATTAGCCAGCTGTGCAGGAGATATTTAAGAGAGACTTAAAGAACATAAGTGTTATAAGATCTATATTTAACGTACTAGTTCGCAGTAAGCTGGAGTCTAGCGCATGTGTCTGGAATCGTTTTGAAAAGAAATACACATTAATTTTAGAGAGGGTTCAGAAGGCTTATCTTAGGTACCTTTAGGCTGCGTTTCCACCAGAGATGTGCGATGGAAATGTGTCGTGCGAGGATGTCTAGCTGTGCTGTGAAAATGTGGGGGGGTTTCCACCAAAGCTGTGCGATGAAAATGTGCCTACGAGGATGTGTAGTGGAGCTGTGAAAATGCGCATTAATGTGTGGTGCGAGCATGATGCGCAAACCTCGCAACACATCCTTCTCAACACATCTCTCGCACACATCCCTCGCACACATCCCTCGCTGGTTTTGTATGCGCAAAAATTTAGCTCCGCTGAGCCGTTTCCACCAGAGCTGTGCTGACCGAGGCGAGGTAAATGAAGCGATTCTATTGGTTCTTTACAAACACATCCCTCGCTACGCATCCTCGCACATCTCTGGTGGAAACGCAGCCTTAAGCGTACTTTTGGTTTCTATCCCTTCTTGTATCCTTCTAACTTTCTCCTAGGCAGTTTATTTAGGGTATAATAAAGTTAGACGGAAAAATGATCAAATCATTAATATGTTTAAAATATTTCGCGGAAAAACAGATATTCCTGATCTCCATGACGAACTAAGCCATCTCTTTGCTCCGATCAACTTTAACTGGAATATAAGACACAGATTGTTCGCTGTGTCCAGTAGTCGTACCGTCGCTCGAGCCCAGTCCCCTATTCCTCGCACACTCCGCGCTCAACGTTCTCTTGGATGCCAAACCTGATTGTGATGTGTTTGCGGATGAATGGCAGATCTTGTCTGTATGCCTGGAGTACTGTGAGATGAGTGTATGACTGTTAGATGTTTTTTTTATAATTTAACATGTCTTCAAAGAATGTAATTGGCCTTGGGCCGTGTTATTTTGAAGTAAATAAATAAATAATACAGTGCACAATTTTGTGCAGTTACAGATGCACTGTCTGTTCCTTTACTCTCATTGTCCGATGGGACGGCAATCCGACACGACCGGAGATAGATCAGGCGCAGGAACAACGCCTTAACGTGGTTTCCGAGGTACGGGAGTTATCACACCACCAACTTCCAAACTCCGGGCTACTACTGAGAAATTTCTAACAGAAAAACTCAATAGCACTTTTTTATTGATAATAGGCTCGCGTTTGACCACCATCTCACCTGATGTTTAGCAAAGATGTGGTCGAAGATGAAGCACGCTTGCCTAGAAGTAACCTATTCACTCTTGACTTAAAGACTCCCAGGTTATAGCTATCAGGAAACAGACTCCGGCAGGGAATTCCACTCCTTAGCCGTACGCACAATGAAGGTATTCCCAAAACGTTTTGTGCGTATGGGTGGGATGTCCACCATGTAACGATGGCGCATCGCCGTTTGTCTTGTAGTCCGATGATGGAACAGGCTTGGCGGAATTAGATTGTGTAATTCCATTGCACACTCCCCGAAATGTAGCCGATAGAAAACCGATAGACTTGCAACTCGTCGTCGATGTTCAAGGCTCTGGAGCTTTGATTCGACCAGTGAATCGTTGCCAATGAGTCTCTTGGCCCTTTTCTCCATAGACTCAAGCGCGTCCAGTTGGTATTTGAAGTGAATAGTAAAAAGTGACCCGGGAATTGAACCCGAGACCCCTTGCTCAGCAGTCGTACTTGCGATCACTAGGCCACCGAGGCAGTTTAGCATAATAGTGCATAATTAAAGCTCGTAAAGTCCTTCCAAAGGTTCACTCGGAGAGCGATATTCTCAGCCATTGTAACCAAATTTTTAGCAATATAAAGCAATATCTATATAATAAAAATGAATCGCTAAATGTGTTACTAAGCGCAAAATACGAAAACGGCTGGACCGATTTGGCTGATTCTTTTTTTTTGTTGTGTTTGGATTTGTCAGGAGAACGTTCTTATGAAAAAAATAAGTAGGAAAGGTCTCAAGGGTAGGGGTAGGGTACGGTACGGTAGGGTAGGGGTAGTGTAGGGTTTGGGTAGGGTAGGAGTAGAGTAAGGTATGGGTAGGGTATCGGTAGGATAGGGGTAGTGGTATCGGTTGGGTACGGGTAGGATACCACGCGAACGAAGTCGTGGCGGGTCAGCTAGTTATTAATAATAAGCAATAATATTTATAATATAAGTAATTTAAGTGTGTTGCAGTTATTGGTGTACAATAAAGTATGATCTATCTATTGTTCTTTTCCGTTACAGAGACGTATATCTTCGAGCGAAAGCAGCGAGGATGATTCTTCGGATGGAAGTTCTTCAGAGTCCAGTCAAGACGAGAAGGAGCCGAAAGCCATCGCTAATGGAGACGTAGACTTGCACAAGACTGAACACCGTAAAAAAGTAAGCGGAAATTTTCAACAATATAATTACTTATATATAATTACTTGCAATTCAACTTCATGACTTTTTGACGAAAAAAATTTTTTGGCTTGAAGGGGTATAGTTCTGTTTTTTTTATTACGAATGAGCTCGCTCTTGACCTCGATCACACCTGATAGTAAGTGTAAGATGAGGTCTACGATCGAACGAGCGAGCCCAGACAATGCCTATTCACTCTTGCTTTAAAGGCTGACGGGTCATATGTGGCAGGGAACACAGAAGCCGGCAGAGAGTTCCACACCTTGGCTGTGCGCACAATAAATGTTGAAGAAAAGCGCTTAGTACGACAAGACGGTATATCGACCAAGTGTGGATGGTATCCTGCGGTACGTCTGGTAGACTGGTAGTAAAACGGGGATGAAGGGATCAGGTCGTGGAACTCCTGCGCACACTCTCCGAAGTACAATCTGTAGAAGATAGACAGGCAAGCAACGTTTCGCCGGTGAGCCAGGCTGTGAATCTTGCCTGCCAGAACCTCGTCACCTATGAGCCTTTTAGCTCTGCGTTCGATCGATCCCTCCTATATCCTCCAATATTTTTATATCAAAATCAGTTAAATAGATTTGTTGCCCGCGACTTCGTTCGTGTGGGAGGTTAATCCCGTGTAAATCCTGATCCCGTGGGAAATTCCAAAAATCCATTCTTAGTGCTCCCCTAGGAACATACATGCCAAATTTCAGCTTCTTGCGCCTAGTAGTAGTTTCGGCTGTGCGTTGTCTCAGTAACGGAAGCGTTTTATATATATATATTGATTGATGATTGATATACAAGAAAAGATAAAAGTGAACATAATGATGACGCTTGTATGTAGATAAGATTGCCTAACCGTTAATTTATTTTACAGAAAAACAAAAAGATTGATAAAAAGAAAGCTAAGAAGGTCCGGCGCACTGACTCATCGGCGGCTACGTCTGGGAAACAAACTTCTGATGGTAACAAAATCTATCAACTTATCTATTAATTGCTTACATATAAGAAAACTGCTTTGTTCGTAAATATCCAGAATTTTACACAAGACATTAAACACTCAGACACAAATCAAGATCAAGAACATTCCAGAATCTCGACTAAAAATACATTCAACTAGTCCTTATGTAATGTCCATAAAAATATAAATCAAACAACCTTAAGTAATATAAAAAAGATAAAATAAACGTTTTTATAAAAACTATTTTTAATGAATAATTACTATTATAGAATAAACGAATAAACGAGCAATAAAATATTAGGTATAAAGAGTCCCTAATGTGGTATTATTGGATTTATTTTACATCTAAGTTTACCCAGACACCGGTCTAGCCAAGGGCCAAGCCAAGTCGTGTTACCCAGCTACTGGGTCGTACAGGTCAGATCAGTCGCTCCATGTAAAGCATTAATACTGTTACGTCAGTCGCTTAGCGAAGTACGTCGAGAAACTTTAATAGAAATCTAGAATGTTCGAGACACTAACGCCACCTGGCGGCGAGTAGCAGTACTGAGTATATCGAGAAACTTCTGGAATATTCTTGGCAGTATAGGCAGTGAGTCGATTATACAAGAATGTTCTAGAACACATAGATCGGGGTATAAATAGATCGCAAAGGAACGCAGACGGCAGTCTCCCAAGATACGAGGCGATAAATTCGAAGCTTTAGAAGTGAATTTCAGTGCGATTTAAGTGTTAAGTAAGGAGTATTGCAGTGTGAATAACTGTGTTAATTTTTATTTTGCGCGTATTTAATTAATGTTTTGGTCTAATTGGCGTTAATTATTTATATCTCGAACCCCAGCTCGTAATAATACTCGCCTGCACCCGCTTTTGACAAGGAGTCGACCCGAACATAGTTCGTAAAAGGCTAACCAGGTGATATCTTTACGATACAACCATCTAATTATTTATTTATTTATAACAATCTTACCTACACTATCATTACAGATCTATGATCCAATGCGACAGAGTGGCCTTACTAACTAAATCCTAAATCTACACCTTATACCTAGTTGAAAAATATTTTAATCTGAATAACTTATTACATATAGTGTAACTTTTGCGAGTTCACTCAAGTTGCACCACAATACATCAACCCTCCCATGAACCTCATTCACCACGCGTATGGCTCTAGTGAGAGGAGTTCTCGCCAGTAGTTTGGTCCTGGCTGCAGGCACAGCGAGCAGGGGCGGGCGGTGCCGCCTCCACACGTACCGGTCGGGCACACACAGCTGTAGGTGTCGCAGCACTCCCGGGTTATGTTAGTTCTCGCCAGTAGGTTGGTCCTGGCTGCAGGCACAGCGAGCAGGGGCGGGCGGTGCCGCCTCCACACGTACCGGTCGGGCACACACAGCTGTAGGTGTCGCAGCACTCCCGGGTTATGTTAGTTCTCGCCAGTAGGTTGGTCCTGGCTGCAGGCACAGCGAGCAGGGGCGGGCGGTGCCGCCTCCACACGTACCGGTCGGGCACACACAGCTGTAGGTGTCGCAGCACTCCCGGGTTATGTTAGTTCTCGCCAGTAGGTTGGTCCTGGCTGCAGGCACAGCGAGCAGGGGCGGGCGGTGCCGCCTCCACACGTACCGGTCGGGCACACACAGCTGTAGGTGTCGCAGCACTCCCGGGTTATGTTAGTTCTCGCCAGTAGGTTGGTCCTGGCTGCAGGCACAGCGAGCAGGGGCGGGCGGTGCCGCCTCCACACGTACCGGTCGGGCACACACAGCTGTAGGTGTCGCAGCACTCCCGGGTTATGTTAGTTCTCGCCAGTAGGTTGGTCCTGGCTGCAGGCACAGCGAGCAGGGGCGGGCGGTGCCGCCTCCACACGTACCGGTCGGGCACACACAGCTGTAGGTGTCGCAGCACTCCCGGGTTATGTTAGTTCTCGCCAGTAGGTTGGTCCTGGCTGCAGGCACAGCGAGCAGGGGCGGGCGGTGCCGCCTCCACACGTACCGGTCGGGCACACACAGCTGTAGGTGTCGCAGCACTCCCGGGTTATGTTAGTTCTCGCCAGTAGGTTGGTCCTGGCTGCAGGCACAGCGAGCAGGGGCGGGCGGTGCCGCCTCCACACGTACCGGTCGGGCACACACAGCTGTAGGTGTCGCAGCACTCCCGGGTTATGTTAGTTCTCGCCAGTAGGTTGGTCCTGGCTGCAGGCACAGCGAGCAGGGGCGGGCGGTGCCGCCTCCACACGTACCGGTCGGGCACACACAGCTGTAGGTGTCGCAGCACTCCCGGGTTATGTTAGTTCTCGCCAGTAGGTTGGTCCTGGCTGCAGGCACAGCGAGCAGGGGCGGGCGGTGCCGCCTCCACACGTACCGGTCGGGCACACACAGCTGTAGGTGTCGCAGCACTCCCGGGTTATGTTAGTTCTCGCCAGTAGGTTGGTCCTGGCTGCAGGCACAGCGAGCAGGGGCGGGCGGTGCCGCCTCCACACGTACCGGTCGGGCACACACAGCTGTAGGTGTCGCAGCACTCCCGGGTTATGTTAGTTCTCGCCAGTAGGTTGGTCCTGGCTGCAGGCACCGCGAGCAGGGGCGGGCGGTGCCGCCTCCACACGTACCGGTCGGGCACACACAGCTGTAGGTGTCGCAGCACTCCCGGGTTATGTTAGTTCTCGCCAGTAGGTTGGTCCTGGCTGCAGGCACAGCGAGCAGGGGCGGGCGGTGCCGCCTCCACACGTACCGGTCGGGCACACACAGCTGTAGGTGTCGCAGCACTCCCGGGTTATGTTAGTTCTCGCCAGTAGGTTGGTTCTGGCTGCAGACACAGCGAGCAGGGGCGGGCGGTGCCGCCTCCACACGTACCGGTCGGGCACACACAGCTGTAGGTGTCGCAGCACTCCCGGGTTATGTTAGTTCTCGCCAGTAGGTTGGTCCTGGCTGCAGGCACAGCGAGCAGGGGCGGGCGGTGCCGCCTCCACACGTACCGGTCGGGCACACACAGCTGTAGGTGTCGCAGCACTCCCGGGTTATGTTAGTTCTCGCCAGTAGGTTGGTCCTGGCTGCAGGCACAGCGAGCAGGGGCGGGCGGTGCCGCCTCCACACGTACCGGTCGGGCACACACAGCTGTAGGTGTCGCAGCACTCCTGGGTTATGTTAGTTCTCGCCAGTAGGTTGGTCCTGGCTGCAGGCACAGCGAGCAGGGGCGGGCGGTGCCGCCTCCACACGTACCGGTCGGGCACACACAGCTGTAGGTGTCGCAGCACTCCCGGGTTATGTTAGTTCTCGCCAGTAGGTTGGTCCTGGCTGCAGGCACAGCGAGCAGGGGCGGGCGGTGCCGCCTCCACACGTACCGGTCGGGCACACACAGCTGTAGGTGTCGCAGCACTCCCGGGTTATGTTAGTTCTCGCCAGTAGGTTGGTCCTGGCTGCAGGCACAGCGAGCAGGGGCGGGCGGTGCCGCCTCCACACGTACCGGTCGGGCACACACAGCTGTAGGTGTCGCAGCACTCCCGGGTTATGTTAGTTCTCGCCAGTAGGTTGGTCCTGGCTGCAGGCACAGCGAGCAGGGGCGGGCGGTGCCGCCTCCACACGTACCGGTCGGGCACACACAGCTGTAGGTGTCGCAGCACTCCCGGGTTATGTTAGTTCTCGCCAGTAGGTTGGTCCTGGCTGCAGGCACAGCGAGCAGGGGCGGGCGGTGCCGCCTCCACACGTACCGGTCGGGCACACACAGCTGTAGGTGTCGCAGCACTCCCGGGTTATGTTAGTTCTCGCCAGTAGGTTGGTCCTGGCTGCAGGCACAGCGAGCAGGGGCGGGCGGTGCCGCCTCCACACGTACCGGTCGGGCACACACAGCTGTAGGTGTCGCAGCACTCCCGGGTTATGTTAGTTCTCGCCAGTAGGTTGGTCCTGGCTGCAGGCACAGCGAGCAGGGGCGGGCGGTGCCGCCTCCACACGTACCGGTCGGGCACACACAGCTGTAGGTGTCGCAGCACTCCCGGGTTATGTTAGTTCTTGCCAGTAGGTTGGTCCTGGCTGCAGGCACAGCGAGCAGGGGCGGGCGGTGCCGCCTCCACACGTACCGGTCGGGCACACACAGCTGTAGGTGTCGCAGCACTCCCGGGTTATGTTAGTTCTCGCCAGTAGGTTGGTCCTGGCTGCAGGCACAGCGAGCAGGGGCGGGCGGTGCCGCCTCCACACGTACCGGTCGGGCACACACAGCTGTAGGTGTCGCAGCACTCCCGGGTTATGTTAGTTCTCGCCAGTAGGTTGGTCCTGGCTGCAGTCACAGCGAGCAGGGGCGGGCGGTGCCGCCTCCACACGTACCGGTCGGGCACACACAGCTGTAGGTGTCGCAGCACTCCCGGGTTATGTTAGTTCTCGCCAGTAGGTTGGTCCTGGCTGCAGGCACAGCGAGCAGGGGCGGGCGGTGCCGCCTCCACACGTACCGGTCGGGCACACACAGCTGTAGGTGTCGCAGCACTCCCGGGTTATGTTAGTTCTCGCCAGTAGGTTGGTCCTGGCTGCAGGCACAGCGAGCAGGGGCGGGCGGTGCCGCCTCCACACGTACCGGTCGGGCACACACAGCTGTAGGTGTCGCAGCACTCCCGGGTTATGTTAGTTCTCGCCAGTAGGTTGGTCCTGGCTGCAGGCACAGCGAGCAGGGGCGGGCGGTGCCGCCTCCACACGTACCGGTCGGGCACACACAGCTGTAGGTGTCGCAGCACTCCCGGGTTATGTTAGTTCTCGCCAGTAGGTTGGTCCTGGCTGCAGGCACAGCGAGCAGGGGCGGGCGGTGCCGCCTCCACACGTACCGGTCGGGCACACACAGCTGTAGGTGTCGCAGCACTCCCGGGTTATGTTAGTTCTCGCCAGTAGGTTGGTCCTGGCTGCAGGCACAGCGAGCAGGGGCGGGCGGTGCCGCCTCCACACGTACCGGTCGGGCACACACAGCTGTAGGTGTCGCAGCACTCCCGGGTTATGCGCCATGCCACGTAGTAGTTTCACTACATACGCTACGAGCGAAAACTCCCGTCGTACTCTTAGAGTGTTATACCCTACCATACCCAGAACAAATAGTGTAGGGTACATCAATGGGTATAATGGATATACCCCATACAGCTTGTAATACAAGTGTCTCGTGAACTTATTTTGGATACGTTCCAACATAACACTATATTTTGCCTCATGAGGAGCCCAAATGAATGCGCTATGTTCGAGGTGACTTCTGACTAATGCGTCATATAGTACCCGTAGTGTCGTGATGTTGGTAAATGCTTGGGACTGCCTGAGTACGAAACCTAGGTTTCTGTATGCCTTCTTACATATCTTATTGATATGCTCACGGAAGGTTAGTTCCTGAGAGAAGACTACCCCTAAGTCTCGTACCTGAGACACTCGTTGCATCGGCACATCCTCAACCTTGTACTGATAACTCAAGGGAGTTCGCGCGCGAGTGAACGACATCACCGAACATTTAGCAACATTAAAATGCAGTTTGTTGTCATTGCTCCATTCGACCACTCTGTTAATGTCTTCCTGTAGGTGTTCACAATCAGAGTGATCCCGAACCTCGAGCAGCAATTTCAGGTCATCCGCAAACAATAAACAAGTCCCATGTCTGACGACTTCCGGCAAGTCATTTATCATTACAATAAACTCGAGAGGCCCTACATTGCTGCCCAGGCTCACGCCCGACCTCGTGTAATATGGTCGAGATACACAGCCATTGTAGTCGACATATTGCTGGCGATCCTTCATATAGCTAGCGAAAAACTGTAGCAGAGGTAGTGTACATCCAATTTTCGCGAGCTTCCTTAACAAGATGTCATTATCCACCGTATCGAACGCTTTTTTAAAATCGAAGTACGCAGCATCTACCTGTACCCCTGAGTCTAATGCCGGCACCACCTGTACCATAAAGTTAATAAGGTTTGTAGCAGTGCTGCGTCCAGATCGGAACCCATGTTGCGCATCTGATAGACGCGCACGCATTTGTTCCTGAACGGAGCGCTGAATAGCCGACTCGAGTACTTTAGCAGGCGTGGAGAGTACAGCCACCGGTCTATAATTACAGGTATCTGAACTTGGTTTTCCTTTAGGAACCGGAACAACGCGCGTGACCTTCCATCTTTGAGGGAACGTGGCTTGTTGTAAACATGCATTAAAAATGTGAAGTAATGGCTCTGCCAGTACCCTCCCGCAGTCTCGGAACAGAAACGCTGGTATCCCGTCTGGGCCAGACGAACGTTTTGGCTTGAGACTCCCAAGCGCCTGCTGAACTTCCGCGAGACTCAGCGTCTCAATGTGTACCCGTGCACTGTTCGCGCCGAACTCCGCCGCCGCCGCGCACACGTCCAGTTTGGGTGGCTCCTTGCTGTACACAGACTCAAAAAAGTCAGCGAACTGCACAGCACACTCATCATCTGTTAGATGTTGACCTTCTTTTATGATACTCTGCTTATTTAGTGTTTTTCTTTTCGATCTTATATACTGCCAAAACGATTTCGGATCCTTTACAAATTGATACTGAATTTTATTTTTATGTTGTATATGCGCAGTTTCTATTAACTTTTTTATACGAGTTCTACATTCCGCAAATTTGTGATAATCATTATCCAACTTAGTTTTTTTGAATTTTTTGTGAAGTCTGGCTTTAATTTGTATATTTGTTATTATATCTCTGGTGTACCATACTGGGTATACATACCGCGAATTTCCACTACTAAGCTTTTTCCGGGGTACGCACCCATTAATAGTAGAAATAATATTATCATAAAAGAAGTTAAACATTTCTTCCAAATCATGCATTCCGTACATCATACTCCAGGCAATGGAAAGAATCCTAAAATATAACAGTTGAAAATCAGCCTTATTCCAATTCCACTGTGGTCTAATATGGTGTGCACTAGAATCGAGGGCGACGGCGGGGGACGTCGGCGGGGCAGAGGCGGGGCGCACGTTAGCCGCTAGTGGCGGGTGGTGCGCGTCGACCGGCACCAGCGCCTCATCCGCCACCACCACCGTCACTATTATGTAATTAATAACCAAGTTTAATACATAATTCATTGTATATTTCCACCAGATAATGCTCAAGGCGACGGCGAGAGTGCAGACTCGCGAACATCACAGTCCGATTCGTTGACGTCCAAACCCGCGCCCAGCTCGGAGACTGCCATCACCTCAGATAGCTCAAGGTAATGTCACAGTATAAAGATCGTACAGTAGGTTGACGCCTTTGATCTTGTGAAAAATGCCGACAACGTCTAGACAGTCTCGCAGCGGCCAGGGTTGTCACAAATAAACAATATTTATGAAATATTTTTTTTATTGCAGATCGACATCGTTAGCAATATTATTACTTAATATAATAATGAAAACAATTTTAACCTGCTCTTTACTGCACGTATTATTTAGCAGTTGAGGGTGAACATAAAAATGCAGATGAGGCGTATACAAAGAGATTTAAAATTTGAACTGATGCACGTGATAATTAGGTACTGTGACACTTACTGTACTGTAATGTTGCTTAATTGAAGGTTTTTTAAATAAATAAATTATAAAAAAATGATGTACGCCATTTTGGATTTCAAAAAGGATGGCATTTTCGTAACAAGCACCCCAATCTACCTCAAAATTGACACCCATATCAAATTATTAAAAAGAATGACGTCCGCTATCTTGGATTTCAAAAACGATGGCATTTTCGTATCAAGCACCCCAATTAACCTCAAAATTGACACCCATATCAAATTATTACAAAAAATGACGTCCGCCATCTTGGATTTCAAAAAAGATGGCATTTTCGTAACAAGCACCCCAATTAACCTCAAAATTGACACCCATATCAAATTATTACAAAAAATGACGTCCGCCATCTTGGATTTCAAAAAGGATGGCATTTTCGTAACAAGCACCCTAATTAACCTCAAAATTGACACCCATATCAAATTATTAAAAAAAATGACGTCCGCCATCTTGGATTTCAAAAAGGATGGCATTTTCGTAACAAGCACCCCAATTAACCTCAAAATTGGCACCCATATCAAATTATTAAAAATAATGACGTCCGCCATCTTGGATTTCAAAAAGGATGGCATTTTCATAACAAACACCCCAATTAAACTCTAAATTGACACCAATATTTTATTTAAAAAAAATACGTACACCATCTCGAAATTCACCTTTATTAAATAATAAAAAAGTTCACCATCTTCAATTTGAAATTACTATTTTTCGTTATCTGTATTCGAATAAAGCTTCAAAGTATCGTTATAATTTTATATAAAAATAGAACACCTAATAATATTAAGTAGGTATAAAAATATATAAAATGTCCAAACCCTCACGGCCCTGTGCGATTACCTATTAGATATATCTTTTTTAACGTCCGCCGTTCGGCTATTTTGTTAGCGTTATCAACGCGGCACGACATTACAAATAAAACGATAACAAAACATTATTAATTATTTACCTTTCTTCTGTGCGTGGAAGCTGATGAAACCGGAGATCTTTATTTAAACAAGATGAAGACTTGCAATCTCTCACAGCACACGTCGTATGTACCACTTTAAATAAATAATTAAAAAACAAACACGTGCTAGCCCCGAATGATGTCTCCCAAGCTGCTAACATAGTTTCGTTTGCAGCTTGGGATCGGCATTCCCGCGTCTCGCCCCTCACACCCCGCACGATTGCCCTGTCTAGACGTCTTCGTCGGACGACTGTATGATCTTTAGACTGTGGTAATGTAGTGGAGCTTATACAATGTGTAACGGAAACCATCCAATATCTGAGGAATATTCTGAATCATCAGAATCGCCACCTACTTCTATGACAAACCTGTCAGTAATGTCGTCAACTATATGGCCCAGATGAGACATTTCATCTTCAATTTTAATGAAGCCATAACTTGAGCCCAGACCAACTCAATCGGGTTTAGCTCACCAACTTTTTTGTAGACCTTTTTTAAGATATACATTTCCATAGTATATTATTTTGATGAATCTCATAATAATTTTTTGACGACTTCATCACAAAATACAGAATTTTCTGTATTATACAAACAATTAATTAGAATATTTTGTGTATATAAATCTTTGGGAATAAATTATCTAAATAACAGCGAAAACTTCATCAAAATCCGTTGTATCAATATCTAGATTTGATCCTAATAAAACAGCTCTAGTTGAAGGACTAAATACTAATAAGGTAAACAAAATGGCGCGATGACGTCTACATTTTTCTTTGTTTAATTTAAAGGCATAAAAAAAGCGTCGCCTGCATTGATATACAAACAAAATCAATGGTCAGATTTCTCTTGCTTATAGCGCGTCGTGCGACCGTGTGTTAATCAAATATGTGAATTTTAATTATACGCTTTGGAATATAAAATTTTGAAGAGAAGCGAATCGTCAAAATAATGATAACAAGTTACGATTCAACAAACCGGTACCGTGGTACAACACTGCACGAAAGAGCTGGCAACATTATTTGAAAAGTTGACATTTGATTGTGTTAATTCTGTCTCTGAGATTAAATAAAAACTTTTTGCAAAAAATAAAACCGACTTCCATATCAAAACACTACAAAGCCAAAAATAATTTTAATTTCGGTAGTCGGTGTTATTGGTTTTGTATTTTCTTTTTTTTTTCACACCGCCTTCCTTATTTTTTGCAAAAAAGTTTTTATTTTCGTGCTTTTTAGTGGGACAGTGAATTTTCCAAATCGGTTCGTAAATGACGGAGTTATGCGCGAACAAAAAACGCAATGCAGAGTAAACGAAAAGATCATCAACGTAAATATTTTTTAGACTTTTGTTGATTTTTCAGAAACGGCTTGTCCGATTTCGATAAAATTTTCATGGGACCATTCGGGAAGTTATACTCTTTCTAACAAGATAAGAAATTTTTAAATCGGTTGGCAAGCGACGGAGTTCTGCGCGGACAAACATAAAAAAAATACAAACATCCGAATTGAGAACCTCCTCCTTTTTTAGAAGTCGGTTAAAAACAAGGCATACAAACAGTGGCTGCACCAATGCATTATCCACGCTCATGGCCTATAATCCATGATAAATTTAACACGAGTTTCATCTTTACAGGGATTTCGAAACGAAGACGGAAGTGAAATTGCCACCGCAAGTAGTAGAAGTATTGGAGTCCCTCGAACAGTTTGTGAGCAAAACACTGAAGCAAACGCCTAACACGCCGCGCAAACAACTGTTGGCGCTGAGCGACGAGTACATTGTCAGGTTAATCAATATTTATTTACTTTTAGTAATCATTAACAGGAGCAAAGAATCCTCAACATCTCCTTAGCGTTTTTTCCGATAATATTGGCTCGTGGCTAAATAATAAAGCCGCACGAGACAGGCCACGGCAACGCATGCAGAGTTCAATCTGTGGAGCTGACATTTAGACATCTTTGACAGTCGTTAGGGGAAGTCAGAAGCCAGAAAATCTGATCCTGGGGCCATATCATGACGTGTTAAAACTTGATTTATTCCAGTGAGAAAGAGGGATGAAGCTATGCACGCTATACAGTTTGTTAGTTTAAACGAGGGACATATTAAACCTACAATAGTGTATGCTTACATGATACTAATAAAATATGACCAAAAAAAAACACTGATAAATAACAGACAGAACCATACCAAAAGTTCTCGGGGGGACTCCCGCGGGGGCGGAGTTTGCACACGAGCTTCCTTTTTTTTCAGGATCGGGCCGTGTTCATTCACTTCTTGCGCCTCAGTGTACATATTGGATAATTACGTCAGAAATTTAAGTTATAGGTTTTTGACATATTTGGGACGAGAATCGAATACTGAACACCCTCCCTCAATAAGTCCCTCGTTTAACCTAACACACTGCATAGCTCCATCCCTCTTTCTCGCTGGAACGACTCAAGTTTTAACACGTCATGATATGGCCCCTGGTCTTGCCGAAGAGGTTACCTATCACCCAGCTACTCGGTTAGTTTATCGAGGTCAGAAGCAGTGTAAAACTAACACTAGCCATATAAATTGTATGTAGCTTACTTTGCAACATGTTAGTTTTAAGTTAATTTGTTGTGCCCTAGCAGGGTTATGTAATTTTTTTTTATATAATACTCGGCTGCTTCATGTAAGACTGATGTTGGGATCAGATTCCAGTCAAACCAAGTAGCAAGAATTTGATTTGGACGGGTATTTTTTTGTAACATAAAAATAATTCGATACTTCTTCGTCGTTTTACCCTTGGCTTGTAATCTGAGGTCGGAATTAGGTAGAGTTATTTATGTACCTACTTACATCGAAATGTTGATATGATTCGATGATTTTCCCACACAGAAATAAAAGTCACATGCATTTTTTTCTTGCTAAAACTGGTACAACCTAGCCTATCGTCCCGTGCCCGCTTGACGTTGAGTTTTGGGACACCCTGTATATAATCTTTCTTTATTCAATAATCATAATAGGTAAAGTACAAAATTAAACTTAATTGAGTATAACCAAGTATCAAGATGTATCACAGGCGGAAGGAGCAACAGATGTTTGAAACAATATTTAACAAATTCAGAATGGAAAAAATAATCTTACCTATATTTTGTTACAATAAACCTAAATAACTTACAAAGTAGGTCGAACTTAAAAAACAAACTCTTGCTTAATTTGATTATTACAGCTAGTGGGTGACAAATGTGTGTGATGAAATGTCTGATGGGGCAAGAGGTCCAGTTTATAAAAAGCCTTTCTTGACATATAAGGGCTTTACGTATGTTAGCTGGGACTTCGATGACATAGTTACAGGTCAATGCATCTCTCCTGATTTGTGACTAAACTCAACCACTTTTAAGAAGGACTTCATATGTAATGGAGTTCCTGAGGATTCTTTTTGTTATTGCAACTTGATTCTTGGTCCTTCAGACTGGAGCGTGCAGTGTGGAGTTCGTCGTGCGAGGCGTTAGTGTCGCGCGCGGCGTACGGGCGCTGCGCGCGCGTGTTGGGCGTGGCGCGCGCCAAGCTGCTGCAGCGTCGTGTCGCGCCGCACGCGCCTCTACCACGTACGTATTGTTACACGACGCGTTAGTGTCGCGCGCGGCGTACGGGCGCTGCGCGCGCGTGTTGGGCGTGGCGCGCGCCAAGCTGCTGCAGCGTCGTGTCGCGCCGCACGCGCCTCTACCACGTACGTATTGTTACACGACGCGTTAGTGTCGCGCGCGGCGTACGGGCGCTGCGCGCGCGTGTTGGGCGTGGCGCGCGCCAAGCTGCTGCAGCGTCGTGTCGCGCCGCACGCGCCTCTACCACGTACGTATTGTTACACGACGCGTTAGTGTCGCGCGCGGCGTACGGGCGCTGCGCGCGCGTGTTGGGCGTGGCGCGCGCCAAGCTGCTGCAGCGTCGTGTCGCGCCGCACGCGCCTCTACCACGTACGTATTGTTACACGACGCGTTAGTGTCGCGCGCGGCGTACGGGCGCTGCGCGCGCGTGTTGGGCGTGGCGCGCGCCAAGCTGCTGCAGCGTCGTGTCGCGCCGCACGCGCCTCTACCACGTACGTATTGTTACACGACGCGTTAGTGTCGCGCGCGGCGTACGGGCGCTGCGCGCGCGTGTTGGGCGTGGCGCGCGCCAAGCTGCTGCAGCGTCGTGTCGCGCCGCACGCGCCTCTACCACGTACGTATTGTTACACGACGCGTTAGTGTCGCGCGCGGCGTACGGGCGCTGCGCGCGCGTGTTGGGCGTGGCGCGCGCCAAGCTGCTGCAGCGTCGTGTCGCGCCGCACGCGCCTCTACCACGTACGTATTGTTACACGACGCGTTAGTGTCGCGCGCGGCGTACGGGCGCTGCGCGCGCGTGTTGGGCGTGGCGCGCGCCAAGCTGCTGCAGCGTCGTGTCGCGCCGCACGCGCCTCTACCACGTACGTATTGTTACACGACGCGTTAGTGTCGCGCGCGGCGTACGGGCGCTGCGCGCGCGTGTTGGGCGTGGCGCGCGCCAAGCTGCTGCAGCGTCGTGTCGCGCCGCACGCGCCTCTACCACGTACGTATTGTTACACGACGCGTTAGTGTCGCGCGCGGCGTACGGGCGCTGCGCGCGCGTGTTGGGCGTGGCGCGCGCCAAGCTGCTGCAGCGTCGTGTCGCGCCGCACGCGCCTCTACCACGTACGTATTGTTACACGACGCGTTAGTGTCGCGCGCGGCGTACGGGCGCTGCGCGCGCGTGTTGGGCGTGGCGCGCGCCAAGCTGCTGCAGCGTCGTGTCGCGCCGCACGCGCCTCTACCACGTACGTATTGTTACACGACGCGTTAGTGTCGCGCGCGGCGTACGGGCGCTGCGCGCGCGTGTTGGGCGTGGCGCGCGCCAAGCTGCTGCAGCGTCGTGTCGCGCCGCACGCGCCTCTACCACGTACGTATTGTTACACGACGCGTTAGTGTCGCGCGCGGCGTACGGGCGCTGCGCGCGCGTGTTGGGCGTGGCGCGCGCCAAGCTGCTGCAGCGTCGTGTCGCGCCGCACGCGCCTCTACCACGTACGTATTGTTACACGACGCGTTAGTGTCGCGCGCGGCGTACGGGCGCTGCGCGCGCGTGTTGGGCGTGGCGCGCGCCAAGCTGCTGCAGCGTCGTGTCGCGCCGCACGCGCCTCTACCACGTACGTATTGTTACACGACGCGTTAGTGTCGCGCGCGGCGTACGGGCGCTGCGCGCGCGTGTTGGGCGTGGCGCGCGCCAAGCTGCTGCAGCGTCGTGTCGCGCCGCACGCGCCTCTACCACGTACGTATTGTTACACGACGCGTTAGTGTCGCGCGCGGCGTACGGGCGCTGCGCGCGCGTGTTGGGCGTGGCGCGCGCCAAGCTGCTGCAGCGTCGTGTCGCGCCGCACGCGCCTCTACCACGTACGTATTGTTACACGACGCGTTAGTGTCGCGCGCGGCGTACGGGCGCTGCGCGCGCGTGTTGGGCGTGGCGCGCGCCAAGCTGCTGCAGCGTCGTGTCGCGCCGCACGCGCCTCTACCACGTACGTATTGTTACACGACGCGTTGCTATCGCGAACGGTATACGGCCGTGTCGCACCGTACATACAAACCCACACACACACTCTCGCATACACACAACCCCACACACACTCACATACACGCGCCTATACACAAACACACACACTCACATACATGCGTATACACACAAACCCACACACATGCACTAAAACCCCCTCTTATCTTAAAGAATGTTTCAAGTTCCTCCATGACACACATGCCAAATTTCTGAGGTAATTGGAAATCTTGAGGCTAGAGGTACCGAGTCACTCCACCAATTTCTTTGGTAAGTCGTTCGCAGCTCAAGCAGTACGACTGTGGAATACTCTTTCCGTGTACTGCTTTGCTGTGGGTTTTGTGCTTGTCTTACTGAAGACAAGCACAAACCCTTCCTTCTTTCAAAAACATGGTAATCTCTCTCTTTAATTTGTTACTATTTTTTATATGTATATCTCAGCTTTGTTTTTTTTTTGTATAATTTTCTCCTGCTGTGTCAAATCCATCCAAAGGTCTGTAAAAGATCGCTTTAGCGATAAGACCGCCCATTGTAACAACACCCTTTGTAGTTTTTAAGTCCTTATTTAATTCTGTTATGGTGTACAATAATGAGTATATCTATCTATCTCACATACACACACCCACTTCCACAGACACCCACACACACACTCCCATAGACACCTACACACACACCCCCTTACCTACTAGGTTTATTTCAATGCTAGTTAAAAACTCTATCTTAGGCAAATGGTTGAAAACTACTTAATAAAGCCGCCAGTGACACTCACCTACTTCACATTTCAACTAAAATGTGCAGTCTTCTCGACAAGTTGATTGACAATTGACTGTACCAAGTTTTATACTCCTCCGACTGCGCTAAAAAGGAGTACAAAGTTTTTACTTTACGTATTGGTATGTATATCCCACTCACAATAGCACATATCGTTTTAGGAATACTTTCATTGTGCGTACAGTTAACGAGAGGAATTCCCTGCCGGAGTTTGTGTTTCTCGATAGCTACAACCGAGGAGTCTTTAAATCAAGAGTATAGGTTACTTGCAGCAAGAGTGCTTCATTTTCGACCACATCACTGCTTATCATTAGATGAGATGGTGATGGATTTGCACTTAACTGTAATATTGCCATCCACAGAAGCACCAACAACAATTGCTCAACCTACAACTGTCGCAGCGAACACCACCCCCGCAGCGCTAACGTCGTCAACAACAACAACTAACAACAACAACAAACGCAAGATTGACGACGACCTCGGAGACTTTGACCCTAACCAACTCACTGCCGAAGAGAGAGAGGCTATGATTGTTGAAACTTTGCTCAGGTAAGATTCTATAATAAGTAATAATAGTCCTCCCGACTGATTTCGTTTACAGCTACAGGTAGGGTTGCCAACTTTTTTTTTGACGAAAAAAACGTATAAAATTGTTTGAAAAGGAAAAGAAGTATTAGAAAGAAAAAAAAAAGCATTTTTCAAATTTTATGGTTTTATTGCCTTAAAAACGTATTTTTTGTGCTTTTAGCACAAGCTAAATTTTTTTTACTATTTTTAAATGTTTCAAAGCTTGTTTGACAATCTACATTTAAATTTAAATAAATAAACAATTATTTTATAATTAAATTTATTGACGCACTATTTCTCTCTTCAGATTCATTACTGAAAAACCCTCACAGTGAAAGCTTATTGAAAGCTTATACTTTTGTAAGACTGGTCATTTTAGCTTTTTTAGGAGTCACTAGAGTATCACTATCAATATTACTAGTCTATTTAAGCGTTAATTTTCACTTTAAAATGATAATTATAAACAAAAACAACGGATAATTTTCATACAATTTCGTCTATAGTGACATCTGTGATAATGTGACCTGTCACTGTCACATTAACATCTGACATCTAACATTTCGTTCAGTAATTATAAATCGTTTCCAGCATCTGTTTTAACTTATATGTACCGTTAAATAGTTAAGTACTTACCCATAAATCCCATAATGAGTGTTTTGTTCTATGCATTGCAGTAAAGGTTGGAAATATTTTTACATACTTTATGTGTATACTCAATACTCAATTCTTTATTGCATTCCACAATGTAGGCTTAGGTGGTAAACAAAATTTTTTTGGAGACAATCATGGACCCTGACGGGCACAGCAAAAGTAAGATGTGTGGAGAGGACTTATCATTTAAGTATCTTATAATCTAAATTATTCTAAAAACTTAAACACTAAAATTACTAAAAACATTATTTTTCGAGTTTCAATGATTTATCATTCAAATATTCGTTGACACTGTAGTAACATTTGTTCAATAATAACTTTTTTAACTTATTTGTAAATAAATGGAGTTTTTTTTCTTTTCTTATTGATTCGGGTAACATATTGTATATTTTTATTGATATGACTAAAGGACTTGTTGAATATATTTTTAGGCGGGATGATGGTAGGTTGAGTCGGTTTTTGTGTCGGAGTGTGTATCTTGTTTGAATGTCTTCCCGTTTAGTGTAAAAGTCTTGGTGTTTATGAGCGAATTTGCATAATTCAAGTATGTATATACAAGGCAAAGTTAAAATATTTAGTTCTATAAAATGGGGTTTGCAACTATCTATCTGTTGTATATTTACCAGGATACGAATAAATTTCTTTTGAAAGGTGAACAGTGTAGGTGCATCTGTACTGTATCCCCACATTATAATACCGTAGCTAAGCCAAGCATAAGCATAGGCATAGTATGTAACCAGGGCAGTCTCTAAATTTGTGGTTTTTTTGACTTCACGAAAAGCGTATAAAAATTTTGAAAGTTTTGATTTTATGTTTTGTACGTGTGACTTCCAATTTATATTTTTGTCTATTGTTATGCCTAATAATTTGATCTCATTGACTGTTTCTATTTTATGGTTATTAAAAGAAAAGAGTGCATTTAGAGGATTTTTTTGGTGGGGATGGAAAGTTATGAGTTTAGTCTTTGAAAAGTTGATTTCAAGGTTGTGCTCGTTCATCCAGGTTATTATTTTACCGAGAATTTCATTAAGGGTACTGTTTAGGTTCGTGTTGTTATGACATTGGGTGAGAATGGAGATGTCGTCCGCAAATAAAACGCAAGGTCCGGTTTCTGCTATACATTTTGGGAGATCATTGATGTAAATGAGAAACAAGAGACATCCAATAACGCTTCCTTGTGGTATTGATGCGTTAATCGCCTTTCTATCAGACCGGAACTTTTGAAGTTCGTTTATATTGTTATTGAAGTATTCTATTTCTACTAGCTGTGCTCTATTTTCAAGATAAGATTTGAACCATTCATATGATTTACCGCGGATCCCTAATCAATATAATTTATTTAATAAAATATTGTATTGAACTTTATCATAGGCTTTGGTCATGTCAAGCATTAACCCCACTGCGTATTTTTTATTATTTATTATGCTTAAGGCTTCCTGTATGAATTTATAGACTGCCAATGCTGTTGATCGATTTTTTCGAAAGCCGTTTTGGCATTCATCAAATATTTTATATTTTTCGCAGAAAGTGTACACGCGATTGCACATTGCTTTCTCGAAAATCTTTGAAGCTGTAGGCAGTAAAGCTATTGGACGGTAATTACTTGGCTCTGTTTTGTCATTTTTCTTGTGTAGAGGTTTCACTAATGCTATTTTCAGCTGATCAGGGAATACGCCGTCTTCAAATGACTGGTTCAGCAATTTATGAAATGGTAGTGTAAGCTCATCAGCGCATTGTCTGAGTAAACAGGGTGGAAGTTCGTCTATGCCGTGACTTTTTTTATTTTTTAGTGTTTTTAGCATAATATTTATTTCGTAAGGGTCAGCTGGAGTAAGGAACATTGTATTTTCAGTATGTGAAAGCACTGGTATGCTTTTCGACTCATCATATGTTCGTACTGGACTTCCCTCACCGATGGATGCAAAAAAGTTGTTAAACATATTGGCTACTTCCTTTGGCTCCGAGGTTGTTTTATTGTTATTTGTTTGTAGTTTTATGTTAAATTTGTCTTTTGTTATTGTTTTATTGGTCCGCTCGTTTATTATATTCCACATTGTTTTGACTTTGTTATTAGATTTTTTTATTTTGTCAATATATTGTAGTTTTTTTGCTGTTGTGACTGATTTTTTTAATATTTTTTCGTATTTTCTTCTTTTCTTCGACATTGCATAATTCATTGGGTGAAGTTATTTGCTGGTTGTGATTAGAAATTTGTGGACGTATAGGAGTGTTCGAATTTCCTATTTTCGGCATTTTGCAGCGGCACTCTTGGGTTTTCCATGTTATTTTCTGGTCTGCAGTCATTGCTGCCTTAAAATAGTCTCTGGGGATATTTGCACACTCGAGATCATATTTGTAACTACATAATGTGCAGGTAAGATATTCGCTGGTTGCGAGATCTTGTGTACAACCTGCGCAATTTTGTGCTATTTTTAGTAATTTCGTTACTGGTGCTGCCATCTAGTTTTAGGGATCTACTTCAGTCAATCGATGATTCGGTTGATTGTTTGATGACTCGAGCTGATTCATCTACTAGATGATAGATGGCGCTATTATCAGTAATTGGACAGGATGATAAGCAGCTTTTGGTTTATTTTGATAGTTAGTTATGTTAATTTTATAATCATTATCGTACCTTTATTAGTGTTTTGTCTGACTCCCTGTTTCAGGTAGTCACGAGGATATTTAAGCTCCACTTAATGAGCAACCGAAAATGAATTCGTTTTGAATTTTGTTCGTTGAAACTTTTGGCACTATGTATTATTTGAAGAAAACTTCATAGATTTTGTCCAAAACTTGTGCACTTCAACACGTATGCAAAAGTATAAAGTATAATTACCAAAAATAAAGTGGGATACGTTATTATAAAGTATGGTTGGCAACCCTAGCTACAGGTTAGATCTGTACAGGAGATATTATACCGCACAAGTATGTGCGTAGGTGCAATCTTTGTTCCTTCCACCTTGACGTGAGAATCGAACTAGGCCAATGAAGTTAACACTGCATGATTAGGCAATAAAAAGTTCCTGACTAGCTCATAGATGAAACGTTGCTTGTCTATTGGACTTCTACAGATGTACTTCGGAGAGCGCAGAAGCTCCACGTACTAATCTCTTCATCTCCCTTTCACTATCGGTCTACGAGACGTAATGCAGGGTTACCTCACTTGGTAGATATACCGTCTTGTCGTACGAAGCGCTTCTCCTCTACATTTATTGTGGGCACGGCCAAGGTTTGGAACTCTCTCCCGGCTTCTGTGTTCCCTGCCACATATGACCTTTCAGCCTTTAAAGCGTAAATAGGCATCTTCTGGGCTCGCTCGTCACATCTTAGACTTAATCTATCGCTTACCATCAGGCGAGATCGAAGTCAAGAGCGGACTCATCCGTAATAAAAAAAACCGACTTCCAATCATCTCATTTATTATGTGCACGACCAAGGTTTGGAACTCTGCCGGCTTCTGTGTTCCCTCGCACATATGACCCGTCCTCCTTCAAATGAGCTTGCTCGTCCCATCGTAGACCTCGTCTATCGCTTATCAACAGGCGTGGTTGAGGTCAAGAGCGGGCTTATCAGTAATTCAAATAAAATAGTCCTACTAAAAAGTCTATCGGTTTTCTATCGGTTAATCTAAATCCGCCAAGCCCGTTCCATCATCAGACTACAAGATAAACGGCGATGCGCCATCGTTACATGGTGGACATCCCACCCATACGCACAAAACGTTTTGGGAATACTTTCATCGTGCGTACGCCTAAGGAGTGGAATTCCCTGCCGGAGTCTGTGTTTCCTGATCGCTATAACCTGGGAGTCTGTAAGTCAAGAGTGAATAGGTTACTTCTAGGTAAGCGTGCTCCATCTTCGACCACATCATCACTTACCATCAGGTGAGATGGTGGTCAAACGCGAACCTATTTTAATAAAATAAAAAAAAAACTTTCACTACCAGTCGTACTGCAGGAGCGACCGCAGCCTTTGGGTAAGTCAGGTGTGGAACTCTGCTGGCTTTTGTGTTCCCTACCACATATGACCCAACAGCCTTTAAAGCAATAGTGAACAGGCAATTTCTGGGCACTCTTATCTATGCCTACCTTCAGGAGTTCCAGAGATTAGCCCGTACAAAGAAAAGACAGACAAAAATTTAAATTTTGTTTGTGTTCATAAGCACTTGACAAAACACAAGTTATTTTAAAAGCACGGACCGACACTTTATTTTTAGTAGTAGTATATTATTTTGTTGGTTTCAGGTTAAAAGCACTGATAGATGAACGTAAGCCTGGAATGATAGCCAACTACAATGCCGAGTGCGAAAGAGTACAAGAGGAGAGGTGAGTTGATTAACATTAAAATATTTAGGACTGGCACTTCTGCGTGGATTTAGAAATGATTTGTAGGCAATAATTACACACAATTTGTGAGAACACACAATGAGTTTAATGCACCTTACTACCAATTTTTTTATTGGATCAATAGTTCCGGAGATTACTTACATAAAGCAAATTTAAATCTATACTAATATTATAAAGCTGAAGAGTTTGTTTGTTTGTTTGTTTGTTTGTTTGTTTGCTTGAACGCGCTAATCTCAGGAACTACCGTTCTGATTTGAAAAATTCTTTCAGTGTTAGATAGCCCATTTATCGAGGAAGGCTATAGGCTATATATCATCACGCTAACACCAATAGGAGCGGAGCAGTAATGAAGAATGTTTCAAAATCGGGGGATTTTTTTTTCCACGGGGACGAAGTCGCGGGCGGAAGCTAGTTCTTTATAATATTATGCCATGATAGATAATAAATTGCATTAATATTATGATTCTCCATCACGTAGAACTATTGTGGTACAGGTAAAAATTTGTTCATTCAATTAACCTTTTTTGTGCGTCTCTTGTGCGTTGTCCAAACGCAGTGTAGAATAGAAAACTCCTTATTTATTATTATGCCATATATGTTATCTAAAATATTTTTATGATCACTTTTTTCGGATTCCCACCCACCCTGTTTCTTCAGCTGCCCTTAAGGCCCGGGGCCGCGGTATCTCGTTAGAATATTCCCGCAACCCCGCTTTTATGGTTACCCTAATTTTTATTTATGTTAAATAACTATCTTTAATTACAAGTCTGTTAATTTGAAAACCTTATAGGCCAGCAAGTAGTTAATAACAAGCTTGGAGTACCTTCACTCGGTGATGGTGGTGATGATTTCATTAGCTTAACCCTCTGATCATAATACATTTTATAAATTACTTTTTGTAATTGATTTGCTTGAATACAGTCTAGTAGAGTTTTTTCCAATGTCTCGTAGCTATTTGTAGCATTTATACTTACGGTATCTAGCCAATAACTTATATTTGAATGAAAACATTGGCTTGAGATCAAACGTTACCATACAGGCATTTCAACGGTTTTCTGGTAGTAACGATATATAGCTTAACAAACCTATACTAGGGTAGCAAGTAATCCAAATTCGGCCATTATTAAAATAACTTCGGATGCCTAAAAATAAATTGTTTTCTGCACTCCTTCTCCATTTAAAGCCCTAAAACTATGCCAAATTTCATACTTGTCCGTATAAAATTTGGCACAGTTACAACACACACAAGCACAGTACTGCATAATTTTAAAATGTTAAATAGTAAAGGCCCGAGGATAGAACCTTGTGGAACACCAGATGTTAATTTCTTAGTGTACGAGTTGTACCCATTGATTACGACACTTTGGCAGCAGTGGGTGATACACGATGCGAACCAACGCAATATATTTCCTATGATTCCATTGAACGCGATTTTATAAAGCAATAATTCGTGATCCACCTTGTCAAAGGCCTTGCAAAAATCTTTGTTCATAATATACTCCTGTTCATTAACGTCAATATTGTCAATCAAGACAAGTTCAAAGTAAATGAAACCATGAACCTCGTCAAGTTACTTGTTATTATTACTATACATTTGAATATAGTCCTTCTGACCAGACTCAGGACCGGACCTTCCAAGGCATTATTTATTGGTATTACACTGTCAACTTCCAAACACACTACTATACATAGTTTAATTAAGATTAATTTTGTAATTTCCCTTGTATTATTATACATATGTTATTACTACCGAGAATTTTTCTAATAGTCGAATTTGAAACCTATTGCTCGGCAAGTCCGCTAGACCAACATATAAAAAAGGGATACTTTTCAAGTTATAAAAAATTATAACTTTAGTTATGCTCTTACTTTTAATTTTTAACACATTTGTCTTATTACAAATTCCAAATAAATATTGTTTTGTGAAAACACTTTATTTACATTGAAATAACGTTAGTAGTTGCATTGTCTGATTTCTTTGCATATACTACTTATTTACGCTAAGCTTGTAACTCATTATAGTCATCTATGATTCACAGCAAAACAAATGTATTTGGTAAAAAGTGTCTTATTGTATTAAGTGTTTACATTATGACTATTATTCCATGAGCGAGAATCTTACCTTGCCGTACTACAGTCCTTGACTAGCACGGGAGGTAAAGAACTTTTCTCTGTATACCGTCATTGGGCATTTATGATTTTATCAAGTATTTGAACCATTGCTTTACTTCTGATAGCATTATTATAATTTAACTGTTCTTCTACTCTCCACGTAGCATTGTTATAGATAAGTTCTAACTTAGCGTAGTTGAACGTGAGTGTGCCCTATACTATTTAAATCAGTATTACCGGTGTACTGTAACCTAAACTTATGGTCAGTAAAATTTATTATTATGTTCAACTAGCTTCTGCCTGCGACTTCGTCCGCATAGAAGTCGAAAATATTCCACGGGATCCCGTCCCCGACTTGCTTGACAAAGATTATAATAGCTCGGCTAATATACATGATATAAAGATAATTTATAGCCTATAGCACTCAGGGATAATGCAGCTACATGAAAGCGAAAGAATTTTCAAAATCGGTTCGGTAGTTTCAGAGATTACCCCATACATACAAACTTACAAATTTTACCTCTTTATAATATTAGTATAGATAAACCATCAAGGCCGAGGTAGTCAACTATAGGATACCCACTAAACAATTTCAGAAGAAAGCTGCAGCTACTGTCGGCTTCGGAAGGAGGGCCGATGGTGGAGAAGCGCCTACCGAAGCGACGCTTCCCCTGGTGCGCTCGCTCGCGGGCGCTACTAGCTCGCGCCGCCCGCCTGGCAGGAGCCAGCGCTGCCGCACTACTACAGGCGAGAGCGTTGCCTCTGTTTCCGCAGGGCTTCGTGCGAATGCCCACGCTACTACGCCAGGCTGAGTCAGTACTACACTATCACTACATTGTATAAAACAAAGTCGCTTCCCTGTCTGTCTGTCCCTATGTATGCTTAGATCTTAAAAATTCCGCAACGGTTTTTGATGCGGGTTTTTTTTAATAGAGTGATTCCTGAGGAAGGTTTTAGTGTATAATAAGTTAAGATTTTGTGTGTATTGAATGAAATACGACGATATTACTTCAACATGTCGGAAAGAATTAAGCCCATCGGGAGCTTTAATCGAAAACGCTGCCAAAACCTTTTGAGTTATAAAAGTACAATGTATGACGGGATTGTTTCTCTATTATAGATCTACAAAAAAGTCCGCAAACGCATATGTCTATCTCCCAAGAAACCCACAATAATATTTTTTTCTTTTACTCATTATTTTTAAATGATGGGGTATTTACGAATCTTTTTTTAACAGTACAGTATTATTCCTTATCCAATTAAATACGTCAGATTTGTTGAGGATTTAATGTAGATCAAAATTGCTTTTTACACTATATCAATAAAATGAATATCTTATGAGTTATCGCCGATATATTAGTGTGGCAAATTACTGAAGGAGAAATTGATTAAGCAAAATCATATATAAGCAAATATAAACTTTATTACCCGAGCAAAGCCGGGCCGGGTCGCTAGTGATAAATAATCTTGAATAATACGTGACCATTTTTTTTTTTAAATCTACCGTATAGACCAAAAAAAATAATTATTTTGTAACACAGGAAACTACCCTATTGGTTATTAAATAACACTTCTACGTCATTTTTTTTTTTAATTTAACTAGATGAGGCCGGTATTTCCTAACTGACTACCTTAAGACAAAACATCGAAACAAACTCGGGTGTCCGTCTCTAAGTCCATACAATCTATACTGGTTAAATTATATGGGAGCCCTGTAGGTTACCGTTTGAGGCGATCTAATGAGGAAAGATGCTCACAGATTTGAGTGGGCCTGTCCATACAGTGCAAGCATTTGTCAGATGACGTATAGCTCAACTTAGAACAAGGAGCTTAACGATACGACGAGCAATACCAAGGTAAGGACGTTTGGGTAGGCCGCAAAAAGCACTCAAACTGCCAGACAATAATTATGTATAACTCGACCATTAGGTTCCGCCTTGCTGCAGGCGTACCTCACTCTCTACCTACTCTCACATGCACGTGCAAGCTAGGCCCGAGGAACCATTGTTTTTTAATGTGTAAAATCATTAAAATCCATTCATAATTGACGGAGTAATCGCGTAACAATACAGTTGAATTGAGAAGCTCTTCCTTTTTGTTTGAAACTCATTTCGAATGAGCCGATTCCTATTTTCACTACACATGTTCCTTGACAACCTTAAACTCAACACAATTTGATATCGACTATGACCCTGACTGCTATGCGCAAGGTCGTGGGTTCGATTCCCATCCAGGACAAATGTTTGTGTGATGAGCACGATCATTTGTTCTTTGTCTGGGTGTAATTTGTCTATAATATGTTTGTATTTAGAAATATATATGTATGCTTATCAGTTGTCTAGTACTCATAGCACAAGCTCTGCTTAGTTTGGGACTAGGTGGCGTTGTGTGAAAGTTGTGGAATTACCAGTCAGAATGGTCTAGAATTTAACAACTCTCCCTTTCAATTTCAGTCTCAGCAAAGACATCAAAGTGTCAGACTTGAAGCGGCCGCGGCTGGGGTCAGCGACACAGGCGGCTGCGCCCCCCGCGCCCCCCGCAGCCCCCGCGCCGCGCCCCTCGCCCCCGCCCGCCGCACCCCCCGCGCCCCCTGCGCCCCCCACGCCACCCACGTCCTACTCCGAACCCATACAATTCCCCAGCTCGCTCACCGTCACCACCACATCCAAGCACTCGCCAGATAACACAGAAGCCGAAGATACTAAACCTTCGAGCTATAAAGCGAACTCTGTCTTCGGCTCAATCATGAACTTCTCCCTCAGCAAAGACCTCATTGTAGAAAAACCAGACAAAAAAGACAACAATAAAAAAGAAGAATTATACATTCCCCCAAATAATATTGGCAGCATTACTATAACACCAGTCCCCAGTAACCCCCAGAAAGCTGAGAAAAAGCTTAATAATAACGTCCAAGTAACGCAAGTATCTGCAGATAAGCAATCAGGGTTCATAAGGGTGAAATCACCAGCGGCGTTGAACGAAATGGTAAAAAAAGACAAAGTGAAGAAGCCTGAAAAGAGTCAAATCAAAGAGAAGAGTCGTGTAGAATCACCATTACATGTTGATACGAGTTACCAACCCAGTAAAAAAGACCCCAGTCCTAAATTGAAAGAAGAAATTCCACAAAAGCAGATTGAGAACATGAGAGTCGCTGAGAACAATATCCCCAGACCTGCCTTAGTTCCTGTACACCACTCCCCAACGTTTGCGAAACCAGATAAACGACCACCTGAAGTTAAAAAGAAAAAGGATGTTGTCATTATCTCAGACGTTGATCCCTTAAGTGAGCAAGAACCACTAGCAGTGGACGATAGCAGCAGTGATGTGGAGTTAGTTGAGGACAGTAGGACTGATAAAAGTGAACCAAAACGTGATAAAAGTGAGAGTGTGCCTTCCAAGGACCGTGTGAATCATGAAATGAACAAAAAAGTGAGTAATGTGAAAAGGAAAGACAAGGAAGTGCACAAGAGTGAGAGTGAGGAGGCTACCAACGATGATATTGATACACTCATGAGGAATCTTAAAGAAATGGAGGTAAGATCTTCGTTTTTCATAATGGCATGATGCATGGGGGTTTTTTAATTGCATCCTAATAGTTTAATATTTGCATTAATTTTCCTTAATTAGAATCTGCTTTTGTTTTGTTAATTTACGCCGACCAGTGATTGAATTACAAATAATTCCAATGTTGTAACTTAAGGCTCATTTACATGATGCCATTTTCTTGTATATGTATACAAGAGCAATAATTGAAGCAAGAAATGAACTTGCATGGTCTAAACCAGTGTTTTTCAATCTGTGGGTCGCGATGCTTTCCTAAGGGGGTCGCGAATTATTCAGGTGATCGACGGCAAAAGAGAAATGACAAGGTTCTACACTACAATAAAAATACAATATCAATGAGAAGGATGTGCTTGTTTATTTTTCAAAAAATTCTCAAAGCGTGGTGCTATTTTAGAAACGATTATGATTAAATCATTTTCTAGTAGTAGTATGTTTCTCTTTTTAGTTTTAATGTCCACCATTGAGGAGAATGTTAGTTCGCACAAGTATGAGGTAAATAATTAATAGATAGGTATCATATTCATATAAAACACGCCTCTTTCCCGTAGGGGTAGCCTACTTCTTTCTACTTGTAGATAGGTATCAAAATAGAGAAAATCGCAAACATACTCATTTAACCCATTAGCGCCCTCTGTACTAAATAAACGACACCATTTGCAACCCTATTTAAACAGCTACTGCATAATTATATTTAATTAATTAATTTCGCAAATAGTGGATAGATGTCATTAATAGCTGATACAAAAACAAAAAAGAAGTTGTCAGTGAAATTGGCGCCATGTTTTGACATTTCTGTTTGGGAATTTTTCACGTTTGGAGGTAAGTGCATTTGTGTTGCATTATTTCATGTATTTTATATATATTTACTAATAAATCTCGATGAAATGGCTAGATAACATGTAAACGTAACCTAAATAACGAAATACTATGCAATATTTTATAATCTGTAAAACTTTTAAGTTGATTTATTTGACTGTCGTTTTTTTAGTACAATGGGCACAAGTAATGTATTTTTTTACTTTATGCAGGCTTACAAACAATGGCATGTTTTAGAGCTGTAAACAACTTCGTTGGCCTTGAAGTAGCTGTCAATGCTATAGTGGAAGAGGATAGTGACCATACCACCTGATCCAGCCGTTGTTACTGATGAAGAAGACGGTGAAGATAATTTGCAATCTTCACAATTACCGCGAGATGTACCAGGGACGTTAGAGGTCATTCGTCATGAAAATCAACATCCGAATGGGAAGACAGTGATGAGGAACCTTTGTCTAACAAAAGACAATGCCAAGACCCACAGGACACAATCCCGAAATGAAGGCAATGTGCACCAACTTACTCTTTTTCTTCAGAGTTACCAAATGATTCATGTTTGTCAAGGAAAAGCAGCGTCATATAGCAACTTCAAAACCTTTCACCTGTAGAGATCTTCGAAAAAATGTTTGATGATGAAGTTCACGAACTGATTCTACGGAATACTTTACTATATGCAGGACAGAATAATAGCCACAACTTTGATATGGACATAGATGATTTACGTAACTCGAGTTGTGAAATTGTTGTTAGCAAAAATTCCAACAGTACCACAAGAGCACACGGTATACTTTGAAAACTTATTCACCAGTTGTGATTTACTGAAAGATTTGAAGCAGTCTGGGTAGGTACAAGGCAACTGGGACAATAGAACTAAAATTGTCCGCTACGTTCTGTAAAAGACATGAAAAAGTCAGCACATATGTACTATGGCAACTAACTTTGATACAATCGAGCCTATTGGTAAAGTAATACGCTGGTGCTCGCAAAGGAAACAGAAGGTAGACGTGAGCATTCCACACTTATGCCAGAGCTATAATAAAAGCATAGGTGGTGTAGATGAGACGGATGGTTCTATACCATTATACCGCGAGAGTATTCAAGGTTAAAAATTGTGGTGGTCCTTTTTCACCTACATGTTTGATATGTGTATATCTAATGCTTGGCGACTACATGTGTTGACTAACAATGAGCGCTTCGATCAATTGGATTTTAGAAGACATATAGCACGCCAGTACCTCCGCAATAGCAAGAACAAAAGCCGCCCATCTAGTTCTGTAGTAGCAGGCCCAAGTCCCAGCAATAACAGCCACAATCCAGGGAAGCTCCACAAACAGTTGAGATGTGTGTTGTGCCATACTCGCATAAAATGGCAGTGCGTAAAGTGCCAAAAAACTCTGTGCAACGACAAAGGTTGTTCTTCGATTTTTCACGCATAAGTGCCCAGTGTACTATAAAAAGTACACCGTAAAAACTTAACTTCAAAATTTTTTTATTTCATTTTTATTTATTAATGCCTTTATTATAGACCTAAGTAATCCTTTAATAAAGAAATACCTAAATAAATACTATTCGTTTAAATTTGGGCGTAAATGGGTTAAATTAATAAAGTTTTGTCTGTATATGTCTTAAGGGGGTCGTGAGAATTTTTCATCCTGTAAAGGGGTATACAAAAAGATTGAAAAACACTGGTCTAAACAATATGTAACATTCTTGACGTATTGGATATCTTGATGTATAGGTATGGGATACTCAAAATGTAAATTATAAGAATCGTGAGCAGCAACGATTAACACACCCTCACTCACTGCACTCATGTTTGCAAATGTAGAGAGAATCCAACTGAATACAAGTATTTCTTAAGAAATTATTGTATGTTTACACCAAGAAAAATTTTGCATATCCAACATCACATCTTGTGTCAAAATTTTTCTTGGTGTAAACATACAATAATTTCTTAAGAAATACTTATATTCAGTTGCATTCTCTCTACATTTGCAAACATGAGTGCAGTGAGTGAGGGTGTGTTAATCGTTGCAGCTCATGATTCTTATAATTTACATTTTGAGTATCCCATAAACAATCATGACTGCAATATATATCAACGAATTTGATTAAATTTGCAGAACTGAATTTAAAAACTTTTTGACTCATATTTAATAATATTGAACCATAAACAGTCACGTTCAACACTTGTATGAAAAATTCGCCAACGCAAATACATACATGCAATACTTGAAGCAACTGCCTTACAAGTAGTGTTGCCCAAACGAGAGTCTCGCAAGAGTCTTGCAATTAGCGATTATCCTATTGCTATTTATTAAACGGTAGTTGAGATAAATAGCAATAGGATAATCGCTAATTGCAAGACTCTTGCGAGACTCTCGTTTGGGCAACACTACTTACAAGTACAAACAAGCTTGTGTTTAACTTGAAAGCAATAATCTCCTAAACATAATTGTATTGGTGTAAACAAAACACATTTGCAATTATTTCTTGTCAAGACTTGCATTCAATAATATTGCGTTCTATTTTTTTATTATATCCGCATGTAAACATTTGCTTACAATTCTGGCAGGTCAATTATTGCGCATCACTTATTGTATTCAATTATTGCTCTTGTATGTATGTACAAGAAAATGGCATCGTGTAAATGAGCCTTTACATACAGGAATTGTGCAATTGTTAACTCCTTAGATGAAACATGATGAGTTTCGCGCACATTCCTTTAGTTAAGCTTTGTTTTCCTAGGAAAGCGGTGCCGTCATATAGCGGCCGTAATATTAAGGACGCAAAAAGGCGGCCGTCTTTACGGTGACGACATGTGAAAAGTTCCACGGCCGTTTTTAACCGACTTCTAAAAAAGGAGGAGGTTCTCAATTCGGATGTTTGTATTTTTTTTTTTTTTTTTTTTTTTTTTATGTTTGTCCACGCATAACTCCGTCGCTTGCCAACCGATTTGAAAAATTCTTTTTTTGTTGGAAAGGGTATACTTCCCAAATGGTCCCATGAAAATTTTATCGAAATCGGACGAGCCGTTTCTGAAAAATCAAAAAAAGTCGAAAAAAATAATTTACCTTGATGATCTTTTCGTTTACTCTGCATTGCGTTTTTTGTTCGCGCATAACTCCGTCATTTACGAATCGATTTGGAAAATTCACTGACCCACTAAAAAGCGCGAAAATAAAAACTTTTTTGCAAAAAATAAAACCGACTGCCATATCAAAACACTACAAAGCCAAAAATAATTTTAATTTCGGAAGGCGGTGTGAAAAAAAAAAAAGAAAATTCAAAACCAATAACACCGACTACCGAAATTAAAATTATTTTTGGCTTTGTAGTGTTTTGATATGGAAGTCGGTTTTATTTTTTGCAAAAAAGTTTTTTAACACACTGTCTGCTTCATCGCTATCTAGTGTATTACATTCTCTTTGGAAACGTTCACAAAACCATCTGTCACCGACAAGACGGCGTCATGCAAATGGCGGCACCGCTTTTTGACGTTACGGTGTCAGTTACCGCTCTCTAGGAAACCGCGCCATTTTGTTTACATAGACAACGTTCTAGTGACGTCATTCACCGCTGTATTACGGCCGCTATATGACGGCACCGCTATCCTAGGAAAACAAAGCTTTAGTCGTAAGAGTTTCAAACCAACACAAAAGCTTAGTTGTCCAACCAGTAGCCAATCTGCTTTTCTTGATCTATTATTGATGGAACTTAAGCCAAGATATAAAACTCTGCCTAATAATATTGCAACTATGTCGAAATTTCAGTCCAGCTGAATGCAGATGAGAACTAGTGTTTTATGTGGAAAAACTGCCTATTTGATTTTCACAACCCAGTAACTGGGAGACACGATACTAAGACCAGAATTTTAATTTATTTTCTTGCCAGTAAAGTGTATAATTTTGTTATAATACAGTACAGGCTAACAGCATCAAGCCACATCGCATCGCAAAGCAAAAAATCAAAGAGGCCTGGCTCTGCTCGCCATAATGTGAGCTAGTTTTTAAACAGACGGGTACGATATTGACAATTCCGTCATGTAGTATTGCATATTGTTTTTAGTTATACCACCCATAATATCTACAAAAAAAACCATATAATAACATGCATTTCTGGCATAGGGGTAACTGGGACCACCATTTTGACTAATATACTCATTGGTATATTCGATTAGCATAGTATTTCATTGTTACTAACACTATACAAGGACTGAACTAACAACTGAATGATGTAGTGTCTTTTATTGTGGATAATTTGCACACACTCCTGAATTAGTCTAAAATGGCTGAAGTATAAACTGTTATTTTTTCTGCGCTGATGATAACTAATAGTGGGGTTTCAGTTACTTGCATGTATCGCTAATACAATGCTGATTTGCCAAGCGACAAGACTAATGTCTTGTCATTTTTGTTTTATACCAGGATTTTTAATTTGGTGCAGTAAACTGACAGTTTCAGTGCAGTGATAATGACGGCTATGAAATTGTGAAGTAATAGATCATGGTAGGTAATATTTTTTGCAACATTTCTTTTTAATAGTAATCCTGCGCAATTTATTAAAATATTCACCATTTGCTTTTTACAATTTCTGGTTACATATGAATATTTTTAATAAAAATAGATTTATTTATAATAAAATCTTGTTACTGCTTAAAAATAAATGTATAAATATAAAAGTACAAATTTTAAAGTGATATTAGCTAATGTCAGCTAACTGCATCAAATTTAATGTCCTGGTATAGCTTTATTTCTATGCTGATTTAGTTTTAGCCATTGTGTGTACAGACGCAGGTAGTTTATTGTGTAGTATTTAAGTATTTTGTAAATTGTTTGTAAATAACACTTGCAAGTAGCCATGGATAGAACTAATCTAAGTTGCACGACATGTTTCAGCACTCTCAAGAGCCCACAAAGTTCAACAGTAACTCTTACGGCGGAGTTATATCAAACGGTAATTATTACTTTCAGATAGCATCCTTAACTAAATTGCTAGTGATGTGTATGGTATATTGGGTTCTAACTGGCTTGATTTATAGACTATTTTTCAGATACTTCATATGCTATTATGGGATGTTAAGTACAGTATATATTGCCACATGTTGAGTTCTCAGTTTTATTCTAATAAATTGAGGCTTGAGTTCATAAACTATTTGTTCAATTTTATATATTTTTCTGGGGCTTAAGATTCTTTGTGAGCAAAACCTTACCGAAAAAGGTTCCATAAATTACATAGCAGAATCTGTCTCCTTTAGGTTTTGTCTATCCAAAGATTGATAAGACCGGCCATTGTACACTAGTTTTACTTTTTGTAACCATAGAAAGTAAGGCATACAATAAAGTATATAATAAATAAACAAAGACACATTAAATACAGTTTGTGAATATAGCGCTTCTCCCCTCATTCTGCGCACAGCCAAGGTGTGGAACTCTCTGCCGGCTTCTGTGTTCCCTGCCACATATGAACTCATCCTACATTTACTATCAGGTTTGATCGGGGTCAATAGCGGGCTAATTCATAATAAAAAAAAGAATACATCAGGATATAGGTAAAATTAACATCTTGGTGCAAATAGTGGGTAAGCGAAACATTGTATGTCGAATAGCGAAACACGAGAGGTCTTCCAGCCAGCCTTCGTTCCCGAGGAGCGCCGTGTTCGGGGAGGCGCGGGACAGGGATAAGCTGTAAGTGCAGCTGATCGAAACCACAGAGCGGGTAGGGAATGGAGTGTTCATCAACATCGCCCATAGCTCGACTTTGCTCACGGCTGAATATAGGCTTCTCTGTTATTTATTTATTTATTTATTTATTTATTTACTTCAAAATAACACGGCCGAAGGCCAATTACATTAATTGAAGACATTATAAAAAACATTATAAAAAAACATCTAACAGTCATACACTCATCTCACAGTACTCCAGGCATACAGACAAGATCTTCTTCCATTCATCCGCAAACACATCACAATCAGGTTTGGCATCCAAGAGAACGTTGAGCGCGGAGAGTGTGCGAGGAATAGGAGACTGGGCTCGAGCGACGGTACGACTCCTGGACACAGCGAACAATCTGTGTCTCCTATTTCGGTTAAAGTTGATCGGAGCAAATAGATGGCTTAGTTCGTCATGGAGATCAGGAGCATCTGTTTTTTCGCGAAATATTTTAACCATATTAATGATTTGATCATTTTTCCGTCTAACTTCTAGAGAATTATACCCTAAAATGCCTAGGAGAAAGTTAGAAGGATACAAAAAGGGATAGAAACCAAAAGTGCGCTTATAAAGGTACCTAAGATAAGCCTTCTGAACCCTCTCTAAAACTAATGTGTATTTCTTTTCAAAAGGATTCCAGACACATGCGCTAGACTCCAGCTTACTGCGAACTAGTACGTTAAATATAGATCTTATAACACTTATGTTCTTAAAGTCCTTAGAATTGCGTAGTACGAAACCTAAACGTTGAAATGAATTTTTTGCTACTAATAATATGTGATCATGGAAAGTGAGTTTGCTGTCAAAATGTACACCTAGATCCTTCATTGTACTTGTCCTGGTAATGGTGCTGTCGTTAATTTTGTACGCAAAGTTGACGGGATGACGTGCACGAGTAAATGTCATTACAAAACATTTGGCAGGGTTAAATTCCATTTTGTTCTTTATGCTGTTGCACCAATTCCCACGCTTTTGTGTCAACCTCTCCATGTTTTATTATCTAAGGCTGTTGTCCGCCAAAACAGGAGAAATCTGAAAATAATTTCAAGTCCCTTATTACCCGTCTACGTCAAAACGGTAGTAATATTTTATATTGGTCCAAAGGTGTTTATAATGAAATAATGATGTTTATTTTGCAAATAGGTTATAAATAACACTTCCACACGTCTTTTTTTCGTAAATGTAAACTAGATGAAGCTTGTGTTTCCTGACTACTCTGAGAAGAAACACTGAAACAAACTCAGAGGTCAACGTCTCTTTTAAAGTCGAGACAATCTGTAGTTATCCAAATCATATGAGAGCCATGTAGGTTAATGTCTGTGGCGCCCTTTAGAGGACAGAATCAAACAGATTTGAGCAGGCCCGTCCAAACAGTGCACGCATTTATCAAATATCGCGTAGCGCGCGTAGTATTCTTGGGCATTACTCCAGATGCTAGGCTCCAGTGGGGTCAAGTCTCAGATATTTAGAGTTGATGCTTATTATATATATAATATAATAAGCATCTACTCTAAAAGAAGAAGTGATTTCACATATTTCCGTTGCTTGTCATTGTAGGACTTGAACGTCACCTTTTAATGATAGAAGTTATAGAAAGATATTCAGTTAAACAGAATTTGTTGTGACAGTCAAGTGGTTAAACTCTATAACTCTTCTCAAAAATCTTAGAAAAAAAAACTTTGAGTAGAAAAGTTCCAACCAGATCACTGTTAAAGTACAATTAAAAATGCGTAGTAGGTCTTCTCAATTTCAGTAATAAATCTAAAAAAGTTGAACCACATTCAGCAAACGGATTATATGATTTGATTGGTATGAGGACTCCATTTACTCAATACTCTGTGTTCGATATTGCTTGTACAGCTTCAAATTAGCTTGTAACGACTTTTAAATCTGTTTACACGTAAAAACAAGAATAGTATTTTTCCTATAAATTTAAGGATGTCTTTCTATGAAGACATAAAATCGTTACAACTAATTTGCCTCGTCATCTTACCCTCTGCTTTCTCACATAACATGCTACGCTACCATTCATGCTGTTTATTAGTTTTTAACTATTTAATGTCATTTTAATGTAGATAATTAATTTTTAAATAATTATGTAATTGTCATAAATGTGGCTTTTTCATGTATCTGTTTAGATTTAATTAGCGTAATCATTCCAGCTCCTTTACTAGGAATCAATGGTCTGCATTGAGTTGTGGCCTGTAAAAGCTTATACAACGTGTAACAGAATAAACGCAATTCCTGAAAGTAGTTGGTTCAGAATCGGCTTCTGAATCGATTTCCGTCATAAAAAAATAGGTGATATAAAAAAAAATCTTTCGTATAACTTAAAATGGAAACTATCATGACAAATTAATACAATCCTTAAGTCAAGGAAATTGTGTGCGTGTCGCGTCGGCCGCTAACATTGCATGAGTGTATGAGTCTGCGTAAGGATATTGTATGACGCACATACGTTTTGCGTTTGGTAAGGATAACTATTTTATAAAAAATACCTATGTTTGGTTTCAATTTATTTAGTTACGGATGTAGTTTTAATATTCTAAAAGACTTATAATTTAATATTCTAATTTTGGTGTCTGAGGTATTGCGCTTAATCTGTTACACCTTGTATAGTGATATGTTTTTTCACTTAGGTTTAAATTTCTATTTATTAACTAAATTTAAAAAGTGAATGTTAGTTGGTCTTCTATGGGCCATAGATGCCTGATACTAAATGATTTTAATGAATATTACCAATACAATTTTACATGGCCAGGTCTCTCTGCGGGCTTGGGAATTGTTACATTAATGTCCGTCCCAATGATTGATACTACTATATAATAAATCTAAATGCTTGGTTAATGGTTCGGAAGTTAAGGTTTCGTTGCGCTGTCAATAACGACGCTCTGTGTTTCGAGCCGCCATTAAGCGTAAATCTACCTGTAATTTGGAGACATGAAGACAATTCACTTCTCTAAAACTTGGTCCATCTGACAAACCGAGGGTATCTGGTAGAACAAAATCATTTTAAAAAAGAGTGTTAAATACTTAATTTTTTCTACTTTTTATCTATCTAAAACATATAACTGCAAATTCTTTAAATTCCTTTTTTTTAGCCCATGTAAAGAAGTTCATTACCATTTTAAATTAAATGCAAAATGTAGTGTCTCTTATTACACAATATGAAAAAGAAAACACAATAATAACTAAATAAAAACATTTATTCTTTTTATTCATAAAAACAACTAATCTTAACTATGATAAATTAAAATATCATTTAATTACTTCTCCTGCTGGGTAGAGCGAAAGGGAGTGTCAGAGTTCTATAGACTTAAAATGCAACGTGTTCAGTTGCCCTTACGTTTCATGGCCGTTAGGAAATTCCCTCAAATCTTATACTGCTGTTTTCTTCTTATTTTTGCATTTGGTACACACAACATTTGGTTATCGGATTCTGCCAGAATACCTTTAAAATATGTTGTCCACTTTTCCCTGTTTAATGAGTTTTTAATACCCAAAGAAATCTTTCTATTTCTATTCTTACTTGTACACAACTTTTTGCAAATGTCTATAGAACATTATTTGTTTCAGTACAGAACGCACTTCTTTGAACAATATGGATGGATGTAAGGCCATCACAGGTGAGCAAATTACATTTTTAATTACTAGGTTTAGTCACATTGCCGTGGTTTTACTCGAAACTCTGTCCAAGGGTACAATTTAATTTTTTTTTGAGAGAAAAATCTACTTGTGTGCCTAAATCCTTTCAACTGTAAAGACGTTTGGAAGTAACAAACAGGCAGACAGTCTAATATTAGTAGATAAAAAACATTAGACTTTATTTTCAGGTGTCACATGTAATGTTTTATATAAGCAACGATTAAAATTTTAAATGGATAATGGTATCGTTTTCAATCTGTCTGATTTTTTTTTAAATAATTCCTTCAGAATTAACATTAATAGATTTTTGTATGACAAACACAGTTCCAACTACTGTAGCTATTATCGTACGCAATCAAATTGTAATTAACTGTTATTCTTTCAATAAAGATTTTAATGTTTAGTGTGAAAGTCTGCATAATTATGCCAAGGGGCAATTCACAAACAAAGAATATGACGTAAGCGAAGTGTGACATTGTGTGACAAGGATAGGGAGAGGATCTACATTTCGTGGCGTGACATTTCAAAATCGAATATTTCTAAGTATTCAAATAAAATATGACCATAGCATGAATCTCATATGTGAGCTGTTGTGGCTAAGGGGAGGAAATCGAGTAAAGGGCAACTCGCTGTCCGACCATGGACCATGCCCGGGTCGACGGCGCGTTGTGTTCCACGCGCGCCTCAAAGAGCGTCAGCAATATGACGAGGCCCCCTGTAGAGGGCCGAAGCCTGCCGGGATCGTGGGACTTATCCCATTACCGTGACCCCGGTACGTAAAGGGTTATTGAAGGAACACCGTGGATTTTAGTTATTACAAGTCTGACAGTCCCTCCGGCCCTGCCCGGGGTGGGAGGACTCATCTGATGATTTTACCACGTTAAAAAAGGGGAGGAAATCCAAATAAAAGTCGTAAAATTAAATTTATAGTTTATTCTGCAATGGTTTCCAAAGTCCGTGACTACATAGCACACCCTTATATAAAGTTTTTAAGCTAACATGGTAACTAACAGTATCATTAGAACGTAAAACGGGATATTTACCATGTGTAGGTATTTATTGTTTTGAGTCTCCGATATTTCGGCACTGTTGTAAGCGCCATGAACTGAAGCATAGTAATTACGGGTGGAAGTTTATGAGCAGACAAATCGGTCTACCCTCTTTCTCGTTCGTTTTCTGTTAGCGACACTGCTACCACTGTCACATGTATCACTAAACACTCGATTCTGTTCCCGACACAAAACTCACCGTGTCGACTCGCGAACTTTCTACGGAACTTTTTCGGTTTTTACACATTTGAACCACTGGATGCCAGGCCTCGATAGTTGAAACCCATCCTCCCGGTTGAAATTGTCGTATTTGGTAATCTCAATCACTTCCCTTACCAGTCTTGGTATATAGTGGCGTTATATCGGAAGCTCAAAACAAATAACACATGGTAAATATCACGTTATAAGTTCTAATAGATATTTATTTGATAGAAATAAAAAAAATCGAGTCAAAATTTTTCTAGTCGATTGACCAGTAAAAATCCGCCAAATCTCCTAATTTCCAAAATGTTCATTCAATATGCATATACAGCTGAAACATTTAAATGCAATTTCCTCTTTCCAGGTTGACACGAGCAGAGCCGTCGGGATCACAAGAATGTTGTACCAGTTACATGAAGATAGTATGTATTTCACAACCGAACTAGCCACTACCGGATAACTGAATTTATATTGTACACGCACTTATACAAGTCGATAGATCGATTCCTTGGTCATTTCAATGGGTTTTAATGAGAATGATACGGATTTCATAATCTCTTTCGAAATCACTAAGCAGTATGAAACTGAGTCACTGTATGTCTCAATAGATATTGACACTGTTTTCATTCTAATACTTCAGGAAAATAATTATCTATAGTTGGTTCGCGTTAAGAAAATAGTGACGTCATCAATGCAGCTGCAGGGTAAAGGTGTTTTCACAATGGAGTAAAAATTCAAAATTAAATGTATATTTCAAAAGATTAAGTTTAATGGAAAAAGTTAAATGAGTTGTCTTAAAATGGTAATTTTTTAAAGAGTGTCACTAGAATCTTCATTTGAATTTATTATGAAAGAATTTTGTTCTGCATTCTCTATGACGTCATCAAAATTTCATATAAAATGTTCTTGTATCACGTGGTCGCAGCATTTCTTCCATCGACTAGCATCTATTAAAGTTATTGCGTCACAAAATATTTTTTTTACATCACTCATCTTGATTGTTGAGTTATTGGCACTAACATATCTTTTTTATGTGGCCCACACCAATTCAATACGATTGAATTTAATTAAATTATTTAATGTAGGTAGGTGACGCATAAAAGACAAGCGTTTCGCCAAAAGATCTCCAGTCAACTGGTCACTGTTAGGCGTGTGTAACTCTTTACGGAACCGACTCACTGATTCGAATCATTGAAATGATACAAAAGATTGGCTCAGTAACAATGTTTCAAACGCATCATTTGGATCTGAAACATTACTTTGCTCTAGCTCATTCCACGCGACGCGTCGCTTGCGAGGCGACTGAGTATTAAGCGAGCGAGAGAGGAAGTCTGATAGTGATACACTGAGTCACTACGAGTACGGAGTCGCAACTTCGCGAGTGAGCGCGCTACATCATTACAATCTGTACAAGTTAGAAAGAGATACAAAATGATATGGATCACTCATACTCTCACAAATTTTCGTTGTCGTTAAAGATGCACGTAAAAATGACCATTAAGGAACTTACGTAGCAAATACTATACGGTCGATTTTTGCATATAATGTTTACACTAACAAATTTTGTTTATGTTCGCTCGCGCCAATTTAGAAAAACATTTTAGTTCTCTCTGTATAGTATATACGATTTGTTTGCATACTGTAGTGATTATTGTGACTTACTTTCTTCCTAATTTAGAATGAAAAGACTTTACGTGAAAATTTTGTATAAATATAGGTATCTACATTGAATTACGTCAATTATAGGTTTAGTTTCCTAGATAAGTGACTTGCCTAATAAAGTATGAAGGAAGAACGATTTTATTTACATCCAACATAAGTTAATAAAAAAACACATTAAACATTCAGTATTGTTGCCACATAACATTTCTCTGACTCATTAGTAAACGACCGCAACGTAATGCGTAATGTAACATTCTGTTTCTTATATCCTTTGAGCCGATGATGCAAATGATCTAAATGAGCCATATCAGTGTTTCGGATCATTTCAGTGATCGAGATGCAAATGTTCCAATCCCAAAAATGATACACTCTGCCCACCTCTAGTCACTGTGAACTTAGCTTTCTAATTTGTTGTGACCTGATTGGTCGAGACGCGGACAACGATTACGTCACTATTTTCTTATTGTGAACCAACTGTAGTGTTATTCTGCCAAAGACGACTAGACGATCAAACAAATCACACTGTATATATATGAAAGAAAGTCGTGTTAGTTACACTATTTATAACTCAAGAACGACTGAACCGATTTGGCGAAAATTGGTAGGGTGGTAGCTTAGAACCAGGAGACGGACATAGTTTTTATCCCGGACTTCCCACGGGATCGGGAATTAATTAAAGTCGCGGGCAAAAGTTAGTAGAAAATAGATTATTGTTAAAAAAAAATATTAGACCTTAAACACTCGGATGTGATTCTACCTATGGTCCACTAACTCGCGGAACTGACGAATCTAGCTTGCACTATAGTCAGAATACAATGTTACGCATTTTGTTGATTTTTTTAAAGTGCATCATTTCTAGCCCAAAAAAAAATCTAACAATGTTGAAGAATCTACTTTTCGCTCATTCTCATAGTTCATACGTGTGCAATATATTAATACACTTAGTGCCAAGAAGGTCGCCTTAAAATATCCATGTTACCACAAAGAAATTTTATTTTTGTTACATAAAAATAATATTTTGTTCAATTAACACACTGTTGATATACTAAGCACGAAAGTTTATAAATTATCAAGAAATACGATCTACCGACTTGATAATTACGCGTTAGTTGTCTAAGCACGTTATTGTGTCGATAACGAATATATCCGTCGGCAAAAATGTCGAATGGTATCTACATGTCGACATAATTGACCTTAGTGTTGCGCTTATGAAGAGAATTGTCGATATCGACAATTTAAGCTTTATGTCGGGCCCAGAGAGTAATTGGATTTGTTATTTCTAAATGTATCTAATTTCTTGTTTTGTCTATATTTATAACTTATACGTGCATGCTTCTGAAGAAAGCTGGAACAGTTAAAACTGTGTCCAATTTATTTTATGTGAAAACGCCTGGCCGTTAGAGTATCGAAGTTGAGTAATAACGTTCTAGAATGTTCGTTACCTATTGCAAAGCACGATTTGCGCCAAGGGTTAGGAACCGATTCGAAACTTTTCAGTTGTTACATCACTCCAAGTCAAAGCGACTTACTAGCTAAACTAAAAAAGCTACCGGCCAAAGCGTATTCATTTTTAATACACGACACTTAAATTAAATATTTAAGGTTTTTTCTTTATTACTTAAGCACTATTTGTTAATCGATTTTAAATGTGGTATTGAGTTAATACCTTCTTTAAGAGAAGATATTAAAATCTCTTTCAACATTCTGTTTTTATTCATCTATTTTTTCCAGTATCTCTGGACCAACGTGCTTGACAATATTACAAGATTTTATTGATACACTAAGTTTGTATAGAAACACGTATTTTGTATAATAAAGCTATTAGTTTTACGATAAACTTTAAATACCGGGGAATAGTACTGCTCCACCCTATCAAATGTCGTTTGCCTGTTGAAATAATGTAGAAGGATAGATATTTTTTGTGTAAGCAACATTGCGAACGAGTTTTGAATTTATTAGCTTCAGGAAAGAATTAAAAATTCAAACGTAATGTTAAAAAAAAAATCATAGAAGAAGAAAAACGGTAGTTGAAAACTAGGTAATGTTTTGAGGCCTATTGAAATGTAAAATTGCGCCGTGAAACCTATATTTATTCTAAATCATGAATGTATTATATATAAATTAAATGAATCATTACACTATCTGTTATTTTTCATGGTCATTTCGGCCACAGTATTTAAAGTTTGCATGTTTTGCAATATGGCTATTTTAACGTGAACATTATAAATAATGTATCTACAAAAAGCACGAAATCAAAAGTGAAAATTGTGGAGCAGTAACATATTTTTACACGAACTCAGATATTATTATTATTATTTTATCGTTTTATTTTCGTTAAAATAAAACGATCAAAAACATTCTTTTGTGATTGAATGAGTTGATATCCTAAATTCCAAATTATGCCCAATGTAACAATTATGAATAAATATTTATAATGAAAATTACTTTGTTTTATTTTTTGTTCTTTCAATTTAAGGTAACACAAATGATCCCCAACCCACCCACACCCAACTTTGCGTTTGGATTGAAGACTTCCTGAGAGATCGGTCCATTCGAGTGGTCATTGATGGCTGCTCATCTGGCCAATTGGCAATTAATGCCGGGGTCCCTCAGGGGTCGGTTCCCTCAGCAACTTTATTCTTGCTGCACATTAATGATCTGCTAATGCCCGGTACCTTTGGGTATGCAGACGACAGCACTGCTGAGAGATATGTCTCCAGCGCCCGTGCTGGTGGGTCACAGATCCAGTCTCTCCGTGAGGACATGGTTGGGCGCTTGAACTTGTCCTTGAAAGCTGTCTCCGAATGGGGCGATGCCAAAACAAAGCAAAGGTGAGACGGTACTTCACACCCGAACAGCTGCTCAATCTCTATCAAGCCCAGGTTCGGTCGTGTATGGAGTACTGCTCTCATCTTCGGGATGGATCTGCCAAGTACCAACTAGATGCGCTTGAGTCTATTGAGAAACGGGCCAAAAGACTCATTGGCAACGATGCACTGGTCGAATCAAAGCTCCAGAGCCTTGAACATCGGCGACGAGTTGCTAGTCTATCGGTTTTCAATCGGTTACATTTCGGGGAGTGTGCGATGGAATTACACAATCTAATTCCGTCAAGCCCGTTCCAACATCGGACTACAAGACAAACGGCGATGCGCCAACGTTACATGGTGGACATCCCACCTATACGCACTAAACGCTTTGGGAATACCTTCATTGTGCGTACTGCTAAGGAGTGGAATTCCCTGCCGGAGTCTGTGTTTCGCGATAGCTATAACCTAAAGGTCTTTAAGTTAAGAGTGAATAGGTTACTTTTAGGTAAGCGTGCTCCATCTTCGACCACATCATCACTTACCATCAGGTGAGATGGTGGTCAAACGGGAGCCTATTATCAATAAAAAAAAATAGCTATCCTGGAACTAGAGTCTGGCAAACGAAAGTAGACACTCGAATTATTTGCAAACTTGATATGGCAATGCTATACTAATGTCAAACTCAATTTTCCAAAACAAGATGGCGTGTTGTTGGTTATTTGTTGTGATCTTGTTAATAGCGTTTATTCAACGAAAAATGAACGAAACTATTAAAAGTGGAGTACCTACGGGAGATGTTGTTGAAACAACAGGAGAAAGATGCCGAATTCAAACAAAAACAAGATTGTTTACGTGTGGTGTTCGATTTCATAAGTTAGTTTGACGTTACTAAGTTGATACTTTGTCGTATTTCATAATTTATTCTATCTATATTTATTTATCTATTTTGATTCACATTCATTTTATAGTATATATGCATTATGGTTATTTAACATACTATTAAATGTTGCATGGTTTTTAACATTTTTTTTCTTTTATATAAAATCTGGTGGATTTACACTATCTCATCAACCCCTGCGGTTGATGAGATAGTGTAAACTATTGAAAAACTTACGGATTTAGAGCAGAAAGAAAGGATAAGAACCCAGAACCAGTACTTGGATGAAATAGCTTCAGTCACTGGTAATTTTTTATTAGGAGTAGGTACTTAACTTTTATAAAGATGTAATTGAATTTATAACTTGCAGAACCTAATCATTCTGTTATCATTCTTTACAGAAGTGAGCGTTACTAAAAAAAAAAATATAGGCCGTAAAGGCCATATAAACTCACAGCGTCCGACTTAGATAGTTTCGACATAGATGCTATTCGTAACAAAATTAACGAATTTTATATCGTTATAAAGTTTAAAACGAAACACACCAGAACCAGTATATGAAGCTGATGAAATTCTGAAGCAGAATGGGCACGAGGTATTGCGACTTCCCCCCTACCACTGCGATCTAAATGCCATTGAGTTAGTATGGAGTTTGGCTAAACGTAAAGTGGCAAGTAAAAATATTGCTCTGCCTGCAGTGGAGTTAGAGAAAGTTATAAAAGAGTCGTTTGAAAATATAACTCCCGAGGAGTGAAAGAAAATGACTGATCATGTCATCCATAATGAAAATAAATATAAAGAAAGGGACAGAATTACAGAAAAGAATTTAGAAAGTGTTCAAATTAGAACATAACTGAGTACACGAGCCTCAGCATCACAGCGTCAGCAACACACATTCGTTAAACGCGCCAGAGTCACCGGCACACCGTCAGCACTAAGAAGTGACCTAATGAGATCTTCGCTTCATCGGCTCAATACACATACAGCACACATGTAAATAGCCATCAATGTGTATTGACCATAATATTTGTATATAATATAGCTGTTAATTTATGTAATAAATCAGTCATCAAGCTGGAGTTGCGTGTGATTCATACCCTATACTTCCTCTTACTGTGGCCAAGACACCTTTAGCCATCATCGGTCCTATGAGTCTGTGGGATCGGCAGTAAGAAAACCATTCCCTGTGTACATTGCACGACGTACACAACCCTTATTCCTACCCAACAGACTTCCCGTATATAAAACCAACGCAGCCTGCGCTTGGTCTGGTTTGTATGGTAGGATAGGGCTTTAGGGTAACTAGGGTGATAGGCATAGGCGTAGGAAGGGGGGGAGCCGGGTGGGCCGTGCCCACCCCAGAATGGTCTGGTGCCCACCCGAGAATTTTTACTAACAAACAATTATGGCTGAAAAATTTAAAAATCTGGCCAATCGCTTCTACTACTGGGGGCCTGGCCCCCCCTGCGAAATATCTCTAGATACGCCAATGGTGATAGGTAGTGGTGTAGGGCTAGGTTGATAGTCAGTAGGGCTTAGGTAATTACTAGGTACCAGGCTCAACTGTCTGGAACATAGCCATCACTGTACGCACTTGGACTCAACCGTATTGAAAGGTTGGTTCTGGTGTGTACAGAAAGTTTTAATTAACGTAGGAAACAATGATTCCAGTGACTCGAATGAAACTTTCCACATGGAAGTCTTTCATTCAGATTTTGATTATAGTGAATAAATCAAAACTATTTTAGAATACTGTTTTTTTTTTTTTTTAGTTCGAATTAAGACACAATATCATTCTAAACTATTACCTACCTAAAATACCTCTTGTATTTTTATTCCGATGAAATAAAATGGATAATTCTAAAGTATCAAATAAGGTTATTCCAGGTATTTCATAGAAGTTTTGGGGTTGCTATGCTGATTTTTTTTAAATTTGCCGCACTTTTTCAGTCTCTACTTTCGTTCGCCAGACTATAAAGTGGTGTGTTACATTTTTTGCTATAAAATGTATTGCTATGAATGGATCTATGAGCATTTTTGAACATGCACACAATAAATAAATCCGGGCAAAAGTTATCCGTCATTTCACTACTAAATTATCTTCCGGGCTCGCTCATTCCATCGTAGACCTCATCTATCGCTTAGGTACTGTCAGGCGAGATCGAGGTCTAGAGGAGGCTCAACCGAATTAAAAAAATTAAGACTATCAACAACATACCTCTTTCTAAAATTTATTGATATTTTCATTCATTCATCATTAAATTACATAGTAATAAACTATATCACTTAATCTGTTTATTTATGTTTTATTGTGTATGAATTTAAATGTACTTACCTATGTAATAATATGTTTAGTTTGTGAACTTTTTTGTAAATGTGTGTACTAAAAGGGCCAAGCCGTTGCGCCCTCATTCCGGGGAGCCCTCGTCCGGGATGCCCTCACATAAACAAAAATGTTATGCCGGCACGCTCTCGGTCGGCTTTTATTATTTTTAACCGACTTCAAAAAAAGGAGGTTTACAATTCGTCTTGAACTTTTTTTTTTTATGTATGTTACCTCATAACTCAGAGATGGCTGGACCGATTTGGAAAATTCTTTTTTTGTTTGAAAGGGTATACTTTCTAGTTGGTCCCATTGTCGTCACGTTTGGATCTGATGATGGGATCATGGAGAAATCGAGGGAACTCTTCAAATATTATAGGCACACCTATAGCGTTTTGGGTATTTCTTATAGTACCTTGTGCAGTTGCTCTCGAAAAGCACCATTTGAGGAAGTGGAACTGATGATGAAGACCGCAGATGGCCACCGAAACTACTCAATAATAAGTATTTCGTTGATTGCGATTAGATTACTTGAATATGGATGTTAAGCACATTATGCTCGTCACAATGCATATGGTGAAGTAGAGCTGATGGTGATGTACCAGGAGAACTCCTCAAAAATTAAGGGCTCTGCACCGGGAAAAGCAATATTTTGTAAAAGGTGATAAGTAGTTGACATTTTGGCTTTTGTTACTAGATAAATTACAAACCGACCCACTAAAAAGCGTGAAAAAAAACTTTTTAACAAAAAATAGAACCGACTTCCATATAAAAACACTACAAAGGCAAAAATAACTTTAATTTCGGAAGGCGGTGTCTTTAGTTTTGTATACATTTTCGTTTATGACACCGCCTTCCGAAATTAAAGTTATTTTTGCCTTTGTAGTGTTTTTATATGGAAGTCGGTTCTATTTTTTGCTAAAAAGTTTTTTTGACAGGACACTTGATAAAGTACTGGTGAAAACAAAATTACTGAATGTTTATTTATGCATTTTATTAATTATTTATTTCAGATATTTATTTTCTGTTATGTAAGTAGGTATATTAGAGTCATGTGGGTCAAGTGTGCGCAGCGTCTAAGTGTGCGCATTCAAAATATCTCAAAAACTATATAGAGCTAAGGAACGGCAACCCCCCTCTCCAGTACCCCGCGGGACGTCCTGCGAAGCGCTCGTGTCACAGCGGCTGCTCGTGCGCCATTTTGATTTGACAGGTAAATAATTATTTATGCTAAAATATTTACAATATTTTGTCACATTTGACGCGTAATCTTTTGTGGTCATGTAAACTTTTCGAAAATATGCTATTTGCTATCGAGTGCAACATAATATCTAGTTTGTTATTTGCCAGTGTTTAAGTTGTTATGATGACGCAATAATCAACGACATTCATACAAGTCTGTTTCGATGGTTTGGGTTAAGTGTGCGCAGAAGCCTGTCGTGTAAGTGTGCGCAATGCGCACACTTACCCCGCTTGCATATCTTTGTACATGTGTTGCTATGTTTTGTTTCAGAGTACAAATATAAATTCAAAATGCCTCAAAATTATCTGAGGAAAGCTCCGGATAGATGCATTGTCACAGATGAACAGCTGGATGCCGCCAAATTATTAATTTCAAAGGGTGCCAGTAAAAGAAAAGCTGCATCTCAAATCGGACTTAAGGAAAGTACTCTGCGAAAATGTTTAAAAGCTGGGAAGACAGCGACCAGTATGGGAAGATTTTCTTTGACATTCACTAAGGATCAAGAAACTGACATATACAAATATATTAAGCAAAGTGATGATCTTTATTATGGTCTCACTATGCAGAACCTCCAGAAGTTGATTTATGAGTATGCTGAAATAAATAAAATTACGCATAGATTCAAAACTTCCACAAAATTAGCTGGCCGAGACTGGGTATATGGATTTCTCAAAAGGTTTCCTGAATTGAAATTGCGACAGCCAGTCCCAACTAGTATTGCCAGAGCCATGGGATTCAATAAAACTCAAGTACAAATATTTTATGATAACTTGCAGAGCTTCTACAACAAACACAAATTTGTACCCAGCCGAATATATAATATGGATGAAAGTGGAGTGAATACTGTACCAAAGAAAACACCAAAAGTAATATCGATAAAAGGAAAAAAGCTGGTGGGAAAAATCGTTTCTGCTGAAAGAGGCCAAACGATTACACTAGTTTGTGCAATGAGTGCAACTGGAAACTATGTTCCTCCAGCATTTATTTTTCCCCGGAAGAGAATACAAGGTTATTTGCTTAACAATGCACCCGAAGGTAGTATTGGAATGGCTTCCGATTCAGGATTTATAAATACAGGCCTGTTTCTAGAATATCTACGTCATTTTAAAGACAATGTTCAGCCAACCAAAGATAATCCTGTCTTGTTAATTTTGGACAACCATAGCAGCCAGGGCCGTCTTTACCAGGGGGTGCAAGGGGTGCGGAGCACCCGGGCGCGGAGCGCCCGGGGGCGCCTGTCAAGCGCTGTATTTTTGGATATTTCATTGAACTTAACGCCATTGCACAGTTTTATATACTTGTTACTTACGACAAATATGTATGCGCAAGCAAAAAAAAAATAGTCAACAACAATAATATTTTTTTACTTTTATTACGCTTTCGGTGCTTGTCATGAATACCGCATTACTACACTACACAAATAACAATGTTATTTAATACAACACGCGCGCGGCAAAATCTCTAATCCAAAGAGAGTGTATGTATGTACGTTTAACACGTTGCCGCCCGGTCGCCCGCACTTGAAACAAAATGATCTCTAAGTCAACAGAGTCTAGAGTGTAAGTTCATTTGAAATGGGCGCGCGGCACCTGTGCGTGTGTCATATGATAGGCGAGTAATTGCGCCCTTTGACATTGCGGCCCGGTCGCCCGCACTTGAAGCAAAATGATCTCTAAGTCAATAAAGTGTAAGTTCATTCATTTGATCTATTACGTCCTTCCTTTGACATAGCCGTCCGGGCGCTCGCGCTTAAAGAGAAATGATCTCCAAATCACTACAATTAGGTGTAAGTTCATTAGAATTTACAGCGCGGCGCGCGGCGCCTATAATAATAATAATATAATAATACTCACTACATTTAATGCCCCCACTGGTTACAAAGACTGGGGGCATTTGTCGAGAAATATAAAACGACATGAAAAAAGTTCAGGGCACATATGTTCTTTAAAAAAAATATTTGGATCTAAAAATGACTTATTGAAAGTGCAAACAGTAGACTCGGTAAATCAAACTGAAATAGACCGCGAAAGAAAGAGGTGGACGGCAGTTTTGGAAAGGATAAGTAATCGAAATTATAAAATTTTTGGCAGGTCAAAATATAGCATTTAGGGGCACAACCGAGAAGTTGTATGACCCAAATAATGGTAATTTTTTAAAGTTGGTGGAGAGTATATCTAATTTTGATAGTACACTATCAGAACACATTGCTCGAATTCAAAGAGCTCAGCATCGCATGCCACATTATCTTGGCCATAACATTCAAAATGAACTGATTAGTATAATTGCTGAAAAAATTAAAACGACTACCTATAATTAGTCTTCTGAAGCAATGTAAATACTACTCTGTAATTCTAGATTGCACACCTGATATTTCACACCAAGAATAACTTACTGTTATTGTGAGGTTTATTTATTTAAATCCATCGACAAAACGCGCTGAGGTACGAGAACATTTTTTAGGTTTTTTACCTGTAACTGATACTACCGGACAAGGGTTGGCGACATATTTGTTAGATTTCTTAAAATCATGCGATATGATTTGCGAGGCCAAGGATATGATAATGGGGCCAATATGAGGGGGAAAAAAAATATAGGCCTCCAAAAAATATTGGGCATGAATCCTCGTGCTTTTTACGTACCATGCTGCATGCATGCTGCTCACTCTCTTAATTTAGTAGTAAATCATGCCGCTAAAAGATCATTGGAAATTACAAACTTTTTCTGTATTGTCCAAGAAATCTATGCATTTTTTCAGCATCCATATCACGCTGGGATGTAATTATGAAACAGATACCTACTTTGACATTAAAACCTCTTTCAAATACGCTTTGGAAAAGTAGATTTGATGCTCTTAGAGCACTCCGTTTTAACATGAATAATATTTACGATGCATTATACCATATTTTTACAAATAACAAGTATGACAGCGACACAAAAAACATAGCGCGTTCATTAATAGCCAAATTAAAGTCTTATAGATTTATATGTTCAGTAGTTACATGGTACAATATTTTACTGAAGATATTGTAAGTAAAAATTTGCAAAAATCGGACGTAATTATTTCAGAAGCTACCAAAATGATTAATCTGGTTAAAAAAGATTTGGAGAAATACCGCACCGATAGCACGTTTGAACAGTTATCTGATGCAAAATTAATTGCTGAAGAATTAGAATGCGAAACAGAATTTAAAGAAACTGCTCGTCCACGTCCCCGAAAAGAAAGAGAAAAGCAAGAAAAATTGAGTTTGTTTGATGTATGTGTATGTACATATTGTAATAAATAGATATTCAGTAGGTAATCGAAGTTTTAAGTTTATTTTTGTTTTTTAGAGTAATAAATTATCAAAATTACGTGTATTGTGTTTTCTTGGTTGACTAGGACCCCTTTCATACTGCAGTGTGTTGTCGCTCGGTCGCATGCCACGCTGCAGTGTAAAAAAAACGAGGGCGCAGGCTGAGTCCCGCACCCCGGCGCAGAATAGACTTAAGACGGCCCTGATAGCAGCCATATCTCTCTGGATGCTATACTGTTTTGTCGTGATAATGGCATTCACATGCTTACTCTCCCGCCTCACAGTAGCCACAAGATGCAGCCCTTAGATCGTGGGTTTTTTGGGCCTCTGAAAACAAAATTCGCTTACGCATGTGATAAATGGCTAAGCCACCATCCAGGCCGCGTGATTGGACAAACAGAAATAGCTCAATTGGTGAATGAGGCCTTCCAAAACGCAGCTTCGCTTAGCAATGCGGTCTCAGGTTTCAAAGTTTCTGGAATCTGGCCAATAGACAGAGACATTTTTTCGGAAGAAGATTTCGCGGCAGCTTCTGTAACAGACATGATTTCTGCCCAAAATTCAGAAGAGATGGTGCCAACTACAGCAGTACGGGAAACTTTCCAAGAAGATTCAATTCCATCACCAGTAGCGTCCACCTCTTCTACACAGCCAACACAAGAAGATTTGGAAAGTGCAGGAACGACTTCACCTTCGATGATACATAATCTCTCTCAAGAAGAGCAAGATTTTTCTTTGCATAGCTTTACAGTTACCACATCATTCAGTCAACCTGTACAAGATCTGCTGTTGACTACTGAGCATACATTGACATCATCCAACGCTGACAACCAAACACAAGAAAACTTCATTGAAATCTCCCAATCATGTTCAGCGACAAACACAACTGTGACCAGTTCAGCCACCACTGCATTTTCACCAACATGTGTAGCTTCAACCAGCAAAGAATTTATTCCATTGTCGTCTATACAAGCTCTGCCGAAAGCAACATCACAAAATCGACGACGAAAAGGCAAAAAGTCAATAATTGCTACTGATAGTCCCTTTAAATCTAAGTTAGAAACTAAGAAAACAGAGGAAGAAGATAAATTAGCCAAAAAGAAAATACGACTAGATTTAAAAGAAAGACTAAAAACTAAGAAAACTGCTACAGAATCATCTAAGACTGCCAAAGAAAAGACTGATAAAAATAAGACTCTTATGAAACCAAAAAATGACGAAAATGAGTATTACTGCCCCTTATGTGGCGAAAAATATTCTGATCCGCCGACTGAAGACTGGATTAAATGTAGCCTTTGTGAAGCTTGGTGGCACGAACAGTGCTCCAGCTTCAAACACGGCACTTTTATTTGTGATACATGTATGACCAAGTAACTAAGGATTTCTAAGTTCAAGTTGATCTCATATTTTGATTTAAGATGGTTATTATGTTGATTACTTTAAGTACCTATGATGAAAATTTTAATGATTATAAATTATTGTTTATGTTCTAAAAATATATAGCTCAATATTTCTTTTTTTGTTGTTGCGTACACTTACCCTCAGTGCTGCGCACACACCCCTATACTGGGGTAAGTGTGCGCGTATGGAACGGTCTTTGTTTTCTATAGTTTCTTAAAATATAAGCTACTGACAATACTATTATTGTGTCTAAGTTGATTACAAATAAACAGTCTTACTAATTAACACAGTTTTGTTTCATTCTACAAATAATTTTCGAGTTTTTGAAGCGTCAAAGTTTAAATGCGCACACTTGACCCACATGACTCTATGTTTACCTAAGTATTTCAACAGATTAAAACCCAAAGAAAGATCTATAACCAATAGGAGCATGAAAATTAAAAAAAACGATAAAGTTATTGCAGGACTAATGTCTTCCATCAGTCCTACGAATAAAAATTTCAATGATTTCGTATTTAGTAAAGCTCATACGAGACGTATGTTTGTTGCTCTTTCACGCAAAAACTGCTGAACGGATCTCAATGTATTTTGGTAAGTAGATAGTTGACATCCTGGAATAATACATAGGCTACTTTTATCCCGGAATTTCCACGGGATCGGGATTTACGCGGGAAAAATATCCCACGCGATCAAAGTCGCAGGCTAGTATCTAGAAAGCGGAAAACTGTTTTTTTTTTAACCCGTTAATCTTCGAAAGTACTGGGTGGATTTGGATGAAATTTGTCATGGAAGTAGCTTGAAACCAAGGGCGGATCCAGCTTTGGTGCCGGGGGGGGGGGGGGGTCACATAATCGTGGTCAAGTCACAAGAAGTTATAATTTGTATTTCCTGACTCCGCTGCCACTTGCCCATCCACTGCCGATATTCGTTTACAACGACAGAAACTGGAGTATTATCTAGTAACAATGTTTAAAAATTTTAATTAGTGGTCCACCTACACGTACAAGTATATGTGCAAGTAAGTACCTATATATAGGTGCATTCTCAGGTCCTTTACTCTCTCATAGTCAGATGGCACGGCAATCCGACACGACTGGAGAGAGATCAGGGGCAGGACTAACGACTTAACGTGGTTTCCGAGGCTTGGAGGTATCACCGCCAACTTCCATACTTCGGGTTACTATGATAGCACTTTTAATCCGACCCGGGAATTAAATCCGAGACCTATCAGGTCAGCGGATACTGGCTGGATGAGCGGTTATGAGTCACAAAGTACCAGAGAGAGAGAGAGAGAGAGAGAGATATCTTTATTTGTTTAAACATTGTATACATACAAAAGCATTCAAGATATTAATATGTTTGAGACCATCATCTTTAGCCGTCAGTGTCGGCGTACAAATTTTTCATAAAGGTGATTAGAGTAGACAAATAATCAAAAGGTTAACTAAAATAGGCAATAACAAAGTTAAAAAAAAATTAGAACTTATATAAATTTAAAATAATTCTCGGTCAAAATTCCTTCTTCTTGTCAATTTCAAATCAGGAGACCAGAATCATGAAGAACTATTTCCAAAGATATAGGTAATTATGGGTAGTACACCCACATAGTAGGTACTTGGCAAGCGACCGTCTGGCACTTCCTGGCCTGGCCACGGTCATGGATCTGAAAATGAAATCTAAACACGCCCAAATTTAGTCGTTAATAAGTTGCCAAATATCAGAGTTTAGTCGGTTTGTAGTTTAAAAGATATAGTACCACCGGCCAGGGCCAGTACCAGGCCATCTCTGTATCTCGAGATCTAGAGCACCTAAGGGATCTGTTTTTGGCTAGATTTGGTCGTGAATTAATCGAAATTAGTCACACAATAACAGAATTATTCGTCTTGTAGTTTAGAAGATCTATGCTTCAATTCGCATGGAAATACTCATAGATGAGAATTTATGTAAATAGAAATGTTTACGAAATCTAAACTATAAATATCTAAAAATAATCTAAAATATAGCGTCCAGAAATTTGTGAGCTATCCACTGGTAATGTGCCCAAAAGACTGGCTGCATTGCCACGTTGTATGGCAATGCTTATCCTCTGTCCAAGGTAAAAGCCAGCCCTTGGGTCACGCGAAGTGTCGACTAGGCGTCTGGAAACTTCTTTAAATAATTTGTGAGCACTCGGTCCCCACGATCCCAGGGTTTCAACCCCAAACGGCATGAAAATTCGAACGAGGTTATTATATTTCCGCCGTTTGAGGTTCTCTGCAGCCGCAGCGGCAGCACCAGCACACCGAGACGAGCTAAGAAGATGGGATGGCGCAAGAATATCGACGCAGGTTGCGTCCCACACTAAGGGCCTACCCATCTTCCGTGGAAATAAAGACATCCGGTCTTTTGCCACCGTCGCATGTCAGGCCATTTGGTTCTAATACAGCCGGAACGCCGACGGTGACAAGAATTCGTCGGATGATGTCGTTAATATTTGCGTGCCGCGCTATGCGACCCGCGCTGCGGCCGCATGAAAGGCCGTGGTGACCGAGGCTGTTGACAACTTCGCCACAGTGGCAGCGATGAGCAGAACAGAAGGGAGCGCCTAAACGAAGGGAAGCAGCGTGCCGTGAACCGAGAATATAAAAGCCGGTAGACTGATACTAGAAATTTTGTGGACTCCGAAACCTCCCATACAAATGGGAAGAGTAGCTTGTGCCCAAGCTCGATCGTCCATAGCCACATTTAAAATTGATGTAAGAGTATGACAAATGATTTGGTACATTTTTTCCAAAAGGTGACGATGATTCCATAGATGCGAAGCACGAAGAAAGTACATTAATTTGGGACCAAAACAACTGTAACGAATTAAGATGATATCCGAATGCATGTTAATTTGGTGTACATTTTTGTTATCTTCATTTTAAGTATAAGACCTTAGTCTGAAATAGATTACCTACGCCACCTTAACGAACATTCAGCGACCCTTATAATAATTATTAATTATGACCAACTGTGAAAACTCTTCATGGAACGAACCCGAAAAGCCATAACAATTTCTGATCGACTCATGTTTGCCTGATCAAACCATGGACAACGAGAAAGTGTTGGTTGGATCTTCCGATAATAGATTTCCATGCTCAGTGACAGTGGCGGCGCTAGGCGTCGGCGACGTCGCGCGTCGACCACCGCCGACGGCCTCGCGCCTGAGGGGGCCTCGCAAAAAAAGTTTTACAATATAAGTACACTATGGCCACAGTATAAAGATCGATGGCAATCGGTTCAAGTCAACTTGAAAGTCGCTATTGATACTTTACGTTCATTTTGTAGCTGGATTCAAGAATTCTGTAATACAGGATTTGAAAAAAGCATAACAGGAACTAGATTATTTGTGGAGAAAAGTACTTACGTACCAAATTCAGTCTTAATTTAAGGAAAAAAGAATAGCCAGGAAAAAACGAATTTTCGTTACGAACATACTGATGAACCAGTTGAATCGCCTAAAATGTAGTTCAGAGTCAACTTTTTTAACACAATGATAGATGCTATAATAGTCGACATCGAATGTCGATTTAAAGCGCTCAATGAATATTTTGAGCAGTTTGGTTTTATTAATGACATTAATTATTTGAAAAGAGGATCTTCTCAAACATTGTATTTTAGATCCAATACTTCGGGAACGCTAAAACAGTGACATACAGCCTTTCGAACTATATGAAGAACTTCAGCTGCTTTATAAATTTAATTCACTAGACTCTATCAACGACTCGAAAGAACTCACCCAATACATTTTAGAAAATAATTTAGAAGAAGTATACCTAAATGTTTACATTACAATAATTAGAATCATGCTCACAGTTCCGGTCAGTATAGCTTCTGCTGAGAGAAGCTTCTCAAAGTTGAAATTGATAAAGACCTATTTGAGAAGCACAATGAGCCAAAACAGACTACCCGGTTCTGTCAATTGAAGTTGAAATAGCGGCTAGTCTTTGAGCTACGACACAGTTCTGAGAAAATCAGTTAGGCGAAAACTTCGACTATTAGGCCTATTTCACTAGCAACGATTGTGGCAAAGGTGTTTGACGGTGTGCTTAATTCGCAGTTAAGTAAACACATAACTCTGCACGACAATCAGTTTGGTTTCAGGCCACAACTGTCTACTGAAAGTGCTATATTGTGTCTTAAGCATACCGTCAGATACTACACTAGACGCAATACGCCGGTTTTTGCGTGTTTCCTGGATTTATCCCGTGCTTTTGATCTGGTGTCGTATGATATCTTGTGGGAAAAGCTAAAAAGTGTGAACCTACCTATTGAATTAGTTAAAATCTTCAAGTATTGGTACACGCACCAGATCAACAGCGTCAGATGGGCAGGTACAATGTCTGAGACGTATGAGTTGAAGTGTGGAGTGAGACAGGGTGGACTGACCTCGCCTACCCTGTTCATCTTGTATATGAATGCATTGATCGTCGCGCTTAGCAGTCAGCATGTCGGTTGCCACGTTGACGGAGTTTGTGTTAACAATTTAAGCTACGCAGACGACATGGTGTTGCTGAGCGCGTCGGTCTGTGGTCTGAGGTAACTGGTGCGAATATGTGAGGAATATGTAGGTGAGCATGGTCTTACATATAATGTAGTAAAAAGTAACTGCATGATCTTTGTGAGTGGTACGAAGTGCCCGCTAGAAGTACCTCCTGTGTACCTTAATGGGAACCCTTTAGTATGGGTGACTCAGTTCAAATACTTAGGGCACATCGTAACTGCCGACTTACGGGATCATGCAGATATTGAACGGGAACGGAGAGCACTGTCAAGGAGGGCGAACATGATAGCTCGCAGGTTTGCACGTAGTTCATTTGTAGTTAAGACTACGCTCTTTAGGGCGTATTGTACGCCTTTATATACGTGCAGCCTGTGGGCTAACTACACGCAGAAAAGTTACAGTGCTCTCCGTGTACAATATAATAATGCGTTTAGGGCAATTATGGGGCTGCCCCGCTTCTGCAGTGCCTCAGGGATGTTTGCTGAGGCGCGTACTAGCTGCTTTTATGCGACTATGCGTAAGCGGAGTGCATCCCTAGTGCGCCGAGTGTGGACTAGCTCCAACACTATTTTGAAGATGATAGTAGGTAGGCTAGACTGTCCCTATATACGACATTGTTGTGGGAGACATGTCGCGTGTGGGGTGGGATAGCCTATCTGTTTTGCATGTATTTTATTTTTTTATTTAATTGTAATTTTTTTTTTTTTTTTTTTTTTTTGATATTTTGTGTGGATGTTTAAGATAATTTATTTATTATGTAATGTATCTGTCTTTAATGTATGTGTCTATATGGGACTTTTGAATCCTGAATTAAACGTATTTTATTTATTTATTTTAGTTTCTATGTGTGTAATTATTTTTATGTCATCATTTGATTATCAACAATAAAACTCGTTTACATTTAGCTCACTTAATTTAACGAGTTTTTTGACTGTGAAGTAACTATTTGGAACTGATTGGCAAAATTGGGCTACGTGTTCTTCTCTTAGGTTAAGGAATGATCGACCTCTGTGTGTTCCTTATTTGCGGTGTATTTATCGGCAAAACTCTTATATGATAAGAGCTACCAGATCATATAATGCATTGTGTCACACTGTTAATAATCTTGACTTATTCTCCACCAGCGTCACTAAACTCAAAAATAAATAATGTATAATAAGTTTTTTGAACAACAAAACATTACTTGTATAGGTACGCTTCTATTTATTCATAATTTACTCATAACTCGCTCCGAGTGCTTTTACATCTTATCTATCTACCCCAACTAGCACAAATGGGCTGCATTAGAGCTTTGGAGCGTATCCGATTATTACTTATGGTAATAGACGTAAGCGCTAGAGCGTCTACAGCAGACTTAAAGCAGCCGCTTTAGCGCTATTTGGGCGCCATTTTATACAACCTAAAGTTCCATTTAACCTGCACAACGGTTGCATAAAGGTTCCTTAATAGCTATAACGATTTATTAACGCTATACTAAAGCTCTCGTAGCGCTACTTTTGAATGATTTTGAACTACTTTGAACGAATAAATTGATTATAGTTCTTTATTGTATATCTTCAGTTGACATTATTTGTAATATTTTGTTAAAGTGTTTTCGTCGCCATCATGAAAATAAAACAAAAAGAAGTAAATGTTTTTATTCTGTATTAGCAAGATATATGAAGATACTTAAAACGCTGTCCAGTTTACTGTAGATATATAAGATAATTTTCGAGTAATTTTAACGCGCTTTTATGATATTTAAAAAATTAACAAAAGATATGCGATATTTTTTATTTGTTATACAGAATAAATTTTATTTCCGTATTTTTACGTGTCGATAACTTACTATTTGCAAGTGGCCGATTGTTTACCGGTACATTTAATGCACATTTAACTGAAAAACCAATGTATATCAACTCAATTTTGCAAGTGAATTTTAAGTTTTCTTAAAAAATCATGGCGTCATTGTACTGTAGTCATAACCTGCAGTTTGAGCTCTAATAACTCCCTTTTGAGAATCATAGCGCTAATTTTCACCCTTCTAACGCTTCCAGTGATTTTTGTTCCCCTAGTGCAACTCACAGCCACAAAAAGCTCCTATTTTCTTGTTTTTGAGGTTATAAGATTAATTATTTGTATCCTTAAGTGTATTGTAAGGTGTACAATAAAGCATATAATAAATAAATAAATAAGATCTAGTTACGTACTTATTCGTTTAGCATCCATTTTATTAAATGTTTTATAATAGTTACAAAAGCGGCTGTAAAATGGCGAATGGATTGAGCCTGCAAGGAATGACTATTGCTACTAAAGGCCTTAGTTACACTGATGATTTTTTTGTAACTATAGTATGCATAAGAGTTTCTATTATTTCTATAATGAAACTTATAGTAGTATAATAGTGGTTACTATAACTATAACCTATACAAGTTACAATGGAAACTACTATGCAGCTGTGAGTGGCAGAATGACCTTCGTAACTCTCATATAAAGGTGTAAGTGGTAAATGAGTTCTACCGTGGACTACTGTGAAGGCTAGGGTAGTATTTGATTCAGCTTATAGCACCTTAAGTAACTTTTATAGCTATAGACGTTTACGGATGCAGATATGCAACTCTGAACTGCTTTTTGAACCCTTAAAGCGCTATTTTACAGCCCAAAGTAACAAAATAGGCTGCTATTTCCACTAATGTGCTCGTTGGGACTGTCTCTTGTTCTATTCGAATACTGTCTGTGAAAACGTAATTGGCCTTCTTTCAATATTTTTCAACTATCTGTATCCTAGCTGTGTTTCCTAAGATCTTTTTTTATACTTATAATAAATCTGTAGAGAGTTCAATTCTGTACATGAAATATATTTCCAAAATAACTATCAGGGGGTGATTAGGGATCGATACTGATGCCAAAAATGCAATCAGTAAAATTTTTGTCTGTCCGTCTATCTGTCTGTATAACCGTTATAGAAACAAAAACTACTCGACGGATTTTAACGAAACTTGGTACAATTATTTTTCATACTCCTGAGCTGGTTATCACGCTATAATCAATAGGAGCAGAGCAGTGAAGGGAAATGTTGGGAAAACGGGAGAAGTTACTCCATTTTTTAAGCTTCCGTCGCGTGTGCAACCTTAATGGTTAAAGCCACACAGAAATCATTTCATGGCGGAAATGTTCTCCTTAAAATTATATAAAAAATATCCCACGACAGCATATGTCTATCTTTATGGTTGACTCACAATAACACGTGTATCTCCCGATAGCTTAGCAGTTCGAAGCTTTCTGATTATAATATTTGTCTACTATTACGTTTATAACACTCTCAGTCACCCCTAATTGAAAAAGTTAACATTATTAACTATTCCATAAAAAAGAATCATATAAATCGGTATAGAAACACCAGTTATATGTACATCAAATACGCTAATAATAAGCCATCGCGCGTGAATACTGAATCATGCTATAAGGATTATTTTTGAGAATCGGTCGCTGCGCTCGACGCGTGTCGCGGCCGAAGGTATAAAATTTCGTTCTATGGGTACTTAAGCCTCATGTAAACGTGATCTAAACAATATTACCAATACATTAACTTACGCTGACGGAGTCGCGGGCACAGCTATTAACAATAATATTGTGCGGTTCCGTATTGCGATATTTTTCAACAGTATTATAGATTGACATATTATATTTCCCTACTAAATTACGAAAGTTAATCTGTCTGTTACATCAAAATCACTGAACCGTGAGGAAGGACATAGGCTACTTTTTTTACGAAAAACGACGGAAACGCGGACGAAGTTGCGGGCAACAGCTATCTATACTAATAATATAAGGCTGAAGAGTTTGTTTGTTTGTTTGAACGCGATAATCTCAGGAACTACTGGTTCGAATTGAAAAATTATTTTTTAATTAAATAGTCAATTTATAGAGAAAGGCTATATATCATTATGCTAAGGCCAATAGGAGCGGAGCGCCAATGAAGAATGCTTCAAAATCGGGGTTAAATTTAACGTTAGCCCAAAGTAACTATTCCACGCGGACGAAGTCGCGGGCAAAAGCTAGTAATAAAATAAAATTAAAGGGGCCTCGCGAACCAGATGTCGCCGGCGACGTTCACATGTAGTCTAGCGCCGCCACTGCTGAGTGACATCTTCTGGTCGTAGCGTTACTGCCACATTTTAATGCATTCTTCTTTAAGGTATGCCCAATACAAACCATAATGTCTAGAGACTGTCCTGATTATCATCGGCTCTTTTCTTTTCCAGTGCGGTTAGTGAAAAATACTCACTATTGCTATTGTATTGCATGTCGCGCATTTAATGTTTTAAAATCACACACATCCAAAAATTGAGATTAGCATTGTCGGTTAACAACTTATATCTTACTCTAGTAGTTTTTGAGTACCTACATAAATACAGTAGGTAGCGTACCTAGGCAAATTTTATTTAATATGCACAATATATAATTTTATTATGTTCTTCTTTTGATGGAATTAATCTTAATTCCATCAAAAGAAGAACATAATACACAGAATATTATTTACATAATATCTAGGTACATTTTATTGCTACATAGGCACACTATACCTATCTGGTAACGCATCTGTTTTATTAATCTTCCAAAGAATCATTATTTTTATCAAACAATGCCGTCCTTTATCGGTATTTCGGAGTGTGATTATAAATAGGAGTATTAATTTCAATTTTAGTCATTCCAAACTGAGCTTCGCTTTGAGTTAATGTAATAATTGTTTTTTACTCTAATCCTTGTTGTTCTCGGACTGATAAGTTTACAATTTGACATGAGTGACGAATATTCAAATACAGTCAAGTTATTGTCATTAAATTGTTTTTTATATGTTTAAACCATGTTTTAGCTTAAGAAACCAACGGACTTTCGTTTGACACGGTAGGTAGCTCAGTTGGTTAGAGCATCGGCACGGATCGCCGAGGTTGTGGGTTCAGACCTCATCATCATCAGATGATGTGTCAGTCGATATTTCGAATTTCTTATTAAATTTATTAATTTGGTTGGCCTGTACTATGCCTATGTCAATTCAAGCTCAAAATGTACCAACTCTGTTACATTTTTCTAAGATCTAGACTATCGTTTAATAAATAGCAATAGGATAATCGTTAATTGCAAGACTCTTGCGAGTCTCTTGCGCAAGACCAAGACCAAGACGTGTTGCAAGCCTATCAGTTTTCTATCGGTTACATTTCGGGGAGTGTGAGATGGAAATGCACAGTCTTATTCCACCAAGCCCGTTCTATCATCGGACTACAAGACAAATGGCGATGCGCCATCGTTACATGGTGGACATACCACCCATACGCACGAAACATTTTGGGAATACTTTTATTGTGCGTACGGTTAAGGAGTGGAATTCCCTGCCGGAGGCGTATTTCCCTTTCCGTGTCCAACTGGCGACACCGGTCTCACGAAATACACACGCTTTTGGTATTACTACACATCAACCAACCCGTGCTCAACTCGCGTCAACTGAGTACGTTTTTGCGATCAAGCAAGTTTTACAAAATAGTGTGCAATTGAATTGAACAGGGTTTTTTAACTGGTCTGTTCGAAACAAATCCGTACTGATTTACCGGGGTGCGTCTCATATCATAAAAGTTTATTTGGTATATTTTCATTTCAACAACGTTCACAAGATAGTGAGTTATACCAACTTTTGATATAATTTCTTTAGACATAACATTTATATACTCTAAAACTTATTTCGTATAACGTTATTGGATATAACATTTATTTAATTGAAAATCATTAGGTCTATCGTTTAAAATATATAATATTGCGAGTAATTTGATCGAGTGTGCTGCGGAAGCGGCGTGACAGAAACGAATTGCTGCGAAACCGATTCCACGTAGTCTTGTCTGTTCTACCCCTTTTTGTTTTGGGTGGGAAAATCAGCAAATGACTTCTTCCGCTCTGGGTCAAGCGGAAGGGTGTGTCAGATTTCTACTGACTAAAAACCCACCCTGTTCCTTCAGCTGCCCTAAATTTTCGGGGCCGCGGTAACTCCGGTAACTCGGTAGAACTTTCCCGCAAGTCTGTTCTACCCCTAGAGTGTTATTTAAAATCGCGTAGGCGCGGAGGGGCGAGGCGGCCCGCGAGCTAAGGAGCAGGTGGTTTTAACACACGCCACCGCTGAGCTGGCTGAAGCTGGTCGGCGAAGCCGGCCAGCAAGCCGAAGCCGCGGTGGTGAGCATGAAACACATCTGCGACGATAAGCTCGCATGGGACCGCCGGAGCCCTGCAGCGCCGGAGCCGTGACAGAAACTATGCCTGCTGCATGTTGCATGCTTGCTTGCATGCCTGCTACATGCATTGTGTATCCTTGTTTGCATGTTTTTTTACAGGAAAATAAATAGTAAGCATTTTATCACAGATAGATAGATAGATAGATAGAATATACTTTATTGTACACCAATAATTGAATCACACTTAAATAACAATATTGTAAAAAATTGGTTACAATGGCGGTCTTATCGCTGAGAGCGATATCTTCCAGACAACCTTTGGAAGGACTTTATGAGCTTTAATTAAAATGGGGAGGGCTATATTAGTGTACTACTGTACAAATATTCATTAATAACGGAAAAACAAATTAAAATAAAATAAATAAATATCATCGTGTGGAGAAAGCAAAGGAATAATCATAAGTTTGAAATAAAATGATTGGCAACCGAGCTTTTAAAAACGGCAAGTGACTGAGCTTGTCTTACTGACACCGGCAATCCATTCCACAACCGAATGGCCTGCACCGTAAATGACTGGTCGTAAAATTTTGTGGAATGCGTAGGCATCAAAAGTCTCAAATTCTCTGATGATCTCAAATCTCTAACATGTGTGTCATGAAGGAACTTAAAACGTTCTTTGAGGTAAAGGGGAGTCGTTGGATTGAAAAGAATACTGTAGAGTAATGATAAAGTATGTGCATTCCGGCGAAGGCGGATAGGCAGCCACTTGAGTTTAGTGCGAAACTCAGAAACATGATCATATTTGCGCAATCCAAATATGAATCTGATACAAAAATTTTGGAGTCGCTCAAGCTTACAGTACACAGTACACTAAATAGGTTTTATGTCTACTATAGACTAATTCCGTCGCTGATTCAACACGCTTTTGAAGAATCAAACAGTCTAAGAGTCCAGTCGAAAAAATGTTCAGTTCAACTGCACACTATTTTGTCAAACCTCCCCCAGCGCCACTTGATCACAAATGCGTGCTCAGTTGACGCGAATTGAACACGGGCTAGTAGAATTCCGTAGTAATACAAAAGCGTGTAGATTTCGCGAGACCGGTGTCACCAGTTGGACACGGAAAGGCAAATACGCCTGCCGGAGTCTATGTTTCCTGATAGTTACAATCTGGGAGTATTTAAGTCAAGAGTGAATAGGTTACTTCTAGGTAAGCGTGTTTCATCTTCAACCACATCATCGCTTAACACCAGGTGAGATTATGGTCAAACGCAAGCCTATCAACTATTAAAAAAATAAAAGCTAAGTCTCGTCTTGGTCTTGCATTTGGGCAAACTATTTATAATCCAATTTAGCCTGCCTCCCGCAGCTACCTGTTAAGCCGAGGCTTGTACCCCACAGGGGATGATGCCCTTAGCATATAGTCGCCTAGTTTGTAAGTTTCTAATACGCCCTAGCTGGAGACTTTAATTATTATAATTAATTATGGTAGCCACAGCCAAGTCCGGTTGACCTGCGAGATGCCACACAAAAACATATTAATCTCGGCTGTCATTTATATGCTTAGGCCATCTGATCACTGATAAGTGATCGGTGAAGTCAGAAACAACAGCCTTACTCCTGGGTAAATTCATAGCTTATTTTGCTATAAAATTAAGTTACAATTTCCGATTATCGGTCTCTTGCTCTGACGCAGAGCCACCATCTTTGTAACCTTCCAATTAACCTATATCTTAAAAAAAATGATGTACGTTGAAAGTACATGATGTACGTACGCTGTTGTTGCTGTACGTGTATTAGGTACTGTGGGCTTAATATCAGTTTGAAAGAATTTTGTCGCTTTCAAAATTATTGCTTTGTTTCTTTCATATGCAGTCAACTTGTAGATGAGTGTGAACCAAGCGATAAGCGGTTTTGACAACAACAACAAATACAAATAGTATTGCAAACTCATACTAAGCTGATGAAATAGACATTCATTGTGGCTTTGTTGCTAAGCAGTCTAAAGCCACAAAAACATGTAAGGAAAGGAAAGATAAACGCTATTATTTTTGCATGACATCTGTTGTACGAATAATGCATATTGCGAACGTCTTAAAGAATATCAGTACAGGAAGACAGGGGTTTTATTTATTTTTACTTTGCTAAAAAGGAAGTCTTAACTGTATAAAACAAACAAAACACATGTGTATGAATATTTTTTTATTAATTTCACAAAAGTATTCATTAAAAGCCACAGTTTGAAGGCTTTTAAGCTGTCAAAGCGATGACCGATATAACATTATCTTCCCGATCGTTTATATTCAACAGTGAGCTAGAAAACAGGAATTCACAAGCTATCTAATAAACTACATAAACGTTTATTTTTATAGAAAATATTGACATATACTTCATCCGATAAAAAGGCCGTGAAGCTTGCATTGTCACAATATTGCGCGATAGGAGTGATCACTTAAACGTTCGACAAGCCCCCATAGACCCGCCAAACGTCCCGTGAAAAACCCCGCCCTTAAATATTTATATATTTTTGTAAAATAATGACTTTCACTTAGTATTAGAGTGTGAATAACACTATCTTTACGTATTACAGAACAGCTCAGTGTATCATTATATTTATATAAGTGTGAAGCGACACTGATTTTCTAATATTTGAAATATACTTTGAAGCTATTTTGTGATATTCTAAGTCGAATGCCTTAATCTATTGGGAGGAGATGACCTTTGAATACGGTTATGTAATTGCCGGTCGAATCTGTAAAAAATATTCACCGCGAAGTAATGTGAAGTGAGCATGAAGTTAGCTGACATTCAGCTCGCTTGAAGCTCTCTTCACCTACATTATCACAGCGTATTTTTTACAGAATTGTACTACTGAATAATCTTAAAAAGTCAGTATCGTCATTAATCCGCTATACTTATATTCAGAGGTCATTTTCTCGCTATTACAAACTATTAAGTTACCTATATTTGTCGAAGTGTTACAGACACAAAAACACTTTTAATTAATAATAATACATTTCGAGCAACTTTGGAACTCATTTCACCTACCATAGTTGATTTTTTGGATTTTCAATCTTTTCATAAAGCGAGTTTGAATAAAATTCAACTATGGTAAAGTCAAATTTAATTCAAAAATCTGTTTCATGGGTCCCAATACCCTTTTTTCATTACGACTCTCCTTATGAAAACTCTAGTCTACATAAGCCGCCAACGGCAATATGTCAGCCATTTTGTTATATAATATTTTTTATGCTTGTAAAATGGCCGAATTTAGGGTTTGTTTAATCTAGTTTAAATACGAGCGGATTTGAATATTACGTATAAATATATAATATTATTGAAAGCTCAATGTGTTTCGAACACCCTTGTAATGATGAGGTTAGCGATTTGAATGGGTTTAATTATATTTTTTGATGAAATTTAAATCATCACTCAATATTTAAAGTCTAGTTCCAAGATATATTCTGTCAATTTAAGTCTTTATTTTGACAATGAGAGACCAATGTCAAATTATATTATAGACTCAACTACATATTAGACTTTAAATTTGAGCCATTAAATGCAGACATAAAGGGATAATTTTACGGCCAAAAAGCTTAAGATTATATAAATATTACAAATACTCAATGAGGTGATCATACAAAAAATATTCATCTTTAGCAATCGAAATTCTCAATATCTTAAAGCTTAAGCAAAAATAAACTCTTTGTTTATATTCATAGGGTCCTATATTCGTTATAATTATACTACAAAAAAAAGTTTTTTTTGGAAACCATTGATGCCTTACTGTCTAGGTACATACCGTGCTCAACACCAATACTTTCCATACACACTGCCATTTTACAATTATTTTAGTCAGCATACGATTGACTATCCATAGCGTGCTGCTCTGGTCAGCCCTGACCAGAAACTGTCTCAAAACACTATCAATCCATTATCTACCTTAATTCTACTCCATTAAGTTTACATTTATTTACATAGAACTTCCAACATCCCAAACTAAACATTTACGAGTCTTACATATAATTTTACACAAAAATCTATGTTAACACCAATAGTGTTCTGTGACGATATTGGGTCACAGATAAAATATAAATAGCGTTAAATTTACAAAAGCTTAACATACCTACTACTATGGACTAGTAATTTATAAGGTAACCTTCAAGAGACCAATAATTTGGTTGATCTTAACATTAATGTCAAACTAGATTGTCAAATTTGTCAAGACTCAACCTGTCGAGTCCAATTTGACAATTGATTCGACAGTACATCAATCCTTACACCTATAACGTCAGCCCTAAATATTATTTTATATTTGGACATCAGCATTGTTCTTTTCTAAAACGTCAACCTACAAACTATTTAATTTTAACTAATGATTAAACGTCGCCCAACATTATTATCTGTACTTTTTAGAACAAATTTATGTAAGATTGCCTTGCTTTTTAATCATTAGTTAACATTTAAATTACAAGTAAAAGGTAACGTCTAACATCAAATCAAAAACAGGTTCTTTTACTATTCGAGGTAATACATAGGTTTATATTTGTCTTTAACAGATTTCAAGCAAAGAAGGGGTGGATTATAGTACTTTATGATTTAACACTGATATTTTTAATGTAATTAATGTTTCAGTAATACAGTCTGACTAAGTGATGGTCGAACTTAAGGCGATGATGTCGGGAAATGGAAAAAGCTAGCTTGCCTAGTGTTGCAATTATTAATATCTGTCGTTACGATGTAACACCAACTTACATTATACTCTAACATTAATTAAATGAATTAAAAACTCCATTCAATGTATTATATTTACTTCATATCTTGGTGGTTTATATGATGTTGATACAGGGTGTTTTTGCTATAATACAATAGGTATATCATAATGGTCATCATTTATGTGGAGTTTATGGGAAACTGGGATTCATATATTTAACATATTTATTTACAAGTTCATTAACACATGGTAAAATAATGACAGATAAAAAGACCTCACTGTTTTGTTGAATACATTTCTTAAAATATTAATAAAATGATACCTGTGTATTGCTATATTGCACGTAGTAATCTTTATTTTATATATTTCCACTAAATATGACGGCTTATTAGCGTAAAAAAAACTAATAGATATGTTAATTAATGCAGTCGAGTTTGTTAAAAGAAATGTCAAATTCAAGTCTGAATGTCAAATTGAGACTCAGTTTGTCAAATTGTAATTCGTCCAAGATTTGGATGGTTGTTTGTCATTGTTAGGGTAAGCAAAACTAGGATTGCTAGATTTCTAGTCAAGATTTTCAGTCAGATTAATATGTTTTGTATCGTTTGAACGAGTACCTGAGTCCTTTAATATTATTGTTATGCGTTACCGAATCGCTCTAGCAAATATGGCAATAATATGGCATTCGTGCTTTATTTTGTCATGACACGGCTGAACCAATCCTATTTAACACCGTCGCATTTTACAATTTAGGTTCATACTGTAAAACTACTTCGACTTGTTATAACACCTTAACACTTGGTTTTTTGAAGCTACAAAAACTTGTTCACCGATTGTTAAAAACATGTCCACAAGACTGACTTGAACGCACACGTAAGTCAGACAGCAGATGAACCAGTTTTTGGCAAGTCCCTACCACAAGTTTCTAGGTCCTAGCCGATTATGACCAAAACCTTTGGCCTCTGATTGGCTTTTAGGTCGTATCAACAATCGGATACTTACATAGGGTGCTCAGTTCTAGTGTGTAACAAATAACCATTCTATCCCATAGAAATCATACCGGTAAAAACTAAGATAAAGTGAACATTATTTGAGCGATCAATTCAACCAATGACGTTCGACCGTCAGTTCACTTCAAGCTCATTTGAGCTATGTTTTCATGGTGAGATTTTTAAGGAACAAAACGGCGATTTCTACCTGGTCAATAGGTACATATTTATCTTTCGATAGGGTCCTAAGACGTGTTCCAGATATAGTGGTACTCAGTTAAAACGATACGTTATTGGTGAGTGGTGATGTCCCGTAGTACCAGCAAGCTGTCGCTAGGGCGCGGCGGCGCCACTGTCGCACTGCGCCTGCGATGCCGGACCGCACTCCTCTTCCGGCGGTAATGGGCCGTCTGTAAAATGAATGTACATTTTTAATTTGGCATATGAATAGGTCACTGGTCAACAAAACTTTTGTTTCTTCTATTTTGTCAATTCGAACAGCAATAACTTTGTACTTTATCAAGATACTGGTTATTTATTATACCATTTTAGAATCTGCATTGAATAAGCAATTATCTAAAATAAAGGGCCACCTCAGTGTATTACATTTTTTTTTCTATACAGGGTCCCAAAATTGCGTAATTACGTAGAAAAAATGTTAAAATTTAAGAATAAGTATTTTTTGTAATGTTATCTTAGAATGTAATAAAAAATCTTAATACTGATCTGATAAATACAAATATTCAGGAGTGACATAAAAAAAAAACAAAAAATAATCACCAATATTGTAGAAATTGCAGCTGATTTTGTAAGAGTAAGTACGATTTTTATTTAAAATATTAGAAATATCAATAATTTGGTCATCCATGGGCATATGGCGATATAAGTGGGGTAAATGATAGATGATAATCTGGCCAATCGACATTTTCAGGGTTATCCATTATTTACGCCACACCCTGTATAAAACTTTTGGCAATACTAGATTAAAATTATTTATACTGATAATTGACTTATTTTCGTTCGTTTTTTTTTATATTGTTGTCATTGTTATTACTTATTTATTAATACTATTAATGATAATTTACATTTTTTTATTAATGAATTGACATTGTTTATATTCAAGTTTCATCATCAAGATCAGTATTTTTGTTTTAAATTCTTGTTGTATAATTAATTTTTTTTACATTATTATTACCATTATTTTCTATTACTTTTATTGTTATCAGTCCCATTATAAGCAATTCAATTATTAGTTTTTACTGCATGTGTACCTAGTTGTTGGTAAATTATTTCTGAATAAATGAAATGAAATGAGTTGGTAAGGGAAATAGGAAAGAACTATACTGACCTTCGGAGTGCGGCGGTGTGAGTGGAGTTCAGGAGCCCCTGCGGCCGGTGAGCGAGCCCACCAGCGACTTGAGCGCCGCGCCCAGCGAGCCGCGAGCGCCCTCCGCGCCCGCCGGCCCCCCGCCCGCCGCGCCCGCCCCGCACCCGCCGTGCGCGTCCAGGCACTTCTGGTAGCGCAGCTGGAAACACCACCATCAAATTAATTGGGCGAGTGTTGGTACAGTCACCAGCACATCAAGCTATCCGAATCTGTCAAAACCCAATTGAGTTTGAACCTTATCATGTTGTAATAAAGTTGTAAATCTATTAAATTATTTTGACAGATTGAAGTAGGTTGATATGCCGGCTACCGTAGATGTCAATAGATAAACAAAAGGCAAAAAGGATATAATGTATTTATTCTGTAAGTAAATAATTATATGTTTTTACAGAGGATAAAAACTAGAGATGAAACGGATAGTGGTTTGGCCGGATACCGGATATTCAGCAAGCTACGAGGCCGGAGCGCCGGATATCCGGCAACCGGATATTCGGCCCTTTATGGCGTGACATGACCAGTTTGATTTAAAATTTAATATAAATTTAAAAATAATAACAAAATATAATATATTATTAAAATAAACCGTGTCCATAACGTAGTGTGGTATCATTTTCCTTGTGTAAAATAATGAGAATTTTTGAATATTACGTCCTATCCGGCATCCGGCCGGATACTGAGTTACTATCCGGTATCCGGCCGGAGAGTGAAAACAAGACCGGACAGGCCGGATACCGGATAGTTACCCGATATTCGTTTCATCTCTAATAAAAACACAAAAAGAAGAAAAGATAGTCGCCGGAGAGTCAATGACAAGTCCTGACGTTTAGTGTTTTAATAAAAAATTAACGTTATGTTATGAGCATACAAACAGCAAGATACTGTTTTAAATGTTTGTATTCCGTTTATTTTTAGAAACTATGTAGGAATGTATAGTTATAAATAAATAAAATATAAACAGTTACTTGCAGTGAGTCATTGAATAAATAAAAATAATACTTATAAAAATCAATTACTTTTCGTTAGTCTCGCTAAATCTCAAGAAAGGCTGCACTGATTTGTCTAGTTTTGGTTTTAAAATATTTGTGAAAGTATAAAAGGTGAGAAAACAAAGAAAAACATATATGGCGATCTAAAGTTCGCTGGTTCAGCTAGTACTCAAAATGTTTATACGTTGCAAAATGTTTGCATAGGTGGTGAATATGTCAATACTCCACGGGCAATCAATGTATAATTTTTTTATTGTTGATAGGCTCGCGTTCAGGGTTGCCAGATCAAAAACATCGAAAATTCCTGATTTTCCTTAATTTGAAATAAAAAAAATATTTTTTTTTTATGTTTTACTCTTTCATTCAATTGTAGACATTCCGGACGGTTTATGATTTCCTCCGCATTCCGAACAAAGACCTATATTACCGAACATGTCCGGAAAATTCCGGTCGTATGGCAACCCTACTCGCGTTTGACTACCTGACCGATCTCACCTTATGGTAAAAAACGAATTTATGTATAAAATAGTAAGTTAGAAGGTACCTTGCAAGCCGCCTCAATGGTCTTGCAGAGCGCCCCGGAGGAGGGCTCGGCGTGGAAGGCGTGCGCCACGAACAGGTCCTGCGCCGTGTGCACGATGAAGGCGCAGCGCCGCACGTCGCGCCCGATGCCCAGGAACGACAAATAGCGCACGCGGCACTCCACGATGGGGGTGCTCTCCTGGAAACGGGGAGGGGCAACATTTATATGAGTATTATTATATAGTAAATTGTGTTATACAGCATGTTAATTAACAGAGGGCGTTCCCGTTAACCCGCAATAGTATAGGATCCATACATGCTAAAAAAATATTACCATTCGAAAAAAGGGTATTTTTTTAATATTAAAATATTGACTAAAATGTTAAATTGATACGTAAAAGAAACACTCTGTACACGCGTACTTGAAGGACGGCAACGTCGCAATTTATTTATGAATGACAGGCCGCGTGTGCGGCGATCTAATTGATGTGCTTATACTATTGCGGGTTGACGGGAACGCCCTCTGTTAGTTAACATACTGTAGAATGTATTTTATTTGTATGGGCCAAGTTGCCTATTGTGTTATTAGAAAAATATGTATTAGTTTATAGTTATTTATTATATATATATATGTTTTCTATGGGCCTTAGAATCCTGAAATAAATAAATAAGCCTATGTTAAATATTGCAGAAATATGGAATGGTTTTTGTTTATCTTTCATGCACTTATCCCATTTACTTGAGGTCGGCGCAACAGGGTTTCTTTTCCAATCTCCTCTGTTAGACGTCACAGCATCATTACTAAATTTTCGTACATATCATTCCTTACACAATCCAATCATCTTTTTTTTTGGCCTTATACCTCTTCATCCATCAACATTCAAACACATCACTGTTTTATTTACATGCGAGTCATCCATTCTCATCACATGTCCATACCACGCTGTGATGAAGCAAAATGAATACATATCTAGTCATAGTGCTGCAGATAGCTTAGATCTTATGATTATATGCCGTGTAGGTATCTCCACAGACAAAATAATTGCCTGCCTTCTATCTTGATGATCAAGTTTGTATCAGCGACCGGAATTCAATGAATTTTGAGCCAAAATTTTGAAATATCCTTGCTTTACAATTAAAGTACTTATTTCTCAAACGTGCATATATTGGGTTTTTTTAAAGGATTTTTTTTTTAAATGTACAGGGTGGCCCGTTTACAGTGGTCCAAAGATTTTTCTCAGCTTGAGAGTATCATAAGTGATCATTGAAAACATACTTTAGTTAAGCGAAAACTTATGGTTTCGAAATAATGATTTTTTTCTAATAATCTAGTCTACTTATTTACACTAGATGAGCCTATAGCGCGATAGGTAAATTAGTGCACTATGCTTATACCAAATTTCATTCGATTTGGTCCAGTACTTTTCATAACAGAGTGGTTTTGTGTCAAAAATATTGAAATTTCGGGTAATTAAAATAAAAACATAATTTCTAAACCATAAGTTTTCGCTTAACTAAAGTATGTTTTAAATGATCACTTATGATGGACTCAAGCTGAAAAAAATCTTTGGACCACTGTAAACGGGCCAGCCTGTAAAATAAATAATTACTCACCCCCTCGTCAGTAATAGTAATCATGGAGGGCGCCACAGCCACGGCTACGGGTGTCCAGGCGGAGCGCGGGCGCGCGGCGGCGAGGCGCTCCAGTGCATCGTTGAGCACCCGCATGCCGGTGGCACGGGGCACCTCGGCACTGCCCAGGTACAGGGCACGGACTGTCTTGCGGGGCTCTTCCATAGGCGTAGGGAATGCTGCACCTACTGGGGGAAAAACAACAGAAACGTCATACGATGTCGAACGGATAGAGGAGTTGGAATGTCGGCGAAGAGGGTCTTTTGCGTTGCTCTTCCATGGGTGTAGGAAACGCGGCGCCTACTGGGGGAAAAACAACAGAAGGTTCAAGCGATGTCGAACGGATAGAGGAGTTAGAATGTCGGCGACGAGGATCTGTTGCGGGACAATAACAGAAGATTCAAACGATAGGATTTTATTTGTAACTATAACACAGTATGGCACATGTGTAACTTTCAATTTTATATGAGTCACAGACCTGAATTAAATTAATTTCATTATTTATTATATCCCATCCCAATAAAATAAAATAAATGACCCTAATAAAATACATAGTTATATATTGTGGTAATAATTGACGTTTTACGTTTACGTAGCACGATAATTAAATATACGTCAGCTGCATTGCCCCACAGTAATATAATATACCATTAGACATAATATTGTGGAAATAGGCAAAGTAAACTAACCGAGCTGAGGCTATCAGTCCATTGCCTAATTTTTCTTACTGCATATACAGCTGAGCTTAATAAAATAAAACGCCCCACTGTGACTTTGAGTCGACAGTTGGGTATAACTATAGACATACAGACACTTAAGAAAACCTATTAGTGTGGGCAAAGCCGGGGCAGGTTGCTATAGTTCGTTCACGTTAAGAAAATAGTGACGTCATCGTTGTCCGCACCTTTCGACCAATAAGGTCGCAACAAATTAGAAAGCTAAGTTCACAGTGACCAGTTGACTACAGATCTTTTGGCGGAACGGTTGTGCCTTTTGTGCGTTACCTACATAAAATAATTTCATTTAATTCAATCCTATTGAATTGGTGTGGGCACAAATAAAAAAATATGTTGGTGCCAATAACTCAACGTTCAAGATATAAAAAATTATTTTGTGACGCAATACCTTTAATAGATGCTAATAAATGGAAGAAATACTGCGACCACGTGATACAAAAGAAAATCTTATGTGTAATTTGGATGACGTCATAGAGAACGCAAAACAAAAATTCTTTCAAAATAAATACAAATGAAGATTCTAGAGACACTGATTAAAATATTACTAATTTAAGACAATTAATTTGATATAAGTTTTTAAGCTAACATCGTCACTAACAGTATCATTAGAACTTAAAACGGGATATTATAACTTCCACCCGCAATTACTTCAGTTCATCCGTGATCATGGCGCTTGCAACAGTGCCGAAATATCGGAAACTCAAAACAATAAATACACATGGTAAATATCCCGTTTCAAGTTCTAATGATAATTAATTTGATTTTTATCCATTAAACTTAAATTTTTAAATAAAAAAAATAATTTTGTATTTTTACTCCATTTTGAAAACACCTTTACCCTGCAGTTGTACTGATGACGTCACTGAACCAACTATAGTAATTCATAAATATCTTACCAGAAAGCGGTCTAGGCCGCCTAGTGGCGGGCAGGTCAGTGGGACGCGGCGGTGGCTGCAGGGACCTCTCGATCATGATGCGCTTGCAGATGTCCCGGAGAGCGTTGGCGATGCTGCGAGCGGGCGCCTCGCAGCGGAACACGTGGCACATGTGCTTGCGAGTCGCGCGGTCACGAGCCACAAATATCTTACCAGAAAGCGGTCTAGGCCGCCTAGTGGCGGGCAGGTCAGTGGGACGCGGCGGTGGCTGCAGGGACCTCTCGATCATGATGCGCTTGCAGATGTCCCGGAGAGCGTTGGCGATGCTGCGAGCGGGCGCCTCGCAGCGGAACACGTGGCACATGTGCTTGCGAGTCGCGCGGTCACGAGCCACAAATATCTTACCAGAAAGCGGTCTAGGCCGCCTAGTGGCGGGCAGGTCAGTGGGACGCGGCGGTGGCTGCAGGGACCTCTCGATCATGATGCGCTTGCAGATGTCCCGGAGAGCGTTGGCGATGCTGCGAGCGGGCGCCTCGCAGCGGAACACGTGGCACATGTGCTTGCGAGTCGCGCGGTCACGAGCCACAAATATCTTACCAGAAAGCGGTCTAGGCCGCCTAGTGGCGGGCAGGTCAGTGGGACGCGGCGGTGGCTGCAGGGACCTCTCGATCATGATGCGCTTGCAGATGTCCCGGAGAGCGTTGGCGATGCTGCGAGCGGGCGCCTCGCAGCGGAACACGTGGCACATGTGCTTGCGAGTCGCGCGGTCACGAGCCACAAATATCTTACCAGAAAGCGGTCTAGGCCGCCTAGTGGCGGGCAGGTCAGTGGGACGCGGCGGTGGCTGCAGGGACCTCTCGATCATGATGCGCTTGCAGATGTCCCGGAGAGCGTTGGCGATGCTGCGAGCGGGCGCCTCGCAGCGGAACACGTGGCACATGTGCTTGCGAGTCGCGCGGTCACGAGCCACAAATATCTTACCAGAAAGCGGTCTAGGCCGCCTAGTGGCGGGCAGGTCAGTGGGACGCGGCGGTGGCTGCAGGGACCTCTCGATCATGATGCGCTTGCAGATGTCCCGGAGAGCGTTGGCGATGCTGCGAGCGGGCGCCTCGCAGCGGAACACGTGGCACATGTGCTTGCGAGTCGCGCGGTCACGAGCCACAAATATCTTACCAGAAAGCGGTCTAGGCCGCCTAGTGGCGGGCAGGTCAGTGGGACGCGGCGGTGGCTGCAGGGACCTCTCGATCATGATGCGCTTGCAGATGTCCCGGAGAGCGTTGGCGATGCTGCGAGCGGGCGCCTCACAGCGGAACACGTGGCACATGTGCTTGCGAGTCGCGCGGTCACGAGCCACAAATATCTTACCAGAAAGCGGTCTAGGCCGCCTAGTGGCGGGCAGGTCAGTGGGACGCGGCGGTGGCTGCAGGGACCTCTCGATCATGATGCGCTTGCAGATGTCCCGGAGAGCGTTGGCGATGCTGCGAGCGGGCGCCTCGCAGCGGAACACGTGGCACATGTGCTTGCGAGTCGCGCGGTCACGAGCCACAAATATCTTACCAGAAAGCGGTCTAGGCCGCCTAGTGGCGGGCAGGTCAGTGGGACGCGGCGGTGGCTGCAGGGACCTCTCGATCATGATGCGCTTGCAGATGTCCCGGAGAGCGTTGGCGATGCTGCGAGCGGGCGCCTCACAGCGGAACACGTGGCACATGTGCTTGCGAGTCGCGCGGTCACGAGCCACAAATATCTTACCAGAAAGCGGTCTAGGCCGCCTAGTGGCGGGCAGGTCAGTGGGACGCGGCGGTGGCTGCAGGGACCTCTCGATCATGATGCGCTTGCAGATGTCCCGGAGAGCGTTGGCGATGCTGCGAGCGGGCGCCTCGCAGCGGAACACGTGGCACATGTGCTTGCGAGTCGCGCGGTCACGAGCCACGTATGCAAAGTCCCTGGGCGGAGAGGTGGAGGTTTTAGAACAGGTAATATAACAATAATAAAAGGGCTCCCGGTCTATGACCCTGTGCAATGCCTACACTAGGGTGTCCCTTAAATTTAGATGTTGAAATATTTTTAAACTTAAAATTTTCATTATTTTTTTTTATTTAAAATAGGTTCGCGTTTGACCACCATCTCACCTGATGGTAAGTGATGATCAGTGATCGGAGTAGGTAGATTGATTTGGGGTCAATGAACTGGCACGTATATACTAATATGGATATGCCTCCGGGATTCCGGGATTTTGTAATAATTAAGATTTTTAGGAATTACAGATATTGTGATGTGTAGGATGAAGAATATATCAATACTAGTATTCACGTGGGGCTTCGCTCCCGTGGATTCTATCACGGTAAAAACATAACTCTCCTTTTTTGCAGTCGCGTAAAAAGTAGCCCATAACCTTCCTTAAGCTTCAATCTACTTCCATACCAAATTTCATCCAAATCCACCCAGTTCTTTCGAAGATTAGCGCGTTCAAGCAAACAAACAAACTTTTCAGAAATAGCTACTTTGCAAGAAATAACTACTAAATTAGTCACATTTAAGTTTTGAATGGACGCACAAAAGTATGATTCACTTTATTATATGATAAATAAGACAAAAACAATTTTAAACGTTTAACTATCGCATTCTAAAAATTTCAATTGTAGTAGTTTAAAAATCTTTATATTCACAATATTTGATTCAATCCCGTAAGTACCAAAATAAAATCCCGGAAAACAGGCTTATCCTTGTTATGATTTCTATGACTATTTATGATGCAAGTACGTAAAATCAATCTACCTACTCCGATCACTGGTGATGATATGGTCGAAGATGGAGCACGCTTACCTAAAAGTTACCTATTCACTCTTGACTTAAAGTCTCCTAGGTTCCTAATATAGTCTAAAAATAAATATTAGCCCGTTCTATAAACGATAACCCGTGCCGACTTGCGATTGAAACTTGTCCATAGAAATTGCGCGGGTACCGCGCTTGTGCCTGTTTTATTAGTCACTTCATACACGATTTTTAAGATTTTTAGTGCCTATTCCTTATTGCATATAAATGTCGGTAGGGTTAAGGATTGACAAACAAAATATTTTCCATGTCGGACTGCCTAGCCATCAAATAATCGGTGCAAAATTACCGTCAAATAGATATAACAATAATAAAAGGGCTTCCGGTCTGTGACCCTGTGCAATGCCGGACAAAATTCGCAAGCCGTCAATACACTGCTCTAAGTGGACGTATATACAATAAAAATTAATTAATCGCCAAATTGACATATACGCCTTACCCAAACACAAATTAAAATTCAAACTCACTAGTTGGCTGCAAAACTTAACATACCAAAATACTGAAGACATTCTTGGCATAATTTCATAACATTAAACAACCTTCACACCCCACCTTACTTTATTTCTCCTTGTATTTAACAATCAATACGTACGTACATTGACACTATCAAATAAAACACAGCATTTACTATACAGTAACACCAACCTCTTCATTAGATACTAAAAATATAATAATACCCTACACACACAGAGCCGGATTAACCCTGTCAGAGGCCCTAAGGCAATGGCATTCTCGGGGCCCCTTTTCTTACTTTTACTTTTAATTCTACTACTAAATCTAACGATTTGTATTTTGTGAGATAACAGTGAGGACCCTAAGTTCACACGCACATCAAATTCTCGTTCGAAGAAACATGTTTTCTTAGTGCGTGCACTGGGCCTAAGCCCCTAGTTGATGTGGGGCCTCTAGGCAGTTGCCTACTCCGCCTAATGGTTAATCCGGCCCTGTACACACATCACAGTATTCTTGAATTGTTGTTGTTGTCTCTAAGTCAAGAAAATTGACACTCTAGTACTAATGTAAGTCAGTTTTCGTAATACGGAGTGGAGACCTGGTGACCCGAAACACAGGCCTTTGGCCTAGCTTAGGCACCAGTCCCCATAATATTTTCAGGTTGTACTACTTTGCAATTAACTATGTATGTGATACTGTTAAATATTGTGGTGAAAATAAACGTTATTTATTTTATTTATAATTCGGCCTACAATATTCCCACCGTTGGGACGCTGGCCTCCTCTCTGTGGCCCTCCCATTAAAAGACCGTCACGCATGTCCAGTGCGGATTGATGGCATGTCTTTTAATTTTTGTCTAAGGACATGCTGTTTTCCTTACAATGTTTACCTTCACCATTTTAAGAACGTGATGGTGATGACATAAATTAGCCAAAGTGCCTAACTGGGTCCGAACCACTGTGCCACTACTGCCCTTAAAATAATAATAAAATTTATGTCGAGTGTTTTGGGTCTCAAGTACGTATTTCAGACAATTTTCTATCATTTATTGAAAATGTCGAAAGGTTTCCGACTCCTAGCTTCTGATACCAATCTTTAGATTTGTTGTACAACCTACTGTGTTTCTTATGAACTATGTATATGTGTCTCTACTCGTGTACAATATAAATCTCTCTTATCTTATCTCAGGAGAAAATTGGAAATCGTTTGGTTATTAACAGACAAAAAGAAACATATAATGACGGCCTATGGTACATGTAGCAGCGTGAAATGACACCACCAAAGACTGATCGTGTTGCGTGTATCGAAGTAAAGCCAAAATAGCACGTGAATTAAAGCCAAGTATTTACACAAAAAATAGAAAATCAATAAAAACGAGGCTTCGGATAACGCCATAGTGGATCCTGCCTACAAATTGAAATGGCTTTGAAGCTCTTCCAAAACTACGGAAGTAAAAAACTCTAATCAAAACTAGATTTTCAAACTTTTTTAAAAACCAATTCACAAACACACCTAATAATCTAATTATCTAGAAAAAAAAAATCCTGTAATTTCGATTGTATTTACCTTTCACTATTCCGAGAATGCAGTGACAGAAAATTTTCAGGTTTAGTTGAATTTTTACGTGTTTGTGTATTAGTGGGTAGGGTCAGGTAGGTACTCACCGGCCGTTGTCCCTGCCGACTCCCCAAACCCGTATGGTGTGGATCGGCTGTGTGTGCAGTGTGTTCAAGCTTTCTGGGTCGATCAACTTTAGGGCTCCATCGTCCAAGTCCATGAAGAGGTCCTTGCCCTGTGAATAGAAATACAGAGACTTGATTACTAATTCATAATTAATTTATTTCAATCATCTTTGGATCATACAATTCAAATTTAAATGAAAACAAAAAGTAAATCTTATAGTTATGTAGTATATATATTTATCTTTAGTTAATGTCTCTAAGTTACATGGCAAGAGAATTGGCGCTAGAACACTTCCCTGGGGTACCCCATTCTTCTGCATTCTACATTTGCTTTTTTCGGAGTTTAAATGAGCTTCGTTTAGGAAATATCATCTGTTTCGCAGCATCTCACCAAATATATTTATCAAACCCTGATCGTAGGTCACGCCAGATAGCTATTCCAAAAGTCTTTTGACGTTAACTGTATAATTATTATAAGTGACTGTGATCATTGGTGTCTTATATCCATCCAGTATAGGAAGATACAGAGTTGGATACGTGAAGTCTGTCAGTGATTTCAGGTCCTCGTATTGATGACTGGGATACCGTTTCTGAAGTGATTAAGAACTTTGATGTGATGCCAAGTTATGGCTTGGACACATGTATACCAAAGTTAGAAGCTAGTTAATTTTTTTACGTAAGCATACTCTAGAATTTCAAGCAGGGGGTGCTTGATTAAATGGGGCGCGCTGAGTTGGTTGGAGAGACCGGCACCAGTTGGGAGCCACGTTGGAGAGTAATTAAGTGCTCCCGTAGCCCTTGATGCAAGTGTGCGAGGGGACACGGAGTAGTTTTAGACGGTTACTCTGACAGACGCCTTCGTCCACCCCAGGAGACCATGCATGAGGATTTATAAATCAAGAAAAAACTAAATATACTTCAGAACGTTATAGCGGTTACATTTCGGGGAGTGTAAGATGGAATTACACAATCTAATTCCGCCAAGCCCGTTCCATCAGCGGACTACAAGACCAACGGCGATGCGCCATCGTTACATGGTGGACATCCCACCCATACGCACAAAACGTTTTGGGAATACTTTCATTGTGCGTACGGCTAAGGAGTGGAATTCCTTGCCGAAGTCTGTGTTTCCTGATCGCTATAACCTGGGAGTCTTTAAGACAAGAGTGAATAGGTTACTTCTAGGCAAGCGTGCTCTATCTTCGACCACATCATCACTTACCATCAGGTGAGATAGTGGTCAAACGCGAGCCTATTATCAATAAAAAAAAAAGATATGCTGTACAGGCTGCTTGTACCAACTGCCGCTAAAAATGCCACTTGCTACCTCAAATTATAGACAGAATTCGTATGTGTTGCGTATAAGCAGGAGCTTTAATGAGGTGTGCAGGCAGCATGACATTGATCCATTTAGAACAAGTGTGTCATCAGCGAGAAGGTGCTTAAGCCTCAAATTTTTTAAGTTATAATTAGTTTTAAGTAATCATGTAATTTTATTTAGTTGTGTTTAGGTATACCGTTTTCCTGCTGAAAATACTATGTCGTTCACAGTGTTGCTTAACTTCACATGTAACTATACGCGGAGACCTGTAATTGGCTGTCAATTTTTCACTGTTTCTTGATTCATTTAAGTAGCTGTTGGTCTCCCATGCAAATAAATAAATGGACTGTTCCAGTGACGACATTGTACGCCAAGATAATAAATAAGCCAAAGACACAAGATTCAAGTTACTCACATCACCCCAACGTCCGACCTGATCAAGCAGATCATTACGACCCAGGCTGAGGTCCACGATGCACTTGTTGACGGCCCGACTGGACCGCTCGGGAGTCAGGTCCGACTCGGCGATCTCCACCCAGCCCAGGGAGCGGACGAAGAACCGGACAGCGCGACCGTTGTCCGGTTCGGGACGGGCGGGGAAACTGCGGCGTCTGCGGAACATTGAATATTGCATGAATAAATCTGTAGCTTTACTAGTTGACACGGCAAACGTTGTTTTGCTATATTAATTATTTCTAGTAAAAAAAAGAAATAGCCTACGACTTTTTCTCACCTACCAAATATACACAAAAAATTCATAGATCGGTCAAGCCGTTCTATAACAAATACTGTGATTTTTATATGTTTTATAGTTTGTAGGAAGAAATCTCTGGATCAAAGCAAACATTTTTTGAAAAAAAATTCACCTCTATAGGTGAAAAAATTAATAAAAAAATAAAATAAATAAAATATATGTATACTGAAGAAACGAATGAAACTCTCTTAAATAAATAAAGTGTTCTCAAGTACATATAAACATGAGATTATAGATGTATTTTGCTTAAGATCATCGGAAAATTTAGTTAAGTAGTCGTATACATTCCACTTCTTTGTTTGACAAATCTTTTACTATTAAAGCAGCTCGTTTGTGGAATGCATTATATGTGTACCAGAATCTCATGGCAAATGGGGAAATTAAAATTTTTAGTATGCAGCACTAGGGAAGTTGGATTAAACCATCTTGATATTTTCTACACTAATATGTAATATATCTAATTTTGAATGTAATAATAACATAATAAGCAAAACTCCCTCAGTGAACAAGAGAACAGATCTATATCGTGAGCAACCCGATTCAGTGTGCGCACAGTCCGCGATAGTGGAACATTGGCCATTAGTTTTGTTCGACCACGCGGCAGTGCAAACAAGTCAGGCCGTCTACGGCGCTGCGCATGCACGCTGCTCTGTAACACACCCGGATTGTTTGTGTTACCCCGCAATACTCCAAGGACATACGATGCCAATGCTAGATTCCTTCTCGTTTCCAACCTGTTGTATCCCACCATGCCTAAAACAAACAAGGTTGGATACATCAAGGGATAAAGAGGGTACACCCATAAAGTCGGCGGTACATGTATCCAAGGTATTTATTTTGTATGCGCTCTAACATGACAGTATATTTCGCCTCATGCGGAGCCCATGCAGCTGCATTTCCCTCTAACTGGCTCCTTATTAGCGCGTCGTACAATGCTGAAATGGCCTTAACATTCGTAAAAGATGCTGCCCTGCGAAGCACGAATCCCAGCCGTTTGTAAGCCTTAATAACCGACTTCAAAAAAAAGGAGGAGGTTCTCAATTCGTCTTGAACTTTTTTTTATGTATGTTATCTCATAACTCAAAGACGGCTAGTCCGATTTAAAAAATTCTTTTTTCGTTTGAAAGGCTATACTAGGTCCCATTGTTATGAAATCAGGATCTGATGATGGAATCCTGGAGTAATCGAGGGAACTCTTCAAATATTATAGGCACACCTATAGCGTTTTGGGTATTTCTTATAGTACCTTGTGCAGTTGCTCTTGAAAAGCACCATTTGGGGAAGTGGAACTGATGATGAAGACCACAGATGGCCACCGAAACTACTTAATTATAAGTATTTCGTGGATTGCGATTCGATTACTTGAATATGGATGTTACGCCCTTTATGCTCGTCACAATGCATTATGGTGATGTAGAGCTGATGGTGAAGTACCAGGAGAACTCCTCAAAAATTAACGGCTCTGCATCGGGAAAAGCGATATTTAGAATAGTAGAAGGTGATAAGTAGTTGACATTTTGGCTTTTGTAACTAGATAAATTACAAACCGACCCACTAAATAGCATGAAAAAAAACTTTTTAGTATTTAAAATGTTTTTTAACAAACATTAACTACATGCTCACGGAATATGAGCTGTGAATCCATACGGACGCCAAGGTCTCGCACTGCTTCCTCGCTCTTCAAAGGCACGTCGTCCAGCTTGTAGCTGAAGTGAAGCGGCATGCAGACACCTGGCGTCTCGGACCAAATCAGATAGGTCATTGATAAAAATTATGAATTGTAATGGCCCTACATTGCCGCCTTGACTCACCCCTGACCTAGTGAAATAAGGCTCAGACCGACCACAGAATTCCACTTGTTGTTTCATGTGCCTCACATAGCTTGCAAATAATTTGAGCAATTTCGGAGTGCAGCCAACTCTCGCCAACTTCGATAGTAAAACATCATTATCCACTAGGTCAAATGCCTTCTTAAAATTAAAGTAGGTGGCGTCCACCCAGGGGCGTAGCTACCGCCCGTATTTGCCGTATCAATTATACGGGGCCCCCGGGCCACGGGGGCCCCCAAAGTGTGTAAGGAAAAAGAATAAAAACTTTCTAATTTATTTTATTTTACAAATGACAAAATTCTATAAAGCAATTCCTTTTTTTCCCGCCTTAAGCGTGCGTTCAAAAGTTGGCAACACTACATCGTTATGGCGGGCTGCGGGACTTCCCCGTTTTACTTACTTCATCTTCAACTCAGCGGGGAATCCCCGGGAATCCTTCATCGATATCGCGATGTACGTGTACGTTGTTGTACTTTGCATTGGATGTTAAACCACGGAGTGCAGTGCACTGTTTATTTACGCGCTTTATATAAATGTGCATTACATTGTAATTCAGTATAAACAATATTGTTCTTCTGGTTTAGCAGTATTAGTAACGATTTGTAAAAGAAATGAGTGAAAGGAAAAGAGATTATCCCAGCGGCGCTGAGAAAAGAAAAATTAAACAGAAAAGGGACGAGGTTATAAAAAAAGTGCCCAAAATTTCTTCATTTTTTCAGAGACAAGATACTGTGAGTGATTTAGATTGGAAAGGTAAGTACTACACTACTACCCAACCCATTTATTAGGGGCCCGTAGTGATAAACAAGGAAATCTTTTAATTTCGGTCTGTCCATCTGTCCGTCACAAAAAGTTGTCTCCCCCCTCGATTTTCACAATTATACTGTTTTTAGGGTTCCGTGTCTTGATTAAAAAAAAAACAAAATTCTAACTTATCTAAAGGATCGATTTGTTTTGTTGTTTGTTTATCAGTCCGTATCGTATCGTTAATTGCGTGTTGAGAACTTCAGATGTGCAGACTCGCTTTCGGGTTCTCGTTTTGTATGGCCACTACACTACGCGCTGCGTTTAAATAGCACGCAGGTGTATAGTAATGCACGGACGGGCTGCAGGTAGGGATGCCAGATGTTCGGTTTTCGACCGGACAATCCGGTTTTCTTTATGCTTGTCCGGTCACAAAAATCTTGGTAAACCGGACAATAGATTGTCCGGTAATAAAGTAATCGTTCATTATTTCTAGTGAACAGCACCAGCGTTTCGTAGGACCGTTCTTTGAAAATCGTACAGTATGTGTGGTGTAGTATTCCCATATCTAATGCTTTTGTGGAACGAATCTTCAGCGTCATGGGAAATGTATGGACCAATGAAAGAAATCGTCTCGCCGTTCAAACTGTAAAAAGTGAATAGTGCGTTTTCTTTAACATAAATGTTAGTTGCACTGAATTTTAAGATGACATCTCAGGGAATAAGACTATTAAAAGCAGTCGGGTTGAGTTCTAAATATATAAAAAGTAGAATGGTTGTAGTTTAATAAGTAAGTTTCCAGTACACAAAGTACATTTATCTATTAAGAAATAAAAATATTAAAAACTTTGTCCGGTTTTTTCTTTGAACACATTTGGCATCCCTAGCTGCAGGTGATTTTGTATCTACTAATAGGTACGAGCACAATCCGCGTAGAATCTGTGTGCGTCTGAACTGAACACTCTCTAACTGTGACCCTTAGTAACGTTATTTATTTATATATAACTCTTTTTAGTTTAGTATCAAAGCATTCGTATTTATTTTTTAACAATTACTCGTTTATTTTTAGATTCTTCTGAAGCATGTTCTTCGTCACATATCCATCCGGAAATAGAAGAAAGCCAAGCACATACTTTATCGGATGTCCATCCAGAAATCGAGGAACCCCAAGTCAACGATTCTGATATATCTGCAGATAATGCAGATTGTAATATAATTTCATCAGATAGAGGAAATTTTGGTGACAATTTAACTGAATGCGAACGAAAAATAATTTTTAAATTGGGCCCATTTAAACCACAAGGACCATTTCCAAAAGTTTCAGAAAATAACCGACCTTTTTCAGCTTATTATTATTCATATTTCAATCAGGCAGGCATAAAAATTATAAGACCATGGTTATGTTATTCTAACGTTTTAAACAAACCGTACTGTCACTTCTGTTGGTTATTAGCATATCGTCAAAACAAATCGTACTCCTCTGCTTGGGTTAACGGTGTTTCGGTTAGAAGCAATTTCACACAAACTATTCTTGACCATGAAAAGTCACAGCAGCATATTAGTGCCTCACTCTCTTATAATAATTGGTTGCAAGGAAATACCATCGATACTCTATTGAAAAGTGAAATCGATAGTAAAATTACATTCTGGAGAGATGTACTGCATCGTATAATTAATGTTATAATTACTTTAGTATCTTGTAATCTACCTTTGAGGGGGCATGATTCTGATTCTGGCAATTTTATGGCAATTTCACGTCTGCTATCTAACTATGATGCAACTTTAAAAGAACTTTTTCTAAAATCGAAAGGTGAAATAAATTATTTAAGCCCTACGATTCAAAACGAAATTATTAGTTTGCTTGGTACTAACGTTAGGAACAGTATTATCTCAGAAATTAAAAAAGCTCCATTTCTGACAATAATTCTGGATACAACACAAGACTTGTCAAAAATTGACCAACTATCTGTAGTTTTTCGATATATCTCGGTTACAGAAAATGATGATAATGTGCCTAAAGAAATAAAAATCTGTGAGTCCTTTTTAGGATTCATAGCAGTAACCGATTGCAGTGCTGCAGGTCTGAAAACTGTCATTTTAAATTTGACTAAAGAATGTGGAATTGATTTGACTAAATGTAGAGGACAGGGATACGATGGAGCAAATGTTATGTCGGGTGTGTATGGAGGATTACAAACCCTAATAAAAGAGCATGCTCCAAATGCCGATTATGTTCATTGTGCTGCGCACGCTTTAAACTTGGTTTTGAACGATGCTGCGAGACATGTTCGTGAAGTATCGACTTTTTTCGATAATTTAGAAAAAATATATACTTTTTTTGGCAATAGTATAAAACGCTGGGCTATGCTAAGTGACGATTCATCTGAAAAATATTTGATTACCCTTAAAAAGGTATGTCCTACCAGATGGTCTTCTAGGAACGACGCTTTATTAGCAGTAAAGAAAAATTTTTTACTAATCATGAAAACTTTGTACCAACTAAATTTAATTTCAAATAAAAAAGATGAACGTGAAGAATGTAAAAGTATAATTAATATTTTAGAGAGTTTTGATTTCTTAGTGCTCGTTACATTTTTTTATTCACTATTTGAAATTATTAATCTTGTTTCTAAAGCTCTACAGCATGATAATAATGACTTACAGAAATCTAGTATTTTATTAAGTAATCTTTTAAATAGACTGTGCCAATTAAGAAATCAGAATTCATTTAATAGTTTGCTAAATGAATCCAAAGATTTAGCAAAAAAGTGGGGGGTAACAACTGTTTTTAAAAACAGTAGGCGAAAGATAACGAAGCGTTTTTTTGATGAGTTATCACAAGATGAGAGAATTTCCGACCCGGAATCCTATTTCAAAGTCAATGTATACTATTGCTGTTTAGATAATTTAATTTTAATTTCTCAAACTAAAGAAAGATTTCAGAGCCTTTGCAACCTGAGTAGTATATTCGAAATATTACAACCGGAGAAACTCCTATCTTCTTCAAGCGAAGAGATATTAAACGCTTCCGGAAAACTGTCTGCTAAATACAGTAAAGACATCTCACTTAATCTTTGTGACCAATTAAAGGCTCTAAAAACATGCTTAAATTCTGAAATTAAAAAAAATTATTCCATTAAAGAACTCATTGAATTATTGCTAGTAAAATTCAATAGTCTTGCATCCAGTTTTCCCGAGGTAATCACAGCATGCTTTTTATTCTTGACCCTTCCAGTTACAACCGCAACGGCAGAAAGAAGTTTTTCAAAATTAAAACTAATAAAAAATTACTTAAGAACTTCGATGGGACAAGAACGGCTGTCAGACATCTCACTATTGTCCATAGAGGCAGAAACTTTAGAAAAACTAAAATCATCATCAGCCATAAATGATTTAATAAATCAGTTTGCCGATAAAAAGGCAAGGAGAGTGAATACTTAAAATTTGATTTTTATTTGTAAAATGGGTAAATTATGTGATAAATAAATATTACTTACTCCATATAAGGGCCTCCAAAAAAATTTTTATACGGGGCCCCGACAAGGCACGCTACGCCACTGCGTCCACCTGCACTCCCGCGTCAATATGAGGAACCAGGTACGTCATGGCGCTAAAGAGGTTGCTGGTTGTACTACGCGCAGGCCGGAAGCCATGTTGTGCGTCTGACAGTTGCGAAGCAACCTGATCCTAGACATTCCGCTGAATAGCTGATTCAAAGACCTTCACTGGTGTCGACAGAATCGGTACTGGTCTCATATCATAGACATTACCATATGCAAATCGCTTTTTCTAATTATTTTTTTGTGCCATGAGATTCTGGTAGACCTATACCCATAGAAGTAAGGCGTTCTCAAACGCTACCAGCGTTCAAAAGAATGGTGAAGGAGCATTACCTCTGCCTATAACTTTTCCCCTTCTTTCTCAATTATACATGTAATATTTATTAGTATATAATTTTTGTAATGTATGTATGTATTTCATATTATTATGTTCAAATAATATTATGTATGATGTTTCAGCCTTAAATCTGTCTCCTTTAAGTTCAGTCCATCCAAAGGCTGTCTGTAAGAGATCGCCCTGTGCTATAAGACGGCCCATTGTACACTAGTTTTACTTTTTGTATCCATAGAAATATTGTAAGGTGTACAATAAAGTATAAAATAAATAAATAAATAAACATGTATCGTTATTCAGGCACACTCTCAAACACCCCAATCACAAAATTATGTTAATACACTGAATTTTTTACTTCTACGAACTGATTTTTAAATACTTTTAACTTCCTTGATACAATGTTAATTTTTATTTAATTTGTATTGGATGACGGAATTTTGCATTTAAAAGAGTTGTTTCTTTGATTTACGGTCTCTTTTAGTTTGTTTTAAATGTACAGCGAAAGTGTAATTGTCATTTACGTAGATTTAATTAATTTTGAAATAAAAAATTACGTGGTATTTATTGTTTTGAGTCTCCGATATTTCGGCACTGTTGTAAGCGCCATGAACTGAAGCAAAGTAATTACGGGTGGACGTTTATGAGCAGACGAATCGGTCTACCCTCTTTCTCGTTCGTTTTTTGTGATCGACACCGTTGCTACTGTCACGTGTGTCACTCAAAACTCGATTCTTTTCCCGACACACAAAGCTCACCGTGTCCACTAGCGAACTTTTTAGGACCCTTATTCGGTTTTTACACATTTGAACCACAGGATTCCAGGCCCTCGGTAATAAATACACATGGTAAATACTTATCCCATTTTAAGTTCTAATGATAAAAATCGATTCAGTAAACGATTCTGATAAAAGTAATTTCAGGATGTCCATTAATTATGTTACATTACATGTTGTAGTTATTAACACGCTGCTGTTAAAACAATAAACAAACTTTTTAAATTTTTGCTTGTCCCTTTGTGTGGGCTAATCTCTGGATCGGCAGAACCCATTTTAATGGGACTTTCACTGGAAGATAGAGGAGGTTACAGGGCAACATATAGACTGCTTGGTATCTCGAAAATTCTTTACGACGGGATTTATGCAGAAGAACCTCCAATTTGAACGACGATGCGGGCACAGCAAGCTGTATCACATGAAAAATATATTTGAAGACGTAAACTTACTTGTAAGACATCTCCTCTTTCCGTTTCCTCTCGGCCTCTTGCCCATCATGGTCCAGGGCTCCACTGGTGGTACTCCTGGTGACGGAGCTGGTCATCATACTGCCCTCATACTTGCTGACTTCAGACAGGTTAGAGCAATCCCTGACCATGGATATGCGAGACTCCTTGGCTTCGATCGGCGGCATTTTTGGTATCTCTCTTTGAATGGTACCGCTCTTTATGTGCCAATAGTAGGGGCCGTCGTTATCTGGTGGAGAAGATGGTTGATTAGTGGGAAATAAGATCAGATGAAGAAACAAATACGCGAAGTATAAGTTCATTATAGCCACTTTTTGGGTAGGAAAATCATCAAATTACTCTCACTCACGAATTTCAGCCTTTTACTGACTAAAACCCCACCCTTTTGCTTTCGGTTACCGTTGAATTTCCTCGGGGTCTACAGGGCCGCGGTATCATGTAAGAAAATTCTCACAACCTCGAAACGCATTCGATAATTGGGCTGTAAAGCTTACCATGACCTCTATAATCCTTGGCACTTTGAGATGTCTAGCATTTGGGCCATTGGTCATCCTATCCTACTTCTAAGCTGAGCGCTTTGCCTTACTTAGAATTCTATAATGATAACTTTACAAACATTCATGGCAGCCTTAGCGGGATAAAAAACTGGTTTTGCTTAGCGACAGTTAATACATCACATCAAGCATTCAATTGGTGGTTGGTGTCATTTGAAAACATATCCGTCATAATGATAACTGTGATGCGCATGAATCATGATGTTAGTAGGCTAACTTACTGTTGCAGAACAAAAGAACAGTCTTTAAATACAAGATGGCTTATTCAAGGCGCATTGACGGTTTGTCATTTCAAAGTGATATTAATTATAGGCATAGAAGTATTGCGACATACTCTTGAGAATTAGTGGAATGTTAAAGCTCTTAGTAAAAGCGTGTTTCTTTGCCATATTTCAATAGTTGCTCGTTATAAATCGATGAGAGATAGTGAGGCAAATTTTAGTGCGACATTTAGCTACTATAAGCAGTAGTTCCACTGCTGGTGAACAACGAGTCCCTGAAATCGAGTTGGCGAGCAGCGAGTGTGTTGTTCTGATAGTTTTGTCGCTGAGCTATCACCTGGTTGGCTTTTCTGAGTGAATTCTGACTGCCAAGGAGCATCGCTGAGCAAGTATTATCTTTGATAGCCCTTGTCGCTCAGCGAAAAACTAGAGCGAGTCCACGCCGGCAGTGTAAACAGTCTGCAATCGATATATGCGAGCAGTATGCGATTACAATGAAAGTATAATTTTCTCGCTCATGAAACATACAATAGATTCTATTGTTTATTATATTGTTTCATGAGCGAGAAAATAGCCGGTAGTCCGTCGCTTCCTCGCTGGGGCGGTGGTACAACTGCCTTAGTCTTCCTGACCGATTTCTATCTCCAATCTCCGCGGAAACTAGCCACTGGTGCGGGAGATATTATAGTGAACAAGTATGTGTGTACAGAGCCGGATTAACTCTGTCAGAGGCCCTAAGGCAATGGCATTCTCGGGGCCCCTTTTCTTACTTTGACTGACCAAATCGTGTGTGAACTGAGAAAATGCACATTAAAGGATGTGGTTTTTAATATACAACGTGTAATTTAAAGGGTATATACATACCGAGTGCACGGCTTCTTTGGATGATAACAAACGATATGGCAAGGGTTTTCTAATCCTATGTCTACATGTGTGGAGCATATTAGAAATTTCAATACATTGATACCAGAGGCCGAATTTTTCAAATTAAGAAGAACGAAGAGAATTATCGTTTTATTGGCAAGTAACGTGGAAAGTGATTACCCTCATAGTGCTGTGACACGTTTGTTATTACTGGTATTCAAGAAACATATGACACCAATAATTTGGGGTCAATTCTGTGAGTCACTTATTTTGAGCTGAAACTTTGCATAGAGACTCCATACCAGATGGTGTCTTCAGCCCTTTTGGATAGATATGGGGTTTCCGTTACACGTTGTATTTGTTTACTTATTCCCAGGTTTGTTCTAAAATTGTTTTAATTATACTACTAAATTTAACGATTTGTATTTTGTGAGATAACAGTGAGGTCCCTAAATTCACACGCACATCAAATTCTCGTTCGAAGAAACTTGTTTTCTTGGTGCGTGCACTGGGCCTGGGCCCTTAGTTGATGCGGGACCCCTAGGCAGTTGCCTACTCCGTCTAATGGTTAATCCGGCCCTGTGTGCGTAGGTACAGATGCACTTTCTGTTCCTTTACTCCCATGGTCTGATGGGTCGCCAATACAACAAAACCGGAGAGAGATCAGGCGCAAGATGTCTTAACGTAGTTTTCAAGGCACGGGTTTATCGCACCGCTAAGTCCGGACCACTTAATACCCAACCTGGGAATCGAACCCAAGACCTATTGCTCAACAGTCATACTTGTGACTGCACCAACTAGGCATTTGAAACAATAACAGAGTGTTAGTTACCATACAATCCCTCATAGACCTACCTATCTACCCTCACGAACAATAATTCTAATACTCCAAATGAACATACATTTCCTACAAGTACCTTCGTGTTTCTCCCAGCCGGGAGGAAGCTGCGGCTCCTTCTTGGGCCGCAATTTGACGGGAATTGCGTACAGGTCGTCGTTGGGGCCCTCGGCAGAGTGAGGAACGGGGGCTGAGTGACTCTTCTCCGAATCCTCACGGTCAGCCCGCTCTTTCTCTGGTGGGGGCGACTCTTCGCCGCCATTTTGCGGTGAGATTAAACCGCTTTTGTCACTGGAGAAGATAAAAGAAAAGATGTTAGCATAAGAAAAAAGGAACTTGAAATACCTGAACAGATTTTGATAACTTGTAGCTAAAAACCGTCTCGATTACGTCAGCTTTCTAACAAAAATCGCATCATAATTGGTCCATTCGTTTAGGAGCTCATTCGCAAGTACACAGACACGTCAAACTTATAAGACCCCTCTTTTTGCGTCGGGGCTTTAAAATAGGATGCCAGTCGAAATGGACGAGATTGCAGGTCGATTCATACCACTATTCCTGTACTGTAAAATGATTTTGATGGAATCTAAAATCGAATATCCTGTATGCATTCAGGCAAAGAATGAGAAAAGACTTGGTACGCAGCGCGCCAACAATACGTATAGCGATTGAACTACCGGTTATATTGTACATAGACTTATAAACAGTCTACCCTCAGAAATAAATAAATGTATTACACTTAAAAATATCAAATGTAATCTTAAGCAATATTATTTTGGGATGATTATTTTATTTAAAGACCTATAGATGTTAATATTGGTTACAATTAATAACGTACCCACACGTATAAAAACCATAATTGTCTAGAATACCTGAAAGAATCATGTAAAAAGTTCAAAAAATCTGTTTTGAAACTGTTCAACACTGTGATTGAAGTAAAGAAACACCATTACTATGAAGCCAGGTTTTTTATATGCAATGTTACCTTAATAAAAAAAATAACTAAAATCTCGTTTAGTGAATGCATTACCCGTAATGTGAGGCGTGCTCAAACTTTACCAGCGTTCAAAAGAATGGTGAAGGAGCATATCCTCTCTCTATAATTTTTCCCCTCCTTTTCCATATTTATTAGTACATGCTTTCTAGTATTGCTTACATGTGTATTTTCAACCGACGACAAAAAGAGGAGGTTATCAATTCGACGCGTATATATATATTTTTTTTATGTATGATCATCGATTACTCGAAGGCGGCTAAACCGATTTGGAAAATTCTTTTTTTGATTGAAAGGGTACACTTCGAAATTGGTCCCATTTTCATAAACGTCAGGATCTGATGATGGGATCCTGGAGAAATCATCAAAAAGTGGAACTGATGATGAAGACCACAGATGGCCGCCGAAACTACTAAATAAAAAGTATTGAGTGGATTGCGATTCGATTACTTGAATATGGATGTTAAGCACTTTATGCTCGTCACAATGCATATGGTGATGTAGAGCTGATGGTAAAGTACCAGGAGAATTCGGCCCAGCATTGGGAAAAGCAATATTTTGTAAAAGGTTATAAGTAGTTCTTGCTCTTGTAGGCTCTTGTAACTAGGTAAATTAAAAATAGACCAACTAAAAAGAGTGAAATAAAAACTTTTACCAAAAAATTAAACCGACTCTAAAAAGTATTTTTTAAATAAAATATCGATCTCCGGTCTAACCGGTAGAACATATATTCTATAAATAGGTATTGTGGCAATGTCGCTCTAATATCCGGGGGGAAAGTCGTCAAATAACTCCTTCCACTCTGGGTGGAGCGGAAGAGAGTGTCTGACGCTTGCTGATAGAAACCCGGGGTGGGATTCTGTCAGTACCTTTCTTGTTGTACCGGGGCCTCTTTAGAACATTCCGAACTCCCGTCATTGGTGCATCTGCAACAGCCTTCAGCAAAAAATATCATAAACCACAGATTTCTGTTGTTTATTTATTTATTTAAACTTTATGTACAATTGTATTACATGGGCGGACTTAATGCAGCAAGGCATTCTCTACCAGTCAACCTTTGGGTTAAAAAAAAACACACTGTGGTAGGCAGAGAGTATTTAACCAAATCAGTGGTGGTAGGTGTACAAGAAAATGGAATGAAATAATATATTTAATACTAATAAATATAATACTAATATATAATAATACTAATAAAATACACATATATGCTAAAATAACAAACTAATAGATACGGTGCTTTATAATATTCTTTCTGAATAAGAGAGCTCATAATAATTATGACGAAGACCAAGTTTATATTTTTTACCAACAAGAGGCCATCTCACGCTTGCTACAATATCGTTTATAACAACGCTACTGCAATCTAGTTCAAGTTCAAATTCGTATGCTTCGTTAACATTAACCTACTGTGCAAATTATGTACTTTTTATTACTTCTCAAACCATAAGTAGGTATAGCATGTTTGTTTTCAAGATCATGTGTTCATGTCGAGCAAATCCGGAACGCGATATAAGCCGGTTTATTGCGGTCGAGACTTCGAATTCGGGCAGGCACATTACTTGGTGTAATTTTCATTATTACCACTACTCTAAAAAGGTAAAGGGTCGTGAGAAAACCGGAATGTCTTAGAATCGAAAAATACGAAGGTATATGTGACATACACTAACCCGCACTAATGCAACATTTTTGTTTCATTATTGTAAGATCAGTTTGAAGAAACAATTACTTCTTAGAACTTCAAACGAGGTTTTTACCACTTGTAATTATTGTTCCGAGTTTCCGATATTTCGGCACTGTTGCAAGCGCCATGATAGATACCTATACAACGTGTAACTTAAAGGGTATACATATCAAGTGCACAGCTTCTTTGGATGATAACAAATGATATGGCAAGGGTTTTGTTAGCCTATGTGTACATGTGTGGAACTTATTAGAAATTTCAATACCTACATTGATACCAGAGACCGAATCTTTCAAATTAAGAAGAACGAAGAGAATTATCGTGTTATTCCATGGTTATTGCCAAGTCACGTGGAAAGTTATTAACCTTCGTAGTGCTGTGACAGGTCTGTTATGATTGGCATTCAAGAAACATATGAAACCGATAATATGGTATCAATTTTTTGAGTCACTTATTTTGAGCTGAAACTATGCATAGTCTCCATACCAGATGTTGTCTTCCTAATTAACAATATTGCTTAATTCTATGGTTACAATGGCAGTCTTGTCGCTAAAAGCTATAATTATCTTCCAGACAACCTTTGGAAGGACTTTCAAAACTTTAATTCAAGTGAGGATGGCGCATGAACTGAAGTTATTGCGGGTACATGTTTATAAGCAGACCAATCGGTCTACCCTCTACCACGTTCGTTTTTTGATAATGACACATGGTTTTTTTTATTGATATTAGGCTCGCGTTTGACCACCATCTCACGCTTACCTAAAAGTAACCTATTCACTCTGGACTTAAAGACCCCTAAGTTATAGCTATCGGGAAACACAGACTCCGGCAGGGAATTCCACTCCTTAGCCGTACGCACAATGAATACCTTCATTCCCAAAACGTTTTGTGCGTATGGGTGGGATGTCCACCATGTAATGATGGCGCATCGCCGTTTGTCTTTTTAACATCCGTTTTAAGTTCTAATGATTCTGCTAGTGACCATGTCAGTTTAAAAACTTATACCTAATGGCTTCATACTCATTCTTTGTAGTTTATCACCAGCTTTTAGCCTTCCAATTCAAATCCTTCACCGTACAACTAGTTCGGATAATGCGGCACATTGTTTATGAGTTAATAAAAACAAAACAAAGTGGTTTACGTGACTGACTGCTGCTGAATGCGTCACTGCCTTATAACTTTATATGAATCACGGAGTTAGGGTGTGTATGTGGTGGTGGGAAAAGCGGGGAGCGTTAAAGCGATTTTAGTTTGAAGTTGACTCCGTCGTACACGGGCTATGAACAAGAGAATCAAATGCTACGACACAGATTTTTGCCTAGTCTGAGAGTTGGGAGACAGCAGGCTATGTACTTGTTCTAGCTGTTAATACACTTGTAATTTTAATGCAGTGTTCTAAATTGACATATTATTATGTGTTATATTTTCTTCAGATTACTAGGGAGAATGATAATTGTCCACACGGGTGATAATTTTCTGGTAATCAGTAGCCGTGTAGACAAGTGTTAGCAAAGTGTACCTATTGTATGACCAGTACCTAGCATGGGCTGTGTGGATGTCTGAGAAGCATGCAATGCATCAAAATACTAGAAGACAATTGTATCAGTTTAGGTAGGTATGGTTCGACAAAGGCGAGGCAGGTGATTACTTTTTTAAATCGAATATTAGTTTTTTGAACAAAGATCAGCATTGCCATTCAACGTAACAATGCAGCCGATGTTCTAGGTAATATCATAGATAAGGTAAAGTTATAGGTAACAATCGTCAAGCGATATTGTTTGATTCCCAATGAATACTTTTTATATTCGCCTATATTAGCTGTTATTGGAGTTGAGATGTAATAAAGTATGAGTATGTTCAAGTACGGAACTAGAATTTTAGTATTTTTGCCGATAGGGTTTAACCTTTCTCTTAGTACAATGGCACACAATATTAGCCCTCTCTCAGCGTTTCTCCCGCTACATCTCATTACTGAATCCTCTACCTAATCGCAAGGCCGCCGGCGCAGTCGCGAACACGAACAATTACCTGCTCATATTTACCGGCCGAGCAACAACTGTGTTTAACAAGAATTAATGCTGTGTTTAAATCAACTACAAGATACTGCGATGTAGTGAAGTAAGAATGACACAAAAGTCTAGAGTATCAGTGTTAAATTTTGTGAAGCATGATTATTGGGAAGAGACGGAGCGATTGTGTGAGGAATCAGGAAAGATGCAAAGGATAAGAGAGCAAGCGATAACGTGACAGTTGACAGGAGGGAATGGAAGAACACAAAATACAAAGTATGCTGTCTCAAGTTATAATAATAATAATAATATTCCACAACTTTCACACAACACCATCTAGTCCCAAACTAAGCAGAGCTTGTGGTATGAGTACTAGACAACTGGTAAACATACATAATACATAATACGTTGATTGTTGAGGTTTTTTGAAGTCAGGTTTGAAATTAAATGAAATTAAATATTTATTTTGTAAATTGGTTATAAATAACACTTTTACACGTCATGTTTTTTTGCGTGTTTAGCTAGATGAGGCCGGTATTTCCCGAAAACAAACCACCGAAACAAACTCAGAGGTCAAAGTCTCTTTTAAATTCCAGACAATTTGTATTTGTATATGAGAATCATGTTGGTTCATGTCTGTAGTATTCTTAGGAGGACGGTTTAAGAAACCTGTTACTTTTTCTTATCCCAGATCAGCTGGAATCGGGATCAGTTGGAATATATATCCCGGGTTGTCTTTGGTCCAGGATTAGGGATTTCAGATCGCTGTGGACGGTTGACCATCACGAATTGAATAATAATAAGAAACTTGTTATTAATAACAGGCAGCTTATAAGGGATTGGTTAATAAGACATTGTTAATTTAGAAGCATGGCCGTTATCACCATCATCTTTCTCTTATCTTTATTGGAGTCTGTTTCCATTCTAACCGGATGCAGCGAAATACTAGTGTTTTACATGGACAACTGCTTATCTGACTTATCTGACCCCAGTAGCTGGGTAGCACGATACCAAGACTGGGGTCAGATTGTTTTAGTTTCTGTTTACCAGACCGACTGTCAAAGATGTACCAATGACAGCCGAGGGATGTTATGGATATGAAATTTCGGATACGGATTGGATACGGATATAGGAATGATTATTATACCGGATACGGATACGGATATGAAATTATTTCGGATTATCCGTTAGTTTCGGATAATTTCGGTTACGAATATTAGATTTTTAAGGAATTTGAAAAGTAAAATACAAATAGATACATCATACCATAACGCGCTATCTCATCTCACGTATTACATTTTATAACGTAAGAATTTCATTACAATAACCATCGTGTGGCGCTTCATTACGCGTCATGTAACATCACTTTCAAACGCACTGTTTTGCGGATGTCTACTTGTGTGTTTTGCCGCCGCGCGCCGCCCGGCCGATCAAAACAACTTGTCATAACGTGTCTTAATTAGGCTCCGCCCCTATCCGATATTATCCGAAACTTTTATTTCGGATTCGGTTACGGTTACGGATAATTTTTTATACCGGATATCCGAAAGTTTCGGTTACGGTTACGGAGCTCCCTAACATCCCTGGCCGAGACCAAGAGGCACGGAGGACATCTTGTGTTAAAGTCAATGTAAAGCGTAAATATAATAATAAAATAAATAAATCAAACGTTTGTTTTCCACCACAATTGTAAAGCCGGGTCCGCTGCGAAGTGTTTTCGTGTTTTCAAACAGTATAACATTGTTTGCTAACAGAATATAGGCGTGGCCTAACAGTTTTGTTATCAAAAACACAATAACATGTTTGCCGAGACCCTTTCATTTAAAACTAACTCAAAATAAATAAGGTATTTAGTAAATAAACAAAAATTTAAAGGGGACAACGATACGTGAAATCTTACAACGGGGACAACGGGAAGTAATTTTAATTATTTTATTAAATTCCCTTTGTCCCCTTTAACGGGGACACGGACTACGGGGACAACGGGAATACACCATAACATCCCCCGCGTTCGCCTGCGGGGTGGGAAAATGACGCATTTTGTGTTCGCGCTCACTAGAGGAAGACGGAATCGTTCGAAGAGTGTGTTGATTGTCTATGACAATTCTTTTTGGTTTGTGATGGAGAGGAATAAAGAAAATACTTTGTTTTCTTCTCTATATCTGGTAAAATTAATGATAACACTAGCTCTTGATAATCACTTTCTGAACATCTAAAACAATTTTTATACCGAACCTATCATCAATTTTCAGTTCTTGCTATTATATTATATTGAACGAACGAGGTTGCAGGTAGGGTCGGACCCGGAATCTATTTCCGTTTCTTCTTTAGAGAACTAAATCTACTATTGCTATAACAGCTTCCACGTCTTTTGCGTTGGAACTCATTTTTGAAATTAAACAAAATCATTACAACATTTGGCGCAGCGGACGGGCGGTTTTACTAACATGTTTCGCTAACATGTTATGTTAGAAAATTGGCGCAGCGGACCCGGCTTAAGATTTAACAATTTGTTACAATTAATTAGGTACTAATTATAATGTTACAATGTTCGCTTATATTACAGTATTCAAAGGGTGGACTGGAGAAACTAAACTAGGGAAACCCTGTATTTTAGGACTCCTCCTACGGAACAGATTTTTATCGTGTCTAATCAGACCAAAGGTGTGGACGGGGATTGACTTTGTATGTCTGTATATGTGGGTGTGTGTGTGTATGTGTGTGTGAATGTGTGTGATAGCCTAATGGATAAGGTGTCGGACTTGTGATCGAGAGGTCCCGAGTTCGAATCCCACCCATTACACTGTTGTCGTGAACCCACTCCAGACACAAGCATGTTTAGCTTAGTTGGAGGGGTTAACAAGATTGCTAGTAATGTGAATTCTAACCACATTGATAGTTATATTTAAAAAAAAAAAAATGCCACCCATCCACAGGCGAACCTTGGCAGCGTTGCTTAACCTTGAAGATTGAACCGTGCGGCTGTTAGTATTTAGCCACAAGCTCCTCCTAACAAGCTATCAACACAGATTGAAAAACAAAATAGGTAATACGAACCCAAGATGAAAATATCTTCTTTTCCTCGCGAGCATTTTAAATTAACTTCAAAACAATCTCTGAGAATCGTTAACTTGTCGAACGTAAAACTGTGTTTTGCACACAAACACAAAACACGGCCACTTCGTTAAACAATAACCTCAAAACTGTACCTACTAGCATGACTTTAGAGTTCCTTGGAACTGGAGAAGAAACTTAGTAGTGGATATTTGCTTGGCGAATTGTCTATTTGTCCTGGTCCTGACGAACTTTTACGAGAGTTTTCAAAATATTTGTTTATTTATTATATACTTTATTTTACACCTTACAATACACTTAAGGATACAAATAATAAAACTAGTGTACAATGGGCGGTCTTATCGCACAGGGCGATCTCTTACAGACAACCTTTGGATGGACAGAAATTAAAGGATTAGGATTTAGGGCTGTCGGTGTACAACATCATACATAATACTAATTAAACATCATAATATAAAATACATACTATATATATAATATATTAATATATAGTAATACATATCAAAATCATAATAGAGAAGGGAGGGGAAAAAATATAGTGAGAGAGAGGTAATGCTCTTTCACCATTCGTTTGAAAGTAAAAATACCTTAACTTTTTTTTAAATAATAGAGAATTTAAAATTTATTGACTGTGTAGATTTCGGATTTTATTTTTATTTTGTTATTTAACATACATTACATATTTCATATTACTTTATCTCACTAATATTATAAATGCGAAAAGTGTGGATGGATGTATAGATGTATGAATGTTTGTTACTCTTTCACGCAAAAACTACTGAACGAATCTTAATGAAATTTGATAAATAGATAATTGAGTTGTGCGTACGGCTAAGGAGTGGAATTCCCTGCCGGAGTCTGTGTTTCCCGATAGCTATGACCTAGGAGTCTGTTACGTTTAGTTAAGCGTGCTCAATTTTCGACCACATCATCATTTACAATCAGGTGAGATAGTGGTCGAACCTATTTTCAATTAAAGAAAAAAATATTTGGACTTATTCTGTTGTTCGCAGGCTGAATTCACAAGGAAAACTTTGTTTGCAATTTGTCACAAAAAAATCAAAATAGATATAAATTACTAGAATACCTAAGTACTTCGTTTTTTCTTTCTAGTTTACCTTGTAAGGATAGGTGTAAAGTGGATAAATAAATAAATACTGGAAGACTCATTTGGATCTCAACTACTCTTAAATAAAACATGATTATCTACAGAACCATACTGTGTTGTTCAACTTACTCTTGTCAATTTTTTTCCCGAATAATGACTATAATAAAAACGCAATTAATATCAAGCCCGCGCTAAGACGTAACATGCATTTATAATGACCAATTAACTGGAATCGTGTTTTGGCTGTTACGGACTGATGCAACAATCAGATAAAAATGACTAAACCAGAATCTGGAATAATGCTTGTAGGTATATTCCTGATTTTTTTTTTGCTACCGAACTCCGACAAAGTCGGTACGAAGAGAATTTCAATAGTAGATTAGTAGCCTAGGGCTGTAAGGCATCAATTGCAGCCCGAGATATTTAGGCGCACGAGCGCAGCGAGGGCGCCTATAGTTCGAGGGTGCAATTGATACTTACACCCGAGCTAACTACTCTGCTTTACATCTCGATTGTGAGGTAAGTAGAAAAAAACCGGCATTACAAGAATAAAACATTTTAAAGTAAAAGTTTTCTATTCCCGCCTTTTTTCATCTTTGTTTTTTAATTATTTTTTTTCAAGAACGAAATTGAGCTTCGCCGTTCGATATTTAAAATTGATGACTATTATACTCATACGAAGACAAGGCTGAATAGCGAAGCGACCTCTTTTGTCATTGGGCTGAATGCATGATGTCTTCTGGTTAGATGTACGCGAACTTTTTGAAAGAGCGAACAGATTTTTTTAAAATTACTTACCGCCCTAGGGCTTTTCTAGCTACATTATTACCCTAGAGCGCTAATTGGTTACCTACACGCCCCATTTGGGGGTAATAAGGACCTACTTACCGAATATGAGAGATGTAAAAACTGTTATTACTGGTCGCGCGTTTTTAATGATATTTTTTAAATGTTAAGCTACATCTGTGTATGTTATTGGATTTATCTTCCTCCATACATAAGAACATATACATATTACATGACATACAAAAAAAAGAGTTTACCTTTAAGTGATTGTTTCACTTAAGTCTGCTTTTAAACATATTGTATTAGCCATAAAACTAAATTAGCCATAAAGCTAAATTGTTGGCGAACCTATTTAAATAAATGAATAACATTGAAATGTCTGTCTGTGATTTAAAATAAGAACTGTATTTTTTTCTAATGCTTAAAGTTTTTTACACTATACTTAAACATTTTTTTTTATTTTTGCCTTTGTTTTCTCCACACACCGTAGTTTTGACTATTCTTCTGGGAATACCTACAAAACCTGTTTATTAAATGTAATATATTAATATATACTACTACATATCAAAATCATAATAGAGAAAGGAGGGTCAACAAGATCTCGTTAGAAAATTACCGTAACATACATCTATGTTACTAACCAAATATTACAAGTCCGAATGTCAATGCAATATGATTGACATACTTCAATTTTAAAATATTATAAATATAAGTGCAATATAAATTTTCTGTATGATTAAACAACATATCTTTAAACAGACTACAGCATACTTGTAGTTACAGAATAGTACCATCATTATGTGGTATTCCACATAATGATTATTTTATTTTGAAGTGTATTATTATACACTTCAAAATAATTAGTTTCGTCCAGACAAGAAAGAAGCCCTTTAAATTCATCTCATTTCAGTACTGTATTGCCAAATGTCCGTGACACTATTGGCCAAAAACAATAGATCGTACACATGTTGAGACTAATTAATCACTTGTATGGCTTGGAAATTATGGCTTGAACGAACCCATAATAATAGGAGTATACAGGGCTACTGGTAGCTCGACCCATTCCTTGCAGGACGTCATAGTAGGGTTAAAATGCAACAAATTAAGCCGCCAAGTGTTCTACCGAAATTCAGTAGATTTCGAGTTAGTTAGATTTTTCGTATTTTAATGAAAAATCCCAGATTTAATCATTTGAAACCAATTTAAAAAACGGCGCGACTGTACTGAAATTTAAGTTATTATCATAGTTGATGACGTAGCAGATTTTCAAAAAAGCCTTAAACCTTGGCAAATATCACTAACCAAACATTTAATTTTTTTGTATTTTTTGTCATTTCAACATTTTATAATGTTGTCTAATAGATAAAAAAAAAACATTGAATTTCGGTAGAACATTTGGTGGCTTAATTTGTGGCATTTTAATCCTACTATGACGTCCTGCAAGGAATACGTCGAGTTACCAGTAGCCCTGTATAATACAATTTCAAGATCTATAATTGACGTTGCCAGAAGCCAGAAAAATTGCGGCCAGTCTAAGCTGAAAAGGGGTAGGTGAAGGATGGTGGGGGTGATTTATGAAAACTACCCCTTTTTACGAAAACTGCGTAAACGGAGGAGTATGTACACAGTTAAAGTTTATATTATGGAGAGTGCCACAAGCTAATATTTTTATTAAATAATTTAAATTTTGTGGAATTAGATCAAATAAAGACGTCTCAACTATATTGAATTCGTTACTTGAAATCAAATTTTCTAACTGTATTCAGTTTCACCATAGTAAGATTAGTTTGAAAAAAAAAAAGCAATGGTTTTTTTTAAATTCTCTGCGGTTTAGCACGCGCTTTTGACTATCCAAGTCATATACTTCACGGTACAACTAGTTCGAAGACAAAGACAAATTAGGCGCTTTTATAAACATAAATAAAATAAGATAGAACAAGGCCAGACAAACCCTTTTTAAACCATTTTTCAGTCTATTTCCAGATGCTCTTCAGACGTAGGCTAGACAGGCTATGATTAGATTTTACCCATCTCCGCGGTTGTTTTTTCATTTGTGTCATTACCATAATACGTTTGTAATCTAAGGCTACTCAGAGAAAGTTTTAGAGAAAAGATGGTGGTGCGACCAATGGCCCAGATGAAGTCCCCCAAGTGATAAGGAATGTCGAGGTTACTAATTTGCGTCAGGGAAACCTTTTGAGTCAAATTCATTATCTAATAATGAGTTGTGGGTTTGGAGGAATTTTTTAACAGGGCGCAAGGGCAACTGAAGAAAACAGTTCTTTGTTAGTAGGTGTCTAATATGTTGATATTCAACCATATTTATTATTTAATGAGTTCTGGGCTTGGAGGAATGTTCTTACGAGATACCTTGCTAAGGGCAACTGAGGAAACAGGATGGGTGTAAGTCAGTAAGAGTCTGATAATCTCTTCCACTCCACCCACCATGGAAAGACTCATTTGATGACATAAATCAACCATATTTTTAATGCAATAGGAGCTCAACTCATTCAGCGAAGTGGAGATGTGCGTTCAAAACACTTTCTTTATCAACGTATCTCTCTAGCCATCCAACGTGGCAATGCGATCAGTATTATGGGAACGCTTCCTTCCTCCATCTCTATGGAGGAAATTTTTTACTTATAGTCATACTATTTTATCTGTGATTTGGAATATTCGTAGTCATATGTTTAAACTTTATTGTGTTGTTAAAAATAAATGAGTAGAGAGAATGTCAATTAAAGACGATTTACTTTGAAAAAAAAAAAAATTTTTTTAACTTATGAATTTAATTTGCCCAAAATAGAACGTTTGGAAGGAAAAAGGCGAGGCCTTTGCTCAGCAGTGGGGCACAATGTAGGCTAAAAAATTTTTAACGAAATGACCTGCATTATGATATGGCTGACATTTTTGACTCATTATTTTAAAGGGTGTCAATAGACGTTTTTTGCCTATAAAATTAATAGCATTTTCTATCTGATTGAATTTTATAGTTCAAAAGTAAATGATATAAATGAAATAGAGAGATTAAAGGTTTAAGCCCGAAATGGTTGAAACCTATTCACTAGTCACTGGTAATGGCTTGTCGACTATTTATACATATTAATATGATAAAGAGGTAAAAATTGTTTGTAAGTTTGTAGGGAATAATCTCCGGAACTCATGATCTAATTCTAAAAAATTTTTTTTCATTGGTATTAAGTTTGATATTGGCATTATTGGTGAGTGCTATAAATTACATTTGTTTCGTAAACAAAAACGCGGGTGAAGGTTTTATATAAAACAGAAAAGTGTGATTGTAAATATAGGCTTTCAGTTTTTTTGGACCATGCAATTAAAAGTAAGCTTGTGATTCTAATATTAGGATCAAAATAAACCTTCATATTTTTGCTTCAAACAAAATGTCTGTGTTCACCAAGCTTGGCAAAATAATTGGTGCTTATTGCAAGTTAATAGAGTTTATTATGCTTTGCAACGAGGTTTAAAATAATGCCAAAAGGTTTCTTAAATACCTTGTTTTTGTTACAGGCGAAGCCGCCTCGTCTTCGACTCTGGAAAAGAGGAAAAAAAAACGTTAATTTAATCAAAATTCAATTAGAATTTTTCATTAATAAAGTGCCTTAAGTTTTAATAATCTCTGTAGGTATAGAGAGAAAGAATTGGCCCAGATTTAAATAGACTAAACTTTTCTTTTTAATTAGAAAAATGTCTTAGATGTTTTTTCATTAATAAAATGATGTTTAAATTAATCAATTTACGGTAAATTTGTATTTCCTGATAGCTATCTATTATATTATAGTTATAGTCTGCAGGTCTTTAAATCAAGAGCGAATAGTTCAATTCTAGGCAAACGTGCTTCATCTTTGACCTTACCATCAGGAGAGATCAAACACGGATCTATCATGAAGAAAAAAAAACAATCCTAGGATTTGTCAGTAAAACCTATAATGTATCAAGTAGTAGGTATAAATTGTAGCTGTTTTGTAATAACTGCTAATATCGGATTTAAACTAGCAATCTCTGAGTAACTTAATTGTTTCTTTGTTTTACTCGACATACATGTAAATATTTATTTAGTCTTTATTTCAGTCCATAAAACCAGTTTTAGTAAAAGAAAACTTAAAACCTACGGTACCTCTACACGAATTGTGCAAATGCACAATCCACTTCGCAGATTTTGCAACACAGGGTCGACACAAATGCAAAATTACCCAGTGTCGTAGATATGTATATTGCATAAAAGTCACTGACACTCATTCACCTAAAGACTCTAAAAACACGCACATTTCCAAGATGGCCACTAAAAAAAGATCGGCCAAGAACTTGGTCCCATTATCGTATCCAATGGCCAATTCGAACCACCTAATTTAGGCAAGGAGAACGCGGATTGAGTGCTAACAGGCAAGTTTCGCCAAGTCCCACCCAAAACACGCCAAGTTAGGGGAATATGGCTCGAGTTTAAAGTAGGAATATAAGTTTGAATCGGTGTTTGTATTGCTGAGTAATATTTTGTTTTGTTTTTATATTGGAGAGTAGGTTTGCTTTTGGAATCGGGGTGAATGATTGATTGCTTTTTGCTGGGTGGAAACCTTATTACATTATTGTGTCGGTGAGAGTAGGGGTTACGATATTGGCAATAAAGGGATGTGAAACTACAAGGGTGCAAAAATAAATGAATAATTATTATATACTTTTTTGTTTCAACTTTTCAGTTAAAATATTAATTAACATTTTTTTAATTTTCCCGGTCGTGGCACCCCACCGGATTAAGAAAGTGAAAGAGCTCTAAGTCCATATTTTTAAACTTTCTCTTTGTATTATTTTTGCTAGTATTACACTAATGATAAATATGATATACCTTTTTGAAATCCTTGATAAGCCCTTTAATTTGATACTGTGGTATTCGAAACAAAACATTTTTTTTCACTATGTATACCTAATGGCTTCGCACAGCCGCGATGTTTGATTTTTCAAATGTCACCTATCTAAGAACACTTGGGCTGCTAAGGCGAATCTAACGATACCTCAAGTATGTAAATCCGTTCAGCGATTCTGGAGATATGAGGTAACTAGCTTGTGCCAGCGGCTTCGCCCGCATGGGAAGTTTTTCTCGTGTAAATCCCGATCCCGTGGGAATTTCGCAAAATTCTTTCTTAGCGGATGCCTACGTCATAACACCTACCTGCATGCCAAATTTCAGCCCGATCCGTCCAGTGGTTTGGGCTGTGCGTTGATAGATCACTATGTCAGTCAGTCAGTCAGTCAGTCAGTCACCTTTAAGTTATATATATATAGATAAAGAATATTACAAACATACATACATACAAGATACGCGCGAAAAACATAACCCTTCCTTTGCAGTCGGGTGAAAACGACGGTAATGTAATAAACCTTTGATATTTTATAGTTAAGGAGGAAGGAGCTTGTGGCTCCACCAGCACGGGTCAATCTTTAAGGTAAAGCAAAGCATGGCTAGTTCGCTCCATGGGTCGGTGGCCTTAACATATGAAGATTCCTCAATTCCTCGGAGACCACGTAAAGACGTTGATCTGAGAGGCTCTAAGAGGCCGTACATCTTTGACTGTCGTTCCAGGTATTTAGAAGGCAGAAAATCTAACAACCTTCAAGCGTGTTACCCAGCTACTGGCACGTGTAGTAGGGTTGCCAACTATCAACAACAACAAGGCCCGTTGGTATAGTGGTTAGTGGCCCTGACTGCTATGCGCAAGGTCGTGGGTTCGATTCCCACCTAGGACAAATGTTTGTGTGATGAGCACGGTCATTTGTTCTTTGTCTGGGTGTAATTTATCTATAATATGTATGTATTTAGAAATATATATGTATGTTTATCAGTTGTCTAGTACCCATACCACAAGCTCTGCTTAGTTTGGGACTAGATGGCGTTGTGTGAAAAAGTTGTGGAATATTATTATTACCTATATTATTATACTGTTAAAAACAGCAGTATACTGTTTTTGACTACATTATACTTTTTACTGTAGAATAAAAATAAAGTATACAAAATACTGTTTTCAGCATCAATTTTTTTTTCTTGGACTCGATCTCGCCTGATGGTAAGCGATAGATGAGGTCTACGATGTGACGAGCGAGCCCAGAAGATGCCTGTTTACTCTTGCTTTAAAGGTTGAAAGGTTGAACACAGAAGCCGGCAGAGAATTCCACAGCTTGGAAGTGCACACAATAAATGTGGAGGAGAAGCGCTTGGTACGACAAGACGGTATATCAACCAAGTGTGGATGATATCCACTCGTGCGTCTGGTAGACCGGTAGTGAAAGGGAGATGGAGGGATCAGGTCATGGAGCTCCAAATTTTTTTGTTTAGTCATGGCCATGAAACAAAAAAGTATTAAAAACTATTACAGAGTCTTCCCCATTAATAACTTCATACTTTTTATTGATGAAGCTAATTTATATTTAGAGAAACGGTTTGATTTTTGTCGGACTAACTGGCTTTCTTTAATTAGCTGTTTGTCATTAAAGTCTTTGGTCACATTTGATAATTTTGAGAAGATTGTAGATAATCTAAATTTGTATAGACTGAATATTAGTATGGATGATCTATATTCAGAAATAACAAATTTCAAAGTAATTTATGAAAAAATATCACAAGACAAAGATTTTCTTGAAATGAGTACTGGCCAAAAGTGGAGCCATTTATTAATAAAAACTTCAGAAGAATTTAAAAACATCACTAAGATTGTCTCATATCTACTTACTGTTCGCGCCACCTCAGCATTTACTGAAAGAGTTTTTTCAGTAATGAATGCAAAGTGGCGGGAGGATAAAAATAAAGCAAGTATTAGTTAATAAAAAAATGAGCTTCGTGTTTATTTTAATTTTAGTTATAATCGTGATGAGGCGTATGAAGTTTTTCAAAAAAACTGTAATTTAATAAGTTGTGCGAGAAGCTCCAAAAATATGTATTTAAAACATTAAATAAATAAAATAGTGTTCATTTTTCTAAAATACTGTTTAATATTCTACTCAGACCTAAATATACTTTATTTTTTGTAAAAAAAAAGTTGGTAACCCTACCGTGTAGGTCAGATAGGCAGTCGCTCTAAAGTCTAAGTCTAAGTCTCTCAGTCGCTTAAAATATTGTTACTCAACTGCACCCAGTTAGACTGGCAACCGATTTCGAAATAGGGAATAGGCTAGGTAAACAAAAAACTTTTTACCAAAAAATTAAACCGACTCCCAAAAACACTGCAAAGTGGAAAATAACTTTAATTTCGGTAGTCGGTGTCTTTAGTTTTGTATTTTCGTTTTTGGCACCGACTTCCGAAACTAGTTATTTTTCACTTTGCAGTGTTTTTGGGAGTCGGTTTAATTTTTTGGTAAAAAGTTTTTATTTCCCTTTTTTTAGTTGGTCGATTTTTAATTTACCTAGTTAAAAGAGCCTAAATGTCAACTACTTATAACCTTTTACAAAATATTGCTTTTCCCAATGCTGGGCCGTTAATTGTTGAGGAGTTCTCCTGGTACTTCACCGTCAGCTCTACATCACCATATGGATTGTGACGAACATAAAGTGCTTAACATCCATATTCAAGTAATCGAATCGTAATCCACGAAATACTTATTATTGAGTAGGTTCGGCGGCCATCTGTGGTCTTCATCATCAGTTCCACTTCCCCAAATGGCATTTTTTGAGAGCAACTGCACAAGTTACTATAAGAAATACCCAAAACGCCATAGGTGTGCCTATAATATTTGAAGAGTTCCCTCGATTTCTCCAGGATCCCATCATCAGATCATGACCTGGTGACAATGGGACCAATTTCGAAGTATACCCTTTCAAACAAAAAAAAAATTCCGATTCGGTTCAGCCGTCTTCGAGTAATCGGTGATCAAACATAAAAAAAAAATTAAAAAATATATACGCTTCGAATTGATAACCTCCTCTTTTTGTCGTCGGTTGAAAAGTAAAAATACAACTCGTCAAAGTAAATCGTAGGTGGAGATAGACAATGCTCTCTCATGCAACCGTCTCTCGCTACCAGACCAGAAACGCAATGAAGCTAGAAACATAGACATCTATATACCTAACCAAGAAACAACTTAGACTAAAGACATAAAAGCTATGACCATAAAAACGGATGACAGACACGACATGAGTTGTGCTCTAGAGAATTGCAGCAAACGATGTTATGTGCTATTTGCATATACTGTAGTACTAGGAGAACATGACTTCATCAGGGTACGGTGGACAGTTTACGAGTGGTGTTCAGACGTAATACTAGTAGATATTTTAGCATTAGACTTACTTATACATATAGAGACATGGTGTCTCGGACGATGGAGTGGGAGACTCGCATGGTAAGACATTGCAAATGCATACCTCCTTAATGTACTGTACTTATGATACCACAGATGAACACAGGGAAAGGAATTTTATCGATATTTTTCTACGATTACAATCACGTACAACTTAACATCACTATTCGCGTTACGCATATTATGTGTGTTTATTCTTGAGTCCGTAGGTACAGGTACAAGAGCCGCCCCCTGTTTGCATGTGTTCTATTAGTGAGTTTTTTAGTATTGCTGTAAGTTTCTTTGTGTGCGGGAGAAATGTGAGCTCGTGTGTCGTTCTTATAGTTTTTGCTTTTGTGTTAGTGAATTGAGTGGGAGAAATTTGGAGACACCTGAACACGAAGTAATCCTTTACAAAGCATATCTCTGTGTTTATATGATCTGTGTATGATACATTATTTATCTATGTATCATTTAAAAGTTCGCGACATCAAGACTTTCATCGGTTCACAGCTGAACCTCCCGCCCCGAGATGTAGGGAGGAATCAGGGTTTCTCGTCATAAAACCACTGTTAATTGTTTATCTATAATTATTATACAATGCATTTTAGTAAATTTAAACTAGATGAGGCCGGTGTTTCCTAACTGACTACACTGAGAAACACTGAAACAAACTCAGTTGTATTTCCATACAATCTGTACTCGTTAAATTATATAGCAACCTTGTAGGTTACAGTCTGGGGCAATCTTTTGAGACAAGATGCACACAGATTTGAGTGGGCCTGTCCAGACAGTGCAAGCATTTATCACGTAACGTATAGCTCAACTTAGAACTTTAAGGAGCTTAACGATTTGACGAACAATACCAAGGTAAGAGAGAGAGGTTAGAGGTCAAAGTCTCCTTTGAAGTTCATTCATTCTCTTTTGAGGTTATGTCTGAGGTGCTCTTTGAACGTCATAAGCGCTCTAAGCTTAGGTAATCTTGAAATATTTTCGAAATGACTAGCCAATGTAGCAACTTTATAAAATAAAGAGACAATAAAAATCTAGTGAAGGTCTGACTGAAAAGTCACAGATTGGTACGAAGAGACATTTAAATGTTAAAACGTGGAGCGAGCTCAATTTTGAATGCAGACCGTCCAATGCAAGAGACAATAATGATACCAGACATTGCACTGTGTAGGTATATAAACATACACCAGATTTTAGAGTAAGAAATTTCTGGGAAAGGCGGTCCTTTTAAATTTGTTGTAAATTTGTAGATGTTGCTTTTGGGAGAATTAGGAGCAAGAGCAAATCTAGTTAGGGTAGATAACACACATTAAATTAAGCTTAGTACAAATGGTTTGTTGTATAGCTGAATAGATTCTGCAACGGGTATTATGAACAAAATGATACTGTGGGCATTGAATTACTGAAGTCTAATAAAGGAGTGTGGCTTCTCCTGGCAAGTGTTTTCACACTTAAAAGCAGATGTCAATATCAGATTTGTTAAGCGAACTATTGTTAACAATAAACATTATTGGTTTCTTTTTAATTTGTTTTTACTGGTCAAGTCAAAGTTCCAAAGCCTTAAACATCTACATAAGTACTAATATTATAAAGACGTAAAAATTGTTTTCAAGATACAGATTGTTTTTTGAGTACTTTTATGATAACTGCAATCAAGGAGTCTTTAAATGAATAATGAATAGGTTACAAGTGAAGGCAATCGCGCTCCATCGTCAAACTCATCGCCGCTTGTGATCTGGGGAGATTGTGAGATTGCGGTTAAATAAGAAAAAAAAGCATCTCTTAACGATGTTTCGAGAAGGTATTTTAACAAGCATTATGAAATCATTCCAAACAATCTGCAACACATTATTGTCTGCGTGCATTGTTGTAGCTTACCCTTGACTATTGTCGAACAATAAGATCACACCTCTGAGCATTGCGTCATTTGTCTAAGTTTGGTTGCAAATTAGGCAACTACACGACTTAATTGAACACGGTACTGACTTTGAAATTATAATTAATAGTGGTGTGATGAATAAATGTTTTTTTTGTCTAACTAAGGTATGTTTTGTATACAACGTTGATAAAATCGAGAGGATATAATAAAACCACATTTACTGTGTATCGTTTTCAGGCTACACATCAAAAATCAGATCAATAGAAGAAGTAGTTTAGTCACGGGAATTTATTGAAGGTTTTGCTTGTTAAAACACGATGTATCTTCCGAAGCAACTGGCTATTGCTTACGCATAGTTTTCTAGGATCGAACGACAAAATTCACGCTACGATACCGCTCTGCATCTCATAAGTTTATACAAAACTGTTTACGTTTTACTTTGATTATTCAGCTATTAAAATTCGTTCTTCGTATTTCTCTTGTAAACTTTTTTGAATGGTTTCGGATGAACCATAAGCACGTATAGTATATGTGGTTTACTCTCACTTTTATCAACGTTATATGATACTGGCAACCTGGCCCGGATTTCAAAGTATATTATTTTACACGAAGCGCTTCTGCACTAGCCAAACTCTGGCATTTTTTGGTAGCACGTCATTTTGAATTAGTCACATTTTCTAAACTATTCGTTTGAATAATATTTTTAACTGACTTCAAAAAAAGGAGGATGTTCTCAGTTCTTCTTGAAATTTTTTTTTATGTATGTTACCTCATAACTCAAAGACGGCTGGACTGATTTGGAAAATTCTTTTTTTGTTTGAAATGGTATACTTTTTAGTTGGTCCCATTGTCATCACGTTAGAGTAGATGGAATCATGGAGAAATCGAGGGAACTCTTCAAATATTATAGGCACACGTGTAGCGTTTTGGATATTTCTTATAGTAGGTACCTTGTGCAGTTACTCTCGAAAAGCACCATTTGGGGAAGTGGAACTGATGATGAAGAACACAGATGGCCACCGAAACTACTCAATAATAAGTACTTATTTCGTGGATTGCGATTCGATTACTTGAATATGGATGTGAAGCACTTTATGCTCGTCACAATGCATATGGTGAAGTAGAACTGATGGTGAAGTAGCAGGAGAACTCCTCAAAAATTAACCGCTCTGCATCGGGAAAAGCAATATTTTGTAAAAGGTGATAAGTAGTTGACATTTAGGCTTTTGTAACTAGATAAATTACAAATCGACACACTAAAAAGCGCGAAAAATAAATATTTTTAGCAAAAAAATAAAACCGATTTCCATATCAAAACACTGCAAAGCCAAACATAATTTTAAATATGGAAGGTGTTTAGGCGGTGTCAAAAAAAAAGAAAATACAAAACCAATAACACGCCGACTTTTGAAGTTTTTTTTTACAAATAGCAATCGTAATAATTATAGTGTTAATGCACTAAATACATTATCGGCTTTCAGTATAACCGGATGCAGCAGAGTAAGTACTAGTGTTTTACACGGAGCGACTTTTTAGTGAGTAAAAAATAGCCTGCGTGTTTTGCTATAACTCCTAATATTTTCAATTAAAATCAACCGTTGCAGAGATTAGCCCCGGACAAACAGAAAAGCAGAATTGTAATTGTATTATAGTATGTAAGTTATTATAATTAATAATTGAAAATAACGGTTTTTTTTTTATACGGGATCAATCCCATAACTTTATTTTTATTTTTATTGATAATACCATTTTTTTAAGTACCATAAATTATGCAATTAAGTATGTGAAAATAATTTGTTCTTGACATACTTAATGTATTGACTAATTTTATTTTAATAATTTAATTTCCTAAATAATAATGTTTGCATGCCTAAGGTAAGGTAGATTGTACAAGGATCACCCATTTTATTGTAGGTAGCATCTATTTTTTTATGTACCTACCTATAATGTATGCAAATAAATTTACTTTACTTTACTTAACAGATGTTTTTTAAAGGTTGTTTATTTTTTTAGTATCGTGTAAACACTTGATTTGAATTCATCACTTCAATTCTATTTATATTTACACACTAGCACTCACGCGGGGCTTCGCTCTCGTGGATTCTATCACGGTAAAAACATAACTCTCCTTTTTTGCAGTCACGTAAAAAGTAGCCTATAACCTTCCTCAAGCTTCAAGCTACTTCCATACCAAATTGCATCCAAATCCACCCAGTACTTTCGAAGATTAGCGCGTTCAAGCAAACAAATAAACAAACAAACTTTTCCGCTTTATAATATTACTAGCTTCCGCCCGCGACTTCGTCCCCGTGGAAAAAAAAATCCCCCGATTTTGAAACATTCTTCATTACTGCTCCGCTCCCATTAGTGTTAGCGTGATGATATATAGCCTATAGCCTTCCTCGATAAATGGGCTATCTAACACTGAAAGAATTTTTCAAATCAGAACGGTAGTTCCTGAGATTAGCGCGTTCAAGCAAACAAACAAACAAACAAACAAACTCTTTAGCTTTATAATATTAGTATAGATAGTATAGATGTATAGAATAGGTATAGAAAAACAAAATGCCTCAATTTCACATCGATGCGAATACAAACAATATAATATTTACATTGAAAAGAAAGCGAGTCTTCTGATTCCAAATAAAAGGTACACAAGTAATTTAGTCAAGAAATAATGTTGTGCAAATAAAACTAAAGGCAGTCCCTTGAGATTGTTACCTAGCACCTACAGTAAATACAACGTGTAACGGAAACCCCATATCTATCCAAAAGAGCTGAAGACAACATCTGGTATGGAGTCTATGCACAATTTCAGCACAAAATAACAGACTCAAAGAATTGATACCAAATTATTGGTTTCAATACTTTTTAGCAATAATACGTAGTTGGCAGTGATTTTATGGTGTTTACGCAAAATCGACGGAGCCCCGCTCAGCGGGGCTCCTATTTCTGGGTGGTTTGAAAAAAAAAAAACCACGAAGGCTAAGGCGGGCCCGCCTTAGCCTTCTAACCTAACCTATCCGAGTCGGGGTATTCTGAGTCGGGGTGTTAACCTCCGCCGCACCCCCGCACTACACTCCTACAATTATTTCACTAAACTTAATCCAGTAATATAATTATATCACTAAACTTGAATGGTATTATAATTATATTCCTAGTAAGATAGTAATGAATCGCTTCCGTTTATGTATGTTCCGGTATATAATTATATCCCTAGGGATATAATCATATCACGGCTATATCTATCTTACTGCGACATATATACCCTTTATTTAAATTACACGTTGTATATGAAAAAACATCAGCATAACAACAATATAACTTGTGATTGAGAGATCACGGGTTCGAACCCCACCCATTACACTATTGCCATGAACTCACTCCAGACACAAGCATATTTAGCTTAGTTGGAGGGGTTAACAAGATTGCTAGTAATGTGAATTCTACCCACATTACGAGTTCTCGAAAAATCAACATCAAATCGGCGAGAAACAGAATCATAGAGAAACAGGTATTCCATTACATACAAACAGATGCAACGTACATGACACCACTCCAATTCCAAGCTGAAATATTGAAGTCACACGACTCGACTTTCAAAGACAAAAGACTTTTACTGCCATCGAGGCGTTGGCACCGACTTCAATCCGGACAAGTGGTTTTTTAGGAGCTAAAGATGAGGATTGCACACGAATGTAAGATGTCAGTTCTTTTGATGGGTACCGCAGTATGGGCAAGATTTTTGAGTGGCGCAATGATTACGAATCTTTGACATAAAAGAAGATATATATGAAGCTCTGCCCCGCAGTTTAACCTTTTTTTTATTGATAATAGGCTCGCGTTTGATCTCACCTGATGGTAAGTGATGTGTGGGTCGAAGATGGTGCACGCTTGCCTAGAAGTAACCTATTCACTCTTGACAAGACTCCCAGGTTTTAGCGATCAGGAAACACAGACTCCGGCAGGGAATTCCACTCCTTAGCCGTACGCACAATGAATTCCCAAAACGTTTTGTGCGTATGGGTGGGGGGTCCACCATCTCATTTCATTAAGAAATAATAAAAAAAAATTATTACTTAAGATAACTTACTACTAAACTGACTCTCTCGTCGGTCTAGTAGTCGGAAGTGCTACTGCGAAGCATGAGGTCTTGGGTTCGATTCCCGTGTCGGGCAAATACTGCTACTGGGTCTCTCTATAAGATATTTCTTAGTAGTAGCCTGGAGGTTGTAAGTTGGCGGTTTGATACCCCCGCCTCAGAAAGTCCTTTAAGCCGTGGATCCCGGCTGTCATTGAGACATCTTAAGCCTGCAATACATGTTGGCAGAGCGTTGTCGAGTGAAGGCCAATACCAACATGTAGACGGTATATTTGCCTTGTCTTGCTATCGCTCGGTGTCACTTGCCTAGTTGGCCGAGTGGAGGCCAGCGCCAACGTGTATAGAGCTCATTTGGTGCAACTTGTCTTCACTCGCCGTTGCTCGTGCTCACTTCGGCTCGGTGTCGGTTTTTGGTCACAAATCAAAGGCGCTCGCCTGCGCTCGGCCAACGTGTGGGCAGCTCTACAGACCGTCTTCTACATTGGTCGTCTGCATTGGCGTTCGACGTACTTGTCGAACGTGTGGACATTATTTCTTGCCTTGTACCTATTTGCCAACGCTCGCGTTGGCCTACGCTCGGCCAACATGTATCGCAGTCGGTACGGTTAGTCAGAAACCATTAAATCTGACACTAGTCTAGCCAAGGGGTATTGTGTTACCCAGTTACTGGGTTGTAGAGGTCAGATCGCTGAAGTAAAACACTAATAATTATAATCGGCTGATGATGAAAGCTGACCCCAATATACAGTATGTTAAATAACAGAGAGCGTTCCCGTTAACCCGCAATAGTATAACATCCATACATGCTAAAAAATATATTACCATTCGAAAACAAAATGTTTTTTTTTTTTTTAATATTAAAATATGAACTAAAAATGTTAAATTGATACGTAAAAGAAACACTCTGTACACGCGTACTTGAACGACGGCAACGTCGCAATTTATTTATGAATGACGGGCCGCGTGTGCGACGATCTAATTGATGTGCTTATACTATTGTGGGTTAACGGGAACGCTCTCTGTTAGTGAGTAGCTCTGGTAGTAATACATTATTTTAAGCTATTACTACTAAGTACATTAAAACACTGGAAATCTAGAAGTCGACTTCCAGCGTCTTCCCTCTCATAACCGCCCCTTGCACATAATAAATTCACACGTCGCGTCGTAGATATTTGATCAGTATTTTGTTTCGTATTTATTTTGAATCTATTTTGATAACTAACAACACATGAAAAGAGCGCTTTAACCCTTTAACAGACTCCGCTGGAGTCTCCTCCGTGCAACACTTAAATTGTATACAGATACCACGATCACTCGTTCAGCGTATCATTCACATCACACCACCAAACCTAGGTAATTAACAGACACAAATCTCTTGGTTATTCACGAGAAACAGAACACTAAATTATGCTATTTTTAGCCAAGATTCACAACAAAATTCCTACGCACATGCCTATCCAACAACTTGAACCCAAGGAATCCTGGTAACAAGCAAAGTGTGGGCGGTTTCTATTTATATCTTACATACAATCGTCTTGACTAAGTCAGCACAGACATAAATCTAGACTGAACTTCGAGGTAAGTCAGTTTTATTAGTTCTGTTTCTAGTTAGCAAGGTTACAATGTTCAACCAAGGAAATCGTATGCTCAAACGCAATTTAATTTTTTTTATAAAATTTTAACTTATAAGTAACCCCTTAAAAGTTAATTTTTTTAAATCGTATGCTCAAATGGAAATTTAAAATTTAAACTTTTTAGTAATCCTTATCCATTTTGCGTGTAAGGTTACCGCAGCTAACAGAGCTGATGACCGTGAAACACTTGAACAGATTTTAATAAATTGTAGCTAAGAACCATCTCGATCATGTTAGCTTTCTAACAAAAAAACCGCATTATAATCGGTCTATTCGTTTAGGAGCTACAATGACAGCATGCAGCTCCTCCATCGGGCGTTGGAAGAGAGCCATAACACCCTCTTCTAGCCGCCTTGAACAGGGTCTGGAGACATCCGTCACCTCTTTTCTTTTCTCGGCTATCAAAATCGTCATTTGTATTAGCTTATTTTTTAACCCCCGACGGAAAAAGAGGAGTGTAATAAGTTTAACGTGTGTATCTGTCTGTGGCACCGTAGCTTCTAAGCGGGTGAACCGATTTCGATGCGGTTGTTCTTAGATATGTTTTGTCAAAATCGGTTAAGCCATTTAGTAGACATGGGGAATGAAAGTGGGGATGAATAATTGAATGTTGTCAAATATACCCAAGTGCCGTATGAAATGAAAGGTCACCACGTTTACTATATTGCAAAAACTGTCCATTCCATGAAGTTGGTCAAAGTGACAAAAGTTATGGTAGGTGAAAAGTTTAAAAAGCATGAAATAAAAATTAAATTAAAAATTTATAAAACTCAAACCCAAAAAAATACTTAAAAGTAATTTAAGAAACATCCCTTAAAAAGTAAAAATATAATAGTCGCGGCGGGGTATCGCTATGTAACAAACTTCAAAAATATCGATTCAAAATTTTTAATTTAATTTTTATGATCAATCTGTCAAATTTCTTTATTAGATTTTCAACCTTATCACAATAGTAGAAGGTTAATGTTCGATTGGTAAAATTTGACAGATTGGGGTAGATTGACGTATTGACGTCTGTAATTAAATTTAAAATGTTCCTATAATCACAAGAGACGTGTAACTGTAACAATAGGTATTAGATAAGAAACTCGAGCACGCCCAGTTTATTACCTTCGCAAGGTTGGATCGCGTCCGTTGTAAACATGTGTAAGTTGTTTGCGTTTCTGCAATGGACGTGTGTTTTTGTTACAAAGAAGTCGAGAAGAAAATGCGATCACAAAGTACTGAGCTTTCAATAAATATGTCAAGAGTGAGTTGAAACCTTCTTGCGAGCGTCTAATCAGATTGCTTTTGCAATGATGGTTTTAAATCCGGAATGTATGTGATATCTGGTGATTTGTAAAATAGTGTTAAAGGTAGATGAAACATACATTTATAATCGATTTAATTTTTGAGAATTACCCACACTATTATACACGTATCATAATCATAAGTGGAACACTGGAACAGAAACTGTCACTTGAAAAATTAAGACGGTACAGTGAGTTGAAATTTCGCGTGACGTCACACTCAGGTATAATTCTTAGCACTGTGTGACGTCAGTAGCCCCCACTCCTGTACTTTGAAGCTTTTCATCTTTGTGAATTTTCTTGGCTTGAAAAGGCAAAAAATACGTGACCAATATTTTTTGAAACCTACCTAATGGACCAATTAAAATATATTTTTTGTAACACAGGAAACTACCCTATTACATCCCTATAACATGTATATATTTGCTACCATTATTCCCATTTCCACTCATAACTCAAGAAATATTTTAGTACACATGAAAAGCTACATCCGAAGCAATAATCCTTTAATTAGACTTACAGAAGCCACACTTCCCATCGTACACCACTATATTTCCAACCCTTTCTCCATTTAATAAGGTTGATTATCGCTAAGCAGGACAAATGCAATTTCGCCCGCTAGGCGGCGCCACGTTTTCACGAATGCATTCTGATATTGAAGACGGTACGTGATCGCAATAAAGTAAGGAGATGCTTCCCATAACTTGGACGGTTTGTTTTTGCTTTGTTTTTGTCTCTGATTTAAATTGAAACTAGTGGCGATGAGTTGGAGAATTAGGTTTATAATAAATCTACAATATAAAATTCAATTTCCGTGTGTTATCCTCGAAAATACTATAAAATGAATTACGAAAAGTAAATTAAGATGACAGCACTGATGTATCAGGTTCGGCCACCTGTCGAACGCCTTATTTTTTTGACATCTGTCAAATTAACGTCAACGTAGGTAGTGTTTTCCAAGAAAGAAGGTGTGAATGGCTTGTGGTGGTCAGTGGTGGTGTGAATTTTCCAGACATTTTACTGATTTATTTTTGTCATCTTGATAAACAAAAAAAAGTGTTATAAGTATTGAAATTAATCTTGGGTTATACAATGTTCTCCGGTATCAATCTCTACACATAATAACTGTGCTTTTTCATGTGCTTGGGGCTATTTGCACGTTACTAAAACACAAATCTACTGTTTTATTTTTTGTCCCGTTGTCTATCGGTCTGCCTGTCTGTCGTTCTGCTCGTTCGGGCTAATCGTCGGAAGGGCTGAACCGATTTTAATAGAACTTTCACTGAAAAATAGGGGAGAATATGAGGCAATATCACCTACTTTTTACGTATGTGAGTTTTTTTAACACGCTTTTATTAGGTCGACCTGTATGTAACTAACTATGTAATGGAATCTAAGGTAACTAATTTAACCATCTTCCAAGGGTCGTAGCGTAATGAAAATTTGCAGCTGTATGGAATTCTGATGACAATACAATAATATGGTACTGTCAAACTGATCTAATGATGGAGCCGGAAGATATGAACTGGAACTTCACGATGGAAAATCGTTTCATAGCTGTTTTGGATTTCTTAGAAAAGTCTTGTAATGAACTTCGACCATGATTAGGTTTCAAGGTCTGATGATGAAGCCGGAAGGTAGGCACTGGCATTCTTTGATGGAATATCGTACCATAGTCGTGTTTGCACTTGTGAGAAACACCACGTAATGGACATTGAACATGATCAAGTTTCAAGGTTATAACAAACCTAAAGAAAATCCGTGAACGGTTTTCTTAACATTTTTTTTTGTTTTACGTGCATTTATAAAAGCGTGTTTTTTCTAGTGTTTTTTAAACTAATAATTTATTGTTTAATTAGAAATATGAACATAATCTCCACAACTCTGTAAGTAACACGTTACTCCTTGGTAAGACTTGTGTCAGATATTCTGACTTCTGACTACCTGTTCAGATCTCAGAGATGTACAAGATATGTTAAGATTGTCACCCATATATGTACCGACCTCCTTTAACATCGACCCGTGCGGCTAACAATACTGATTCAATGCCCAAAATACCAGCCTTTGACGCACGTGATGACTAAGTGATGGGATTTGACCTTAGTATTTCAACCCCAAACTTAAACAGAATAATGTAATTCATAAAAAAATCTCATATCCTAAAATACATTTCAGCTTTCCGCTGCAGCATTAACAGCAACAAAAACAGTGTGCTAAAAGTTTTTAATACGATTAAACGTGAGCTCAAAGATGCGTCGTAAAAATCCCGTGTAACGATGTCGGTTAACTGGCGAAGTTTTCACGACAGACTGCAGGATTTAGTTACGCTGTGGCGCTGGAAATAATTGTTTTAAAAATGAGAATGATATTTCTGTTAGTTATAGGAAAATGTAGCCAAACCCACAGAATAGATAAAAGAGGTTAGAAAGGAAATAGTTCCTATGTCAATGGTTGAAGTGTGGAGGACGCAACGCATGCAGTAAATGTGTAAACGGACTTGGTCATTGCGTTAATTAAGCGAGTACACATCGGGCAATGTATATTTTTTGTAACTTGTTGCAATAATGTTGGGAATTTCATAGTGATCAGAATATTTGTATGTATTTTAGAAATAAAATTGTAATTAAATGTTATTTTCGACTATTTCGAATTTAAAGGGTATATACATATCAAGTGCACGGCTTCTTTGGATGATAATAAACGATATGGCAAGGGTTTTCTAATCCTATGTGTACATGCGTGGAACTTACTAGAAATTTCAATACATTGATACCAGAGACCGAATTTTTCAAATTAAAAAGAACGAAGAGAATTATCGTTTTATTGGCAAGTGACGTGGAAAGTGATGACCCTCATAGTGATGTGACACGTTTGTTATTATTGGTATTCAAGAAACATAGGAAATCAACAATTTGGGGTCAATTCTGTGAGTCACTTATTTTGAGCTGAAACTTTGCATAGAGACTCCATACCAGATGTTGTCTCCAGTCCTTTTGGATAGATATGGGGTTTCCGTTACACGTTGTATACCTCCTCGCTCTATACTTGCGGTCTAACTTTTTGTTTTACAGGTTATAATTGCACAACACGGCATTTTAAAGCAGAGTTCTGTGTTCTGAAGTAATCCGAAGCGCACTAAACGCGGTGAATGAATTAATCGGTCGAGTTATGATTGTCGTATCACAAATGTGGCGCGCTCGCCACACCCACATTACCATTCCAACCTTATTCATCTATTCCGTGGCCAACGGCTTAACGTGCTTTCCCAGGCACGGGGGTATTGCACGGCCAACTTTCAAACTTCGGTCTACTACTGAGAAATTCCTTACAGAAAAACCCATAAGTATAGTACTTTTTAATCGACTTCATAAAAGGAGGTTCTGAATTCGACCAGGGGCCATATGACTGAAGTCGGTGCCAAGATAAATGAATAGGATTGATTACCTCGGGTGTGCCCCAGAATGCGGCTTCAGCTATGTGAGTAGATACCTAGTCATTTTTTTTAAACGGAATTAGACATCTAATAAAATAATCTTGAAGATTAATTTCTCTCTTTGTAGTGCAGGCCTTTTTTGTACGTTTTGAAGTCGGTTCAATTTTTTGTAAGATAAGATAAGATTTATTTATTTGTTTAAACAGTTAGTAGTAGTAGTAATTTAAAAAGATTTTTAGACGTGGGAGTTTTATAAAATATTAACTAGAGTCGTGAAATTAATTCCTAAGAATGTCAAAAAATTGTTTGTTTATTCCAGTTTTGTTGATTTTTTTTTGATGCAATTATACTGAGAATAAACTAGGCTACAGCTTGTATATTGGGAGACAACGTTCAGACGTGGAAGTTTAATACAATATTAACTATATCCTATATCCTTATTACCTATAGCAAATAGAGAGAAAATTAAAAAATTAGAAAATTTTTGAGAAAATTCTTAAAAATAGACTGCAACGACATCTATATCGCAATAAAATACTCAATTTCAGACAATTCGGCTATCAAAAATATGTGGGAACAAATGATGCAATTGCTGCATTAATGGAGGAAGTAGTTGACAAGATAAATAAGAAATTAAAAGTTGTAGGATTATTTCTGGACCTAAGCTCTGCTTTTAACACAGTCGATCACAAGCTTCTATTAGCAAAAATGGAATATTACGGTGTGAGAGGGTCGGTTCTAAATCTATTCAAACCTTACTTAGAAAATCGTAAGCAATACGTGGAAATTAAAGTAGTTGAGGATAATTGCGAAAGAGTTTATAAATCAGGCCTTAAAATATTACGAAAAGGAGTCCTGCAAGGTTCAATATTGGGGCCAATCTTATTCATTTTATTCATCAATGATTTGATCAATTACATGCAAAACCATATTGATACAGAACTTTTTCTTTTTGCTGATGACACAAATGCTATACTGTCTGCTGGTGATATAGCAACTTTAAGTAATAAAGTAAATATGGCACTAGAACTCTTTAATTCATGGTTCACTATTAATACTCTGAACCTAAACACAAGTAAGACAAATGCCATGTTATTTAGGACGACTTCGAGAAATAAGGACATGATTGACATAGCTTTGAATAATAAGAATATAGACTTAGTAGACAGCGTTAAATTTTTGGGTATTCACATTGACGAAAGGTTAAACTGGAAAAAAGAACTGTCAGTAGTAGAAAGTTCAATTAGCTCGGCTTGCTATGCCCTCAGAAGTCTTCGCGATGAGGTATCTATGGAACACTTAAAAGCGGTATATTATTCACTAGTCGAGTCCAGACTTAGGTATAGTATTTCTTTATGGGGAGGTAGTTATGCGTACAATGTGAACACTGCGTGTGTCGTTCAAAAAAGGGCTTTGCGCACTATGGTGAGAATTCCACAGTGGGAATCATGTAAGCAGTATTTCAAAGATCTGCAGATATTAACTGTCCCTTGAGTATATTTGTTAATTATACTTACCGACCTCATGAAAAAGCTTAACACGGTTGAAACTACCGAAGTACGGAAAAAGCGAGAAGCCACAAGGCGTAAGGATTTGCAGTATGACATTCATCCACACATTAAAGTAGTAAGTCATGCTGCAGGCTTTCAAGCTGTCAAGTGTTTTAATAAACTCCCTGTTGAATTTAAGAACCTTATATAATATTACTCAATTTAAACAACAACTGAAATCGTTTCTTGTAGAAAAATGCTATTACACACTTGAAGAGGTTCTCTGTGACACATACAACTAGACTGTTTTAACTTATTGTCCCTATTTAATTGACGTATTTTTTATTTTTATTTTGACATTTTCAATGGTTGATCTGTAGGTAAACCTTTTGGTGTCCGTTTTACAATATCTATTTGACATAATTTGGACATCGTAATATAGTGGACTTGCTAATTTAATTGATATTATTAATTAAATTTTGATTATTATTATTTTTTTTTACTTCAGACTTGTAATGGTTGAATTTGTATTTATTTTTAATTTTTACTTTGTTTATATTTGACATAATTATATGATTTGTGTAACAATGTTATTCTAGGAATATTATTTGAAATGTTATATTGTAATTTATTTTATTTTGATTAGTTTTTGCTGTATTGTAATAATGCCTACCTGTCAATTTTTTTTTTTAATGTTTGTGTGTATTTAGAGCAATAATTTCAACACAATGTTAAAATTGTTTATGAAATAAATAAATGAAATAAAACTAGAGTCGTGAAATGAATACCTAAAGATGTCGAAAGATTGTTTGATTATTCCATTTTTGTTGAGTTTATTTTAATAAAATACTAGACCTTAAGTACTTATAGGCCGTATCTTAACCTTTAATTTAGTTTAATCGATATTTCAAAGTAAGAAGCTTACACTTTGTCTGCTTGTTAGGCATCATCAGTTAAAATGCACTCTCAGTGAACACATTCCCGCACATAACGAAATGCTCAAACCGCTGAAAGCTTATAACTTATAACTTCCCCTGCAGCTTTATTATGTACGATGACAACTGATGATGTTTTCTCCACCTTGCTTGCTGTTGTGTCCATAGAACTAGCGATTTTATTGAGTAAATTGTTGCCGCGACTTTTATCGCGAAATTCCGAACCCGTTTCTACGGGTTCGGCAACAGTTACTTTTTATTCCGGAATTTCTATTCCGGAATAAAAAGTAACTGTTGCCCTATAACCTTAATAAAGACAGACGAGAGACATAATTTAAAAAGTTTATTTGTGTTTTAGTATTGTGTAAAACAATACAACGACTTGAGAAAATGCAGTATTTGAAAATCACAGACAGGCACTTCAATATTATTTATACAGGGTGGCAGGGACATCGACGCATAAACGCTTACCAAGGATTCGGTATTCAAATAAAAAATTAATGTATCTGCCTGAATTTCGAAACTATAACTCGTAAGTAGTAGGTGCCCACGAACTCACCATTGCAAACTTTGTATATTAAATATAGCCAGGTCGTTAAAACCCCAACACAATCGGCCAATTGTGAGTTAGACTCGCCCATGAAGGGGTCCGTAGTAACTACGCAAAAACACTTTGTTTTTCGTAGTGTTTGTATGAAATACAGAGTTAAATTTGCGGTTTTAGAAAATGTACTTTATCTCAAAAACTGATGACCTGATCTCGTTCAAACAAATTTTCGTTGAAAGTTTTTATTAAGATCTACAGCGTGTATTTTTCTAAGATTTTTCGCCCCATTATTATATAGAAGTTAGAGGGACACAGATTTTACCACTTTGAAAGCATATATCTTTTAAACGATTGACTTTAAGAAAAAGTGGTTTTAGAAACTTCCATGTCATTTTCAAAAACCTGTCTATAAATATCACAATATAAAATATTTTTAGTTTCAATTCTATGTATGGGGAGTCCCCCTTAATTTTATATATTTTTTCATTTTTGTCTAAAAAACGGAAAGCGGTTCACAGAATACATCTTCCAACCAAGTTTCACATGTATAGTCTTAATAGTTTCGGAATAAAATGGCTGCGACATACGGACGGACCGAAGGACAGACAGACAGACAGACGGATAGACAGACAGACATGACGAAACTATAAGGGTTCCGTTTTTTGCCATTCGGCTACGGAACCCCAAAACAACATATTTTGTACTGTAGTTTGTATCTTACACTTAAACTACCAAAATACATACCAACAAATTTCAGCTTAAAAGGCGGCTCTTTATAAAGCCTAAGACATTAGTTTTCAGTATTTTCAGTGCATAGGAACAGTCGCAGTGCAGTGTTATTATCTTTGAGAACGGATGTTGGTCGGTTCGCTAGTTGCGTGTACTGTGGGGCCATAAAACTGGCGACTTCAAAGCAAGAAAATGCAGCTAGAAATGTTCACGTGTTATGAAAAGTGTCGCTATATTTCAGAGCCTATTTGCATATGAATGGAGACGCTGGTGTTGACTATTTTTTGGATGAATGGATGATTTAGGATCGATGAATAGTTTGGCCAGTAAGTACCTACAGTTATGTGGCTCTTTGTAAAAGAAAGACCAGTAAGTGTTCGACTTCGAATCGTACCATTAACAAAAATCAATTTAATATTTTGCCCTCTGGCAGACTGGTCACTTATCGAGCACGGACCTTAAAAACTAAACCAAATTTAACTTATAAAATATTGACATTAGTAGGTCAAACTATCAAGAATTATTATTGTTAATACCACTTTAATTATGTGACGGGTAAAAGATTTTCGTAAGAATAAATGGTAAATTGTCGTTCAAATGGTCGCTTATGAAATATTCAAGTACCTGGGCCTTATTAGTGACTGTAAATTACCATTATATCATGTCATATCATGTCATTATAGATTAATAAATGCCAGCCTTTTTCAATCCTGTACACATGATCGCCCGGTTAAGTAGTGACCAGCCTTAGTGTGCTGAACTACGAGTGGCACTACCTAAAAAAAATAAAATAAAATAAAAAACAATCCCGTACAATTAAAACGATTTAATAATGACTTTCCTCATGTTACTTCCAAGATGTCACTACGGCTCTGATTTCGACATTAGGAAAGTAGTTCGTTGGTAAATCGCTGTCAGCTTATGACTTGCACCACACTGCAGCACTATTATCTACATTGGGAGCGGATGTTGCTCTGTTCGCTGGTTGCGTGTAAGTCGTGAGGCCACTAGACAAGCGGTTTTTACAAACACTGTATTTAGGTAAAACATTTAATTGGAACGAAATGTCTCGTTGATTTATTTATTGAGTGTAATTGCTCGCTGTTCTCTTATCATATCGTACATGTTTATTGGTTTAAGCGACTGAAGTAAAAAAAAGAAAATTTACTAAGCCGATTTTTAACGAAAATTAAGTTAGTAGTGCTGTACATTTTATCTCAATCGTTGAGATATTTTATTATTATTTTGTGCACAATAATACATTAATTATGTAGCTAATTCACTTAAATGTTTCATCGTGATCGCGATCTCAGTCATGATGGGTCGACCACAGTGAGAGTGATATGTAGTATGTTTATTTAATTGTCCAAAAATCAACAAAAAACACCGTTCATCCGAAAAACATGTTAATTCCTAGTCGTGTCCGTCCACTATCACAGTTCAGGCCAGACCCGAATGCACCGGATCGATGCAGCGACTGCGCATTGCGCGGGTCGATGCACCCGGGCCGTGACGTAACAACGCACGTCACTACAATATTAGGACAGAAGTAACAATTGAAATATACAACGTGTAACGGAAACCCCATATCTATCCAAAAGGGCTGAAGACAACATCTGGTATGCAGTCTCTATGCACAGTTTCAGCACAAAATAACTGACTCAAAGAATTGATACCAAATTATTGGTTTCATATATTTCTTGAATATCAATCATAACAAACGTGTCACAGCACTACGAGGGTCAATAACTTTCCACGTCACTTGCCAATAACACGATAATTCTTTTCGTTCTTCTTAATTTGAAAAATTCGGTCTCTGGAATCAGTGTATTGGAATTTCTAATAAAGTTCTACACACGTAAACTTAGGATTACAAAACCCTTGCCATATCGTTTGTTATCATCCAAAGAAGCCATGCACTTGGTATGTATATACCCTTTAAATTACACGTTGTATATAGATGCGCTTGTTTATATTTATATTTGAACGCAGTTTTAATCAATTTAAAATTCTGTTTTAATTTTTTTCAGAAGAGACCGCTTCTGACCTCGATCACGCCTCATGGCATGCGATGGATGAGGTCTACGATAAAACGTGTGAACCCAGACAAACCCATATGCTGTTGTTTTGATTAAAAAATATACACTTTTAGGTAACAAAGAAATACGCTAAAAAAGAAACTAAACACTGTATTATGAAAAACGGTAATAATTAATATAGTTTTAAAAGTAAATATTGGCGTTTCTTGCCGATTTTTCAATAGAGTAGAATAGAATATAATATTTAACCCTTAGCTGGTATCGCCTTTTTTGCCAACACTACCGGTATTGTGGGTCATATTTTACCCATACCAAAAATCTGTTGTAGAACGTAGATTTTTTTATTATTTGTATAAAATATGGTTAGTTGTGAAAAAAAAAAAACATTTTATTACAAAATTATCTTGGTTTAATTTTAGAATATAAAAAATTATCATGTTTTACACGCATTTGTAACTAACCTAATTTTTTGGCACTTTTTGGTTAGTGTGAACTTTAACTAAAAGATATTTATGGCACTTCTCATATCTTTATAATAACAAAAAAATAAATTACTTCTGAGATCAGCATAAAATAAAAAAAAATGACAAGCAAAATCAAAACGACTTCTTCCAAACTAACAAGATAACATATTTTAGTCTTTATACTTGACAACTGGAACATATTATAACATTTTGAACGGAATGTGTCTTACAAATAATATGTAAACATTCAGAACATTTTAGAGAATGTTTTCGGTCATTTTTCCAATCGCATAGGTAGCATCTGGCCCTTTTCCGATTTGAAATTGAAGCTGCAGAAGAGGACGATGCAACTGGTTCTTCAAGCTGGGATTGATTTTCCGGCTGCTTATGTATTTGCTCCAAAATGTTATCAATCCTCCTCTTTAGATCATTGGAAAAATTAGCATACCCTGTTTTCCGTTGCAATATAAATGGTGTTACCAAGTATAAACCTATTTTCCTGCGTTCCTTTTCATGCGTTTTTCAGGATTGGAGGCTTTCCAAAGTACATATCCATTAGCTGCAGAAATATTCAATATTGCCCAAAAAATTACACATAGCCATCTCTGAGTTCTTCTTGCTACCGAGTAATTCGCACATTTTTGGTCTAAAGAATCAATACCGCCTTTGGTACTATTATAAAATTGAATGATTTCTGGTTTACCGCTTTCAGTGTCGACGAATTCATCATGGTGCATAGTTGAAATCATGATTACACTTTGATTCTTTTTAGGGACAAAGGAGCAAAGAGTTTTATCATTTGTGTACAAATATTCACTAAAACAAAAAAGTTACAAATTACACTCAGTGAAAAAAGTTACTTATTTGGTGTCGTGGGTCGAACGTGACCCAGCCAGCTACTTACCTCCACTCCTAAGATAGTCGCAGCGCTGCACTTCCGCCCCCCGCCGCAGCTAGCAACGCACTGAGAATACGTAGAAGCACGCAGTAGTAGCATAAATATTAAAAGAATAATAACCGAAAATGTTCGCTTCTGGGTCAAATTTGACCCACGATACCTACTAAGGGTTAAATAAATATTGAAATTTGAAACACAAATGTGAAACATAGATATTTACATAAAGATATTGGGTAGACATATTTGATTACATAGGAAACAACCAATTCGTACCGCACACTAACTTCTGATGATTTATAACAGCGTCCGGCCTACATGAAATAAAATTCTTCGATTCGTTTAAAAGATATCATTCGCAGATAGCAGTCTCCCACAAAATAAAAATGTGTATCTATGTGGGTTTGTTTAAATTATGTCAGTGTTAAGGGTTCCTTTGTGGAATTTAAAAAAATAGATTAATTATCAGCGACTAATTTAAAACACGTTGGGCTTATACACAAAATGAGCTCTTGGCTGGTAAGTTTTTTTTATTATAGAAGTAGATACTGTTCAGGACTACAATTGGCCAGCGCAACGTTAACTGGACGGTCTGAACTGTCCACGGTACGTGGAGCTATAAACGTTGCTTACAATCAACAATAAACAAAAGGCCTATAGCCTCTGAGGCTTTATGAATACATTATTACCACTAACCTTCTGTGCTGGGTTCACCAAGCTTCGACCTTCCAAGGTCACGCCCCAAGTGTGGTATGTATGTAAATATGAGGTGAGTAAAAGAAAGTGTGATGCAAATCAAGTTTGTGGACGTTCACAAGGCGCCAGTCTCCAGATGGCGCGGTTTCAACAGCATCACAGCCTAACTCGTTTCCAGCAAGCGCGTGCTACGCGGATGAGGCAATAAGGCGATGTGTTCCGAGAAATATCCCTGGATTCTCGTCAATCAGGGATTACAAAGTTCAATTAAACACTGTGGTAGCTATTTATCACTACTTTTTTCCAACTCGAGCGCGTGCCACGCGGATGGCCACAACCGGCGTTAGATCCAAAAATATCCCGGGGTTTTCGTCAAATGGGGATTACAATTTCAAACAATTGATAATCGCGACCCAATTATCGGTTGCAACAGGCGATTCCAAACGATATTTTACCAATTACAATTACAATTACAAGAGGGTCCCGACGACCGGCATTTTTTCCAAGCAAAGTCTATCTGTCAAGTCAGAGTAATGTCAAGAACAAATTTCTTTATGTCAAAAGGGTGCGTTCGTAAACGATCGGTACTAAACAGATACTTTATGGGTTTGGTCTGTAGTAGAACTTCTGTTTCTATTTAGTGCAGTATTAATGGCCAAATGTTGGGCTAGGTTCGGAATGAGGAATGTCTGTTAGCTCCCCTCGCTCAGATGAAGTTATTACTAGTTTGATTGGTTTACTCAAATCTGTATGCGTTTGTGACCCTGTCTTTGGGATTTATTCTTGAGGGACTTAGGCTCAATTCACACCGCCGCGGAATGGAATGGAAGCGACTTTTTGCAACGAAATTATACATAGCATAATGAACTTAGGAGCCATTAATCGAGAATGCGCGAGGATTCCCCGGAAGACGCGCGACCTGTTTTGGCTCCTATTTAGTTTGTGTGTTATACAATTGACATAAAGTTCATTATGCTATGTACAATTTCGTTGCAAAAAGCGGCGGTGTAAATTGAGCCTTACTGTATTGTAATATTCATAAAATCTACATGTATACTTTATGGATGTTGCGTGTTTTAATGAATACAAATGAACCATATCTCTACCAATACTTGTTGGTATTGTTTCATCATTGTCAGCTTCCCAACTATGTTTGGACCGGCTCCCAATCTAATCAATGGAACCTAGCATTAGTGTTTTACTTGGAGCGGACAGCCTATCTGAACTCCAACAAACCAGAATCTGGGTAACATGATACTCCTTGGCAAGGCCAATGTCAAATTTTCTGGCGTAAAACTACCAGTAATGACTGTCAATGTAACGCTTTATGTGTTTTCCGAGACATGGAGGAAACTTTATATGTTCAAAGGCTCACCATCCACCGGCCGACCTCGGCAACCGGTGCTTAACCTTAGAGATCAACCCGTGTATTTAGCCATGAGCTATACGAGCTGGCGAGACAGTAGGTATACAACGTGTAACTGAAACCTCATATCTATCCAAAAGGACTGAAGACAACATCTGGTATGGAGTCTCTATGCACAGTTTCAGCTCAAAATAAGTGACTCACAGAATTGACCCCAAATTATTGGTTTCATATGTTTATTGAATACCAGTAATAACAAACGTGTCACAGTACTATGAGGGTCATCACTTCACGTCACTTGCCAATAAAACGATAATTCTTTTCGTTCTTCTTAATTTGAAAAATTCGGTCTCTGGTATCAGTGTATTGGAATTTGTAATAAATTCTACATAGGTTGACTTAGGATTACAAAACCCTTGCCATATCGTTTGTTATCATCCAAAGAAGCCATGCACTTGGTATGTATATACCCTTTAAGATACACGTTGTAGGTATATGAGCCTGGAAATCATATGATCCTTTTTGTTGCCTATAGTAGGATTTTTTTTTTTAGAAATTTTGATTTTTCAGTAAACTACTTTTGGGAGATTACTCACCACAAAGCGATGCAGATGTTTTAAGTAAATGTTAAGCGATAAAAACTTCACTAATAATTGATCTATTTTGGACATGTATTTTAAAAATTTCAAAGTATAACGTAAGATGGTAAAGCAGGCGATTGAAATCTTAGAAATTTGCGAGAAAATGCCACCCATTACAATCACTATTGCCGTGAATTCACTCCAGACACAAGCACATGTAGCTTAGTTGCTGCGGTTAACAAGATTGCTATTAATGTGTATTCTACCCACATTGCTAGAAGTGAATTCTACCCACATTGCTAGAAGTGAATTCTACCCACATTGCTCATAAAGTTATTAAAAAAAAATGTTTCTGTCACTCACCTTCTGTTGTCCAGATAACTGTCGTACTCATCTGGTGAGTTTTTCTCGTCGTGCATGTCGTAGAGATCACTGTAGATCGCAGACTCCATCCTTGACGGGTCCATGTGGTAGTTGGGGTTCTCATACGAGAGTAGACCATTCTCTGTGGACAAGAGAAAGTTGATAAGTTTAGGGGAACTAGATGGCTGGTTGGATGAACATAAATTAGTGACGATTGGATGTAAAAATAATAATTAAGACACTGTTCACATACTTTTATTCTTCTGTGTCTTAAATTAAATATAATTGAGTAATATAAAAAGAATATTTTAGGTATCCATTTTATTCATAACTAGCTGCTGCACGCAACTTCGTTCGCGTGGGAGGGTTTCCCGCTTAAATCCCGATCCCGTGGAAATTCCGGGATAAAAAGTACAAAATTTCATTAATATCCGTCCAGTAAGTCCGGAGATTAGCGTGTACAAACAGACAGACGTTTTTTTTAAATTCTTCCTCTTTTACTGTTTCATAACCCCCCTCTATTATTTTTTTGTAAATTAAATGTATAGACACACTTTTTACTGTTTTATTATGTTTATATTCAATATTATTATTTTTATTCATAACTGGCTGTGCCCGCGACGTCATCCACGCAGAATAATGACTTTCGGCAGCATTTTAAATTCTTTAGGCTAATTATTTTGAAAATAAAACTCATACATAACTTGAATGTCGTATTTATTAATATCTAATCAAAAGTCTAAAAAATAAGTTTCAAGCTTCTAGCTTGGAAAATGACGTAATTTCCATACAAACTTTCATCTTTCATTAAAAAGCAGCCTATGTCCTTTCTCAGGCTCTAGACTATGTCCGTACCGAATTTCATTAAATCGGTTCAGTAGTTTAGGCGTGATTGCGTAACACACAGACAGACAGAGTTACTTTCGCATTTATAATATTAGTAAGGATTATCTGCTTAATCGTTTTTCAAACAAAGTCGGGGTCAGTTTCCAGTTTAACCGGATACAGTTGAGTATTACTGGTTTGCATGGATTACATGACTGATTATCTGACCACCATTACACAGTAACTGGGTAACACGATGCCCATTGGCGAGACTAGTGTCAAAATTTGGTACAGACGCCAGCACATAAAGCTACCCGAAACTATCAGATTTTCCCAATCAACTTTGAACCTAATTTCTTTAATTATAAAGTTGAAAATCTATTAAAGAAATTCGACAGATTGTTGTAGCTTGATGTGCTGTACATCTGAGTATCAGTAATGACTACCAAAAAGACGTGTTATTTAACATAACATGACATTTTATATGTAATAGCTGTAGTTTGATAATTTAATGTAACTTTTAATTTATATTGACTTTTAATTTGAAATTTAATTTGTATTTGTATTTGCAGAGACTGAAAATATCTTAAACATTTTGAAATGATTTTTCATCAGAATTTCAATACACCTGACTTTGTCATTTCACCTTATTTATCACACACACACACACACACATACACACACACACACGGACATCTGTAGGTACTCACACTCAATGCGTGAGGACTTATATCACACCCACAAACACACACACTCTTCAAAACACAAAAAGCATGCTTTCCTATTATTATTTCTTTCTGTATTTGTTTAAATTTACCTTCTCTCAATACTTGGAGCTCTTATAAACGTTTATAGTTATTGTACTTCAATGTAATTAGTTCATAATTTTAAAGGGTGTGAGCCTGGAGATCTGTAATACAGGTCCCGAACCCAGTACAGACTCCAGCTCTCACTAAGGTCTATATCTTGTTGTATTAACTTATATTCTGTAAATTTATGCTGTACCTTTCTGAGAGAAATAAATAAATAAATAAAATAAAAAAAATAATAAATAAAAATTTGAAAATTTGAAAAAAATTTATAATTTGAAAACATGAAAACTTTTTTTTATTAATTTAATTGACATAATAATACAGTATGTTAACTAACAGAGGGCGGTCCCGTTAACCCGCAATAGTATAGCATCCATACATGCTAAAAAAAAAATATCATTCGAAAACAAAATGTATTAATTTTTTTTAATAGTAAAATATCCACTAAAAATATTAAATTTATACGTAAAAGAAACACTCTGTACACGCGTACTTGAAGGACGGCAACGTCACAATTTATTTATGAATGACGGGCCGCGTGTGCGGCGATCTAATTGATGTGCTTTGCGGGTTAACGGGAACGCCCTCTGTTAGCTAACATACTAATATATCTGTGAATCTTTATGTATGTAAATTTCTCCATTTGTATTTAAAGCCGAGCAATTATTTGTATTTTAATTTTATTTTATATGGGTCTTGGACCTGACATAAATGAATTTTATTTATTTTTTTAATAACGAATTTGCAGAATGAAAATCATTTATCAAAGATGTATAAGTTACAGTTGGAATCAACAGCCTAACGCGTTTTCCGAGGCATGGGGGAATATCGATAAGTGTCAACCATCCATGGATCAACCTTGGTAAGGGTTGCTTAACCTCTATAGCCCCAGCGGCACAAAAACGTGCCAATAAACCAGTATTAGTTGAGCCCCGCTGGCAACAAATTTGTATGCCAGCGGGGCTCAACTAGTAGTTAACGTAAATAATGGCGGTCCTTGAGAGGTTAACCTTGAAGATTGTCTCATCTCTCTTTCATTATTTAGCCACAAACTCCTACCACCAATGCTATGTGGAATTTACTTAAAACTATCTCTCTCCTTAAATTGTTGTTATTATGTATGTCTTTGTTTCTTTCTTTTTTAAAATATTTGTATGTATATATGTTTTTGAGAACGTTATTTATTGTTTTGTATTTTATATAGATAATTAGTCCACCGTGGACTACCCGCGTATTTATTTTTTCCTTCTGTGTCAAATCCATCCAAAGGTTGTCTGTAAAAGATCGCTTTTAGCGATAAGACCGCCCATTGTATCACCCTTTTTAATTGTTAAGTCCATAATTTTGTTTTTACTGTTGTGGTGTACAATAAAGAATATATCTATCTATCTATCTAAAGAAAATTATTCAACGACTAAACCCATTTATTTTTTTAAATCGTCGCCCTCTGATCGAAAGATGCGCTATCAGCCATTACAATATGTTGACTGTCTAGCTTGTGCAGCTTTATTTTGTAGATAGTTTCGCTGTCCCAGACATCTGAAGACGTCTTGAAAATAAAACGACAATGCACGGAGTTTATCTAAGTAATGTGATTGGGTGTTTGGGGTAGCGTAGGCGTGTCGATATAATATTATAGAGCAAACATAACTTTGACATAGTGAATTATACTGGATTTGGTATTTAAAAAAAACTCTATTATTAGAACACCAAATTTTTTGGGGGCAAACTCATCAAATGACTTTATCCGCTCAGGGTGGAGCGGAACGATTTCTTGGGTTTTTTTTAATACCACCCTGTTTCTTGGGTTGCCCTTTTGTACGATGCCACAGTATCCCGATAGAACATTCTCGCAACCACGGTAGAATATTAAAACACCATACATGTAACTTACAGAAAAAATAGATGAAGAAAATGATAAAAGTTGCCTTTACATCAATCATAATAAATCAATCCCAACTCCCTACTAATATTATAAATGCAAAAGTAACTCTAACTCTATAACTCTCTCTCTTACATTTTCACGTCTAATCCACTTTCATCCACCGATGTTGTTATTTGGTACAGACATAAATTAAACGTAGGAAAAGGACATGAGGTACGTTTTTTCGCTGAAAATAAACTTTAAGTGCGAGCGTAGCCGTGGAAAGAACCTAGTTTCGTATCTAGATGTTGTATATTATGCTACAAACCAATAAAGCAAAATGTCAACGGCATTAAATCAAGTCAAGTAGTTTGTAAAACAAAAAAAAACCATGTCATCCTAAAATGGTTTCGTTCTAGTTCACCGAGGGTCGCACTTGGCAGGCCTCGTCGTAACAGAGCCGAAGCCGTAATAATAGCTACCTCCCTCCCCCTCCCCCCCCCTCCCCCAGCCGACGACGGCCCCCAACCCCCTCGCTTCATCAACATGTGTCTGTAAGTACCTACAATACTGCTGTCATCTCGATATTTTAATTTTAATAAATAATTAAAACAATTTTTATTGATATATAATTGTTTATTTTCTTTTTTTTTATTAAATTACGAATGAGCCCGCTCTTGACCTCGATCACACCTGATGGTAAGTGTAAGATGAGGTCTACGATCGAACGAGCGAGCCCAGAAAATGCCTATTCACTCTTGCTTTAAAGGCTGACGGGTCATATGTGGCAGGGAACACAGAAGCCGGCAGAGAGTTCCACACCTTGGCAGTGCGCACAATGAATGTTGAAGAAAAGCGCTTAGTACGACAAGACGGTATATCGACCAAGTATGGCTGGTATCCTGCAGTACGTCTGGTAGACCGGTAGTAAAAGGGGGATGAAGGGATTAGGTCGTGGAGCTCCTACGCACACTCTCCGAAGTACAATCTGTAGAAGATAGACAGGCAACAAACGTTTCGCCGGTGAGCCAATCCTTTGTCCTTACACGGCACCAAATTAAAAGCTTATTCTAGCCGTGAAGGTGCCTGGTGACCTGTAACACGGGCTTTTTTTTTCCAAAAACCTATTTTAGGCATCAGTCTCTCACAAAGAACAGCTTATGAAATTGTATTTACAGTAATTATGTTATTGTATAAGGGAACTTTGTGGAGAGAGAACAAATGATTTATTATTATATAATAGGCTCGCGTTTGACCACCATCTCAACTGATGCTAAGTAATGATGTGGTCGAAGATAGAGCACGCTTGCCTAGAAGTAACCTATTCACTCTTGACTTAAAGACTCCCAGGTTATAACTATCAGGAAACACGTACTCCGGCAGAGAATTCCGTACGCACAGTGAAAGTATTCCTGAAACGTTCTGTGCGTATCTAACTGGCAATTAGTGTCTCCTTAAGTGGAGAAAGTAACTTGTAATAATCTATACTCTTATACCATCACGTCTTTCCACTTCATCGTTTTGTGCTGGCGCTGCTGCGAAAACCTCAAGCGGCATAAATATAGGTGGTAACCTCACTGGTATGCAATATTCTCAAAACTTTTGGGGTCGGAACTCTCGAACTGAAATTTTGAAAAGGGCTTTCCGTTATCAAAGCTCAAATTCAAACTCAACTTACTTTAGCCAACAGCGAAGCTTTGTTAGCCATTGTGGCAATCCCATCAGTCTTTTTGGTACACTACCGGCCGACAGTTCAAAGCTTGTAGTTTAGTTAATGATTAAATATTACAATTTGTATAAAAAAAAACTTTTTAACAAAAAATTAAACCGACTTCCAAAAAACACTACAAAGTGAAAAATAACTTTAATTTCGGAAGTCGGTGTCTTTAGTTTCGTATTTTCGTTTTTGGCACCGACTTCCGAAATTAAAGTTATTTTTCACTTTGTAGTGTTTTTTGGAAGTCGGTTTAATTTTTTGTTAAAATGTTTTTATTTCACTCTTTTTAGTTGGTCAATTTTTAATTTACCTAGTTACAAGAGTCTAAATGTCAACTACTTATAAAATCAAAATATTGCATTTCCCAATGCTGGGCCGTTAATTGTTGAGGAGTTCTCCTGGTACTTCACCATCAGCTCTACATCACCATATGCATTGTGACGAGTATAAAGTGCTTAACATCCATATTCAAGTAATCGAATCGCAATCCACTCAATACTTATTATTGAGTTGTTTCGGCGGCCATCTGTGGTCTTCATCATCAGTTCCACTTCCTCAAATGGTACTTTTTGAGAGCAACTGCACAAGTTACTATAATAAATACCCAAAACGCCATAGGTGTGCCTATAATATTTGAAGAGTTCCCTCGATTTCTCCAGGATCCCATCATCAGATCCTGACTTGATGACAATGGGACTAATTTCGGAGTATACCCTTTCAAACAAAAAAGAATTTTCCAAATCGGTCTAGCCGTCTTCGAGTAATCGGTGATTATACAAAAAAAAAAAATACGCGTCGAATTGATAACCTCCTCTTTTTGCCGTCGGTTGAAAAGTAAACATACAATAAAATACAAATAAAAAATCCGCGAAATTAGGGTTGTGGATTTTTTTACCGAGAGCAGTCATTACATGATTTTATTCCCCAAAAAAGTATTGCCTTACAACGCGACAATGCTACCAGTCTCTTGATCACCTAAGTCACCCTGCTTTAAACTGCTGCAACATTTATTTACACCTAGCCACTTAGAAGACTAACCAAAGAGACACCACGTCCGAATAATGTGAAATCCTTAAAAGAGCCTGAAGCTTCTAAATCACCTAAAAGCTACCCTAACTAAAACACCTAAATTGATTTCACTTGCGACCTACAAAAGCCTGGATTCTCTTTAAAAGACATTGTGAGCGCCCGCTTAGGTAAATGCCTGACCCATTTAGCTTGGATCTTGGAAACTATTAGCGAATCTGAACGCTTTAGTAACGGTATGAAACGGTAGAGAATCTTGCTAAAAGGCTTTCAGACGCGACACGATATCGTGATAAAGCTTAGCATTACATATCCATAACAAAACGATCAGCTATACGTTGTAACAATATCAAAAATCAAACATTTTAAGTTACTCGCGACAACCTTGAAACACCTGAATAGATCTTGATAAATGGTAGCTAAGAACCATCTCGATTGTCAGCTTTCTAACAAAAAAACAACGATTATAATCGGTCGATTCGTTTAGGAGTCACAATGGTACAGACAGACACGTCAAACTTATAACACTCCTCTTTTTGAATCAGGGGTTAAAATAAAAAAGATACAGCACCACACAATATGAGACTAACAAGTTAAAATTCGTCCAAATTTTTTCAGGATTATGATGTTTTGATTGTGACGACAGAAAAAGGGTTGAACGTTGGTCAAGGCAACATCTCTTGGAGATGCTCCGTGGCGGGGCGAAACATGTGATGTATGTGGGTTACATGTTGCATTACCGCAAAATGTTTCATTTCAAATATTGTCCCTGTCTCTTGCATACATACATAATCAGCCTATATCGTTCCTGCAGGGTCGCAGAACTCCTCTCTACAGAGGGTAAACCAAAAACCTAAAAACCCACTCTGTTCCTTAAGCTGCCCTTAAGTTCCGGGGCCGCGGTATCTCGTTAGATAATTCCCGCAACCCCGGCAGGCAATGGATTTTTCGGATCTAGGACATGCCCGTTTCCTCACTTTGTTTTCCATCACTAAGTGGTGACGATAAAGCAGTAAGTAAGTAAGGTGGTTACCACTGTGCCAACACTACTCTATTATTTTACACTATTTGTCACAAGACAGGGGAATTATTTATTTGAATTCTTGAGAGCAGTTATTTCTTTGGTGTCTTGGTAGAAATAGGAAATCGAGCTTGTACACTTGCGTCGCGTCTCTATATCTCGCAAGCGCCTTAAACGATAGTGACGTCGCAATCTTATCTGTTTAACTTTACCGTTAGTAGTTTCCTATTTACGTACGTAGCACTTGGCTTAAGTATGAAATGGTAAGTTTGAATAGCTTTGAGTTAAGGTTATCTTCGCAAAGGCATGAACGTTCAAAAATCTGTGCTTTTTCCCAATGAGGCTATGTTTGTGATCCAGGTAGTGACATCTTCCGGGTTTGTGGGGATGTTCTAATGTGTTAACGCGGCCCCGGAATGAAAGAGCAACTGAAGAAGCAGGGTGGGTTCCGTTCCACCTACAGCGGGAGAGGTAATATGATGATTTTTTTACCCAGAAAAAAAATAGGTAATGACATCTTGTTCTCGAAGAAAGATACAGTGATACTTCGGTTAAACCAAAATTCTACACGCAAAAAGTCTTTGTATCTACCACGTATCTTTTAAGTAATTGCTTTTAGAAATAATTTACCGTTTTTTATCAAGATAACTAGAGGGCCTAAATTCCATTCTATCTGCTATTGTGAGCAATAAATACATTTACACAACACAAAAATTACTGTATTTCTACCTGAACTCCTAACAAATAAATATCCCACGAAAGCGTACCAGATTTTACAAAAATCGCATCATCTATTTCAACGAACGATCTAAACTAAACATACAAAATATATTTAGCAAATTCCATTATAAACGCTAAAACATAAACTGCTTAACGTAACAACCAAGCCACAAACAAATTGCAATCCCGCTAAAGCGCTATAAAATCCAAACATTCCTATAAAAGCCAATCGTGTTAACAACGCTTGCCTAAACCTCCATCCCCCTGATAATCCCTGTAACTGGGGGATGAGTACATCCCGTACAAGTTCCAATAGTATAATAGTCATTGACGATAACCCTTGCGGCGATATTACACGAACATTATGGTCTAATAGTTACATGCGAGTATCGGGTCATTGGCGTGTGGTCTAAGTGACAGAAGGGAGCGCTAATATTCGGAAGCAATCGTAATACATTGATGGTTTTTTTTTGGCTTGGTACCTAATTCATTCGTGCATGCTTTTTTAATCCCCGACGCAAAAAGCGAGGTGTCATAAGTTTGACCGCTATGTATGTCTATGTGTCTGTCTGTGGCACTATAGCTTCTAAGCTTCGAACATATTTCGATGCAGTTTTTTTTTTTGTTAGAAAGCAGGTTTTCCGGCGGTGGTTCTTAGATATATTTTGTCAAAATCGGTTCAGATTTGGGAATATGCGGAACAGGGTGTAAAGTCCCCTTTGAAAAGGGAGGATCCTCCGACCAGACAGGTGATTTTTTTTTTATCTGGTGGTAACTGCCCGATGTTTGTGATCGGGTGATTAATATGTAGGCTAGTTGTGCGGTAAACTCTGCTTGCGCGATTCAGGATGTCTATCATTAGTGTGTATGTTGTGAGATAGAAAGTTGGAAGTTAGATTGTTGGTGAAAGTAGGGATGAATAATCGAAAGTTGTCAAATATATCCAGGTGGGGTATCAAATGAAAGGCTGGTATGAAGTGTATATTACAATCAAAAATTAAAAAGAAAAACATTTAAAAAAAATCTTTATTGGAACAATAACAGTTACAATTTGATTACATACGATAATAGCTGCAGGAAACTGTGTCGCAGCTACTAACGCCCACCTCCAGGAGGAAGAAGACAGTGATTCATATATTACAGAAAGTAAGTTGGTTCAACAAGAAACAGAATTTGATTAAGTGAATGTATGATGTATGCATTTATGCTAGGTTTGTATGAGTGTTGTGAGTGTGTGTTATGTGCCAATGAGCTGTGAATGCATGCATGTAAAGTGTGTGTGTCAATGTCAAGTGTTGATTTTTATTATGAAATGTTTTATTATTTGAAGCAGACATAATAAAACTACTTCAGGTTGAGCGCACATGACTGAATTAATCATTCTCGTGATCACACGTAACTACACTCATAAGGGTAATTACTATAAACGTCCAATTAATTATTTTATGAATGCATAATTTCTAGCGAAACGAAGAAGCTATTATTAATCACCATCATATTTTAATTGATGATATCAATTTTATATGTGTTGAGTTAGAAGCGTGCGCTCACTATTAGGAAATATGATTAATAATAATTAATTAATAATAATTGATATTAGGAAAGATGCAATAAAAATAATATGTCATATTCCAATTAAAGTCGATCGCAAAATTGAAATGAAACGGAAAAATACACGAATCGTGAAGATTAATGTCGTTGGTAGTCTTTTTTATTAAATCATCAGACCTGGTTTCTGCTATTTCTATTCATTTTAATAAAGTTTAACCTCTATACAAACTACTTATATATATTCTAAACTAAACTACAACTTTTTTTTAATTATTTAAGTGAAGCATAAAACAGTCTTGAACGCTGACGGCGCGTGGCGATTAAGGTCTTGAACGCTGACGGCGATTTATTTACACAAGAGACTTGCGGCATTACTACTTTGTATGGCAAGGCTTAACCTTTGGCCAAAGTAGATAGCCAGCCCTTGATAGACTTAGACTGCTTGATTATAATAGATTGAAACAGCCTGACACACTGATTAATCATCATCAATCAATTAATCATAGTCCTGACTAAATCTTAGAGGTCTAAACGAGAGAGGATATTTTATAATGGTACTCCGACGATGATATAAAGTTAAATTGAAATCCGATGTACTTGTAACTAAACTTTACAATAAAACAAAATAGAACATTGTTAATTTAAACAGACCCTTAAAAGTTTGTTTCAATCGATCTCCTTACCCTTTTTGTGCAGTTGAAAACCAGTATATTACATGGAGCAACATGGCTGTCGATTTGACCACTACAATCCAGATACTAGGAAAAACAATGTCCTTGGTAAGACAAATGCCAGATTTTTTGGGTTCTGAATACCCGCAAGGACTGTCAATGAGTTTAAATGAAATCGCGGACAAATGGCTCAGCTTACTTTCCGTGGCGACTCTAAAAGTCGGTGTATAATGGTCACCTATCCACAAATTAATCTTGGCAAGCATTGCTAACCTCAAAGAGGGGAGGGAGAGGATGGCGTCTTCCCTCCAGCCCAGCCGCAGTGGTAGACGCCCACGGCGTCGGACGTCGGCCGACGATCTCCGGCCGTAGGCGCGGGCATGCGGACAGCGAGTAAAGGGCAACTCGCTGTCCGACCATGGACCATGCCCGGGTCGACGGCGCGTTGTGTTCCACGCGCGCCTCAAAGAGCGTCAGCAACATGACGAGGCCCCCTCTGCAGAGGGCCGAAGCCTGCCGGGGTCGTGGGACTTATCCCATTACCGTGACCCCGGTACGTAAAGGGTTATTGAAGGAACACCGTGGATTTTAGTCAGTAAAAGTCTGACAGTCCCTCCCACCCTGCCCGGGGTGGGAGGACTTATTTGATAATTTTAACTGCGGGAACTGCATCTGCGGGAGACGCCTCGGGCGTCGGGGATTGCGAGCCGATCTCCGGCCACCGTAGGCGCGGGCTTGTGAGCGGCGAGCAGGGGTAGCTCACCGTCTGATAAGGACCAGGCCCCGGTCGGTGGCGCGTCGTATTCCACGCGCACCTCAAAGAGCTGTCAGCAATAGTGACAGGGCCCCATAGAGCCATTGCCTGCAGGGGTTGCGCGAATGTTCTAACGAGATACCGCGGCCCCGGAACTTAAGAACAGCTGGGTTTTTAGTCAGTTTCAATTTCATTTATCACTGAAATATTCATTTATAGATACTATTTGAACACAATTTACTTGACAAAATCTAGGAAATATAATAAAAACATATTACGCACTTAGGTATATTGTAAACCGATTTTCACCAGTTAACTACCGTATATGTACACAATAAAGTTATCTAACCATGATAAACTCATTATTAACGGTTATAAAGATTCGCGATGCGTGTTTGTTTTTAATAATCGTACGTAATACCGGAAGGAGTGTGGCGAAAATACTGAATAAATATTTGATTAAGGTAACGTGGGTTATTGACCTTTTCTTGCCGATGGGTCTGACTTCGATTTGTTGTGCTGGGAATATACCAGTTTCAGTTGAATTCACTAGGTTTTTATTCGTCTAGACTAGAATTTATGAGATTTTCGTGATATAAGTACCTACTTACAATAAGAATACTTTATAACTTTTGTTACGTACCACTAATTAAATGGATGGTTCAAAAATAAACATCATAAATTGTCCCATACATAATGATGGCTAAACTCAATTTTATTCATACCAGCTTTGCCCCGCGGTTTCACCCGCGTTTATTTGAGGAAAAAAAAATCATTAAAATCGGGTAAGCAATATAGCAATCCTTTAGGGGTTGATTTTAGATAAATAAGTAGCCTATGCCTGACCCAGGGTCTTCAACTATTTTCATGATAAATTTCATCTAAATCGGTGCTGTGGTTTAGCCGTGAAAGCGTAACAGACAGACAGACTTTTGCATTTATAATTTTAGGATGGTAATATATTTGGCAGTATCACATGAGACCCAGTAGGACACAGACATAATTTCCTAGTTTTGTCACCAGGTCCCCCTGGTGACCTGTAACACAGGTATTGATATACCTACCATAGGCACCAGTCTCTTACATTTTTTTTACTTAGCATTGTACATTAACAGCTTATGTTCGTTTACTTTATAAATTTGTAGAGAAAAATAAATGTATATATATAATTATTAATTAATTAATTTGAAAAAGATTTGTTTAATAATATATCTCCCCTACAGATAGGTTAAAAATGACATGTTAGACTTATGGATTACTCATGTACAGATAATATTCTAAGAACAAATAAAAATAATTGACCTTTAAAAATATATAAGGACTATCACCGTCAATGAGGATCTTTAAGTGAGACCAAATAAATCAGCAAACACGTGAATTGTCTTCAATCGGTGTCTCCAAGAGTAATGCTCGAGGAGTCAGTATTACATGGTGTTTTGCCCACCCCTCTTGTAGGGTGGGCGGCAAAGCGTGTAGCGTATGGGGGAGCTGTTTAGTAGAAACTAATTATAATATTGTTACTGAAAATTTAATAATAATAATATTCCACAACTTTCACACAACGCCATCTAGTCCCAAACTAAGCAGAGCTTGTGCTATGAGTACTAGATAACTGATAAACATACATATATATTTCTAAATACATACATATTATAGATAAATTACACCCAGACAAAGAACAAATGATCGTGATCATCGCACAAACATTTGTCCTGGGTGGGAATCGAACCCACGACCTTGCGCATAGCAGTCAAGGCCACTGACCACTAGACCAACAGGCCTGTCGAATTTAATGTACCTATCTATTTTCAACCGACGACAAAAAAAAAGGAGGAGGTTATCAAGTCGACGCGTATATTTTATATCTACATTATATTGTAAAGCGAAAAAGTTAGTTTGTTTGAATGCGCTAATCTTCGGAAATACTGGGTGGATTTTGATGAAATTAGGTATAAAAATAGCTTGAAGCTTGAGGAAGGTTATCTATATATATAAAAATGAATTACTGTTCGTTAGTCTCGCTAAAACTCGAGAACGGCTGAACGGATTTATCTTATCTTGGTTTGGAAATGTTCGTGGAGGTCTAGGGAAGGTTAAAAAGTTGAGAAAAATAAAAAATAAAAATTGCTGGGAAAACCGTCAAAACAGCCCTTTTCTATATCCTATACAAACGTTTTCAAAATAAGATGGAGAGTAGGATAGGGGTAGGGTAGGGGTAGGGTTGGTGTAGGGTAGGGGTAGGGTAGGGGTAGAGTAGGGGTAGGGTATTGGTAGGGTAGGTTAGGGTTAGTGTAGGGTTTGGGTAGGGTAGGGGTAGGATAGGGGTAGTGGTATCGGTTGGGTAGGGGAAGGATACCACGCGAACGAAGTCGTGGCAGGTCAGCTAGTCTTATATATAAAAATCAATTGCTGTGAGTCTCGCTAAAAACTCGTCAACGGTTGAGCTGATTTCATTTATTCTTTTTGGATTACGTTCCCTCTGACACAGGGAAGGTTTAAAAGGTATGAAAATATGGCGGTGCGAAGTACGCCAGGTCAGCTAGTGTTATATACTTTTTGCCCACTGGAAAATAATGAGGTTATGTTTTATCTATATGAAGTCCACGGCAGCAAAGCCCTTCGCGACTGCCAGTGTACTGATAAAATATACCTAGGTACCTACTTTCCGATATCTGTGTTGTATTTGATCGTGTAGTTATGAATGAACAGGCAATCGCACATTAATGATACAACTGGTACAACGAACAAAATTCTATTTATTTTACTAAATATTTTTAGGATCACCAAGGTACCTTAATACAATTACGAGTGACAGAAATATTTCAAATTTGTTTTGAGGTTAAAACACGAAAAAAGTATTACAACAAGACGACTATATCTTTGTAATCTGTTAAACTATTACCCTTTCTCATTAGTCGTATCGCATCTGGAGTCTAAAAACTTTCGCTGCCAGATCATAACAAGCACATCAAACACTTATAATATCACAGAAAACACAATATTTATACTAAAACCCGCTGCATCTCATCAATTACACCACAAAATAAAGGCGTGTGTTCACGAACGTAACGGTCGCGCCCGCTTCCGGCCAACAATAGCGCCGGCGACATAATTGATACTTTTTGGTAATATCACTGTAGTACTGAAATAATGCGTGGCTCGTGAAGTGTGGGAACGAATGTAGAGTGGATCTGGTTGGGTTTCCCAGAGAAGGGATTTAGGGAGTGGTTTTGTAACATTTGTTTGACAATGTGAATTGTAACCGATTTGGCTGATGTGTTGCCATTTAAGGGACTGAAAATAGTTACATTTAGATAGCATATATTTTCTTTTATTTTTTTTTTCTTTTTAAAGAAGATACGCTTAATGTAAATAGAAGTTTTATCGGTGAAAGGTTAAGGAGTGGAATTCCCTGCCGGAGTCTGTGTTTCCTGATATTCTGATATTCTTGAAGTCAAGAGTGAATAGGTTACTTCTAGGCAAGCGTGCTTCATCTTCGACCACATCATCGCTTACCATCAATTATGATGGTATATGGTTATGATGGTCAACAATAATAAAGGTTGGACATCTACACTCTCTCGTATACAACAAAGTCTCCAGAAGCTTGCCCTGTGACATAAAAGATCTTTCCCTCACAGCGTACAAAAAAGTTGTCTAACAATGGCTTTTAGGTCTTTCATATTATGAATCTGAAAACATCCTAACATCGCTGTAACTCACTCACTCCAACTCGAATTCTTACTCTCATCATAGACACAAACTCCAACACTACACACACGAAAACACACACATATATTTTGTTTTTGTTACTATAGAATTTGTTTTGTTTTTGTCACAATTGAAGAAGATTATTTTGTATTTATTTATTATTTTTTGTCTTATATAATTTTAAGTTAAGTAGTTTTAAGTCGATGTCATTTTATTTAATGTTTTGCTGTTCTCACATTTGTGTTGTTTTGTTCAGATCTTATCTTTGTTATTGCACCAACATTGTCTACCACAACTTAGGTCCCCAAGATACAGGCATAGCCTAGTTTGGGGATCACCGGAAATTTGTAAAAAAAATCTAACAATGGTCTCGATAAATTCTAATTCTATTCTATCTATGAAGATTTCCACCTCGAAAAAGTAAACCAAGAAGAATTGCTACAGTTAATATTATCTCATTAATGATTTGCTAATTAGAGGCCGATGGAGACGCGTTTGATGAAAAAATCAAACCATGTGGGCTTAAAAACCAATTAATATTATTTGAAAGCATTTATATGTACTTAAACTCTATTATTAATTATTTCTGAGAAATTATAATATAACTAGGTGACCTGGCACACGTTTAATGTGGCCGTATAAATTATTTCTAGCGGATAAAAATAGCGGCCTATTCTGGACCTACCAAATAAACACAAAAAACAAATTAATGACCAGCTTCGTGCGCATTAGTTATAAATTCTTAACTGTTAAACATTTTTATATGTTTTAGTTTATTCATAAGATTTAGATTGTTTATTGTGTTTTTAAGCCCAGTTACTCGAAATAAAGGATTTATATATTTATAAGCCGTTTTGTTTCTATAACAGACACTGTGACACGAGATTTTTATATATTAAATTATAATACTTCTTGCAAAAGTCAAACAAACTCTCATTAGTAACGATATGTACCTACGTCGAATGCATTTCACAAACAAACAAACGTTCGTGCGGACGTGCATTATAATGAGTTATGTCAAAGGAATGTGACATTTAGCGTATAACACAAGGCTTGCGCTTTGAACTTGATAATAATGTGAATCACAGCAGTTGCAGTGTAGCGCTAACGTTTCTGGAGAAAGGTCACTAGAAGTCTGGATGATATTTATTTTATTATTTATTATATATTTTTTTTTTTTTTTTTTATTTAGAATAGGTTCGCGTTTGACCACCATCTCACCTGATGGTAAGTGATGATGTGGTCGAAGATGGAGCACGCTTACCTAAAAGTAACCTATTCACTCTTGACTTAAAGACTCCTAGGTTATAGCTATCGGGAAACACAGACTCCGGCAGGGAATTCCACTCCTTAGCCGTACGCACAATGAAGGTATTCCCAAAACGTTTGGTGCGTATGGGTGGGATGTCCACCATGTAACGATGGCGCTTCGCCGTTTGTCTCGTAGTCCGATGATGGAACGGGCTTGTTGGAATTAAATTGTGTAATTCCATCGCACACTCCCCGAAATGTAACCGATAAAAAACCGATAGACTTGCAACTCGTCGTCGATGTTCAAGGCTCTGGAGCTTTGATTCGACCAGTGCATCGTTGCCAATGAGTCTTTTGGCCCGCTTCTCGATAGACTCAAGCGCGTCCAGTTGGTATTTAGCAGATCCATCCCAAAGATGAGAGCAGTACTCCATACACGACCGAACCTGGGCTTGATAGAGATTGAGCAACTGTTCGGGTGTGAAGTACCGTCTCACCTTTGCTAGGATTCCCAACTTTTTTGATGCTAGTTGAGCCTTAGCCTCGATAAACGGGCCAAAATTGAGGGTAGAAGTTAATGTTACCCCCAGAAGCTCGATATGGTCAGTTATCGGCACAGTTACACCTCGGAAAGTAGGAGCCGGTTCAAATTGGCTCCTTTTTGCGGAGAAGAGACACGCCTGGGTCTTAGCTGCATTAAACTTGACCAGGTTGGCATCGCCCCATTCGGAGACAGCCTTCAAGGTCAAGTTCAAGCGCCCGACCGATATTTTTTTATTAAATTATTTTTATATTTATTTATTGGCTCAAAACAATGAATTTAAGCACATGTTACAATACAGTTTTACATATTGAGGTTGTTTGTGTTTTAGTAACCCTCAACCTCGCAAATTATTGGTACAACCACGACCACTCTGTCAAGAGTGTACGATGGAGAAGAAAAGTGGTTTAGTATACTTCGTAAAGACGGCTTTGAAATTTATAATACTGCCCTACACTAACTAAAAAGCCGCTAACCTCAAAAAGTACTTTTCGAGTAAACGTAAAAATAAATGGAAAATGATTTTTTTACTTTTCTACAAAACTACGCTAGCTAGGACGATGGCTGTAAATTATTTTTGTGGTCATAGTTTCTGTGCACAATATATGACTATTTGTAAATATTAATTATTTTTATTGTGTTATATTTTAGTATTGTATATATAGTATTGTTGTTTAGTCGCTTTTTAACTAAGGAAGTGACAAAAATTATGTGGTAACTGCTCAGCAAAATTGCTGTATCTTAAAAAGTATTAATCGTAGGAAAATGATTCTTAGACCAAAAGATAGAGAATCGAAAGTAGTTTAACCTCTCAAGGACCGCCATTATTTACGTGAACAATCCGTCAAGCACCGCGGGCGGGCTCTTATCGTAAGCGTAATCTGATCCCGGTCACAAACGATTTTAAGACTTATCTTTACTACTAACACAGTTTTAAATCGGTCGGGGTTTGGTGGCACAAATTTGTGCCAGCGGGACTCAACTAATACTTGTTTACTGGCACGTTTTTGTGCCGCTGGGGCTCTAGAGGTTAAGGTTTTTTTTTATTTTTATCGTGGAAAAATTATCAAATAAGTCCTCCCACCCCGGGCAGGGCGGGAGGGACTGTCAGACTTTTACTGACTAAAATCCACGGTGTTCCTTCAATAACCCTTTACGTTCCGGGGTCACGGTAATGGGATAAGTCCCACGACCCCAGCAGGCTTCGGCCCTCTACAGGGGGGGCCTCGTCATATTGCTGACACTCTTTGAGGCGCGCGTGGAACACAACGCGCCGTCGACCCGGGCATGGTCCATGGTCGGACAGCGAGTTGCCCTTTACTCGCTGTCCGCATGCCCGCGCCTACGGTGGCCGGAGATCGTCGGCCGATGTCAGACGCCGTGGGCGTCTACCACTGCGGGAGGTTAAGGTTACATTAAAAAGTGAAAAATGACCTTTTGTGGCTTAACGGCCTTTTAGTTAGTGCAGGGCAGAATAGGCTTCATAATTAGCACATTACGTTTCCACTGCTTGGACTCAGGCCACGTTTCTATGAGATCCAACACACGGTCCCAGTTGGTGCTGATGGATGTCACATGTCTTTGGATTTTTCGGTCGTAGAACATGTCGGTTCTCTCACGATGTTGTCATGAAAATTTTAATTATTTATTTACTTTTAATTTATTGTATTTTTAATTTTAATTACTTGTACTTTTAGTCTGGAAAACTGTCCTCTTTTTTTTTGTATGGGCGCTGATAGCTGCGAAACAGTTCTGAACTTTTGTAGCTATCATCGTTTTCTTTGTAATGTAGTCAACTGTCTATGTTTCCAAAATAAAGACATTTTGTTTGTTTGTTTTGTTTATTACATACATACAACTATCTTTACAGGAGTTCCCAATTTGATAGTGTAGGAAAGACAAACATATTTTTGTACAATTCATTTTCATCATGTTAATCAAGTCTATAAAAATACAATCCTGGAAATAAATAATCAGAATTAAGAAATTATTAATGGACAAAAAAAATCAACAAAACAAAAAAATACCAATGAAGCATAATCAATAAAACATAATCAATACAAAATAATCATAAAAAAGAACAATTCAGTACAATATTCACTAAAAATAATCCATAAAAAATAATCAATAAAAAAATATACAATGCAAACAATCATTAAAAAATAATCATTAAAAAAAACCAATTCGTCATCCCACACCTCTATATAATTACACAAATAAATTTTAATGTGTTTGCTTGGCTTCGAATCTACGACCTAACAACTCGTAATTCGTGCCTGCAACCATTTTGTAACCATTGCACCAGTTTGGTGTTCAATGAATGAAATGGAATGGTGAAGGAGCATTATAATTCCCTATAACTTCCCCTTCTTTCTCAACCGTGCATGTAATATTTATTAGTATATGATTTTTGTATTTTATTGTATGTATTTTATATCATTATGTTTCAATTAATATTATTTATGATGTTTGTACACTGACAGCCCTAAATCTGTCTCCTTTAGTTTTATCCATCCAAAGGTTGTCTGTAAGAGATCGCCCTGAGCGATAAGACCGCCCATTGTACACAAATTTTAATTTTTGTATCCAATGAAATATTGTAAGGTGTACAATAAAGTATATTATAATAAATAAATAAGTACTATAAAATTATCCTATTCTGGTAGACTTTAAGAGCCTGTGCACACCACGTTTTTTAAACGCGCTTTTATCCTACAGAGCAGTTTGTTGTCGTTTGTATTCAAACGCACGGCACCAGCGCGTCTGTATAATATCCACACAATCTTCTCTCGCTTGTAAATGGGTGTACCTAAAAACGTCGGTAATTTTTCTTCTTCCTTTTTCTAAAAATTAATAACAAAGCGCATGCAATCAATGCTGTCTCGACCGACGCCATCTTGCTACTGTTGACGAGGTTCTGCTTAAAAACGAAAAATGCCAGCGCGTTTGTATCGACGTCGCGCTTTTATCCTACAGAGCAGTTTGTTGTCGTTTGTATCGATTCAAACGCGTGGCACAGGCGCGTCTGTATCGATACAAACGCGCGTTAGCATCGCGTCTGTATCGCTACATACGTGCGTCAACGGCGCGTTTAAAAAACGTAGTGTGCATAGGCCCTAAATGGTCAAGAATATATATGTATGTTTGGAAACACCAACCACATCTTGTTTACTTTGAAATCGAAATAAAATGTCATATAGAAAAGTTGTTTATAACTAACCCAGCTGACCAGGGCACTTCATTCCACATTATTTTTAACTTTTTTCTGACCTTTTAAACCTTGCCTGGAGGACAAATATTTGAAAACCAAAATTAGCCAAATCAGTAAATCGGTTCTGAGTTTTAGCGAGACTAACGAACAGCAATTAATTTTTATCTTCGTATACTTATAAATACGAAGTACAAATAAATTGCAAAATAAATATCATTTATCCTAGACTAATTTAAATAAGTAATACAAAGTGAAACCACTAAACCAAATAAAACAAAAGAAAGCCGAATGATAGTCGTCAATCGAACTGAAATACCATTGAATGAGTAACTTATTCATATACGCTTGTACCAAGACGGGCGCCTGTATCGATTTTCACGCGACCTTCAGACGGACTGAGTGTTCTTTTAAAACTCGAAGGAACCTAATTGAGGGTGGGACGGTGAGTGACACGTTTTGTGGGAGCTACTTTGAGGGTTGTTGAGCTGTGGAGACAAAAACATTGTGTACTTAATTAATTTTAGTGAAGTCTAGTGGTTTGATGATGCAGATATTTTTATAAAATAGACTAGCAGTTGCTCGCGACTTCGTTCGATGGGGGAAGTTTTTCCCGTGTAAATCCCGATACCGTGGGAACTTTGCAAAATCCCGTCTTATTGAGCATCTACGTACTAAAATAAAAGGAATCCACATGCAAAATTTGAGAGCCCTACTACTTGTAGTTTCTGAGATTTCGTGATTAATCAGTGAGTGGTTTTTCGCTTTTATATATATGGATTTAGTCATTCTAGTTTCAGTACTTGAGTGAATGAGTTATTATTATAGTAGCTAGCATCTAGCTGCTATGATATAAAGTAAAGAACAAAAAGAGAATACAAGGTGTAACAGATAAAGTGCAATACCTCAGACACCCCAATTAGAATATTAAATTATAAGTCTAAAACAACAAGTAACTAAATAAATTGAAACCGAACCTAGACATTTTTTATAAAATAAACTTCCTTACTAAACGCAAAACGTATGTGCGTCATACAATATCCTTACGCAACGCATACACTCGTGCAATGTTAGTGGCCGACACGCACACGAGCGCATTTCCTTGAATTAAGGATTGTATTCATTTGTCATGATACTGTGTTTCTATTTTAAGTTACTTTAATGAAAGATTTTTCCGTCAAAATTTAACACCTATTTTTTATGACGGAAATCAATTCAGAAGCTGACTCTGAACCAACTACTTACTTTCTGGAATTGCGTTTATTCTGTTACACGTTGTATAGAGTAAAGAAAGAGAGAGTGTACATGTGCACTGTAATATTTTTACATCTATCTCGATAATTTCAGTCCATCTATCGCATCTCATCATTTTCTTAGCCTCTGACGGGATGAATATCTACTAGTTTTCTGACCTCCACAAAAAATAGCTGCGTAACACGATACATCGCTGGTTTGCGAGAATATCGACATAACTCGAAATGCTGTCCAATTTAACTAGATACTTGTGTGAAATAATCATAAAAAGTATAACATCGTGAACTGAGACACAATGCCAATTTTGCGCCGACGTTCATCAGAAAGAAACAGTGTTATTATTCATTAGAGACAAAACACTATATTTTATTTGCATAAAATATAGAATATACGATGTTATTAGAAATATGGAATCCAACATGATTTGCTTAAAACTTAAGCATGCAAAGCTCCTCTGTGAGAGAGACTAAGCCTGGGTTTGACTCAAACCCAGGCCTAGTCTCTGATGAACGTCGGTGCAAAATTGGCATTGTGTCTCAGTTCAAGATGTTATACTTAAATATATGATTATTTCACACAAGTATCTAGTTAAATTGGACAGCATTTCGAGTTATGTCGATATTTTCGCAAACCAGCGACATCTTGACATTATTTATATATTTAAAGATAATCAACAAAGCATACACCAATAAACATGTTAAAGTTACAATATAATTACAAAAATAGTGTAGTCTTAATTAAAAGCCACGGCATGCATTAAACAATAAACGTAAAAGTAGATATAAAACAAAACAAAAAAACTTACTATAATTGCAATGGCTAGCTAGGAAATAACTAATTGATAAAGCTTTTGCTTTAGTACCAACATAGCATTTCAAATATTGTAAGATGAATAAACAGTTAAATAATAAAAAAATGTAACTTGATATAAATGGAAAGATAAAAGAAAATACGAAACATACTATACATATCCATGTCAATCTATATGAAGAAAAATAAATGTTTGTATATTTGTTTTTATATGCGTCCAAACTCCAACCATCTATCAGATTGTGATAAAACATTGGCAGGGTGTTCTACTAAGGAGGCGCATGGTTTCTGGACCAAAACTCCACTGCCGTATGAGTGAAATTTCAACGCGAGCGAAGTTGCCTACAACAGCTAGTATGTTATAAAATTATTTAAAATACAAAGATAAAAAACTAGTTTTTTGCTGTTTCAAGAGCTGACGAAAAAGCCAATAAAGTAAAACTATGTACCTACCGAATAAAATATTTGTATCTGTAAGTTACAGTTTTTATGGCCCAATATAGTTCGCCTAAACTGTCTGAGCTTTTTTATTGTCAATACATAGAGCATTTAAGTTCTTATGCAAATAAACCAAGGATACTTATATACCCTTATATTATAAAACCTCTTTCAATTTTACTTAGAACTAACTGTGTCCGCAACTTCCCGCGAGTATTTCCCGCGTTATTCCAATTTTTAGGGAGCTCCGTGATAAGAGGTATAGTATAGAATGTAGCCTATATAATGCCCTATAAATTACTCTATCTTGCAGTGAATGTGTCATTATAATCGGTCCAGCCGAACCAGAGATAAGCCCGGACAAACAGAAAGACAAACAAAAAATGTAAAAAGTTAGTTCGGGTATAGTATTGTGTTAATAATACTTGAGAAAACACAGTTATTCTTATTCACAGACAGACACTTCAATTTTATTTATATGTGGGTGAATTGCGCAAGCAAAAAAAAATACACGGCAAACCTGAGAACGGTAGTGCAATGTGCTGATATTTAATTTTATATATTTTTTCTCAACAACGTAAGTACTTCTCTACCTTGGCAAAAAAAAATCATTGATTTCTACCCTCTAATATACCAAAAAAATAAATTACAAAGTGTTATTTTATCATCACGGTGGCCTGTCCTGAACCCAATTCCGCTCATAAAATACCTTCCCCTGCAAATACATTCGTAATATGGATTTAAATCGATTTTGTTATCATTAAATTATAATATATTCGATGAAATAAAACTATTTTTGATTGTTTATCTTTTTTTTCATGGATTTGACAGGCAGGCAACTTTTGTCTTGAAAAAGTTATCATTTCAGAGGACAGTAAGTTTTAGTAGAATAGCCATGTCAACATTGCGTTGTTACGCCCTTCTCACCTTTCCTTACTTTGGATCAGTCCAGCTCAAGCTTTCAGCGCGAACGCATCGGTCCCAACGTCTTACGGTTTCCCGCAAAAAAAGTAAGTTTATCATTTCAGTAATATGGGCACAAAAATAGTTTAATTTCGGTGGCTGTTATAACTCGTACTAGATTCGTTTAATTTGTTTCAAAATTTTGTATTAAATTCGCCGTAAGTACTGTTTTGTTTGGGTAGTATTTATAATTTTTTAATAATTTTATTTCGGAGTTAAATGTAGAACTAACCTCTATTTTATCATCTCAGTGTTATCATTTCAGTGGATTCGGTGGACTGTTATACCAATTACAGTCCAACGGAATGAAACGTATCTCCGAAATGATAAAACCATAAAGTTTTAGAGATCCTTGTGTCAAATACAAAGTCATAGTTTTGTAATATACTTTTACCTAGAGTGTAGATTAGATTATTCGGGTGTATTTGTTGTGTCATATTTGTGTTTAAGATATATAATATATACATATATCTATGTAGTTAGTACATGTATATACTTTAGATACACATTTGTTCAGCTCAACGATAATCTAGCTAAAAAATAAAACAGCATTTACGATAAAGTTTTCCAATACTTTCACACAACAACAACCAGAAAAATTATCAAAGGTTATATAAGTAAAAAAAAAAACAATTCATTAATATCATAATGAACATTACATTACATTAATATCATCCTATGAACATTACATTACATTAATATCATCCTTTTAATATCTGTATATTAATGATTATATTAAAATAACTGTGTACTGTCCTGTCTCAGTGTTTATCTAAAATTTGTGGAAATCAAACCTAACAAAGTACGGAACCCTGGCTGCCTGGCACGGTTGTTCTTAGCTGTATCATTTCGGTGAATTCATCCTTAAATATTTATGTAAGTTTTGATGAAATTTGATGTCCACTCACGCACAATGTTATAAAATAGGCTAAAGTTTTATTTGTCACTAAAAATATGTAGACAGCATTGGAATAAAAAAATCCCACCGAAATGACACATAAAAATCTCTTGTTGAAATTCACCCATGTATGTAATATGGACCTATGTACTCGGAGAATACTCCAGTATTGCAATTTTTACCCAAGATAATAATTTATTTCGTATAACTTCTTACAATGTATTTGGTTACCATGTTGCCTATTCATCTTACTGAATGGGATGATGATAGAAATTCCATACGAACGCACAAAATATGTGGTTTTTAATAATTGTCGATCATTGGAATTGATTGGAAGTGGGATACATTTTTTTTTTACATTTGATAGGCTTGCGTTTGACCATAATCTCACCTGATGTTAAGCGATGATGTGGTCGAAGGTGAAGCACGCTTGCCTAGAAGTAACCTATTCACTCTCGACTTAAAGACTCCCAGGTTATAACTATCAGGAAACACAGACTCCGGCAGGGAATTCCACTCCTTAGCTGTACGCACAATGAAAGTATTCCCAAAACGTTTCGTGCGTAAAGATATGAAATTTGAAATCCGTAGATGGATACTTATAGAGGTTTGTTTGTCCGTGCGTGGGTTGAAGAGGTCTCAAAGGCAGTTGCTTCATGTTAAACACTTGTAGTATCTACTCAGCTGGATTTGGTTAGACCAGAAGCCGATTTCAACATAATTGGAAAAAGCTAAGCAAATAATTACGTGAGTGATATAGGTTAATGTCATTTATAGGAAGACTTTTATTTTAAGAATAAAAAGTACGTAATACGTAGATAAATGTAATGATATCGACCTGACGTCGAACTGAAACATTGCAATAGATAAGTTCCTAAATTGCTTATGTTCAATTACATATCAATGAAAAAAAATTGGCCAAGTGCGAGTATAAATATAACATACTTAATATATTTATTTGAAAAAAAAAAACCTTACAAATTTCTTAAAACTAGCTTATTTACAATTTTTACAACTACGCCAAATAACTTTGTTTTTCATAGTATTTGTATGAATTACAAAGTTATATTTGCGGTTTTCGAAAATATACTGTATCTCAAAAACTGCTGACTCGATCTCTTTCAAACCAGTTTACATTAAGACCTACAATATATGGTTTTTTTTTAGATTTTTCACTTCATTTTTATAGAAGTTAGAGGGGGGACACACATTTTACCACTTTGGAAGCGTATATCTTTTAAACGATTAACTTTATGAAAACGTCATTTTAGAAACCATAATGTCATTTTAAAGACCTGTCTATAGATACCACACACGTATAGGTTTCATGAAAAAAAAATATTTTCAGTTTCTGTTCCATGTATGGGGAGCCCCCTTTATTTTAAATATTTTTTAAATTTTCTCTTAAAATCGGAAAGCGGTTCACAGAATACATCTACCTACCAAGTTTTACATGTATAGTCCCAATAGTTTCGGAATAAAATGGCTGTGACATACGGACGGACGGACAGACAGACAGACGGACAGACATGGCGAAACTATAAGGGTTCCGTTTTTTGCCATTCGGCTACGAAACCCTACAAAAGTAGGTAATACGTCGATAAATGTAATGATATCGATCTGACGTCGAACTGAAATAATTCGATAAATAGAAGTTCCTAAATTGCTTATGTTTAATGAAAAATTAGGGAATTCTTAGCGCGGGACAATCTCTCTTGCCGAGGTTGGACTTGTCCCTATATATATTGTACTCTTTGGTTGGACTGAGCCTCATAAAGCACATAAAGCTGAGCCGGGTTGTGGAAACATTAGTCCACAGTTGCATCAGGCTAGAAGCCAACCCTGAGCTAGTTCTTGGATGTAGTACTCATACTAGATCACAGTTCCTCGACAAGCTCTTTTGTAAGCAAAGAAATGAGTGATCCAAAATTGATTTCTATCCCAGATTCACACTTATCAGCAACTTCAAGCCCGTATTCAATGGCCCATATAATCGATAGGTACTACAGTACCATCGAGAAATCGACGAACCGGCATCAATATTCCATGAATCCGCCAAAAGAGAGGGCATGAAGACATAAAGTACCACTTAAAAACCAATCTGTTTGAACGGGCAGCTATTTTGGAACGTTACGCGGCTAAATTCGGCTTTGACAGCAAACGTCATTATTTGACGCTTATGTTCGAGGTTCGAAAGTGGCCAGTGTTTGTCTGTCATCGTGATTCGTGATGTAACCTTATTTGTGTATGGTCAATGACCATGATTTTACGACTGTATGCTGGTTATTTAATGATTTTCCTTACGAGAGTCTTATTTAATCTTATGCATTTAATACACAAATAAATATTTTTAATTACCTTTGGAAACGTTAATTTAATTTAAATACTTGCTTATTTTTTGGAGTAATTGAACTAAACCAGAATGTTTGCTCTGTAATTAGGTTTTAATCCGTATTTCTCCACTAATATTATAAATACGAAAGTTAATCTGTGTGTCTGTTACACTTTCGCGTTTAAATCACCATACTGTTTTGATGAAATTTAACACAGCGATAGATTTGACTTTGGAAAAGGACGTAGGTTACTTTTTCGCTGAAAATAAATCACCCGAACGAAGCCGTAGGCAGAAGATAGTTTGTAATTACTTTTCATAATTTACTGACAATAAAACCAAACCCTAAGCTTTTAAAAATCATATCAACAAATCCCAAAAGCTTAAATGTATGACGAATCCTCTATGGAACAGACTAAATACCTCCATATGTCTACCCAATGAGTCAGCCGTTTTACCCTGGCCGACTGAATAACTTTCATGCAGTATGAATAAGGCCAATCTACTCGTAATCACTCACAATGAGACCTTAGAACTCGCTCAGTGATTCACTGCGCGAAATTATGCGATACAATACAGCCTTAAGGAATGTTTTACTTTTTGCTGTTTGTTTTTAATTTTGATGGAAGAACTGAGGTCGAAATTGTGACCGCAAAAAGGAGTCAATTCGAACTGGCGCCTACTTTCCGGGGTGTAACCGTGCCGATAACCGACCGTATCGAGCTTCTGGGGGTAACACTAACTTCTACCCTCAATTTTGGCCCGTTTATCGAGGCTAAGGCTCAACTAGCATCAAAAAAGTTGGGAATCCTAGCAAAGGTGAGACGGTACTTCACACCCGAACAGTTGCTCAATCTCTATCAAGCCCAGGTTCGGTCGTGTATGGAGTACTGCTCTCATCTTTGGGATGGATCTGCTAAATACCAACTGGACGCGCTTGAATCTATCGAGAAGCGGGCCAAGAGACTCATTGGCAACGATGCACTGGTCGAGTCAAAGCTCCAAAGCCTTGAACATCGACGACGAGTTGCAAGTCTATCGGTTTTCTATCGGTTACGTTTCGGGGAGTGTGCGATGGAATTACACAGTCTAATTCTGCCAAGCCCGTTCCATCATCGGACTACGAGACAAACTGCGTAGTGCCATCGTTACATAGTGGACATCCCACACATTCGCATAAAACGTTTTGGGAATACCTTTATTGTGCATACGGCTAAAGAGTGGAATTCCCTGCCGGAGTCTGTGTTTCCCGATAGCTATGTCTTGAAGTCAAGAGTGAAGAAGTTACTAGGTAAACGTGCTCCATCTTCGACCACATCATCACTTACCATCAGGTGAGATGGTGGTCAAACGCTAAACAATTTTTACTAAAAAAGAAAAATTGAGACGAGACAAAATATTTTCAGTACAGATCATACAAACATTTTCACTAAGTATTGTGCTTTATCAAGTAATCTCTATCTTATTCAAACTTTCGCCACTCGTGTCGATCTTCACGGTTAAGCAAAGTTTGTCGAGATCTGTTCGTGGATGGGAGATCTTAACATACCGACATTCCTCTGTGCAGGAAAGTCGTTAAGAGTAGTCAGAAGCCAGAAAATCTGGCAACAGTCTTACCACGGAATATCGCGTTACCTAATTACTAGGCGGTGAAGGTCAGACATGCAGTTGTTTCTGAAACATTTTAAAATATAGTTAATAATGTTTCACCAGAGACCGACAGTTTAACAAATTTAAAAACAATATATCTATTTTATGTCTTACATATGCGTGCCAAACTTGGAAGTTTACTACAAAAATCAAACATAAAATAACTACTTGCCAAAGAGGTATGGAATGCAGCATGATGAACATTAAAAAGATACAAAAAATAAGGCACACAAACATAAGAGCAAAAACAAAAACAACTGATGCTCTTAACCATGCAAGAAAACTTAAATGGAAATGGGCCGGACACGTAGCGCGACTCAACGTTCAGAGATGGACAAGAACCGTAACATTATGGCATGGACCTCTGGGCAAACGTCATAAAGGTAAAAGCTAGCAGCCAGCTATTTTCTAGCTAGTAGAAAATAGCTGGACCACAATGGCAACAAATAGCACAGGACCGAAAAATGTGGCAATCTTTGGAAGAGGCTGTTCTATGGTTCTGTTATTACTCTATGGTTTTTAATATAGTCTGTAGTAACAATGTGCCAGACTGTTCAACAGAAATATAAGATGTGAAATTTAACACAAGAGAGTTTATTTAATTTTTAAGTATATTCCCCAAACATAAAACATGGCGCAGCCGTAAAAATAAAAATAAAAAGTTAAATGTTTACTGTGAAAGTATAAAATTTGTATCAAGATGGATAAAAATGTTAAATTACTTCCGAATTTTGATTTGCGGGCGAGTGGTGCTGCTGCGGAATGGAAAATATGGCGGACATGTTTCGATGACTATTTGGTATCGACAGGTCAAGACGAGGCGAGCGACAAAATTCGATTAGCTCTCCTACGAAATATGTTGGGTATGGAGTCAGCACGTGTATTACAAACATTGCCTATACCTGAGGGAAAGGCTGGAGACTTCAACGCTGTCTTACAGGTCATCGAAAAGTATGTAAGCCCGAGAACCAACGAAGTTTTTGAAAGGTTCAAATTTAATGATCGGAAACAAAAGGAAGGTGAAAGTTTTGACAATTTTCTCACTGACGTGAAACAGTTGTTGTTAAATTGCAATTATGGTGACACAACTAAAGAATCCATTGAAGATCAGTTGTTGAGAGATAAAATTCTTCAAGGAATCTCTGACAAGCATGTTCAGGAACAACTGCTGAGGCTGGATGGACTAACCCTGGAGAAAGCTGCAAACTTCTGTAGGACTTCAGAGCAAAGTAAGCTACAGGTTAGAGAAATGAATCCAACATGTGAGGTTGACGCAAACAAATATAAGAAGAATCCTGACTCTAAAGATAAATTTAAATGCCGACGCTGCCAAACTCTTCATGGACGTCGACAGTGCCCTGCTTTTGGGAAATCATGCAAGAAGTGTGGGTTGAAAAATCATTTTGCGGTCAGCTGTAAGGTGCGTAGTAAAGCTATTAAAGAAGTTCAGTGTGAAAGTGAAAATTCATCAGATAGTGAGAGTCAAAATGTATACTGTAATACGGTAGTGTCTCAGTGTAAAGCAGAGTCTGAGTGGTTTGAAACCATACATATTGAGAGTTTTCCAGTAAAATGTAAATTGGACACTGGTGCAGATATCAGCATAATGCCATTAAAAATATTCAATCAGATAAATGATAAAGTAAATTTAAAAATTGGTAAGACTAATATCAGTTACTATCATTTGAAGGCAGTAAAGTTTCACCTTTGGGCATGGTCAATTTATTGTGTGAGTACAAAAATGTTAAGTGTTATGAAAATTTTGTTGTTATTAATTGTCACTCCATGCTCTTGGGGTTACCAGGTTGTATTTCTTTAAATCTAGTTAAGAGGGTGCATAGTACGGAAAGTACTTCTGACTCATTTAAAGCTAAATTTATAGCAGAGCACAAAAATGTTTTTAAGGGCATCGGTAAGTTGCCAGGCACCTATAGTATTACAACGAGGAATATTACTGAACCAATATGTCATCCGCCTTCAAGGATACCTAATTGTCTACTGGATCCATTAAAGTCTGAATTGGATAGATTAGAAGGTAGAAATTCTATTGTAAAGGTTGATAATCTCAATGAAAATGCATGCATCAACCGTATTGTTTTGGTTGAAAAGCCTAACAAAAAGATAAGGCTTTCCTTAGATCCATCTGATTTAAATAAATATATTATAAAGAAACCCAAGTCTTTGCCCACTTTAGAAGAGCTTGCTTTGAAGTTAAATGGGAAAAAATATTTTTCAGTTTTGGATCTCTCAGAAGGATTTCATCATTTAAGTTTAGATGAAAACTCTTCATGGAAGTGTTGTTTTGCTACACCCTTTGGTGTATATAGGTATCTAGTTTTACCTTATGGCTTGATGAATGCTCCTGAGTTATTCCAAGATGTACTTGAGACTCATTTTAATCATTTTAAAAATGTAGTTGTTTGGGCAGACAATATATTAATTATGGGAAATACTATAGAGGAACATGACAGAGCAATACTAAGTGTGATGAGTAAGGCTAAAGAAATAGGAATTGTATTTAATGAGAAAAAGTTTCAATTTAGGCAACGGGAAGTCAAATATGTAGGTCAAATTTTTAATGAAAATGGTATGTCTATTGATAAATCTAGAGTTGAGTCATTGATAAAGCTAAAAACACCAACTAATAAGGATGAGTTAATGAGAATCATTGGTTCATTTAATTATGTCAGGCGTTATGTGCCAGAGATGGCAGAGCTGATGTCTCCTTTGTGTAAATTGTTAAAGAAAGAGGTAGAGTTTTTGTGGTTACCTATACATGATAAAGTTTTTGCTGAATTAAAAGAGAAAATTAGTCAAACTCCGGCACTGTGTCCCTTTGATTCGAAAAGAAAAATAATTTTGCAATGTGATTTATTTATTTATTTATTTATTAAAACTTTATGCAACACAAAATGTACAAAGGCGGACTTAATGCCATAGGCATTCTCTACCAGTCAACCATGGGTGGTGAAGAGATAACATGGCAGGTGCATAAAAAAAAATAAACTAAGTAGATAATATTTTCAACGTAAAAGTTTTATTACAAGTGTATATATACATATACTTCTAACTAAAATAAACTTACATACATATTTATCATAATACATACCAAAAATATATTATATATATATATAATAATAAAACGTTATAGAAAGTGGGTTCTGAAAACTCTGCTTCCACTATTTGTTAAGAAAATAATCCCGCAACTTTCTCTTAAATGCATATTGATTGGTGGCCGTCCTGATATCGAGAGGTAGTGCATTCCACAGAAGAATAGCCTGTATATAGAAGGAAGAATGAATAAAATCAGAAGTATGCGAAGGACAGAGTAAGAGAAGATTATTGGAAGAGCGCAGACTTTTAGCGTGTGAGGAACATAGAAATTGAAAATGAGAAATAAGGTAAGAGGGAGGGGTAGGAGAGTTCAGCAAAGAGAAAAGCGTAGTCAAAGCGCGCAAACTTCTTCTCTGGCGAATGGGCATCCATTTGAGCTCGGTCCTGTACCTCGATACGTGGTCATATTTTTTTAAATTAAATATGAACCGGATACAGTTGTTAAGGAGCCTATCGAGCTTATCCAACAAGACCGCATTCAAGTCAAAGTAGCACACGTCACCATAGTCGATAATAGGGAAAATTAAAGTTTGCACAAGCATTGTCTTGGTTTTTGCAGGTAAAAAGTTCCTCAGACGATACAGACATCGCAAAGTCCCGTTGACTCTTTGACTGACACCGCAGACCTGACTTTGCCAGCTAAGCATAGAGTCAAGACGCAAACCGAGATCTTTAACGCTAGAACTAATAGGGATGACGGCACCATTAAAAATGATTGGAGGGAGCGAACTTACTGTCAATCTACCGATCATACGCGAGCTTCCAATCACAATGGCCTGACACTTTGAGGGGTTTACAGACACCCCAAATCTATCAGACCAGCTTTTGATAGCATCTAAATCTCGGTTTACATCTCCTATAGCGTCTGATAAACTTTCCACCCGCGCAGATGCATACAACTGCAGATCATCAGCATAAAGATGATACGAACACCGAAGATAGAGAGTTATAAAGTTTATGAAGATTGAAAATAATAACGGAGAAAGAATACCGCCTTGTGGGACACCAGCATCCAAGTCACGCCAACTCGAAGAATTCTCATCGACACGAACCGACTGCTGACGTCCCCGAAGATAAGAAGAGAACCATTCCAGAGACTCAGAAGATACCATGAGATGTGACAGGATAGATAGGAGAATATCATGACTGACGGCATTAAAAGCATTGGAGAAATCAATAAGCACCAAAACAGTAACCTTTGTGTTCTCCATAGCCTCTCTAATGTCCCCAGTCACTTTAAGGAGAGCGGAAGCCGTACTGTGGCCTGGTCTAAATCCAGACTGGAATGGACTAACAAGATTGTTCCGGTGAACAAATCCAGAAAACTGTCTATGGACGCAGGCCTCTAGTACTTTGGACAGGAAAGGAAGAATGGAAATTGGTCGAAAATGGATAGGCAAGGAGGGATTGGATATTTTAGGAAGTGGACGAACGTAAGCCATTCGCCACAAGGTTGGAAATTGCCCGGAATCGAGGGAGAAGTTGATAATATGGGCAATTGGCAGAAGGAGAGAGTCAAGGATCAAGGTGATCATATAACGACTGATGTCATCATAACCCACAGCCTTAGATTTAATGGAAAGGATAATCTTTTTGATATCATCCAAGGTTGCCGGAGAAAAACGGAATGGTTCGATGATTGGATTTGGTAGACCAGCAATGTAATCAACCGTCTGAGATAAAATTTGGGAATCCAAATGGCAGGTAGTGGTAAAGTGACGATTGATATCATCGAGACCAATCGTTTTAGGAAAGGTTTAAGCAAAGGTTTAGGTTGTTGTTTATTTCAGCCAGATGATTCTGGTAAGTTAAAATTAGTAGCTTGTGTTTCAAGAACCATGAATAATTCCGAATTAAACTATGGACAAACCGAAAAAGAGTTACTTGCTGTTTGTTTCGGTGTAAAAAAATATCACAAATACATTTATGGTTCAGATGTTGATGTACAAACAGATCATAAACCCATTGTATCTATCATGGGTAAACAGATAAGTAAGATTGGTTCTCCTAGACTGAAAAGGTTAAGGTTAAAATTGTTAATGTATAAATTAAATGTATACTATGTGCCAGGTAAATATGTGCACTTTGCAGACATGTTATCTAGAAATAGCTTAGCTGTCACTGAGCAAGACAAAGAAATGCTGCAGATGGTACACACTGTTTCAAAACATTTGCCTATGTCTGATGAAAGAAAAACTATTTTCCGTAAAGAGACAAGTAATGATTCAATCCTCTCCAAAATATGTAATTATTACTATCATGGCTGGCCTCAGAAATTATGTAAAACATTACAACATTTTTCCAAATTTAAAGATCAGCTATTTGTACAAGATGGATTGTTATTTCTTGGCAATAGGATTGTAGTGCCTAGTTCAGTATGTATGTATGTCATAGAATTAGTGCATGAAGGACATCTGGGAATGAACAAGTGTATTGCTAAAGCACGTCAATTGTTTTATTGGCCAAATTTGTCCTTGGATATACAGAATTTTATATTGAAATGTCGTACTTGTGAAAAGTTTAGACCTGCTAATGTACATGAACCTTTAATGCCACATTCAATACCTAAATATAGATATTATAAAGTAGGAATGGATATTATGGAATATGCAGGCAAGGCTTATCTTGTACTTATTGATTATTTGTCCCATTGGCTAGAGATAAGACCTTTAAAGGATAAGACTTCAAAATCTGTTATAAACGCATGTCAAGATGTTTTTACTCATTTGGGTTTTCCATGTTTAATTATAGCTGATAATAACCCCTTTAAATCACAAGAGTGTCTTAACTATTATAAAAAGAAAGATATAACTATTGTAGCAAGTAGTCCTCATTATCCTAGAAGCAATGGTTTGGCTGAGAAAGCTGTCAATATAAGTAAAAATGTAGTAAAAAAAGCTTTAGAGGATGGCAAGGATTACCGTGACTATCTTTTTAATTACAATAATAGCAATTTGTCTGGTTTATCTGTGACTCCTTCACAAATTTTAAATAGCAGAAATTTGAGATCTAATATTCCAGTATCTTCAACATATTTAGAGCCTAAAATTATACCAAATATTCATAAATTATTAACTGTAAAACAGAAGATTACTAAGTATCAACATGACAAACGCTCAAAAAATAAGGAAATTGTGTTTAAACCGGGGGATAACATTGTATACAGAACGGATAAAGATAAATATTGGAAAAAGGGAAAAGTTTTAAAAAAATGTAAAGAACCAAGATCCTATTTGATAGTACTTAAATGATAGCAACTCAAAAATATTTAGACGTAATAGCCATCACCTTAGAAAGTCTTTTACTAATAGTCAACAAATTATGAGAAGTGATTTTTTGCCTTGTTTAGATAACAATGATGTACCAGAAGTGTTACCCACAAATTCTCACACTCAGGATATGTCTCAAGAGAATATTGGTAACATTCCTGATAGCATCCCTGATAATGTATACTATAGAACCCGTAGTGGTCGTAATGTCAAACCCAGGTCAAGATTAGATCTTTAATATTAAGAATTTTAATTTGTAATTGTTAATTGGTTTTGAACTCAATTGTATTAATTCTAAAAGGGGAGGTGTTCTATGGTTCTGTTATTACTCTATGGTTTTTAATATAGTCTGTAGTAACAATGTGCCAGACTGTTCAACAGAAATATAAGATGTGAAATTTAACACAAGAGAGTTTATTAAATTTTTAAGTATATTCCCCAAACATAAAACAGAGGCCTTCACCTGAGAGGGGTTCCTAATATAATAACAATCAATAATATTTCATTGTAATTGTAAACTTAATTTTAGGAAATAAAAGGCTTTTTTATTTTATTATCTATTTTAAAAGTATACGACACGTCTTTTTCTTTTAATACAACACAAAAAAATGAAAACGGTAAATGAGTTTGATATTTCTCGGGAAGCAAGCTCTCGATTTAAGTGTGTGTAATTTATTTGTGTGTAATTCGCATACGTAACGGGCCTCTTGCTTGTAGTGGAGCTAAAGAGTGGGGAGACAACCGGCGACACGCTTTCTCATACAAATCAGGAACTATTTCCTTTCTAACCTCTTTTATCTGCGGAAGGGCGGCGAGGAAGAGAGTTGCCTCTCCCTCGCGCGTTCGGCCTCCTCCTTCGCTAGCATGACTGCTTCGCAGAAGGAGGCGACCGCATCCCACGGGCAGACCTGGCCAAACGCTACCCAACATTTAACATCGACCCGTGATTTTATTTACCCACAAGCTCCTCCAAAAACATATGTTCCCAGAAAAACACCCTTTGATATTCTACTTATAACTAACACAAATGTATAAAAATTCCAACGAATCTACACGCTCCCACTAAAACATCGTAACTCGATGAAATGTAAACATTTGTCTAAAGATAGACAGTTAGCACTGACATCAGAAAATCAATATGAACGAACACAAGATGTAATATTAGTTAACACTTTCCCATTTAAGACGGTAAAGTAATATGAAAGTTGTTGAAAATAACACTGATTGTTTTGCAAAAGCGCAGAAAGTGAATTTTGGATAGTAACCATTTGTAAGTCAGAATATTATTCAACCATTACGAATTCTTTGACTGCTAATCGTAATTTTCGAGGCACGAAGGAATCTCCATTAGTTCGTGTGGTCACCAAGCCCCAATCGAAACAAACGTTGCTTAACCAAACAAAAGAAGCTACTTTCAAGCTTCTTTTGTTTTTCTTTTAAAGGAAATCATAAAATATCTTCTCACGCTCAGAATGGAGCGGAATGTAGACTGTCAGACTCCAACTAACTAAAAACCCTATTTTTTCAATTGCCCATCTGTTCCGGGCCACGGTATCTCGTAACAACATTCGCGTAACCCCGGCAGGCATTGTGGGCTGCGAGCAATGGGTAGCTCGCCGCTCGACTGAAACCCAGGCCCGTGTAGACGGCGCGTCGTGTTCCACGCGCGCCTCAAAGACTGTCAGAAAAATTGTTGTGGCCCACAAGAGAGCAGTTGCCTGTCGGGGTTGTGGATTTGTTCGAAAGAGTTACCGCGGCTTTGGGACACGAAGGGCATATGATGGAACACGGATGGGTTTTAGTCAGTAAAAGTCTGACACACCCCACCGTTTCGCCCAGATCGGAAAGAGTCATTGGATAATTTTCCATCATTCAAAAAAAAAAAACTCTTATAAAATTAAACAAAAGGTACAATGAAATTTTCTCAGAAATAAAATGCAATACAAATTAAAGCTAGGTACTCACTTCCCCGTTTATGCAGTCCCATGATTTCTGAGTTCACTTTTAACAGACTGTTGAACACATCACTAACTTTCTATCACTTTCGATCCATCACTATTCACAATCCGTAGTTTGTTAACACACCAAGTCACCAGTTAGAGTAAAGCTGAAGACACACAAGATAAAATTACGTAAAATAACGCGACTGGAATACAGTTACGCGTAGTTCCAAGCATATTTTTTTGTAGAATTAAGTAAAATTACGAGGTCTGAATTTTGAGATGTTTGAGCAAGTTTTAATATGTAACAGCGCAGGCTACCTAGGTAGAATAATGTAGTGTTTTGTGCCAACGTGAAATTTTTACGACATCTTACGAGTATTTTTTAAATCGCTGCTGGGCTGCATTGCAAATTCTATTTACTCTTTAGAAAAAGTATAATTGCAAAGAAAGTAAAATCAATAAGAATCCCATTCAATATTTTGTTTGAAAAACAATTTCAACTTTTTAATATGTACGTGGTAAAGGATAATATTTAAAGAAAAATAAAAGTATTTGAAAGTTAAATACTGAAGAAACACTTATAGTTATTAGATACATTGATATCTATGTAGTCAGCCGTAATAAAAAAACTTTTTACCAAAAAATTAAACCGACTCCCAAAAACACTGCAAAGTGAAAAATAACTTTAATTTCGGTAGTCGGTGTCTTTAGTTTAGTATTTTTGGCACTGACTTCCGAAATTAAAGTTATTTTTCACTTTGCAGTGTTTTTGGGAATCGGTTTAATTTTTTGGTAAAAAGTTTTTATTTCGCTCTTTTCAGTTGGTCGATTTTTAATTTACCTAGTTAAAAGAGCCTAAATGTCAACTAGTTATAACCTTTTACAAATATTGCTTTTCCCAATGCTGGGCCGTTAATTGTTGAGGAGTTCTCCTGGTACTTCACCATCAGCTCTACATCACCATATGCATTGTGACGAACATAAAGTGCTTAACATCTATATTCGAGTAATCGAATCGCAATCCACGAAATACTTATTATTGAGTAGGTTCGGCGGCCATCTGTGGTCTTCATCATCAGTTCCAAATCAAATCAAATCAATTTTATTTGTGTAACATAGGTAGTGAATACAGTTCTTAAATTAAAGATAGGTCGCTATGTTATGCCAAGAGGCGTACAAATATATGGTCGCATGTAAAATAAAAAAAATATATATTAATCATGCGAGAGGTAAATACAAATTATTTGATAGGTATAACCACTTCCCCAAATGGTATTTTTTGAGAGCAACTGCACAAGTTACTATAAGAAATACCCAAAACGCCACAGGTGTGCCTATAACATTTGAAGAGTTCCTTCGATTTCTCCAGGATCCCATCATCAGATCCTGACCTGGTAACAATGGGACCAATTTCGAAGTATACCCTTTCAAACAAAAAAGAATTTTCCAAATCGGTTCAGCCGTCTTCGAATGATAAAACATAAAAAAAAAAAAAAATAATATACGCGTCGAATTGATAACCTCCTCTTTTGGTCGTCGGTTGATAATAGTTCATGTAATAATCTGTGACGCAAGCATACTATCAGTGATTTCAATCTACTTTTCTTCCATTACAAATATGAGCTAGGGAATACATATTTTAATGTTTTTAAAAAGTATTAAAAGTAGTTTGTAAGTAATTGATTAGTAGCTTTGACAATTTTAACTCCTAACGTAAAAATAATAACAAAACCATTATTTTTATTGACATTTTGATTGTTCAATCTAGCTTATTAAAACGTGTCGTAATATATTCTATAGTTACTCCCACGTTTTCACTTACTGCAAACTCACACGAATTTTATGAAACAAGTACAATTAAGTATTGTTTATAATAAATAATTAAGACGTTTGTTTATTATATTCACAGGCATAAACTGTTATTATATTAAAAGAAAATTGCTTAAAATGTGTAATAGTCTTTATATTATTACGAAAGCATATTTTAGAATTTTCTCAAATAACTCCACTTTCCGATTTTAAGAATAAATTAAAAAAATATTTAAAATCAACGGGGAACTGAAACTTAATTTTTTTTTTATGAAACTTATGCGTGTGTGGTATCTATAGACAGGTCTTTAAAAATGACAACGAAAATTAGTTTGAACGAGATCGGGTCAGCAGTTTTTGAGATACAGCATATTTTATAAAACCGCAAATATAACTTTGTAACTCATACAAACACTATGAAAAACAAATTTATTTAGCGTAGTTACTACGGAACCCTTCATAGGCGAGTCTGCCTCGCACTTGGCCATTTTTTTATAATATAGATTCAAGTCTATCGGTTACATTTCGGGGAGTGTGCTATGGAATTACACAGTCTAATTCCGCCAAGCCCTTTCCATTATCGGAGAAATGGCGATGCGCCATCGTTACATGGTGGATATGCCACCCATACGTACAAAACGTTTAGTGAATACTTTCATTGTGCGTACGGCTAAGGAGTGAAATTCTCTGCTTGAGTCTGTGTTTCCCGATAGCTAGAACCTGGGAGTCTTTAAGTCAAGAGTGAATAGGTTACTTCTAGGTACCTAAGCGTGATCCATCTTCGACCACATCCTCACTTTCCATCAGGTGAGATGGTGATCAAACGCGATTACCAAGAAAAAAAAAACTACAGAAACGATCAAACAAACAAGTGGAAAAGTAAATACCTTATTCCATTTCTGAGTGAAGTAACAAAATGATGAAAGAACGATATTAACTAATGGAAATTAGAGTACGTCCTTAGTCCCAAGTCCCAGCTGAGGGTCCGACTTATAACTGAATTATTGTTAAGTGTCTTATCATCACTCAGTTTGATCTTTTTCGTCTTGAGAAACCCCTAATGGATGTCTAGCATAAAGGCTAATTGAGTCATCAGCTGCCCCAAATATGTTTGGGGGTTCCACCCTCACTGGAACCAGCTTAGTACTGGTGACTACCCAGAAACTGGGTAACATGACACCACTTGGAAATACTGGTGTCAGATTTTCTGGGTTATTATACAGGCGCCAGCACATCAAGCTATCCCACTCTGTCAAATTTACCCAATTGAGTTTGAACCTTATCATCTATACTTATAATAAATCTGTAGAGAGGTCAATTCTGTACATGAAATATATTTACAAAATAACTATCAGGGGTTGATTAGGGATCGATACTGATGCCAAAAATGCAATCAGTAAAATTTTTGTCTGTCTGTCTGTCTGTCTGTCTGTATAACCGTTATAGAAACAAAAACTACTTGACGGATTTTAACGAAACTTGGTACAATTATTTTTCATACTCCTGAGCTGGTTATAGTATACTTTTCATCACGCTACCATCAATAGGAGTAGAGCAGTGAAGGGAAATGTTGGGAAAACTGGAGAAGTTACTCCATTTTTTAAGCTTCCGTCGCGTGTGCAACCTTAATGGTTAAAGCTACACAGAAATCATTTATGACGGAAATGTTCTCCTTAAAATTATATAAAATAACCCACGACAGCATATGTCTATCTTTTATGGTTGACTCACGTGTAACTCCCGATAGCTTAGCAGTTCGAAGCTTTCTGATTATTATTCTGCTCCGAAATTTAAAACCACCACAACTTTGCAATGGAACTCGGCTAAAAGTAGCCCAGTTGCAACAAAATATAATCGAGGCTCAAATTTTAACAGGTTGCGGTGCAGGAAAACCGTCTTTATTCCCAGAATTCCCATAATACCAAATAATTTTCCATTCCAATTTAAAAGAACGCAATTCCCAGTATCGGTGTGTTATGCAATGACAATTAATAAGGCTCAAGGACAGACTTTTCGTGTTGCTGGAGTAAATCTCGGTGTCAGTTGTTTCTCGCATGGTCAGTTGTACGTCGCTCTTTCCCGGGTTAGCAGTTCTAGAAATCTTTATGTTCACGTGCCGGACGGGTCAACTTTCAACATAGTTTACCCGGAAGCTTTGCGCTGAAGTATTTTCGTTCTATAGGTACTTAAGCCTTATGTAAACGTGATCTAAACAATATTACCAATAAATTAACTTAATAACACACAAGGAGTTACACGCTGACGGAGTCGCGGGCACAGATATTAACAATAATATTGTGCGGTTCGGTATTACGATATTTTTCAACAGTATTATAGATTGACATATTATATTTCCCTACTAAATTACGAAAGTTAATCTGTCTGTTACATCAAAATCACTGAACCGTGAGGAAGGACATAGGCTACTTTTTTTTTACGAAAAACGTCGGAAACGTGGACGAAGTCGCGGGCAACAGAATTCGAATTGAAAAATTATTTTTTAATTAAATAGTCAATTTATAGAGAAAGGCTATAGGCTATATATCATTACGCTAAGGCCAATAGGAGCGGAGCGCCAATGAAGAATGCTTCAAAATCGGGGTTAAATTTAACGTTAGCCCAAAGTAACTATTCCACGCGGACGGAGTCGCGGGCAAAAGCTAGTGTTGTAATAAAGTTGTAAATCTATTAAATTATTTTGACGGATTGGAGTAGATTGATGTACAATAACGATGTGGAGGAGTACTTCAACGTCTGAGTTTATTTTGTTTTGTTTTTATGAACATAGGTTTACTTAGTAGATGTAAGTAAGTAGTGATTTTTAACACACTTTTATTAGGTCCAGCTGTGAACAAACTATGTAATAGTCTTTAAGTCAAGAGTGAATAAGTTACTTCTAGGCAAGCGTGCTTCATCTTCGACCACATCCTCGCTTAACATCAGGTGAGATGGTGGTCAAACGTAAGGCTCAATTTACACTGCCGCGGAATGGAATGGAAGCAAGTTTTTGCAATGAAATTGTACATAGTATAATGAACTTTATGTCAATTTTATAACAAATAACATACAAACGACAGTAGCTAGGGGAATTCTCGAGAATGCGCCAGGATTCCGCGGAAGACGCGCGACCTTTTTTTGGCTCCTATTTAGTTTTAATTGACATGAAATTCATTATGCTATGTACAATTTCATTCCGCGGCGGTGTAAATTGAGCCTTAGACTATCAACTATTAAATAAATAAATAATAAAATCTAAGAATCTGAATTACACGCACTTCCAATTGTTGTATCATCATGAAACTTGGCAATTAAATGTAGATTAGATGACAATACAACATTTTGGTATCGATGGAATTGGAAGGTGGCTGATGGAATTTACTAGTAAACATCGAGTTTGGGTTCATTAGATCGTATTTATTTATTATTTATTATACAATTTATTGTACACCTTACAATATTTCATTGGATACAAAAATTAAAACTTGCGTACAATGGGCAGTCTTATCGCTCAGGGCGATCTCTTACAGACAACCTTTGGATGGACAAAACTAAAGGAGACAGATTTAGAGCTGTCAAGTGTACAAACATTATAAATAATATTAATTGAAACATAATAATATAAAATGGATACAATAAAATACAAAAATCATATACTAAAAAATATTACATGCCTAGTTGAAAAAGAAGGGAAAAAGCACAGGGAAAGATCCGCTCCTTCACCATTCTTTTGAACGCTGGTAGGTAGCGTTTGAGCACGCCTCACTTCTTCACAAATGAGCTGCTTGAATAATAGTAAAAGCTTGTCAAAGAAAGAAGTGGAATGCATACGAATACTTAACTCTAAATTTTCCGATGATCTCAAGGATCTAGAATGTGTGCCACAGAGGAATTGAAAACGTTCCTTAAGATAAAAAGGAGTTAAAGGATTAAAGAGCTCATTATAAAGTAGAGAAAGTAAGTGAAGATTCCGGCGAAACCTAATAGGAAGCCATTTGAGCTGAGCACGGAAATCAGAAACGTGGTCATACTTGCGCAAGCCAAATATAAACCTGATACAGAGATTTTGAAGTCGCACTAGCTTGTCTAGTTGGTCTTGTGTCAAGTCGAGATAGCTGGCATCAGTATAGTCCAGAATAGGGAGAAGCAGAGTTTGTGCAATTGCAATTTTAGTGGAGATGGGAAGAAAATTACGAAGGCGTCTAGCATAACATAGTCTGTCCATTTCTCCTGATGACGAGACGTATGATTATTATGGTACCATTGAGTTGTTCTGATGATGGTACTGGAAGATGGCTGATGGAACCTTTTACTGCCTGTTAGTAAACAAATCGAGTTTGTGCTCATTACATTCGTCTTTTTAGTGCAGTAAATAAAAGCGTGTTTTTAGTTTTTAAACTATTAATTTATTATGTACGTAGTTAAGTTTAGTAGATGTAAGTAGATAGTGATTTTTTTAAGTTACAGTTTTATAAAACTAAACTGTAAGACAAGAAGGAACATAGTCAGCAACAAAGTAATTGTTAGTTAGACAAAGAACAGGCCACATACGCCTGGGAACGAACAAACAGCTACGTGTAATTATAGAACCAATGAAAGTGGTTCATTTAGCGAGTTTTTTCGTCTCACGCTAAGAACCCTCACTTTCGTACAACGCGTGATTTTTGTTAATTAGGAAAATGTGACGTGTGCACGTTAATTACGCTTTAATTAGGTGCTTGGAGAAAATTCATTTCGAATCTACGTATATATTTAGAATTTATTGTAGTACTTCACCTAACTATATTATACGTATTTAATCCAAACTGAAACAAAGCCAAAATTAATGTACTCAAGAGAAATCACCATGGATATCTAGAACTAGAAGTTACACGAAGCTTGGCTCCCGTGGACTTCACGATTAAAACATAACCCTCCTTTTTTGCAGTCGGGTAAAAAGTAGCTTATAACCTTTCTCAAGCTTTAAGAGTAGGCTCCCTAAATAGTAAGTAACTTTGCATTAATATTCTGAAACAATGACACATACAATCAAAATGGAACTTTAGTATATGATTTATTGGATCATTTTCTTTACATGTCTAAGACCAGTTACGTAATTGGAACATTTTCGCTCGATTCATTTTTTAATCGAAAATCATGTCTTTTTAAAGGTTATTCAAAATTTAATCTAGACTACTCGGCTTTTATGTCTAAAATTAGTATTGACAGTAATAAAATATAGTTTATTATCCAAATGTAAGATATTTTTTCTGTAGATCAATTATTACTTTAGTTATAAACGAAATAAGAATTGAGACTTACGATATTTAGTTTCGAACCCGAACAAGATGAAAGAGCGCACGCGATATCAACTTTATTACTGCTGCGTTAGCGTTTAGTACACAACGGCCTAACCGGGGTGCATGGGGACGGAGATTGCGTGAAAATTATTTTAGAGTGCCTGGTCTTAAGCTCATACCAAATTTCATCCAAATCCACCCAGTACTTATGAATATTATTACTTATGAATATTATATTGCGTTCAAACAAACAAACAAAGCTTTATAGATAGATACGGGGTGATTGGTAATTGATTTTTTTCCAACCATATTAGAGCCGACTCCGACATAGTTGGTAAAAGTCATATGATGACTCAATTACCGATCACACATCAGCCACGAGCTCCTCTTTTAAAGGAGTGGGTTGAACTATAGTTCTTATTTTACTAATTTCTTTAAGAAAATAAAACGTAATGTTACGCTAGTCGCTTAGTGAAGTACGAAGTCTAGAAACTTCGACAGAAATCTAGAATGTTCGAGACACTAACGCCATCTAGCGGTGAGTAGCAGTACTGAGTATATCGAGTCGAGACACTAACGCCGTCTAGCGGCGAGTAGCAGTACTGAATATCTCGAGTAGCTCCTGGAATATTCTTGGCAATGTAGGCGGTGAGTCGATTTTACAAGAATGTTCTAGAACTCATATACCGGGGTATAAATATATCGCAGAGGAACGCAGAGAGCAGTCTTATTACAAGATACGAGGCGATATAATCTGAGATCTACAAGTGAATTTCAGTGCGATTTAAGTGTTAAGTGACAAGTATTGTAGTGCGGTTAGCTGTGTTAATTTTTATATTGTGTTTATTTAATTAAAGTGTTAATTTTGGTTTAATTGGCATTAATTATTTCTATCCCCAACCCCAGCTCATAACAGTAATTTAATTGATGGAGGATTGGAGAGAGATTTGGGTTGAAGAAAATCGAAGTATAACAACGATTTTGAAGCAGCTTCGTATCTTCAATCATTCAAGACAAGAGTGAATAGGTTACTTCTAGACAAACGTGCTTCATCTTCGATCACATCATCGGTAATTATCTAGATTCTAGATGGTTAACGCGAGCGTATTAACAATAAAAAAATTTCACCGTTCAAAAAGTTGTTAACGAATCTAAAATTGACACTTTCGAAAGATCGCGGCTCCGTAGTGGTTAAGAAACTCAACTGGCATTATAACTACTTAGCTAGAGATGGACAGATGACACGGCGTTCGTATCGCAATCTGCGCGTGAGTCTGTGGAAAATTGACACATTATAATAATTACTGTGAACGTGGATGTGATAGCTTCGGAAATTGAGCAATCTATGTGTGAGAAGCTACATAGGTAGGTATAAATTATTCTGGTTTGTGGTGAAATGACATTTGAATTTGATAATAATTATTTTATAGAGGCTATAGTTTCTTCCATCTCGACGATTGTGAAATAAAAACTTTTTGAATAGTCTACGATGCTCTGGCTACTTCTTGCATACTTTAGCGTAAGTTATTGCCATGTGTATTCGTGTAGGCTACTGATATTCATCTTAGCCCTTAATTAATGCCTTTAACCCGCATTGCAACGAGTTTAATATGTTACCCATACCTCGATCGTTGAGCTCCTTAAGTTCGAAGTTGGGCTACACGATAACTGACAAATGCTTGCACTGTCTGGACAAGTCCGCTCAAATCTGTGTGGTTATTTCCTCAAAGAGCACCACAGACACGAACCTACATGTTTTTCATATGATTGGACCAACACAAATTGAATGGACTTTAAAAGAGACGTTGACCTCTGAGTTTGTTTCGGTGTTTCTTCTCTGAGTAGTCAGTTAGGAAACACCGGCCTCATCTAGCTAAAAAGTAAAAAGCTAAAAAGATAAACGCTTCCAAAGTGGTAAAATGTGTCTCCCCTCTAACTTCTATAATAATAGACTGAAAAATCCAAAAAGTGGTTGAAAATTTACATTAAGATCTACAGCATATATTTTTTTAGATTTTTCACTCCATTATTATAGAAGTTAGAGGAAGCGTATATCTTTTAAACGATTAACTTTATGAAAAGAAACCTCAATGTCATTTTAAAGACCTGTCTATAGATACCACACACACATAGGTTTCATGAAAAAGCGGTAAACAGAAGAAGTTTCACATGTGTAGTGCTAATAGTTTGGGAATAAAATGGCTGTGACATACGGACGGACGGACAGACAGACAGACATGACGAAACTATGAGTGTTCCGTTTTTGCCATTCGGCTACGGAATTTTAAAATGGGAACGTAATGCATTATAAGTATTCTGAAAATCAGTAAGGACAATATTGCAATCGATTTAAAAGGATAGAAGTCACGGGCAAGTCAAGGTGACTTCATTATACCTACTAGCTTTTTCATTGAAATACTTAAAGTCTTAAATTACCTGTGCCATTATAAAGTTGGGTCATGTATAAGACGTTTATCTAATTCGACTTTACGTGACCGTTAAAATAAGATTTTGAAGTAGAAAAAGAATGAATTATTTTCATTACGACAGACTAGAGTTCATAGAACTTTATCTTTGGGATCGTGTCTTTGATTATAATATTATGTTTCTACTACGGCTATATTTTACCTAGATTTCTGTAAATTGATATCTTCTTGATTTGTGTCTGACTATCACGTTAATTTATCGGTAAAATCATGCAGTTTATTTGAACCGCTAACAATTGATTTTGAAGTCCATACAATCTGTACAGGGCAAATTATATGAGAAAACTACCACACAGATTTGAGAGGCCATGTCCCGTCAGTGCAATACTTTGTCAAATAGTTTGCAAGCTCAATTTTGGACTAGTAAGGAGCTCAACGACTCGACGAACAATGCCAAAGAAGGGACATTTGAGTAGGCTACACTAGTACTAAAACTGACAGACATCGTCGAAAGAAAACAATGTTAAATACACAATCATTTTAAAAAATCTTCTCAAGGTGTATCATATATATAGGATTGGTGTATACCCCAATATAGGAAAAGAAATAGAAATATAAGAGATAGAAAAATAGAAAACTCATTTTCATACAAACTGGAATAACTCACCTACAATGACACCTACACCTTTAAGCCAAATGAAAATGTAACGAATATTTAACTAAATCCAATGAGATTAAATTTACCTAATCCCAGACTTGTCATTTCAACCCAAAGTTATAATTTAGTTACCTACTTTATTAAGACAATAATTTTGTTGTATTTAATTGAAATCTGACTTTGAAATGAACTTGTCTGGATTGGCTGAAAAAACTTTGACTACAAACAAATTGCAAATTCTGAACTCATAACATAAATTACTACAATTGTTGCGAATAAAATATATTTAAATAAACATAATTAAGCCACAATATTTTGAACGTGACGTGTTTCTAGATAAAAATTTATACAAAAACAAATATCAAAGCTATATAATCCATCGATGTATACGTATTATTTGTGTTTTTTATTCCATATCTACCTACCGAAGAATGCCACATTTTTCAAAATGAACAGTTAAGAAAAAAATGGCCAAGTGCGAGTCAAACTCGCCTATGAAGGGTTCCGTAGTAACTACGCGAAATAAGTTTGTTTTTCATAGTATTTGTATGAAATACAAAGTTATATTTGCAGTTTTAGATAATGTGCTATATCTCAGAAACCACTGAATCTATCTCGTTCAAACTAATTTTCGTTGAAAGTTTACAATAAGATCTTTTATTAGCATTTATTTTATTTAGATTTTTTAGTTAGAGGGGGACGCCCATTTTACCACTTTGGAAGCGTATATCTTTTAAACGATTAACTTTATGACAAAGTGGTTTTAAAATCCTCAATGCCATTTTTAAAGACCTGTCTATAGATACCACACACGCATAGGTTTCATGAAAAAGTGGTTCACAGAACACATCTACCTACCAAGTTTCACATGTGTAGTCCTAATAGTTACGGATTAAAATGGCTGTGACATACGGACGGACGGACAGTCAGACATGATGAAACTATAAGGGTTCCGTTTTTTGCCATTTGGCTACGGAACCCTAAAAAGATGTAATGCCCTTTAATTGAAATGAAGAATCTCAGTACGCATACACAAACAATTTAGGTACTATAAACAATTTAGTGATACTAACATAGTACCTTATATCTATGGGTCTTTATAGCATGATGATAAATCATTAAATAAATAATATAATAAACAAATCCAGGCGTTCTTACGAGATACCGTGGCATTAGACGCAAGGGCAATTGAAGACCAAGGTAGGTTTTTAGTAAGTATAAGTCTGGCACACCTTAGAGTGGGAGGATGATTGATGATTTTCTCTTAGGTATTCAAAATGAGTTTACCGGGAAGATGAGACCAATAAAATAAGTTTTCTGTGTCGCAATGTTTTTCTAAAGAGTTCTTACCCAAATGTTTATAGGTATCTTGCGTATAAATACTAATTACATTACATGGATTCGAAAATGTTGCATAAGGCTCAATTTACACCGCCGCGGAATGAAATGGAATAGAAGCGTCAATTTCGCCTCATGAAGCGAGAAGTCGCGCAAATTCGCTGGAATGCTCAAGTATTCTCGCGCATTCCAGCGAATTCGCGCGACTGCGTCATGAGGGACGTTCAGTCTAGATTAGTTGGCACCGCACTGCTGTGACCGCCCCAACCGACTCCCCGTTCGCGCCACTTCCGCGGATTCCACAGGCGGCGCCGACGGATATAGGGGAATTCTCGAGAATGCGCGAGGATTCCACGGAAGACGAGCGACCTTTTTTTGGCTCCTATTTAGTTTGTACCTATGTTATACGATTGACAAAGTTCATTACGCTATGTACAATTTCGTTGCAAAAAGTCGCTTCCATTCCATTCCGCAGCGGTGTAAATTGAGCATAAAACTCCATGGACAGTAGTCGTGTTTAGCCGCTTGCTAGAATTTTACAATTTATACAATTTTACTAAATTCTTAAAAAAATAAGCCTCAGCTAGAATTTTACTTCAAAGCATGCCTAGCTAAGGCTGCTTAGCACATAGTGGAGCCTATCTACGAGGCTTTTCACGACGAGGCATGTAAAGCCTACTCCAGCTTCCTTCAAGTACGAACAGATACAAGGTAGAAGAGTTAATAGACGTTTTTGAAGCCGCTTAAGAGCAGATATACGACATTTAAAGATTCTAAATTTAATATTACCTATATTTTTGTAACAAATACATATTGTAATACGTGTGGCTTTTTTAATGTCATATCTAAAATTATATATGGTGTAATTCATTAGTAAAGTCAATTTTAACGCAGTATACAAAGTGATTTTATTGTCATCATCCAATCCTCTATTAATTTGTGAAACCGGCATGAAAATCTGATCAGTGGTTTTGAGTTTATCGCGAACAGACAGACGGACAGACGCGACACGTGACTTTGTTGTATAATATGAAAGGATTACGAATTTTTCATTGTAAATTCAAGATTAATGTCTTACTTAAACATTAATCTTTTCACGAAACTTTGAGTAGTGCAGTTGCAAAACACGTGTCTTTTAACTCATACAAAGACACTGTCGTATTATGACTTAGACATTATTATGTATTTACCAAACATGTATGTCCACTTCCGTGTTACACCAATATTATGATAACGTGTTTTAATATCGTTAAAATGACGACAGTCTTAACATTTGTCAATAATTTATATTAGCTGAGAAACACACAAATGATGTCATGCCAAATAGAATATTAACAAACTAACTGATGCATCTATACAACATAATTACATATATATAAAATTGAAATGTCTGTCTGATTTAACTAACTAAATAGTTTTCTCCACAATACAATGATTTTACATATTTTGCATACCAAAATTAAAAATAGGTACATTGTCTACATTTCTTTTTCACTTCTCCTTTCGCAGGTCTGCTGGAAGAAATTTCTGAAGAAATAAGCAGTACCTTTGTACTCAAATATTATAATTATGTTACTGTATCCTATTGTATTTTACTGTGTGTACATAAATAATAAAATAAATAAAAAATATATAAATACATAAATGGTGCCTAAGCTAGGCACCTGTTTTCCCAAGTGCTTATAAGTACTTGTAGTTGTAACATGTTTATTGGTGTATTCCTTGTTGGTTTGTCCTTAAATAAATAAATAGTTATTTACAGGATACTAAAACGCAAGCAAACTTTTTAATTTTAACTCTCTGTCTTTCCGGGATAATTTCCGGAACGGCTCAACTGATTTTAATCGAGGATACAAGAGTTTATAGTGTCGTGGTTGCGGGAATATTCTAACGAGATACCGCGAACCCGGAACGTGAAGACAACTGAAGGAATAGCGTGGGTTTTTTGTCAGTAGAAGTCTGACACTCCCTTCCGCTCCACCCACGGCGGAAAGAGTCATTTGATGATTTTCCCAACCAGAAAAAAGAAGGAGTTTATTAAGGGTTCGGGATTTACGGTATTAACTAATGAGTACCGCCCCGTATGTTTTCCGACCGTATGTTTTTGACTGAAGACTTAATAAGTTGCTTAATAAAAATAAAAGACCTTGCCGACATAGAAATAAATATTATTAATTTTATTTAAATTGTTCTTGACCTATGACAGACGGTGATCTAATAAAAACATACTAAAGAATACTTAATTACTTTTATTAATGATAGGTCATTAATTTGATTTTTATTTTTATTAATTAATCGACTAAATTAACTTTTAAGTTACTTATATCAATTTTATGTCTCATCTTTACCGAAATTGAATAATACTTCGAAGATGGTCTGAGTCCTTCCTTATTTAATTACTGGCAGATTTAATCATTCAATTTTCGAGATAATTCTAAAATTTCAAAACCAATTCAAAACAGCCAGCAATATTATACGGGATATTTACACATAGATATATACACACACAAACAGACTAATGAAAAATAAAATCTAGACAATAATTATTATTTTATTTATATTTTCAAAATTATTCTTTAACTTTATGGTTATTGGTGGTATGGTTCGAACCCTATAAACTCTTAAGTCGTAAATTGGGCCACCACTGCTCATTCCTAATGGAGCCCCTAACATATTTTGGTATAATATTTAGGTCAGAAAACACATTTTTTTTCACTGGACTTCCAATAATTAATGCCTGAACTGTTTTATTGGCTTTTATAAGAGTCGTTTTTGCATAAATCCAGCCAATTATTGATACCTTAGGTCTGAAAAAAATGGAAGGTGATAAAAATCTCGTTCTAAAAGATAATTAAATTAACGTCCTAGAGGAGAGGCAATCTCTTTCGAGCTAACTTAATTACCCGCTACAAAATTCCCCAAAGAGATATACTAACTGTTACCCGCGACTTCGTTCGCTCTGGGACATTTGTTTGTGAACACTTTCATACCGTATTTTAGCCCTTTATTGGCTGATTTATGAAAAATGGTAGCATTTGGGTATTTAACTATTTCTTAGGCCCAATTTACACCGCCGCGGAATGGAAGCGTCAATTTCGCCTCATGACGCGAGAAGTCGCGCGAATTCGTTGGAATGTTCGAGTATTCTCGCGCATTCCAGCGAATTCGCGCGACAGCGCCTTGCTTGCTTGGCACCGCACTGCTGTGACCGACCCAACCGACTCCCCGTTCGCGCCACTTCCCGCGGATTCCACAGACGGCGCCGACAGTAGCTAGGGGAATTCTCGAGAATGCGCGAGGATTCCTCGGAAGGCGCGCGCTCTTTTTTTGGCTCCTATTTAGTTTGTATGTTATCCAATTGACATAAAGTTCATTATGCTTTGTACAATTTCGTTGCAAAAAGTCGCTTCCATTCTATACCGTGGCGGTCTAAATTGAGCCTAAGCCAAATTTAATTAATGAAATATCCCGCTTTTGATAGTATAATAATTCAGTCCTATGTATTACGTACCCACCACACAGGCCTCCTTTCTATGTGAGGGAATGGGCCGTAATCCACCTCGCGGGTCTAGTGAGGATGTGTGGATGTCGCATGTCTTCGAATTTTTGGTCCTGCGAGCAGAGCCAGATTAACCCTGTCAGAGGCCCTAGGCAATGGAATTTTCGGGGCCCGAAAGGAGGTTGTTAAAATCATTACTACCCCGTGGTCCTGGGTGCAATTATCGACATAGGTATCGATGTTGTCTTAAATCTGGGTGTTTCTAACCGACTTCAAAAAAAAGTTCACTGAAAACTGTTTTTTGTGTATGTTCCCCGATTACTCTATTTGTATTTATGAGATACCAGTGTGGTCCCTCAGTTTATACGCACATTAAAATTGTTGTTCTATGAAACATTTTTTTTCTTGTTGCGTGTACCGGGCCCCTAGTGGATGCGGGGCCCCTAGGCAGTTGCCTACTCTGCCTAATGGTTAATCCGGCCCTGCCTGCGAGCAGTAGAAAAATACACAATTTAATGTGCCTGACTGGGATCACTCACGACCTGAACTTGTAAGACAAGCATGTAACCACTGGGGCACCACTGCTTTTGATAGTAACTTTTACTAATTTTGGGCTATTGTATTTACGTAAGTCAAAATCTGCTAATATCACCTTGACTCGTAGCGAAAGATTTTGTGACCGCTTAACATTATTATAATTTAAATGTTGCAGGTTAGGCGTCTGTATATTGATGAATGGTGACATTTAATTTGCAACAAGTTATGACGAGCCGTTGCGAAAAGTGACCAATCAAAGATCTTTATCATTTCATATTACAACTACTTAATAATGTATTAGTATCCAAGCGAAAGTAAATTATTGGTATGGTTGTCACATCGTAACTGCAAAACAGCTGATCCAATCATTATGACTTATATATTTAAACTTTATGTAGGTACAATAGTGGTACATGGGCGGTCTTAATGCAACAAGGTATTCTCTACCAGTCAACCTTTGGGTTAAAAAGGTCACAATGTGGTAGGTGTACAAGTAAAATAAATGCAAATAACATAATATACATAATAATAATAAAATAAATATAAATGCTAAAATAACAGACTAATAAATACGGCGCTTTATAATAATCTTTCTGACTAAGAGAATTCACAATAATTATATTTATGGTGAAAACCAAACTAAAAATGACAGGCTTTTAAGTAATGGTTAGACACTAAATATACGAATTTAGGATACTTTTGTAATTATAAAAATAATGTTTATGTAATTAAATGTAAGTTTCACTTTCTGTTTTATCCCATAATATAAATGTTTATTCATGGTGTATCTTTTATATTTTTGTTGTCTGCTTTTACGATATGGGCCTTAAATTTTGTTTTATGTGTATTTGTATTTTGCCTGTGATATAGCAAATACCTATGTTATATATCTAAATTATTTCACGCAATTAAGGCTAAGTCATATACCTGATTATAATAGGTTTCTAAATAATCAAACCCGGTTGAGTGTCTGTATTTTGTCATTAAAAATATTAGGTTTAACTCATTTTCAACTCAGAACTCTAAGTTATAAGCTCTAACTGGATTTTTAGTTAGTTATCGTAATAATTAAAGTTAGCTTATAACGTAACCCCGCTGCTAGTACTTAAGCCTTCCCTCTATGATAGGGAACGGGTACTACCCATTGCCTCTCATAGCGGGAAATCAGAATCAGAATCATTTATTCGTAAACATAGGTGATAATTATATACAAGATCTTAAAAATTGGTTAGTGCGTTATGTTTTGTCTATTGACATACAAAATTATTAAGACCAAAAATATTATACCTACTATTAAATTAAAATATAAATTCGTCACAATATTATTATGCAAGCAAGTAAAATTTTAATATTCATAATAAACATTTCATGTCAAAACTTATAACCAATTCAGAAGATTATTATTTAAAAAAAATATATTAAAAATGTCAATATTGTAAAGATACAGAGATTCGTTATTAAGAAATTCACCCAGAGTGTAATAACATTTTTCTAGTTTTAATCTTCTGCACTGGCATACATTTTATTTCATCAGGTATTTTATTATATATTTGCGGTGCAATACCAAAGAAGCTTTACCTCATAAGAGAAGTTTTACATTTCACAAGGCATAAATCATTGGTATACTGAGCATGCATGGGTGTTTTCTTTACTGTACATAGTTTCCACCAGTGAGGCTTGCACCAGTGCAGGTTAGTGGATGTGTCTAGGATTCTTTCAGTCCTATGAAATACCGCTTTAAGAATAGTAGTGGTAATGGACATTACACAAAATAATAATTCGGAGAGCTCTTTATCCTGGAGTGGGATGATGCAGTATCATTAATAATGTGCCTGCCTGGGTTAGACCTACAACTTTAAGTTAGCTTAGTGTTTAAAAAACATGTAGACATCTCCTTATATAGATAGATAGATATAAATAAAACTTTTATTTGGTACGTTATGCAGTTATTCTTTTCATAAGATCTAGGTTCTTCATTCGTTAAAGCGGTAAGAGTACAGTTTGCCAGTTTTAAATTTACTGGAAACTCATTCGCTGGCTGTTACTCTAGAATTCCAGATATAAACGTTTTGCGTGAATTCATTTTATGAGTAAACTAGCTGTTTTATGGTTGGCCTATAAATATATATAAAGCTATTTTAATCGACATGAAGCGCCAACTAAGTTTTTAGTACGTTTCAAAATCTTTCTTAATGATGTTCTGATTAAATCACTTTATTATCTAGGTTTACATTTAAATATTTAGACATTTTTGCATTGATAAAACCGAATAAGCATGGACTAGTTTTTTTTTTTTTAATGAAATATCAATGTAGGTAGTTTCATTAAGATGATATTAAAAGTAACAATATATTATTAGCAAATTTTCTTTTTGTTAGTTTTAAGCCATAGTTTTCTTTAATTTCATAATGACTATGTACAAGCTTATTAGTTTAAAATGTTAAAATAAAGTTTAGTTAATAGGTACTATATTGTACATACTTTGAGTTGCCTCAACGGAAATAGACTAGGCCCCACGACACAGGGAATCCTAGTGTGGAGTCTAGGGTGTATTAAACTAATAATTATGTAGGTACTATTGTTAGCACAATAAAGATTATTACTTATTAATAAAATCAACGAATAGATTCTCGGAAAGCATATTGATCCGGTGGTCCCGGTTTTTCATATTCATATTCATTTATTTATCAAATATAAGCTAACAGTTTACACCAAATAGCTTATGTCTATGCTAATTCTACAAAATTATATTTAAATTTTAATTATAACTTCTAAGACTAAAAAAATAAATACATAAAAACGGAGTAACATAAAATACGTAAACAAAAAGAGACGAGGTATTTATTCCTCGAAGCGCCACCATTTTGAAGCGCACCTAATGAAGCGCTCCTTTTTTATTCCTCGGAGCGCTCCTTTTCCGATAACATGGTATCGGGAGCGCTACTAAAAGGAGCGCTCCGAGGTATAAAAAAGGAGCGCTTCATTAGGTGCACTTCGAGGAATAGCTCAAAAAGACAACCATATCTAGGTACATCATAACATTAATTACGGTGTAGTCAGAAGCCAGAAAATCTGACATCAGTCTAGCCAAGGGGTATTGTGTTACCCAGTTACTGGTTGTGCAGGTCAGACAGTTAGACACTCCTTGTAAAACACTAATACTCAGCTGCAACCGGTTAGACTGGAAACCGACTCTGAAGGTTTCCGCAGTAACTACGCTAAATAACTTTGTTTTTCATAGTGTTTGTATGAATTACAAAGTTATATTTGCGGTTTTAGAAAATATGCTGTATCTCAAAAACTGCTGACCCGATCTCGTTCAAACCAATTTTGTTTGAAAGTTTACATTAAGATCTATAGCATATATTTTTTTTAGATTTTTCCCTCAATTATTATAGAAGTTAGAGGGGGGGACACATTTTACCACTTTGGAAGCGTAATTAACTTTATGAAAAAGTGGTTTTAGAAACCTCAATGTCATTTTTAAAGACCTGCCTATAAATACACACATGCGTAGGTTTCATGAAAAAAATATTTTCAGTTTCAGTTCCATGTATGGGGAGACCCCCTTTATATTTTTTTTTTCTTAAATTCGGAAAGCGGTTCACAGAATACATCTACCTACCAAGTTTCACATGTGACATACGGACGGCCGGACAGACAGACAGACATGACGAAACTATAAGCGTTCTGTTTTTTGCCAATCGACTACGGAACCCTAAAACAGATAAAATGACTAAGACAAACTTGTAAGTTATTGGTTCATAAAACTCCCGTATAGTTATTGTAAACATTCATCCATAAACCTAAAACACAATACAAAAACTGACAGCCACTCCGCACAGTTGACAGTAATGCCTCATCAATCAATTTTACCCATTGTTTCTCTAATTGCTTGACAGGTTTAATCGTTTATTTGACAAACAACCAAAGGTTGACAATACATTATGTGGTCTTTCGAAAAAATAAAATATTATGTTCACTTGTTTTCACGAGTTATTTGGAAATAGAAAGTGTTGTAGTGAAAATATTGAATTGTCAATGCGATTCATTACCAACTACCTACCTACCTATGTTGGGGTTTGCTCACAGAACAGATAAAAGAGGTTAGAAAGGAAATAGTTCCTGATTTGTATGAGAACGCGTGTCGCCGCTTGTCTCCTACTCTTTAGCTCCACTACAAGCAAGAGGCCCGTTACGTATGCGAATTACGCACACAAATAAATTACACACACTTAAATCGAGAGATTGCTAGTGCTACTGGTTGTAACTCACTGTAGATAAACATGCGCCGTGCATCACGGCCAATCAGGGCAAAGGACAAAACGACAATGGTTGAAGTGTTGCGCATGCAGTACATTGTAAGCGGACTTGGTCATTGCGTTGATTAAGCGAGTACACATCGGGCAATGTATACTTTTTGTAACTTGTTGCAATAATGTTGTTAATGTTCGGAATTTCATAGTGATCAGAATATTTTTATGTTTTTTACAAATCAAATTGTAATTAAATGTTATTTTCAACTTACCGATGGAAATATAACTATACTTGCGGTCTGACTTTTTGTTTTACAGGTTATAATTGTACAACACGGCATTTTAAAGCAGAGCTCTGTGTTCCTAAGTAATCCGAAGCGCACTAAACGCGGTGAATGAATTAATCGGTCGAGCTGTGATTGTCGTATCATAAATGTGGCGCGCTCGCCACGCCCACATTACCATTCCAACCTTATTCATCTACTCCGTGGGTTTGCTTGCAGTCTAACAGCATGCAGCTGAGTATTAGTGTCTTACATGGAGCGTCTGACTGTCTGACCTCCATAACCCAGTTACTGGGAAAAACAATACGCCTTAGGTAGACCAGTCTCAGATTCCTTGGCTTCTGACAGCCGTGACCAACAGCTGAACGTGCTTTCCAAAGCGCGGGGGTATCACACCCAGGGCCGGATTAACCAGTAGGCGGAGTAGGCAACTGCCTAGGAGCCCCGCATCAACTAGGGGCCCAGGCCCAGTGCACGCAACAAGAAAACATGTTTCTTCGAACGAGAATTTGATGTGCGTGTGAACTTATTGACCTCACTGTTATCTCACAAAATACAAACCGTTAGATTTAGTAGTAGAATTAAAACAATTTTAGAACAAATCTGGGAATAAGTAAACAAATATATTAAAAACCACAGCCCTTAATGTGCGTTTCCTCAGTTCACACACGATTTGGTCAGTCAAAGTAAGAAAAGGGGCCCCGAGAATGCCATTGCCTTAGGGCCTCTGACAGGGTTAATCCGGCTCTGATCACACCGCCAACTTCCAAACTCCGGGCAACTACAGAGAATTCTCTTACAGAAAAACCCCCTTTTACTACCGGTCTACCAGACGTACCGCAGGATACCATCCACACTTGATCGATATACCGTCTTGTCGTACTAAGCGCTTTTCTTCAACATTCATTGTGCGCACAGCCAAGGTGTGGAACTCTCTGCCGGCTTCTGTGTTCCCTGCCACATATGACCCGTCAGCCTTTAAAGCAAGAGTGAATAGGCATTTTCTGGGCTCGCTCGTTCGATCGTAGACCTCATCTTACACTTACCATCAGGTGTGATCGAGGTCAAGAGCGGGCTCATTCGTAATTAGAAAAAATAAGCACTTTTCGCCCCACCCGGGAATCAAACTAGAGTCCTCGTGCTCAGCAGACGCGTTTGCGACCACTCTACCAACGAGACAGTGCGATTGATACATCATAATTGTTATATTTATTTTCCAATCGTGCAAGTATCTAAACAACTAAGACCGTGCGCGCACTGCATTGCGTTTAGGAAACGCAAAATCTGTGAAGTATGTAGTGTTAAGCCGTGCGCGCACTGCCTTGCGGTGGCCGCAATTCCGGTAGTTCTACCGCACCGGTGGACTGACCGCAGTGCGCACACTTCTATGACACTCCATATTTCACAAATTTTGCGGTGCGGTAGAACTACCGGAATTGCGGCCACCGCAAGGCAGTGCGCGCACGGCATTATAGAAGTGCGCGCACTGCGGTGGAATAAACGCGTGCGGTAGAGTCACCGGTGGCCCCTCGCTGCAAAGTTGCGGTGAGTCTACCGCAAATATTTTGTATCGCATAGGAATGTATGTAGTACCGCGCACTGCGGTGAAACAAACGCACGTTTTGTCTGATAATGTTGCCATACATACAGATTTCTTTGTATTTATACATATTTTTGATGTGTGATACAGATTAGCACTCGATACAGATTTTTATCTAAATTTCACACTGTATTGATAGATAGACAACCTTTGGAAGGACTTTAATTTTTTTTATTAAAGTGGGGAGGGCAAAATAGGTGTACTTACTACTCATAAAAACAGAGAAAAACATTATTATTAAAATATATATGCAGATAACTGTTACAACTAAAACAGAACTTACAAGCAAAATAAATTACCTAGATACCGCATTTATAACATTACACACACCGTTGAACGAATCTATTCTTTATGATTATTTTTTATTTTTTTATAAACAACGTTAATATAATATTCTAATTATTTTAATTTATTATTTTAATTAATTTCCGTAGTACATTATTTTAACATAGGCTCGTGTCTATTAACGTAGTACTTGCAATGTAAGAGCTTGAAATCGTTTTTTGACAGCATCATCACAAAATATATGGAATTTTCTCTATAATACAAATACTTAATTAGAATGTTTAAATTAACGTTGTTTATAAAAAAAATAGAAATAAAGAATAGAATCACACAATGGTGTGTGTAACGTAATAAATGCGGTATCTAGGTAATTTATTTTGCCAAGTTCTGTCTTTAGTTGTACCAGTTAATTTTATCAATACAGTGTGAAATTTGTATAAAAATCTGTATCGAGTGCTAATCTGAATCACACATCGAAAATATGTATAAATACGAAGAATTCTGTATGTATGGCAACATTGTCAGACAAAAGGTGCGTTTTTCTGGCCGCAGTGCGCGCACCTGAGATTGCGGTCATTCTACCGGTGCGGTAGAACTACCGCAATTGCGGCCACCGCAAGGCAGTGCGCGCACGGCCTCAATCTGACCAGAAAAAGCACCACGATATTTTAAAAATCATTAAAAACTATTAAATGTTATTTCAAAGTTTATTTTTATTAGACAATGCACAGTGAAAGGACGGTTAAAAAAAAAAAACAAACCAAAACAAGTCTTGGAACAAACCATTTCCGTCTCGGAAAATACATTCTTTACCATCTACGTTGCGCCCAACAATTCTCATATTTGTTTTATGAATACTCCCCTTTCAGAGCCAAATTGATACAGTACATACCGACTATATTATGTATGGAACATGCTGACTCATGGGCTTGGGTCGATGACCCGCTTGTCCTATTTTGTACACTTTATAGCTCAGAGCGAGACGTTAGTATATCATGAAGTATATATAGTAAGGCGGAAGAATATGGTGTTTGACAAAAGAAAGCTGGATTTAAGATTGCCTTTTTGGGGCTTGGATCTTTCCGTTTTTGTTTCGGGGGCCTGTAAAGAATTTGTCATGAAAAGAAGACATTTACGAAGTTGAATTAAATTAAGAACCTATGTTTCGTACTGAGGTTGACGCCAAAATACAGTCTTGTCAAATCAATCAGAAAAGGATAATATGATGCCTTTTTAGGGTTCCGTAGCTGAATGGCAAAAATCGGAACTCTTATAGATTCGTCATGATTGTCTTTATGGCCGTCCGCACGGCACAGCCATTTTATTCCGAAACTATTAAGACTACACACTTGAAACTTGGTACTTATGTAGATGTAATTTGTGAACCGCATTTCGATTTTTACACAATAACAAAATATTAAGGCGGGAATCCCATTACATGGAACTGAAACTAAAACAAACATCGTCAAACCCGGTGTGTCAATAGATAGGTATCTACTACGGAACCCTTCATGGGCGAGTCCGGCTTGTACTTAGCCAATTATTTACATAATTCGTGATGCTGTTTCGTTGAATAATTAGTGTTATTTCAAAGAATTGTACCGATCATAGACAAGGCTACTTTTCAGTCAGCCGTGAAATGAGTGACTAATTTTGGTTTTGGACTGTATGAGAACATAAGTGAGTCCAATAGATGTAACAAATTGTCTATAATTAATAATTTCCTTTATTGCCTTTTTACAGATATAATAATTTTAATAGTGGATAATTTCTGTTAGAAAAAGTTGTCTTGCCAATAGATAATATAATTAGGTATTCTGGCATTGGCGACGAGAAGACAATGTGACTGCGATACATTGATACATTTTCATATACAATTTTAATGCAGATATGACATACGTATTTTTTAATACCGATTAGAACGTTTTAAAGTTCCGTACCCAAAGGGTGAAAACGGGACCCTAATACTAAGGCTCCGATGTCTGTCTGTCTGTCTGTCTGTCATCAGGCTGTATTTCATGAACCGTGATAGCTAGACTGTTGAAATTTTCACAGATGATGTATTTCTGTTGGAGCTATAACAACAAATACTAAAAATAGAATATAAAAAATATTTTAGGGGCTCTTATACAACAAACGTGATTTTTTGCCGTTTTTTTATAGATAATGGTACGGAACCCTTCGTGCGCGAGTTCGACTCGCACTTGGCCGGTATTTCAATGAACAATCGTTGTCACAGAAAGAGTGCGAGCTTTTATATTGTCAAATTTATAGTCTTCAGTATGTTTATAGTCGATATAAACACAAGATTACAAACTTTAAGATGTCTACACTATTTTTTTTTATTCACCATGACCTTTTCATTAGTTTTATTGAACTGGTTTGATCATCACAAGATTTGGGTGCGACCATAGATTCATTACCTATCAAATTAATAGTTTGCAAAAACAGCTTATAGGTACCTACCGTGACCTTTTACAAATGATTTATTCATTATGGTTTTATACAAATTTTAGTATTTAGTATCTGCTAGGAGGAGCTGGTGGATAAATAATAATTGGCGCACGGATCGATTTTCAAAGTTAAGCAATGCTTTCCGAGGTTGGTCTCGGATGGGTAACCATAATCATCTTAACATAATATGTAGACACTCTCAGAATGAAAGGGACTTAACTCAAAAAATAGTAATTTTTGGATTTGAGCAGAATAAAGCAGCATTGAATAAATTATATTCATATATCTCAAGTGGCAAATGTATAAGCTTGTAGCGTGGTAGTCGATTAAACTAGAATCGATTACCACACTCATCCCAAATGTCTATGGTTTCACTGAGTGACAACACTTATGCGGTGCCGGCTATAAATTCTAATTCCCGGTCTGCTGAGTTCTTTTTCACACCGCCTTCTGCTACAAGTAACTAATATTGAAACCCCTCTGTGCCGAAGGGTAAGTGCTCAAACGTATCTGCTATTTTTCTCTGCGTCTGCCGCGCGAGTTGGGTGTCAACGCTGCCTCCGCGGCTAACCGCAGGAGAGACATCCACCCGCGTGGCCTGCCTGCATAACCTCTGCGCCTGCCACGTGCGAGTTGGGTGTCAAGCTGCCTCCGCGGCTAACCGCAGGAGAGACATCCACTCGCGTGGCCTGCCCTGCATAACCTCTGCGTCTGACACGTGGTCGCTGCCTGCTACGGGGTCGGCCCGCCGGTCTGCGTGCGTCGCGGCCTGAGCCCAGGGCAGTACCTTCCACAAAACTACAACCAGTGGAGGAACACCTTAGTGAACTGAATCCACCCCTCTATCGAATAAATGCTGAAAACTTCTGTGGTCTTCTTTTATTCTACCACCACCTCAACCACTACGCCACAAGCTGTCTCTTTATAACTCGTAATTCAGATTCCTGTTTCCACGGCAATTCATAGTAATGTTTCAGTTCAGTTACATCAAAATCTGAAATTACACGAATTTAGAGTTAGGTCACTTTCATTCTAAGAGTGCGATATCAAGACATTTTTCGCGCTTCGGAGATCACGTTAAACCGATGGTTTCAGCTATCATTCGAACAACAAGACTGTTTTTTACGGATAGACCAAGCCAGAAAATCTGGTACTCAATACTCAATCATTTATTGCATTCCACAATGTGAACTTAGGTTTACAAAATATGACATAGCAAATTACTTAAAATTAAATTATTATTTGATTTTATTCCAAAGTTATATTACAATACTCGTTTACTATAGATTACGTAATTTTCAATAAAATACTTTATCCTATTAATTAAAAAGTTACCCAGCTGCTGATTTCTAGACGTCAGATGCCTAATTGATGTCCGGATCAATTAAAACCAGGGGTATTCCGTATAATCGAAAATCCGGATAATCGATTTCAAAGTCAAATCAAACAATACATATTAAAATTTTATAAAATTTTTATTATGATTATAGGTTTTACTTGCGTCGTTTAGATATTAGGATCTATAAAAAGCCGGCCAAGTGCGACTCGGACTCGCGCACGAAGGGTTCCGCGCCATTTTCTATAAAAACGGCAAACATCAAGTCTGTTGTATGGGAGCCCCCCTTAAATATTTATGTTATTTTGTTTTTAGTATTTGTTGTTATAACAGAAATATGTACATGTAAATCACTAATACTCACTAGTCGTAATTTTCCACCCACCTACAATATAGCCGCACCAATTTTGATAAATTTCGATTCAGAGATAAAACAGTTTTTTATTATGCTCCCAACATTATCAGACTTTTTTAGGATTCCGTAACGAAAAGGTAAAACGGGACCCTATTACTAAGACTCCGCTATCCGTCCGTCTGTCTATCTGTCCATCTGTCACCAGGCTGTATCTCATGAACCGTGACAGACAGTTGAAATTTTCACAGATAATGTATTTCTGTTGCCGCTATAACAACAAATACTAAAAAAAACAGAATGAAATAAATGAAATATTTAACTGGGCTCCCATACAACAAACGTGATTTTTTTGTCGTTTTTTTAGATGGCGGCTTGGCAGGTTTTTTATTTTTAGTTTATATATTCTCATGTTAGCGAGTTATTGTATTCTTATGAGAATAAAGATATCTTAAAGCATCTTGTCAAACCATTTAGAACATATTCTTTTTCATACATTAATTTCCCTAAAAGAGACACCAGATATGCCACAGAACGCTATTAAAGGATTTTAATTACTATACAGCACTCCTACCTACCCCCTAACCAAATAAAGCGATACATTGCGTGCACCATCCGATCTATAATGGTACCATTTAGTGGGGGCAACGCACTTTTAGAATCCAGGTCGGTCTTACTCGATCAATCATGTACCGACCAAATGGTTTTGAGACTATAACGAGTGATCCATCATTGTGCTTCCCCTTTCAATGTAGGTTAAGTAAATTTCTTTTGAATTTAAATTGTTTTGTGAATATTGGGTCAGTGTTTTACTGGGTACTGGGGTTAATAATCATAATTATTTGTTTACTCACCACAATACCTAGTAATACCCATTACCGTGAACCTACTCCAGGTACAAGCATAGTTAAAATAGCTTAGTTGGAGGGGTTAACAAGATTTCTAGTAATGTTAATTTAAGTGTCAATAGCCTAACGGATAAGGTGTGGGACTTGTGATCGAGAGGTCGCGGGTTCCAACCCCACCCATTACACTATTGACGTGAACCCACTCCAGACACAAGCATATTTAGCTTAGGGGTTAACAGGATTGCTAGTAATGTGAATTCAACCCACATTGCTAGATATCTTTCTAAAAAAAATCCACCCACATTACAAGCTTTCTTTTTAAAAAAATAGATTCAAACCGTTTTTTTTTTATTACGGATGAGCTCGCTCTTGACCTCAATCTCGCCTGATGGTAAGCGATAGATGAGGTCTACGATGTGACGAGCGAGCCCAGAAGATGCCTATTTACTCTTGCTTTAAAAGCTGAAAGGTCATAAGTGGCAGGCAACACAGAAGCCGGCAAAGAATTCCACAGCTTGGCTATGCGCACAATAAATGTGGAGGAGAAGCGCTTGGTACGACAAGACGGTATATCAACCAAGTGTGGGTGGTACCCAGCCGTGCGTCTAGTAGACCGGTAGTGAAATGGAGATGGAGGAATCAGGTCATGGAGCTCCTGCGCACACTCCCCGAAGTACAATCTATAGAAAACCGACAGGCAAGCAACGTTTCGCCGATGAGCCAGACTATGAAGTTTGTCCGATAGCACCTCGTCGCCTATAAGCCTTTTAGCCCTGCGCTCGATCGAGTTTAGTGCAGCAAGTTGGTATTTTGCAGAGCCATCCCACAAGTGGCTACAATACTCCACGCAGGAATGGACCTGTGCTTTCAGAAGCTGTCCAGGAGTGAAGTACCGCCTCACCTTGTGTAGGATTCCCAGCTTTTTGCTTCAGTCTGAGCTCTGGACTCGATGGTTGAGCCGAAGTTGAGGTCTGATGTCAACTCCATGCCTAAAAGCTCCAGGCGGTCGGTAACTGGCACAGATGTACTTCGGAAAGTAGGGGATAGTTGAAATGGGCTCCTTTTAGCGCTGAAAAGACAAGCCTGTGTTTGTATTGTATGAGACTGGTGCCTAAACTAAGCTAGAAGCTTGTGCTTCGACACCAGATATCCACCCCTAATTGATGAGGCCAAAACAATTGTTAAGGGTATTAAGTTTCCTGCCAGGATTGCGGAAATGTTCTAACGAGATGCCGCGGCACCAGGAGACGTCAGGGCAAATGAAAGAACGGGTGGATTTTAGTCAGTAGAAGTCTAACACTCCTTTCTGGTCCACTCAGGGCGGGAGGAGTCTTTAGACGATTTTCCCACCGAAAAAGAAGGGTATTAATTTTTAATTAGGCTAAGTCGTGGACATAGTTTCAAATCTATAAGTTTCAGCCATCTAGCTTAATGTGCCAGATTGTTAAACACCTAAGACGTCCATTAAACGCCTGCATCCAATTGGATGCCTTGGAAGAGAAAACTATTGATGACATATCGTTATTAAAATAGCTCTCATTATTATTTCATTTAAACGCTTCTGTAATGGGTACTACAAACTATAAGTACTACAAACCCCCAGGGTTGTGCACGGGGGGCTCCAAAGTAATCTTTAGGTAACGGGGACCCTTATACGTGCTTATGGTACTCCATGGGGTACTTTTAGTGTGGTAAGAATCCCACTCGGAAGGATAAAAGGAGCCACGCATTTGAAGTTGAAAAAACTCTCTGGTTTTCTCTTCAAATGCGTGGCTCCTTTTAAAGGTTTCCCACCGATAACAAAAAATAAGCAATTTTAGGATTGCTACGAATGAGAAGAAAGTAAACGACACAATTGCTAAAAAGAAGCTTACAATGTAATTGGAGTTGAACGTCTGAAAACATTTGACAGAATAAAAACTAAAGTAAAAACTATCGCTGAGAGTTCGCTATGAAAATAAAGGAAGGGCGTCATTTTCATTAAATTTAAATGCATTTTTTTATTGATAATAGGCTCGCGTTTGACCACCATCTCACCTGATGGTAAGTGATGATGTGGTCGAAGATGGAGCACGCTTACCTAGAAGTAACCTATTCACTCTTGACTTAAAGACCCCTAGGTTATAGCTATCAGGAAACACGGACTCCAGCAGGGAATTCTACTCTTTAGCTGTACGCACAACGAAAGTGTTCCCAAAACGTTTATGGGTCAACGATGGCGCCTCGCCGTTCGTCTTGTTGTCCGACAATGAATGGCTTAATTTGCACTATCTACTGTAAACAATAAAATACATTGAAGCTCATAAAATCTGTCGAAAACTAAATGAAAACAGATCATGGTTAAGCCTAACAGCGGGTTTAACATGGATCCCCTCTTTGTATCAGTTTAAACCGGGATTACCCTAATTAATTGAGTAGATTTACTACGGAACCCGCGACGCGGTTTACATATTTTGCAAATAAAGTTTCTGTTTGAGAAATAAATGCTTGTATTGTTATGGAATGTTTGCTAATGGGTCTGTTTCTTCGAGTTTGTTTATAAGTGAGTAAGGTAATAACACTATTTGGGACACTTTTCTCTACGAAAAGGATTGGACCGTATTATAAACATGGGACCAGTGTGGGTTGGTACTGTTGGTAGATGTCGCGATAAATGAAATAATAATATTAAATGAGCAATACATATTGAAAATGTGTTTACCTAAATGATTAACGAACTTGAAAATTGATTTGAAGAACTAATGATTGAAGATGTTTAATGAAAAAAAATCCTATTTGATCCTGTTCAATACTCTTCTTTTCAGAGTGCGTTGACATTTTTATTCCATCTAAATTATATTCATTTTGCAAATTGGTAAATAAATAACACTTGAACATGTCATGCTTTTTTCGTTTTGAGTTTAAACTAGGTGAGATCGGTGTTTTTCAAATGACTAGTCTGAGTAAAAACACCGAAACAAACTCGGAGCTTAGCTCTGAGCTGAGCTCTTCTAAAGTCCATACAATTCATACTGGTGAAATCATAGGGAACTATGTAGATTTATGCTCTTTTGAGGAAAGAAGCCCACAGATTTGAGTGTAGGTAGATACTTATCCAGACAGTGCAAGCTTTTTTCAGTCATCGTTTAACTCGACTTAAAACATAAGGTCTACGCATAAAAGGCGCTTCAATCAATCAGTTAATTAGTATTATTTTATTTCATAATATATTCCTTCATGAGTACTTATAAGACTTCAGAAATTAGTACGCGGCCGAAGTTGAAAAGAGCCGGGCATAAACTCAATGGTTACTCTTTTAAAATGTTTATTTATTTTCACATCATCTTACTACTACTTTCACATTATCCATAATACAGTTTTTGTCGGTAGGCGAGGACAGTATAGACCAATTAGCCAATAGACCAATTAGCATATGATTATATTTTGAGTAATCTATCCAAATGTTATTTGTTGACACTGTTATACAAAAGTAACTGTGAAGCCTAATTTACGTCAGTTATACACGAATGTAACATTGAACCGAAATAGTGGCCAGTGATTGTCCAGCCGTGACCATGAACATAGTCGCCCATGTAGACTGCGAGATCTTTTTGTGTTTTTATTTCATCTGTGTGTTGAATTTTTAGATGAAGAACATATACAACGTGTAATTTAAAGGGTATATACATACCGAGTGCACGGCTTCTTTGGATGATAACAAACAATATGGCAAGGGTTTTGTAATCCTACATATGTCTACATGTGTGGAGCTTATTAGAAATTTCAATACATTGATACCAGAGACCGAATTTTTCAAATTAAGAAGAACGAAGAGAATTATCGTTTTATTGGCAAGTGACGTGGAAAGTTATGACTCTCATAGTGATGTGACACGTTTGTTATTATTGGTATTCAAGAAACAAGTGAAACCGATAATTTGGGGTCAATTCTGTGAGTCACTTATTTTGAGCTGAAACTTTATATAGAGACTCCGTACCAGATGTTGTCTTCAGTTCTTTTGGATAGATATGGGGTTTCCGTTACACGTTGTATAATGTCAATATGTTATTATTTTATTTAAGATGGTTTTATTATAATACCTACACTAGTTGATCCGCCGAACTAGTACAGCCTTTTTTAATTTTTAGCGTTGTCTTTTATAAAAACGGTATCCTGACATTAATGTACGTACGGCTAAGGAGTGGAATTCTGTGTTTCCTGCTATATATCTTCAACCACATCAATACTTACCAACAGGTAAGATGGTGGTCAAACGCGAGCCTATTGTCATTTTTTTTCTGTTAACGAACACAAAAATATCCAATTTGGTGCTGTCGTTCGAAAGCTATGCGCGTAAGATACATTTCGAATCATTTTATGTATAAAGATTATTTAAAGATTGTACTTGATGTAAGTATTGTACCGTTGTATTTGTAAATGCAGTTTATATTCCATGTACTTAACTGTTAGATAAGCTCTACGTAATTGTTTTAGTTTTATTAAAAATATAATTAATAAACATAGGCATTTATCTAAAGATAAATAAAACCCTGAAGTCATAATAGCGTGCAATCGTGACTAAGAATTACCAATTAACCAACTTTCTTTATAAAATAATAAGTAAACGTTATGAATAACATAAGTATCGAATAGATACTGTAACCGATGTTCCCTTCTGTTTCGCCACTTAATCAGATCACCAATTAAACATTCTAGAATGTCTTAAGAATAAATTAGGATTAATTCTTAATCTCACTTAACAAAAAACCGGATTTACAAAATGGCTACTGTGTGCCATTTGCACAACATAAAAAAAAAACAAAAAGTGCAGTGCCTAACCTTGAATTTATTAAAAAGTAAATCTGGTTTTTAATTCGTTTTCTTTAAGAGGATTTTATGGTTAATCCATTGACACGGCCAGTATTTTAAAATTAAACACTACGTAAAAATAGGCTTTAAAAAAGCAGTGAATTTGTCACAACTAAGTTTCGCCACGTTCTTTATTTATTTACTTGTTTTATTTTGAATCAAGAGTTTTTTATTTGTTCAAATATTAATGTTGTCAGTTTTAATTTATGATGTTGATAGCAAGTGTGACTAAAACCTATTAAAGGAAATTATGACTGGCTAAAAATTATCCGTAGGTGTTACATTAATAGGGAATACAAAGCCTAAGCTAATGAAATCCAGCGATTTCTCAACATCTTGGCATTGACACCATAACAAGACGAATATAATAACCGGTGATCCTCTAATTATGCTAAACAATACACAAAACAAAAACTATGCTTCAAGGAGACTCAACTCATCTATTACGCATCAATTATAAGGTTATTAAGTATTGAAATATTAATTATTTTTCTCAAAACACAACACTTTAATATTTTGGTAATAAAAAAACATTTCAGTTTCGTATTATAATAATCGTGTTTTCAAATATAACCGTAAATAGAGATGCGATGCTGTCAACTTCAAACAAATGATTAAATAAATCGATTTAAAACGTTATTAAGCTCTCAAGTAAAATTAAAGCACGAAAAACAAATTTCCTTCGAGCTCCTATTCCAATAAATCCTCAACCCACACGCTATTACACATTACAAATTAAACGGCAGTTAATGTATTAATAGACCTCGTTAATTTTACTTAAAGTAAAGAAGAAAATCCCGCCAATAACCTTCAAATTCTAAATGTCACTTTGCTTTTTTTAAACGCACTTCACTGTTCACTTTATTTTTTCACGGGCAAAGGCACAGCGCGCGTTCAGCCTCGTATACGGCCAGTTGCAGACTGAACGGAGGGGGGTGGCCGCCCTGCTGTTAGGTCGTGTACACACGATCCAGTTTTATTGAACAGAAACATGCGATTGAAGGAAAATATTGGAATTTTATTGCTGAAAGGATTGATTGTTTTACATAACATTTAAAAATAAGGGCATTTCAGTTTTCTTTAGGAGTGTAAGCAGTTTCAGCATTTATTTTAGTGAAATCTTGGCGTTGACACCATTTTCTTACAGGGTTTCGATCGTTTTTAGTTAAGCTTTGACCTTTTCGTCTGACCTAGCCTTCGAGAGTTACTTGAAATTAGTTTAGTAGGTACGTTAGTACATAGAAACTATTTATTTACCTACAAAAGAAAAAGTAATTACTGTATGACTTAAGTGGATATATTACGGAAATACAGAGTAGGAAATTGACACAAAGTCACGCAAGATTTTAGGTGACATTACGTAACTGTTAATTAATTATTTAATTTAACCATTTAATGTATAGATTGACAGAATTGTGAGCAAAAACTAGAGTTATTCTTAGCCTAAAAATACCAAAAGTATAGAAACGAAAACAAAATAAAAAATAAAAGCCGCTTAAACTATGCATAAATGAAACAACACTGTCAAAGGTTTGGAAAACTTCATAAAGAATGTTCTAGAACAAAAACTGCGAAGAAATGACAGACAATGATATGCATCAAACCAGGCAATAAATATCCGTTGTATTTAGCCTCTCACAGGCTTATCTTGGAGGCTGCTTAACAGGGCTTATCCGTGGTGGCCATTTTGTTAAAATAAAGACACTTGGCCCTAGTGGTTATGACTCCTATTTTAAGAAAACGGTATAGGCTTATTACGCAATGCTACTCTATAAGTTCCCATTCTTTTTAACTTTTAGAACAATAGAGCAGGGGGTCACCTATCTTCTAGAACTCTTTTTCTTTCGGGGAAAAATCATCAAGTGACTCCTCTCTCTCTCTGTGTGGAGCAGTAGCGGTAGCGGTGTGTCAGACTTGGTGTGTCAGACTTCTCAACATCTATTTAGTCCTTTCTCACAAAACGTTTCTATCGTCAAATCATTTCTCAGATGTTATCAAAAACATCTGGTTTGTCTAGCCAGCCTTTCTTTAGTAAATTGATTACAATACAAGCGTCAAGCTCACTAATGAGATGTTCTACCCCCGGCCGACTCTATGTTAATAATATATCCTTTATAGAATGGAATAAGGCGTTACTTTACAAAATCTATATCAAACTTACAAAGAATAATATCTAGTATTAATTCCGCCAAGAACGAGAAGAGCACCGCCCTCCCGCCTACAAATATATGCACATGCATCCTGCATGCAAGATTTATCATCTAGGTTTTGGAGGAATCAACAATAGATATAATATTAAAATATTAGTTTAATGTATCATTTATTTCAAGACTCATTAAAAACAATAAACAAACAAAAATTGGCCAAGGGCGAGTGAGACTCGCCCATGAAGGGTTCCGTAGTAACTACGCCAAATAACTTTGTTTTTCATAGTATTTGTATGAATTACAAAGTTATATTTGCGGTTTTAGAAAATATGCTATATCTCAAAAACTGCTGGCCCGATCTCGTTCAAACAAATTTTTGTTGAAAGTTTACATTAAGGTCTATAACATATTTTTTTTTTATTTTCCCTCCATTATTATAGAAGTTAGAGGGGACACACATTTTACCACTTTGGAAGCGTATCTTTGAAACCTCAGTGTCATTTTAAACACCTTTCTATAGATGATACCACACACCATGTATGAGGAGCCCCCCATAATTTAAAATATTTTTTTCTTATAATCGGAAAGCGGTTCATAGAATACATCTACCTACCAAGTTTCATGTGTATAGTCCGAATAGTTTCGGAATAAAATGGCTGTGACATACGGACGGACGGACAGACAGACAAACAGACAGACATGACGAAACTATAAGGGTTCCGCTTTTGCAATTCGGCTACGGAACCCTAAAAACCTAATAACATTGTAAACAAAAACTACTTCACAATAAGACGGGCGTCGTGTTGCGCTGCTTGGTGTTGCGTAACTTGATCGAAACAATTGATAACTGCTTGAGAGATGACTCCACATGTTGAGTTGAAACCCGCACCACAAACGATTTAAAGTTCGTGTTATGACGCGATTCCAAGTCCTCAACCCTCAAAGTCCAACCAGTTTTAACTCTCATGTATAGTATTATTACTACCAGTCTCGCAGTTTCGCTCCTGTGGATTTTATCGCGATGAAAACACAACCTTCCTTTTTTGAAGTTAGGCAAAAAGTAGCCTATAACTCTCCCCAAGCTTCAAGCTAGTATCCAAACACACACAAGATACCAAATATCCAAATCCACCCAGTAATTTCGAAGATTAGCGCATTCAAACTAACAAACAAACTTTTCCACTTCATAATATACAACGTGTAACGGAAACCCCATATCTATCCAAAAGGGCTGAAGACAACATCTGGTATGGTGTCTCTATTCACAGTTTCAGCACAAAATAACTGACTCAAAGAATTGATACCAAATTATTGGTTTCATATATTTCTTGAATACCAATCATAACAAACGTGTTACAGCACTACAAGGGTCAATAACTTTCCACGTCACTTGCCAATAACACGATAATTCTTTTCCTTCTTCTTAATTTGAATAATTCGGTCCCTGGTATCAGTGTATTGGAATTTGTAATAAGTTCTACACACGTAGACTTAGGATTACAAAACCCTTGCCATATCGTTTGTTATCATCCAAAGAAGCCATGCACTTGGTATGTATATACCCTTTAAATTACACGTTGTATATTAGTATAGATTCCGAACTCGATGGCCTGAACTCTACACTGACCTGTGCACGCCACTGCACATGTATTTGGAGCGGTTGCAGTCGCTACCGATGGCCGACAGAGCGTTTCGATTGTGCAATCACAACATTGTTGCGTCAAGCGTGTATGCTATACCATGCGTGATTTTGTTCCGTTCGTAGCTAAGTCTTCGATGTATTTGTCGATACAAGAGGCTCTTGATAATATGACACTAAACAACTACTTAAATTCGAATATACATAACTACTATAACACAGATTACTCTAGCTTGGGAGGCAGCAAACTCACATACTTAATTGTATATTTTCCGCTGCCAAAAATTTATGTCGCTAATTATTGTTTTCTTTGGAATGTTGTATTGAATCTTGGCTGTCGATAAAGTTATTATGTGTTAATTAATGACAAATATTTAATATACCTACAAGTCTGTCATCTCAATTTTTATTTATTTATTGATCATAGGTTCGCGTTTGATCACCATCTCACCGGATGGTAAGTGATGATGTGGTCGAAGATGGAGCACGCTTACCTAAAAGTAACCTATTCACTCTTAGGTTATAGCTATCGGGAAACACAGCCTCCGGCAAGGAAATCCACTCCTTAGCCGTACGCACAATGAAAGTATTCCCAAAACTTTTAATGCGTATGGTTGGGATGTCCACCATGTAACGATGGCGCATCGCCGTTTGTCTTGTAGTCCGATGATGGAACGAACTTGGCGGGATTAGATTGTGTAATTTCATCGCACACTCCCCGAAATGTAACCGATAGAAAACCGATAGACTTGCAAAGTTGCAACTCGCCGTCGATGTTCAAGGCTCTGGAGCTTTGACTCGACCAATGCATCGTTGCCAATGAGTCTCTTGGCCCGTTTCTCAATGGACTCTCACATTTCTCAATCCCATACATTTTTATGATTGATGGGAATATTGAGCTCGTGGCGTAATAATAAGCGTTCAACGGGTCGATCTACATAGTTAAGCAACACTTGCCGAGGTTGGCACGTAAATTGGTGACCATCTAAACAAATTTAGGTTCCTCCGTACCTCGTAAAGCACGAGAAAATGTTAGTTCCAGCTGTCATTTATACAGGGTGGCCCGTTTACAGTGGTCCAAAGAATTTTTTCAGCTTGAGAGCATCATAAGTGACCTCCTCCTTTTTTAGAAGTCGGTTAATAAAATGGCTGTGACATACGGATGGACGGACAGACAGACATGACGAAACTAAGGGTTCCGTTTTTTGCCATTCGGCTACGGAACCCTAAAATATGTTGAACTCTAAACCAACTCAAAACCAGATGCAATTGAGTACTAGTGTTTTACATGGAGCGATAGAAACAAAAAACATAATTTCTAAACCATAAGTTTTCGCTTATCTAAAGTATGTTTTAAATTATCGATAATTTAAAACATACTCAATTACTCAACTCAATTGCATCTGGTTTTGAGTTGGTTTAGAGTTCAAGTTTTAGAGTTTTTAGAGTTCCGAATGGCAAAAAACGGAACCCTTAGTTTCGTCATGTCTGTCTGTCCGTCCATCCGTATGTCACAGCCATTTTATTAACCGACTTCTAAAAAAGGAGGAGGTTCTCAATTCGGATGTTTGTATTTTTTTTTTTTTGTTTGTCCGCGTATAACTCCGTCGCTTGCCAACCGATTTGAAAAATTCTTATTTTGTTAGAAAGAGTATACTTCCCAAATGGTCCCATGAAAATTTTATCGAAATCGGACAAGCCGTTTCTGAAAAATCAACAAAAGTCTAAAAAAATATTTACGTTGATGATCTTTTCGTTTACTCTGCATTGCGTTTTTTGTTCGCGCATAACTCCGTCATTTACGAACCGATTTGGAAAATTACTACCCACTAAAAAGCACGAAAATAAAAACTTTTTTTCAAAAAATAAAACCGACTTCCATTTCAAAACACTACAAAGTCAAAAATAATTTTAATTTCGGAAGGCGGTGTGAACAAAAAGAAAATACAAAACCAATAACACCGACTACCGAAATTAAAATTATTTTTGACTTTGTAGTGTTTTGAAATGGAAGTCGGTTTTATTTTTTGCAAAAAAGTTTTTATTCCGAAACTATTAGGACTACACATGTGAAACTTGGTAGGTAGATTTTGATAGGAGTAGGTATTCTGTGAACCGCTTTCCAATTTTAAGAAAAAAAAAATATTTCAGATTAAGGGGACTCCCCATAAATGGAACTGAAATAGATTTTTTTTTCGTGAAACCTATGCGTGTGTGGTATCTATCTATACCTAGACAGGTTTTTAAAAATGACATTGAGGTTTCTAAAACCTGTTTTTCATAAAGTTAATCGTTTAAAAGATATACGCTTCCAAATCGGTAAAATGTGTCCATCCCCCCTCTAACTTCTATAATAATGAAGTTAAAAATTTAAAACAAATATATTTTGTAGATCTTAATGTAAACTTTCAACGAAAATTAGTTTGAACGAGATCGGGTCAGCAGTTTTTGAGATATAGCATAGTTTCTAAAACCGCAAATATAACTTTGTAATTCATACAAACACTATGAAAAACAAAGTTATTTGGCGTAGTTACTACGGAACCCTTCATGGGCGAGTCTGACTCGCACTTGGCCAATTTTTTTATTCTGGATGAGCCCACTCTTGACCCCAATATATGGCAGGACGCGTATGCAGAGGAAAATATTGAACCGTCAATAATTTAGTTGTTTACAGAGCCAGCTCGGTAACCCGTTTGTTAAAAATAACAGTGGCACATCAACACTTTTTGGTCATTTTAAAATAGATGCGACCGGTGTTTCCTAGCTGACTCACTGAGAAGCAACACCGTAAAATACTAAGAGATCAAGGTCCATACAATCTGTACAGATCAAATCTTATGAGAGCCAGTGTAGATTAATGGCAGAGGTAGACTTTTGAAGTGCAATTATTCGACGTTATTGTGTACTAAGACAATGTAGGAACATTCATTATCACAAATCTCTATTGAGAAAAAAGTATTACGGTACACACGTTCAAAAATAGCAATGGTTCAAGTATTTGGCCTACCCAAATGTCCTTACTTTGGTATTGTTCGTCAGTGTTGGACAGGTCCGCTCAAATTTGCGTGGTTATTTCCTCAAAAGAACACCACAGACATGAACCTACATGCTTCTTATATACAAATACAAATTGTATGGACTTTAAAAGAGACTATGTGTTTGTTTCGGTTTTTCTTCTCAGAGTAGTCAGTTAGGAAATACCGGCCTCATCTAGCTAAACTAAATTTAACACGCAAAAAATATGACATGTAAAAGTGTTATTTATAACCAACTAAGTAACAAAAATAAAATATTTGGTTTCATTTCATTTCATTTGAACCATTGCTATTTCAATTGTATTGTTGTCAGTTCAGTCTTTGCGATATTATGTGATTCTATTTAATTAACCCCTTACCGCGTTGCGTCCCATATTTGTACATCAAACTTTTTTGGCATAAATTTAAATTCTTTTCAAGTTTGAGTTATAGCGACATTAGAAACCAAAGACTAGGTGTGTACTTTGACGTTTAGTAGCGGTGAAATGTTGGCAGTCTTGATAGAAAAAGATTAAAGTCAGTTTGAAATCAAACGTACCAGGAAGGTGAGTAGCTCTGTATTTGAACCCAAATTTCTCATAATCCTATGAATATTTCGGTTTGCACATATTTCTTTGAATAAAACCATCATAAGTGAGTCTAAAAATTGAAGAAACAAAACCAGATCCTCATTGATTGCAAATTGATGCTACGTTTTTGTTGTGTGCATATTCGGGACAACATGCATGTTGTCTCAATTGTACTGCCCATAATTATATGGGACCGTATGCAGATAGCGGTAAATTGCATTTGTTCACATATGATACGGTATGCAATAAAATCAACATGAATTCAATTTCATAAGACATGTATGCTAAAGTTCGCACGTTACGTATATTTTGTTTTCTGTACATGAATTACAGCACTTATAAGTAGGTAAATAGGTATTTGGTTGGTACCTATGCGACTTTTGTCTTCTGGATTGTTTTCTGGAGTATCATACTCCTCTAGATCAAGTAATACTTGAGTAAATGTAGTGGCTGATTGCTGTTTTGTTTCATGTTATTAGATTACGGTTATGCTAGTTTGTTTCCAATAAAGAGGATATTTGATATTAGACTATAATAAATTGTTTTATTGATAGGGCGATGATAAAAGTTGGTCTGATTGCATTTCGTCCCATATTTGGTATATTCCATGGAGGTATATAAAATGCATACCGTACCAAATACGCAATGTTTTTTAAAATTTTATAAAATATTAATAGAGACTGCTACATTTTTTTTAATTCTTTTTTATGGATTCCATAAACTCTGAAATACAACATTTTTTTCCGCAAAGATACAAAAATCCATGCAGTAAGGGGTTAAGTAACTTCATTTATTAAATTGGTGCCCCGATAACAGGATCAGGATTTTCCTAGCATGAAGGTCATTGAGCTCTGTGTGTATCTTCAAATCTCCTGTGTTTCTGTTAATGGCAGATAAACATATTACTATTACCTACTTTAATCTAAGCTTAAAGATATATAACAATCTATTCGAACACCTAATTTGAATAATAGTTTCCACTTTACATTTATTCTAAATGTTATCCTTCATTGCACTTCAACCTGATCTGAGCCAACCTCAGTGTTATCTGTGCGCTTCTTTCGTTAAAAGAGCCCACAGATCACAAGACTTGAAAAGAGACCTTGACTTTTGACCTCTCTCTGTTTCGGTGTTTCTTCTTGGAGTAGTCAACACAGCGCAGCAGGAGACACCGGCCTCATCAAATTTACAAAAATAAGGTTTTGTGTAAAAGAGTATTTTTATAACTAACCACACCGATCAGACGTTATCTTTCTGATATTTTAGCAACCTTTCCTCCTTTACGAGACTCAACATAACACAAAAGGAAATAATAAAGTTGGTCCAGCCGTTCTTGAGTTTAGCGACACTAATGAACAGCATTTGATTTTGATACATATATTATAAGGATTTGCAAACTAAATTAGATTTATTTTGCAAATCCTTATTTATTTGTTACCTATGGCATTTTATTTATTACCTACAATGCGTATTGATTACCTATCTTAATTTTATCATAATCTTATAATATGTGTCAAAACCTCAATAACTTATTTTTATAATAACTTCCCAAGTCTTACCGATTGTTTCTTGTATAAATGAATCACTTATATTATAATAAACATTATATTATATTACATCGCAGTACATTTGAACCGAAAACAGACAGCCATTATTATTGTATGACGCATGTATTCAAAGCTAATGGAAAATCAATGGCCGGCCTGGTATTGACAGGAGCGTCAAACACATCATATCATACAGAATTACGTTATTTATTTACTTTGGTAATCATTTTGTTTACGTCTATGGATAAGACAGAAAATAGGTTTTATATCTTATAGTTTTACTTTATGTGTTATAATATTCAAATAGTACAAACTTTTACTCTGTAAGGCAGATTCATAGGTAAGAAAAATTATAATATGATTCTGTCCAAAAAATATTTAGAATCCTTTTTTTTATTTGAAGGTTTTATGTTTGAACATCGCCCTTTAGATGGCTCATAGTCAAACGTTGTTAATGTACAATGTACAATTGGTGGGATTGTCATATACACCAAAATCAACCACGAAGTTACTCTAATAGAATCCCAAATATTGGAAACCGACAGCCTTCTTTTAATTTTGGACAATGAAATTGCTATTCTCGGGCTATATCGTTCACCATCTTTTACTAGCCTTACAAACTTTCTCACATCGCTAGACACCTTCCTCAAAACGGTAAATATACATCCTATGCTTATTATTGCCGGGGACATCAATATAGACATATGTAGCACCACTAACAATAGGTACCATGGTACCTATTGTTAGTGGTGCTACATATGTAGTCATGACTATATGTGCATTATGGCCTCATATGGTCTAGTCCCTATAATCACAAAACCAACCCGACAAAAATCATGTCTTGACCATATATTCATCAAAAACAAAACCAAACCTATAGGTATAGTATGTAAAAGCCCTATCACAGATCACGATATAGTAATAGCCAACATTCCTTACAAAAATACCTACTCTAAACCCTACAAAAGTCGTTGGGCACCAAAGCTAAATGAAGACGATTTTGTCACAGACCTAGCCAAATTCGATTGGACTGACACCCTGAACGAGCACTGTGTAGAATCTGTCACTGACTCTTTTTCTGGTGTTCTGACTAAATTAATTCAAAAGCACACAAATCAAGTTAAAATTTCCCGTAGTAAACATAACATTCAGCCGTGGATAACCCCCGGACTAATAAGATGCATGAGAAACCGCGACAGATTACATCTATCATCTCGAGCTGACCCTGGAAACGAAACAAAAAAACTAATCTACAACCGTTACAAAAATTTTTGCAACAACCTCTTACGTAAACTTAGAATTGAATACGACAGCCGAAAAATCCAAGAAAATAGCAAAAGCTCACAAAAGCTATGGAAAGTTCTTAAATCGATGTACAAGCCCGGTGATCAAAATAATCATACCCCTTATTTAGCAATAAGTTCAGCGGACCCTATCGAGTCCCTCAATAAGTGCAACTCCTACTTCACATCCGTGGGCAAAAGCCTGGCTGACACAATACTGACATGACTATCAGAAACACAGACATCCCTCACCAGCAAGTACACACCACAAATCACTTCACCCTCCTCCTTCTTTCTATATCCAACAGATGAAACCCAAATTTCAAACATCATACATCACCTAAAAAATGGAAGCTCCCCTGGCCCTGATAAAATCAGTGTAACACTCATAAAGAAAATCCATAACTTGATAACAAAACCGCTAACCCATCTGATTAATCTGAGCCTGGAAACAGGAGTATTTCCAGAACAATGGAAGGTTGCAGCAGTTAGCCCAATACACAAAAGTGGTGCAAAAGATAAACCTGAAAATTACAGACCTATAACCCTTCTTAGTATTTTGTCCAAAATCCTAGAGAAAGTAGTTAATTCTCGTCTTTCGTTTCGTCGTTAATTTTCTTGAAAAACACAATCTTATTTCAGACAAACAATTCGGGTTTAGGAAAGGCAAATCTACTGAAGATGCGGCGTCTCTGTTGACTAACTCCATCTCAGCAATCATAGAAAGGGGTGAATGTTGCTTGGCAGTCTTTTTAGACCTAGCCAAAGCGTTTGACACTATTTCAACGCATCTGCTTCTCAAAAAACTAGATGCAGTTGGCATAAAGGGAAAACCTCTTGAATGGTTTCACAGCTATCTCACCAATCGCCGACAGTATGTTAAATCAGGCAATCAGTGTAGTGATCAACTCCCCATAAATTTTGGAATACCGCAGGGTAGTTTACTGGGTCCAACATTATTCATAATATACATGAACGATATACTGAATCTTAAATTACGAAATGCAGAACTTATATCTTATGCAGACGACACAGTTATCACGTTTCATGGCCAAACCTGGAAAAACGCCTACGGTCATGCAGAGGAGGGATTGGCAAAATTAGCGCAAACACTCAACCACAACCTTCTTACACTTAACATAAAGAAAACCAAACTCATCACATTTCACAAAACTCATTGTTCCAGCCCTCCATCCGGCCTTACATTTAAATATCATACATGCTCAAACCATTTTCTAAACACCTCACGCGTAAACTGCTCGTGTGACTATATTAACCGAACGTCATCTATTCGATATCTAGGTCTCCTAATTGATGAAAACCTCTCATTTAGAGCTCACATTGAACTCCTTTCGGGCCGTCTAAGGAAACTCATTCACATTATGAAGAAATTGAGAGACCGCACCTCACAAGACATAATGAGAACAGTTTATTTTGCGATATGCCAGTCTCTTATCCAATATGGTATATCCGTTTGGGGTGGAGCTGGTAAATCAATTATGATGGAGTTGGAAAGAGCCCAAAGAGCTGTTATTAAAGTCATACTAAAAAAAACATTTTTTTATTCCACTGACTCCCTTTATAAAGATTTTCAAGTTTTACGCGTTCGTCAACTCTATATTCTAAATGCATTGCTCCGTACTCACAAAAGCATAAAGATTCGGCCCGACTACCACTTATTATCTTCCAAACGTGTCTTCCGCATACCGTTACAACGAACCTCTTCTCTTCTAGCCAGACGATGTCCCGCTTACCTACACACTCTCGTATACAACAAAGTTTCCAGAAGCTTGCCCTGTGACATAAAAGATCTTTCCCTCACAGCGTGCAAAAAAGTTGTCATACAATGGCTTTTAGGACTTTCATATGATGAATCTGAAAACATCCTAACATCGCTGTAACTCACTCACTCTAACTCGAAATCTCATCAGACACAAACTCCGACACTACACACACGAACAAATACACACAAACCACACACACACACACATAAAAACACACATTTTGTATTAGTTACTATACAAAATGTTTTGTTCTTGTCATAATTGAAGAAGTTTATTTTATACTTAATTTTTTTTTTGTCTTATTTAATTTTAAGTTATTATAAGTAGTTTTAAGTCGACCTCATTCCATCTAAAGTTTTTGATGTTCTCACATACTTATGTTTTTTTTGTTCAGATCATCTTTGTTATTGCACCCACAACATTGTCTACCACAACTTAGGTCCCCAAGATACAGGCATAGCCTAGTTTGGGGATCATCGGAAATTTGTAAAGAATCTAATAATGGTCTCAATAAATTCTATTCTATTCTATTCTATCTAAAGGACGATGTTCAAACATAAAGCCTTCAAATTCTAGTAGTAGTATCTATCATCAAAGTGACAATCAATGTCAAGAAGCTGTCAAACTTGTCAAATTAGACGCGTTAGTGACAGTTTGAAACGTCGAAAGCCCGCTCTGATTAATGCTTATTTTAGTTGCGGCAATAATTTATTATGCCTTTTCAAAAGGCCTAACCCTTGCCTAATTTTGCGTTATATATTAAAGGTTCAAATTCTATTTTGTTACGTGACAAAATAAACAATGTATAAATGGATTGACCTAAAATCCAAGCCCTTTGATCAATATTATGCTAACCACAACACATTTTTTTGTTATTACTTAACTTGTTATTTGTTAAAACTTAGAAGAATTTTCACAGTACGTTAATTTATGTTAATTTTACTAACAAAACATCAAAAGTTCACGCGATCATAGTTATATTATTAAACAATGGCCGTTGGAGTATGACTAAATACGGCATTTCAGTACCTAAACTGGTCATTATTTCACTGCGAGACATACAGAAAAAGGTCTAAATTTCTATGTCGAGAAGCCACATTGATTCAATGAAAAACAAAAAGAATTTTAGAACTAGAAAACGCATTTCTATTTCTGAAAAATAGAATACAATGTTGAACTGTACGAAATTCTACAATTTGAAAACATAATATTTTTATTATTTCTGTATTGATGATATTTTGTGAAATATGTACGATGACGAATAAAATTCACAATGATTTTACTAAGATTTTGGGGGAAAAATGTTGCAACTCTGTAACTTTAACCATTTTGCAAATAAATGAAGCTCAATCATGTATCCCACTTACTTCTTACAATTTTCACTGGTTTAATCTTCAAGACGTAACCGAACAACCCCGAAAATATTAAAAACCGGCACATCACAGTCTCATAACCCTAATTAACACTAATAACCTTATCTTGAACTAAAATAACGACCACTCACGCACTCTCAATGAATGAACTGAACGCAACGGATCACTGAAAATTCACCCTTAAACTTCGTGGAGAAAATGAGAAAATTCAAAGTTTTATCTTGAAAGCTATTAGGTTGGGAATGGCGTAGCAGTTTGGTGAGAGTTATGACGTTTTGTTCTAAGTGGTCTGGTTGGAAAACCCGTAGTAGTGAGTCATAGTACTGAAAACTCGCCAGAGGGGGTGAATGGGGGGGGGGTGTAAAGGGGGTGGCACCACGGTGGCGCCTGAAAACATTTCAAATCCCATACATTTCTTATTAATCAGGTGTGAATAACGAAAAATGGGGATCGAGGGTGATTTTTACATGCTGCTTTTTGTGCTATGGGAATTTCATTAACCTTTCACCCGTTTCTGGTATTACGGCTCGATTGAGCCCGCATTAAATGGGGTAACATGATTGTTATTTAAGGATTGTGTTTTACGGCCTCATTTAAAATAATCATAACGTTCTAAAGGAAATGGTTTTAAGATTAACATCAAAACGCATTATGATTGGTCCAAAATGTAAAGGTAACGAATTTAAGGCACTTACGCTTGTGGTCAATCCATTAACACCAAACATTGGTCAACTAAAAAGGCATTCCTTAATTGAAATAACAGAAAATAACATACGGTCATACGGGATGTTGACGGATGGAATGTTACATGAGTAGGTGAGAAATAGGGTTTTATTTACTCACTATTATTTTATATGAAGTATCAAATGTAAATAATGTTATGATATTAAAATATACGAAAAAAATAATTAGTTTTAAATTAAGTTTTATTTAAAATATTGACAGTTTATAGTCTGTGGTCGCGATGAATCATCGCTCATCACTAATTTTGTCAGCATGCCCATAAAGTATGACATTCACAGGCACTATAATTATTCTCTATTATTATAAAATTCAGGACTTCATAGGCGTGATTTTATTGACAGCTGTCGCAGAGATCAAGCTATCTTTTACAAGGTATAGTAATATGAATTCTAACCACTTTGCTAGTAATACACAGAGCACTGGACGAGTATTGCCGGTGTCAAACACACTAATCAGTAGAAAGAGATAAAGTGAATGTCGGCCTGTTTCTCTCCTGTTTCCGTAGATCGTGTTAACGAAGCTGACAATTAAAATTGTAGAAACATAACTCTCCTTTGCGAGTGCAAAGGAGGGTTAAAAGATAATCGGATAGGAGTTTTATTGAAATCTATATAATAAAAATGAATCGCTAAATGTGTCGCTAAGCGCAAAACACGAAAACGGCTGGACCGATTTGGCTGATTCTTTTTTTGTTGTGTTTGGTTTTGTCAGGAGAAGTTTCTTATGAAAAAAAAAAGTAGGAAAGGTCTCAAGGGTAGGGGTAGGAGTAGGGGTAGGGTACGGTACGGTAGGGTAGGGTAGGTGTAGGGTATTGGTAGGGTAGGGTAGGGTTTGGGTAGGGTAGAGGTAGAGTACCTAAGGTATGGGTAGGGTATCGGCAGGATAGGGGTAGTAGTATCGGTTGGGTAGGGTTAGGATACCTCGCGAACGAAGTCGTGGCGGGTCAGCTAGTTATAAATAAATATAAATTCTTCATCTCTCACTGTTCACTGAGATACAGGTAACGCATAGTCCAGTTCTATAACTCCACGGTCATTATCAAGTAGGTACTTAGCAACAATACTGATTCGTGATCAGTATTCTCTGCGCAATTTGACCGTCAAAACTTTCTGCCGTAGATTGTGGTCACTGGTTGGGATGTGTAATAGTAGATTATGTATCGTTGTAAAGCAGTTAGCGCATTGGTTTAAGGCACGACTTACAAGATGAATGTCGTGGGATCGAACCGCCTGGGTTGTACTACTTTGGATTATTTTTAACCACCTTCCAAAAAAGAAGGAGGTTCTTTTTTTTTAAGATAACTAGCAATATCTATCGAATCCACATAACTAGCAATCTTGTTTACCCCTCCAACTAAGCTAATCTGACTGTTGGTAAGTCTTTACTTATTACTTCACTACATAGTATGAAACAGTCGCTTCCCTGTCTGTCTGTCCCTATGTATGCTTAGATCTTAAAAACTCCGCAACGGATTTTGATGCGGGTTTTTTAAATAGATAGAGTGATTCCTGAGGAAGGTTTTAAATATTTTATGAAATACGACGATATTACTTCAAAATGTCGGAAAGAATTAAGCCTATCGGGAGCTTTAATCGAAAACGCTGCCAAAACCTTTTGAGTTATAAAAATACAATGTATAGCGGGATTGTTTCTCTTTTATAGATCTACAAAAAAGTCTGCGATGGCATATGTCTATCTCCCAAGAATAACCCACAATAACCTTTTTTTCTTTTACAAATTACATTAAAATGATGGGTTATTTACGAATCTTTTTTTAACAGCACAGTATTATTCCTTATCCAATTAAATACGTCAGATATGTTGAGGATTTAATGTAGATCAAAATTGCTTTTTACTCTATGTTAATAAAATGAATATCTTAAGAGTTATCGCCGATATATGAGTGTGGCAAATTACCGGACAAGAAATTGATTAAGCAAAATCATATATAAGCAAATATAAACTTTATTACCCGAGCCAAGCCGGGCCGGGTCGCTAGTGACTGATAAGGATAACAGTCAAGTAATCGTGTAACGATTGCTATTGCGGTGCTACCCGACGACAAAGATTTTGCGTTGCGTCTCATACCGAACTTTTTGTCGCTTAAGTTAGTGCAGTACTATAAACATTTTCATTGCAACTACTTACTTGGATCCGGGTACAATGGACTCGGGTGACTCACATTGCTTTGTGCGTCTTTCTTGCATGCCTTCATTCGACGGTATTTTGATTTGAGACAAGAAAGGAAGATTAAAGAGATGAGAATGTTAATATTTTGATTTTCAATTTGAGAGAGATTCAATTATGAGAGAAGGGAAAGGCGGTAAATGTGGTCCAAGATGAAGCATGCTTACCTAACTTCAATATTGACTTAAAAACTCTCAGGCTATAGCTATCAGGAAACACAGACTGCGGCATGGATTACACTCCTTAACCGTACGCACAATGAAAGAATTCCCAATCGTTTTGTGCCGTTCGTCTTGTAGTCCAGTGATGAAACAGGCTTGGTCGAATTAGATTGTGCAATTCCATCACACACTCCCCGAGACGTAACCGATATGAATAAGGAAAAAGATTGCTCCCATTAACACCTACATATATTTCAAGTTACCATAGTAATTTATTTCTTAAACAGTTGGGTTAAAGCTGATTAATTCCTCACAAATCTAAATTGGGTCGATATAAAAACAACTAGTGACCAAAAATCGAAACCTCACGCCTAAAAATGTTATGAAAATATCCAAGGTCCTAATAACCGAATCAAGGAAGAACGTAAAGAACCATTCAACAATAAAGAAAGAAACATGTCTTTGAATATAATAACAATGGCATGGAGTCGTGACCCATGCAAACAATATGTTGAATTGCGCCACTCGGCCGCCAAATGACGTACTGCTCCAAATTCTAAGGTGGTCTTTACTCCAACTGAAGACAGCCTTCATAGAGTAGTTTAGTCGAATTGTTATAAATTAGCTACTTATTTGTACAAAATGATACAACTGTTAGCTGTGAGAGCAGTGGTGACTCAATGGTAACAGACAGGACTTTGAGTAAGGTCATGGATTCAAACCCCGGTCGTACATTGCTTAGTGCAATTTCCATCATTACCACTGGTTTCAAACGGTGGAGGAAAACATGAGGAAACCAGCGTCTTAGGACCGATAAATCTAAAGACGTGACTTATTTTCTGTTATGGTGTACCATAAAGAGTATATTCTATCCATCTATCATTGTGGACGGTTCATACCGTCTCATAGATAGGACTGTGCCCCAGCTGTGAAAACGTAATAGGCTGATTAATATAATATTACCGATAACATTTTAAGGGGAACAATATTAGCTGTTCAAATCGTTAAAACAAAACACGCTCAAAGGTCAAATCTAGCATTACTTGGTAAGTACCCTACTTTGTTTACCTTTTGTTTACAGGTCACTTAATTAACTACCTAAAATAAATTTACATGTTGAGTAATTTTTGTCATTTTAAAATAATGAAATCGAAATTGTCATAAGCATAATTTGTATCAGCATTACTTAGATAGGGTCATAGAAATCTTTATAGAAAACTTTTTTGCAAAAAATAAGTACTTTGTAGTGTTTTGATATGGAAGTCGGTTTTATCTTTTGCAAAAAAGTTTTTATTTTCGCGCTTTTTAGTGGGTCAGTGAATTTTCCAAATCAGTTCGTAAATGACGGAGTTATGCGCGAACAAAAAACGCAATGCAGAGTAAACGAAAAGATCAAGGTAAATATTTTTTTTAGACTTTTGTTGATTTTTCAGAAACGGCTTATCCGATTTCGATAAAATTTTCATGGGACCATTTGAGAAGTATATCCTTTTCAACAAAAAAAAGAATTTTTCAATTCGGTTGTCAAACAGCTATGCCCGAACAAACATAAAAAAAAACATCCGAATTGAGAACCTCCTCCTTTTTTAGAAGTCGGTTAAAAATGGAATCAGTCAGAAAATGATTAATATTTAAACAAAAGATCTCATGAAGTTATATTGGAATCAAATTCTATGATTTCAATTAAATTAAAAAGGTAGTGAAAGTGTTGAGTTGCGGAAATTTTCTAACGAGACACGTACCGCGGCCATGCAAGGGCCGCTGGAAGGGTCTTTAATCACTAGAACTAGTATTTAATAATATACCCCCGAAAAAAGTGTGTATAAAGATAATACAATACAGTCAAGTGTGACAGTTACAAATTTACAATATTAGAGGTGAATAAAACATGGTACAAGCCAAATTTACCTAGTGTTAAATTGAAGATAGAAATTGCAAAGGACTAGGCGTGAGCATGTAAAGAAAAATAACTAAACCTAAAGCAAATAACAAAAAGCATTTCATTCCAAAAATTTCGTGACTTTTGTTGACCTACCTGTAACGTGCGAATAGAAAGAGACAGAAGATTTTACGCAGACAGACAGTCTTGAAATTACAAAAGAAAATGTAGACAGCTTGGCAAGGGACTAAAACGAAATTCAGTTAACCTTGAAATCTGTATAAAAGAAAAGAGTTTCATAATAATTTGACCTTATTTACTGATGACGTAAAAGAAAGACACGCGCAATTACAAATTACCAGGAGTTCATACTGTGTAGGCGTAAGTCTCCGAACTATGAATCAATGCACAAAGGCCGCATGAGTAACAAAGCTGCACCACTTAATATCATAGGAGGACTGTAGGAGTGGTCTTGTTAGTAGAAATACCTCAGCTATGTATGAAGGAACCATGCCATTCAAATCAACACAGTTGAAATAGCAACAATAAAGATAAATCATGAAATGTTTATTTACAAACCCTTTTAACCTTTCTTGACCTCAGTGACGTACAAATAGAAAAACGCCTCATACGCAGCAAAGAGTGACTAAGTAAGAATTACAAATTACCAGGAGTACATAAAATGTAGGCGTTTAGAATCTATGAATCTACAATGCACCAAGGCTGCGTCAGACGATAGCGGGGTTGGGGAGGAGAGAGGGCGCTGGCTGGCGCCATGATGTCTGCCGATAGGGCTGGCTCGCGTGACTCCGCCGGACTATTTCGGGTGAAATACGAACAGGGTTGCCAGTTATTGGTATTTAGCCAGTTGATATATATTTTCATAGATTTGGCATTCGAGGTACCAATGAGTAATAGCAATCGATCTGTTTATTAGCTTGCTTATTATGTTTTTATTACAATATACAGATGTTATGTAATTAGCTGCGTGTAGCTAATAATTGAAAGTAAAAGATTTTGTGATTTCAGTTTCTAGCGTCACACGTAATCTTGGCAGCGATATAACCTAAATAACGTTTCTTACTAACAATATATTAGGATTAGGTGTAACTGGTCTTGAAAACTTGCTCAATTCAATTGCGGATAGGCAGATTTGAAACAAACGACGGCGACGGCAGTAATTCATTCATCAGATTCTATGATGATGTATGACGTTAACCGGTGATATTACAAAATTTAATTTCTCAGACAGCAAAGCTCTATTTAAAAAATCTTTTTACCAAAAAATTAAACCGACTCCCAAAAAACACTGCAAAGTGAAAAATAACTTTAATTTCGGTAGTCGGTGTCTTTAGTGTTGTATTTTCGTTTTTGGCGCCGACTTCCGAAATTAAAACTAATTTTTCACTTTGCAGTGTTTTTTGGGAGTCGGTTTAATTTTTTGGTAAAAAGATTTTATTTAACTGTTTTTAGTTGATCAATTTTTAATTTACCTAGTTACAAGAGCCTAAATGAACTTAAGGAAATATGACCATGTCTCAAGTTTCAGGTCTGAGCTTAAATGGATGACCATTCGTCAGAGGAGAAGTTTGCGCGCTTTGACAACGCTTTTCTCATTACTCAACTCTCCCAGCCCACCTTCTTATCTATTATCTCACTTTCAATTTCTATGTTCTTCACACAATAAGAATCTACGTTCATCCAATAATCTTCTCTTACTCTGTCCTTCTCATACTTCTGACTTTGTTCATTCTTCTTTTCATATCCAGTCGATTCTCCTCTGGAATGCGCTTCCTCTCGAGATCAGGACGGCTGACAATCGCTACGCATTTAAAAGGAAATTGCGGATCCACTTTCTTCACCAATAAGCAGAATTTCCATATTTAATTTTCATTTGCTTCTTAAGTATATATGTATGTATATGTATTTATATAAGTATTTATTCATATATATTATTTATGTTGATTTCTATTTTATGATATTAGGTTTTTTTGTTTTATCACTATTATCTATTATAATTATTTTTCCAATATAATGTTCACGTACATATTGCACCTTCCACTCTATCTCTTCACCACTCATGGTTGACTGGTAGAGAATGCCTACGGCATTAAGTTCGCCTTTGTACCTATGTGCATAAAGTGTAAATAAATAAATAAATAAATAAACTACTTATATTCATTTACAAAATATTGCTTTTCCCAATGCTGGGCCGTTAATTGTTGAGGAGTTCTCCTGGTACTTCATCATCAGCTTCACTTCACCATATGCATTGTGACGAGCATATTGTGCTTAATAACCACATTCAAGTAATCGAAGCGGAACACATGAAATACTTATTATTATTCCTACTTATATATTGAGTAGTTCCAGTGGCCATCTGTGGTCTTCATCATCAGGTCTACTTCACAAATGGTGCTTTTTGAATGCAACTACACAAGTTACTATAAAAAATACTGTACTGTACTGTATATATAGGTGTGCCTATAATATTTGAAGAGTTCCCTCGATTTCTTCAGGATCTCATCATCAGATCCTGACTTGGTAACAATGGGACCAATTTCGAAGTATACCCTTTCAAACAAAAAAGAATTTTCCAAATCGGTTCAGCCGTCTTTGAGTAATCGGTGATTATACATTAAAAAAAAATATATATATATACGCGTCGAATTGATAACCTCCTCTTTTGGTCGTCGGTTGAAAAGAACCTTGGCCGGAACAGTGAAGGATTACTTTGAACAGCAACGTTCGCGATGAGAGACCTTTTTTGTAGCTACCTTCTAGAGACGGTAGCCGTCAAAACATCGACGTCATTACACTGCCGGGATTGGCCCGACAATTGACGCGACAGACGCCGAGAGATGGCAAAAAAACTGTAGTTAGATATTCGTGTGATAGTTCTTATTTAATGCAAGCATTTTTGTATAAAAGTTTACCGTTTTGACATCAGATGGCGTTTATTAAGTTTCAGAACAAATTGTTCCTTGTGTTATCGCAATCAATTACTGATCTATTTGAAACTAATAGTATTTGGTAAGTTGTGAATGGGCGTTAGGGCTTTATTTATTATTTAAATTATACTTTTTATTAGTATATGCTGATGTTCAAAAGTGCCTTTTAATGGTCTAATTGAAATAAATGAATTGACTGTGACTTCAATAGAAAAATCCCATTAGTAGGGTCATATAGTACCACTGAACCACACCCGTTGAGCTGACGACTTTCCCCTCAAAATATTTTTTTTTGTCACCACAATGAGGGGTGGTATGTCGTTGACACCAGATGTTAAAGATAAGTCCAACCTTTGCGAAAGTCAGATGATAACATCAGGTTCCCGTCCACGCATATTTGTATGTAAACGAGGGTAGTTTTACATTGTTTTAATGTGAATTTGGTAGTAAGTTGACCCGAAATGGGGTGAAAATGGTTACCGCGTAATATGATAATGAAGCAGCTAAATATTCTGCACGTTTATTTTTTGTTTTTGTGGAGAAATGTCTTTTGAAATAGTTATATATTTTATAGTTTAGTTAAATAAAGGCCACTTTCATTTCTAAAAAGCGATCAAATAGGCTTCGCAATATCAATAACTTGACAAATAAATAAAAGTACCATTTGAGTTTGAAACTATAATAATGGTATGGGCCCCGCCTGCTTCCAACTTTCATTTAATTTAAAATGGGCTTGTTTTTATTAGCTTTTCAGTTAGTTTTAGTATAAGGTTGCAGTCGGGTTTTTTAATTTTTTTAATTACTTTTTTTTATTTCCAGCTTTTTAGTTTACAAATGTGAAAGATTTCGCAGACGATTTAGTTCTTGATACGTGTTTTTTACGATTTGTCACTTTGAATTACTTTTAACCATATAAGTTGTATATATTTTTGTAATCACCTTTTAAAACCCTTTATTTTGATACCCCACTCGATAGGTTTTGAGAAAAAAAAAACTTTTATGAAGGCATAATATGGCGCCAAAAATCCACCATTTTGTTTTTTTTTATTTTGATATACCCAGTGTCATTTTCACAGTCAATATGAATCTAACGATACCTCTCAAGCTAAAATCCGTCGAGCCGTTCAGGCTACAGAGCGTGCCAAACAATTATACATACATACAATACATACTCTCGAAAAACATAACCCTCCTTCTGGCGCAGTCGGGTAAATATAGAGAAAATTAAAGGTGTTTTGATAGTGATCGACTGCGATAGCATCGCTAATAATTAGTAAATCTCATCTGAGATGATATTGCCCATTGACAAGAAAAGAACATAATAATCAATCTGTACTAATCGTTTTTAAAAGTTGTATCTCATGGGAACATTTAAAATTATCATCAATTATTATTTATTACATCTAGCAGTCCAAACTAGGCCCGCGTCAGACAGATCGTTACAGACAGCCCACTCTGCAGAGTCTGTATGTAGGACGACGAGACGACGGCTTTGCTACTAAGTTTCCATGTTCCAGCTGATTATAGGATAAAATCATTCGGAAACCCAGTTACCCTTCGTGAAACTGTAAAAAATACAATGGTGTATTTTTCTTGCAGTTCTGGAGAAGCTGGGGTGGATCGAATAATGTAATTGTTCTTCTCGTACGCAAAATACGCTTTAGATCGTGGAGTGGCGAGCACCTGCCCGACATACATACATGCAACTGAGATCGCCTCGCTGGGAGACTGTGGTTTCTATTCCCTTTTGACATTGAACACCCTGAGAATTATTAGAGAAAGCTGGACTATCACACGTGTATTTAATTACACCGGCCTTCATGCCATTCAAACTGGAATAGCAATGTTGCTAGTCGGAAATATAGATAGAAAAATTTAGGCAGCCGTAAGACCTCATTCTACAAGAGGACAAGCAAGAAGGTATAGGTAGTTAAATAGAGCAAATGATCCCTAAAGTCTGACTGTTCTAGGTTTAGTTATAGTTGGGGCCAGTTTCCAGTCTTATTATTTTTTAGAAGCCTGCTCTTTATCACGTCCGATGGTAGGCTATAGATGAGGTCTTAAATGAGACGAATATTTAATTGCATTTAATGTATAAAAGTACAGTTGTATTAAATATATTTAGTATCCTTCATGGTTTTTATATCTTTTATAATATTTTTTATACAACGTGTAATTTAAAGGGTATACATACATACCGAGTGCACGGCTTCTTTGGATGATAATAAACGATATGGCAACGGTTTTCTAATCCTATGTTTACATGTGTGGAGCATATTAGAAATTTCAATACATTGATACCAGAGGCCGCATTTTTCAAATTAAGAAGAACGAAGAGAATTATCGTTTTACTGGCAAGTGACGTGGAAAGTGATGACCCTCATAGTGCTGTGACACGTTTGTTATTACTGGTATTCAAGAAACATATGAAACCAATAATTTGGGGTCAATTCTGTGAGTCACTTATTTTGAGCTGAAACTGTGCATAGAGACTCCATACCAGATGTTGTCTTCAGTCCTTTTGGATAGATATGGGGTTTCCGTTACACGTTGTATATGCTGTGGATAGCATTGTGTCATACATTTGTGATTGGTATGTAATCATATTAATTAATTAAGATAATTGTGTAATTGGTGGTTTATAACGATAAATCCCAAATAAAATTTATTTATTTATTGACACACCAACGACGTATTCACTAGTTATTTAACAAATAAAAAACGAAGGCACGAATGAAATAGTAAGTAAGGCCGTGTATTGTATGCTTTGAAGTCTTAAGTATTTTGATTGGACGCCTCAAGAAGCTATTAAAGCACCCAAAGTACAATATTGACTCAATTCTTCAATTTTGGTTATAGGACCAAGGATAGGTGCTCATAATGACGATGCTCTCTCCTTGAGAGTCTCTTTAGTAACAGGAGGTAGTAATGTGTATCTATCACTTACCTGGGAAAGCTTTTAAAAGCACACCGTGTCGAGGGGAACTAGTCGAGTACTTTTGTGGATTTTGTGAAAATTAAAGCTTGTAGTAATTTTCTTCAAAGAATGGGATATCATCCAATGACAGCCTCCCGATAAGCTTCTTTTAATAAGGAATACGCATAACGAATTTTTCAAGTATCTTCCTAACTGACAAAGTTAAAAAGCTTTAAAGTTAATAATATTAGAACGAAAAGTCCGACATTTAGAAGTTGACCTCATACCTAGGTATGAGGTCAACTTCTTTTTTCAAGTATCTTCCTAACTGACAAAGTTAAAAAGCTTTAAAGTTAATAATATTAGAACGAAAAGTCCGACATTTAGAAGTTGACCTCATACCTAGTCTATAACGCTCATAAAGCTGCTGTAGAAAAAGCGTTTTCGCAAGAGAGACAGGTATGCATATTCGTTTTAAGGTATTATAGCTGGTTGGTTTTTCGATCAATGTTCATTCTGTTTTCACAGTTATTATTATGTTTATAACGCATATTTTATGGTAAACTGATTGCATAATAAAAAAAAATTGTCATGCATATTTCCGATTGTAAAAACGAAATCCATCATTAGTTAAGAAAGTCGAGTCTGCTATTAGCGCAAAATTGCTACCAATCCACGCACCTCTAAAAAATTTTAAAAACTTAAAGGAAGGAGGAAGAGTGAGCAGTCACTCTTCCTCTCAGCAGAGATGAAGTTTTCTACTGCGACACTGCCACTGTTGGAAAGATTGTGTAGAATGCCAACGCGTATCTTTGACGATGAGAAACATCGTGTGGTTTAAGTGAGCAGGTCTGATAGACCCTTCGTCTGTCCCAAGGCGTAAGGGACGGGGCGTCTGGTAGGCTCAAGAGCAGCCGTCGCAGGGTCACCGCTGCGCTTAGGATCACTCACCTATGAAGCTGGCCTCGTCCTGGCGGTCGTGGAGCGCGTGCATGACGAGCGCGGCGAGGAGCGCGGGCCGCGCGGCTGGCAGGCCCGGGGCCAGCCCTCGCAGGGACACCGGCGCTGCGCTCAGGATCGCGCCGCTCAGCATGCCCTAGCGCGCCACTCGGAGCATTCCTTGTGGCTGCACCTGCGGAAGATGAGACAGGTTAAAGATACTAGATTATTTATTTATTTACTTTATGGAGGACTTACATCTAACAAAAACATAAAAAGAGGAATACATAGTCGCCAGATAGCCAATAACAAGTACTCCAGAGGGTCCTACAGAGAGCAAATAAATTATGGCAATCTAAAGTCAAAGACTCCATGCTGCGCGACCGACCAAATCAAGCCTGCTGTCGGCAGCCCGTTGCATGTTTCTGTTAGCCTACTTCATCCCACTGCTGGGCTCTCCCCATAATTTCCAAATGATTTGTCCAAAGCCAAATTAGACCACTGGCTGTGTCAGAGCTACAAAACGTGGTGATTTACATGAGTGTTCTAAATTTTGATGAGCCCGCCCTTGACTTCTATCACGACTGATGGTAAGTGATAGATAAGATCTAAGATGAAACGAGCGAGCTCAAAAGATGCCTGTTCACTTTTGCTTTAAAGGCTGACGGGTCATATGACGTAGGAAAACAGAAACCAGAAAACAGTTTCACAGATGACATAAAACCGCTAACAGAAAACAATGGCAAATCATCATGAAGGTGATCCAAACAATCCCGAAATCTACATGACGACCACGACCATTCTGACAATCTACTGAGAAGAGATGTACTAGCATCTCGGGTCGACGGCGCGTCGTAAAGAGCAGTCAGCACTTAGACGGGGCCCGCTAGTGCCAATGCCTCCTGGAGTTGCGAGAAAGTTCTCATGAGATACCACAACACCGAAACGCAATGGTAACTAAAGGAACAGGCAGAGCCGGATTAACCCTGTCAGAGGCCCTAAGGCAATGGAATGGAATGCTCGGGGCCCCTTTACTTACTTTGACTGACCAAATCGTGTGTGAACTGAGGAAACGCACATTAAGGGCTGTGGTTTTTAATATATTTGTTTACTTATTCCCAGATTTGTTCTAAAATTCTAAATCTAACGATTTTTATTTTGTGAGATAAGAGTGAGGTCCCTAAGTTCACACGCACAACAAATTCTCGTTCGAAGAATCATGTTTTCTTGATGCGTGCACTGGGCCTGGGCCCCTAGTTGATGCGAGCCCCTAGGCAGTTGCCTACTCCGCCTAATGGTCACTCCGGCCCTGGGAACAGGGTGGGTTTTTATTCAGTAGAAGTCTGAAATCCCCTTTTTCTCCAACCAGAGTCGAAGCAGTAATTTAATGATTTTCCCCCTGTAACAGCAGAAGTACTTTCTTGATGCTTCGGTTTACTCCCAATAGTTCTGCTGAACGGTAGAACGAAAGGTTTTTTCCTATAAGGTAAATGGAATAGTAGAAGCAATGGGAGTCTTTATTCCTACTTGTTCTATTCCAGTTCTTCAGTTCTGAGTACCAGTGTTTTATATGGAACGACTGATCTCAACAACCCAGTAACTGGGTAACACAATACCTCTCGGCAAGAATGGAGTCAGGTTTCTGGTGAATGTCAAGATGTACAAACGAGAGAGAGAAGGCACGGCGAAGTCTCGATGGCCCAGTGCTACTGGGCTCAACTTGTGGTTTCAAACTTTGTGTCAGGTTCGAACTCCGTCAAGTATAATGATTGTAGTATTGATTGTAGCATACGTAGCATACCCTTCGCTTTGATAACCAACCGCACATACAATGAACAAAGAGGAATATTTTTCTAAGTCGACCCTGGTATAAACTTTTCCTTCATACCTGCATATACACCACACTTCGGAGGCTTATGGGAGTCTGCAGTTAAATCCATCAAACATCATCTACGACGCATTTTGGGTTTAACAAACCTGACCTTCGAAGAAATGGCTACCTGTTTAATTCAAGTTGAAGCTACCTTGAATTGAAGGCCCTTAACTCCACTATCCAATGATCCTTCCGACCTCGTTCCTTTAACCCCAGCACATTTCCTTATTGGTCGTTCTCTAATCATGCTGCCTCATCCACAGATCCAAAACGCCAACGTTAACAGCCCAAAACGATTTCGCCATGTCGAATACCTGAAGCAACACTTCTGGGCTCGTTTCTCACATGATTACGTTCTGTGGCTCCAAGAGAAAACCAAATACTTCCGGTTGTCTGGCGAGCTCAAGGAAGGAACATTAGTCGTCATAAAGGACATAACATTACCTCCTCTTATGTAGCTTCTAGGACGCATCACACGTTCTTCCAGGCAGAGACGCCTACTTCCAAACTCCGGTCTACTACTGAGAACATTTCTTATAGAAAAATCCAATAGCACTATTTTTCCGACCCGACTTGACCAATAAAGCAGTCTCTCTCTCTCTCATAAATGTGTATTATTTACGTTTAAAACAATTATTATTATTATATGGTTCAATTCTGTATTAATAAAACAAGAAGTTTGACTACTTAACTAGTAATTTAAAAAAAACACATTAAACACTCAATGTTCTTTCTCCTCTCTCCTTCCTCTATATATGCTGTGCCCGTTCCATTATTGTGACTTATATAAATGTCGCTCTTACCAACTATGTATTATAGTATGGTACGCAATAAATATTTCTTTTTAATCAACAAAGGACTAATTGTTGTATTATAAGCTAATGTTGAACACTTAGCCGGTCACGAAGGGCATATCGAGACTGTTAATAGTGTATTATTAGTTGTTGTCTTCGAGAAGAGTAAACGATTCACAAGGAATTTTTCTGCATATTCCTTTCGTTCAAATCCACTATCAACTTCACAATCGCGTCGTCTAGAAAGTTCAAAGAAATAATGTTGTGAAGCAAAGTATTTTCAGCGTTGTATCTTGAGCAAAAGGAAGCAAAACAACATCTTTTAAACTTTATGTTTCCTCCCTTCGCCAAAATATTGGATATAAACGGAATTTAACGGTCCTTATAGGTACTACTAAAATATCTTAGAAACCCATTTATTGGTTGACTGTTGTGGTAATCATTGCTTGTAAACGCCTAAAGCTAATTATGATTGAGGCGTCCATTTCTCGGGACACGCAAATGGAGAAATTAAGCTATTGATGTACTTTTTTAGACCGAATCAGGTTACGACACGTCTATGTACTTTGCCAGGAATGAGGAATATTCAGGGTATCGATATCCGGGGTTGTGGGAATGTTGTAACTGCGGCCCCGGCAGGCAAGGGTAACCGAAGGAACAGGATGGGTTTTTAGTCAGTACACGTCTGATACTCTCTTCCACTCCACTCAGAGCGGGAGAGGAGTCAATTGATAAATTTCTCACGTTATAAAAAGGTTATCGAAAAAACTAGTTATTTTTTAAATCATCTGAATATGTTCGGTCCGGTATTCAAACCTAGCAGAATCACAAATTCTGTGGCCCTTCTATGATTTGGCGATGCTGTTATACAAAAAGATGTGTGCTGCGTGTCTTGGAAGCTCCTTATCTCTCTCCCACCAGAATCATGATAGTTTTAAGACGACATAAGCTGCCTTTAGGGTTGTTGTCTCAACATATTATACTTAATATTAATTTAATTATTTTTTCTTTACATGTTTAGTTATTTTTTGTTTTTCTTAAACATAATATTTACATCTCTATCATGCAACAATTAATTGTAAATCCGTAATTGGCTTTAACATTAGTAATAATAACTATCGTAAAAATTGTTTAAGAGCTATGAATTTATTAATAACACAGGCCTACAAAATTTTTAACCAGAAACCAGACTATATCTTTCCGAAGGTTTTTGATGTGCTGAATCCAAATCTGGTCTATGATCTCAATTGATTTTCAGGTATACGAAAATTTACAAAGATGAGAACTTCAAAACACGATATCTCAGCGAAAACAAAAAATATTTGAGCAAACTCAACGGCATTTGAAAGAAGAAGACTTTATGGTAACCTTTATTTTTTTTAGAAAAAATATTTCGTGAGTCTACATAACCTCATAATCGGGCAAAAACTGTACTTTTTGTACTTTTAGGTTAGGATATCTCAGACACCTGACGTGATAGAGAGATTCGGATTCAGCGCATCGAAAACCTTCGGTAATTTATAGTCTAGTTTCTGGTTAAGAAGTTTGGTTAAATTTTGTTGGCCTGTGTAATAAATAAACACTGAAAAATTATTTAAATATGCATACCTATAGCCCAACATACTAAAACCAGGCAGGAGTACAAAGAGAGGAACCTCCTAATTATACGAGCCGTGTCAAGTACCGCTTTCAGAATTAAATCCCTTGATTCAGCTGTCTAACGGGAGCTTCCAAGCCTTCCATAGATAGAGGCTTAGGGCTATATGTATATATGGCAATAGCTGATAGCGTTGAGAACGATATTTTTATTTGTTTTTACTGGGGGCAAATCATCATCCTCCATCCAGAGTGTGAGGACTGAGGACTCCTTAGTCCTCACACTCTGGGCGGAACAGAAGAAAGTGTTAAACTTTACTGAATAAAATCTCACGCTCTTCTTTCAGTTGCCATTGCATTCCGTAGCCGCAGATTCACGTTAGTACAATTCTAACACTCCGATAGAATTTAAATATTAAATAATTTGCATAAAGTTTAATATCTAGATGGCGATTGAACTATAGAATTATCTACATTCAAAACAAAAAGTATATTTATCAGCTACAGTCCGAAATGAAAACAAATCAATAGAACAAGCATCGCCGGACAGTGCCATCCATCATACCTGTTTCGATGGCGGCCATTTTGATTGTTTTGATACGAAGCTCCATGGAGACCGCAGTTACGGAAAATTTTGTTGTTTGGTAATTTTTTGTTGTTTATCAAACAGGCTTAAATTAAAAGTAATTTGCTGCTACTCATATTGAAAAAATCTACTCCATATTATAGGTAACCATCTACGCATTGGTCTTTCGTGATTTAAACTTCTAACCACCAAACTAGAGACCAGGGGTCTACTTTGGCCCTGGACAGAACCATACAGTAACACCAACACTATCACTATCAATTAAAATTGAGAAATATCTTTCATATTCCAATAAGAAAAGGTTATTTGGTTTGGTTTATAAGAAAGGTTTTTGGCGCTATCCTCTTCATAAGCAAAGAGTAAAGCCTCGTTTGTCTCTTGCTAAGCTTTAACCATTTAACTCAACGTTTTACTCAAGCACCTAGAACACTAAAAACTAACAAGATCTCAACACAGCTTCCACAATCTTCCAACTTCGACGCACAACTTTGAGCTCAGTACCTAAACTTATCCTAGGTTGACCTAGAAAGCCAAGTGCTCTCACACTCATTGTTTCAAACAAAAGATCAAGACAACACCGCTCTAATTAGTGAGCTTGACGCTTGTATTGTAATCTATTTCCCAAAGAAAGGCAGCTAGACAAACAAGAGGCTTTTGATAACATCTGAGAATCGATTTGACGATAGAAGCATTTTGTAAGATACATTTTAGGAGCACGTCGGGATCATCAGTTTAGGAGTTGCTCCCACTTTACGCGTACTGCTTTCAGCTTTGGTGTGAATAGTAGAATAAGAAGACTGTCTTCGATTGTAGTTTATTTGCGACTGAAATATCATGGACTTATTATATTAAGCTGAGTAAGTAAGTTCATGTGTCCCGACAGATCTCAGATGCAGTTGCGTAACTCCAGAAGTAACACTGGTTTGGAATAAAAGGATATCGTCTGCCGGTTTAGGGGAATGTTCTAACTAGATACAGCGGGAACGTAAGAACAACTAAAGGAATAGGAGGGATTTTAGAATAGCCTGACTTTCTCTTCACTCCACACCAAGCGGGAAGGATTGTTTGATGATTTTTCCCCCAACAATAAATAAAATTGGGTTTCGTAGGTATACGCTCTCGTTAATCAAGCAGATGTTTCTTCTATAACAGTCAATTTAGTAGAAATATAAAATGTAATAGAGTACCATATATACAGTATGTTAACTAACAGAGGGCGTTTCCGTTAACCCGCAATAGTATAGCATCCATACATGCAAAAAAATATTACCATTCGGAAACAAAATGTTTTTACATTTTTTTATATTAAAATATACACTAAAAAGGTTAAGTTGATACGTAAAAGAAACACCCTGTACACGCGTACTTGAAGGACGGCAACGTCGCAATTTATTTATGAACTATCACGATATAAACATAACTCTCCTTTTTTGCAGTCGGGTAAAAAGTAGCCTATAACCTTCCTCAAGCTTGAAGCTACTCCCATACCAAATTTCATCCAAATCCACCCTGTACTTTCGAAGATTAGCGCGTTCAAGCCAACAAACAAACAAACAAACTTTTCCGCTTTATAATATTACTAGTACTAACGCGGGGCTTCGCTCCCGTGGATTCTATCACGGTAAAAACATAACTCTCCTTTTTTGCAGTCGCGTAAAAAGTAGCCTATAATCTTCCTCAAGCTTCAAGCTACTTCCATACCAAATTGCATCCAAATCCACTCAGTACTTTCGAAGATTAGCGCGTTCAAGCAAACAAACAAACTTTTCCGCTTTATAATATTAGTATAGATTATATTATATTATATAGTATAGTATAGATGACGGGCTGCGTGTGCGGCGATCTAATTGATGTGCTTATACTATTGCGGGTTAATGAGAACGCCCTCTGTTAGTTAACATACTTTATATGCACAGAGGCCTGTTTCCCTGCTAAACTAAATTATGACTATTATTTTAGAGCACTATCACCTTAAGACAAATTTTGGATGGTTTAAGAAGAGACAAGGATAATACAGGCAGGGTAGACCTTTAATAATTGTAAACATAAGTTGGAGTACATTCTCTAAGGTTACAGTCTAACCGGACGCCGGCCTAGTACTAGTGTTTTACATGGTACGACCGCCTATCTAACCTCCAGAACCCTCGATGGGTTTCATACACAGACCGACCTCTAACACGTTGAACGCCAAGAAGAAAAATGCATCTTCCCGTTCAAGCCGCGTCGGTCAGTGATGGCCGACAACTAGACTTGCCGTTCGGGCCGCGTCGGTCAGTGCTGCCCGGCGTTTAATATCTCCATAATTAATTAATTAATGCCTAAAGTTGACTTTTGTTAATGAAAACATACATTTGGACATTAGATATAAGTCTTGTATCTTTTTTACCCGACTGCGCCAGAAGGAGGGTTATGTTTTTCGAGAGTATGTATGTATAATTGTTTGGCACGCTCTGTGGCCTGAACGGCTCGACGGATTTTAGCTTGAGAGGTATCGTTAGATTCGTATTGACTGTGAAAGTGACACTGGGTATCTCAAAATAAAAAAAAAAACCCAAAATAGCGGATTTTTGGCGCCATATTATGCCTTCAAAAAAGTTTTTTTTTCTCAAAACCTATCGAGTGGGGTATCAAAATAAAGGGTTTTAAAAGGTGATTACAAACATATATCCAACTTATATGGTTAAAAGTAATTTAAAGTGACAAATCGTAAAAAAACACGTATCAAGAACTAAATCGTCTGCGAAATCTTTCACATGTGTAAACTAAAAAGCTGGAAATAAAAAAAAGTAATTAAAAAAATTAAAAAACCCGACTGCAACCTTATACTAAAACTAACTGAAAAGCTAATAAAAACAAGCCCATTTTAAATTAAATAAAAGTTGGAAGCAGGCGGGACCAATTTGAGTTTGAAACTATAATAATGGTATGGGCCCCGCCTGCTTCCAACTTTTATTTAATTTAAAATGGGCTTGTTTTTATTAGCTTTTCAGTTAGTTTTAGTATAAGGTTGCAGTCGGGTTTTTTAATTTTTTAATTACTTTTTTTTTGAGGTTGGCTTCCCGTCAAACCAACAATTAAAAAAACATTTGGTCTAAATTTGGATAGAACTGTGATTTTTGCTTGGCCTAAAGGGAAAACTCACTGTCGGTCAGCACTGACCGCGTTGGCGTTCAACGTGTTAACCTTGATCTACCCATGCGGTTGCGCCTGTTATCATTTAGTCACGAGTTCCAACTTCCACCATTAATAGTAAACAAAACGGAAAAATAAAGCGCCTATGACAAAACACAACGCAATCACGACGCAACGATATTTGGATTTATATCAATCATCAATATACAACGTGTAACGGAAACCCCATATCTATCCTAAAGGACTGAAGACAACATCTGGTATGGAGTCTCTATGCACAGTTTCAGCTCAAAATAAGTGACTCACTGAATTGACCCCAAATTATTGGTTTCATATGTTTCTTGAATACCAGTAATAACAAACGTGTCACAGCACTATGAGGGTCATCACTTTCCACGTCACTTGCCAATAAAACGATAATTCTCTTCGTTCTTCTTAATTTGAAAAATTCGGCCTTTGGTATCAATGTATTGAAATTTCTAATATGCTCCACACATGTAGACATAGGATTACAAAACCCTTGCCATATCGTTTGTTATCATCCAAAGAAGCTGTGTACTTGGTATGTATATACCCTTTAAATTACACGTTGTATAGGTAAAACGCTTCCGTTACTGACTGACTGACAGACTGACAACGCACAGCCGAAACTACTGGGCGCAAGAAGCTGAAATTTGGCATGTATGTTCCTTGGGGAGTGTAGGACTAAGAGAGGATTTTTTGAAATTCCTCCCCTAAGTGGTTTAAAACAGGGGTCATAGTTTATATGAAACTTTTTATTTCTTCGATGGATTCATTTGAAACTTTGTATATAGGTTCCTCAAATGACGTAAGTGAACACTAAGAAAGGATTTTTGGAAAAGGGGATAAAAAAGAAAGCCCGAGTTTGTACGAAACTTCGAAGTCGCGGGCATCAGCTATATATTTCTATTTTCTTTTGAATACTAACTAAGTAAACGTTTACTTCTAAAATACAGGAAGTATTTTATTATTACTTACTAGCTTTCTGCCAGCGACATTGCTTGGTTTTTCGTTTATCGGTTATTTTGCAGCGAAATAACTGTTCGCTTTACAATGTTGGAAGTATTTTGTAAATCTAATTTTTGAGTTTATTCTTTACAAACCTCGTCTTTGTATGGATCAGTATTTAAATTACACTGGCTATACCCTCCCGTTTTCCATTTTACGTTCGCATGGTCCATCTAGTTGTGTAGAAGATTATACAGATTCTTACACTCAACTTATTTATTTGACATTTATATTTTGAAATTTCTTGACTTTTTGACAATGTTTTGTTTAATTACATCACTTCATTTATTAAACTGATGTTGTCACAAAATTGCATGCCGAATTTAGTAGGCGAAATATGTAGAACCATTGTGTATCTGTTATAATATCTGTAAAATACCATATTTCTGGCAAATAAATGAATCTAATCTAATCAACTCTAAGGAATAAGTTAACACTGGATTAGGATAGAAGAGTATCTGTAGTCTACCGGGTTAGGGGAATGTTCTAATGTATTACCGTGACCCCAGAACGTACAAATAAGGGCAACTGAAGGGACACGTTGGATTTTTAGTCAGTAGAAGTCTAACACTCCCTTCCGCTCCACCCAGGAGTTAGAAGATATTCCCACCGAAAAAAAATGGCAACTAGCGATCTAGCTTAGCAGAGTTTATAATATAATAAAATACTCAAAATTGCAGGGAACCCGGTGCAAATATGTCACCCAAGCGGCCCAAGTATTTTTAATTTCCGAGTCTTCCGTGTAGTAATAACGGGGAATCCGAGCTAATCCTATTAGCTGGCCTCCCCAGCCAGGGAGGGTGAATAAATCAATGTGTTGTCAGCTGGGGGATACACCTTTTTGTTTTTAGATCCTATGCGAGTGTATTTAAACCACAGATGTGTATTTAAACATTCTTTTAATGAACAGCTGTGTTATTCTGTAAGACCTCATTCTAAACTTCGAATCTGAATCCGCTGTGAGTTTATTGATTGGCATTCTATTTTCCTCCGTCACTTCGACACTGTTTACAGAATGCAAAATCAAGGTCACTTTGAACCATAAGCGAAGTGACAGTGAATAGCTATGTGAGATGCGAGTTGTTGTTCGAATTTTACAGAATCGACATACTTGACTATACTGGACTGTACCTATAAGACTCCGAATGGTAGTTATTTCATTATCACAAAACTTCTCAAATTTATTGGTTACTAGCTTCTACCCGCGACTTCGTACGCGTGGGAAGGTTTTCCCGCGCAAATCCCGATCCCGTGGGAACTTCGGGATAAAAAGTAGCCTATGTGTTATTCCAGGCTGCCAACTATATACTTACTAAATTTCATTAAAATCCGTTCAGTAGTTTTTGCGTGAAAGAGTAACAAACATCCATCCATCCTCACCAACTTTCACATTTATAATATTAGTTAGATAGATAGATAGTTAGATAGAAGTTAGATAGTTAGATTAGTAGGATTAGTAGGATAGGATAGTAGGATTAGTAGGATTTCCTCAAAAGAGCACCACAGACATGAACCGACATGCATATTATTGGACTAATGAGAATTGTACGGAATTTAAAAGAGACATTGACATCTGAGTTTGGCAGGTAAAGAGAAATGATTCATTTGAACTACTTATTTGTAAGTTTGGAAAGTTTTAGACTTTTAGCATTCAATTACGATAGTGGCTTTTACCTTGGATAGAGGTTAAGTATTGCCATACAACGTGGCAATGCCGCCAGTCTTTTGGGCACGTTACCAGTGGACAGCGATGCGCACGAATTTCTGGATGCCATATTTTAGTTTATTTTTAGATGTATATATGTAGTTTAGGGTTTTTATTTAAGTCTATAGTGTTAAAAATTTATCTTAAAAACTAATAAAGATATTTTCAGTATTTTGTAAAAATGAAAAAAAAAATTCGATAGTATAGTATGTAAATGTTAGAAAATAAAATGAAACTTTGTGTAACTGAGTGTACAAAAAGTCACGTTTTGGTATTCGTTAGTAAAAGATTTTTATTAAAAAAAAATGTGGTACTCGTTGGGAATAGAAAATAAATTCGGAAATAAACAAATACCAAATGGTATTAGCTCTTGGTATTGGATGGGAATAGATCGTTTGTTTCGGTGTTTCTTCTCAGAGTAGTCAGTTAGGAAATACCGGCCTCATCTAGCTAAACATAACACGCAAAAAAAACATGACGTGTAAAAGTGATTTTCATAACCAATTTACAAAATAAATATTTCATTTCAATTAATTTCATTTCACAACTATTAAGGGCGACTACTATATTTTGCTGGGGTTACGGTAAGTCCTAGTGAGATGCTCGTACAGTGGCATCGACACGCAGGAGCAACTGAAGGTATTGCTGTGTTATTCTGTAAGACCTCATTCTAAACTTCGAATCTGAATCCGCTGTGATTTTATTGATTGGCATTCTAAGAACTCGGTTGTTAATTCGAATTTACACTAGCGCTACCCTTGCGAGCGTGTCAGCGAGTTGAACTAAAGATTTTGACAGATAAAGTATGACATGACGTGAGAAGTGGCATTCGGTTTTTTTTTTTTTTTTTTAGCGTGGTAAAATTATCAAATAAGTCCTCCCACCCCGGGCAGGGTGGGAGGGACTGTCAGACTTTTACTGACTAAAATCCACGGTGTTCCTTCAATAACCCTTTACGTACCGGGGTCACGGTAATGGGATTAGTCCCACGACCCCGGCAGGCTTCGGCCCTCTGCAGAGGGGGCCTCGTCATGTTGCTGACGCTCTTTGAGGCGCGCGTGGAACACAACGCGCCGTCGACCCGGGCATGGTCCATGGTCGGACAGCGAGTTGCCCTTTACTCGCTGTCCGCATGCCCGCGCCTACGGTGGCCGGAGATCGTCGGCCGACGTCCGACGCCGTGGGCGTCTACCACTGCGGCTGGGCTGGAGGGAGGACGCCATCCTCTCCCTCATGCGGCCCGCCTCCTCCTTAAGTGGCATTCGGTAAGGTAATTCCTCCGTTACTTCGACGCTGTTTACAGAATGCAAAATCAAGGTCACTTTGAACCATAAGCGAAGTGACAGTGAATAGCTATGTGAGATGCGAGTTGTTGTTCGAATTTTACAGAATCGACATACTGGCTTAACTTTTAGTCAGTAGAAAACCTGAAACTAAGTCTGATGATTTTCTTCCCAGAAAACAAATTTAATTGTTTTAGTTTATTGTGCATCCAATTCATCAACAACCACAATAGATAACCATATTTTAGCGCAGATTGCTCAACTGTTACATTCATGTGATAGCTATAGATATATTCCTTCTTGTACACACGAACAGAATTAAATAAGGCCTTAACAACTAAGAAAGGTATAAGAATGAGCAAGCTATTTTATACTGAATTATGGAAACATTGTAAACATCTATTAAGTTTCGAAAAGAGTATCTGTTTCTTGCTCGTTTTTCTCCATTGGGCCAATTCGGACTGCGCTTTTCATGTTTTATTAGTGTCTATATAGGCCTATATGAAAAATAATATTTTTTAATTTGATGGACAAAAAATTGGTGGTATTTCAATTCACCGGTACGTAAAAAATATGTATGTTGACGTAATTAATATCTACGTACTGAATTCACTACTAAAATTATGTAACTCTCCCTTTCTTACACAATGCAAGTTAAAGTTTTGTTTAAAACACGAAGAAAAATCAGTTTTTTTTTATTGTGAGAGAACCAGTTGAAGTTTTATTAAATTTTCTTCAAAACTCGATGTTATTCTCAACCAGTAGTGAAACCTTAAAGTAGTCACAATGGAAAAGTTTTGCTAGAACTAAGTATAGGTATGTATTCTTGTTATATTTTGCGGAAGTGTGAAGTTTTTAAAGAATTTCACATGAAGAAACGTTTACGATTTTCAAAGGTAAAGGAACTTTTATCGGGTTATAGGTATATTGACTTTGATGTTTTAAAATGAATTTCGAATCGGCTTTTTCCATTATTTAAGGGGCAAATTGGACACCACGTTTAAACAGCCAGCCGTGTCTTTAAGTAAGTCCTGAAATGTTTTTAAAAATAAAATTATTAAAAACAATATTTTCGTAACAGTAAAGTTAAGTTATTATTACGTATCTAACGTTTGCGATATTGGTAAAATTTGACTGGACTTGATTACGATGTACTGTACCTATATTTCCAAATAAAGAACTCTTGGGGAGTAGGTAATACCTATCAAATGTGCGTACAACTATGGCCGTGCGCGCACAGCGTTGCGTTTTGAAAACGCAAAATCTGTGAAGTATGGAGTATCTTAAGCCTGCAATACATGCTGGCCGAGCGTAGGCCAACGCGAGCGTTGGCAAATAGGTACAAGGCAAGAAATAATGTCCACACGTTCGACAAGTTCGTCGAACGCCAATGCAGACGACCAATGTAGAAGAGGGTCTGTAAAGCTGCCCACATGTTAGCCAAGCGCAGGCGAGCGCCTTTGATTTGTGAACAAAAACCAACACCGATCCGAAGTGAGGCAAGTGATCACGAGCAACGGCGAGCGACAAGTTGCACCAAATGAGCTCTATACACGTTGGCGCTGGCCTCCACTCGGCCAACTAGGCAAGTGACAGTGAGCGATAGCAAGACAAGGCAAATATACCGTCTACATGTTGGTATTGGCCTTCACTCGACATCGCTCAGCCAACATGTATTGCAGGCTATAGAAGTGCGCGCACTGCGGTGGAATAAACGCGTGCGGTAGAGTACTACCGGTGCGGTAGAATTACCGCAATTGCGGCCACCGCAAGGCAGTGCGCGCACGGCCTTAGGAGCGAATTCCCTGCTTGAGTCTGTTAGCTTTTAGGTAAGCGTGCTTAATTTTCAACCTCATTTTCACTTACTTACCATCATGTGAAATGGTGGTCAAACGTAAGCCTACCATCAATTAAAAAGAATTCAAGGTCCGTGAATTCAAGCACGAAGATCGACCAGCACAACAATAATTATTAAGCGAGAAACTTATTCATATAAGTCGGAGGTTCTAACAATGTCGATTCGATCGTATTCAGTCTTTTGTTTTAATCGTAACATAATGTAAACTCCATGTAATCATTGTTTAAGTCCCCAAACAATCTTTTGGGTAACTCAAACGGAACTGTTTGCAAACTAAACTAAACAAACAGAAGCCCGAACAACCCTTTGTGTCCGAAACGCTTAAATTATTAAGTAATCCCGGATTTCTGGATTTAAGTTTTTATTTGAACGCGCGTTGCGGGGAGAAGAAAAATAAAAAGTGTGTTGGAGACTTGTCTCAAAGCGCTAGAGGGTACGGAGAAATACAAAATAGTTTTTTGTTAAAGTAATCTGCATAGTTCTAATAATGTTGTTATAAATTCCACATTTTTAAGGTGTTTTATTAGAAAAATATAGTTAAAAAGCATACAGACTCATGAGAGTCTCAACCAGGTTTTATTAAACCTTGCTTTGCGCAGTCACATACTGGCAATACACGTTAACCACATAAACTTTCCTCGTGAATCACACTATCCATTGGAGTAAAACACATGTAAATCTATGTAGTATTTTTTTACTACCACGAGCAGACAGACAGACTGCAGGAGACTGCTTCTGGACTATCGAAAAATTGTTTTTATTTTATTTAATGAGGAATAAATAGCGATTTATAAATGGTAGCTCGAGCAACACAGAGAAACGTTAGCAAACCTTTTTGTTGATTTTCTTTTGGGGGTTCTGAACTCCTGACGCGTACAACTCATGTCCGTAAATCGTTTTGTAAGCAAAAGGAGTATTTAAGTATCTCTGTAGTCGTTTCAGTATATACCACCAAAATGAAAGTATCTAGCGGAGTACTTACCTATAAAATATTACTAACTAATTAACTATACTAAGCAACCCGATCAATACGGCCCCAGTAAGTTATATGAAAGAACAGATAAGGTCAAATAGAAGAAAGAATCGGCAGATTGGACATATCGCTTTAGTTAGAGCTAAGCGGCCAATCTACCCTTTTTATACCCCTCGAACTATTCTTCTAAGAAACCTCTTCTAACGTAGGTAAATAAAGTTGTACGTAACATTTATTTTAGTGTAAAGAATAATTTAATTTATTATTGATGTTGAGCCAGTCGATTTCCGACTTACACGCGGATACGCGCACGTACTCCTTGTCACGTTATTTCTGCTAAGGGAGAGAAAAGTCATTTCCTTATTGTGTTCCGACGAACTGACGTAGAAAATCTTAACATGTTTTATATTGCGTCAATATGTATTAGGTTTATAGGAGAAAATTGTAAGGCAGAAATAAACGGTGAAGTTCTTGGTCCTTAAGTGGAGTATAAACACAGAAATCTTAATAATAAGGCAATAGAAATGCTATCTACTGTCATTTAATAATGGGACGCGTGTCGCCGGTTCGCAGCTACCACCACATAAACAAGCAATAGATACACACTTTCGCCTACACATGCATTTTGCATTATTACAACAAAATTAAACTTTAAGCGATGACATTACGCAATATTTTCTAAAAACGCATAATCTCATGTGGCGTAACGTGTGCGAAAAGCAGAGAAAGATATCGCGCGCTCACTCTTACTTAGAAATAGTACAGTGCAAAGCTCGTAATGCTTATATTATTATCGATAATTTTCTGTTGAGCGTTAATGGCCAAGGAGTCTCGTAACAATAGATAACTAATTTATTGAAAGTTTTTCATTCCTTGACGCGCTTTTAGACGATTTATTTAGGAGAAAAGGGCAATAAAACTATAAGTGTAAGTTTATTTTTTTATTATTTAGTTATACAAATCTTAAAACTCTCCAATACTTCACCTTATGGGAAAAAAGGCCAAATCAAATAGAGCAATAATGGCACAACTTAATACCGAACAATGAAGAATATACTTTATTGTTCATCAAAATAAATTGTTACACAACTGTTTTACGTGAATTCTATGGTTACGATGGCGGTCTATATTCTAGACAATCTTAGGATGGATTGATGATATCCGGATTTTTCGGAAACCTGTAATAATAGCATTGGATAAAGTAAAACAGATGCATAAATAATATGAAAACGTATCGATCCGATCCAACTTAATCCATTATACTTATAATATACATAATAATATGTATCCTTAATTATTTTGTCATAAAAAAGATAAATACTGAACACTTCAATGATACAAGGATACTCAACGCAGACTGTTGTTTAACTTACCTACGTACATAACAATAATAAGCCTACCTCCTATTAATTTTCTGAATGAAAAAGTAGTTAAAAAGTACGAATTAACAGATATATAACCGTTCAAAAACGACTTTTTATAAACTATTTAAACAGGAAAAAAGCATGTTTAATGAAAATACGTATTGAAATATTTAACGAAAAATTATATTTCATTCGAATTTTGGTAAAACTATGTATTAACTTACCTAAGCTAAAGTTAATAAATTACCGATACAAAATAGTAGTGGCACGTCACTAATTCGCGGCCATGTTCCTGGAATGTACGTAAACGACGATATTGTTTATTGCGCATGACTGTAATATTTCATTGCTGCTTTTAGTAGTTGTAATAGTAGGCATGAACAAGCTTAAGTGTTAATGGTAATTGAATTGAGAAAAAAAAACGTTATCTGTGACAATCGTAGTAATGGTGGCGAAAATATTTGATTTGATTATATTTTTAAAAACGACATTTTTTCAAAAATTAAGTACTTCCATATGAAATGTTATCCCTTTATTTGTAAAGTTACAAATTTTGGAAGAGTTTCCGCAGTTGGATATGCTACAAAACACCATGTTTACCTCTCCGCGTCCCAAACAACACAAGTAACCGCAACAAACGCTCCACGCGCACTTGTGGCCTACGTGTCACATGCGCGGCGACAAGGTCACGCGTCTTTGCGACTTCTATTGCCTTATTACCCTTATAGTTTCGTCATGTCTGTCCGTCCGTCCGTATGTCACAGCCATTTTATTCCGACACTATTAGGACTATACATGTGAAACTTTGTAGATAGATGTATTCTGTAAACCGCTTTCCAATTTCAATTTTAATTTCAAAATTCAATTTATACATGGAAATGAAACTGAAAATATTTTTTTCATGAAACCTATACTTGTGTTCTATCCATAGACAGGTCTTTAAAAATGACATTTAGGTTTCTAAAACCACTTTTTCATAAAGTTAATCGTTTAAAAGATATACGCTTCCAAAGTGGTTAAATGTGTCCCCCCTCTAACTTCAATAATAATTGAGGGAAAAATTAAAAAAAAAATATGTATGCTGTAGATCTTAATGTAAACTTTCAACCAAAATTGGTTTGAACGAGTTCAAGTCAGCAGTTTTTGAGATACAGCATATTTGGCGTAGTTACTACGGAACCCTTCATGGGCGAGTCTGACTCGTACTTGGTCAATTTTTTTTTTACGTTACTGTAATATAAGTAATGTTGTTGTCAGCTTATAGTTTAATCGGATGCAGCTGAGTGGAAGGAAAAAGTACTTACAGGAAGATTTAAATTAGAAGTCCCTTTGATATGAGTACCCAGCGCGCCGGTTCAGACGATATTTCCATCAAGCTTCACGAGAGGAGAGAGAGTTTGAGGGTTCACCACACACCCGCGTCAAAACTCTAAAAAGTGATAAATTACTGGAATTTTTCACTTTTCAGAGTTTTGGCGCGGGCGCACGTAGATACGTGTTGCCAGTAAGCGAGCGGTTTTGCGAGTGTATGAGGGCTTGGGTTGTACCGAATGAACGTAACAGGAAAGAGTGATAGTAAGGAATCGATTTTGAATGGGAGATCCTTAACAAGAGCGTTAATGAGTGAAGTGTAATATAATGTTGCAAGTACGCGTTTATGATAAAATAGTAATAATAATAAGTATAGATAAAATAATGCGAATGACGCATACACTGAGTATTAGTGTTTTACGCGCAGCGACTGCCTAACTGACCCTACAAACTCAGTAACTGGGTTGCACGATTCTCCCTGGCTAGATCGGTGTCAGATTTATTATAATTATTTTTAAATAATCTAGTTTTTTTTAAGTATTATAATAGGCTTACGTTTGACCACCATCTCACCTGATGTTAAGCGAGGATGAGGTCGAAGATGGAGCACGCTTACCTAGAAGTAACCTATTCACTCTTGATTTAAAAACTCCCAGGTTATAGCTATCAGGAAACACAGACTGGTAGGTTTTTACATATTATAATGTTGTTAATGTTATATTAAGTATACGCGTTTCCTGCTGACGGTACTATGTTGTTCACAGTGTTGTTTAACTTCATACGGGGAGACCTGTAATTGGCTGTCAAATTTTCACACTGTTTCTAGATTAATTTAAGTACTAGCTGTTGGTCTCCCATGTAAATAAATAAATATGTTTTTTTTTATCTCTTTTTCTCGCAAAATAAAAACATACAAAACAAAGTCTTTGTGCTACTTGTTTTATTATAGTTTTATGTCCTGTGCACGTTAGATAACAAATTCTTTCTGGTCCCACAAGCAATCTAAAGTCCTTCCAAAGGCTGTCTGGAAAATATCACTATCGGCGGTAAGACCGTTATTTTAACCATAAGTTAAGCAATATTCTTAAACAGGTGTGGTTATGTTTTTGGTGTACAATAACGTATAATCTATCTATCTATCTTACAATGGATCATTCTGTCTTTGATGATTATTGGTTATTATTGGTCCAGTGTAGGACTGGCATCACCAAATTTGCCGGTCCCAGATAAAGACTTATAAACCCCGGACATTTGGGTAAAATCACAGTTTTCCCCGGACACCGTAGAAAAATACATTTTTGAACTTGAAACTAAAAACAACGATGTTTAATTTTGTTATGGTTTTTATTTATTCATAAAGTGATAACATTACATTTCAACGTAACATAAACGATGAGCTGAAATACCGTAGGAAAATAATAATAGAAATCGTGCTTTTTGGTACCCGTAAGACCAATGTGTGTCCGGGTTTTACCTGGATGCTTATTGGGAAATCCCCCCGGACGCCCCCGGACGCTCTCCAAACTAGGACAAATCCGGGAAATCCCAGTCGGATGGCAGCCCTAATCCGGTCTCTCAGTATACTGAGATGCAGCTAAGTAGGTATCTGTAGTATTTTACATGCCGCGGTTACTTATCTAATCACCATCATCTATCAACTGTGCAAAACACTACTCCCTAGTAAGTCTGATGTCAGACTTTCTGGTTTCCGACTACCTGTAAGTACTGTTTTAGATGTGCAAATGACACAAGAAATTATTGGAACTCCCAACCAAACTATATATGTATCATTCCACAAATTCACCGTTGTTTATGCTATCGGGAGTTACAGCGACCTAATTTTACCGGTAATCTTGCCCCCATAAAGCAAGGGTGGCGGCGCGCGGCGGTTACCTTAGCCGCATACGTCACTCAGACAAACTGTGCGGTCAAACTGCCCTGGTATAGTGTACCTTCGATTTGATCCCATCGGTGTTTACAAGTCTGTAGCTTGAGTTATCATGAAAGATTTAGATGCGGGTTAAAAACTATTTCCGGAACAATAGAATAAAACCTTTAGGGCAGGTAAAAACAGGCCATGTTTGCGAAATCGGGTCAAAAAGGAAAATAATTTAGGTATATTTATTTTTATTGTTGACTCATTAGAAATAGATATATTTACATATATAAACAGGTACGTGAGCAAAGAACACAGCGTTTGTTTCCGGGGAAAAATCATCAAATGTTCCCGCTGTAGGTGGAGCGGAAGGGAACCCACAAAGCAATTGCAGCTTATTACAAGCAAAACAGGTTCGTACCTAGTTTTAATTTGTATCACCTTTTATATCATGTTTTAGCAAACCAATATTAATACTACTATATTGGTGGCTTTTACTTTTTAATATTCTTGTATATCTCATAGACGGTTGCTTGCAGTGTGTGAGAGGTATGCTGCTAACCACGGACTCTTATGTAATGTAAGAAAGAGCGAAGTAATGGTGTGGGTACCAAGAAGCACAGAGCGGTGCCCCCAGTCTACCTGTATGGAGTAGTTCTGAACAGAGTGTCACGTGATCTTTGTGATGACCAAGACATTGAACGGGAGAGAAGGGCGTTGATGATACGCTGCAATATGCTGGCCCGGAGGTTCGCGCGCTGTACAAGGGCTGTCAAGATCACTCTTTTCAGGGCGTACTGTCAGTGCTTTTACACGTGCAGCCTGTGAATTAGGCATACGCAGAGGGCCAACAGCGCCCTTCGAATCCAGTACAACAATGCTTTCAGGATGTTGTTAGGCCTCCCACGATTCTGCAGCGCGTCCAATATGTTTGCTGAAGCGGCGGTAGATAGCTTTGGCGCTACCATGAGACGGCGATCTGCGTCATTGCTGCGTAGGATTCGTGGGAGTACCAACAGCATTCTGAAAGTAATTTCGGATAAATAGGATTGTGTTTTCCTGCGGCATTGGACTCACATGCATGGCGGTGAAGCTGATGCGAGAAAATATTTATGAATTAGTTTTTAGTTCATTATTTTTTTTTATTACTAACATAGAATGTAAGGTGTTTTACTAACAAATTTTGTATGGATTTTTTTCCGAAATAAATAAATTAATCCTTACTAATATTATAAATACGAAAGTAACTCTGTCTGTCTGTGTGTTACGCAATCACGCCTAAACTACTGAACTGATTTTATTGAAATTCAGTACGGACATAGTCTAGAGCCTGAGAAAGGACATAGGCTGCTTTTTAGTGCGAAAAAAGGGCTGTAAAGGGTTGAAATAGGGGATGAAAGTTTATATGGAAATTACTGTTAATTAGATATTAATAAATACTACATTTAAATTATGTATGACTTTTATTTTCAAAATAAGCCTAAAAATTAAAAATGCTGCCGAAAGTCACTATTCCGTGCGGACGAAGTCTTTGTAAGTAGTGTCTTTGTCGCAGAGTAAACTGAATGTATTACACTCCGGGGATTAATCAAACCTAGTCAAATATTTACATATAGTTGTGAATAAAACATTAAGTTTATTTGCATTATTAAAGTAAGTCATTCTTTTATAGTTGATAGGATCGAGTTTGTCCACCGTCTCACCTGATGGTACGCCATGATGTGGTCGAAGATGAAGCACGCCTACCTAGAAGTCATCTAATCACTCTTGACTTAAATAACCCTAGGTCATAGCTATTACATAGTTGTGAATAATCTAAATATATATAACTCAAAGGTCTGACATAGTGATCTATCAACGCACAGCCCAATCCACTGGACGGATCGGGCTGAAATTTGGCATGCAGGTAGATGTTATGACGTAGGCATCCGCTAAGAAAGGATAGTGGGTTAGAGTGAACGTGTGTGTATGTGCGTGGATTAGAGTGAATGTGTGTGTTTGTGTGTTTGAACGAGAGTCAGAGGCCTACTTCTGTATCGTCGTAACTTAACTCCTGTAGCCAGGTAGTTACTTTCATTTTGCACTTTGTTTTCTTGAGTTGAAATATCGACAGGATTTTGTTAATTTTGTTGTACAGATAAGGACCTAGGTAACAAAAGTAGCATCTGGAATGCATGGTGGTAAGTTTCAGTTAGCTTCTGCCTACAGGATTGTAGCGTCTTTTGTCACAGAACAGAGAGGGAGTATACTCAAGAAGAATGTGCTGCATCAGAATAGTCTGCTAGATGAATATCTGGCGTACAGTCAGAACTTTTGTCTTCTTGTAAAGAAGAGTGGTAGAATATCTGAACGGCAGGAACAAGAACACCTTTGATATTGCTCTCTGCGCTCTCTCTAGTTGAAGCGGTGTGGTCTTGGGGGCACCAGCCCAGGACGTGATGCAGTAGTTTAGTAGGGACGATGATGAGCGAGTGCATAGTATACGGCTCTCTTTAATTTATCATCCGCCACATCTCTCAGGGTCTAAAAGATGTATATCAATTTGCGCATCCTACCACTAAGTGTAGATATGTGATCTTAGAAACGCAGGCTACTATCCACTATTACCCTAAAGTATTTTACCGAGTCGGCTTTCTAAAGATGCATGCAGGAGCCGAGTGGTGTTGTGAGGCTTGGGACAAGAGTGGGCTATAAGGGAATGCGGTGTTGTCGAGTTTGGTGCTGCCGAAATTCTCACGGGATCGGGATTTACACGGGAAAAACTTCCCACGCTGGCGAAGCCGCTGGCACAAGCTAGTAAAACATTAAGTTTATTTGCGTTACTGTAAAGTTAGTAATTTTTGATTATTGTTAAAAGGCTCGTGTTTGGTCATCGTCTCACCTGATGGTAAGCGACGATGCTGTCGAAGATGAAACTCGCTTCTCTGAAAGTCTGAAGTAATCAATTCACTCTAGACTTAAATAGCCTCGGTTATAGCTATCAGGTGAAACAGACTCAGTTAGGAATAAAAAATAAAGGAACAGATAATCCTGGATTCCTTAAGCCTTACCCAGATACCGAGATAACTTTACAAAACCGTGCAGCATAAACAAAATTTCCTCACCCCAAATAAAACGAGAATCCAAGGCTGATCGATATTGGAACTTACGAGTCACCTTTCGCAAGAACACCTGAATTTTTAACGAAATTCTTCGATAAACTCCTATAAATTTGAATAAAGACAAAAATTATTATTGATGGAAGCTCTTTATGCAAATTGGAGGGAACTGGCCTCGCTAAGACACTCTTTTTAATTTATGGTCAAGTTTGCAGGAAAACTTTGCCTTCAATGTGAACGCAGTTATTAATTAAAGTTTTATGGCTGTGTTAATAGGTAAGAGTTCGTTGTTTTATGTTTCGTTTCGGAAGTTTTTGGATGTTTCGTTTTTCGTCTCAACCATGGACTTCATATCTTACTAGTATTTTTAATGCGGAAGTTTGTGAGGATGGTTGTATAGAAGTATTTTTCACGCAAGGTTTGATACTTTTTAAGATAGTAGTTATCAAACGCGGCTTTCATCGGAATAATAGAAGCGTCGAAGTCCTTCTTGAAGGCCTCTATCTATCATAGTATATCATAGTATTCTTGAAATGAAATGAAATATTTATTTTGTAAATCTATATACATATACAAAAGAAAGTGGTGTTAGTTACACTATTTATAACTCAAGAACAGCTCTACCGATTTGGCTGAAAATTGGTAGGGAGGTAGCTTAGAACCAGGAGACGGACATAGAAGAGACTCTTTATCCCGAAATTCCCAAGCGATCGAGATTTACGCGGGAAAAACCTCCCACACGAACGAAGTTGCGGGCAAAAGCTAGTTGGTTATAAATAACACTTTTACACGTCAAAAAAAGTTTTTTTTGCGTGTTTAGTTTAGCTAGACGAGGCCGGTATTTCCTAACTGACTACTCTGAGGAGAAACACCGAAACAAACTTAAAGGTCAAAGTCTCTTTTAAAGACCAGACAATTTGTATTTGTATATGGGAAGCATGTAGATTCATGTCTGTGGTATTGAGGAAATAACCACGCAAATTAGAGCGGACTTTTCCAGACAGTGCAAGCATTTGTCAGTTATCGTGTAGCTCAACTTAGAACTTAAGGAGCTCAACAATTTGACGAACAATACCAAAGTAAGGACATTTGGGTAGGCCACACAAGTACTCAAACTGCTGAAAAATCATTAAATAAATTATAGTGAAAGTAAAAACAACGAAGAAACAATAACCTACATTGTCCTCACATTTACAATGTGATTACATGCTGACGTCCAAGATATATTGCCTAGTTTGGAGGTCAACAAATCCTTGTTAATGTAAGTACACAAATTTACATACTAGGTATGTATAATTTATAATCAAGTGGAGAAGCATGTAGGTATGAACCTATCTGTGGTATACTTTTGAGGAAATAACCACGCTTTGAAAATGATGACATGAAATTACATCTATTTATAATAAAGTTACATGAAGGCAACCTTCTAAAGCGCCCGCTCGTCGCTACTTCCTCGTATTATAGATTTAATGTAACCTTATACTTATCATTACTTGGTAGCTTCTGGCCTAAAAAGATAATCAACGAATGGAAGTCTGCCATCAGATACCGCTCGGACAGCAGATCGCTCGTCGCAAGTGGTCTTGGATTGGCCACACTCTCCGAAGGGACCCCAGCCACATCCCTAGACAAGGTCTAGAGTGGATCCCACAGAGGAAGCGGAAGCGTGGCCGTCCAAAGCTTACTTGGAAGCAAATACTGTGGTTATATACTCTCCTCTGCTTGGAAGCGTTCAGTAGCAGCGGAGTTGAAGAAAAGTTAACCTGGCCCGAGATGAAGCGCGTAGCCCAAAACAGAACGCAATACCGGAGAACTGTAAACGCCCTCTGCCTCACCTGGGGGACTTAGGACATTCAATCAAGTTAAGTCACTGAGGTAAGGTACAGAGGTATGTTTTTGCATGTACATAAATTTACTATACAGTATGTTAACTAACAGAGGGCATTCCCTTTAACTCATAATAGTATAGCATCCATACATGCAAAAAAATATAACCATTCGAAAAAAAAATGTTTCTATTTTTTTTATAATATTAAAATATTCACTAAAAATTTTAAACTGAAACGTAAAAGAAAAACTCTGTACACGCGTACTTGAAGGACGGCAACGTCGCAATTTATTTATGAATGACGGGCCGCGTGTGCGGCGATCTAATTGATATGCTTATACTATTGCGAGTTAACGGGAACGCCATCTGTTAGGTAACATACTGTATAACGGCAAATATATACTTGTATTTGGGACTAGATAATAAATTTTAGGTATAATATATGTATTACTAGTTGTTGCCCGCCAGTTAGTTCGCTTGGAAATTTCCAACATTTTTCCACAATAAAAATTTGTCTATGTGTTTTCTAATGTATAAACTATATATAAGCTGTAAAGTGTCATCTTAATTCGATCAGTAGCTTTTAGGTGAAAGAGAAACAAACATCCATGCATCTTTATTTTGTTAGATTAGGAACTAAATATTCAAAGAAAGACCCGATCACAATAGTGCATACTATAGCACTAAATGGATTACGAGTCCATCGCCATTAACCCATACATAACCCACTTCCCCTAACCAACCATAAAAGTAATTAAGGAACCCTCTTCTCCCTCTGCCACCCCGGTAAGGCGATGTATTCCAAAACAGAAAAACAAAAATAAAACGTGATGGTAAAGACCGACTGACTTTATAACACCATTTTTATAAAACTTGTTAAAAAAATAAATCGACTTTCATGTTAAAACCCTACAAAGCCAATAAGTTTCTTTTTTCTCGTTTTTGGTGGGTCGGTTTTTAATTTATATTTAGTTATAAAAGCCAAAATGTCAAGTACTTATCACCTTTTACAAAATATTGCTTTTCCCGATGCAGAGCCGTTAATTTTAGAGGAGTTCTCCTGGTACTTCATCATCAGCTCAACTTCACCATATGTATTGTAACGAGCTTATGCTCGAGCACTTTATAGTGCTTAGCATCTATATTCAAGTAATTGAATCGCAATCCACGAAATACTTATTATTGAGTAGTTTCGATGGTCTTCATCATCAGTTCCACTTCCCAAATGGTACTTTTCGAGAGCAACTGCACTACTGACCTGTACTGAACCTGTATTATTATTATTAACCTGATGAGAATGAGACCAACTGCAAGGTATACACTTTCAAACAAAAAAAGAATTTTTCAAATCGGTCCAGCCGTCTTCGAATTATGAGGTAACATACATAAAAAAAAAGTTCAAGACGAACTGAGAACCTCCTCCTTTTTCTGAAGTCGGTTAATAATAAATACTTTGAATAGGTATAGGAGGAACTCGTTGCTAAATGATAACAACCACACAGGTCGATTTTCATGATTAAACAACAGAAATTATGAACCTTTTGAGATACGACGAATTGCACGTCCAATAACGTCTATCAGCCAAAGTTCAAACTCGCATTCTCAAATTCTTCGGTCACGTCTCCAGGCGAAATATCGATTCCATCGAACGCCTCGTTGTTCAAGGTAAAGTCAAAGTCACCAGGCCACGCGGTAGATCACCCTTCAATGTACTGATCAAATCAAGTCTGCTGTGGGCAGCCCATTGCATGAGTGTACCAAAATGACCGCTAACAGGCAAAAGTGGCGTAAAATTGTGAAGATGATCACAACGGCCGAGAAAGCTGGAACATGACATGACGACCACGACCGCTCTGGCAAGAGCGTTCCGACTGAGAAAAAGAAGCCGATGACGTTACAACAGACGTTACGGGAAGTCAGAAGCCAGAAAGTCTGACACCAGTGTTGCCAAGGGATATCGTGTTACTCAAATACTGAGTTGTAGAAGTTAGATGGGCAGTTGCTCCTAGTAAAACTCTAGGACTCAACTGCACCCGGTTAGATCGGAAGCGGAGCTCAAGATAGTTCGGAACAGACTATGTAGATTTCAGTAGGATTTATATACTGTATAATATTGTATTGTAATAATAATATCTGTTATAGTATTATTGTAGTATAGATATTGTTACGCCAGTCGCTTAGTGAAGTACGTCGAGAAACTTCGACATAAATCTAGAATGTTCGAGACACTAACGCCATCTAGCGGCGAATAGCGGCACTGTGTACATCTAGTCGAGACACTAGCGCCATCTAGCGGCGAATAGCGGTACTATGTATCTCGAGTAGCTTCCTGGAATATTCTAGGTAATTTAAACAGTGAGTCCATTTTATAAGAATGTTCTAGACTTCATAGACCGGGGTATAAATAGATCGCAAAGGAACGCGGACAGTCAGTCTTATTATTATTATTATTATTTTTTTTATTTAGAATAGGTTCGCGCTTGACCACCATCTCGCCTGATGGTAAGTGATGATGTGGTCGAAGATGGAGCACGCTTACCTAAAAGTAACCTATTCACTCTTGACTTAAAGACCCCTAGGTTATAGCTATCGGAAAACACAGACTCCGGCAGGGAATTCCACTCCTTAGCCGTACGCACAATGAAGGTATTCCCAAAACATTTAGTGCGTATGGGTGGGATGTCCACCATGTAACGATGGCGCATCGCTGTTTGTCTTGTAGTCTGATGATGGAACGGGCTTGACGGAATTAGATTGTGTAATTCCATCGCACACTCCCCGTAATGTAACCGATAGAAAACCGATAGACTTGCAACTCTTCGTCGATGTTCAAGGCTCTGGAGCTTTGATTCGAACAGTGTCCTCTTTGTTTTATGTTCTTAAAGTCCATCCAAAGGTTATCTGGAAGATATCGCTATCAGCGATAAGACCGCCATTGCAATCATATTTTGCAGTATTGTAAATCAAGTATGTGTTTAAATTATTGGTGTACAAATCTATCTAAAAGAAAATTGATTACCTACCATAAGCCCTACAAAAAACGTAAAATCGAACTCCAGTACGAGTATGCTTTGAGCACATTAGTTGTACATGCAAGATCTCGAATTTGAATAAGTATGTTATACATTCATACATTTCTTCACTGATCCAGAAATTAAATTCTTTACTGCGTGAAAGAATCCTCGGGATATATTAGGCTTATGCTGTTTCGACTGTATAGTTCTGTCCATTACAGCCGTGTCATCATAATTATGACGGTTGGTCACTAAAATACAACAGTCATTAACTGTATCACTCATATCGACGGTGAAAAGGAAACAGGGTATAAGCGACAAAAAATAAATGTTCAGGAGAGCCGTTCAAAGTTTAGAATTTTAGAAAAACTGATGTATTTTTTTATTAAAACATCGTGAAAACTAAAACAATTTTTAATTTTCCAATAAGGAAATATGACTAAATAAAAGATAATAGAACACAAGAAACAGTCGGCTTTCAAAACAATACCATTCTAAAATGTCGCTTATACCCTATTTCCTTTTAACCGTCGATATCGATCCGTGATCGTTCGTAATTGGAGTCAGCATGACAGTCCATTGTTTTGGAGTACGCTATAGACAAAATATGTATAGCTATAAAATGTATTTAAACTATGCATGTAAGTATACCAACTACTTATTACATACCATGACTTCTCCGTGTGAGGCATGTAAGAACGAGAAATTCTGAATCCACTTTTTTACTGTCGTTAAACTCGCATTTGACCGTCATCTCACCTGGTGGTAATCGATAATGTGGTCGAAGATGAAGCAGGCTTGCCTAGGAGCAACCTGTTCATTCTTGGCATAAAGATCCCCACGTTATAGCTATCAGGAAACACAGACACCGGCAGGGCATTACTTTTGTACATATAGGTGGGATGTTCACCATGTAACGATGGCGCATCGCCGTACGTCTTGTAGTTCGATGATGGGATTGCTTGTGGAATTAGTTTGTGTAATTACATCGCACACTCTCCGTAATGTAACTCTTGCCTAGAATGCTATCGTTTTATCCAGTTAGTGAGTTGTGAAGGTCAGGTGCTAACATTATCAATAAGAAACACTGACTATTAGTTATGCCCGCGGCTACGCCCAGGTAACAAGTTTTTTCTGCTCTATCCAGCCTTTCATGTATCTCCACACCTAAACCCACATCGATAAGTTGCTCCGTTTCGAAGTGACAAAAGGACTAACAAACACAATCTCGCATGTAATAGTGCTATGAATTTATAGATGATAACTAATAGTTGTGATTTATTTATGGCATTTTTTCAAATGAATATATGACAAATTATTTGAATATGAAAACTGGTACACATGGGTTGTGTCTTCAAATAGAAAACTTACTGACCTCTCAGATGTAAGATGCTGCCTGGTATGGTGGTAAACAGATAATTTTAAATCACTTAAGGCATTCTATAAGTGCAATGACAGTATGGATAATTAATTAATGGCTAAGTGTAGGTACTAATTAATATGGTATGGCTGTGATTTCAGATAAATTAATATTACTACTAAATACGTTGTTATACATGTTTTTATGAATAATGTTTTAGTAACTCTGTTTGTTACATTTTCTTGTCTCAATGGAACGGAATTTAATGAAAATCCTTAAATAGGATTTCCATAGATTCCCTAGTAGTACGTACCTTTATCAAGTGGTAAGCTGAAAACACATTTTCACACAATATTTAATGCCTTTTGGTAATAATAAAGATGCTCATTGACCTATACATATACACGTGTATACCTTCGCAATATTCTGTTTGAAGGGATCAGAAGGGAATCAATATGGGACTCCGGTTTGTTTATTTCTTTTATTTGCCTCCGACAAGCGCCTTGTTGGTCCTTTAGCTATATTTCTATGATCTTTTATCAAAATATTGTGCTTCTATTCCGACATAAGTACAGCGTACAGCCTTTAAATAATAACAATCGCGCGGATCGAGAAAAAAAGTTAAAATGAAAAGTCTTATCTAATATGCAGATAGTACCTAAGTAAAAATGTTATATAATTGCTATCTATGTTTATAAAATGTTTATTGAAGTATAGATTCCTCTGTTTTTCAGATAGCAAGTTAAAATTTTGGTTCATTCTAAGGTTGGTTCCCTTGAACCAACATATTAACTAAAATTAAAAAACTAATTATTAAATGTGTTTTTAGATCTCTACCTACTTGATGTACGGACGACGATGACTTTGCAAGGGAATCTAAGCAAATCCTATTTTAAATGAAGGCATTTGTAGATCTTTACCAGTCGTCAGATAATAGTAGTTTAACTCTAAAGCAAGGAATCAGATGTCTGTCTTGCCAAGGGGATACCCCTTAATTTAACACAGTGACAGGGCTGTAGAGAACTTTGAAAATTTACATAGTTGGGAAATAACTTCGAAGCTTGATTATAACTACAGCCCACTGTCAAAAAGTCATTTCCTGGGCCAGGAAGTAGTTATAAGAACAATTCTGTTTTAGGTCTAAGGATTGTTGTTATGCCAGTTGGGAGAGTACCTAAATTGATACGAATGACCGGTAAAACAGAGGAATATGAGACACTGATAGAAAAAAAAATATAAAAGAATCAAATAAGAACTTAACACCCAAAAAGGGTGATATAATGAGCGGTGTAATTGCTAAAAGCTATCTTTTACAGACAACCTTAACACAATTGACATCACAGTTTATACAAATGTAAAGTCTATCGAAACATTTATAAACAAAAAAATCTCTATTTACCTATTTAATTACCTATATGGGAGTCGTAAGTTAAGATTATGGAGGGGAGGAGGTATGGAGGTATTGTAACTGGACGAAAATAATCGGATTATTGTTAACAAGGTCAGCCAATAATAAAAAACTAAAACCAATCTGCCATTTCTCGAATATATTGGGATACACTTCCAATTTAATTGGATGCAGCTGGATTCCAGTACCTACATACTTAACATAAAACCCAGTTACTGGGCGATACGAAACCCATGGAGAAAACTGTTGTCAGATTGTTTGGCTTGTTTGGTTTGGTGTACAAATAGCACCCAGAATCAACGATTTAAATTTTAAACCACCAGAGCAATGGACGACCACTAGGGTCGTCCATTTTCAAATTTTCGTCCAAATTCGACCAAAATTTAAATTATTTAGAATGCATTATTACATAACAATAATATTAGCTTTCTGCATATACAACGTGTAATTTAAAGGGTATATACATACCAAGTGCACAGCTTCTTTGGATGATAACAAACGATATAGCAAGGGTTTTGTAATCCTATGTCTACATGTGTGGAGCTTATTAGTTTCAATACATTGATACCAGAGACCGAATTTTTCAAATTAAGAAGAACGAAGACAATTATCTTTTTATTGGCAATTGATGTGGAAAGTGATGACCCTCATAGTGCTGTGACACGTTTGTTATTACTGGTATACAAGAAACATATGAAACCGATAATTTGGGGTCAATTCTGTGAGTCAGTATAATTTTGAGCTGAAACTTTACATAGAGACTCCATACCAGATGTTGTCTTCAGTCCTTTTGGATAGATATGGGGTTTCCGTTATACGTTGTATAATATTTCCTTCTCCGTATAAACGTTAAATGTGCCAGATTTCACAGTCCTCCTTCCTCCTCAATTTTCGTAAAAGGGCACAAAGTCTTGACTCACGTATTAATAGATAGATTTGCAAGATTTGGAGGAATTTTAGTATGGAATAGACAGTTACTCGTCCATTTACCGATCTGGGCAACCTTGAAGATCAACTCGCCCGTTCATATTTAGTTACGATTTCGACTAGATATGATGTTTCAATGGTATGAAAGCAAGTCTGACGTATGGACAGCCATTAGGGAAACGTCGTAGTAATTACAACAATGCTTACGAAATCACGTTGTTCACAAAATAGGCCAAATCTACACATGTAAATGTTTTCAGGATAATCTGTATAAAGTTATACATTGTATATGAATATTGACTACGTAGGTGGTTTATTTTTGAAACAACCCTTTGTCTTATTAGGATTAGGTACGGAGTATGGACTGTTGTGGGCTATGCCAACAAACAGAAAAAAAAACATGCTGACGTCCAAGATATAGGCAGGTACTACCTAGTTTGGGGGTCAGCAAATCCTTGTTAATATAAGTAGGTACTTAAGAATAGCTACAAATATACATACTAAGTATGTATAATTTATAATCAAGTGGTGATATTAAATAATTATCAATAAAATCAGGCCAAAAGAAAGGACTGCGAAATTGCGTCATGTTTTTTGTTTATAAAAAAAATACTTTAGGCAGGATTTTTCCAAGGGCAATCAATCAGAATCTGGCAATCAATAATTTTGAAATACAATTCAGTGACATATACATATTAACACGTTGATATAAATACAAAAACATAACAAAAAGGTCTATTACGTAGTATAAACTGAGATACAATGAAAATATAGTATTGAAAGCTATTATCTTATATTAGCCCCGATATTTTCATACCTAAAGGCATGTTCATACAAATTGGTATCTTACCAAAACGTCTTGCACTCAATCTTCAGAAACTCATTCCGTATTCTAATACGTTTCCCGTAGCAGATCTTATTGCCCTACATTATGTATAAAAAGGTACATAGTTAGTATATCATCGCTCACTATTGGAAAAAACAGTCGTATAAATAATAAAAGCCTTATTTATTTTCAGGTTTGGGTTGGTGCTTGATGGTAATATGACAGCCCTTTTATGTAATCGGATTTCTTTGAAATAAATGGCATTGCTCACTTGAAGACGCAAAATGCTTACCTTACAACGAAAAGGTCATTTAGACAATATCTCAAAACGATTTTCTACGAAAAATCTATTCAAATGAGCGTTCTAGACAAAAACACACAATCTCCTTTAGTTTTTATTCGATTTATGAAAAATAAATGAAGTAAAAACACTTACCTTTGCCTTTTCAACACTTACACAATCTTGATTAAAGAAAAAAATATTACGTAAGCACACGCTTGTTAGTATTGTCTTTGGATTCAAGATTTAGTCGTGGAATCACTTCAGATCTTCGCACTATATTTAAATGTCTGAATCGTTCATTACACGCGTTCACGAGTGAATTTTTCGTTTCCGAAACATGAAATAAATGGAATAAAAATGGAGGATACGCTTTGTCGTATTGGGGTTAGTTAGTGGGTGTCTTACTACGCATGCGTGGAATTCACCCCATCCCCTTACTTCTATTGCGTTCCGAAATACACGCATTTTTAGGGGAGCATGATCTGATAAAGAATAAAACTTGGATATCGTTATTTTAACAGTTTTGTTTCATTTCAGTATATGTGATGTTTTTAAAAAGAAATATCATGATAGCTAAATTTAACTATTTAACCTCTTGATTCAAAATACTTAGTAAACACGATGAAAACGTCACCTATTCATTTCCGAGCTCGCTTCACTCGCTCTTCACTAAACAATCAGTGTTGGATATTTTGCAAAATGCCTGTCCTAGCTACCTATAGTTTGTGTTTCAAGATTCTCATCACACGTTTCTTCTCAATAGTCTCAATAGATCTCTCTCTGCTCGGTTTTGACGACTGTGTTTGTAAACCCATTCGCTGTAAGCTACTACTGTGGCAGAACACGGATACATATCTATATAGATATTTACTTAAAAAGAATTGAAGTGACTCTGTGATTTTAAAATAACAATGTTTCTGAAACGATACTAAAACACAAGCAAACCTTTCTTAATTTATTTCTATCTGTCTTTCCAGACTCATCTCTGGAAGTGCTGAAACGATTTGAATGGGCAACATTTTGTCTACTTATATACCGGAATTCCCTCAGGATCGGGATTTACACAGGAAAAACCTTGTAGGGGATATTGACTGCCAGACGACCGAAGTTGCGGATCCAGCTAGTTATTAATTTGTAACACCTATTAACATCTGTGTGCACGAATTAGCGTATTTAGAGAGTTGGGACACTCATAATGCCTAAATTCCTTTTATTCTTTATGGATAATAATGTGGTTTAATAATAACGGGCCCACGGTTCGATCTTAGGTTAGGTTAGGTTTTTAGGCTTAGACACCCCAATTAGAATATTAAATTATAAGTCTAAAACAACATCCGTAACTAAATAAATTGAAACCAAACCTAGACTTTTTATATAAAATAGTTATCCTTACTAAACGCAAAACGTATGTGCGTCATACAATATCCTTACGCAGACGCATACACTCATGCAATATTCGCAGCCGACACGCACACAAGCGCATTTCCTTGAATTAAGGATTGTATTAATTTCTCATGATCAGTATCAGTCAGTTTCCATTTTAAGTTAAATGAAAGACTTTTCCGTCAAAATTTAACACCTATTTTTTTGACGGAAATCGATTCAGAAGCCGATTCTGAACCAACTACTTTCAGGAATTGCCTTTACATATCAGGATTCCTACGTGCCTCATAGAGAACGTTATGGACGGCCTAACGAGCTCTACGAGGCCCCGGATGTCGCTCTTGGTAAGGAGTAACGAGTTACCCAGTTACTGGGTTGTGGAATTCAGACAGGCAGGCGTCGACGACTCAAAGACTGAAAGCCAAACCTTACATAATTGTAAAGGCATATGATGATGTTGGATAAACATATGTAGATACAATTACATCCAGATGCATCCAGTCACTTTGGCATGATTAAGTAACCAACATCCAACAATCAGTTTCATTATATATTGATATACTACCCAACTAGCACACTAGTGAAAATAGCAGCCTATTTTGCAACTTTTAGCTGTACAGTAGCGCTTTAGGGGTTCAGAAAGTGGTTTTAAGTTCTATTATTGCTTCCGTAACTGGAATTTCACTAGAGGTAGCAGAAACTGAACCAAATGCCACTCTAGGCTATATAAGAGTTCATTTTACAACCCATTGCCGTCTATAGATTTAAAAGAGAGTTAAAGCATGTATGTTAAAGCTTAAAGCTGCTAAAATTTTTCTATTGCCGCTGCTGTACGCTTCAGAACTGCATAAAGACTTTAATTGTAGAATTTTTAACAGAACTGTATAAAATATATATTTATCACTGTTCTACTACTGAAAGTTTAATTACAGATGTGATTTGTGCTTTTGCGCAGACTTAGGTAGCAATTTGATGGACTGTTTTACTAATAGCGACATTATGGCTTCACAATAGAAGCAGGAGCGTAATGGACATTGCCTACTCATATGGATACATTCTGCTATTTTTATTGAAGAAATCACATTTTATAAAATATTTGAGCCAGTTTAAAAGAAATATGGATCTGAAAGCATGGAAGTTCAAATAAAGAACTGGTGGATATCGCAAGAAATACGGAAACTATCAGAATATGCAAAAATTAAAAAGACAATTGTGTGTGAGAATTCTGTAATTAAAATATTAGTTAAATCTTCTATTTTTCATATTGTTTTACTTTTTTGTTCGGCCAGTGTAACACTCCATGGTTTTCCCACGAAGATGGGCAGATGCAAATTTCTTGTTTATTTTGTTGTTCGTTATAAGTTAGAATTATTTTGAAAGGCATTCAGAAAACATGGTAAGACATAGTAAGGATTAAACAATTGAAAGAGTAAAAATATAGAAGCAGCTACAAACGACCATCGTATTTTAGGGTTTTCAACGAGTTCTACGGATCTCTAAACGAATAACCATAAGTGTGGTTCGATACCTGCAGTAAGTACTAAACAAAAGTGTAAAGACTTGAACTGCATTAGTGGTACAGGTATTATACTTGGACCTTCAGAAGAGTGAAACTTAACACTTTGATGCGCAGAGAGGAAGTATTAAGGTTGAAGTTGCAAGTTAAAGCTGCTTCTCATAGACGCCATGTTTTACAGGACAATTATTTATCATTACTTGAGAAACGTAAAGGTTTTTATCACAATCTGTAGTAAAATATAACTAAATATAGAACCAGCAACTTACTAAATACAAATGTAGTCAAGTATGTAATTTCAATATCGTGTAGGTATGTGATACAATATTATTTATATAATAATTATTTACATATTTTACGATATTCTGAGGTAATTATTGAGGCGCGTTAAAAATACTCCAATAATATCAACTATATGCACGATAAACTGATCTGCGTTTTTAGCCACTTGCATATAATATAATAATAATAATATAATAATATTTATTTCCATCAAAGTAGGTACAATTTTCTTAATATTATGACAAATTAAATCTAAGTTTACAGGTTGTACGCTGTCACATAATATTATGGAGTTTCCTAACTCCTAAACTAAGTAAAACTTGTATTATAGGAGTTAGTGAGCTATTGACTCAGACCCAACCTTGAACTTATGTATCTTAATAACATAAACAAAATTATTAAAGCTTAAAATAAAAACAAAACATAAACCTACAGTAAAGTCATACAAAATGATATAATTTAATATTTACAACTAATATACTATACAGACAATTCTTGACACTACCTATTATATAATTACTTTTTAACTATTAACAGTAATTCTGTCTGATCATAAGTCAAAGTTAACAACCAATTATTCAACTTATGCTTTACCTCACGTGTGGTTAAATTGTATATTGCCAGTCTTTTATTAATCTCGTTATACATTCTTGAGCTAGCGACCTCATATTGGCGGCTTGCAAAAGCCGTTCTGCAGCTAACACCGGGACATACAAGTGCACCGGAGCGCTTTGTACTTGTTTTTGGATTTAGAGGTAGCCGGAGGTGTTTTCGGAGTAAGGTTTTTTGAATGTATAGTTGTCTCACGGTTAGGACGCGGCATTCAGCATAAATTTTGTAGTTGAATATAATCGGGGCTTATGATGAATTACCTTTAAGACTGCTCTCTGTGATCTCTCCAACCTAAGAAATAGGGTTTTATAGGTACCACCCCATATAGGTATGCAGTAGGTTAGTAAAGATTGGCAGAGGGCGGTATATACCATGTAAATCGTAGATTTATCGGCAGTAGATCTGAGCTTCTTAAAAATATACATAAGCCTTCGGATTCGGTTAGTGAGAGTAGTCACCTGTGGACGCCAATCAAGTCGCTCATCTAACATTATACCAAGGTATTTGATGCTGTTCACTCGCATTAGGGACAAACAGTCACAGTCCGTAGGCTCGGCACATGTATGAAGTTTCAATAGGTTGGTTGACTCGGGTGGTACTGGAGTACTTGGTAAATGAAAACGGATGAATTTAGATTTTTCTATATTTAATATGAGAAGATTATCGGTCAGCCATTTTTTTATTGTACGCAGTCCATTTTCAGCATACTCTTTGGCAGAATTCCAGTCTCCTCCATGTGCTAGCAAAACGGTATCATCTGCGTAAGTAGTTATATCACAGTTTGATATTTTGAGACTACACAAGTCATTTATGTAAATTAAAAACAGCGTTGGACCCAGTATACTCCCCTGTGGAACGCCATAATCAATTTGTTCTTCATCACTCACTACAGTGCCGATCCTAACAGACTGCTTACGACTTGTCAGGTAGTCTTTGAAAATGTTCAAGACTTGACCACGTATACCGATACGTTCCATTTTATTAATGAGTGTGGGAATAGAGACCGTGTCAAAAGCTTTCGACAAATCCAAAAAGATGCCAAAGCATTTCTGTTTCTTATCCAGCTTGCTAACTACATTGTTACATAAATTTGCTACAGCGTCCTCCGTTGATAGACCATTTCTAAAGCCGAATTGATTGGCCGAGATGATTTTTGTTTTGTCTAAATAGCTTATTAAGTAAGTGTTTAAAACGCGTTCTAAAATTTTTGACATTGCAGTCAAAACCGAAATGGGTCTGTAATTATTTATTTGGTCTCTATTCCCACTCTTATGTACTGGAGTAACAAAAGCTTTCTTTAAAGCCCTTGGAAATATACCTGTGGCTATGGAAAGATTGCATATATGAGCTATTGGTGGAACTAGGGCTTTACTTGAGAGTTTAATAACTTTTGATGGTATATTATCCCAACCAGTGGCGCAATCATTTTTCAGGGACATGATGATGGTTTCAATTTGCTCATTCGTAACTGGGATGATGCCCATAGATTCACAGGGTGGCTGAGTCGATTGGAGAGGGGCACTTAATTTTTCTGTGTTGATGTTTTTACTGACTACAGATGCCAAGTCTCTTCCAATATTCACAAAGAACTTATTTACGCTATTAGCAGAAGTGATTTCGTTACTTGACAGCGCAAGAAGTTCTACGGGTATCTGGGCGTGGTGCTTTTTATCAGCCATCGAGTTAATTAATTTCCAAAATACAAAATATAGCTTAAAAACACTTACCTTCACTTAACTTATATTTATTTGTATTCAGAATGTCTGAATCAGGAACAACAGATGTATTTAATAAATGAGAGACAAGGCGAATGATCAGTGACCCTTTATTCGTTCAGTTAAACCTGTCATTCATTCAAAAAGCGCCACAAGAGCTTTAGTGAACTGTTAATTATTAGTTGCAGCTCCTGTAGCCTTTTTATGCCACTATTATGAAGTTCTAATGGAACTGTAGGTTCCAAAAAGTTGTGCCCCTTTGGCTGCAAAGCGGCTGCATAAGGTCTGCAGTGCACGCTCTGACGCTTGAACTTGGCGCCTTTGGAAAATATCGGATTAGCTCCAAAGCTCTTAAGCAACTAGTTTGTGCTAGTTGGGTATGAAACAGATCAATCTATACTTCTTTTCTCTTCCTTCTTTCTTACTAATATTATAAATTCGAAAGTTTGTGAGGATGAATGGATGTTTGTTACTCTTTCACGCAAAAACTGATGAACGGATCTGTTAAGTAGATAGTCGACATTCTGAAATAACACATAGTCTACTTTTTATCCCGATATTTCCACGGGATCGGGATTTGCGCGGGAAAACCTTCCCACGCGTACGAAGTCGCGGGCAGAAGTTAGTATATTATAAATGAAAAAGTTTTAATGTACGGGTGGATAATAATAATATAAGACGTTTAATTTTCTCCACACAAAGTAACCTGAAGCTAAATATTACAGTAAACTAAAGTAGGGGTTTGACTTTGAAATGGGTTTCAACCAGAGTATTACAGGTCACTAGTTCCCTTCCGTGGCCTTAGGGAACAGGGTGTCAGGGCAGTTGAAGGAACAAGGTGGGTTTTAGTCTAACACTCCATTCCGCTCCACCGCGGGAGGAGTAATTAAATGATTTTCCAACAGAAAAAATAGTTAGCCATATGTACAGAGGGAATCATAGCCAAGCAGTCTTTTCTTCAACGTAGTCCTAAATATTATAATATGCTACTTTTAACAAGTACGAATCTACGATAGATTTCCATGCAAATCAAGTTACGGTCAACAACTAGTGTCCTTTATACAATACAATCTTTTTATTTCGGACCATAAATCACCCTCAGCTCAGCACACACTGCTTCATAATAGGAGAGGACACACTGTCACTCACCGTTCTCAAGTTGCTGTTACGACTGTCCCTTACTCTTCTCAGTGTGACAAGTGAAGTCGTTTATTATACGTTATATAATAAGCAGAGCACACACAAATAAGCTTGCTAATATATAGGTATTAGCAAGCTTATTTCTGTGTGAATAGGACGTTAATCTTTCTATTCTTGTGTTTTGTTTAGGTTCTTAAATGTGAATAAGTACGAGAGATAATACAGTAAGCCGCTCTTCCATGACATAATAAAATATACATACTTACCTAGTAAAAGATGACATATTATTTTATAAATTTTTTTATAATGTTAGGCAGCGTGGAACTTCCTGGCTTGACCACGGTCATGGATCTGACATCTAATCACATCCAGATTTAGTCGTTAATTAGTCGAAAAATATCAGAATCAGTCGGCTTTTTTTTTAAATATATTGGATTACATTGGTGGCCAAGCCAAAAGCGAGCAGAAAACATTCTCTCTTTCTGGCACGGCCACCTCTGTATCCAGAGATCTAGATTTAGTCGCTAATTAATCGCCAAATATCGGAATAAGTCGTTTCGAGTTTTAAATAAAAGATAAAGGCATTTTGGCACTGTACGTCGGGATTTAGAGCACTTAGTGAAAATCTGTTTTCGCTTAGATTTTGTTGAAATAAGTTGTCATCTTGTTGTCATATAACAGAATTAGTCGGCTTGTGGTTATATTTTACAATTGTTTTACAAGGTGTAGTCCAAGAGCCATGCTTCATTTCACATGGAAACTTGTGTATCACATGAAAATAAATAGCAGTCTCCCCCTCGACCTGGGCCTCGCTCCCGTCGAATTTATCACGATAAAAACATGACCATACTTCTTTTGTAGTCGGGTAAAACCATAACCTTTCTCAAGCTCCATGCTACTTGCAAACCCATCCAAATCCACCCAGTACTCTCGAAGATTAGCGCATTCAAACAAACAAACTTTATAATTGGTAGACTTCGATCTATGACCGTGGCCAAGCCAGGAAGTGCCACACCACTAAACCCTCTTAAGATCAAGCTATAATCATAGCGACATGAGGTCGATTGTAACTAGGTATAGTTCGTAAGTAGATCAACAAATATTATTTTATGAAATAGGTACCTACATATTGTAGCTTGCTTGCTAACCACGGAATAGATGAACCTCTTTTATCTGTTATGTGGAATGAACTAAAATTGGTTTATACATATTTCTTTAGCAAGTTGTTTGAGAAACCAATACATTATAATTATATGTGTTACTTGCGAAACATAAATTATTTGTTAATACTTTTTGACTAAGGTTGTTTTGTCTTTTTTATATATTTTCTTAGTTTTTTTTTTCAGCACGGCCCCCTATCCGCATCTATGTTATTACGAATTCACAATATCTGTTGCGGCACATATAACGTTAATGGAGTATATTCCTTGAGTTTAAGAAACTTTTTAATACGCATATTTTTCAAGTTACATGGAGGCTGTACTGAAAACGTTTGGCTGGCAAAGCCCCCTTTATTTGCATATTTCTTCAAAAGTACAGAGGTACATTGAAAAAGAATCAGGTACATATACTCCTAGAGGCGAGTAGGTACATTGCATTGGTGCACACCTAAAACGCAAAATCTGGGGGTCTTGCGAGGCAAACGTACATTCATCGGACTACAAGAAAAACGCTGATGCGCCATCGTCACATGGTGGACATCCTACCCATACGTACAAACCGTTTTGGGAATACTTTCATCATACGTACGGCTAAGAAGTAGAATTTCCCTGCCGGAGCATGTTTCCTGATAGCTATAACCTCTTTAAGTCAAGATTGAATTGGTTGCTTCTAGGCAAGCGTGCTTTATCTTCGACCACATCATCGCTTACCATCGGTCACTTACCATCAGACACGATGGTACTTACCCATAGCCAAAAACGCCGCCAGTTATGGATGATATCATTGCAAGTTGTTTGAACAAGTTGCAAAATAAAGGACTTTTATCAATTAACACGAGTCAGTAAACGCAAAAGAGAGAAAACAGTAAATTTTTGTATCGTTGTGTTAATTAAATACAGAAAATATATAGTAAATATACAGTAGACAGTGAACCAATTAGAAGTCCTCACGCTTAGAGGCAGCAAAATCTTATAGTGAACACTTAATTGGTATACAGGGTGGCAGGAACATCGACGCACAAACGCTTACCATGGATTCAGTACATGATTCTGGACTCCCTTGCGGTGAAAATTTTCCTCGGATTTTTTTTAAATTTTAAAATTTTTTCAGTATTTTTTTTTTTAATGAAACCTGTATAATATCATTATTTAGATACAAACAATGATTTTATACAGGTGACTACTTGACCCATTGAAATTTTAATTAAAAAATAAAATTCACTTGTTTCACTTAAAACAGCAATGTAAATAAAACTCGAAAGGGCTACCTAATCAGCTGTTTTGCTAGAATTCATTTGCGAGGTCAACACAGCTGATCAGGCAGCTGTTCCAAATTTTATTTACATTGTTGTTTTAAGTGAAACAAGTGAATTTACCGTTGTTTTTTGCATCGGCTTTTTCTTGTCCAGAATCATGCACTGAATCCATGGTAAGCGGTTGCGTGTCGATGTCCCTGCCACCCTGTATAAACTTAATATAACCATATCATACATACAATATTCAAAATGACTAAATAGATAGCAGATATAAATAACACATACAACACAGTAACTACAGATATTAATAATTTTTGAAAAAAATCAAACAACAGATCGAGTTTCCTTGGTGCCTCGGAAAGCCTGCTGAGACTTCGGTCCCGGCTGCATTTGTACATCTATCACAGTCGTTACGGTTAGTCAGAAACTAGAAAATCAGACAGTAATCTTACCAAGGGCATCGTAGACAGATAGATATATTCTTTATTGTACACTATAACAGTAAAACTATAAGGACTTAACAACTAAAAAGGGTGATACAATGGGCGGTCATACCGCTAAAAGCGATGTTTTACAACCTTTGGATGGATTTGACACAGGAGAAAATAAATACGCGGGCAGTCCACAGTGTACTATTTATCCTTAGAATACAGTATTTATCTATATAAAATGTCAGTTTAAAGATGGTCAGTAAGATCAAGATAACTGACATCAGCGTAGTCTAGGATGGGGAGTAAAAGAGACTGTGCTAGCGCAATTTTAGTAGCAGTTGGCAGAAAGTTACGCAACCGTCTTAGGGAATAGGCAGAAGCAAATACTTTGTGATTGACTTCTTATAATTGGGGACCCCATCAAAGATATTTGTCAACCCAAACCCCAAGGTTATTAACCTTCTCGCTTAATGAAATAGCAGTGCCGCTGAAAATAACCTGAGGAAGCTGCGACCATTTTACCTTAGGTGCCAACCTGGAACTATCAACCACAATGACCTGGGTCTTTGAAGGGCCTGCAAACCATGTGCTTCACTCCATTCGCAAATAGAAGCCAAGTCCTGGTTTATGATATCAATGCAAATCTGTATAGGGGGCTTGTCTGTAAATCTACAAATCATCAGCATAAAGGTGGTAGCAGGACTAAAGTTTTTTTTTTAAATAGAATTTATGAATATTGCGAAGAGTAAAAGAGATAAGACGCTACTCTGAGGAACACCGGCTGAAGTACAAAACAAAGAAGAGCAGGACTCATCTATGCAAATACGTTGCCGGCGGCCAAACAGGTAACTACGAAACCAGTCAATCGCTGTTGGAGATATGTTAATAGAGCGAAGTATGCTGAGCATGATTTCGATATCAACGGTATATGTGTAAGTAGGCACCCAACTACATCCGGTTAGTCTGGAAACCGACCCCAACAAAGTTGGAAAAAGGCTAAATAGATAATGATGGTAATCCATACTACAACGTCGCATGTTCAGTTCGTCTCACTGTCGCTTCACAGCAGTCTGCAGCGTACTTAAATTTCTATTTGCTGAATATACATATACATTTTGTAGACTTGTAAAGATGACCTAGATATCACAGCGGTTATATTTGCAAGCAACATCTGTGCTCAGGGTCGCGGGATCGATCCCAGAGTTAGATAATATAACAACTAGGTATGTTCAGTTTCTAGGAAAGCAAGCATATAGGTGAGTAGTATGTTTGTACGTGACAAACGTGGAATGTTGCATTGTACTGATAATATTAGCAGTCTTGCATTTTGACGACGAAATGAAGTAGACAAAACCATCTCATTGCAAACTATTAATAAAGGCATTCTCAGTTAAAACCATGATTTGTTGTGTTGCAAATCGTCATTTGATAAACATAGCGATTAGCCATTGCAGTCTCTCTTGAGTTGTATTTGTAGATCTACTACTATACTACCTATTTTGGACATATATTATGTATTTTTCTATTTTAGGTAACTAGCTTTCTCTGCTTTTCATTCTTTTAAGTCGCTTCTGGCATACAATTATTGCATCTGGTACGCTCTCTTCACCACCCTTAGTAGACTGGTAGAGAAAATGCCTACGACATTAAGTCGGCCTTTGAACCTATGTGCGTGAAATGTCAATAAATAAATCTTCACTATATTTCTGAAAATACCTATGTCGTTTTCAAGAAGTAGCTTTAAAAATAAATCACTATATCAGTACGGACGGCTTCTAGGGTGTTTTGCAAAAGATCGGCCCCCTTGTGATCTCGGGTAACAGGTAGTACCAACCAGTGTCTCCATATACACGGTAATTACCGTAATCAAGCCGTTATCTACCGTCAAAGGTAATAATGTATTACCGTGTCATAGATCACCGTATTACCATTATGAATTACTTTGTTGTATATATTTCATCGTGTTCTGCCTAAAAGTCCTACAACGACAATTTCACGTTAGTTAAATTAACAATTTTGTAAAGGCAACACTGCCGGGAGTCCGAGGGGAATACCACAATATCTAAGTCTATCTCTACGAACAAGCGTTGGCAATCTATTCTCAACCTTATTTAAATACTAGAAGGAACGAAATTTGTAAGTGATATGGATGAATGACGTAAAATACATGTCATTTTTAACCGACGACAAAAAGAGGAGGTTATCAATTCGACGCGTATATTTGTTTTTTTTATTTTTTTTATTGTATGATCATCGATTACTCGAAGACGGCTGAACCGATTTGGAAAATTCTTTTTTTGATTGAAAGGGTATACTTCGAAATTGGTCCCATTTTCATAAACGTCAGGATCTGATGATGGGATCCTGGAGAAATCGTGGGAAATCTTCAAATATTATAGGCACACCTGTCATAGGTGTTAGGGTTTTGGGTATTTATTATAGTAACTTGTGCAGTTGCTCTCAAAAAGTACCATTTGAGGAAGTGGAACTGATGATGAAGACCACAGATGGCCGCCGAAACTACTCAATAATAAGTATTGAGTGGATTGCGATTCGATTACTTGAATATGGATGTTAAGCACTTTATGCTCGTCACAATGCATATGGTGATGTAGAGCTGATGGTGAAGTACCAGGAGAACTCCTCAACAATTAACGGCCCAGCATTGGGAAAAGCAATATTTTGTAAAAGGTTATAAGTAGTTAACATTTAGGCTCTTGTAACTATAGATGCTGGCGGGAAACATTCCGAATCATTCCCGTCGAATACTTCGGAAGTATTCTGAAATATTCCGAAACTTTGGGAATATTTTAACTGTCAAAAAAAAACAGGAAAATCGACCTTTGAAGTCTGTTAATATACCAAAACCTGCTCCTAAGAACAAATACTTTTCTGAAAACCGCATCAAAACGTGTTTGCTTGCAAGGTTTGCCTTTATTTGCTTTTATTGACTGGGCTATTATACGCGTTAAGTAGGTAGGTAATGATTAATACCTACCTATGCGACTCGCGAATACTCGCGATGCGTACAGAGCTACATACAAACTAACCAAAAACATAGGTAACCCTTTTTCAAATAGCAAATCAAATATGCTTGGCCTGGTTTTTTTATTTCACAACTGACATTTAAGGCTATAATCGCATAGCACGACTTACAACTCGATCGCCTAATGCATGTATTTTGACGAATAAGATGCATGAAGCGTATTTTAGTAATGTTCGTAATAGTAAGTATTAATATAATGTTACACGCCCTGTACTCACAAGTTCAAGTTCAAGTTCTTTATTTCATAACAAAAATACATTTGTGTTGAAATATTTACACAGTAAGTACACACAAATAAATAATAAACAATTATTATAGGTAACAAAACAAATTCCCTAGAAGATAATGCTACAAAAAACATTTAATGTCAAAATTTTAATAAAAAAAAAGTAAAAATTATAAAAAAAGATAGATAGGTATACATATTTAAATTAAGTTTAATTTTATACTAGTTACAAGATTTTCTGTCATTACAATATTCGTCAATGCTGTAATAGGCTTTATTGATTAACAAAGCCTTGAGTTTATTTTTAAACATGTTCACATTCTGAATATTCTTTAATTCTGCTGGTAATTTGTTGAACAAAATGACAGACTGCACACGTGACGAGTGTTTGACAACGTTAAGCTTTGCCTGCAGAATAGTAGGAAGATCTTTTCTGCGAGTACCTACTCTGTTTTTTCTGTCGTCGTCTGTTTCAAACTCGTTGCATATTACAAAATGCATATTATTTCTAATTGGGCGAAAACAGGAAGGGATGTGGTTTGTCACTAGCTGCGCTTCCGCAGAAATATTTTCTTAAGTGAGTATGCGTATATTTGGCGGATAGTACCTACCTAAAAACAAAAGAATAAAAATCCTGTTAATCGCAGGCTAATAAATCTACCTATAAAAATATTAACATATACTTAATCAATCCCATTTATAATAAAATAAACATTTATATTTTACTCTCGTAGCGTACATACGTACTCTCGCTGTGAACAATAATTAAATCACCCACCACACAACAAGCAAACACATTTATTCCCATTGAATTATTCGGGCGAAATATTCGGAAACATTCGATTGCGGGGCACGAATCTTTCTCGCGCGGGTGAAAACTTCTCCGGGGAGCAGCATCCCCTCCCTCTTACCGCACCCCGCACCGCCATCGCTTGCACGCACGTCTCGTGGCCGGTGGCAGTCGGGTGCGGCCAAGGTTTTACATACTCTTTGGGTGCGGCGGTGCGCGCGTCGCGGAGCCAGCGCGGCGGCAGCGGCCCGCGCACAGAGATCGACGATCGATGCAAAATACGATTTTTCAGCAAAAAAGTTGAAATCTTAATAAATAATTAAAAGTTTCTTTAAATCAGAATGATTCAAAATGAATTTATCATTTTGAATAATTCCCATTTAAAGAAACTTTCCCCGAAGTATTCCAGAATTATTCGGAATTATTCAGAAGTTTTGCAACTATACTTGTAACTAGATAAATTAAAAATAGACCAACTAAAAAGAGTGAAATAAAAACTTTTTACCAAAAAATTAAACTGACTCCCAAAAAACACTGCAAAGTGAAAAATAACTTTAATTTCGGAAGTCGGTGCCAAAAATGTAAATACAAAACTAAAGACTACCGAAATTAAAGTTATTTTTCACTTTGCAGTGTTTTTTGGGAGTCGGTTTAATTTTTGGTAAAAAGTTTTTTTTGTTATTAATTTAAAAAGCAAATAGTGTTTTGATTCATTTCATAATAAAGTTGTTTTTTTTTTTCTTTGAATAATTACACGGTACACTTTTAATAAATTCACCGTTATTTGGTCTAGAAACACCGTATTTTTTACCCTAGCAACACCGTAACTCTCGATTTACATATGGAGACACTGGTTCAGTACACTTCTGAACTTGGTGTCAGACAGCTAAATTCCGAGGCATTAGTCGTGCATGCAAGTCCGAAATATATGAGAGGGCTATCCTAGTGCAGATACCAATCTCCCACAGAGGCTGAATTATCAAATAATATTAGATATGATTTTGTGAAACACACACCTTTGCGAAAGAGAAATAAATATTTATGATTGTGATTGTTATGATTATGATTGATTCTGCATTTATTATGTGACAAATATGGCCAAATCTAGGTGCAATAAGAAATCAGAATAAAGGTGTATAATAATGCAGTACTACAAAAAGGAAAAAATAAAACAACATCAAAACTATAGAATAAAATTTGTATTCCGTCATCAATACACGAATAGAGACCGGTTCAATACATTAATAGTGTTTGTTTAATAAAATATAAACTATTTACTATATTATTATTATTGAATAACGTTCAAAAATACATTGGCTTAACATCGGATAAACTATTCAATCAATACATCTCATTCATTAACATTCGATATTTGCCGATTAGAATGTTCTAAGCTAATTAAAACTATGTTTATTTATAATATTATATACTATGTGTAACACGATTTCTTACAGCGAACTCCCCAACGTCCTGGAACATTGAAAAATAAACTTTAGAGACACAAAAAGCAGTAGTAAAAAGTAGATATGCATACACACATACACACACACACAAACATTCATAAACATACACACCACCCAATACACACACGCACACAGTGTTCATACATATAGATTGTATCACTCTGTTCTTTTGTTAATTTATCTACGTACTTCTTAACTGACGTAGGTACCGTTTGACTAACAATTATAAAATATTCTACTTGTCTGATGTAAAGCTACCTTTGATAAATAAATAAAATAAGATGTATGTATGTAAAACTATGGTGTAACAATTTGGAGAAAGAAGGACAACAGCTTGACTTCAGTTAAAAAACAACAGACCCTAAAGACTCGTGATAAGTGAGATTCTGACAGCAAAACTATGAAGTACCTAACATTAACCTCTCAAGGACCGCCATTATTTACGTCAACTATTAGTTGAGCCCCACTGGCACACAAATTTTGTGCCAGCGGGGCTCAACTAATACTTGTTTATTGGCACGTTTTTGTGCCGCTGGGGCTCTAAAGGTTAAGATAAGATAAGTCTTTATTTGCATTAAACATAGTATAAAGGTGTTACAAAATGGTTATAAAAACCAGGATTGATTAATTGTCCTAGTTAGTACCTATTTTTTTTATGAAACGAGCCCACTACACCGCCGCTACCAAGTCCCGGAGAATCAATTAAACTGAACATTAATCATAAACCTTAAAAATTAACCAAACATAAAATGGCGGAGAAATAGGGAACAAAATATGATCTTTTCTTACTACTCCGATACGTTACTGATTAATTTTGTTCTCATATAGGCTCGCATTTGACACACTATCACACGACCCTAAACTTTATTAGGTAATGGTCAGCAAAGTCTCATCTCTTTCATACATTTTCACTACTACTATTTATATTATCACTGTTAATCTCATACATTTGCATAATATTTGGCGTTGAGATAATATAATTTTATCTAGAGTTCCTAACCCTTATTTGTTCGTCGTTAAAACAGCCTTTCTAATTCCTTTCACACATTTCCATCTCTTCAAATCTCGTCTCTGTATTTACAATTCTAGCCATGTCACTTCATACATATTTCGTCCATTGTTTCTGAAATATTACAGTACTCTTAACTTTTTCAATATCGTTGATACTCCTGACATATTCCTTTTTCCACAGCACTTACTTAACCCTAGAAAGATAATCTACGTCCGCGAGACGTATTGTGAAATTAAATTTCGTTTTAGTTTTTTTATTATTAATCGCAGCGCGCTAGTTGCGCGAGTCAACTCAGTCGGTGGCCGGAGCTCGAGCTAAGCAGCAGTGGCGACACGGTAAGTACGTTCAAATAAAAGATATACCTATGTCGTACGTCCGCGAGACGTATGATTATCTTTAATGCAACTTTTGCAATCATTTGAACTGATTGTTTATTGTTATTTACACTCATTTCTTATTATTTTCAGGTATTAATTATTATTATATTATAGTGGCAAACCGAAGGGTGTTGGATAGTTCTCAAATTGAGAACTTTTATATCAAAATAAAGAGGAATCGTCATCAGAATCTGAAAGCGAATGTGAAGATAACCTTTTAGAAGACGGTGTGCAGAGTGACACTGAAGACGAATTCATCGATGAAGCTGTGGATATACCCGAAGTCTCTGCTGAAGACCATTCAGAGTCTACTGTCGACCAAGCTACGCTATCTGATAGCCGCATAATTATTACTTCTCAGCGCACATTCAGAGGTAAAAATAAGCATTGTTGGGCCACAAGCAAGGGTCAAAGTCACGGTAGAACCTCAGCAATAAATATTGTTCGATCAGCTAGAGGACCAACGCGTATGTGTAGAAACGTTTTCGACCCCTTGTTATGTTTTAATCTGTTCGTAACAGATGATATACTAAGTGAAATAGTGAGATGGACGAACGAAGAAATTTTCCTAAAATGCCGAAATAAAGAAGCCAAAGATAGAGAAGCTGGAAAAATAATCCCAATGCAAACAGTGGCCAGGCTCAGCAAGAAGAGCCGCCTGTAAAAAAAAAGAAATATAGTTCGTACTGTCCATCTAAACTCCGTAGGATGTCAAAATTATCATGCGTGAAGTGCAAAAAACCCGTGTGTGGAGAACACAACAGAATTGTGTGCCATAAGTGCATTTAATAACCGTAATTAATAGACTGATTATTGTAGTAGGTATTGTTTACGTTAATTTAAGTGTAAAAGTACAAAATATGAAAATATAAAGACTGAAAGTGATTTTAAACGTTCCTATAGAAGATAAGTTTTTGTTAATTTGTAAAGAAGTTTATGATTTTTGTTTGTAATTTGTCAATTAAACTTTATTATTGCTATTTTATCGTTTTATTTCCTTAAATAGAATACAAACAATTATTTCAACATATAAGGCATGATAATACTTCCGTACGCTTACTAAACAATCTAATTAAATAAGGTACGTCTGACAGACGTATGATTATCTTTTACGCTAGTTGCTATATGATTATCTTTCTAGGGTTAAACCAAGACAACTGCCTACATACAGATTTTTACAATTAAGACCCAGTTGACTGACACAAAACTTACATATTTTTAAAGGTTAAAGTATTTTATAACTACGTTCATTTATTTTTCATAATGCTATGCATAGCGTGTATAATCCTCGAATAAACTACACAATTATATAATATGTATCTGTCAGATCTAAATTTTGTGTAATCTGCGGACTAAGTCCCGGAATTTCATTTTTTTTGTATACTTAATAACTTTGTGCAAACAAATTATTTAATTCAAATAATTTTCGAGTAATAGGCATGTTTTAAAGTATAAGTCCGACTCTCTTCATTGTACTTTTAATCAAAACCTAAACTTCTGTGGAACAAAAATGCACTATCAAACTTCAAAACAGTTACATATAAATATATGTGTGAAGAAATCGTAGAGAGTTGATTCGAAATGCAATGAAGCAATAAGCGACGGAATACCATTTCATATTAAATTATTGTACACTGACTTTGTTAACGAGTCTCAAAATAGATTATTTTCAAACTTGGAGTGAATATTTTGACAAAAGATCAGTTGATAAAGGAATCCGGTACAAAACTATCCAATCACAGCTTCCCAAAAACATATGGAAATACCAAAGTTAAAACGAAGTGCTGTAACCACTGCTTTAAGACTTCGTTCTGGACACATTCCATCTAATAAATTTGGCTTTCTTGATGAGGAAAACTGCTTCCCCTAAATGCACAGATTGTAATTTTACTTACTTTAGGCGCATCAAAATTGTTCGATGTCAGGTTTTGTAACAGTATCTTGGCTAGTTCAGTATCGGAGCAAGCCAGGATGCTGTACCATGCTATATTATAATTAGGTAATAAGTTTCTTTTTTTTTGTTGACTGTACTTAGTTTAGCGTACAGGGCCCTCAATAAAGAGAGAAAAAGTGCAATGAAGTGAGCAGGACATATACTTCACAACACATTTATTGATTTTTTTAAATAAAATTGTTAAGCTTAGTATAAAGTCATGAAATATGCGAAACTATGTTAATTCAGTTATCCGTCAACTAAGTAATATCTAGATCCAACATCATATCTTGGAGTACATGGTATGCATAATTCTTTACGAAATTACCTTTATTTTAGCTCTTGCAAAACAAAAGTTAGGTTTTGTTGCCCTATCACAGATGCAACTGGGCCTTAATTCTTGCATGAAAAGTTTTTATTTCAGTGATAATAATATAAATATGAGTGTTACCTTGTACCTAGCACCAGTATTATTTGGTCATGCCCTGTTTCGCTCGCCTCTCCCACTCCGCCCTCATCTGCAGAATCCCTTTAAACTGGGGAGATGCATCAGCTTCCCCCATAGGCTCCTTCTCTTTCACACCTTCGTCCTTCTCAATATCTCCGTCCTTGTCTATCACAGCACTTTCTCTTCTATCCTTTTCGAGCGACAATCTGAACTTATCATCGTTCTTCTGCCACGGCCTTTTTGTCAAAGTGTCGGCTTTATAAGCCATTGCTTCGCTCTTTGCTATGTTTTTAATGTCCTCTCTGTCATTTGATGGGTCAGGGAACGTCCTATTTCTAAGTCTTTTTTCCGGAGTTGAGTCTGATACTTCTTTCTTGTATTTGTTTACTTCGCTTCTGTATACGGGTGCGCTGTCCCTTTTAGGGTTTGAAGATACATTGTTTATGCTTACACTGTTAATGCTAACGCTTCTTTGATAATATGGAGCTCCGAACTGACTTACACGGGCAGCAATGTCAACCAATCTCTTTTCTTCTTCTTTTATAACGTCTTCGTTTTCTTTGTCACTGTCCCTAGATTTAATAGAAGCGTTGAACTCGTTTTTTAGTATCTTACTTCTAGTAGGCGGCATATCGCCTTCTTCTTTTTCTTTATTTATATTATTATTGATCGCTGCTATTTCTTGGGCAATGCTGTCGGCTTCAGAATCTTTCAGTTTTAAAGATCTACGCGCGAATACTTTCATTAATTCTGGTTCGTCGTCATTTTTCTTGTCGCCTCTGAGTTCTCTTGATAGGATGCCAGGTTTTTTACGATAAACGACGGTTTCATCATGTCTGTCTGGAGTTTTGATGTCGTTGCTGTCCGTGCTCTGAATGGAACTCTTGCTTCCGAAGCTCGAATGGGATTTCTGATCAATAGATATGTTGTCGTAGATTCTCTCCGTGCTGCCATCGGTACTCATGGAGTTTGTTCGTGGCTTTTCTGGCCTATCCTGTAATTCAACGCTCATTGCTTTTCTTTTGAAGAACGCTTTTGGTGTGGAAGGGCTTTGTGGCATAACAGGAATGACAGATTTCCTCCCACTAAGTGGAGAGTTCTTGTCATCCGTTTGTGTAGTCTCAATAATATTTTCAATGAATTTGTTGCTCTTGATAGATTCCCTTCTCATAGGGATATTCTGTATCTTAGTTTCAGTGATCTGAAAACATTCGACTTCTTGTTCTTTGTCCACTTGCGGACTATCAAGTTTCTTTGGTGTAATGTTAGCTGTCAAAACAATGTTTGTAGTTGGTTTAGCATCAACTTTGTTCAACTGAATGTTAAGAAACTCAGGGACTCCAGGCTTGGACCCAGACTTCTGTAACTTTTCATCGCTTTTGCTAACTTTAGGTGCTTCAACCGTTTTGACTGGGGTTTGTTCTTTGTTAATATGAGTCACTGATATAAAACTTTCAGTTTCTGTTTTCGATTCCTTTTGCACATTATTTTTGGCACTTAAAGCACTCTCGACAGAAATAGTTTTCCGTCTGTCTTCTATCGGCTTCTCTGGGCTACTCTTAATGCTATCTAATGAACTAGACTTGAGTATTGGGGCAATAATGGGCTTAGGCGAACTAATAATATCATCAATTTTAGCCTCTATTTGAGAGATATCGCTGTCACGTTTATTATCCATCGTGATATGGATGCTATTAGTGAAGAGTTTTCTGTCATCGTTAGCATCCGTTTTGAGGCTATCCAAGTAACTGCTATCGGTACTTGGCAAGCTATCGTAGTTAGCTTCGGCACTGTCGTGCATTAAACCGTAGTTTCTGGCTGAAATTCTTTTGGAGAAGTCGTTTCGTTCGCTCAGGTTCCTCCTGTAGTTGACTTCCCAGCTTTCTAGTAACGGTTCCGAAATGCCGACGATGGCCGGCAGACTAGGCATCTGGTTCTCTTGGGAGCTGATGGACGTCGTCTCGGACGCGTATCGGAAGCTGTGCGACTTACCGATGCTGCTGCGAGTCTCCACATACTCGTCTCCCAGAGACCTCATCGCAGAGGTCACGTAAGACTCCTCAGTTTTAGAAGCATGGCGGGCTGATTCACGTTTGCATTCGATCAATTTCTCAGTAAAATCGGAAACGTGCTCAGACGACCGGTGTTTGATGTTGTCGGAACTCTGATGCCTAATCGTCTTGGGGGGAGATGTAGACGCCAGCATGCTCGGGTTGAAGTAAGGGATGTTCTTCGGCATGCTACCACTACTAGTGAACATATTATAATCGTTATGAACAGTTTTGATGCGCATCGCTCTGATTGGGGGCTCGTCATCTGAGATCGCTGGAGATTCCTCCTGTGCTCGGTTCAATAACTCATTACTAATAAATGCTTTCGAGGAAAACGGGTCAACCAATCGTTGGACTGACGCAGGTCTTTTGGCTTTATCAAGGTGCAAGTTGAATGATTCCCTTTTATCTTCTATTGCCTCTTTGGAAGAAGTCCTTTTGGTTCGCTCGATCTTTTCGCAGAACTCTTCGCGTCTGCTGTAGCGGTTTTTCATTTCTAGGTTTAGCATTTTGTCGGTTTCTTCGGCAATTTTGAGATCAGTTATATTGTATTCGACGCCGGGAACTTTCACAGCGCTGTACACATCTTTGTATGCGCTGTCTTGGACGTAAGCGCCTTTGTTGTCCAACCTCTTGTGCTGTTGGTTTGCGAAAGCTTTCTGTCCAGCGGATTTATGGGTTCTTTCAGCGGGTACCGGCTTGTACCCTTGTCCTTCATGAAAATTTCTCTCCGTATCAACAGGTTTATACTGCGCAGCAGATTTTTCAGTTTTAGACTTTTTAATCTCCTGCTGACTATCTCCGTCCGTCTGGTCCTTTTTGGACTTCTTCCCGCTCTTTCTCAGAAGAAGTCTGCTGAAGAACGATTCCTCTTTCTTTGAAGACTTTATCGCTTCGTTCTCTGACTTCTTGTCGGATTTAGATTTCTTCTCGAGGCAAGATTCATCGGCTTTCTTATCCATGCGGTACTTTGTCATCCTCTCTTCTGAATGGTACGTTTGAATAGTTTCTTCGTGGGTTCTCGATGAGCTCTCTCTAAGGGCCTGCCCTTGGGAGCTCGACTGGCTTCTTTTGATGGAAGATCTTGGGGTGTTGGACTCTGCTATGCTAAGCTTTGCAGGAGACTGGCCCACGAGATGGCCAAGAGCCAAACCAGGAGGTAAAGACGAGGATTTCAGTTTAGTATCACTCGGAGTCTCCAGGACTCTTGTGAGTTCCCTGTTCACATGCTGATGCTGTTCTTTAACGATCATATGATGCTTCGTAGTGGTCGATGAAGAGAATGATTCTGAAAGGAGAAGGATTGAAAATCAGAAATATGATCAAAGTAAATGTATCTTTCGTTCGTTTGAATAAGGTATTTTATTCATCGCTTACCAGTAACGACTTCTGAATGTTTGTGGCTGACTTCAGGAGTGGTGCTTCGTATCATTTCTTCGTTGAGTTCGGGCGTTATCGGCAAGGCTGATGCGGCAATCTGAAATTTTACGGATACCATAGTTAATTTGTGGCCAGAATTTAAACATGGACACATCGACTTTGTGAGTGATTTGATAACTATGTAATAGAAAACCAAAGAACCCACACAGCTGAAAGCTTTGATAGACAGAAATAGCTTTATTAAAGATTGAAATAAGAATATAATTTTATTTTATTTTATTTTATTCATTAGGGACAAAAAAACAGTTACATGGTAGAAAACAAAAAAATACTTAAACTAAAAAAACAAACATGTAACCCACACCATTGTCCACATATAATTAAATGTGTTTTAAAGAAGTTGAGGACTGTAATTAGACATTTGTAATTCCAAATATAATGCGCTTATGATATTCAATTAGTGTGCTCCTTATTTAATAATATGGCAATAGCCTTTGACTTAAAGGACTGTTTAGATAAGCTAAATATATCAAGTTCCATAAAGTGAGTATTGTATGACTCAACGAGGCGACGAAGAGGTGCGCGCTCCCCAGCGAGAGGGATGAAACGCATGTTACAAAATAAAATGACTATAGATGTGGTTGTATAGAGAGGTGGTGGCAGGGCAAAGAAAATATAGATGAACTGTTTAAGGAGTGAAATGAAAGAGCAGGGAGTCAGTGATAGAGTGATGGTAGACAGCAAGTAACATGAGAGAAAGGCGGGAAGATAATCAAGGAAAGTGAGTAAAAAAAATGAGAGAAATCCAAAACTGCTCCTTGTGTGGTGACAACACAAATGCAATAGCCGAGTAGACTTTGCTAGCCATGCAGTATCTTTGCTCATTTTTAGTATACGTACACTATCTCTGTTTTTGCTCGCAGCTTAGCACGTATGCTTTCTGTTGCCAGAGAATATGGCAGCACTTTACAGCTTTTTAACTATCTTCTCATGGTAATCATATTTTCGCATTTACCATAGATTTAAAATGAATAGAATAAGTTAAGAATTGCGTTATATTTGCAAGAAGGACCTATTCTAAGTTCAATGCAACTGTACCAAAATCATGGCACATAAAAATATCTCGACTTTCACTCGCTACTTTTAAGAGCTCGGTTGCTAATCCTTTTGGTTTCAAATTTACGATTATTCTTTTGTTTCCTCGCCACATGAGTTTAAAGAACACATTATATTTATATATTTGTATGTGTTTTATGAATACACTAATTTAGCCCTCTCCACTTTGATTAAAGTTTTGAAAGTTCTTCCAAAGGTTGTCTGGAAGATATCGCTTTTAGCGATAAGACCGCCATTGTAACCATAGAATTAAGAAATAATGTTAAATAGGTGTGTTTAAATTCTGGTGTACAATAAAGTATATTGTATCTATCTATCTATGTCGACTGTACAGCGACATCTTTGAAACATCATTCACTACACCTTTTAAGAACTGGATGCTCTATTGAATCCCATCTAGTGTTAAAGGGACAAGTGATTGTAATCGTGTAGCAGTGTTTTACTGCACAGTGTTTAGACATCTCAACAAAGTTAGTAAGCGCCACCTACCTTCAGTTAAACAACAACAAGCTTCACACGGCTAAACAAAGCGATAGGACAGAGGACACCTACTTCAAAGTTCGATACTAACTGGGTTGTTTTTCTTGCGGCGAGGCGCGCCGTGCGTGCGACGCGGCCGGACGGCCATCTTGTGTTTGGCGGCCGAGTGCGACAGTGGCGCCACGCCCGACGGCGGCTCGGACGTGTCTGGAATATTGACAAGAAAATAATTAGTTTTAGGAAAATTACACATAATATTTTTTTTTTTGTTTAGGTAGCCTACGTTTAAACACTTCCTTCTTTCAAAAACATGGTAAAAGATCTCTATCTCTCTCTTTAATTTGTTCCTATTTTTTATATATCTCAGCTTTGTTTTTATGTATATATATGTACATGGTTTTTCAGCAAGAACTTTGTTTTCTAAAACAAAATAAAAAAAAGAATTTAGAGGAAAATGAATAAAATTTTTATTGTATTACAAAGAGAAATGTTTGACAATTATGAATGAAAAATTATATCTGGCAAATGTCCACCACGACCACGCTGACAGATGTTGATTCTTTCATCAACATTTTTAATCACTTTTTAACAAAATGGAGGGTCTTTCGTTAATGACATCACGGATTTTGAGTTTTAAGGCTGCAATCGATTCGATTGGCTCCGTATAGACTCTAGAGATGGGTAACTAGCCGAAATTTCAATAGCTTAGTTAGCCGGCTATTTTGTGGTCTAATAGCCAGCTATCTATCCAACTATTTGCGCTAGCGGTGGCGCAGCGGCGTAGCTAGGACTTAAAGACCAATCGCCTTACGATTCGAGTTCGATTCTCGCCGCGGCAACAAGTGTAGATATTAATAATAAGTTAGGAAATGTTATGACTTCGTTTTTTTATTTTTATTTTATAATTTTGAAAATAAATTATTTCCCCTAGTAAGTCGTACTTACGTATTATTATTATAAAAATACGAAAATCTACAATCGCGTATGAAACTAACTAAAAATTTTGCCAGAACATCGACTCAGACTTTAGTTGTCGGCAAATAAAGTACAGATGTCGCAGTGCTCCTCATAATTAAAACGCTTTAAATCCAAATTTTGACTAAATTAGGTTTAAAATCGTATATATATCGTCGTATTCGTATAAATATAAGTGTAAATAAATTCAATTCTTAGTTTGTACATAAAATCAAATTAACTTTTAAATACGCCGATGTAACATTTTGTTTGTTATTTATCTACCTACGTAGGTACCTACTCAATTTTTCATCGACAGTCCTAAACCTGCTAAAGTATAAAAAGTCAGACTAATAATATTATAAACATATTTTAAATAATTATCAAATATTTAGTTCTTTTTTACCTTTACATCTGAAGGTAACTAACTAATTATCGTATTTCTTATACTAAATGAAAGAAATCACTAAACATAATGCCCTCTCTTTCTCCAGTCTATTTTGTGACTGTTGTGAGAAAGAGATGTGCGATGTGAATGGTGTCTCATACTACTCAGCGCAACTGCGCAGTGAGCGAGCGCACACACAGCTAGTCAGCTATAGCCGATAGCCGATGACCGATAGCTATCGGCTACTCCGGCTAGCCGGCTACCGAATACTATCCGCTGTGCCGTAACTTGTCGGATATTTTAGCCAGCCAGTAGCCAATAGCTAGTTATCGTGTTGACGGATATCGTAGCCGTGGCTATTTTATTAATAGCGGCTATTTGGCTATTTATTAGAATAGCTACCCATCGCTAAGACTCTGTCTTTAACATAGCCCCACAAAAAATAATCCAGTGGTGTTAAATCATACGATCTGGCTGGCCATTTAACAGCTGAATTTCGCGAAATTATGCGATCGGGAAATTTGGTTTGCAATAAATTGATCGTTTCATTGGCTGTGTGACATGTGGCACCGTCCTGTTGAAACCATATTTCAATGATATCCATGTCATCAATAATAGGCCAAAATTTAGTGGATAGCATCTCGCGATAGCGTGATCCATTGACTGTTACCGTATTCCCAGCCTCATCTTCGAAAAAAACGGCCCTATTACGCCTTCAGACCACATAACGCACCACACAGTGATATGTTGAGCATGCAAAGGCTTCTCAATAATTGCTTTAGGAAAATCCTAAAGCAATTATTGAGAAGCCTTTGCATGCTCAACATATCACTGTGTATAAGCCCAAAATGCGGCAATTTTGCTTGTTGACGTACCCTGACATATGAAAATGTGCTTCGTCTGAAAAAAATATTTTCTTTTCAGAAAAAACCAGCAGGTTGTTCCTGAATGAACTGAGCGAATCTACGGTGATTTGAATGGTCGGTCAGCTTCAATTCTTGCACCAATTGAATCTTGTAAGGCTTCAAAGCCAAATCCTTTCACAGAAGTTGTGCTTTTGGATAACCCCAATTGTTGAGAACGTCGTGAAATTGACAAATTTTGATTTTCCTCAACACTGTGGCTCACGGCGGCGATGTTTTCTGTTGAACGACCCGGTCGAACATGTGTTGGTATTGGCGCATTTTGTACCGAGCGTTTCGACTCAAATTTCGCGACCAAATTCTTAATAGCGATCTCAGAAGGACGATTATGTTGTCAGAAAATATCACGAATTTTACGAAATGTAACTTTAACAGAACGACTATTTTCATAGTGGATTTGAATTATTTTAATGCGATTTTCGAGCGAAATTGAATTCATTGTAACAATTGCCAAAGCACCTACTACGAATACCGCCAAAAACTAAATGTCAAAACTATCACGTTCTTGGTGTTGCCCCAATTGAAAAACAAAGTTCTTGTTGAAATACCCTTTATATGTGTATTGAGTATGTAGGTTATTACTTATTTACTGTACATAAGTGAATAGTACACCATGGACTACCCGCGTATTTATTTTCTCGTGCTGTGTCAAATCCATCCAAAGGTTGTCTGTAAAAGATCGCTTTTAGCGATAAGACCGCCCATTGTAACACCCTTTGTAGTTTTAAAGTTCTCATTTAATTATGTTATGGTGTACAATAAGAGTATATCTATCTATCTATCTATCTATGTTGTCCCACTGCTGGGCCTCTCCCAAATCTTTTTAGACTCTCAACCAGAAACAGAATCAGAATTCACAACCTTTTCAACTTTATCTGCAGTGTTCTCCGACCACATGAGGTCCTGATCGTCACGCCATCGCTTCTAAGATCTATTTTTGTATTTTTTTTCGGGTGGGAAAATCTGAGAAACTTCTCCCGCTCTGGGTGGAGTGGAAGAGAGTGTCAAATTTCTATTGACTAACACCCACCCTGTTCCTTCAGCTGCCCTTAAGTTCCGGGGCCGCAGTATCCCGTTACAGGGAATGTTCTAACAAGACACCGCGGCCCCGGATCACATCTAAGTCTGACTACGATATGATTCGATGAACTGTTACTAAAGACACGTCGTTTGATGTCTTCTAGTAGCCTTTATTTATATTTTTGATCCAGGACATGAATGTCTTGTTACCAGCAAGTTCGGTACCTGTTAAAACGTACCCACCACTTGGCTGGGTTTACATAAAAAAAAACAGTAAACTTAACGCTATCAATGCGATTCATCACTGATATACTAACGTATATCACTTCTTTCCTTGTCTATTTGTACATAGTATGAATCTCTTTCTTCAAGCTCAGTCACTCGCTACTTTTGCTAAGCTTGGTTGCTAATTATTTTCTTCCAAATTTATGATTAATCTTTTGTTTCCTCTCCACGTGATGTTAAAGAACACATTATATTTATATATAATTACTTATGTATTGTATTTATATATTTGTTTATATATATATCATAAAACAGATAATCATATATATATATATATATATATGTATGTATATATATATATATATATGTACACTAGCCCTCCCCACTATAATTATAGTTTTGAAAGTCCTTTCAAAGGTTGTCTGCAAGATATCGCTTTTAGCGATAATATCGCTATTGTAACCATAGAATTAAGAAATAACGTTAAATGTGTGTTTAAATTTTGGTGTACAATAAATTATATTCTATCTATCTTCCTAAATTTATATTTGCACCAATTGCAACCCCTTTAAATGTTCTGGCAATTTCTTAATATTCCTGGTTGCCTGGAAAAGATTGGGGAATGGGATAAGGCCGCCAGTTATCACATAGTTGTTTGTTTATGTGGAAACTTTCTTAATATGAAATTGTGTTTTGCAATCTTGGAGTATATCCAATATAATAATAATAATGAAATCATTATTATTATATACTTTATTGTACACCTTACAATATTTCTATGGATACAAAAAAATTAAACTAGTGTACAATGGGCGGTCTTATCGCACAGGGCGATCTCTTACAGACAACCTTTGGATGGACAAACTTAAAGGAGACAGATTAAGGGCTGTCAGTGTACAAACATCATAATATTAATTGAACATAATAATATAAAATACATACAATACCAAAATCATATACTAATAAATATTACATGTATAATTGAGAAAGAAGGGGAAAAGTTATAGGGAGAGGAATGCTCCTTCACCATTCTTTTGAACGCTGGTAGCGTTTGTGCACGCCTCACTTCTATGGGTAATGAGCAATTAGTATCCTTAACCAGAACTTGTAGCCGTCCAGTGGCCAAAATTGGACCATAATTTGAATGATTTAGAATGCATTATTATGTGAAAATATTAGCTTTCTGAACTCATTCTCCATATAAACTTTAACTGCGCGAAAATTTCATGTCCTTCGTCTGCGTTAGTTTCGTTAAAAGTTTTTACTTCACGTATTAATATAGCATACTAAACGACCTCTCAAAAATCCCTTAATATGCTTCGCAAGTATACAAAATCAAGAGTACTCACTGTAGAAGTCAAACTGGTCACTCCTGGAGTGATCATGTGAATGATGGTGTCCGCTGCTGCTATCCTCGTCCATCTCGGAGGAGCCCACGCTGAGGAGGGAGCCATCGCTACAGGAGGACTGCGATATGCCTGCATGATGCCGCTGGAATCACAGATAAGGATGCCTTTAGTATGACAAATTGTAGGTAAGTTGGTGTCATGCGGTGCAGAGCCAGTTCGTTTGGCTGATGTGGTAAAGGGTTGGCATGTTGGAGGACTGTATTCATGTAAAGTGAGTCGTTTCTAATTTCAATCAAGGACTTTTGACTTTCCAAAATCTATTATTGGTCAGGACTAACAGGGTTGAGTATGATGAAAATATTATCCCTACTTAAAGTAGAAAAAAAGCCGTTTCGATTTACCTACCGTTGTAGTCATGTCCCTCTACGACTATATCAGTATCAGGAAACGTCTGATAAGTATTTAAATTTGATAGCTTATCATGATACATATTAGGAAGGTGCTTTCACGCGGCGTTTATGCGTCTGGTTTTAGCAATAACATTGATGCTATACAATGTCACACGAATGAATTTTAAAATATTTTGATTGCTATAAATCTCATTTTTACTGTGAATGCGAAAACACAGTTAACTTATAGATTAATTTTTGAGTAGTATTATATAATTATTGCACCATGTTCGTTTGTCCATACTGTTTTCTCATACCTAAAAAACTGTATTATGAAAACATTGTCTACATCAATTATGTTGTACAGAGTAACCGTGAAGTTTCTTGCAGATTCTTATCCATATGAAACGATCAAGTTGAACTGTGCACCAGCTTCTAAGATTTTATAAGTGCCCACGTAGACCTTTGTGAAATAAAATAATTTTGATTTGAATTAAAAAAAAGATACACGAATGCTAAGAGAAAACATGACGCAAATAGTTCAGTTAAACAAAAATCCAGTACCGCGTACTATAACGATTACTAACGCAACATAACATAATCACAGTATTGTTCCAAATAATGACCATTTTTCCACAATACACTTTAGAAATCCTGTTATCAGTGCAGATAATCTTATAGAAATAAATCACAAGCCGGATGCACGCTGCATTAGCATGTTAAACCATTCAGACGGCTCGGTCTACCGACAACACACGTAATATTACCGACTGCAATTTCATAAAAAAATAACTAATATTATACAGGGTTAATTGTAAAACACCGTTAATCTCTCAGGACTATGTTACTAACATCATAATCAACAACTTTTGTTCTATGACTTTTAAAAATCCGTCATATTTTTGTTCACCAGATTTACATACAAAAATAAAAATATTTAAATTGAACGCCCTAAATGTTACGAAGTAAGCGATTTATACTATCGCTTTCTTTAAATATTAAAAATATGACGGATTTTTAAGTCATAGAACAAAAGTTATTGTTTATAATGTTAGTAACATAGTCCTGAGAAGTTAACAGTATTTTACAATTAACCCTGTATAGCTTTTATTTGATTTATTTGTAGATTAGTGGCTGAGATAGAGATTAGAGGAAACGTATGTTAGTAAAGTTAATAGAGGTGAGAATGTAAAACAAAATTAGCCAAGTGCGAGTCGGACTCGTCTATGAATAGTTCCGTAGTAGCTACGCAAAATAACTTTGTTTTTCGACAAAGTTATATAGGAGGCATTTGAAAATGTGCTATATCTCAAAAAGGACTAAGTGTAGCTTCTTCGGACCAATTTTCGTTGAAAGTTTTCACTGAAATATACTGCACATATTTTCCTAAGCATTTTCACTTTATTTTTTTTTAAGTAAGAGGGAGGAACACGCATTTTTCCACTTTGGAAGTGTCCATCTTTCAAACCAGTCACTTGAGAAAAAATTGTTTTAGGTAACTCAATGTAATTTTATAAGACCTATCTATAGACGGACAGGCAGACAGGCATGACGAATCTATAGGGGTTCCGTTTTGCCATTCGGCTACGGAACCTTAAAAAGCGTAATTTTCCTTAAATATTTTATTTTTTTCTGTGTGATTTAAACTTGCGTCACTACAATCAATCCTCAAGTCATCGAATCTGCACTTATCATGAAGAGATCTTTTTATTTCATTCCTGTTAGGCTCCTATCGCTGAAAGATGGTGTAGGCGTGATCATCACTATAGATTGGCAAATTAGATTACATCTGTTCTGACAGGTTGTGTATTAAACTTAGAAATATGTATTTTTAGCACAATACAGATTATTTATTCTGAACAATGCCAGGGTTACAGGAATGTTCTTAATTAATATAGCAGCCGCGGACCGCTGACTACGTCAATATTTGACATGGTACGGGGGTGCGCCAACGGTACCATAAAAACTAGCATATGATTTGCAGTGTTTCCTAGTTATATCTGAAAGTTATGCTTATCGTCTTCTGTTATTAACACTATCGCTTTCTTGGCCGAAATAAATGATAAATACATAAATGAATAGATTTTGGAGACCATACTGACTTCAGCCATAATTATGTCAAAATTTTTGAAGAATACAGTTTTCATGTTGACGGATGTGGATGGATTTGATAATGAAGAATCATGGTATAAGGGCAGGATGATAGTGTAGTAGTTTAATGAAATAGAAATTAATAACGTAATTATTTGATTTCAGTTTTTTAACTGACATAGTCTCTAAAAGTATCGTTAGACTTTGAACGGGATGTTTACCATGTATTTTATTATTTCGAGTTTCCAATATTTTGTCACTATTACAAGCGCCATGATCATGGTTGAACTATAAATATACATGGTAAATATCCCGTTTCACGTTTATACCACAAGGATATTGATTGTTAAACAAGAGGTTAAATATTAACCTTAATGTTGGCACTGATAATCCTTCTCCTCGGGATCCTTTTCATGGACACTTCCTCGGCCTTACTGATGTACAACATCATCTTCTCTATCAATATCACCAACCTTATCGATGCTCTCACTTATCGACACTGTCACATCACTTGGTTCATCTTTATTTGTTAAACACTAGTGTTATTCATTATTTACACTTAATTAAACATGATTATAAACTGTTTTTATGAAGAATTATTACACACTGAAAGTGATGTCATTGTTTAGATAGATTCGTATGTTTGTTATTGGTTTTGTGGGATTTGGGGCTCTTAAGTGTGTTCTATTTTTAAATCTTATCGTTATAAAATGATACACAAATATGTGATATTTATAAATAATCAAACATTTTGCAATAGATTACACGTTGTAACACACCTCTAGCGGTTAAAAACTTTTCACTAACTTTTTACCTTGTAGAAAAAAAACGATTATTTTTCTGTAGTCTCACAAAGTAGTGGCAACCACATTTGGAAATACATAAAAAAAAAACAATAGGTAAATCGAAACAAAATGGCGGACATTTTGTCACTACATCACCTACCTCTACTGTTCCAGACTCCATTTACAGATCTATAAAGAAAGTACTTATTGTACAGTACCGTTATCATCAGTTATCAGATATTCATAATACGTTATCTTATCTCGGACCATCGAAGTGTTATGATCTTGGCGGTAACTGTCATATTGTGTTATCTCATCGTTTTTTATATGCCGTGCTTCAATTTCGTTTTTGATAGGGAAATTGTACTCAAAACGTTATCATACATAGTTAATTATAATATTTGATTAAGTGTACATTTCGGTGCTTTTTCCTCATAAGAGCTCATAAGGACATAAACCTACACGGTTATACCATACAATTCATACTGGTCAAATATATGAGTATTTTACCAGTATGAATTGTATGGACTTTAAAACAGACGTTGACCTCTGAGATTGTTTTAGTGTTTCTTCTCAGTGCAGTTAGTAACAAAACACCGGCCTCATCTGCTTTAACTTAAAACGGCAAAATAAGGTTTTAAAGTGTTATTTAAAACCAATTTGCAAAATAAAATTACTTTCCCTTTGGAAGACAAATCAAAAAATTTAGCCACAAGTTCGATAAAACTATATATAAAAACTTTTTTGCAAAAAATAAAACCGACTTCCATATCAAAACACTACAAAGCCAAAAATAATTTTAATTTCGGTAGTCGGTGTCATTGGTTTTGTATTTTCTTTTTTTTTTCACACCGCCTTCCGAAATTAAAATTATTTTTGGCTTTGTAGTGTTTTGATATGGAAGTCGGTTTTATTTTTTGCAAAAAAGTTTTTATTTTCGCGCTTTTTAGTGGGTCAGTGAATTTTCCAAATCGATTCGTAAATGACGGAGTTATGCGCGAATAAAAAACGCAATGCAGAGTAAACGAAAAGATCATCAACGTAATTTTTTTTTTTCGACTTTTTTTGATTTTTCAGAAACGGCTCGTCCGATTTCGATAAAATTTTCATGGGACCATTTGGGAAGTATACCCTTTCCAACAAAAAAAAATTTTTCAATTCGGTTGGCAAGCGACGGAGCTATGCGTGGACAAATATAAAAAAAAAATAACAACATCCGAATTGAGAACCTCCTCCTTTTTTAGAAGTCGGTTAAAAATAAACAGTACTTAATTATGCATATGTATTCCTGTTATTTTTTTTCAGATTCCAGATAGATCTAGAGCCAGTAGGCGGTAATTCAACATCTTATCGCCTCTATCGATGAAACTGATTAAAGACGGGCACAATGATAACAAAGTATAGCACGTAATATGGATATCAATGCCAATGTCACCGATAACTACCTATTGCATAGTTAGCAGAGTTATTTAGCATTTAAAAGGACCTTGGAAAAGTAATATACGGACTTTTTTACATTTATACCCTTGTGGTCACAGCCTTTTCGAACTAAGAAATTTCGAAAAGGCACCTTCATGGTTACGGAAACTATCAACTAATAGTTTCCGTAACCATGAAGGCTAGCATTGCCATATAACGTGGCAATGCCGTAAGTCTCTTGGGTACGTTACCAGACGACAGATTTGAGTATCAATTACTTGATGCTTTTAGTTTCGTGTTTAGTTCATTGAAAATAATTTATAAAATATATGTTTTTAAATGTATTCTTAGTTGGTTATTGTATTCTGTATGACGAAATGATGTTGATGCTTTATGAACATACGCAAAAGTTCATTTAGGCCTGATAACTTTAGAAATTTTTGCTTGACACAATTGAATTTGATGATGCAATTGCGAAATTCATTCTCGATTCTGACAATGACCTCTTAATAACAACGACATAATTCATTCTTAGCCTTTTTCCAACAATATTGTGGTCGGCTTCCAGTCTAACCGGATATACGGCTTTCAGTCTAACCGGATATATGGCTTGCAGTCTAACTGGATATACGGCTTTCAGTCTCACCGGATATACGGCTTCCAGTCTAACTGGATACAGCTGAGTATGTACTAGTGTTTTACACAGAGCGACTGCCAAGTGAAACGCACATTCCAATAGCTGGGTAAACAACCCTTCGTAAGATTGGTGTTAGATGTCCTGGTTTCGGACTAACCGTAATGTATGACCAACAGCTTAACGTGCCTTGGTCTTTCAATCCACGAATCGACTTCAATAAGCGTTGCTAAGCCGAACCCTGAAGATCGACACGGCTATTAAATTATTATTTAGCCACGTGCTCTTTAATTGAGTAAACCAATTAATTATTTATTTATTCTTTATTTCGGTATTACCCATAAATGTGTTAGTAATGACTTAAACTATGTTAGTATATACTTATAATAAATCGCGACAAAAAATAAAACTATTAAACAATCAAGACCTGGAGGATCTGCCATCCTCTGGGAACACTCGAGGACTTTAAGGCACGTATTGAGGAAAGGGATTCCACCATTACAAGTCTGCAAGCCGACAATGAGCGATTGAAATCGAATGTTAACGAGTTGACAACACGGTTGGGAGTGATTGAGCAGCATTTGCGTGAATGCAATATCGAAATTAACGGTATACCTGAGAACAAAAACGAGAACTTGGCAAATACACTTATCAATTTATCTACAACCATCGGAAGTCCTTTGAATGACACAGATATTCTCCAGATCACTCGAATCGCGAAGCTCAACAAAGACAACGACCGGCCACGTTCTGTCATAGCAAAACTGCAGTCTCCCAGACAGCGTGACACCATTTTGGCAGCGGTTGCCAGCTACAATAAAAAGCATCCGGAAGATAAATTGAGTTCCCATCACTTGGGCATCGCTGGCAGTCGCGCCCCCGTGTTTGTATCGGAACATCTGAGCCCAGCAAATAAACAGCTTCATGCAGCAACGAGGAAATTAGCCAAAGAAACTTCATATAAATTTGTGTGGATCCGTAACGGTAGAATCTTTGTTCGTAAGGACGTTAATCATGACTCCATTTTTATTCGTAACGTAGATACATTAAAAAGAATGAGAAATGAGTAAAACTCTTCTTTGCATTACATTTTGAGATATTTTTGGTGTTTAAAATTAATAATGCTTAATATATATTATCAAAATGTGAGGGGTACTAGAACTAAAACGAATTGTATACACCACAATATATTGTTAAATAACTATGACCTAATTGCCTTCACAGAAACATGGTTAAATTCAAGTATATCTAGCAGCGAAATTGTTGATAACAGATACATAACTTACCGTAGAGATCGACTCTGTACTGTAACTTCCAAAAGAGATGGAGGTGGAGTGTTGCTTGCTGTTTCAAAGGATATTAAATCTACAAGAATGCAGAGCTGGGAGACAAGTTCTGAAGACTTGTGGATAACTGTAGAAATTAAAGCCCAACAAACTCTAAAAAAAATTGCTATATGTATAGTATACCTTCCGCCTCCTATCAAGAAAGAAAATCTAGCCTCATTCTTAGACAATGCAAATAATATAATTGCTAAGGTAGATGATGTCATAATTCTTGGTGATTTTAATTTGGGTTTTATTAATTGGACTCAAGTGAATGAAGGTTTCCAACACACACTTCCTGAAAACTACAGCAACTCTTTAGGTTATTCACTAACCGACTTTATTTCATTAAATTCTCTCTTTCAGTTCAATTATCTGACAAATATTGACAATCGCATATTAGATTTGGTAATAAGTAACTTGAATAACATTACGGTTACCACTTCTCTTGATCAACTAAGTAAGCTCGACCCTCTACACCCTAGTTTACTAATAAGTATATCTGACGCCATTCCCGAGATACTAAAAACCAACTATAAACTAGGTTATAACTTCTTTAAGGCCGATTATCCTAAAATTATCCCGAAACTGATAGAAGTAGACTGGATTAACATATTCTCTAAATGCCATGACGTGAATGAAATGATCTCTCATTTTTATAGTACTTTATCAAATATTATTGATACGTCTGTACCGAAATATAATCGTCGAAAGCAAAAATATCCAGCATGGTTTTCATTTAGGTTAATCAAATTGCTTCACCAGAAGGAAAAGATTAGGCAAAGATGTTGCAAATTTAAAAACCCTCGTGATATAATAGATTTCGAGATGATTCGTGGTCAATGTCATAAACTTGTAAGATCATGTTATCGTTCATATAAACAAAAAATTGAATCCGATATAATTGAAAATCCGAAGGCTTTTTGGAGTTTTATAAAGAACAAACGTAAGGAACAGTCAAAGTTTCCGTCCAGTATGCGGTTAGAGGGATCAGTTGCGGAAACTGGCCCAGAAATCTCCAACTTGTTTGCGCGGCAGTTCTCTTCAGTCTATAGCTCCAACCATGTAGGCGTAACTGATCCTGAACTAACCTCTATCGTGCAAAAAGTAATCAGTAATATACAGTTCACAGAAAGAGAAGTTCTTATGAAGCTAAAGAAGTTGGACTCCTCGAAAGGTCCCGGCCCTGATTGCATCCCTCCCATTTTTATAAAACGATGTTGCAATGCGCTTGCATTTCCTTTATGCGTTATCTTTAATCGCTCATTGGCTGAAGGCATATTTCCTGAAACATGGAAACAGGCAAAAATAGTTCCTATTTACAAAAAAGACGATCCTGCAGACGTAAAGAACTATCGTCCGATTTCAATACTGTCGTGTTTTCCAAAAATATTTGAATCGCTTATCTGTCCCATAATCACACATCACCTCGACTCAAACGTTTCACCTTGCCAACATGGTTTCAAAGCTGGTCGTTCAGTGGAAAGTAATCTGATTCAGTTTGTATCGGACATATCACAATCTCTTGACAAACGATTGGAGGTAGATGCTGTATACACAGACTTCAGCAGTGCTTTTGATAAAGTGAGTCACTCACTACTTTTGTCAAAACTAGCAGCCAACGGTGTTCACGGATCACTTCTGAGATGGTTTGCATCTTACTTACAACAACGGTCACAGACTGTTGTTTTGAATGGTTACACATCACAGCCATATGTTTCTATCTCAGGAGTACCGCAAGGATCCCATCTAGCACCAATCTTGTTCTTGTTGTTCATTAATGACATAGCAGATCAAATACAAAACTGTAAGTTTTTATTGTTCGCTGACGATTTAAAGATTTATAAGGCAATAACTTCGCCAAACGACTCGGACGCGATACAAAGTGACTTGGATCGAATACAAGATTGGTGCAATAAAAATGGCATGGCTCTAAACGTCAAGAAATGTTTCCACATTAAATTCACTAAAAAGAAACAAGCTAGTGTAACATCTTATAAAATCAATAGCGTAACATTAACTAAGGTTGATGAAGTTCGGGATCTCGGAGTGATCATGGATAAAAAATTAACATTCAAGCAACATGTGGACAGTTGTGTTAAAAAAGCTGCGCAATTGTTAGGGTTTCTCAAACGTAATACGCAAGAATTTAGGTCTATTGAAACTAAAATTATCCTATACAATGCCTTAGTACGTAGCAGGCTCGAATATGCTAGTGTTGCCTGGGACCCTTTTTACGCAATACATTCCCAGCGACTAGAGAGCATACAACGGGCTTTCACCAGACACCTTGCATTTATATCCCCTGGCTTATCTCATAGATGTCCCTATCAACAGCGTTTGAGTTTCCTTAAGATGACCCCCCTACGGCAAAGGAGAATTATGCATAGCCTTATGTTCCTTCACAAACTAGTGAACGGTCGTATAGATTGTAGTGAACTGCTATCGCGCATTCTATTGAAGGTTCCGCCTAGGATTCCACGCTTTCCCATAACCACAATTCTTCAGCGCCCTACTACCTCTACAAACACAGGTCTAAACTCACCACTTGTTAAGATGTGTGACAACCTTAATTCATTTAATAAGTCCGTACCCGAAGCAGATATATTTAATGACCGTAAGTTGAAGTTTAAATCAAAAATTTTGGCCTCCCTCCACACCAATTAAACGTAGTCAAATTTCTCTATACAGTTTATGAATGAGTTGCTCGTTTCCATTTCTTTCTTCGTAAAAAAATAAAACATATTCCACTATATTAATTAATTGTACACCTAGATTTAAGTTAGCGATTAAGCGGTAATCTGACGTCTTTGCTGTGAATGTTGTGTTTACCTGTAATTGGCATATATATTAGAATATTACCGTATGATTAAGTATATGTATGTGTATATATGTGCTGTGGGTGAACCTTAAGTAAATAAATAAAAAAAAAAAAAAAAAAAAAACACCCGGTAGCAGCACATGCATTGCGCACAGGTGTCCCATCAAGTTGCCCTCGGTCTTACTAACAATCACATTCAGGAGACTTTTGGCACTGTCACGCAAACGACGCAGCAATGATGCAGACCTTTTACGCATTATTGCAAAAAAGTCGTCAGTGCGTGCTTCTGCGAACATCCCTGACGCGCTACAAAAACGTGCTAGTGACAACAGTATCCTAAATGCATTGTTATATTGCACGCGCAAGGCATTGTACGTTTACTGCGTGTATCTGGTCCATAGGCTACAGGTGTAAAAAGATTGGCAATATGCCCTAAACAGAGTAATCTTGACATTACTGTCGCATCTCGCAAACCTATGGCATCATGCAGCATGTTGCATCTTACGGCCAATGCCCTGCGCTCTCTCTCCATGTCACGGGTATCCGAGCCATCTTCCGTAAAATTAATAAAATGTAATATACAAAATAAAACATGCATGGTTTTTTAGTATATTTAAATAGTCATGCATGTCCTACTTAATACGATAACATCAAACGTGATCGGAGACAGATAGGCATTCCATTTCCACATTTACCTAATAACAACTAAATTATCATTGCGAAGTGGCCAAACAATAAAAGATTATATGACTTGTGCCGACCGAAATAAACGGATTAAGTACTTAGTTGATTTACTGAAAGTACATTACGTAGTTTAGGTACCTACCTCAAGGTTTGTAATAATTAAGTTAAATGGAATTATTATTAATTTAATTAGGTATTAATTACTTTATGTCGAGTATGATGTAGAAAAGGTTCTGGCGTGTGTCATTCAAACAGTGTTTTAGAGGTCAACTAAACTACACTCAGAGCCAAATTAATGTACCTACAACTATTATTTATTTCATTACGTCGGTACGTACCTGTCCTGCTAGATTTCCATATTAAATGTGTTGACAACATTTTTACCTGACTGCAAAAAATCCCAAAAGGAAGATTATCTGTTTTTTGTTAAAGATACAGAACCATTTTGTTAATTTTACTCAAAACTATTTAAACATTTACGTTCTCTCTCGAATATGGTCAGGCCCCAAGCCGACCACGCATTTCAGGCAATTCAAACTAACTGCACTTGAACGAAGCTGTGTGTGAATGAGTTTGGATACAAATGTAATTAGCGGCGAAAGTACCGCGTGGCGCATGGCAGACAGTGCCGGTGGTTGCAACACTATAACACGCAACCCACCGCGCCTGTGAGGAACACACGTCTTTATAATTTCAGACCAAGTAAAGCATCAATAGCTTAATGGTTAACGTGTCGGACTTGTGATCAAGAGGTCGGAGGTTCGAACCCCAGCCATTACACTATTGCTCTGAACCCATTCCAGACACAAGCATATTTAGCTTAGTTGGAGGGGTTAACAAGATTGCTAGTAATGTGAATTCTACCCACATTGATCGTTCCCTTTAAAAAATTGTTTGAATTAATTGAGTTTACACTTACACATCTTCAATTTCTTTACAACAGAAGCCGGCAATGCCGTGCTTCGCTAAAGTAAATGCTGATAGCGGCCCATTGCTTGCAAGTTGTCAGCGCGGTAGTCGACACTGGACATGTATACGAAAAGGAGGCAAAACTGGGAAATGAGATATACAACGTGTAATTTATAGGGTATATACTTATACATACCAAGTGCACGGCTTCTATTGATGATAACAAACGATATGGCAAGGGTTTTGTAATCCTAAGTCCACAAGTGTGGAACTTATTACAAATTTCAATACAATGATACCAGAGACCAAAATTTTCAAATAAAGAAGAACGAACAGAATCATTATGTTATTGGCAAGTGACGTGAAAGTTATTAACCCTTGTAGCGCTGTGACACGTTTGTTATGATTGGTATTCAAGAAACATATGAAACGGATAATTTGGTATCAATTCTTTGAGTCACTTATTTTGAGCTGGAACTGTGCATAGAGACTCCATACCAGATGTTGTCTTCAGCCCTTTTGGATAGATATGGGGTTTCCGTTACACGTTGTATATACACTGACGGAATCTAACAACCGATATGCTGTGAATATATAATCACTTTAACATTAGGTTGAGTTGAAAACCAACGTCAGGCACTAGCTGTCCGGATTTTGCTGAAACAGGCCTTTTTGGCACAGCCGGCCGTGAGGGCCACGATATTATCTTTTGTTCTGGGTTTAAAGTAGGTGGTTTTTTTCTGTTTGATAATTTGAAGACTCTTTAAGAGCATTTACTTTTAAGCAATTCAATCCAGTTACGAAAATCCTACCAACCCTTATTCCAGTTGTACAAAAAGGAGATGCCTAACTTTGGAAAACATTTCTCTATCATCAATGACGTAACTTACACTCAACGGGTATCTCGACCGTATCGAATGACAGCAAACATTACTATCGATAGTAAACATATCGAACGTTTTATAAGTGCCCATATATAGGCCTATGTGAAATAAAACATTTGAGTTTGAACTACTCAAGCTATCAACACTTTCATGATTCTGTTAAGTTAGATAGCAGCTTATAATCACAGTGAAATTGAGGAAAGGACACCAAAAAACCATTTCAATTTGACTCAGTTTTGATGCACCCTTTTCCAGACTTAAAAAGCCTGAAAAAGTTGATTACCCTTGGGAACAGACCCAGAAGCACTTTATCAACCAGATTGTCAGGCTTACTGAACAATCTAAGCTCATCGAAATTCTACACTGTCACCAAACTTGCATCAGACAGGAGTCGATAGAGTTCCTCCGATCCAGACTAGAATCCTATCGTAACCACGATCCTCAGTCATGAAGAACCGACCAGAGGGAGAGCGGAGACACGTCACAATCCACAATACAAACAACCCGTTTTAAATTAGCTTAAAAACTTACATCTAAACAACTCTCAAATATCTGTACCAATATTATAAAGCGTAAAAGTTTGTTAGTTTGTTTGAACGCGCTAATTTTCGAAAGTAATGGGTGGATTTGGATAAAATTTTGTATGGAAGTAGGTTGAAGCTTGAGAAAGATTATTGGCTACTTTTTAGCTGACGGCAAAATAAGGAGGGTTATATTTTTATCATGATAAAGGCACGGGATCGAAGCTAGTCATTACCATCAATCGTACAAAACATTACATATCGCGCCACAAAAATTGGCCCAGCCTCACTGTTACCTGTATTTACATATTATATGTCACAACACCTAATCGTGCCGGTCTGGCGGTTGCCGTGTGCCGTGGGTGCCGATGGCCAATGGGAAGCGGAAGAGGGGTGAGCTATCTCATCGAGCCGGATGTCATCTGTCTACCGCCCGTAATTACGTAGTTGGTGCTCAGTGATGTTGGGTTTGAATACAATAATGTGTGTGCCATTAAATCTGGCTTATTTAGGTGGTACTTTTTTTTTCTAAAATGCTACGCGCTGATTGTTTGCAATTTAATATGATTAGCAATAGGTATTTGCTAGGGTTGTTGGAAAGTTCTAATATACTGCGGCCCTATATCGTAAAGTCAACTGAACGAATGAGGTGGGTTTTGAGTCCGTTATAACTATTGGTAGGTTCTTGTTTGACGACTATCTCATCTGATCGGAAGCGATTATGTGATGAAGGCTAAACTAGCCAATCCTAATCTATCCACCTTTAACTCAAAGATCCCAGGTTGAAGCAACAAGGAACAAAATTAGTACTGACTCCGGCAGGGAATCAAAACTTTAGATGCTCTCGATAAAGCAATAAGTGTTGAGTACCCTGACCTATACAAGGCGTTAATTTAGCAGAATACGATAGTGCATAGTAAGTACTGTTAGTGGCCTACGCAACCCCTCTTCCCCTCTACTGCTTAAGACTACTTAGTTAAACTTAGTTGAAGTAGAATTACCTACCACATTCACGTTCACACTTAGACGTTCGTAGTATACAGACGTGCTTGTTAGCAATATTAATTAACGTAATAACAGTGACCTTCTTTATTATTTTTGCTTAGTGTAAACCTTAGTAAATAATGGAAATATATTGGATTGTTTGAAATGATCACAATACCTCGCCAGCAAAAAGGCTTGTGTCTGATTTCTCTATAGAAGTTGCAACCCCGCCCGAGATCCAAAAATGGATGGCAAACATGGAGCAGCAGTTAAATGAGGTTTGCTCTATTGCCACGGATGGCAAACTCAACTCGGAGCAGAAATTGAAGATCTCCACCCTGTGCCGTAAAATTGCATCTGGTGCCTCACAAATGGCAGTTTTGTATCAGTCCCTGAAGCAGAAAACCCGCCAAGCCAAATCAATGATTTGAAAGAAAAACGTAACCTAGCGGAACAAATTTCAGAGCTCAAGCACACTATTAAGGAGTCTGGTGTAATGGGAAATACTTAATTTGCTGACATGGTGAAGAAGGAATCCAATAATTTCGTGCGACCAAATAACTTGAGCTCTGTAGCTATTTATCCTAGATATAAATTAAAATCTAGTGACGAAACAAAAACTCTCGTACAAAAAATTATATGTCCTGAAGAAATGAAGTTGCACATACGTGGAGTCCGCAAAATTAAAAATGGGTACATTATAATAAGTACTGAAACTAAAGAAGATTTTGATAATACCAAGGCAGCACGCAAATTGTCTCTGTCTGGACTTATCGCCGATGAACCAAAGAAGCGCCAACCACGGATCACGATTGTAGGAGTGCCAACTTGTATGGCTGATACTGATGTCTTCAAGTGTATTTATGAGCAGAACATGGCTGATAAGGTTACAGAGATGACAATGGAGTCCTTTTTAAAAGTGGCTAAGTTTAATCACAAATCATGAAAGAGAGATTTGCCGAGAGGTCAACTCTTCATGCGGTCACTGCGGAGAAGCGGGACAATCAATGTCCGAGTGCAGAAAAAAAAAGAAGAAACCCCGAAATGTGCAACGTGCTCGCACTTCAAAAAGCCCAATACCCATAAAACTGGAGACACTGAGTGCCCTGCTAGGAAAATAGCAGAATACAGATACATCAACACTATCGACTATGAGGGCACGTAGAGCATCATACTCTAGGTCAGACTTCCGCGTTGATACACCTGTAGCTGACACAGCTATCACTGGTTTATGTGCTACTAATCGAGTTGTTGCTGTCTCAACACATTTGTTACTAGCTGCAATAAACAAAATAAGCAAGAGTTTGTTTTTTGAGTTCGACCTAGTTTGTTATTGTTTCTGCTGACGCATTAGTTTTCTCATGATGTAGTTTTTTTTATTGATAATAGGTTCGCGCTTGACCACCATCTCACTCTAAGTTATTTAGGTTTATTGTAACAAAATATAAGATTATGAATTTGTTAAATATTGTTTTAACCATTTGTTGTCTTTAAATTATAATGTTCGTCGGAGCTCCTTCTGCCTGTGATACAGGATTAATCCTAGTACAGGCATTAAAGACTAACAGGTAAGACCTACATAGTTTAATTAAGTTTTATTTTGTAATTTACCTATTATGATTATTGAATAAAGATTATATATATTTAATGAGAAATTCAAAAGGTGGGGCAAAGATAAAAGAGTAATATTTTCGCTTTATACATAAAAACGGTCTCTTAAATCACTCTAATTTTCTACTCAAAAAATATATACTTTAAAATATTATTATAGCTTTTTATACTGAAATTGATCTTGACGTCAAATCAATAGGGTTAGCACGTAAAAAAACCTAGATTGCTTCATTAGTCATTACCACTATAAATGATAACAAGCAAATATATAACTGTTCAACACCTACTTCTAGATAAGCTCAACACGATGTGAAGTGTTAAGATTATATTTTGTACTTTATTAACAAGGTGCTAAAGACTAAAGTACTTTATCAGTAATCACTCAGGTGCGCATTTGCATATAAATATCGTTTAGATAAATACAGGTACATCCGCTGTGCAAATCCTCACAATTTCATTTCATTTCATTTCATTAAATAATACTGTGGGTAAAAAGAAAAACTAAAATCTCATTGGAAAAGAATAGTTGAATTCTATGTCCAAATCTTACGAATAAGTATTATAAATGCGAAAGTTCCTGAGGATGGATGTATAGATGTGTGGATGGATGGATGAATGGCTGTTTGTTACTCTGTCACGCACAAACTCCTGAACGGATCTGAATGAAATTTGGTGAGTAGATAGTTGACATCCTGGAAAAACACATAGGCTACTTTTTATCACGGAATGCCCACGGGATCGGGATTTATCCCACGCGAACGAAGTCACGGGCAGAAGCTAGTTGTACATACATGTATACAACGTGTAATAGAATAAACGCAATTCCTGAAAGTAGTTGGTTCCTAATCGATTTCCGTCATAAAATATAGGTGTTAAAATTATGACGGAAACATCTTTCATTTTACTTAAAATGGAAACACAGTATCGTGACAAATTAATACAATCCTTAATTCAAGAAAATGCGCTCGTGTGCGTGTCGGCCGCTAACATTGCATGAGTGTATGCGTCTGCGTAAGGATATTGTATGACGCACATATTTTGTAAAAAATGTCAAGGTTTGGTTTCAATTTATTTAGTTACGGATGTTGTTTTAGACTTATAATTTAATATTCTAATTGGGGTTTCTGAGGTATTGCGCTTAATCTGTTACACATCTTGTATGTCTGACAGTCTGGGTTGGTGTAAACTGATAGCTATAACCTGGGAGTCTTTAAGTCAAGATTGAATAGGTAACTAGGCAAGCGTGCTTCATCTTCGACCACATCATCGCTTAACATCGGATGAGATGGTGGTCAAACGCGGGCAATAAAAAAATACATTTTATTTATTCTCTGTACTTAGTAAGACATATTTTATTTGTAAAAAATAACAAAACTAGCAAAAGTGAAATCCTCTACCAGTAATCAACTTCAACGAACATAAAACTGACAAACACCGCTATTCTTTTCAAGATAACCCATCATCAATAACTAGAATATTGAATTTTAACCGATGCTTAGTTTAACACGCCTATCTGTTATATTATTACTAAACTGTGAAAACAATTGAACCATGGAAAGCGCATAGAAAGCGTTCACAAGAGTTACTCAAGAATAACCAATGTATCATGATCCGTGGAATCTAAGATAATGAACTATTAAACGGTTCAACGTTAATTTGATGATGTAAGTCCGTTATATGTAGATCTCTTGATTTTTAAGAAATGGATGGAATTAGAGGTCTAAATATATTGGTGTTAATTGTAGAAGGGACAATCTGCCTAGACTCTCCTCAACTATCTTGGAGTCGGCTACCAGCCTAATCAATGCAGCTAAGTACCTGAGGACTGCTTGTCTGACTTCCAAAATCAAGGTACTGGGTTGCTTAACCCTGCAGTGGTCGCGCAGACTACATAATATTCGGAATCCACGGGTTCAAAATCAAACTACAAAACAAAACTATAGGCGTTAGTTTCTTGCGCCTATAAGTACTTTTGAATGAATAATTGAGAGACGCATTCTGAGCAGCACAAACACCGGTCGCTTGCGGATGTGTTAAGCCTGCAATACATGTTGGGCGAGCGTTGCCGAGTGAAGGCCAATACCAACATGTAGATGGTATATTTGCCTTGTTTTGCTATCGCTCGGTGTCACTTGCCTAGTTGGCCAAGTGGAGGCCAGCGCCAACGTGTATAGAGCTCATTTGGTGCAACTTGTCTTCGCTCGCCGTTGCTCGTGATCACTTGCCTCACTTCGAATCGGTGTCGGTTTTTGGTCACAAACCTAAGACGCTCGCCTGCGCTCGGCCAACGTGTGGGCAGCTCTACAGACCCTCTTCTACATTGGTCGTCTGCATTGGCGTTCGACGAGCTTGTCGAACGTGTGGACATTATTTCTTGCCTTGTACCTATTTGACAACGCTCGCGTTGGCCTACGCTCGGCCAACATCTATTGCAGGCTTAACAGTAGCTCCGCAAAGATCCTGGACTACATACGTAGTCCGCGCAACCAATTACGTAAGTATTTTTATATATTTATTTATTTTATTTCATAATTACAAAGAATCCTTACTTGAATTTAACTATTTTTTATTATGTTCTATTTTTGTATATTCACATTTCACAATCGAAAAGCTGCTCAGATTGGGCGCGTGAATTAGGCTAATAACGTCAACGAATCTTACCGAGTCAAGTTCTGACGATTTAGAGATTTTTTTATTTTTATTTATGTATTATGATACAGAGGTTGTCATTGAATTTTATTGATTGTATATAGTTAAGAAAACAGCACTCATTATATTTCCATCCGTAAAATAAATAAATAACATTTAAATATTTTTTATTTCAGTTTAAAAATGGACAACGTATGTAGTCCACGTGACTCCTTCTGTCTCATTTAGATGCGCGACTATTGTAGGGTTAAAAGATACCTAAAAATACTGTAATATGTAGTGGGAGCATGTCCATACTAATATTGTACATGCAAAATTTTGTCTACATCTATTGTTACAGTTTTTCATGAAATTTGGCACGAAGAGCCGGGTTCAAAAATCAACAACTAAGTGGTTGAGATATGAGATGAATGTTTGTATGAAAAACTCAATTGTGTGAACTAAGTTGCGGGCAATAGTATCTAGTAATTAAAACTTAGTTCAAAAACATGAGAAACCATCCAACCAAAAGTTTCATCAGAAAAAGCCCTTGAAACAATACTATGGCCCTAATCGATTATCTCGGATACAATAAAAACTTTGTAAAAACAGTATTATTTGGTAACCGACACACTTCATTCGACTGCGCAACCACTATCAAGATTGATTGTTGGTAGTTCCAAATGGGTTTACGGCGAATGGCTTCGCGAGCTGCGCAGGCGCTTCCGCCGTGTCTGAGGCCCTCAAGCGGCGCAAATATGTGTCTGTGTAGGTTAACAGTTTTAACCTGTTGGGATCGAAACAATTGCTATTGGCCTCAATGGGTCTCAATGTCAAAGTGTCGGACTTGAGATCGAGAGGTCGCAGGTTCGAACCCCATCCTTTAACCGCGAACCCACTTCAGACACAAGCATTTATTTAGCTTAGTTGGATGGGTTAACCAGATTGCAAGTAATGTGAATTCGACCCACATTGCTCGTTCTCTTTTGAAACAAAATAAAAGACGTCTTGTCGTACTAAGCGATTCTTCTTCATATTTATTGTGCAGACAGCCATGTTGTGGAACTCTCTGCCGGCTGACATATCATGACCAAGAGTGAGCCTCTAAAGGCTAAAGCAAGAGTGAACCAGGCATCTTCTGGGCTCGCTCGCTAAATGAAGCTTAAAATTGTCTTAGTTGGTATCACTACGTAAACTGTTATACGTAAGCGACGAATGCTTCTCAAAATTTTCGTACTCACTATTTCAAAATAAATTTAAAGCCTACCTTACTGTGTAATCTCCATTTTCATTTGCCAGCCAATGAATATTGGAACAGTTTGAAATTGCGAACGGATTCGATTTTCAAACGCTCGACGTTTCGCATTGGACGGATGTACTACCGACATCGTAGTGATGCGCTTTCCAATGTTACAACACATTTTTGGCGGTACGAAAATTTCATATAAACATTTCGTAACCGAGTTAAACGTTACACATTAAAACTGAGGCCCTTGTGACTAATTACAGCCGCACAGTACAATCATGCGAGGTTCATCATCTTTACTAATATATAGCGGAAAAGTTTGTTTGTTTGAATGCGCTAATCTTCGAAAGTACTGAGTGGATTTGGATGAAATTTGCTATAGAAGTAGCTTGAAACTTGAGGAAGGCTATAGGCTACTTTTACCCGACTGCTAAAAAGGAGGGTTGTGTTTTCATCGGAAAAAATTCCACGGGAGCGAAGCCACTGCTACTGCTAATACCTATATATTATCTGCCGAGAATCTTCCATGCTTCGGAAACCATGGTATACAGCGTTTACTGGTAGTCAAAAACCAGAAAATCTTAAACTACTTTAGCTAAAGAATATAGTGACGCTCAGACTTCGGTCAGACTGGAAGCTAACCCTATGATACAGTTGGAAAAGCCTAAGCTGATTTTGCAGTCGTTCGGAAGTTATGCGCGTACATACATTTCAACGATTCATTTTCATTATACAACGTATAATTTAAAGGGTATATACATACCGAGTGCACGGCTTCTTTGGATGATACCAAACGATATGGCAAGGGTTTTGTAATCCTATGTCTAGATACATGTGTGGAGCATATTCGAAATTTCAATACATTGATACCAGAGACCGAATTATTCAAATTAAGAAGAACGAAGAGAATTATGGGTTTATTGGCAAGTGACGTGGAAAGTGATGACCCTAATAGTGCTGTGACACGTTTGTTATTATTGGTATTCAAGAAACATACGAAACCAACAATTTGGGTTCAATTCTGTGAGTCACTTATTTTGAGCTGAAACTTTGCATAGAGACTCCATACCAGACCTTGTCTTCAGTCCTTTTGGATAGATATGGGGTTTCCGTTACACGTTGTATAGATAGATTTCGTAACCGCTGTTGACGTTAATGTTATACATTACTAACTAGTACTTTTACGGATCAAAATGACGTATTGTGCAAGTTATATTTGTTGATTCCTTCGACCGTGACTATACGCTGAAAAGTACTCTAAATGTCAGGAAATATTACCGTGAAAAAGGTATGTCGATTTTCACGCAAATGGAGGAAAGTATTTCATAATGAAGTTAGAACATGCTAATTCTTATATTCACCTTTCTAAATGAAGCATAACATATTAAACAAATCGTTTGATTTATTACTAGCGACCCGATATGCAAGTATTCCTCACTCGGTCCTCGCCGGACACGGTTGTTTCAGGAGTTACCTGTGTCGGATTCGGCGGGAGGAAACGCCCGGGTGTCACCACTGCGAGGATCGCCTTGAGGACACGGTGGAACACAGTTGAGGTTTGCCCTGCTTGGGCAGAGCTCCGCCGTATCCTCGTAGGGGTAATCCATGGTCCGGAGCGAGGAGGCCTGGGAAGCAGTCACCTCTTTCTGCGAAGCAATTATGTCGCCGCAGGAGACGCTCCGGGCGCCGGGAATCACAGGGTGACTCCCAGCCACCGTAGGCGCGGGCCTGCGGGCTGCGAGCAATGGGTAGCTCGCCGCCCGAATGAAACCAGGCCCGTGTAGCCAGCAAAGTTGTCGGGGCCCACAAGAAGGCCGTTGCCTGCCGGGGTTGCGGAATTGTTCGAAAGAGTTACCGCGGCCTCGGAACACGAAGGGCATATGATGGAACACGGATGGGTTTTAGTCAGTAAAAGTCTGACACACCCTCCCGGTTCGCCCAGACCGGGAGACAGTCATTGGATGTTTTCCCATCCTTAAAAAAAAATATTCCTCACTCTATCTATTGCTGATAACTGCATTAAAATCCGTTGCGTAGTTTAAAAGATCTAAACGTACAGACAGCGGGAGCGTTTTTGTTTTATATTATGTAATAAAGATACTGAAATACTAATCAATACTTATATTATAACACAGAAATCAAAAATACAGAGAAGTGGTAAGGGGGCGTATCGGTGTCCGCGCGACATGGCCACAGGGCTCATGTCACAGGCAAGTGGCCGTCTCCGCGAACTAGTGCGCTTTCGACGGCGATCGTGATAACATATATGAATGCCGAGTTGTTCTGTGGTATCTTGTAAAAACCGAAGCCAAAATCAAATCTATGTGAATCATGGAATCACTTTCCATATGTAAGTACAAGTATTTTACAATATTTGTCTTTAAAATCATGAAAAACAATAAATCGTAAAATATTTCTTGGTTTTACTATGTTATTTTTGTTTTCAAATATCAGAGCGACTGTACTCCTTTTGCTATAAATACATTGCTCCTTAACCACTACCTGAGTTCGTCACTAAGTAACTGGACAAGCAATGTAAACATAACATACGAAACTGTATTACGCGGATTCATCGCGTAGTGAGGCCGCCACTTCTTGCGACGAATTAGTGATGTGCTTGTGCAGATCCACTAACGTAGGCTATCGACAGCAATGTCGATTGACGAATGAAATATTGCTATTATAGTTTAGGGGTTTTTCAACCGATGACATAAAAAAGAGGAGGTTATCAATTCGACGCGTATATTATTATTATTTTTTTATGTATGATCACCGATTACTCGGAGACGGCTGAACCGATTTGAAAAATGCTTTTTTTGTTTGAAAGGGTATACTTTGAAATTGGTCCCATTGTCACCAAGTCAGGATCTGATGATGGGATCCTGGAGAAATCGAGGGAACTCTTCAAATATTATAGGCACACCTATAGTGATTTGAGTATTTTTTATAGTAACTTGTGTAGTTGCATTCGAAAAGCACCACTTTGAAGTAGACCTGATGATGAAGACCACCGATGGCCACTGGAACTACTCAATATATAAGTAGGAATAATAAGTAGTTCATGTGTTCCGCTTCGATTACTTGAATGTGGTTATTAAGCACAATATGCTCGTCACAATGCATATGGTGAAGTGAAGCTGATGGTGAACTACCAGGAGAACTCCTCAACAAATAACAGCCCAACATTGGGAAAAGCAATATTTTGTAAATGAATATAAGTAGTTGACATTTAGGCTCTTGTAACTAGGTAAATTAAAAATCGACCAACTAAAAAGAGTGAAATAAAAACTTTTTACCAAAAAATTAAGCCGACTCCCAAAAAACACTGCAAAGTGAAAAATAACTTTAATTTCGGAAGTCGGTGCCAAAAACGAAAATACAAAACTATAGACACCGACTACCGAAATTAAAGTTATTTTTCACTTTGCAGTGTTTTTTGGGTGTCTGTTTAACAATGGTAATGTTTAACTTTTATTTTACATGAGATGACAGAAATAAAAATACGTTGAAAAGTCAAGTGTACAAAAAAGTAAAAAAAAAATAAACAATTTATTTTACGCCCGCAGCATGCGTAAGGAGTTCCGACGTCGCCGTCGCTACAATAGTTTATTTTTCAATCTGTCAACCGTTTTAGCCCGTTTGGAAGATCGATGTAAATAATGTTTTTTTACTTATTTTGATTTTTTTACAGAGTAGTAGAGAAATGCGTAACCAATATTCTTAAAGTAAGTTACTTTAATTTTAGGTTAATAATCGGTGGTGTTTTTCGGTTTAGAATTATCGTATGTTATGCCTTATCCTCATGCTGTTTCTTTATTTTTTATGGTTTTTGTATTTTGCTTCCATTGAAGCTTTGAATGCGTTATAATAATCGGCATGGTTCAGATAATATATTTGTGAATTGAGCTTAAAATAAGTCAATATATTCATGCTATTTATTTGTTATGCATGGATGTGTGTTTGTTTTCATATATTTAACAATTTCTCTACTAACTAGGATTTTTCTTATAACAAAAACCTATTATAACCTACTAAACTATTACCTGCGGTTACCCCGCAGGTAATAGTTGCGTAACACACTTACAGTAGGAATCGGTTTCATTATGCTAAATCAACAACACTCACTGCGGTATTTAAGTTGTTGAGCAGACCAATATTTCGAACATATGAAGCAATGGATTAGCAATATACGTCAAAATCATTCAGATCTTGTTGTTCAGGTGCCCAAAAAAAATTGTACAATAATAAATGGAAGAATCGATAACTTTCCGATTTAGTCAATCACTAGCGTATATGTAAAATAAATTGCTTTTGCACAGCACAACGATAGCGACCGATGTTTTTGTGTGGGTAAATTCTACGGTGCATGGTAAATACACGCTGTGTGTGACGGAATAAGGTTTATTATTGATTGTATAGTACGTTCTGATTTAAGAAATGCGGGTGTGTGCGCGAGTGCGTATCTATTGATTTTATTAAACTGCATGTGTAATTGTTGCCCCGCCCAGCGCCTAACTGGAGACACACGGTTCCGATATAATTTCGTCTGTTGACCAAATCTACTTATTTATTTTATCTATGTATTATAAAGAGGTAAATTGCAAGAAGTAATCTCTGGATGTACTGAACCGGTTTTGCTTTTTACTAATATAAAGCTCCATTATTCGCAAGTGCGATTAATTATATTTAGATCGTGCATATTATACAATTTTTGTCTTAAGATGGACCAGGTTTCCATATATTGTTTTAAATTATATATACAACTGTAGCAGCGCACGCAATTAACTCTGTTTTAGCCTGGTGGAAATAAAACAGAGTTACTTGCGTGCGCTGCTACAGTTGTATATATAATTGAAAACAATATATGGAAACCTGGTCCACCACAAAAAATCCGCGGCGCCAGATTTCTATCTTTCATATTTTAGCAGATTAGGTATTTATAATAGTTGATTATCTTTTCCGAGTTAATTAACAAAATGTGCTTCCGATAAAAATGAGTAAATAATTGCAAAACAAAAGTGAATCATTAAAAAAACAAGATGGCGAATGTCCCTACACTTAAACCAAAATTTAGGCACCAGATCTGTGTTCCTATTGGTTGACCCAAGGATATAAAAAATTGATACGGCCGAGAGGCTTTCCTTTAAACTGCGTATACTAGGTACCATTTTCAAGCTTTGTACTAAAAATCAATTAAATAGGAGAAGTAATTTTTTGATGAGATGCACCTTAAAGCGATAAATCTGACCAAGACAAGAGATAACACACGCCGCGCTACGTTACCACTTTGTTACCTAGGTATTTAAGGTCAGTCACATTTATTTACAAAGGGTGGTTGCGTTTTACTCTGATTTGTAAACTATTTAGACAGTTTGAAAAAAAAAAATTGGCTCTTTTTATTTTTTAACTGTATCAAATTAACACTTAACACGAATAGTATACGTAGTGTAATTGAATGCCCCTCTGTCGTATCAAATCTGTATACAGGTACCCCTTGTCCTGAGCCCTCACGTTCCTCAAAGAGCCAGACAGCAGTATTGCTTGAGTTCGATAAGGCCAATGGCTGCAAGAGTTACAGGAATGCCCTAACGAGATACCGCGGACCCGAAACAATAGGTATTTAGTCAGCAGGAACTTGAAACTCAGGAGGATTCTTTTCCCAAAAAAAAATTACTGTATTTTTTTTTGGAAAAAATTTCCTCCTGAGTATAAAATACAGTACCATGGACCAAAAAGATACTACCTGACTGTACTAAGTTGTGGAAGTCCGATATGAAGTCGTTTTATGATAAATGCTCGTAAGTGCATCCTTAGACTGGTTCTAAGATAGTTTTAAAGGCTAAGCAAATTGATATCCCCCTCCCCCTTCTTCGCTACATTATTGTCACGGCACAAACATCAACTTAATATTTCCAAAAACTCCGGATGTCCCAATCCGCTATAACAGTAATTCCCCATTCTCCTTACGTTACCCATAACACAATACGTCATCATAATCATAAAATAACACATTTTTAAAAGGAATTCAATACATTTATTTTATCGGCAGGATGCGTAGGAGTCGACGTTTATGGTATGTAGGATCTCCGCATCAAAAAACAATACAAGTGGGTCAATGACTTTGATATTTCGTAGTTTTAATATAATAACAATGACGATGTAAAACATAACTATTCGTAATCAGGGTAATTTTATGGGTCTGCGCTAGCTACTGTATGGCGGATGGGTATGTTTGTTAGTGAGGGTTAGTGGATCAAAAAACATCCACAACATAATTCTTACACGACGTAACACGCGGTTTTCAGCCAATCAACTGTTAAACACATAACGTGATAGTATCGGCACGCCACTGAAGGAACCAGGTGATTAGTAACGCCGCCTGCCACGCGAATGTGCTGGCATTGGCTGAAGGCCTACTTATGAAACCACAGTTTTAAATTTGGGTTCTGCAGAACCCTTATTCTAATATTGTTAATAATTAAAACTTAAATCGTTTTTGACGATAAATGAATTTCAATATCGATAGATCCACATTGACATTAAGTTGATTTCTCCTGTGTTTAAACGTTTGGATGCCTTTTGAGGTAGATTGTACAAGGGTCTAAACAATTTTTGTAAACATCTTTTTATTTATGTACCTACTTTCGGAGCAAATAAATCATTATTGTATTCTATTCAATTATTCTAATAATATGTGTATTATTAATTTATGAGATTACACTCATGTTATCTAAAGAGTGATGGGTTTGAACAATATAAATGAAATAGAAAGAAATGATGCCGTGACGTCTGATAGGGAAAAATAGAAGAAGAAAACGTGTTCCGCGGACCTCAAATAAATGGTAATAAGGGCAGGAAGATATGATGTATTTAAATGGATTATTATTGCACATTCTGAATTAGTTATCTAATGTGTTGGTGTGTGTGATATTACGATTAAATCTATGAAATTTCCGATTATTTTAATGGGATATTGTTTTGAAGCATTTCAATATTAAATCATGATTAAGTACCTCATCTATCCATCTCTAATTTACGCGAGTCAATAATATCCAAAAATTTTTTCTACGGAACCTCATCTCAAATAAAGCGTGCTCTAAGTTAATTAATGCTGGCAACACTTTAACTAAATCATTTAAGACAATGGCTGCAATTAGTCTCATTCGTTTCGAAATTTAATTCGGTTTAGTAAATAAAGGCGGGGTCAGGGTTAATAGACAGATCTATTTTATTGGAACAAAATTGAATGAATGAATGTTTGAGAATGATCTTTTCAAATAAAAAAAAAAAAAAATATTATAACAATATGTATTATTTATTTATTTAAGGGACAATGAACAGCTACAATATAAGTGCACAAGAATAAATCATTCAGTGTATAAACAATATTGCAGTCCACTGCATTATTCGCATTATAAATATATTTGACCACAAACGTTTTCATTTTCAAATTGGAAAAGTATTCACTATTTCGTAAAACCAGCAATGAATATTTTTGAAATTTCGATGATATGCCATCGCGATTTATAGTTAGGTACATAATTAAAGTGCCAAAAGATATTTCCCTAAGTTTCCTCATTACCTTTATTTGAGAAAAAAAATCAAGGTTTGGAAATATAGGAAAGGCAGCCTGCAGAAGCACATCACTGGAAAAAGCTCGCCTGCTTTTAAAAAATATTGTGGATGAAAAATAATGTCCCAACCCTATTCCACAATTTTGCTAAACGGCATGGGTTCGTAGCTGAAAGTTTCAATATTTATTTTGTATTTACAGCTCTAATATTTTAATTGAATTTATGGATAGCGTAAAACTTTGATTTAATCATAGTCACAGAGTCACTCAAAAGTTTTACGAATATTTCAATTCTGTCTAAATCTGCAAGGCCGGCTAGTGACTTAATTCATAAGAATGTCGCAATTGATATCTCTATATTTCGATATTACGAAATTCACTCACCGATGTGTGAGTAATTGCCGATGCAATTATGACTGACTACGATCTACTTGCTATACTGAGGGCATTCAGGTGAATTGACACCACCAGTAAGCTCCACTTAGGAAAGAAAACCTCTGCTTTGCAAAAGTCACGTATGACGTAAACATGACACTGACAACAATATGACAGATGTCGGAAAACAAATGTCAGTGGCAGTGCTGTCAGGTAGTTTGCGTCATTTTAATGAAACTTTATTATTAAAAAAAAAATAAAAAAATATATATACGATTTGAATTGATAACCTCCTCCTTTTTTGTTGTCGGTTGAAAAACCAACTTTTACAAAGACAAAGAGCGAAACGCCAATTTGAAACCAGACTTTTACTCCCTACATGGGAAGAATTTAACAGACACACATAAAATACAACTACTCATAGATCAAAGACGTGACAAGAAATAAATACAATATAAACAAGCCACGTTGATTCTTGTAAGGCCATGTTTCAATACTCGCAGTGACTATTGTGATAGTTCAATGCATAACTTGTACTCGTTGTACTCACACGTTTTTATTGCGAGTGCATTCAGGTACACCGTTATTCATAGGCAAAGTGTCAGGTTTAGCTGTAAATGAGTTGGTATGGGACGATGAACGAGGCGTCATATATAGACTTTGTAGGTTTCATGGTTCAACAGTATAGATTCTTAAGTTGCTTAAATTTGATGTCAGTATTTTGTTTTTAAATATTCCATTAGTTTATACGCACGTATAAGTCCGCCCAGATAAGTAAGCGATGCCCGTTTTGGGCAAATGTGACACATATGGTCCCTAATATGTATTTTCTTCCATACTTTTTTCGAGGATATATGCGTTATTTTAATTTGCGCAAAAAACTGTCCTTCTATGTTGATAATGTATATGTAATATATTAGTTTTGGAGTTTACCCATAACAAACAAACTAAAAAATCGTTCATCTTTATAATATTAATATAGATAAAAATAGTATTCGTATATAATATTCGTATTCATAAAATAACTTTAATAACGACTTGTGTAACAAAATACGTGTTCAGTTTAAATATAGCAGAGTTCAACTTTCTCTGTGGAGGGATATAGAAATGTCTGACTTGTCCGGGATATGGCAAATTAACTGTGTTGGGATTGAGAAATAGTGCGAATGCCATCAGTATAACCTGCTCCGGGAGAATATGTAGAACTGGTTGCATTTAACTATAATAAACCATTTCAATTTATAAATAATGTTGTCTTCTAAAAACTATCAAGTGTCAAAATAATGTAAACAATTATTGCGACTTGGAATTGCATATGGAACCTTAGAGAAACGGTGACATGATGCAGCGTAAATGAGCGGAAACGACCCTCCTTCGATGTCCACCATTTCACGCACATAGGATGTTGAAAGAAAATATATGGCTTATTACACTACCAGCAATAAAAATTAAAAGTCTTTATTTATTATAGTTTTCGTTACATTATTACGCCTGTTTAAAGTGAGAGAAAACTGCATGAAAAACTATAACGTATCATTGTTCAACGCGATCAGCATACATAATGATTTCATGCGTAAAAACTGTTACTGTCATTGGTGAGCAGTTAGCAGTTAAACTTAACTGCCAGTTACATAACAGTTACAGGTGAATTATGTCAAAGAATAATTTATTAACATCGAGTTTAACTGTAAGTTAATCACTTAGTACTACAAGGAAATGGAATACTAACTTGCTTTCCACTGCGATTTTTTTTTTTAATCTTGACATTAACTGCTTCTAAGTTGTCTTTGTAACGATTTTATCGAAACTGAAACTGAAATCGATGAATATGTAGATAAGTTACCTTACTTATCGTAAAATCTAAAAAAAAAATGCATTTACTTTGGTATTCAATTAACCGATTAAAGGCTGCATAATCATTGTCGGAGAAATTCGTACATTATATGAAATAAAAACGTAATTTTTAATGATTTGTGTATGATATAAGTTTTGTTAATTATTAGATAAAATAATTAGGCCTTTTCACAACAGTAGAACGGTGTTGTAAATCTTTTCAATTGTCATGACTTTTTGTGCTACAACGCATTTCTATTCCATACGTCCGTATGTCTTTTATGTGACATTTTCCTTGCTGTGCAAGTTTTCTTTTTCAGTGAGAGTATAATTTATAAAACTGCAACAAAATGGCTTTCAACCCAGTCATTTTAACAATGTCATTGTGTCGATTTAAAAAGTCATATGTTAATAGAATTTTTTCGGCGAAGTAAATCTTCTTTACTTTGATGTCGTTATAATTTTGAAAATTTGAGCCAAAAGTCTATCGATTTATCGAACCAATGTGTGGTCATTCCACGATCGTAAAAAGATGCTATTACTCAACTAAATGTTTTACGGTAAATTAATTTCAATTATTAGGATATTAATAAAGCTAGATTAAAGAATTAGCGCGCTTAATTAACAGAAAATGTCTAATAAATCTTTCGACTTTCGATCATTTGACATCTTTTCTGCGTATCTTTTTGCAATTTACCGTTTTCTATTGTGTTTGTGAGTTTCGCTTTATGTTTTACCTTACATGGGTGATTTTCTATTACGTTAGGTGTTATATTTAACTTAGTTACGTGGCCTGATATTTAAACTATAATAATTGTACATAATGGCTCTCTATATAGTGAGCACAGGCATATAAATTGCATAATATTTAGAAGATAACCATAACATAGTAGTGTAAATATTGTAATCGATTTTTTTAATATTTCAAGAGCAACCAAATCACACAAAACGCGATTTTGCAAATTGTACTTAAAGATTTAAGTACCAATTTGATACTTCAATGATCTTACCAATTAAACTTATACAATTAATGAAATAAAAATAGAATATTAAAAACACTTAAAACTTTATTGATACACTTAAATAAACTTCACTATAAAACCATCACTTAAATAAAATCTATATTGTAACGTCACTATTTAAAAAAAGTACTCAATCAGAACGAATGTCAAATATTTTAAATTAAAAAGAATATAACTCCCGCGGAAAATGAAACGTCAAAAATCACACGACGAAAATTGATTTCTTTTTTATCGCGCGCGCAACGCTGTGTAGGTTCGCGTCGAGACTGGCGCGTTTGTTAGTAGATATGGGAAGCCTTAAATGTTAGTGTTGGTGTGACGTACTTACAGATTAGAAGAGCTTTGTATTGGAACATTGGCTGACTAGCAGTAAGTACATACATAGTTATTCTGTTGAAGCATGTGGGTTGTAGGCTGTGCCTTAAAGGGTGAAGAGATTTCTTGTGACGAATTTTAAAGGGTGATTGACCTGGTGGTTTCTTCAAATATGTCTTGATGCCATATAAATATTTCTCTCTACTCGTTCCCTCATTACTGAGGATTGTGATTACCAGCTCTGCTTTAATCATGGTTATCACTGCCTAGTAAAATTTCTTTGAGGCTGATGCTTTCTTCACTTGGTTAGACGATCGGTTTGGTGAATACTGATAGGCGGAGACCTCTCGCGCCCGGCCTTGGTCGAGGCCATGCTGCGGGGCGAGAGGGAGTGGGAAGCGGTCGCCTCCTTCTGCGAAGCAGTCATGCTTTCGAAGGAGGAGGCGGGCCGCGTGAGGGAGAGGATGGCGTCCTCCCTCCAGCCCAGCCGCAGTGGTAGACGCCCACGGCGTCGGACGTCGGCCGTCGATCTCCGGCCACCGTAGGCGCGGGCATGCGGACAGCGAGTAAAGGGCAACTCGCTGTCCGACCATGGACCATGCCCGGGTCGACGGCGCGTCGTGTTCCACGCGCGCCTCAAAGAGCGTCAGCAACATGACGAGGCCTCCTCTGCAGAGGGCCGAAGCCCGCCGGGGTCGTGGGACTCATCCCGTTACCGTGGCCCCGGTATGTAAAGGGTTATTGAAGGAACACCGTGGATTTTAGTCAGTAAAAGTCTGACAGTCCCTCCCACCCTGCCCGGAGTGGGAGGACTTATTTGATAATTTTACCACGTTAAAAAAAAAAAAAAGTGCCCGCTTTTGACTTTGATCACGTTTGATGGTAAGCAAATCATGAGGCCTACGGTGAAACAAGCGAGCTGAGGAGATGCAAGAAGATGAATTTCGTGATTTTTTCGTCTTAGAACTTATTTAAAGCAATTTAATCTTAAACTTAAATACACTAAATTAATTTTAAGAACTACTTATTTATATAGAGGCTGAACTGTACGACGCTTTACCGCGGCAACACCATTCCATGGAAAATGGCGCAGCAGCGATTCACATACGAACAGTCCAGCCTACTCGCGATTAGGGACAGGATCCTGTTGTTACTGCCCCGCACCCTACCACCAGGGATGCACAGCGTTTACGCATTGTGGCAAAGAAACAATCCACATGTGCGTCCGCGAACATTCCTGACGCGCTGCAAATAGCGGGGCAGTCTCAACAGAACCCTGAATGCGTTATTGCATTGCACACGGAGGGCACTGTACGATTGTTGAGTGTACCTAGCCCACAGGCTGCTCATGTAGAACGTAATGCAGTACGCTCTGAAAACAGTAATTTTAACTTCTACTGAAAAGCTAGGTTATAGTACATTATGGTACAAGTGTGTAATGTTGGTGATTACCGCTGAAGCGCCATTGAGACCCGAGCCGTTAGGTGAGGGTCTTAAGAGAGCCGAGGACGGTAATCATCAATACACGTGTATCATACGACGTTTTTCAACACACTTGTGAAGAAAATAACTATAATTTCAACAGTGAAATCGAGTTGTGAAAATTTTTTCGCAATGGCGGGAAAAATTAATCAGTTTTCCTATGCGCGCGCATCTAACAGATCGGCCATAGACTAAAAGAATGAGGTTTCTTTTTTTGGCTTTTCTCGGATAGCGTTTTAGCCACGTACAAAATGGGTAATTCAAAGTTTTCTTTATCACAGAAAAAACAAAAGTTATATTTGAGTGAAAGTTGTATTTATTAAAAACGTACAAGTTGAAATTTATCTATTTAAATACGAAGTTGCATGAAACTAGCAAGCAATAGGATGGTACATTAATTTATTTGTACTATTGAACACGATCTTTTTTGTTTCGAAACTTTTTTTATAAACAAAGCAACTCAACCAATTAAAAAAAAAAACTATAACTCACTTGTGAATAATAGTAAAGAAAAAGTCACAGTTTGATTACAGGTGTCATTATGTGCCTAATTGCGGTGAAATTAGAGCTATTTTATAAGCAAGTGTGTTGAAAAAAACTTTACTTAATAGTCCTCCAGACAGATTTTGGCAACAGCTGCCAATCCATTAGATATTATAGTGCGCAACTATATGCAGTTACAGATGCTTCTCTGCCCTACACTAACTAAAAAGCCGCTAATCCCAAAAAGTATTTTTCGAGTAAACGTAAAAATAAGTGAAAAATGATTTTTCTACACTACGCTAGCTAGGACGATGGTAAATTATTTTTGTGGACATAGCTTCTGTGGACAATATATGTGAGGTTTTTTAAAGTAAATAAAAGTATGTTTTAGTATTGTATTATATTTACAAGTATTGTGATTTAGTCACTTTTTCACAAAGGAAGTGAAAAAAATTATGTTGTTTAACTGCTCAGCAAACTTGCTATATCTCGAAAAGTATTAATCGTAGGAAAATGATTCTAAGACCAAAAGATAGAGAATTGAAAGTAGTTTAAGTACCTATACATTAAAAAGTGAAAAATGACCTTTTAGTTAGTGCAGAGCAGCTCTCTGTTCCTTTAATCTCATTGACCGATGGGACTTAATATACGCATGTAAGCGTCAAAAGTCTAATGGCTAAGATGTCGATCTTGCGGTAGAGAGGTGGGGGGTCGGAAGTGAGTTCACGACGATAGTGTAATGCGTGGGGCATTACACTATCGTCGTGAACCCACTCCAGATACAAGCATATTTAGCTTAGTTGGAAGGGTTACCAAGAATACTTATAATGATAATCTATTTATACACAGCAAATCTATTTATTTATTATTTATTTATATTTTAGACAAAATCCACACAAAATTTATTACTAAAACATCTTACATAATGTTAGTAAAACTAGGAACTAAACACTAATTCCAATATATTATATTTCTCTCGGCATCATCTTTATATCGGTATCGGAATTGCTGCCGCTGTCAATATTGCACAAACCATTTCGTATAGCACTACTCTCACTCTCATGTTCTTTTTATTATTTAATTGTACGTACGCCACCTGCTCGACGTCCGTAAGTACGGCTACTGGGATCCAGCAGAATACCAGCGTCAGGAATATTTGCCTGGCACATGCTGAGCTGGACTCCCATTTGGTGCAATTTGGAGACACACACCGCACCGACTTTCCATGTTACTTTTTTAAAGGTTGTTTGTTTCTTTTTTGATTGTATGTATACGTTTGTTCTGTTCTTTTTTTTTTGTAATTTATGTGTTATATTTAATGTGCTTTTGTGTGTTGTGTCTTCTGTTGACCAATAAAAGTTTTATCTATCTATTTGTAATATGAAATTTTTAGTTCTCTTAAAAAAAAAAAATACAATTGTTAATCGACTCACTACATCGGTACACTATCCACAATTCACCTTGAGTAACCGTCCTTATCAATACAGAATTCCCAATAGAGCCACATTGAAAGTCGTCAAACCCCATGGCGCGGTGTGAAAGCCATACAACGCTGAATGTTTAATGCTACCGTGACGGTCAGGGTTCGAAATTACGTCATATGTCAAAGTACTATTGATTATTTTTTTCATCCTATTACTATCGGCCAGTATTAAATACGAGAATTTTTACGTTACTTTATTTGACACTAGTCTTTGCAAGGGTAATTGTATTACCCGGCTACAGGCAGCTACTCAGCTGCATCTGGAAGCCGGCCCCGTCACAGCTGAAAAAAGGTTAAGTACCTAGATGATGATGAACAAAAACTCACATCGCAAGAATCCATTGTATGTAATAGCCATTGCAAAATAAAATTTGAATCTGTATAATTCTATTTGATTCTCTTCCCTAGGTGAAATTTAATTTGATTGAAATCACGTAAGTTATTTTTTCTATTTCACATTATATGTATTTTTGGTACATTGCTACCCTTCAATATTTTGGTATAGAAAACCGTTCGCATAATAAATTATGTAGAGTTATCTAAGTAAGTGCTTATTATTTCTTACTACCTCTGACCGGAACTTTATTGGCGTAGGAGTTTTCTTGCGTTAATCCCTAATTCCCGGGAATTACAGGATAAAATCTCCTTTAGCTTCCAGTGAAAGTCCCATTTAAATCGGTTCTGCCGTTCCAGAAATTGGCCGGGACAGACAGACAGACATAAATTTAAAACGAGTTTGTGTTTTAGTACCATGTAAAAACAATAAACACGAGAAAACACAGTCATTTTGAAATCATAGACACTTCGATTTTATTGCGCTTATAGAGAATAGATGTGTACAGTATCCTACAATCGTTTTTGTCAAGGGACGATTTGAGTTACACGCAGATGCGTTTCTCAAGATACATTAAAAAAACAATTTCTAAGAGCAGGAAAAACAAAAACGATTTAACATGTATGTATTCAAAACAAAACAATGTCAAAAGTGCAATGCCATTCAAATGTCACATTCGTAATTTAAAAACAAATGAACCATAGACTACAGTGCGTATACCGTTGCAACGGTACAACTACAATGGGGGACCATAAAGCTAGCCGTCGATGTCACAAGATACGCCTAGTTGTCTAGGTCTTGTAATCCGCGAGTTGACAACTTTGTAAAAATTGTTTGAAACGCTTCAAAGCGCTTCATGTGTACTCGTAAAATAATATTTTATTCATCACTTAACCTTCCAATTAAAATATAAGTAATTTTTTAATTTAATAAAAATCTAGGGCCTAAATCGTGGCATTGTGGTCACGTGACTACGTATGACGTCATCGTTCAAAAACAACTTTCCTGGCATTTGGCACATGAATGTACTTCGGGTATTTTATGATATTTTACTCTATTATGAACGAGAAAAATTATTATCAGTGCTGTGCAGTACCTTGTTGTGGGAATACTACTATAAAAACGCCAACGAAACTATTTATTCATGTCCCTTTAAAAAGAGATATTTGCAAGAAGTGGTTAGAACTTCTGTGTCAAATCCATCCAAAGGTTGTTTGTAAAAGATCGCTTTTAGCGATAAGACCGCCCATTGTATCACCCTTTTTAGTTGTTAAGTCCATATTTGTTTACTGTTATGGTGTACAATAAAGAATATATCTATCTATCTGCTTTTTTGAAAAGACAAAAAAAAAAGGAACTCATCGAACAACTATTACAGGACGATAAGACAAATGAACCAGAAGAGAGAGAGTTAGTTATGAAATGAAATGAAATATTTATTTGTAAATTGGTTATCTATACTTATAATAAATCTGTAGAGAGGTCAATTCTGTACATTAAATATATTTCCAAAATAACTATCAGGGGGTGATTAAGGATCGACACTCATGCCAAAAATGCAATCAGTTAAATTTTTGTCTGTCTGTCTGTCTGTCTGTCTGTCTGTCTGTATAACCGTTATAGAAACAAAAACTACTCGACGGATTTTAACGAAACTTGGTACAATTATTTTTCATACTCCTGAGCGGGTTATAGTATACTTTTCATCACGCTACAATCAATAGGAGCAGAGCAGTGAAGGGAAATGTTGGGAAAACGGGAGAAGTTACTCCATTTTTTAAGCTTCCGTCGCGTGTGCAACCTTAATGGTTAAAGCTACACAAATCATTTCATGACGGAAATGTTCTCCTTAAAATTATATAAAAAATATCCCACGACAGCATATGTCTAACTTTTATGGTTGACTCACAATAACACGTGTAACTCCCGATAGCTTAGCAGTTCGAAGCTTTCTGATTATAATATTTGTCTACTCTTACGTTTATAACACTCTCAGTCACCCCTAATTGAAAAAGTTAACATTATTAACTATTCCATAAAAAAATTGGCCAAGTGCGAGTCAGACTCGCCCATGAAGGGTTCCGTAGTAACTATAATATAATATGCAAATTTATTTGACGAAAAAAAAACCTTACAAATTTCTTAAAACTAGCTTATTTACATTTTTTACAACTGCGCCAAATTTTGTTTTGAAAAAAAAAACCTTACAAATTTCTTAAAACTGGCTTTTTTACATTTTTTACAACTGCGCCGAATAAATTTGTTTTTCATAGTGTTTGTATGAATTACAAAGTTATATTTGCGGTGTTAGAAAATATGCTGTATCTCAAAAACTGCTGAACTGATTTCGTTCAAACTAATTTTGGTTGAAAGTTTATATTAAGATCTACAGACATATATTTATTTTAGATTTTTCACTCCATTATTATAGAAGTTAGAGGTTGTGTCCGCCACACACACATTTTACCACTTTGGAAGCTTATATCTTTTAAACGATTGACTTTATGGAAAAGTGGTTTTAGAAACCCCGATGTCGTTTTTAAAGAACTGTCTATAGATACCACACATGCATCGATTTCATGAAAAAAAAAATATTTTCAGGTTTAGTTCCATGTATGGGGAGCCCCCCTTTATTTTAAATATTTTTTAATTTTTTTCTCAAAATCGGAAAGCGGTTCACAGAATACATCTACCTATCAAGTTTCACATGTATAGTCCTAATAGTTTCGGAATAAAATTGCTGTGACAGACGGACGGACGGACAGACAGACAGACAGACAGACAGACGGACAGACATGTCGAAACTATAAAGATTCCGTTTTTTGCCATTCGGCTACGAAACCGTAAAAAGAATCATATAAATCGGTATAGAAACACCAAAGTTATACATGAAATACGCTTATAATAATAAGCCATCGCGCGTGAATACTGAATCATGCTATAAGGATTATTTTTGAGAATCGGTCGCCGCGCTCGACGCGTCGAGCGGTCGAAGCGTTCTCTAGGTACTTAAGCCTCATGTGAACGTGATCTAAACAATATTACCAATACATTAACTTACGCTGACGGAGTCGCGGGCACAGCTATATTGTATCATTACGCTAAGGCCAATAGGAGCGGAGCGCCAATGAAGAATGCTTCAAAATCGGGGTTAAATTTAACGTTAGCCCAAAGTAACTATTCCACGCGGACGAAGTCGCGGGCAAAAGCTAGTAAATAATACTTTTACACGTCATGTTTTTTTGCGTGTTTAGTTTAGCTGGATGAGGCCGGTATTTCCTAACTGACTACTCTGAGAAGAAACACCGAATCAAACTCCCTCTGAGTTTGTCGTCAACGTCTCTTTTAAAGTCCAGACAATTTGTGTTTGTATATGAGAAGCATGTAGGTTCATGTCTTTGGTATTCTTTTGAGGAAATAACCACGCAAATTTGAGCGGACCTGTCCAGACAGTGCAAGCAGTTAGTTAGTTATTTTCTTACGCACCAACCAAAGATAACCAGTCAGCTGTCAAAATATTGAACGATGACGTCTCGTTTTCTGATTGGTGTTTCTAATCACGTGACTCACAGATAAAAAGTCTCATTTTTCTCAAGGGAAAATGAAATAAATAATTAATAATCTTTTCTTCATTTGTACTATTTTGTGCTTCATATCAATAGATTTACATAATTAAATAGTTATTTTAAATTTTTAAACATACTGTCAACTCGCGGATTGGCTATGGTTTTTATTACCGTGCCTTGTATGTTCTAAGAAATTCCTGAACACAAATGGAAGAAAATATAAGATTCAAAGAAATTCTCAGAAATATCGTACGAGGTATGAATAAGTAATTTCATGGATGTTAAACACACTTAAAGACTTCTGCGAGGGAGCACCAAAGTCACGTTCTCACGGAGATTCCAGGATAAAAATAGTAACCTATATGTTGCCCTTTAGCTCCCTTTATCTTCCAGTGAAGTCCCATTAAAATCGGTTCAACCGATCCAGAGATTGGCCTTGACAAACCGAAAGACAACCTGTGCCTTGTTTGTGTTTTAGTATCATTTAAATAAATATAAGCAATCGAGAAAGCACAATTACCTATTTTGAAAACACAGACAGACACTTCAACTTTATTTATACAAAAAAATAAATACTTTAGACTACTTTAGAGTTCATCTCAACGGCAATCGATGCCCCTAAAGTCAAGGGAATCTCTGTTGATTTTAATGATCTCACGATTCTCCTCTTTCGGTGACTACGGAAGTGTTCGGAGTAAAAATTTCTTTATTCAGTGGGCATTTTCGTGGATTTAAAGGTTAGCCTTTAAAGCGATTATGGGATTTTGTGAAGGAATGTGTGAAGCACATACACTCATTCACAAAATCCTATAATCGTGTTTAACGGACACTGTTTAAATCATGTAATTTTGGTTTTACGATATTCGTGGTTACATTTTTCTTACGCTTCTGAAAGTGCATGAATACTAAACCAAATCCTGATTCATAACAGATCCATGCAAACTCCACACTAGAACTGGCTCAAACTCTGAAATAAACAGAATCAGTGAAGCGTAGTGTCAGTGTCAGACAACTGTCACATGACTGTCAATTGTCAAACTGTCACCCGCCCACATGGATTGGAATTGGCAATTGGCATTGGCTTGGAAACTACAGTAAAAAGAGAAAAGCAGTTTTCAATTAAGCACTTTGCAGGTAGAAAGTATTTTCCGTCATGCTGGTATTTAGAAATAACAGCAGAAGCCAGATAAGAGGCATTTCACAAGAGAGCATTGGTACGGTAATTTTTAAATTTGCAAGAGGTATTGGTACGGGTAATCAAATATTTACAGGCTTTGATAGAACTTGTCATTTTAAACGGTGAATATGAATTCAATCAATACTTTTTAGGGTTCCGTAGCCGAATGGCAAAAAACGGACCCTTATAGTTTGGTCATGTCTATCTGTCTGTCTGTCTGTCCGTCCGTCCGTCCTAACTTCTATAATAATGGACTGAAAAATCTAAAATATATGACTGTACTCACGCGGGGCTTCGCTCCCGTGGATTCTATCACGGTAAAAACATAACTCTCCTTTTTTGCAGTCGCGTAAAAAGTAGCCTATAACCTTCCTCAAGCTTCAAGCTACTTCCATACCAAATTGCATCCAAATCCACCCAGTACTTTCAAAGATTAGCGCGTTAAAACAAACAAACCAACTTTTCCGCTTTATAATATTAATATAGATGTAGATCTTAATAAAAACTTTCAACGAAAATTGGTTTGAACGAGATCGGGTTAGTAGTTTTTGAGATATAGTAAATTTTATAAAACCGCAAATATTACTTTGTCCTACTATCCTACTTCCTACTAATATTATAAATGCGAAAGTTTGTGAGGATGGATGGATGTTTGTTACTCTTTCCCGCAAAAACTACTGAACGGATCTGAATGAAATTTGGTAAGTATATAGTTGGCAGCCTGGAATAACACATAGGCTACTTTTTATCCCGAAATTCCCACGGGATCGGGATTTGCGCGGGAAAACCTTCCCACGCGTACGAAGTCGCGGGTAGAAGCTAGTATTTCATACAAACACTGAAAAATAAAGTTATTGGGCGTAGTTACTATGGAACCCTGCATGGGCGAGTCTGAGTTGCACTTGGCCAATTTTTTATTAATTAATGCAGTCCACTGGCGGGACTTTTCTCTATAAAAAACTTTTTACCAAAAAATTAAACCGACTCCCAAAAAACACTGCAAAGTGAAAAATAACTTTAATTTCTGTAGTCGGTGTCTTTAGTTTTGTATTTTCGTTTTTGGCACCGACTTCCGAAATTAAAGTTATTTTTCACTTTGCAGTGTTTTTTGGGAGTCGGTTTAATTTTTTGGTAAAAAGTTTTTATTTCACTCTTTTTAGTTGGTTGATTTTTAATTTACCTAGTTACAAGAGCCTAAATGTCAACTACTTATAACATTTTACAAAATATTGCTTTTCCCAATACTGGGCCGTTAATTTTTGAGGAGTTCTCCTGGTACTTCACCATCAGCTATACATCACCATATGCATTTTGACGAGCACCAGGTGCTTAATATCCATATTCAAGTAATCGAATCGCAATCCACGAAATACTTATTATTGAGTAGTTACGGCGGCCATCTGTGGTCTTCATCATCAGTTCGACTTCCCCAAATGGTACTTTTTGAGAGCAACTGCACAAGTTACTATAAGAAATACCCAAAACGCCATAGGTGTGCCTATAATATTTGAAGAGTTCCCTCGATTTCTCCAAGATCCCATCATCAGATCCTAACTTGGTGACAAATGGTACCAATTTCAAAGTATACCCTATCAAACAAAAAAAGAATTTTCCAAATCGGTTCAGCCGTCTTCAAGTACTCGGTGATCATACTGATCATACATTAAATATATATATATATACGCATCGAATTGATAACCTCCTCTTTTGGTCGTCGGTTGAAAAGAGAGTGGGCATTAATCCACAAAGCGGTCTCAGTGCGGGTAGGTTAGTAAGTAGAAGTCAAACACTCTTCTGCTCCACTAAAAGCGGGACAAGCCATTTGATCATTTTCCCTCGAATAAAAAGAAGAGACCAAGAAGAGTCTGCACCAATTTTCCAATAACAATTGCTATTGTAGCAACTCTTTCGCCATTATCAAGAGGTTGGAAGGGGTAAGGTCAAATCTCCCAAGGGTCTCAACTCCCTAGGAGCACATTACCTCTACCAGTTTAAAAGGCTCATGTAACAGAGATAATACCGACCTCGTCTCTACTTTCACCAGTGCACTGCGTCTATTCTGCAACGCTCAAGTAACTACACCGATTATACCGCACACGATTGATGGATTACATGTGTTAAGTGCTGATTACGGATGCTTCTTTTAACTGTGAGCTAGGCTCTAACTTATGGTAGGTTAATTCTGAATGGAAGATTGGAATAAAAAAACTTTTTACCAAAAAATTAAACCGACTCCCAAAAAACACTGCAAAGTGAAAAATAACTTTAATTTCGGTAGTCGGTGTCTTTAGTTTTGTATTTTCGTTTTTGGCACCGACTTCCGAAATTAAAGTTATTTTTCACTTTGCAGTGTTTTTTGGGAGTCGGTTTAATTTTTTGGTAAAAAGTTTTTATTTCACTCTTTTTAGTTAGTCTATTTTCAATTTACCTAGTTACAAGAGCCTAATTATCAACTACTTATAACCTTTTACAAAATATTGCTTTTCCCAATGCTGGGCCGTTAATTGTTGAGGAGTTCTCCTGGTACTTAACCATCAGCTCTACATCACCATATGCATTGTGACGAGCATAAAGTGCGTAACATCCATATTCAAGTAATCGAATCGCAATCCACTCAATACTTATTATTGAGTAGTTTCGGCGGCCATCTGTGGTTTTCATCATCAGTTCCACTTCCTCAAATGATACTTTTTGAGAGCAACTGCACAAGTTACTATAATAAATACCCAAAATGGCATAGGTGTGCCTATAATATTTGAAGAGTTCCCTCGATTTCTCCAGGATCCCATCATCAGATCCTGACGTTTATGAAAATGGGACCAATATCGAAGTATACCCTTTCAATCAAAAAAAGAATTTTCCAAATAGGTTCAGCCGTCTTCGAGTAATCGATGATCACACATTAAAAAAAAAATATATATATATATATATATACGCTTCGAATTGATAACCTCCTCTTTTTGTCGTCGGTTGAAAATGAAAACTAGATTCCATAATTTGACTATAATTGGTCCGACATGCGACAGTAACGTCCTGCCCAGTCCCACTTGTGTTGGGCAGCCTTTTGAAGCTACATCAGCTATATTTGTCTTCTAATGCAGCATTTTGTTTCGAACACGATCCATTAATTTATTAACACATAGTATACTGCGTTCTATTGCTCGTTGGCCAACCTTGAGTTTGGATTTCTGAATGTTAGTCCAAGACCAAGTTTGTGCACTAAATGTTAGGACGGGGAAGATACACAGGTCCATGCGCCTGTGTTTTATTGCATAAATAGTTCCTTCATTATATACTACCACCGATTCGGCAATTGCAAGGTCTCATTCAGCTAATTACCTTAACACAACACCTTACTACAATATTCTCTAAGACCTTCCTCATGAATTCATAGAAAGCGGTGCAGCAATTTTGAGTTAATCAACTTTGTTTTATCATATGTAAGGATACTTAATTAAATTAAATTTCCCGAAAAACGACGTAACAAATAATTCAACACTATTTTTTGGCTGTTTAAAACTTGATAGGTACTATTTATTTTTAGAAAAATAAAAACAAAACAGCGTAACATTTTGTTAACAACGGATACGAATAAAAACGGAGTAAGTACCATTTTTATATTATCTTGCTAAACACAGGTAGACTGTATGGCTAGTTTTATAACCGCAATAGTTTAGTTTATTATCTAGTTATAAAACAGTAATTGGTATTAGTTTACGATATAATATCTAAGTATCGAGTACTTCCCGGTCGTAACTATTGAAGTTTCGATAAGTGTAGATAGGATACTGTTTAACTATACAATTAATACGATTGTTCCTGTATGTATTACCAGATAAACAACGCTATGCTTTATATGTGCTTAAGGAAAAACCTGTATACAAGGTGTAACAGATTAAGCGCAATAGCTCAGACACCTTCCAATTAGAATATTAAATTATAAGCCTAAAACAACATCCGTAACTAAATAAATTGAAACCAAACCTAGACATTTTTTATAAAATTGTTATCCTTACAAAACGTATGTGCGTCATACAATATTCTTGTGCAGACGCATACGCTCATGCAATGTTAGCGGCCGACACGCACACGAGCGCATTTCCTTGAATTAAGGATTGTATTAATTTGTCATGATACTGTGTTTCCATTTTAAGTTAAGTTTTGACGGAAATCGATTCAGAAGCCGATTCTGAACCAACTGCTTTCAGGAATTGCGTTTATTCTGTTACACGTTGTAGATGTCTGCAGGTTAATTATTTAGGTTCGTCGTCCGCGTCTCGTCCTAGACGAACCCGACGCTCCCACCACAATCTGAAAAGAGAGCAGTAGGGAAACTAGCACTCTAAAGAAATACATAAACAAAACGTTCCGTATTCCGGCCTCGCCGACGAGGACCATCGCGACGTCCGTGTACTTGTAACGTCTACCCTCCCCGACCTTTGCCAAACGAGCCAGCCCGCGATGCTGAGCCAGTAGCAATAAATAACCCGTTAATAATAATATGACCCAGCCTGACCCTTTGCTGCCCTCCACCAACGACCCCGCTATGCCGAGGCCCGTACTCCACAGGGAGTGCCCTTAGCGTGCGGTTGTTTAGATGTAAATATTAGTATGTAAGCCCTAGCTGGGGGCCTTTAAATTTAGAGGTCACCACAGGATTGACCGGTTAAATAGAAACCAGCCTTAGTGTCCTGAACAACGAGGGGCCCTACCAAAATCACCACTTTAATTAAAGTTTTGAAAGTCCTTCCAAAGGATGTCTGGAAGATATCGCTTTTAGCGATAAGACCGCCATTGTAACCATAGAATTAAGAAATTATGTTAAATAGGTGTGTTTAAATTTTGGTGTACAATAAAGTATATTCTATCCATCTATCTATTATCGCTGATTACGTATCGCCTAATTTGTAAAAAGATTCGATTTCTAGCAATCATTTTGTTTTTTTTTTCCAAAACTTCCTTACATAAATTAATACCTATTATTATCAATTTATCACACAGAAAAACGTATCTAAATAATTAACCTGCTGTCTTTACTCCATTTTATTTTTAGTCCGTAATCGCGGAGTTTATGTAAAATATGATTATGCAAATGCTTCAATCGTAATCCTATTAGGTGCTTTAATAATTGCAATGACCTTGGAAGATTAGTCACATATTTCCTCCAGTTAATTAGGCTTCCAACAAAAAATCTGTGATCTGAAATTACTAATGCGTAAAAGTTTTAAGAATCTTTAATTATTTTAATTATGTATCTAAGATGATTATTGATGAAAAACAACGTTTTAAACTGATTTAAACTTACTAATTATTGTTGTAATGTCAACTGGCGACATCTACATTGCAGTTCTTAAACTATCACATTCACAGTGTTTATTATTCTTGTTAACTGAACTAGATGTCACTATTATCGCGTCGACTTATAAACTAACAACTTAGAATATTAGTTTTATTGATATTGTTTATAGTTAAAAACAGGCAATAGAAGAAAAACTGAGAAACTTTCGTTAGTAAATAGTTCGTCAATCATATTAGGTTGTCAACTCAAACAAAACACAGGAACAAAACGTTACAAGTTTCCGACAAACAACAACAGATGGCACTGTTTTAAACTTACAAACTAATCACAAAATCATCACTGCCTTACCTTTTCAACCTTGTCAGTGGGTGGTGATGCCGGCGGGCTCTGCGGAAGGCCCAGGTCTTCGTCATCATCACTGCCGTCACCTCGCCCCCGCCGCCTCACTGCCGCCACTAGCTCCGCCTGGCGACGAAAGAGTCAATTTAGAAACAGGCTCGCAAACCTCTTATTTTCCGGGTGGGTAAATCATCGAATGACTTCTCCCGCTCTAGGTTAAGCGAAAGGGAGTGTCAGACTTCTACTGACTAAAAACCCACCCTGTTCCTTCAGTTGCCCTTTTTAACAATCGTGCCGGAGTCTGTTTTTCCTGATCACTATAACCTGGAAGTCTTTAAGTCAAGAGTGAATAGGTTACTTCTAGGCAAACGTGCTCCATCTTCGACCACATCATCGCTTACCATCAGGTGAGACAAACGCGAACCTATTATCAATAAAAAAAAACAATGCAATAACAATATGGAATAAAAAAAGTCGTAAACAAGTCGATGTTAATATTTATAGAAATCTCTTCTAGTAAACCAACAAAAGGTGAGTTTAAGCGACAATAGTTTATGGTTATAGTGTCGGCCTTGTTATCGATAGGACACGGGTTCGAACCCCACCCAATACACTATTGCCGTGAACCCACTCCTGACACAAGCATATTTAGCTTAGTTGGAGGGGTTAACAAGATTGCTAGTAATGTGAATTCTGCCCGCATTGCTTGCTATCTTTAAGAAAATAAAATATAGCTGAAAGATATACAACGTGTAACGGAAACCCCATATCTAGATATCCAAAAGGGCTGAAGACAACATCTGGTATGGAGTCTCCATGCACAGTTTCAGCACAAAATAACTGACTCAAAAAATTGATACCAAATTATTGGTTTCATAATTATATTTCTTGAATACCAATCATAACAAACGTGTCACAGCACTACGAGGGTCAATAACTTTCCACGTCACTTGCCAATAACACGGTAATTCTTTTCGTTCTTCTTAATTTGAAAAATTCGGTCTCTGGTATCAGTGTATTGGAATTTGTAATAAGTTTTACACACGTAGACTTAGGATTACAAAACCCTTGCCATATCGTTTGTTATCAACTTATCATCCAAAGAAGCCATGCACTTGGTATGTATATACCCTTTAAATTACACGTTGTAGACACTGCGTAGTAGGAAAATTATAATAATAATATTATTATAAATTATTATTATTATATTATAATAATAATCGTTTATTTGTACGCATAAACCAATAGTACAAGGCAATGTCTTATGTTTAATTTGTACAACAGTATCACTGTTCATTGTCGAAACGTCTGGCTCCTAAACTAGGCAAGAATCCTATATCTTAGCAACGCATAACAGCATAGGTATAAATTAACTTATCAGCCTAAGAGAGGTAAGTAGTTTATTTATTTATTTATGAAGGAAAAGTTATCAATTGCGTATTTAAAAATAACTAAAACGTCTTCAAGTATAAACTTATCTAATACACAACCCACAATATTTTCGTCAGAATGCTGGTAACATTTATATGTATCTATCAGAATCTATCTGTAAGCAGACTTGCTGTGTTGTTCAACCAAACTTAATTTAATACACAATACCTAGACTTTACTTAGAATTTAAGTTAGTTAACACTATGTAGTTCCTTAGGTTGTGTATGTTTACTAACAAAGAATGAATTCCCATGATCGGATTCAGAAATAAACACAACCGATAGGATATACCCCGTTCCTTTCTCCACTAGAAAATTATTCTCAAATTCTGCGCAGGTTTGCAGCGTAACAAATGTTTGAAATTGTATACTTATAATGAATGTAAAGCCTGTTACTAAGTACGTGAAAATAACTATGCACTTTTACACGCACATTTTACTCTAGATTTTCTTTCTATTCCAGGAGTTTACGGTCTAACATCTATACTCTATTACCAGGATTAACCACTCTGTTACTTATAGAAACGAGAAATAAACATGTTTTTACATAACTGCATGGTACGTCAGTGCAATATATTATATATATATAAACTTATCTAATTTATATATATATATATATATATTATATCTATTTTGTATTGATTCAATAAAAATTCTAAAATTATCGTTCTTTGTAACAATCATCCTTCCTACCTTCGGGGACACGTTTACCTCCGCAAAATTTGACAATGACCCAATACTTCGTCAGATTGTTTATACTTCTGCTTTTTGAAAGAACTGCTTGACAGTGTTCCAATTTAAGTATGTAATTAAATAATATTTTACAGTTCTTTTAATTGTCTTAACTTAACATTTTGTTTGCATAGCAGGACAATTATTTTATTTATTAAGTTAGGTAAGTTTGTGTCTTTAGTAGGAAAATAATGCACGGAAAATCTGCTGCAAACAATTGTTTGTATGTATAGGTAATGTAACTTGTTCTAAATTATCTGTCTATTGCACAGTTACCCACTAGTCACTGTTAGTCAGAGATGTCAATTCAAATAGGTTATTTTGGTCCGGGGAATTAGGGAAGAATAATGCAAGATCCCGCTGGCGGCCCCTCTAAATGTGGCCACGGTTTGCGGACTCCCGCCGCCCCCATGACAAGGGACCCGTGGTGCCCCGGGGCGAAGAACATCCAAGTCGATTTCCACAGCGAGAACAAATAAATAATAGAGTATTGAAAATAAGAAAGATGCTGAATATGGAAACCTACAAAAGGGATTGGCTACCTGATCATTGTTACTGAAATACACGGACATAATGGAAGGGGTTTCTAAGAACGCAATAATTGAGTCTTTGTACATATATGGTTGCATCCTGACGTGCTTGAGAGGTGGACAGGCTCTGTTATTTCCAAATAAGGTCAAGATTCTCTTGTTGCATCTTACTGAATTACCATCCTTCTGCCACACATTTGAAAGTTACGATACCTACGCTGTTCGGTTCGTACTCAGGCCTCCTTTTTGGAAGAAAGAAGAAAACCTTATCCAATATCGAGCCTGGATATCTACTACGCTAACCCCAAGTTTCAGGACTTCAGTTCGTTGGTTATATCCGTTTTCGTGGTGTTTTCCTTCACTGTTTTTTCGAAAAATGGTGATAAAATTAAGTGAAAATGCGTAAGAAGGATTTGGGATTACGTCACTAAGGCTTACTATCACTAAGTCAGTTATCGTTAACCGAAAGGGCTCAATAACAGTAAACGTATTTAATTAAATTGCATTATTATATTGTACATTAGCTACCTAATAAGGGAAGAGCGTGACAGCCCCCCACAAACATTTATTGGGGCTGCCCCAATTCATGTTCGTGCAATAAATAAATTGGGTTTGTTGGGACAGATAAAACCATAATTTTAATTGGAAATGCACGTCACAGTGCAAAATTCAGCCATGTTTTTGACCTATAGACACGGTATTTGGAGCGGACAGTGATAAAGATAACAGTCGCAGCTTCCTTTGTATATCAATGTGTTATAGATACTTATTATGTGGTACAATGTTATGTTATATCCTACTTAAGTGATGGCTTTGTTTGCTTGACTGACATTTTAAAATTGGGGACAATAAATGAGTATAGTTCTCCGATTTATGCGGACATAAATTGCTGCAGAAGATTTTAAGTAACCCGAAAAGCAATGTAAAGGGGGCACTTTATGCACTTAGGTGCCAAGGTGGCCTTAAGTATTATAGATACAATTTCTACCGGTCAATCAAGGGTGGTGAAAAGACAACGTGGCAAGTGCAATCATTTTACGTGAGTTACATTAAATAGATGAATACATATTTAATATAATACATTCTATATACTCAACATGTTACTGAAAATGAAAAATCAATTCTGCTTGTTTCTTAAGAAAATCCGCAATTTGCTTTGAAACGCATAGCGACTGTTAGACGTCCTGATCTCGGATTTCCTTGGGTGATCGAGATAGAAATTAAGTTATCCACTGGAGAACTAAGGTTGCTTACATAGTCCGATGAATAGAAATACTGTTGCGGCAGCGGCAAAAGACACATTGCTCATAGGTCTTTTCACTTTTCAGTGAAGTTTTTGTAGTCGCTTATCAAAACAATTATTTTATTTATTTAGGAACTGTGTCAGTATTATTTGATTGGCAAACAATCTCAAAGAAGTCCATATTGTGTTATAAAGAGAGATAATATAAGTGTCTCATTTATATACAACTAGCTTCCTGCCCGCGACTTCGTCCGCAAACCTTAATAAATTATACACTAAAACCTTCCTCTTGAATCATTCTATCTATTAAAAAAACCGCATCAAAATCTGTCACGTAGTTTTAAAGATCTAAGCATACATAGGGACAGACAGCGGGAAGCGACTTTGTTTTATACTATGTAGTGATACTTTCCTGGAAAAAGGAGAGGACAAATAAATTATAAATTATGACAAATACAACTCCTAATAAAAACTGAAATAGGGAACATTAATATATGGAAACAATGGTTATGAACAAACCCATAATCGTGCTAGTTTTCCGTCTGTGATCCAACTGAATTTTTTTTTCCATCCTTGACTCATACCAACAGGTAACTTTAGCACTTATCACTAAGTCACTATTAAAACAAAAGCACTTGTATAATATTCCACATTGGCACTATTTATTTCTTCTTTGGTCTAAAAAGCCCGTTTAATATTTTTTATCTGTTGATAAAAAACTTTTTTTAGTTAAACTGACACTGATTTGAAATAGGAACCCTTTCGCTCCAATTCAAAAAGTTTTCACTGCCGTTATGTTTTCTGGTATTAGCTAATACTTTTTGCTAATTGACACGTATATTCCCACCAAAGTCTCGTGTACCACTAATAGTGATATAACTAAATTTAAGATGAAACAGCAACAGGCATTAGTCATATAATATTTAGTTGTAAATTCGTACAATATGGCAGATAACAACGGGAAGTCGACGAATGCATATTAATTTACCGTGAATCCATTTCCATCTTCAAGCTTTTGTTTTTATTGTGAACCGGTTTGACTATTAAGTCAATAGTTAGATAATATTTTTAGCACTTAGATTATTTAACGTAAGTTTTGATATTCGTGTGAAGTTTTTTATTTTAGATAGTGTGAGAACAAAAGACTTCTTTTTATTTTCTATAATGGTTGTCCTGAAATTAACGCAAGATTTCATTAATTAGGAAATACAGTTAATATAAATAGTTAGTACAGTATTTTTTTTTCAGTCTTTGTAGGGTTAGTAAAATGGAGGCACATTCAAAACCTGTGTCAATTTTGGGGCACCATTCTTATCTCAAAATTTTAATGAATATTCTGTGGCAAACGACAATGCATTTAATTTCAATCATGTGGTAGTTATTTATAAAATCTTTATATAACACACACACATTGCGCATTGGTGGACTTAATTCCTTTGCCATTCTTGGTACTCCAACAAGTAAACAAGACTTATAAATGATTTGCGGTTAAATGACCGCTTTGTATATACTTTTATATACTACTTTGTATATACCAAACAATTCAATTTAAGTTTTATTTAAAAATAAGTTAGACTCATTATCTGTTTAGCCTTTTGCCAACTATATCAGGTTCAGCGTCCAGTATAGCCTTTTTTCCGAGGTGGAAATCCTCATGGATGTCCTCCGCCCTGGGGCGGGCGAAGGGGTCTGTCAGACTCTAACTGACTAAAACCACCCCGTGTTCCTTCGTACCCCCGTGGCCCCCGACTAGTGCTGGCCCGCCTCTGCGGGCCCCGCCTCTGCGGGCCCCGCCTTTTTTTTTAAGTGGGTAGAGTGAGGTGTTTGGCTCTCCTGTGACTTCGCAGAAGGGCGCGCGTGGAACAAAACGCGCCGCCACCTCGGATCTCGTGTTATAGGGGACGGTGGTTATTCCCAAGCCCGCCGTCCCTGGACCCATTTAAGGGGGCCGCTAGAAGGCATTGTCTGCCCTCTGTCGACGCCCGGTGCACCTTCTGCGGGCCGGGAGAGCACTCGATATCTCCCTTTCCCTTTCCGCAGCCTCCTTCTGCGACATGACAACTTCGCAGAAGGAGATCACCGCGTCCCAAGACGCTGCGCCGCTGGCCATGGAACGAATCACAGCCGGCAGCGACAGGTCGTTTCCCACTTTGTCCAGTATAACCTGATGCAACTGAGTAAGAGTGTACTACATAGAGCGATTGCCTATCTAACCTCCACAACCCAGAAACTGTGTAACACGATAGCCCCGGTAAGACCGGTGTCAAAGAAGAATGGTCAAAATGGACTACGAAAAAAAGTTCTTGTTACCAAGACGGAACTATCACCGTAAAGTAGTATAAGATGAATGTAATTATTAGATACCTACAGTTTATTTTTAAATGCTGGGAAAAGAAAGATAATCGTCTCTAAAAATATGACTGCTTTTTAGAACGCAGGATAAAGTATCTTATTTTTGAACGCATCTATAATTCTTATCATTCCTAGAGAAGTCCATCTTTTTTCCAAAGACTAAATCGATTTATCGATTTTATTTCTGACTCAAACTGAATTTGACACAAATCTTTTATTTTAATTAACCGTGTAAATCCATGACAATTATAAAACTTAGATAGGTTACTAATATAATTAGATTTTACTTAGAGCTAAATAGTTTATACAATGAAATTAAAAACTAATGATTATTCTTATAAAAATCGATATTACAGTAATCTATCGATTGCTTACCTCCCTATTTTTTGTCAAGTAAACAAAAGATTGACAGATTGATTGATTAAAAATTCTATTATTATTTGTTTTGGAGGTTAATTGGTCGACAAAAAATGCTTTTATTTCTTAGAGTGAATAAAGATAACCTAAACCTATCATATATGGAAAAAGTTTGATGTATTATGTGAAAGTATGCACATATAGGACCACGATTAGGCATTATGGAAATATACAGTCTTATCTGACGTGTGCGCTACATAATTTAAACTGTAATACCTCTAACTCAAAATGCTACAGATTAAATAATATACTACATAACCTCAAAAACCATATTACACAATTACTTGATACTCCCAGCTTTTAAAAATATATTGAGTGCCTTGCTTCTTTCTATTTACAGGCAAATTAAATAACATATGTTTCATCAATGTACGTTTTATTAGATTTTCCTAGTCCAAGCATGGTAGGCAGATGGCCATTGTTCTTTCTGGCTTCGAAAGTCAAAGATGTACAAATGACAGCCGGGAACTGCTAAACTGGCTGTCTGAGGCATGGAAGACTCTCGATATGTTAGGACGGTCACCTCTTCACAGACTGGCCTCACTCAGCAAGCGTTGTTTATATTTGAAAATCGAACCGCGCGGCCACGAGCTCCTTAAGAGGAGGCTCCCTAAATTGTACGTAACTTTGCATTAATATTCTGAAACAATCACGCGTACAATCAAAATGGAACTTTAGTATATGATTTATTGGATCTTTTTTTTTACATGTCTAGACCAGTTACGTAATTGGAACATTTTAAATAAAATCATGTCTAAAATTAGTATTGACAGTAAGAAAATATAGTTTATTATACAAATATAAGATTTTTTTTCTCTAGATCAATTATTACTTTAGTTATAAACGAAAGAAGAATTGAGACTTACGACATTTAGTTTCGAACCCGAACATGGTGAAAGAGCGCCCGCGATATTCAACTTTATTACTGCTGCATTAGCGTTTAGTATACCACGGCCTAACCAGGGTGCATGGGGGCGGAGCTTGCATGAAAATCATTTTGGACTGCCTGGTCTTAAGACAATCCCTACTCTGTCAATATAAAAGGAAAAGTAACTCTGACTACATATCTGTTTCACATTTAAATATAAACCACTTAACCAATTTCGTCTCTTTTCTTTTCTTTAATTTTTTTTTTTGCCCAAGCGAAGCCGCGGGCAGTAGTCAGTTTTGATTTAGTTTAAAAAAAGATATTTAGTGGTTTTTAAAAGACCTCCATAATTATATTTATCTCTACGCTCTATTCGGCGAACTAGGCAACCATAACCTGCTAGAAGTTATGAATCAGCTTCATACTAAGAACTACGAAGGTTCTAATTTTAAACTATTGTGTGCGATAAGTCCACTGATTCATTTAACTTTTTTTATTGATGGTTGGCGTTGGCTATGTCCACTTATTTTATAATATCAATATTTTTTTAACTTCCACTGAATCATGATAGGTATGATGTATATACTGCGAGCAAGGGTAGCTCACCGTCCAGTGAGGACCAGGCCCGAGTCGACCGCACGTCGTGTTTCACGCGCGTCTCAAAGAGGAGTCAGTAGTAGGTATTAAAGGGCCGGTTGCGGGAATTAAAGTGCAGCTGAAGGAACGGGATTGGTTCTTAGTCGGAGCGGGAGAAAAACTTTACTAAAGAAAGGGCCGACCAAGAGCAAAAGTTTGGTCTTCAATCAGCTGAACACTTAAACGTATTCTCAGTAGAAGACTAAGACGGTATCAAAAAACTAAACGGATCTATAAATACCAGGTCATCAGGACATGTAAGAGGTTGCACGAATCATGTCCGTATAATAGCCGAGTGTAATATTATGTAACTTTTAACAATGAATAGGTTATTAGCAAACTGTATCATTGCGACACATATGAATTAAATCTGCAAATGATACGTAAGCTGTATTGTCTTCTCGGGGTTCTAAAGGCTCGGGACCCAATATGGCCATTACCTACCGGGGTTGAGGGTATTTTCTGACGTTACACCGCAGCTACGGAATGCAACTGAAGGAATAAGGTTTTGGTTTTTAAACAGGCTTGCGTTTCACCACCATCTCACCTGATGTTAAACGATGATTTGGTCGAAGATGAAGCACGCTTTCCTAGAAGTAATCTATTCACTCTTGACTTAAAGACTCCCAGGTTATAGCTATCAAGAAACACAGACTCCGGGAACACTCTTTCAGCTCTACATCGAGTTGGAGGAGTCATTTGACGTTTCTAACCCCTAAAAATTGGCCAAGTACGAGTCAGACTCGCTCATGAATGTTTCCGTAGTAACTACGCCAAATAACTTTGTTTTTCATAGTGTTTGTATGAATTACAAAGTTATATTTCCGGTTTTAGAAAATATGTTATATCTCAAAAACTGCTGACCCGATCTCATTCAAACCAATTTTCGTTGAAAGTTCACATTAAGATCTGCAGCATATATTTTGTTTAGATTTTTCCCTCAATTATCATAGAAGTTAGAGGGGGAGACACATTTTACCACTTTGGAAGCGTATACGTGTATCTTTTAAACGACTGACTTTATGAAAAAAAGATTTTAGAAACTTCAGTGTCATTTTTAAAGACCTTTCTATAGATACTACACATGCATAGATTTCACGAAACAAAAATATTTTCAGTGTCAGTTTCATGTATGGGGAGCCCCCTTTATTTTAAATATTTTTAAATTTTTTTTTTCTTAAAGTCGGAAAGCGGTTCACAGAATACACCTACCTACCAAGTTTCACATGTACATTCTTAATAGTTTCGGAATAAAATGGCTGTGATATACGGACGGACGGAAGGATGGACGGGCAGACAGACATGACGAAACTGGGTTCCGTTTTTTGCCATTCGGCTACGGAACCCTAAAAAGGGGGTTGTTAAAAGTTCCTAACTCCTAAACTAAGTAAAACTTGTATTATAGGAGTTAGTGAGCTATTGACTCAGACCCAACCTTGAACTTATGTAGCTTCATAACCAGTGATCGGAATAGGTAGAGCTATTTAGGTTCATTGACCGCAAACATTGATGTTAATATGGATATTCCACGGGATTCCGACTGATACTACGGGATTTTATTGAATTTAATTATTTGTGTCAATATGTATAAAAATGGTTTATGTAAGTCAATAAGCGCATGAGCGACTCTATTGATTATTTTAATTAAGATTTTATTGTAAATACAAATTGTTCTATTTGATAATGTTTTGATTTTCTGAGGAACAAATAATTTATATGGTAATATGTTTTTGTACAACTTCAGAATAAAAATGTTTAAATGATTGTTGATTCTTGAATAAAAAATTGTTACTTAAAAAAATATATGTGGTTTAATGAATCAAGTTTATCTATTTATTATTCTATCCTTAATCCCGTCCTTCTTATATTTACCCGTCAGAAAGGAAGTGTAATCTTTCATTAGTCCCGAAGGCGAGAATAGTGTTTTTATGATTTTACTACTTAAAAACCAAATCCCGGGACTCGGGGAATACCCACATTATTCTAACCTATGGCAAGTACATAAAACAGCTCCACCTATTCCGATCTATGTTCATAACATAAACAAAATTATTAAAGCTTAAAATAAAAACAAAAACATAAACCTACAGTAAAGTCATACAAAATGATATAATTTAATATTTACTACTAATATATAATACAGACAATTCTTGACACCTATTATACCTATTATATAATTACTTTTTAACTATTAACAGTAATTCTGTCTGATCATAAGTTAAAGTTAACAACCAATTATTCAACTTATGCTTTACCTCACGTGTGGTTAAATTGTATATTGCCAGTCTTTTCAACCGACGACCAAAAGAGGAGGTTATCAATTCGACGAGTATATATATATATTTTTTTTATGTATGATCACCGATTACTCGAAGACGGCTGAACCGATTTGGAAAATTCTTTTTTTTTTTGAAAGGGTATACTTCGAAATTGGTCCCATTGTCACCAGGTCAAGATCTGATGATGGGATCCTGGAGAAATCGAGGAAACTCTTCAAATATTATAGGCACACCTATAGTGTTTTGGGTATTTCTTATAGTAACTTGTTCAGTTGCTCTCAAAAAATACCATTTGGGGAAGTGGAACTGATGATGAAGACCAGAGATGGCCACCGAACCTACACAATAATAAGTATTTCGTGGATTGCGATTCGATTACTTGAATATGGATGTTAAGCACTTTATGTTCGTCACAATGCATATGGTGATGTAGAGCTGATGGTGAAGTACCAGGAGAACTCCTCAACAATTAACGACCCAGCATTGGGAAAAGCAATATTTTGTAAAAGGTTATAAGTAGTTGACATTTAGGCTCTTTTAACTACGTAAATTAAAAATCGACCAACTAAAAAGAGTGAAATAAAAACTTTTTACCAAAAAATTAAACCGACTCTCAAAAACACTGCAAAGTGAAAAATAACTTTAATTTCGGAAGTCAGTGCCAAAAACGAAAACACAAAACTAAAGACACCGACTACCGAAATTAAAGTTATTTTTCACTTTGCAGTGTTTTTGGGAGTCGGTTTAATTTTTTGGTAAAAAGTTTTTATATTAGTCTCATTATAAATTCTTGAGCTAGCGACCTCATATTGGCGACTTGCAAAAGCTGTTCTGCAGCTAACACCGGGACATACAAGTGCACCGTGCATATTGACTGGTAGAGAATGCCTATGGCATAAAGTCCGCCTTTGTACATTTTGTGTTGTATAAAGTTTGAATAAATAAATATTATTGGGACAAGACTAAGCAAATAGTGTACAAGTCTTACGAACTTGAATCTCTGCCGACCCCATAACGGAACAGTGATACGTTAGTGACACATATTTCTCGCAAACGTGGAATAATAGCTGAGTATCGTGTGATGATGGACAATGCCACCGCAACCGCATCAAGACCTTGTGTTAAACTGGATCATGTCGGTTTAATATTCACTTAGGTTTGTTGAACTACGCTTTTTTTATAGTATAGGTTACTTCTAGGTAAGCGTACTTCATCTTCGACCATACCATCGCTTACTATCAGGTGAGAAAGTGAGATGGTGGTCAAACGCGAAGGAAAAACTAGCTTCGGACGGTTTCATTTTGCATTATTTTGTGTGGATTCCCACATAAAACCTTAATAAACCATATACGAAAATCATCCTCATGAATCACTATCCATTGGTGAAAACAGAGCTTTGACTCAGCCAGTCTTCGTTACCAATGAGCCTTAAGGCCCGTTTCTCGATAGACTCAAATGCATCAAGCTGGTATTTGGCAGATCCGTCCCAAAGATGAGAGCAGTACTTCATACACGACCGAACTTGCGCTTGTTGAAGGTTGAGCAGCTGTTCCGATGTGATTTACGGTCTCATCTTTGCTTGGATTTCCAATTTTTTTGGCAGCCAGTTGAGCCGCACAAAATAAACAAAAATATGGAATTTAAACGACATCCTAGAACCTTTTCTTTGAAAGCCGCAAGTTTGCTACGAAGCTTTGGAATGTAAATGACATCTTAGAACCTTTTCTTTGAAAACAATAAGTTGCTACGTAGCTTTTTTCTGATTCGCTCTTCTCTCTAAGAGTTTTCCTTGGCTAATGATAACTAGACTCTATTTATTCTCAGATCTTGTTATTCAAAAGTGCCTCTTAATGGTGTAATTGACTTTGACTTTAAAATGACGGAGTAAAGTGATCTAATTATAATAGGTTAGTGTCATAAAGATAAGGATTTATATTTCGTTTTATAAATAAGCAGTTAAATAGCCAGGAATGTTGGAAGATTTTAATAATATTTTGCAAAAAGAATGTAGAGGTTTAAGATAACTTGTTCCACCCACCGACGCGATTCTTAATAAATTCCTCATATCTACTAGGAGCCCATAAAAATATGGTAATCATGTATTTTATGCGACTACAACTAAACACATAAAACAAAGAAATATCTGGTTTTAACTCCATAACAATTTTAAGGTCAAATAACTGTTACGTAAACATAAAGTCGCTTTCATTTCGTCTCAACAATTCAATTGTTTTCAGCCGTCAACAGAGTTGATGTGTCAAAATGAATGACATTACGAATGTGAGTGAATGAAGATGAAGATTTAAAAGACTCAGGCATCTCAAATCGATATACAGGGTGGCAGGGACGTCGACGCACAAACGCTTACCAGGGATTCAGTACATGATTCTGGACCCCCCTGCGTTGGGATTTTTCTTCATTTTATTAAATTAAGAAAAAGCCGACGAAAATTTTCAACGCAGGGGGGTCTAGAATCATGTGCTGAATCCATGGTAAGCAGTTGCGCGTCGATGTCCCTGCCACCCTGTATAACTTTATACGAAATTATACGAAATGTACGCAGACGGAGGGCTGTTGATGGGCTATGCAGTTAAAGTTTATATAGAGGAGCAGTGCGGAAAGCTAATCTATACTAATATTATAAAGCTGAAGAGTTTGTTTGTTTGTTTGTTTGTTTGTTTGCTTGAACGCGCTAATCCAGGAACTACGGATCTGATTTGAAAAATTATTTCAGTGTTAGATAGCCCATTTATCGAGGAAGGCTATAGGCTATATATCATCACGCTAAGACCAATAGGAGCGGAACACTAATGAAGAATGTTTCAAATTGTATATAATAATACATTTTATTAATATTATAAATGCGAAAGTTTGTGCCGATAGATTTATAGATGTATGAATGTTTGTTACTATTTCACGCAAAAATTACTGAACGGATCAAAATAAAATTTTGTAAGTTGGAATCCCTCGCGATTGGAATTTACGCGGGAAAACTCTTCTATACGAACGAAGTCGCGGGCAGAAGCTAGTTACAAATAATTTCAATTATGGTCTAATTAGCTTTTGCGCGTGATTTCGTTCGCGTGCAATTCCAGGGTCTAAAACTATTCCCATGCCAAATTTCACCTAAATCGGTTCAGCGGTTTAGGCGTGAAAAGTTAACAGACAGACAGACAGAGTTACTTTCTTCTTCTTTCTTCATTATATCGATTTCGACCTCGAATATTACGAGTATACATAAATAGGCTACGTCTGCTTAGAATTTTCCCAATTATATTGAGGTTGGGTTCTATTATAACCGGGTGCAGCTGTACTAGTGATAGTAAATAGGTATTAACTGACTATAAGTACATGGAGCAATTTCCTATCTGGTCTCTACAATCGAATAGCAAGACTGTTGTCAGAGTTCTTCAGGAGTATTGCAGCCACTTGTGGGACGGCTCTGCAAAATACCAACTTGCTGCACTAGACTCGATCGAACGCAGGGCTTAAAGGCTTATAGGCGACGAGGTGCTATCGGGCAAGGCTTCATATCCTGGCTCATCGGCGAACCGTTGCTTGCCTGTCGATTTTCTATAGATTGTACTTCGGGGAGTGTGCGCAGGAGCTCCATGACCTGATTCCTCCATCTTCATTTCACTACCGGTGTACCAGACGCACGGCTGGCTACCATCCACACTTGGTTGATATACCGCCTTGTCGTACCAAGCGCTTCTCCTCCACATTTATTGTGCGCACAGCCAAGCTGTGGAATTCTCTGCCGGCTTCTGTGTTCCCTGCCACTTATGACCTTTCAGCCTTTAAAGCAAGAGTAAATAAGCATCTTCTGGGCTCGCTCGTCACATCGTAGACCTCATCTATCGCTTACCATCAGGCGAGGTCGAGGTCATGAGCTGGCCCATCCGTAATAATAATAAGAAAAGTTCTGATTACCCGTAACGACTGTTAAAATCTACAAATGGCAGCTGGAACCCACGGCTTAACGTACTTACGACGTTAAAACGGTTAACCCATCCACGGATAAACCTAGGCAAGTGTTGCTTAATCTTGATCATCCAACCGTATTACTACTACATAAACAGTATTCTCTTCATTTCATAACTGTATAGCCGTTTGTAATAAAACAAAACATGACAATAAAATGTTAACAATCATTTTGGAAACACGTAAAGCTTACAAAACCCGAGAGGTAACGTTAAATCTGAGATGAACATAAAAATATTAAATAATCTGCGCCAGTTCACAGGTCGTATCCTCTTTTCGTGTGGCCCAAGTGCCATAAAAATAGCGATTAATCAAAAGATAAATTCTAAATTGAATTTGCTTTTTAAAAGCCATTTTGATTATCTAATGACGTATATGATCGTCATTTCTTTAAATCTTATAGTTTCAGGTGTCAAACAAATTTTCCGTCTTACCGACTCTGTAGCATCTTGTTTCAAATTAGGTGTATTACTGAAACGAATGCCTGATCAACTAATTCACTCATTAGAATTTTTCTCATTATTGCTGCATAATTTTAATTATGTAATGAAGAGTCTAATTTATCTAAATTACAAACGTGGTTCAAACAGTGTGCAATGGATGCGAATGCGAATGCTTAAATGGAAAAGAAAAATGGATTGTCCCGCTTTAAAACCGTTATTCTTCGTAGATCGACCCCGTACTTAATAAATAAATAGATTTCCGGACAAAATTTATACATAATATGTCATGTATTTCCGCAAAGTAACACCTGAATCCCGTCTGCAAATAGCAGCCTGTAACTAATTTTTTAATCAAACCCGCTAGCATCTTGCTTCGTGTACCATGACAGCACAAAGCGAGTGGAATTTCACTTTCGAGATGATGGAACAATAACACAATAGTGAGCTTGGAGGCTGCTCAGCACAGTTAAGATACGAAGGACATTGTGCTACTTCCACTATTCAATTATTTCCTTCTCGTGTGCAGTGTTTGAAGGAAAATTGTCGCTGTAGGTACATTATTAACTCAGATATACTGGATATACAGTATGTTAACTAACAGACGGCGTTCCTGTTAACCCGCAATAGTATAAGCACATCAATTAGATCACCGCACACGCGGCCCGTCATTCATAAATAAATTGCGACGTTGCCGTCCTTCAAGTACGCGTGTACAGAGTGTTTCTTTTACGTATCAATTTAACATTTTTAGTGAATATTTTAAAATGAAAAAAATAAAAATATTTTGTTTTCGAATGATAATATTTTTTTTAGCATGTATGGATGCTATACTATTGCGGTTTAACTGGAACGCCCTCTGTTAGTTAACATACTGTATTACAAACTCCCAGACTATTTGCAGGCCACACAATTATTTGTTAAAGCGCAGTAGCCAATCGCTAAACCAGTACGCCAGCCTTGTCGTTACCACCACAAATCAAATCGGGCTGTAGAATATGCAACTTAACCCTAGAAGATTTTAAACTGACATGGTCCCTAATAAAGAAGTAAACATCCATTCATCTATACACCTATCCTAACAAACTTTCGCATTTATAATATTAGTAAGATGAAGTAAAATAAAAAGTAAGATTATTGAGCTACTCATTTCCTAAGATTTTATATAAATACCCTCCCAGCCCTCCTTATCTAATGTCTCACTTTCAATTTCTATGTTCTTTACACAATAAGAATCTACGTTCATCGAATAATCTTCTCTTACTCTGTCCTTCTCATACTTCTAACTTTTTTCACTCTTCTTTTCATATCCAGTCGATTCTCCTTTGGAATGCACTTCCTCTCGAGATCAGAACGGCTGACAGTCGCAATGCATTTAAAAAGAAATTGCGGATCTATTTTCTACACCAATAAGCAGAATTTCCACATTTGGTTTTCATTTGCTTCTTCATTATATATATTTGTATGTATTTATATAAGTATTTATTCATATATATTATTTATGTAGATTTCTATTTTTTATGATACTAGGGTTTTTGTGTTATTACTATTATTATATATATTTTTTCTAATTTAACTTATCACGTTCATATTGCACCTCCCACACTATCTTTTCACCACTCATGGTGACTGGTAGAGAATGCCTACGGCCTTAAGTCCGCCTTTGTACCTATGTGCATAAAGTTTAAATAAATAAATATGAGTAAACAGTTAACTTGAACACAAAAGCCTTAATGAAGTCAACTCCATAATCCGATTAAGCTAAGACACAGTCGATTCTCCTTTGGAATGCACTTCCTCTCGAGATCAGAACGGCTGACAGTCGCTATGCATTTAAAAAGAAATTGCGGATCTATTTTCTACACCAATAAGCAGAATTTCCACATTTGGTTTTCATTTGCTTCTTCATTATATATATTTGTATGTATTTATATAAGTATTTATTCATATATATTATTTATGTAGATTTCTATTTTTTATGATACTAGGGTTTTTGTGTTATTACTATTATTATATATATTTTTTCTAATTTAACTTATCACGTTCATATTGCACCTCCCACACTATCTTTTCACCACTCATGGTGACTGGTAGAGAATGCCTACGGCCTTAAGTCCGCCTTTGTACCTATGTGCATAAAGTGTAAATAAATAAATATGAGTAAACAGTTAACTTGAACACAAAAGCCTTAATGAAGTCAACTCCATAATCCGATTAAGCTAAGACAAATTGCGAACGATCGCTCAGAAGACTACAGCTAAATACAAAGTTATTAATAAAGTAGGTGCGTATTTGATCGTGTTAATTACTAACACAAGAATTATTTCTTTGGAAGGTAAACTTCTGGGTATTGTTATGAATACAAAAGGAGACATAATGACAATGTTTTTGGTATTTATTTGAAGCAAATTGATCAAGAACTGTCAATAAAGGACCCTCTATATTGTATTCAGATTTTTGGTCCTAGAAAAGTTTCTTCGAGATGTTTTCTTTTAGAGCAGTGGTGATAATGAAACTTAGATTAGTACAGTTAGGTAGTATTTTTTTAGTTTGGTGGGAAAAAAAAAATTAATGACTCCGTCCCGCGTCCTCCCTGAAGTATCAGATTTCTATCTAAAAGTCCTACCCCACCCAGTTCCTTCAGTTGCCGAGTTGCCCTACAGCCCCGGATCCGCGGTATATCGATAGAATATACTCGCAATCCTGACAGGATATTGATAATAGATTGTTAAAATATCTTGAATACAGTCCTGAGCTACGCGATTTCTGCTTTTTGCTAAAACTGGCCCTTAGAAAAATACTAGTAGGTAATCTATTCAACAAGAAGAAAAAGTTTCCTAAAGACTATTTTATTTAAATATTTCAGTGATGCGTAGGTAATCATTGTAGAGGTTATTATCTTCTCTACGTCTCTTATTACAAAAGCTATGGACCGTGAGAGCCATTAACTTAATCGACGGGGAAAAAGGTAGCGTAAACCTACTTATTCAATTACTAGTTTATGTTGCGGCTTCGCTCGTTTAAAGTTTAGTATTATACCAAGGGAACCAAGTTAATTTTCAAGTTTATTAATTTTAGATACGTACGAACATAAGTATACTAGTTTGTGACGCGAAATCGCGATCACGGCGTAAAAGAAAATATGTAGGTACAATATAGATAATAATGTAATAGCTTCGCTTTTGTTTTTATTTAGTAGATATAATTAATAGACAATAAGTGTATCATTAGTTAAATATAATAAGTTTTGTGAATATTGGTTATGTACGATGATACAAGATGAGCTGCCGACAAACTGTTTTACAGTTTGGCGGAATTAAAGATTGTGTTTTTAGTAAATATTTCTTAATTCAAATAAAAAAAATTAAAATAAAAATGTGCTAATCAACTTTTCCCAGCATTTCAACTATCTACAAACAAATTTTATACAGATCCGTTCAGTAGTTTTTGCTTGAACAAACTAACAACCAACTTTCGCTTTGATAATATTATTAAGATGGAAGTGCGGAGTCTCCAAACACAGGCTTTATTTTCTTAACGGGAAGCTGTAATTACTACATCAATTAATAAACTATTTAATCTATTTAACTACCGGAACAATATCAAAAAGATTCAATATTTAAAAAATTTGAGTTTCTTTTTGTCTATCCTATTTCTTAAGCTTAAAATAAAAATATTTTATTTCAGACCACAAGATCCATAGTTTTGTTAGTATTATTACACATGACTTATAAACTATGTCATGTGTAATACTAACAAAAGTAAATCTTGTAGTGTGTGGTCTTGGTGTAGTCTATCTACTTTGCAAGTGTCAGTAACTTAAATGTAAACTGACCGACGCGCGACGTTCGATCTCGCTTTAATCGGATAGTATCGCGAAGTTCCGCAGTTCAGCGAACATCGTCAACTGAAAAACCGTTTCCAAACTATGATTGTATCCAGTCTAACTGGATACAGCTGAGTTCTAGTGTTCTACTTAGACTGTCTGCCTATCTGACCTCCACAACCCAGTAGCTGGGTAACACGAAACCCATTGACATGACTGCTGTCAAATTTTCCCTAAAGATTGTCAAAGATGTACAAATGACAGCTGCAGCCGACTTTACGCGCTTCCAAGGCACAGAGTAATCACTATACAGTATGTTAACTAACAGAGGGCGTTCTCGTTAACCCGCATTAGTATAGCATCCATACATGCTAAACAAATATTACCATTCGAAAATAAAATGATTTATTTTTTTAACACGCTTTTATTAGGTGGACCTAACTAACTATGTAATGGAATCTAAGGTAACTAATTTAACCATCTTCCAAGAGCTGTAGCGTAATGAAAATTAGCAGCTGTATGTAGTTCTGATGACAATCGAAAGATATAAACTGGAAATTAATGATGGAAAATCGTATCATAGCTGTTTTGGATTTCTTAGAAAAGTCTTGTAATGAACTTTGACCACGATTAGGTTTCAAGGTCTGATGATGAAGCCGGAAGATAGGCACTGGCATTCCATGATGGAATATCGTATCATAGTCGTGTTTGCACTTGTGAGAAAAGCCACGTAATGGACTTTGAACACAATCAGGTTTCAAGGTTATAACAAACCTAAAGAAAATTCGTTATCGGTTTTCCTAACATTTTTTTTTTGTTTTTACGTGCATTTATAAAAGCGTGTTTTTCTAGTGTTTTTTAAACTATTAATTTATTTGGTATTAAAATATTCACTAAGAATGTTGAATTGATACGTAAAAGAAACACTCTGTACACGCGTACTTGAAGGACGGCAACGTCGCAATTTATTTATGAATGACGGGCCGCGTGTGCGGCGATCTAATTGATGTGCTTATACTATTGCGGGTTAACGGGAACGCCCTCTGTTAGTTGACATAGTGTATATATGTATCCACGGACCGACCTTAGCAAGCGTTGCTTAACCTTTAAAATCAATTCGTACGGCTATGATTTAGCTATGAGCTCCTCATTCGTAGTTCTGCGATAAGTCTAATTATATTATTAATAGTGATTCAGCTTTTTAGACGTGACATCGTAACAAACACAGACAGACATAAAGAAAGAGTGACTTTTGTATATATAATATCATTATGGATGTACAACTCGCCTTTACTTTATCTAGAGATCTTCAAGGTGCGCGCGAGGTGAACCGGGGTATTCGATATTGTATGACCATAGTGGCTATTTATGGGGTAAATTGAGTGGACAAGTCTTCAAAAAAAACTTAAGAACGTATATTTCAATGCTTATTATATCTTACGTGATATATGCTTCTACCGTAGTTTTTGTTTTAGCCAAAGCTGTTGATTTAAATTACCTACTTAAATTGAATTTGATTAGATAAGTCCTAGATTAGGAGCAGTGAAATAAATTACATATTTATAAATAATTATAAATTCAGTCTTGATATTAATGTTTTTTGTGACAAGTTTATTATAAAACTCTGCTGTCGTAACCTGTACCCTAGTTGCCCAATTAATAAAATAGTAGATAGATTCTCTTCATTGTACAAAATAACAGGAATAAATAAGAATTTAACAACTAAAAAGGGTGCTACACAATCAAATAGAACTCTGTAAAAAAATCTTCTCACTCTCTCTTTCTCTCATCTTTTAACATCATACAGGCAATGAAAACGGTTAAATGAATAGAAATGACTTTAATACAGTGAGAAATTCTGACGTATATGTATTTATAAGAATAACACTTTTGCATTTCTATCATTTGAATTATTTAAATATTATACGGCTTACTCAAGAATTTACATAACTATAAACTTGTATCACGAAGTCAGCATTATACAACGATGATAAAAACGAGAGGCATTATATGAAACCACATTTACTAAGTATCATTTTCAGGCTAAAAATAAGATCGTTAGACGCAATAGTTTAGTTGCAGGAAATTTTTGAAGTTTTTTTTAGTTTAAAACTCAATGTATCTTCCTGAGCAGCTGACGAAGTAATTACGCATAGTTATCTAGGGCCGTACACCTAAAACGAAAAAATTTGAGACTGCATCACAAGTTCGCAATACGAAAAGGTTTCATTATGCAACTATTTAAGTTCTTTGAAAAAAAAAATCGTATTTTCTCGTATTTTTTTGATCATTTCGGATTAACTACGGTTAAGCACGTTTAGTATAAGTTTTTTTTTTTAATACGAATTACCCCGCTCTTGATGATCTTCACACCTGATGGTAAGTGTAAGATGAGATCTACCATCGAACGAGCGAGCCCCGAAGATGCCTGTTCACTCTGCTTTAAAATTTAATGGGCCATATGTGGCAGGGAATACAGAAGCCGGTAGAGAGTTCAGACCTTTAATATTTATTTAATGCCTCTCGCTTTTATCAACGTTTTATAAAAAGAATCTAGTATTCTATCAGTTCATAAAATAAAGCATTCAATAATCTGGTAACTATATAATTAGGTGGGTATGTTAGGTATGTGTATCTTAAACAAACATGTACAGGAAAACACGAATGACATCACTCATTATAGTTATTAATATATTTCATATTTCCTTTATCATTCCGGCAACTAAGAGGGAAAATATTGTTGCAACATAAAGCTCAAATATAGTTTTGTTGTATTTTACAATAACTACATAAGATACGTTCCAAATGCAGTTTCAATAAGTTTAAATGTCATTCTTAGGTCATCTCTTAATGCCACGAACGAAATGCATTGAAATTGGTTCATATGTCAAAACGTAATCAAATTGTTGTGTTACGTAGTTTAGCTGAGCTGAATGAAATTATGAGAATCTAGCTTGAGCTTGCAGCATCGCTCACGTCTCAAGTTTTTTTAAAGAAAAGTCAGTGAGAGTGAGAGCCTATGTCACTCGGTGATAACTTAGAAATCTACTGGTGAAAAGTATTTTCTAAATCAGTTTAGTAGATCCAGAGATTATGTCTTACAAACTCACAGACTTAACCTTTTCATAATAACGCAAACGCGCGAAACTTTGCTCTCGTGGATTTTATCACGATAAAAACAGAACCCTCCATTTTTGCAGTCGACTGCATTTCTGCAAACGCTACACTATACCACGCTTCAAGCTACTTTCTTACCAGATTTCATTCAAATGCACCGAGTCCTTTCGAAGATTAGCGTGTTTAAAGAAACGAACAAACTTTTCCGCGTTATAATATTCGTATAGGTAAGTATGGATTATTTCTAATAGGCTCGCATTTCACCATGATCGCACCTAATGGAAAGCGATTGTGTGGTCTGCTATGGGTAGTGTTGTTTACATAGGAGCACGTGATTATCAAGGGTCTTTAAGTCAAGAGTGAATAGGTTATTTGTAGGTAAGTGTGCTTCATCTTCGACCACATCATCACTTACCATCCAGGTGAGATGGTCAAACGGAAGCCTATTAACAATAAAAAAAACGCTGAAGTTTCAAACGTATCTAAGAATATTAAATACAGTTGAGAAATTTAGTTATTATTTGGTACGAAAACTTCTGAGAAATTAAGTGCTAAGGGCTAGTTTCCAATTCAACACTGGTGCCAGCGTTTGACAGGTTTATATAATTTAAAAATACCTTATTCAGAAATGGAAAGTGAGCAGAACTTTCCAAGAATTCAGTCAAAATCTGCATAGTTATTTTAAATTCTTATCAAGGTAATTCACTATTCCAAAATGCATAGTATTACATAAACAAACAAAAGTTTTTATGGACGAAGAAATAAAAATAAATAGGTAATTACCAAAAATACTTTAGTTGCTAACAGCCAGGCCATGTTCCAAATAGTTCGCATAGCTTCCGAAATTCGCGCCATTTTTGTTGCGTCACTACTTCAAATTTTAGAAATTCCAAATTTGAAACACAATTTTGTACGTGCACGTTTTTTTTTTATGAGTGACTAAAATATAATATTTTCGTTTTCATTCTTTTGTTACGGAATTAATAAACATGAATATTAAATGAGAAAATAAATTGTTAGGCTTGTGAATAACGATAACATAGAGAAAATTTGGTTTGAAAAGAATACACATTACACCAGAGTGAGCAAAAAACATAATTGCTTCATCATTACATTCTCTATGACTTTACATAATCGTGGATGCCAGTGGCACTCATGTTTTGAATACATTTTAAGTTCAAAAGTTGATTACACTTTCAAGCCGTAATTTCGTACCTTTTAAGTAGCAAAGAGGCATAAAAAGCTCTTTGACCCTCAAGAGCTTTTATGCTTAGAATTTAATATAAGCACACTTTCCGGAGTAGCACTAAGTAATTAAAAAGTAACTCGACAAACAAAATTACCAATTCAAATTCACTTTCCGTAACTCAAGAATGAGAACAACAAATTCCAAATTGAAAATCCGCGCGAAAATCTTTGACAGCTATTTTTTTTTTCATTAAAACAATAGAGGAAACATGATGCACTGTGTTGAACGACAGAAAGAATCAAAACCACTGGAAGTAATTGTGAGACGTATAGTTTACTCTGTGAAGAGAATTTTGGAAAGTAGAAGCATCAAGCGAAACGGTACTGAGCATTGAAATTAATGTATCGTCGCTTGCGCCGCGTGCACAGTGGCGAATAGCCGTGAAATAATGGTATTTTGTTGTAATGTAATTAGTTTTTTCCTTAGGTTTTTTCCAATGAAACAATTAGATATTGTATCGATCCGTAAATTACTCGTCTGTTATTTGATGATTGACTGAAAAGATTATTTGGATGAGCGGTTTGAAATTCTAAGCTGTATAGCAGTCTCTATAAAACTAAAATCTTGATCGAGCCCATCATAATTAATTTTAAATGAACTATACTATATAGGGTTGCGGGAACGTTCTTACGAGATACCACAGCCCCGAAAAGCAAAGGCAACTGAAGGAACAGGTCTGACACTCCCTTCCGCTTCACCCAGAGCCCGAGTCGCTATTTGATGACTTCCTCACAAAAATAAAACCTTTTGTACTATGCCTTTTACACTTCAAGGATAGCCCAAAATTTTAAAACAATAAATTAAAAAAAAAAACAATGCCCTCACAAAAAGGACTTCACTGATCACACAGGGTGGCGAGAATATCATCCAACGGCTACTCGACATTGTGTCCCAAACCTAACGTGCTTAACTGTCGTTAAATTAGTGGTAAGCATAGCTGAATTATTTGAGAGGATTTAACTAGCAAAGCGTGGCGGCAGTAACGTCCGTGTCTCGTTAGGATAGAGACTGCTGTTATTTGTGGTAGGCAAATTGAGAAGCTGATCAATCTTACGTGATTCCTTCGTACATTTGAAAGCAGGTTGTCATCTTTAACAGCCGTTAGGGTTAGTCAGAACTCCGAAAAACTTCCATGGGATATCATGCTATCTAGCTACTGCGGTGTGGAGCTTACCATGTTTTAAACTAGTACTAAGCTGTATTCGGTTAGACTGAAGTAGATGACGATGATTTTTTAACAAATTAAAACCGCCCTGTTAAATATGTATACAAGGTCAAAGAATATAGAAAAGAGAGTTCTAGAACAAAACCAATTTTACTATCACAACGGTAATCTAATATGCCTTGTACATGAATATAAGCTAGCGAAGTTGTTCAGCGCGTTATTACAAAACTTTTGTATGAATAGGTAACTATTTCATGATACTGTCTGAAAACTACCGCGTAACTTATGAAACTTCTACTGCTAACGATTCGATAGAAGTACAACTGACCATAGAGTGAAAAGGATATTGTCACACAACTTGAGACCATAGACACTGTTTCAGTCTGTCAGCGAAGTAGGTTTGAAAGAAAAACACGATGAAATGTTTCTGATAATCGAATTCTAAACCGGTAATTTTTGTTTAAAGAATCAGAGTGAGAAGTGAACCCGGGGTTATGCGAAAGTTCCAATGAGATACCGCGGCCTAAGAATGCAAGGGTCATTGAAAGAATCTCCAATCCGCTACACACAGAGTGCGAGGAGAAATTTGTTGATTTTGGCACCGAAAAAAAAAAGAAAAGGTTGAGAAGTGTAAACTCTCCTATTCTCTCTATATTAATTTCGTAAAGCCCATCCAAAGGTTGTCTGGAACAACGACTAAGACCACCATTGTAACCATAGGTCAAGCATTATTTTCAAGCAGTTGTGTTAATATTTTTGATTACAATAAAGTATATTATATCTTTCTGTTCATCTCCTATGTCCTAACTCATTTCGGTAATGTTATTTTTTTTTAATTGATTATAGGCTCCCCGCTTGGACCACCAACTCAATTAATGGTAAGCGATGATGTGATCGAATACATTAGATGATGAAGTGTGTGTGGTGCTAGTTATTGCTGCATTTTAATTGTATCCGAAAGTAATTCTGTCTACATGCTTGTTACTTATCTTATGGAGATTTTTTTATTTATTTGTAGTAACAAGTGACATTACCTACATACTGTATTGAAATATGTTAAATGTCAAATATAATAATATTAAATATTTTGGTTATTATATAATATACTAGCACTCGCGGGGGGATTGGACTTTATCACCTTAAAAACATAACCTTCCGTCTTTTACAGTCGGGTAAAGAGAAGCCTATAACCTTCCTCAAACTTTACGTTACTTCCATATTCAATTTCATCCAAATTCAAAGATGAGCGCGCTTGAACAAACAAACTTATTTGCCTTATAATATTAGTAACTTACTTTAGAAATAGTATTTACTCCAGACTTATTTTGGCGCCTGTGGCTTTCACTCGAGTAAAGCCACAGGCGGAAGTATGCGAAATATAAGTAGGCGTATAATCCACAAACATATTTACATATTGAAATGTATGTTATATGAATATTTTAAATGTCTAGACGTTTATATACGAGACACTCATGTTCTATTAATGTTTCTAAACATATCTAATTTGTTACATAACCTGTTTCGAGGCTATATTAACATTTCTTGTTTTAAGTTTTTTTCACAAGAATTCCAATGTCAGTAGTCAGAATTTTGGATCATTGAAACTCTTGAAATTGCTTTAGAATCAGCTCCCACAAAAATACTTTTAATTTAATTGAAATAAATAGTTTATTTTAGTTATTTACGTATATATGTATACTTGTAACTAGTATTTGCGTGTTGCGCGAGGTGCAAGCACCTCGCGTGCTTGTGAAAAAAAAAAAAAGTGGGGGTGTGTGATGGGGGGAGATGGGGGGGTTTAGTATTTGCGTGTTGCGCGAGGTGCAAGCACCTCGCGTGCTTGCGAAAAAAAAAAAAGGGGGGGGGGGGGAGATGGGTTTGCACAATTTTTTGGACTAAAGCATTGCCCCTCTAAATGAATCTGAAAAAAAAAATGTTCCAAGTCTCTTAATTTCCGAGATCCGACTAAAGGGGGTGAGAAGGGGGGTGGGGGGGGGCGACTTTAATAAATGATTTTTACTTTACCGAGCCTCCTCTACACGAATCCGTTAAGAAAAAAAAATACGGGTCTCGTAGTTTCCGAGATACGATAGGGAGGGGGGAGAAGAGGGGGGAAAAGGGGAGGTTTGGCACTTTTCCCGTAGGTTTGAGAGTTACTTATTTACGAATCTGTCAAAATATACCCACCTCCCCATCCACCATCTGGGAGAACAATTATGTCAGTGAGTGAGTGGTAATCTAGCTTTATATAATATAACTAGTATTTGCGTGTTGCGCGAGGTGCAAGCACCTCGCGTGCTTGTGAAAAAAGAAAATGGTACTTGCGTGTTGCGCGAGGTGCAAGCACCTCGCGTGCTTGTGAAAAAAAAAGTGGGGGGGGTGATGGGGGGAGATGGGGGGTTTAGTATTTGCGTGTTGCGCGAGGTGCAAGCACCTCGCGTGCTTGGGAAAAAAAAAAAAAAAAAGGGCTGGGGTGATGGTGGGAGATGGGGGAGTTTAGTATTTGCGTGTTGCGCAAGGTGCAAGCAACTCGCGTGCTTGTGAAAAAAAAAAAAAAAAAGGGGGGGGTGATGGGGGGGTTTAGTATTTGCGTGTTGCGCGAGGTGCAAGCACCTCGCGTGCTTGATAAAAAAAAAAAAAAAAAAAGGGGGGGGAAATGGGGGGGGGGGGGTTGCACAATTATTTCGACTAAAGCATTGCCCCTCTAAATGAATCTGAAAAAAAAATTGTTCCAAGTCTCTTAGATTCCGAGATCCGCCTAAAGGGGGGGAGAAGGGGGGCGGGGGGGGGACTTTGAAAAATGGTTTTTACTTTACCGAGCCTCCTCTATACGAATCCGTAAAAAGAAAAAATACGGGTCTCGTAGTTTCCGAGATAGGGGGGGGGGGGGAGAAGGGGGGGGAAAAGGGGAGGTTTGGCACTTTTCCCGTAGGTTTGAGAGTTACTTGTTTACGAATCTGTCAAAATATACCCACCTCCCCATCCACCATCTGGGAGAACAATTATGTTAATGAGTGAGTGAGTGAGTCAGTCAGTCAGTCAGTCAGTGGTAATTTAGCTTTATATAGTATAACTAGTATTTGCGTGTTGCGCGAGGTGCAAGCACCTCGCGTGCTTGTGAAAAAAACTAAAGCATTGCCCCTCTAAATAAAGTATTTGCGTGTTGCGCGAGGTGCAAACACCTCGCGTGCTTGTGAAAAAAAAAAGTGGGGGGGCGGGGGTGATGGGGGGGGGTTTAGTATTTGCGTGTTGCGCGAGGTGCAAGCACCTCGCGTGCTTGTGAAAAAAAAAAAAAAAAAAGGGGGGGGGGAGGGTGATAGAAGTATTTTGACTAACGCATTGCCCCTCTAAATGAATCTGAAAAAAAAAATGTTCCAAGTCTCTTAGATTCCGAGATCCGCCTAAAGGGGGGGAGAAGGGGGGCGGGGGGGGGGGGACTTTGAAAAATGGTTTTTACTTTACCGAGCCTCCTCTATACGAATCCGTAAAAAGAAAAAAATACGGGTCTCGTAGCTTCCGAGATAGAGTAGGGGGGGGGGAGAAGGGGGGGGAAAAGGGGGGGTTTGGCACTTTTCCCGTAGGTTTGAGAGTTACTTGTTTACGAATCTGTCAAAATATACCCACCTCCCCATCCACCATCTGGGAGAACAATTATGTCAATGAGTGAGTCAGTCAGTCAGTCAGTCAGTCAGTGGTAATTTAGCTTTATATAGTATAACTAGTATTTGCGTGTTGCGCGAGGTGCAAGCACCTCGCGTGCTTGTGAAAAAAAAAAGTATTTGGGTGTTGCGCGAGGTGCAAGCACCTCGCGTGCTTGTGAAAAAAAAAAAAAAAAAAGGGGGGGGGGTCATGGGGGGGTTTAGTATTTGCGTGTTGCGCGAGGTGCAAGCACCTCGCGTGCTTGTGAAAAAAAAAAAAAAAAGGGGGGGGGGGAATTGGGGGGGGGTTGCACAATTATTTCGACTAAAGCATTGCTCCTCTAAATGAATCTGAAAAAAAAAATGTTCCAAGTCTCTTAGATTCCGAGATCCGCCTAAAGGGGGGGAGAAGGGGGGCGGGGGGGGGACTTTGAAAAATGGTTTTTACTTTACCGAGCCTCCTCTATACGAATCCGTAAAAAGAAAAAAATACGGGTCTCGTAGTTTCCGAGATACGATAGGGGGGGGGGGAGAAGGGGGGGAAAAGGGGGGGTTTGGCACTTTTCCCGTAGGTTTGAGAGTTACTTGTTTACGAATCTGTCAAAATATACCCACCTCCCCATCCACCATCTGGGAGAACAATTATGTCAGTGAGTCAGTGAGTGAGTGGTAATTTAGCTTTATATAATATAACTAGTATTTGCGTGTTGCGCGAGGTGCAAGCACCTCGCGTGCTTGTGAAAAAAAAATAAAAAAAGAGGGGGGGGGGTGATGGGGGGGGGGTTGCACAAGTATTTCGACTTAAGCATTGCCCCTCTAAATGAATCTGAAAAAAAAAATGTTCCAAGTCTCTTAGATTCCGAGATCCGCCTAAAGGGGGGGAGAAGGGGGGCGGGGAGGGGGGACTTTGAAAAATGGTTTTTACTTTACCGAGCCTCCTCTATACGAATCCGTAAAAAGAAAAAATACGGGTCTCGTAGTTTCCGAGATACGATAGGGGGGGGGAGAAGGGGGGGGAAAAGGGGGGGTTTGGCACTTTTCCCGTAGGTTTGAGAGTTACTTGTTTACGAATCTGTCAAAATATACCCACCTCCCCATCCACCATCTGGGAGAACAATTCTGTCAGTGAGTCAGTGAGTGGTAATTTAGCTTTATATAGTATAATAAGACTTTTACTTTGAATATATTGTCTAATTAGTTTTTTTTTTATATCTGCCAAGTTATCTCTTCACCACCCATGGTTGACTGGTAGAGAATGCCTATGGCATTAAGTCCGCCTTTATACTTTTTGTGTTGCATAAAGATTTAATAAATAAATAAATAAAAATACGTTCATAACATCTGTACATCAGAATCTGTATTTCCTGATAGCTATAACCTATATTAAATCGTATTTAAGTCAAGAGTGAATAAGTTCCTTAGATAAACTTACTTCATCTTGAACCACATCTTCGATTACCATCAGGTGAGATGGTAGGCAAGCACGATCGATTAAAAATAACGTAACATAATCAGCTTATAAGGAACCCGCTGCTGGGACTTAAGCCTCGACTTAATTCTCTCGATGAGATAGAATAGAATGAGCTGTTATCCATTGCGCAGGCCCAGTTCAGGATATACCGTCCCAGTACCAGGTCCTAGGCTATACCGGTGTTGTCACGATATTATGATCTTCTGTATTCTAGGTATGTATGATTATATGAGTATATCGCTTGAGCCCGCTGGTTGCGAATGGCACAGCAGCTATGTTTAGCATATGCCCAGAAGGGGACTTCTATTGACTAACGAATGAATGATGATTATGTACATATTATTTAATTTTTATTTTAGTTTACTCTTGTTTTAAAGGCTGAAAGGTCATAAGTGGCAGGGAACACAGAAGCCGGCAGAGAATTTCACAACTTGGCTGTGTGCACAATAAATGTGGAGGAGAAGCGCTTGGTACGACAAGACGGTATATCAATCAAGTGTGGGTGGTACCCAGCAGTGCGTCTGGTAGACCGGTAGTGAAATGGAGATGGAGGAATCAGGTCATGGAGCTCCTGCGCACACTCCCCGAAGTACAATCTATAGAAAACCGACAGGCAAGCAACGGTTCGCCGATGAGCCAGACTATGAAGCTTGCCCGATAGCACCTCGTCACCTATAAGCCTTTTAGCTCTGCGCTCTATCTTTGAATAAAAGAAAAATCATGCATTTAGTTAAGTCAGTATTTATTATATTTCAAGTTTTCTCTGCTGTTTTGCTTGTTTGCATCTCATCAAAATCATTTGCGACTAAACAACTTCTATTTAATTGATTTTGGTACAAAGCTTGAAAATGGTACCTAGTATACGCAGTTTAAAGGAAAGCCCCTCGGTCGTATCAACTCTGTATATTTTTCGGTTACAAGTCTATTAATAACAGTTCTCGGATACTGCGGCCAATGTAGTAATTAACTAGCCATCTGCGCTGGAGATATTATAGTGCACAATTATGTGCGCATGTACAGATGCACTCTGTTCCTTTACTCTCATTGTCGGATGGGACGGCAATCCGACACGACCGGAGTGAGATCAGCCGCAGGACTAGCAGCTTAAGACCACGCAGTGCAAAATAATTTTCACGCAAGCTCCGCCCCCATCCACCCCGGTTAGGCCGTTGTATACTAAACACTAACGCAGCAGTAATAAAGTTGAATATCGCGTACGCTCTTTCACCATGTTCGGTTTCAAAACTGCCGTTGTGTGCTAAACGCTAACGCAGCAGTAATAAAGTTGAAGATCGCGTGCGCTCTTTTACCATATTCGGGTTCGAAACTAAATGTCGTAAGTCTCAATTCTTATTTCGTTTATAACTAGTGATAATTGATCTAGAGGATAAATGTCCTATATTTGGATGTTAAACTATATTTTCTTACTGTCAATACTAATTTTAACATAAAAGCCGAGTAATCTTGATTAAATTTTGAATAATCTTTAACAAAGACATGATTTTCGATTAAAAAATGAATCGAGCGAAAATGTTCCAATTACGAAATTGGTCTAGACATGGAAAGAAAAAGATCCAATAAATCATATACTAAAGTTCCATTTTGATTGTATGCGTGATTGTTTTAGAATATTAATACAAAATTACATACAATTTAGGGAGCCTCCTCTTAATACGATTTCTCGAGGCACGGGGGTTATCATACCACCAACTTCCAGACTCCAGGCTACTACCGAGATATTTCTGATAGAAAAGCCCAATAGCACTATTTGCCCGACTCTGGAATAGAACCCGAGAACTTTTGCTCAGCCGTCGCACCTTGCGACCAATAGGCCACCAAGGCAGTTACAAGTCTAGTGTGTATGTGAATAAACTAGCTTGTGCCAGCGGCTTCGAACGCGTTGGAAGTTTTTCCCGTGTAAATCCCGATCCCGTGGGAATTTCGCAAAATCCTTTCTTAGCGGATGCTTACGTCATAACATGCCAAATTTCGGCTCGATCCGTCCAGTGGTTTGGGCTGTGCGTTGATAGATCACTATGTCAGTCAGTCAGTCAGTCAGTCACCTTTGAGTTATATATATTTAGATAAATACTTAGTTCTAAATATATGTGTAAATGTGAAGTAATACAAACAAAACATACAACTTTATCGCCGCCACCCACGACCCACCTACTCTGCACACACCCCAGCCTTCATAACATAAATGACTCAACTACGTTAAATAAGGAATGTCTACTTTTATATATACAACGTGTAACAGATTAAGCGCAATACCTCAGACACCCCAATTAGAATATTAAATTGTAAGTCTAAAACAACATCCATAACTAAATAAATTGAAACCAAACCTAGACATTTTTTATAAAATAGTTATCCTTACTTAACGCAAAACGTATGTGCGTCATACAATATCCTTACGCAGATACACTCATGCAATGTTAGCGGCCGACGCGACACGCACACAATTTCCTTGACTTAAGGATTTTTTTATTACGATTGAGCCCGCTCTTGACCTCGATCACACCATCAGGTAAGTGTAAGATGAGGTCTACGATCGAACGAGCGAGTCCAGAAAATGCCTATTCACTCTTGCTTTAAAGGCTGACGGGTCATATGTGGCAGGGAACACAGAAGCCGGCAGAGAGTTCCACACCTTGGCTGTGCGCACAATGAATGGTGAAGAAAAGCGCTTAGTACGACAAGACGGTATATCGACCAAGTGTGGATGGTATCCTGCGGTACATCTGGTATAGCCCGGTAGTAAAAGGGGGATGAAGGGATTAGGTCGTGGAGCACCTGCGCACACTCTCCGAAGTACAATTAATTTGTCTTGATACTGTGTTTCCATTTTGTGTTAAATGAAAGATTTTTCCATCAAAATTTAACACCTATTTTTTATGATGGAAATCGATTCAGAAGCCGATTCTGAACCAACTACTTTCAGGAATTGCGTTTATTCTGTTACACGTTGTATAGTACACTCTAGCAAGTTTTGCTTTCCTAACTTTTAGTTCCTGTAGTTAGAGGATCTTGTGGCTAAATACGAGCCATATGGTTCGATACAAGGTTAAGAAAATTTTGCCAAGGTCTGGTCTTTTTTTTATAGTTGATAGGCTTGCGTTTGACCATAATCTCACCTGATGTTAAGCGATGATGTGGTCGAAGATGAAGCACGCTTGTTAGAAGCAACATATTCACTCTTGACTTAAAGACTCCCAGGTTATAGCTATCAGGAAACACAGACTCCGGCAGGGAATTCCACTCCTTAGCCGTACGCACAATGAAAGTATTCCCAAAACGTTTCGTGCGTATGGGTGGGATGTCCACCATGTAACGATGGCGCATAGCCGTTTGTCTTGTAATTCGATGATGGAACAGGCTTGGTGGAATAAGACTGTGAAATTCCATCACACACTCCCCGAAATGTAACCGATAGAAAACTGATAGGCTTGCAACACGTCGCCGATGTTCTAGGCTCTGGAGCCTATGGATGGCATCTTATCAAAATTTCTCTGTGCCTTGGAAAGCACGGTATGCCATAGGTCCCAGCTGTCATTTGTACATGTGTGACAGTCACACAGTTAGTCAAAGCCAGAAAATGTTACCCTAGTCCTGCAAAGGAGTATCGTATGATCGACCTAGTGATTTATGGAAGTGAGATAGACAGTCGCTACGTGTACAATACTAGTACTCAACTGCTAGACTGTTTGTTTTACTAACATTCTCTGTTCCTATACAATTTTAATGAGTACTAGCTGACCTGCCACGAATTCGTTCGCGTGGTATTATAGTATTTGTTATTACAAATACCAAATAACTTACGTTTTCTTTGTAATCATAATCCATAATTCATCCATCAAAACAAATATTTTCTTGTCATGACATTTTTTACGTCAAGGCTGACAAACTGTAATTTCTTCTTCTTTGTAGTCACTGAATGGCTAATAGACTAAAAAGGTTGTTCATACTTTTATTATATAATTGTTATTCACTTTTATCGATAGGACTAGCTTAATATTGTATATCATATTGTGGTTGTCTACTGATTAACGGCATTTTAAATTATAATTATAAATTTCTAAAACACACTCTCAGATTTTATCGAAGAGGTTTAATAAATTATGCTCGAATATAACTGGCTGATCAAATAACTGGCAAGATGGACTATTTTGGACTCTACAATTTGAATTCTGGTACAGAATGAGAATGGAATGGATTTTGAACGCTGAGCTGGGTATAAAAGGCGCTGGGGGCCATCTCCGGGGGTTCAGTCTTTGACCAGTTTTTGAAGAGTTTAGTTCTCGACGAGTTTTGACGAAGAGTGATGGAAGAGGAAGTGCAGTACCCGCTGCCCTGACTCCTTGTTGGGAGCCTGCTGCCTTGACGCCTTGTTGGGAGCCTGCTGCCCTGACGCCTTGCTGGGAGCCTGCTGCCCTGACGCCGTGCTGAGAGCCTGCTGCCCAGACGCCTTGTTGGGAGCCTACTGCCAGACCGCCTTGCTCAAGCTGCTGTACGACGAAGACATCGTGGAGGAGAAGGCGATCCTGGAGTGGCCTGCCAAGCCGTCCCGCAAAAGCTATCGTTACAGTTTGGCGCCCAACGTAAAATCATAGCTAGTCGGTTTAATTTTTTTTTCAAAATTCTAAAAGAAACTATTACTAGTAACTTTTTTCTTTGGACTCACTTTTTGGCTTAGACTCTTTTTTAATATTAAGTTCTAGGATAGGAGACTCACTCTTTACACTAACACTATACTAGACTTCCTCTTCACACGAACACTAGTTTATCACCTCTTTTACCACTAGTTTATTCCCTCTTTAACCTCTTATAACACTTTATTTTATTTTTTTGTGATCTTACTCTTACTCAACCTCTTTCTTATATTTAATTTATCCTCTTGAGTTTTTTTTAGCACTCTTTAACCCTCTCATTTACCTACCCTCTCCCTCTTTACCTTCTTTTGCTATCTATAATATTAATTTTCAGTCATGGATAGAATTATACTCCACTCATCGTCAAAAACTAAACAACGATTTAAGTATATAATTATGTAAATATATTCATCTTTCGTACTATATTCATGACTCATCTCTATCTTCTTCTCTTCTTTTAACTATCGAGTTCTTTTCGGCTTATTGAAACTCAATAGTTTATTTTATTTCTTTCTTTAACTTTGTTCTTAAACTTTAAGAGGCTTCTCTTAATTTTTATTTTTTCTCTTCTATCTGAACTAATCAGATATCACTTAGAAGTGCGTTTAGGTACATATTACCAAACCTTCTCCCTTTCTAACTCTCCAAGTTAGTTTATTACTATTTATCGACTCTAAAGTTGATCGAAGCGGCTAGCAACTTCGTAAAAATAAGCCTTTGCTAAACCTTGTTTTTTATGTTATCGACTCTAAAGTTGATCGAAGCGGCTAGCAACTTCGTAAAAATAAGCCTTTGCTAAACCTTGTTTTTTATGTTATCGACTTTAAAGTTGATCGAAGCGGCTAGCAACTTCGTAAAAATAAGCCTTTGCTAAACCTTGTTTTTTATGTTATCGACTCTAAAGTTGATCGAAGCGGCTAGCAACTTCGTAAAAATAAGCCTTTGCTAAATCTTGTTTTTTATTTGATGGGTTTTCGACGCGAGCGGACTGACAGACTCCGAAAACAAGCCTACTGTCATGTACTAATCAGGTCGAGTAGTGATCATTGAATGTGAATCCTACCTGACCTAACTTCGTGAGATGTTGGTGTGATTGAATGAGGCATGTAAGTTATATGAATGTGGATAAACTTTAACCTTACAAAATTTTTGTTCTAGACCAAAAATTTTCTCGGGGTCGATGGGGAAATATAGTATTTGTTATTACAAATACCAAATAACTTACGTTTTCTTTGTAATCATAATCCATAATTCATCCATCAAAACAAATATTTTCTTGTCATGACATTTTTTACGTCAAGGCTGACAAACTGTAATTTCTTCTTCTTTGTAGTCACTGAATGGCTAATAGACTAAAAAGGTTGTTCATACTTTTATTATATAATTGTTATTCACTTTTATCGATAGGACTAGCTTAATATTGTATATCATATTGTGGTTGTCTACTGATTAACGGCATTTTAAATTATAATTATAAATTTCTAAAACACACTCTCAGATTTTATCGAAGAGGTTTAATAAATTATGCTCGAATATAACTGGCTGATCAAATAACTGGCAAGATGGACTATTTTGGACTCTACAATTTGAATTCTGGTACAGAATGAGAATGGAATGGATTTTGAACGCTGAGCTGGGTATAAAAGGCGCTGGGGGCCATCTCCGGGGGTTCAGTCTTTGACCAGTTTTTGAAGAGTTTAGTTCTCGACGAGTTTTGACGAAGAGTGATGGAAGAGGAAGTGCAGTACCCGCTGCCCTGACTCCTTGTTGGGAGCCTGCTGCCTTGACGCCTTGTTGGGAGCCTGCTGCCCTGACGCCTTGCTGGGAGCCTGCTGCCCTGACGCCGTGCTGAGAGCCTGCTGCCCAGACGCCTTGTTGGGAGCCTACTGCCAGACCGCCTTGCTCAAGCTGCTGTACGACGAAGACATCGTGGAGGAGAAGGCGATCCTGGAGTGGCCTGCCAAGCCGTCCCGCAAGTACTATACTCTAAACCTCCTCCTCTTCTCTCCTGAGAGTGTGTCAGATAGGTAGGTAGGCCGGTTTCTAGGATAGGTAGATAGGTAGGCAGGTTTTTTATAAAATACTGTATATTATTAATATATTAAATTTAATGGTACATCTATTTTACCCTCTTTTATTGGAGAAGTAGAAGGTATCGTTACAGTATCCTACCCCTACCCAACCGATATCACTACCCCTATCCTACCGATAGCCTACCCTACCTCTACCCTACCTTACCCCTACCCTTGAGAACTTTCCTATTCTGTAAAATCATGACTTTAAAATTGGCTGTTTATTGTTTTGGTCAAAGCTGGATTTAAAATATGATTCAGAGACTTAAAACGAACATAGTTATTACGTGTGTTGTCTAAGTGTATTGAATCACTGTTCGTGACTATGCGCGTGTAGTAAAGAAATGGTTATGTAGGACATCTTTGCTGGAGAGTTTGTTGTGTATCCCGAATGTTTCAATCTGTCTCAGTTCGTCGCATCGAGGGTAGATGACTCCCTCTGGCTACTACTTCTTAAATGGCCCTAGTCCCATACACAGCGGATTTGGGGACGTCCGTCACCCCCTCACGCATAAAACGTTTTGGGAATAGTTTCCTTGTGCGTACAGCAAAGGACTGGAATTCTCTGCCGGAGTCTGTGTTTCCTGATAGCTATAACCTGGGAGTCTTTAAGTGAAGAGTGAATAGGTTGCTTCTAGGCAAGCGTGCTTCATCTTCGACCACATCATCGCTTAACAACAGGTGAGATGGTGATCAAACGCTTAAAAAATTTAAAAAAAAAACACGGGAGCTGAGGTAATGGCTCGTGTTTTTTTACGCCCATTTTAAACGTCTTAGATATCGCGGGGGAAGCCAAACAGCTATAGTATCAAAAGTATTTAAGAGCCCCTGCAACCCCTGCCGCAAATAAACGGGATCGGATTGTTTTAATCAACAAGGAACACTAATAAATATACTAGCAAGCCCATCCACAATCCTCACATTTTTTGTACTTGCATTATTGCATAGCTAAAGATGGATACAAAATCATCTTGATTTCTTAAACTGTTATTATAACGTAGTCGGTATAAATATTTGCATTACCTGCTACCACGCTGTCGATCTGAACTTTTTTGTCTAAGTTTTTACAGGAGTAACACTTGAAACATTAATCTATGGTTTTTGCGAGTACATCGCATGTCCTAAGTAAGTGCAGTATTCTTAAAATATACGAAATACATATTTATGTATTTTAAATTTCTATAATAGAAATTATTAATTGTATTTTTGATTTGTTTCCACTATAAAAGGAATTGGTGTACGTTCGTCGAGTTACGAGAAGTTTCCTTTTGTATAGTTTGCGATGCCAAGTTTTTAGTGTTTTTATAAATATTAATTGGAGTTTCTTTCAGCCTTTTTCTAGGCACTGAACAAAAATAACTGAGTTTATTTAGCAAACCGCCTTTCACGTTTTGCAAAAACTAGCAATTACGTCTGAAATTATATATTTGCTTTAAAAATACATCCTTAGTTAGATTTAATTGGGCTTGTTTACTTGCCCCTGACTTATGAATAAAAAAGTAAAAAATCTAGTTTAAAAATAAAATCCACATCCCAAAATATTATTAATCCATAAAACCGGTCCGTACAATACCTATACTCGAAGCAAATATTGAGTGCTTAACACCAACTTTGGATAAAAACAAAAGAGTGACGTAAGAAAAGTTCGAAAAACAAACGAATACTAAAAACACAGGCATAAAACTTTATCGATCAGAAGTTGTATGAGTCAGAGTCTGACCGAACCCAGTTTCCATATTTGAAAGCCAGACATAAAACATTAAACGGAGTAATTAGCTTAAAATTAGTGTTCCTATTTTAAACTTCCAGCTGTCAAGGGTGGCGAGACGAAAGGTAACGTTACTATTTATGTTTTTTAATCTAAAAAGTTGTCGTCGACCAAAGCATCTGCATTTTAATATCATTTAATATGATAATATAATATAATGTTTTAAGTTAGACATCCTATTTAAAGGTTAAGAGTAATCTTGGCGACCTAGCCAAGTGATTCACCGAGGTAAGAGCTTAATAAAGCACAGGTCAATGTCAGAGATAAAAGTATGATCATCAAACGATCATAAAAAAGATTCACAACGGACTAAGTTATAACTTGTTTCACCTACATATAAACTTTCTGCCACACCGGTATTATGATAAAACTTAAAACTAACTTAACACCAGAAAACATAACAGCACGGAAAACTTTTAAACACACCACAAGTCACAGATTAATTTGGACACTAAACACAACACACATTGCGAATATATTTTTGAATTTTTAAATGTCGAAGCTCTATACGCCGGGCGTGTTCGCGAGTTCGGTTCAGACTGGGTGATTCATCCCATTCGATGGAAGAAAAAAAACTATAAGTTGAATTAGGAGCGCAACACACGCGCAGAACAACTGTGACTGTGCTCGAGAGAGCAGAACTGAGCAACGGAACTCAATCTTGTATAGGATTTCGCATTACTACATCGTAGTGTGAATATAATTATGCAGAAGTTTTGTTGCTCAGACGTGGTTTATGACGCAGTGAAAAAAATTTACAAGAATGAAAATTTACAATTTTATGCAGTTTTAAATATTATTTTGTTTTGGTTCTTTTAAAATATTTTGTAAACCGTAAAGGAAAATGTGTTGGATCGTTCTTCTTCAAAAAATACCAATATCTACATTACTGGCAAATATATGATTTATATTTCTGTTTCTACAGACCATGATTACGTCAGTTTTCATTCAATTAAAAATACACAAATAAAAGAACACAAGTTAGGCCGCTAATGACAAGCGTCCTGTGACATAAAAAAATATATTTTTAGTTACAAAGCAGCTTTTCGAACAATTTCTTTGTCGCATTGTCGCGACGCGCTAATGTTCTGTGATTTTGATTGTCCAGATTTTTGAACTGAAGATGTATTTACAAATGGTCAGACTGTCCCAGATAGATGATATGTTTCAGAGTACAGGGTATGGCGCATTGTGTCTTGGCACAGGCCCAATTATAAGTATCCGGGTAAATAAAATTGAAGACTCGTCGCCAAAACTGAGGCTATATATTAACTTCTACACATACAGATGGTAGCCTCTTTGATTTTCTTTTGGACTTAGCTCACAATTCTAGCCGGAATATTATGAATTAGTGTTAATCTAATTTGACGATGCTCGCGCACGGGTCGTTCCATTTTGTGACCTGTTAGCTTGTTCTTCACCCAAAGAATAAGCATTATCTTCTAGGCAAGCCTTTAATACCAACTTATTCACCGAATAATCTAAAGTATTATAATAATAAGTAGTTTCATGTTTATTTCCAATAATTTCCATTTAAAACGTATAAAATAAAAAACTCAACGCAAAAGATATGAAAACAGGTTGCTAGTAAAATAAATAAAAACACAACACCAAATTGGTGTAAGTAGTAAACCTAATATTTTTTATCACAAGTCTGGGGTATGTTGTCAAGTTCCCATCTTGTAAGGAGTGGCACTTCTGACTCATGCCTGCACGATTTTATTATGGTTGAATTATCACGCTCCTACGTGACGTTGTTATGTGGTATTAATAAATGTATTAATTAATCGCATCTGGGCGTGTCCAGGTTTCAGTATTACGAGACTTTTGTTTGCTTTTGTTTCGGCCATATTTTACGTTAGTGGCAAGAAATGAAGGAGATTATTACGGTTTTATATTTCTTTGGGATCAGTGGTAGACCAGTGGGCACAACTTATGAGTGAGTTCATCAGCGCTACTGTTCCCAAAACGGTGAAGAAACACATCGTGTGGAAACTGGTACATATGTCCTAAGACCGAAAATGACGGCAGATATGCGACATTCGCGTGGAGAATTATTAACCATTCCCTCTTAAGCCCGATTTACACTTCAATAAGTACAGTAGCCAGTTAAGAACTCAGACAGTTAAGTAATAAGTAGTAAGTTGTAAGTAGCGTCCAAACGTAGGCGAGTGAGTAGTCATAAGTTGCCCGAGAAGAAGTAAAGAAAATAACACGTGTTTGCGGCCGCAACCTTCAAATTTATGGACTGTACTAAACTCGCCCGTCTACATGGCCAGCCAGTTAAGTTGGCGGGGTGCGGGAGACGTGAGAGAGGGGGCTACTTCGCACTGGACTCGCCGAAAAATAGGATCGCGATCTATTTAGCTCAACTTAATCAACAACTTACTACTTAACTCGCTTTTGCCGTTCAAACTACAATAACAACTTAACTCGCCGATGACGCAAGTTAACTCGCTACTGTACTTATTGAAATGTAAATCGGGCTTTACACAGAGGAGGCAAAAGAAAATCATTGCTAAATCTAACTGCTGGCTGGGGAACATCCCAGCAGTGATAAGCAATGATTTTTGAAGCGTGCCGGTTAGTAACAGGTGACTATTAGTCTTAGATTAAGTATTAAGTAAGTAATTGCAACACGGGAAAGTATTCAGTCTTCCTTTTGATTGCCCATGTGTTCTATTAGTTACAACCTGTTTATCTTTAAGTTAAAGGTGGACAGGTTTCTTCTGGAAAAGCGTGCCCCATAGTAGACCACATAATCGCTATCCACTAGGTGAGATTATGTTGAAGCGAGAGCGTATTACTAATAATTCGTACTGATTAAATGCGAAGGTGTGTTTGTTTGTTTGTTTATCGTTTGTGTCAAAACGCAGTGACGGAGCTGTGTGAATTTTGGAGTGGCGATAGTATAAAGGCTGAAGAGTGACATAGGTTAAATTTTTCTCTGAAAGGTTATCACGCGGGCGAAGCCGCGGGCTGAAGCTAGTGAACTAATCTTTGTGTACATATATTTTTTCTAATTGTATTGTTACGAATTAACTATACAAGAACCTATTGTTGAGTCCCTAAAACATATACCTTAAACGAAAATTTGGAGGTGATGCGATCCTGTATTTGGGTGGAATAACAAGTCATTATGAAATCACGGTTATTTTTAAACGTAAAATCTTCGGTCCAATCACCTTGGCCAATATATAGGTCAGGTTTGGTATTCTTCGCTCTGAGTCAGCTCCTTATACGAAGGTTACCTCATACGTTATACCCATGTAGACTTTTTAAAAGGTTTAATCTTATACAAAACTAGAACTTCATCCGAGTAAATTTCGAAAAAAAAAATATAGCCTATTATAGCACTCACAAATAATGCACTTTACAAGAAATGATTATAATTATTCCAATCCTTTATTTTATCACGCACTTTTTTTAACGTTTCTCTCTTTTGTCTAGCTGTGCTGTCACACTGAAGTTACGAGAAGATTCAGTCAACCTTTGTTAATATTGAGCCACCAAGATACAGGCTGTGCCTAGTTTGGGGCCCATTGCTAACTCTTTTGTGTAACTTTATGTATTGTATTTTCTTTCTGTATGTCTTTCTACTTGTGTGTGTAAATAAAGAAATGAATAAATAAATGTTATTTTTTTGAATTGCATTATTAGTTTCGGATTCGGTTTAGTTTATAGCTAAGTATGTTTTATATCGTAATTAGTATTTATACACACTGTGTCTATCATCTCCTCTTCAACTCTCCTGTCGCAGGTCTGCTGGAAGAAATTTCTTAGGAAATAAGCAGCACCTTTGTGCTCTTTTGTCTGTATTTAATTTTTTCCTTTATAAGTGTCATATGTGTACATAAATAAATAAATAAATTAACCCCTACATACAAACTCACAAACTTACAAACAAATTTTACCAATTTTATAATACAGGGTGGCAGAGACATCGACGCGCAACCGCTTACCATGGATTCAGTACATGATTTAGGATCGCCCTGCATTGAAATTTTTCGTCGGCTTTTTCTTAATTTTATAAAATTAAGAAAAATCCGACGCAAAAAAACAGTAGTATCACTTTTTTTTTTTTTTTAAACAGTAATGTAAATAAAATTCGGAAGAGCTACCTGATCAGCTGTGTTGACCTCGCCAATTAACTCTAGTAAAAACAACTGATCAGGTAGCTCTTTCGAGTTTTATTTACATTGCTGTTTTAAGTGAAAGAAGTAAATTTTATTTTTTAATTAAAATCTCATCGAGTTAGATAGAAACAATGATTTTATACAGTTTTCAGTAAAAAAAAAACTGCTGAAAAAAACCTGAAAAATTAAGAAAAAGCCAACGAAAAATTCCAACGCAGAGGGTCCAGAATCATGTACCGAATCCCTGGTAAGCGTAAGCGTCGATGTCTCTGCCACCCTGTATTAGTATAAATATCGACTAAGAGATCATCGGTGAGTCAGGTACACACCCATAAGAATGTTAAAATATTACCTGTCCGGACAAGCCCATGGCTAAATAATAACAATCGTACGGGTAAATCTTCAAGGTGAAGCAACACTTTTCCAAGTCTGTGCATGTATGAGTGACCATGTTAATATATCTGGATTCCTCAGAGCCTCAGAATGCACGTAAATACGTTGGTCCCAGGTGTCATTTGTACATTTTGTACAGTCGTATAAAATAGCGGACTGTAACTATAGGTAGGTTATGTATTGGGATTATAAGAACGCGCGCTTCTGGTCCGTGTCGTTTGTCTCAATGGTGCGTTTGTTCGGTGGCGCGGCGGCGGCGGCTCGGCGACTCGTCCCCCGCTCCCCGCTCGCCGCTGTCGCCCTCCCGTCGTCGGAGTGGCTCATGGTGCGTTTTGTCTTCAACATCAGTCTTGCCAAGGCGAGGGATCCCCTTGGCAAGACCGATGTCAAATTATATAAGTGTTTAAGCTAACATGGTCACTAACAGTATCCTTAGAACTTAAAACGGAATATTTACCATGTGTATAACCGGAAGGATGGGTTTCAACCGTCGAGGGCCTGGAATCCAGTGGTTCAAATGTGTAAAAACCGAAAGAGTTCCGTATAAAGTTCGCGAGTCGACACGGTGAGTTTTGTGTGTCGGGAACAGAATCGAGTGTTTAGTGATACATGTGACAGTGGTAGCGGTGTCGCTAACAGAAAACGAACGAGAAAGAGGGTAGACCGATTTGTCTGCTCATAAACTTCCACCCGCAATTATTTCAGTTCATCCGTGATCATGGCGCTTGCAACAGTGCCGAAATATCGGAAATAATAAATACACATGGTAAATATCTCGTTTTAAATTCAAATGATATATGACAATTATAGATTTAAAAAAATACGCAAATATTAGTTTACTAGCTTCAGCCCGCGGTTACACCCATGTGATAAGTTTGTTTCAGAGAAAAATGAGACCTAAGTCACTCTCCAGCCTCTATACTATCTCCACACCAAAAATCACACAGTTCCGTTACTGCGTTTTGACGTAAAAGACAGACAAACAAACGAACACACTTTCGTATTTATAATATCAGTTCGAATTAATTGTAACTGCCTCCATGGTCGAGTGGTTTAGGCGTTTGCCTTGTGATCCGGTGGTCGTGGGTTAGATTCCCGCGGGAAGCATACTTTGTAAAGTTGTTTCCAGTTTGCTAGGACATTGCAGGCCTGAATCACCTGATTGTCTGATAATAAGATGGTTGTAAATGGCGGTCGTCAAAATAGCACGTCAAAGGCCCTTGAGGCGGTCTAGAAACTCTGACACTAGGGTTTAAGGGTCGTTAGACCTTACTACCCACACGTTAAGAAGAAGAAATGTAACAGGCTCGCGTTTCAACATTATTCGACGCTCGATTATTGTCGCTCCATGTAAAACATGCGGATGATGATATCTTTAAAAAAATACAAAAACAGTATCACATACAGTAAGTAGTAGTTTTTCTATCGGTTCCGTTTCCGGGAGTGTTCGCTGGAATTGCACAGTCTTATTCCGCCAAGCTCGTTCCATCATCGGACTACAAGACAAACGGTAACGCGCCATCGTTACATGGTGGACATCCCACCCATACGCACGAAACGTTTTGGGAATACTTTCATTGTGCATACGGCCAAGGAGTGGAATTCCCTGCTGGAGTCTGTATTTCCTGATAGCTATAACCTGGGAGTCTTTAAGTCAAGAGTGAATAGGTTACTTCTAAGCAAGCGTGCTTCATCTTTCACCACATCATCGCTTAACATCAGGTGAACTATAAAAAAGTAAGTACTTGCTTTCAGCTCACGCTATCATGGCAGCGTATCTGTCATGGCAAGCATAAGATCAAATACCTCATCATCGACAAGTACTCACAATGTTTATAAAAGAACTCACAAAGTTTTGTGCCTATGGTTGGGATGTCTACCCTGTAACGATGGCGATCTCCTTTCATCTTCTAGTTCAATGGTGGAACGGGCTTGGAGGAATTAGATTGTGCGGTTCCATCGCACACTTACCGAAATATCACCGATAGAAAACACTACAAGAAACATTGTTTCTCTATAAGCGTTATGACCAATACTTCTGCAACTCATCGAAGAGTACGCAATGACCGAGCATAGTGTGTAAAGTTGTGCAAGAGGTATACAATGATATGGTACTATTTATGTACTTTCTATTTGAATAGATACAGTTAAAAATGCATGATAGAGTTTAAGCAGTCATCCGGAACGAGAGTGAAAACGGTAATGTCACGATTCATCTGCCTTTTCCTAAGTATATTATTGTGCGGCATCAAGCCTAACCGCATACAGGTAAGTACCAGTATATGACATGGAGCGCCCATCTGACCTCTACAACGTGTAACGGAAACCCCATATCTATCCAAAAGGGCTGAAGACAACATCTGGTATGGAGTCTCTATGCACAGTTTCAGCACAAAATAACTGACTCAAAGAATCGATACCAAATTATTGGTTTCATATTATATATTTCTTGAATACCAATCATAACAAACGTGTCACAGCACTACGAGGGTCAATAACTTTCCACGTCACTTGCCAATAACACGATAATTGTTTTCGTTCTTCCTAATTTGAAAAATTCGGTCTCTGGTATCAGTGTATTGGAATTTGTAATAAGTTCTACACACGTAGACTTAGGATTACAAAACCCTTGCCATATCGTTTGTTATCATCCAAAGAAGCCATGCACTTGGTATGTATGTACCCTTTAAATTACACGTTGTATAACCCAGTAGCTAGGTCAGCTGGGTATCAGTTTTTAGGGTTCCGTAGCCGAATGGCAAAAAACGGAACCCTTATAGTTTCATCATGTCTGTCTGTCTGTCCGTCCGGCCGTATGTCATAGCCATTTTATTCCGAAACTATTAGGACTATATATGTGAAACTTGGTAGGTAGATGTATTCTGTGAACCGCTTTCCGATTTTAAGAAAAGAGAAAATTAAACTATTCTCATTCTAAATTTCATCCAAACCGGTACAGTGGTTTAGCCGTGAAAGCGTAACAGACAACAAACAGAGAGACAGATTTTAACATTTATAATATTAATATGGATAAGCCTCCTTTTGGGGGTGAGGGACATCAGAAGACTCCTCTCACTCTGGGTGGAGTGGAAGGGAGTGTAAGACTCCTACTGACTAAAACCAGTTTTTTTTTAAATTACTGATGGGCTCACTCTTGACCTCGATGTCGGCTGATGGTAAGCGATAGATGAGGTCTAAGGTGGGACGAGCGAACCCAGAAGATGCCTATTTACTCGTGCTTTAAAGGCTGAAAGGTCATAAGTGGCAGGCACAGAAGCCGGCAGAGAATTCCACAACTTGGCTGTGCGCACAATAAATGTGGAGGAGAAGCGCTTGGTACGAGAAGACGGTATATCAACCAAGTGTGGGTGGTACCCAGCCGTGCGTCTGGTAGACCGGTAGTGAAAGGGAGATGGAGGAATGGAGCTCCTGCGCACACTCCCCGAAGTACAATCTGTAGAAAACCGACAGGCAAGCAACGGTTCGCCGATGAGGCAGGCTTTGAAGCTTGTCCACCACCACCTCGTCGCCTATAAGCCTTTTAGCTCTGCGCTCGATCATATAATACTTATAGTTTAGAAACAGTATCATATTTGGATGAACGGAAAAGGTGTACAATTAGTAAAATCTCACATTTTCCAATATAAAATCTCATTTTGGTAGCAATGTAGGGCAATCGCATACAGATAAATCCACCAAGAGTTAAACAAACTCATTATATTGAGACTTACATTATGAGAGAAAAGAAAAGACTACAGCTCCTTCCGCCGCAAAACAATGGACGACTGCAATTGTGTCATAAACATTGATTCTTGTATTATTACACACGACATCTCATTATCTGAACCAGGCCACATGAGCAGCAACATTTTGGCCAAAGATTTATTCAAAATATTGCCGTGAACCCACTTCAGACACAAGCATATTTAGCTTAGTTGGAGGGTTGAATTCATATTACAGGATTTCTAATAATGTGAATTGTACAGACGCCAGCACATGACGCTACCCGAAACTGTCAAATTTCCCCAATCAACCTTGAACCTAATTTCTTTAAGAATAAAGTTGAAAATCTATTAACGAAATTTGACAGATTGTTGTAGCTTGATGTGCTGGCGTCTGTACACACATTGCTAGTAATCTTAAAAAAAAATAAGGAAAGAAATATTGTAGGTGAAGCGTCAATAGCCTAATAGTTTAGGTGTCAGACTAGTGACCAAGACGTCGCGGGTTCGAACCCCACTCATTACATTAATGCCGTGATCTCACTCCAAATAAAAGCGTATTTAAATTAGTTGGAAAGGTTTACACGATTACTAGTTATGTGAATTCTCCCCACATTGTGAGAAATCTATTAAAAAATCGGTTGTCTGTATTGTCGGTTTACTGACGATAGTTGAACGTGACAACGTTATAAGAAAATACTGATGGAATGGTTGCATTTTTCAAAAGAAAATTTTAATTTTACATCACTATTACTGCACTTCTCATGACAATGGAAGAATCCCTACACAGTGACGTCATCTCTTAGCGTTTTAGATAGCCTAGTACTTGACTCGTAGAGTCATACATAAATGTCAACTTATAGATCCAATTTGATTTGATTTGGAACGCCTCAGAGCGATGGAACGCCTCAGAGCGAGGTAACGCCGCATGAGTCATGTATTTTCGTGCGTGCAGCCAGCTTCATCGAATTATAAGACGTTGTCACGTTAAAAAAATGTTGTAGGTACCTCAGTACTTTAACGACCCACCCACCTAATCCCTTCATTCCCCTTTTACTACCGGTCCACCAGACGTACCGCAGGATACCATCCACACTTGGTCGATATACCGTCTTGTCGTACTAAGCGCTTCTCGTCTACATTTATTGTGCGCTCAGCCAAGGTGTGGAACTCTCTGCCGGCTTCTGTGTTACCTGCCACATATGACCCGTCAGCCTTTAAAGCAAGAGTGAATAGGCATTTTCTGTGCTCGCTCGTTCGATCGTAGACCTCATCTTACACTTACCATCAGGTGTGGTCGAGGCCAATAGCAGGCTCATTTGTAATAAAAAAAAACGATAAAACGAGATTGATTTTTTTTAGTACTGATGAGATCTCGATCTCGCTTGATGGTAAGCGATAGATGAGGTCTACGATGTGACGAGCGAGCCCAGAAGATGCCTATTCACTCTTGCTTTGAAGGTAGACGGGTCAAACTAAATTTAAAAAAAACTGGCCAAGAGCGAGTCGAACTTGCGCACGAAGGGTTCCGTACTATTTATTACCTATATAATAAAAAACGGCAAAAGATGGACGTTTGTTGTATAACAGCTCTCTAAAATATATTTTTATAGCGGTAACAGAAATACATCATCTGTGAAAGTTTTAACTGTTATACTGATATAACTGAGATACAGCCTGGTGAGAGACAGACAGAAAGACAAACAGCGGAGCTTTAGTAATAGGGACCCGTTTTTACCCCTGGGGTACGCAACCATAATGATATATATTTTGTTGAGTATTTAAAAAAATGAAGTTGTGGTTAGTTACACTAATAAGTAAGTTAACGCAAACCCTAATTCTACCTATGTGATGAAACTAACCATAAAATACACCTAAAACATTATAGCTGACTGAAGTGACGACTAAGAAGTAAATAGGCTTACGTAACCGCGTCAGAAGTCGCGCCTAACACATAATCTCATTTGTAACCACGAGCAACATGTGTTATTTTTATCAGAAAATCAATGTGTTCTTTGAGCTGCTTTTTCCGGTTTTTATATAAAACTCCAGTTCAGAAGATACGTTTAGAAAGATTTAATCTTTGGATATTATACCAGGCTTTCGAAACCAGAAGTCATGAATCGTGTCTTTCGTAAGAAGAAATATATCGAGCGTTGCTTTTCCTTAGACTTAAGGAGCGCGCAAAGCTATTGCGAGACAGTGCCTTCCTACCAAGCCCATTCGTTCCACCAGCTGAAAATCTTCCACCGAAGCAATTACACAATCTAATTCCGCCAAGCCCGTTCCATCATCGGACTACGAGACAAACGGCGAAGCGCCTTCGTTACATGGTGGACATCCCACCCATACGCACAAAACGTTTTGGTAATACCTTCATTGTGCGTACGGCTAAGGAGTGGAATTCCCTGCCGGAGTCTGTGTTTCCCGACAGCTACAATCTAGGAGTCTTTAAGTCCAGAGTGAATAGGTTACTTTTAGGTAAGCGTGATCCATCTTCGATCACATCATCACTTACCATCAGGTGAGATAATGGTCAAACGCGAACCTATTTTCAATAAAATAAAAGCATAAGCTGCCATGGCTGACCTAGAAATCTTTCAAAAGACTTCGGACCCAGGTTGGTCGAAGCAAAGAAAACCTGCTCAGGAAGGGACTTATTTATGAATCTCTCATGCGAGTTAAAACGTGGTGCAACTCCACAAACTATGGCGCACTTAATATACTGTCGTGCGTGTCCTATAGAATGCTGACTACAGAATTGGTAGACGCTTCCAACAGGATCAAACTACGTATAGTTTCGCTTGGATTAAAGCGCAGGCGCATTGTTTCTTCGACAAAGAAATTGAATGTTTGTGTCGACTGATTCCATTCAAATTTGTTTTCGTTTAAAGTTATTTTAGCAAAACTAGACATTGACTTTTTAATCTTCTAGGGAATAACATGTGGCATCGATCAAAATATGTCGTAAAGATAGGACCGCCAGGAAGTTTGTTGACATGTTTTTACCATACAATCAGTTTGTAATCCTGATTCTCGCCAAATGATGGCTAGTTAGAAACACGTAAAGTCCGCCCTGTACTGTGCTTACGGTATGTTTGGGATAGAATTTCTAAAAAAGGACGTATTCAATAACTTCACCTAATAAAATTGTTTATTGGCACTAGTAAATACCTTCTGTCTTGATTTAAGTGAATTGGCTCATTCAAATGTATTAACCCAAAGCTACTTATGCTGTCATTCCATATGATACAAAATGAATACAGAAGTGAATGTCGCTGCAGATTACATGGACTATATAATGGTAAGTTTAAACATTAATTATTTGCCCAATGCGTCTTTTTAGTTCCAAATAAGATTTCTATGTTCAATTTCAAGTTCAGAACAATATGCGCTGAAGCTTGGCAGATGAATGCTTCACGACCAGTCGTGGTCATTAACCGTGATGCTTTAGGTACATTTTGTGTCCAGTTTACATGTTCAAAGTGAACTACCAAGTTGACCATTGTTCCGATAAAGTTGATTATTGCTTTTACCAAACATAATATACATAGCCTTGTACAATACCAGTGGATTGGGGACCGGGTGACCTGAAATACTGGTATTTCTATACCTAGCATAAGCACCAGTCTCTTGCAAAGTTAAGGTAGCATTATAGGATCAGCTTGTATCTGCTTCAAAACTATTCCTTCTTGTAAACCTCACATTGTTATTATTAATATTCGTTTAGTATACATGTTTTAGGTATATAGTTTATAAATTATGTATTGTATAAAGGTAAATAGTACTCCATGGACTACCCGCGTATTTATTTTCCGCTCATGTGTCAGATTCATGTAAAGGTTGTCTATAAAAGATCGCTTTTAGCGATAAGACCGCTCATTGTAACACACTTCTTAGTTGTTAAGTCCTTATTGTATATGTTACGGTGTAGATTCAAGATTCAAGACATTTATTTGGTGAACATGAGTACACATACAATGCATGTAGGTTGGTCACAAAGAGAAGAAATCAAATATCTGCCATGTTTGGGCCTTTGTGGCATACAAATATACAAGAAGTGATTTATAGGTTTTGACACAAAGCTAAAACATTATCAAATTGTTACATAAAATAAAGAATCGAATTATTTAAACAATACACTATCAATTTAAATTAAATTAATTGATGCCAGATTCTAATTACAAATAATGTCAAAATAAATTATAAATATCATTAAATAAAATGTCATTAAATATTGTCATTAAATAAAAATCGAATTATTTATACAATACATCATAAATTCAATTGTCTTATAATCTAATTATGAATAATGTCACTGTAAATTATCTAAATTATAAAAATTTAAATTAAAATTTGTTAGATTCCTACTTCATCATTTAAAAATTCTAAAATACTGTCCAAACTAGATACAATTTAAGCTGCTTTCTTAATATGACATGTGTGCGCTTAGTTGCCACCACCCTTTTGGAAGTTTATTAAATATTAAAGATATTAATCCGCCAACTTTATAATTATCTATGTGATTTGAATGTATTTTATTATTATAATAATTATTATTATGTAGAGTACTCACCCGGTGCGATGAGGCGACATGTCCCAAGCCGTGCGCAGGAGTGGGCCGCTCGTCGCTGGACTCGTCGCCAGACCTCTCGCCCGTGAACACCGAGTCGTGGGACACTGACAGCCCGCTGCCGTACGCGCCCTCCCTTTAAGGACAAAGAGGGGTCAAATCATTGCACAGCCATACCTATAAAATCTTACCAAAATTTAAAATGAATTGCTTTTAAAATTAAAATGTGGAGAGAGTATTTCGACTTAAATTCATTACTAAAAGGTATTTGGTACAGGACAATGCAGTACGAACCTCCTCGAGTTCCCTGGTTTGCCAACATTATAATTAGTAGAAAATACATTGTGCTAGCTCATAGATTAAGGTTTGGGCACATTCCACTCAACAAGTTTGGCTTTTTAATGAAAAAAAAAACTGATAGCCCTAATTGTGAAGTATGTGGACTTGTTGAAGATGTTCACCACTTGTTGGTGGAATGCACCCGGTATAGAACAGAAAGAGACATACTACTGTCCGAATTAAATATTAATAATTTAGACATAGTAGGTGCCTAGCACACAATTTTAACGAATCCCTACAACGATGATGCGATTAAAATATATAAATTTGTGAATAGTTTAAAAAGAATATAGCAGTAATATCTCTCTCCTCTTAGGCTACGATGAGCCTGGCATGATCATAAGATTAAAAGGCTCAATAAAAAAATAAAGAAAAATAAAACCTATAAACTCTTTTCAAAGGAAGACGTCAAGTATGTAATAATTTCTAATTTTAATTGTCTGTTAATTTAATAATGATTATAAAATAAACTTATTTAGAATACGTGTTAACACCCTTGTGCCATCCCATCTCCTTAGTACAGCGTGCTGGGGCGGCAGCTGCAAGTGCAGATAACTCTCAAAAGCCACAAATATAACAACCATATAGGCAGCTATAAGTTTGAGCGTTTTGCCGAGTGCGCATCGACTCTTTCGTGACATCGGTAAACGATTAGTCGACTCCTCGAGTGACCAGAGGGCTGGCCTTTTCTTCGCACAGAGAATCAGAATTGCCATTCAACGTGGTAACGTAGTCAGAGTTCTGGGCATTTTTTCGTTGAATTCATTTAATTTTTGCATGTATATAAAACGTGTAATTTAAAGGGTATATACATACCAAGTGCACGGCTTCTTTGGATGATAACAAACGATATAGTAAGGGTTTTGTAATCCTATGTCTACATGTGTGGAACTTATTAGAAATTTCAATACATTGATACCAGAGACCGAGTTTTTCAAATTAAGAGAACGAAGAGAATTATCGTTTTATTGGCAAGTGACGTGGAAAGTGACACGTTTGTTATTATTGGTATTCAAGAAACATATGAAACCGATAATTTGGGGTCAATTCTGTGAGTCACTTATTTTGAGCTGAAACTTTGCATAGAGACTCCATACCAGATGTTGCCTTCAGTCTTTTTGGATAGATATGGGGGTCTCCGTTACACGTTGTATACATATTATTTTTAGAGTTTTGTAAATCTATAGTAATTAGTATGTATTTTAAGTTCTAAATCAATTTATTTTATAATATGTAATTAATAAACATCTCTCTGTCTCTCTAGTTGGTTCTTTATAACGGAAGATTGTGGTTACGATGGGATACAAGTATTTAATAAAATCCTGACGTAAGTTTAACGACGTATAGGATTTTGTTGAGTCTGGGTTGTTAAATTTGTCAATCAGACCATCTGATTGGTGAGAGGTCTCTGGGTATTTTACCTTCTGTGTTCACAACAATATTTAATCATTTAAAACATAAGCATCTACATACGAATAGGCACTTCCATAAATATAATAACTATTTTCTGCGAAATCAAAACTAAATAGGAACAATCTGATGCATTGAACTCTCAGCGAATAAGTTTGTAACTTAGAAGTACGCGAATCTAATCATAGATGGCGTTACTCGTTGCAGAATTAGGCTTATATATTTTGAGTCCCGAGTTTGTCGCTAACTCGAGTTATTAATTAACTCGGAGATAAACAACACTTCTGGTGTTGTGCAAACGAGTCTCAGTAAAAAAAACAATCTAGACAGAATATTTTCTTGACAATAGTCAAGAACATGAACATGACTTTTCTTAATTTATTTAAAGAATTGTGTGCGCATAAAAAAGTGTATCAGAGGCTACTATTATGAATACAATTGTTTATTATTAGATATAACTATTTAAAGAAACTCAAAATCTTGAAGACTCTTAAAAGCCATAATCTCGCTAAATATAAATAGCCTCAAATTACTGCTGGGAATCAGACTTCATATCTATAAGAGGGAATGGGAATATTTTTCGCCTATCGCCTATAGTTTACATTCGTTAAACTTTAATGCAGAACTGCCTTATACCTATATGATACAACATTACTTTTGTTTAAGCGAAACCTGAATATAGTTTGTTCTGAATAAGTAACTTAAGAGGAGACTCGCTAAATTGTATATATTTTGCATTAATATTCTGAAACAATCACACATACAATCAAAATGGAACTTAAGTATATGATTTATTGGATCTTTTTCTTTACATTTCTAACACCAGTTACGTAATTGGACATTTTCGCTCGATTCATTTTTAATCGAAAATCATGTCTTTTTTAAAGATTATTCAAAATTTAATCAAGATTACTCGGCTTTTATATCTAAAATTAGTATTAACAGTAAGAAAATATAGTTTATTGTGCAAATATAAGATATTTTTTCTCTAGATCAATTATTACTTTGGGGCCGTTCAAGTATCAAAAATCGTCAGCAAAAGTAAGCAAAGCTCTTACCCCTCCCCCCCATGCTTACGTAAACATTGGTACAATAATTGATTGATTCATGAGCAGCAGTTATAAATCTAGAAATAAGGAATAGGTTTGGAAAGAAGTCTGTAACGCACATAATATTCATTTAAATAAACTTTACTGACACGGAATTCAACAATTCATTATTTGTAGGGATCCCCGAAAATGCATTTTGTTTTGAATCATAGACAATGTGTGTTGCTATATGTGTAAAAAATTAAATAATTACTGCTGACGTAATCACCATCTAGATCCCCCCATCCCCCCATGTCATCAAAAATAAGCAAAGCAAAGATCCCCACGCCCCCCTATAGTGCTTACGTAATACTTGAGCGGTCCCTTTAGTTATAAACGAAATAAGAATTGAGACTTACGATATAAAGAGCGCACGCGATATTCAACTTTATTACTGCTGCGTTAGCATTTAGCATACAACGGCCTGACCGGGGGTGCATGGGGGCGGAGCTTGCGTGAAAATTATTTTAGAGTGCCTGGTCTTAATCGATTCCAATAATTTTAACACCATGTAATATTTTGACACAAAAATCTTTAAAAAAGTTTACAAGCTGGTCATCGGTCAATGCCACAGGTGGAATACGGTCAAATTATAAATGAAGAGGACGCGCGGTGCGGCCGACACTTGGTGACTGGTGAGCACGTTTTAGTACGGAAAACCAGGCAACTAGCAAGCTTGTAACTTGTAGATTTATTATGGTACAAATTTGAAATTTTGTACATAGTTTCTTTACATAAAATACTATACCCGTGTTTCGTATTTCGCATAAGCTTCGTACTCCATCTACGACCACATCATCACTTACCATCAGGTTAAATGGTGGCCAAACGCGAACCTATTATCAAAAAAAAAATGTACGTTGTAAATATCCAGATCAGAGCCCATCGTGCCGCTTTCCTCCACCCAGCTGCGCACATGGTTAAAAGAACACATACACGATCAAACCCAGAAATGTTGGTCCTCGGCACCAGGGTCCAGGCTGCAGGCAGTCCAAAGAGGCGATGCCAAACCTAGACAAAAAACTAACCAGGCGCCTACACATGGACAGAAGAAGCCTGTGAATGGTGGCGGGGACCAACACCGGGCACTGCTCACTGAGCAAACACTACCACACAATAGGTATAACGGACAGTCCCCTATGCAAGGCATGCATGGGGACGAAGGAAACGGTGGGACACATGCTCCTATAGTGCACGGAAATCACCGACATACGAAAGCAAACCCTCGGGTCATTGAATTCTCTTACAGACATCCTGAATAGACCGAGAGACCTGATCTGCTTCTGGAGGGAGGTTGGCTGGATGGAGTGACGGCCGACACGGCTCACGCACAATGGTCTCGTGCAGAGACTAAGTGCGGAAACCTGACCAAATAAGAAGAAGAAATATCCAGATTCCAGATCAGCACGTTCCCACTTACTTCCTTCTAGTGTGGCGGTCAGCGTCCAGGAGTTCTGAGGTGGAGCTGCTCTTGGGGTCAGGCGAGGCGTCCGCACGCGTGCCGCTGCCGCGACGCTTGAACATGCGCCGCAGGCCCCGCAGGAAGCGTCCTGTGCGACCTTCGCCTGAAACATGAACGCCTGGTATTAATATCATATTCTCTTAAATAAGGCTTGCGTTCGACCACCAACTCACCTGATGGTAAGTGATGATGTGATCGAAGATAAAGCACGCTTACCTAGAAGTAACCTATTCACTCTTGACTTAAAGATCACCTGAGGTTTAGGCCGTGACCTGTCTATCAGATAATACCAGCGTTTACCTTTTATAGGTTACTTCGAACCAAACTCTTTAGCTAACAGGAACAGAGCATACTATTCTGTCTCCCCAATTTGGGTGAAACGGAAGGGAGTATCAGACTTCTACTGACTGAAAGCCCACCTACCCTGTTACCCATGGTAGAGCCTTATTAGCCTGAAATAAAGTAATAAAATGGTACAGTAACTATCCGACCCCGAAGTAGTACAGTATTATTTTTCACTATCGCCGAAAAAAGGCTTATTAGTCACATGGATCGTTCCAACCAAGGTCTGAATTTCGAGCACTTAGTGAGTTGAAAATCATACCCCACAGAGGGCTAAAACAAATATCAAGTAGGTAGAGTTTTACTTGCGTGATGCAGCACACAATTTGCACCCATTCGGGCGGGAGAGGGTTCATAATTATAACATTCAAGCTGATATACCTAATTTTTATTTGGTAGAATTTACACTAAATATTGTCTTCAAAAAATTATTTGTTACAACCGTCGAATGAGATAATTGTTCTTACAGCTTGAGCTTGATAACAGCACTTTTATTATTTAAGTTTGTAACCCTCGCCATTGTTGATGGAAACATTTCGTAGGGGCTGCAAGGGATATAATAATATTAGTGATGTTTTTGTTTAGGAAAACCCTCGCTAATTTTAGGGGAAGACCAATGGCCTAATAAATGAACCGCTCTAATAAAATTGTATATCACAGCTAGGCGGTATTTAAAGTTGATCGCCTATCCCCCTGCGTAATAATTTTCTTACTCACTTTTTATAGCACCAACAAAACGCTCTGGGGTTGTTCCCCAAAATGCGAATTATACGATAGATTTACGATTATCGATCGTTCATTAAATTAGGGGTCAGCGTGCTGAATTTATGATTCTATTGTTACAAATTTTGGGGGAAACCCACCCTTTGTCAATTGTCGCGGATTTGTCAGATACAACAATCAATAGATCAAACAATCTGGAGTGGCGTAAGCGCAAGCCATTTTTTTTATTGATAATAGGCTTGCGTTTGACCACCATCTCACCTGATGGTAAGTGATGATATGGTCGAAGATGGAGCACGCTTGCCTAGAAGTAATCACTCTTGACTTAAAGACTCCCAGGTTATAGGGATCAGGAAACACAGACTCCGGCAGGGAATTCCACTCCTTAGCAGTTCGCACAATGAAAGTATTCCCAAAACGTTTCGTGCGTATGGGTGGGATGTCCACCATGTAACGATGGCGCATCGGCGTTTGTCTTGTAGTCCGATGATGGAACGGGCGGAATTAGATTGTGTAATTCCATCGCACACTCCCCGAAATGTAACCAATAGAAAACCGATAGACTTGCAACTCGTCGTCGGTGTTCAAAGCTCTGGAGCTTTGATTCGACCAGTGAATCGTTGCCAATGAGTCTCTTGGCCCGTTTCTCGATAGACTCAAGCGCGTCCAGTTGGTATTTCGCAGATCCATCCCAAAGATGAGAGCAGTACTCCATACACGAACGAACCTGGGCTTGATAGAGATTGAGCATCTGTTCCGGTGTGAAGTACCGTCTCACCTTTGCTAGGATTCCCAACTTTTTTGCTGCTAGCTGAGGCTTAGCCTCGATAAACGGACCAAAATTGAGGGTGGAAGTTAGTGTTATCCCAAGCAGCTCAATACGATCGGTTATCGGCACGGATACACCTCGGAAAGTAGGAGCCAGTTCGAATTGACTCCTTTTTGCGGGGAAGAGATTCTAGGATTTTGATTCTTCTTCTTTACAAGTCGACACTCAAACATCTTTGGACAAAATCCTCAAATTAACAAAATATAATGAAAAAAAAAGAGGTGGGCCATATCTATTATCTTGTCAAGGGGCTCCAAACTGGCATTGCGTCTGCGATTAGTCAAAGAATTCCCATTTGACCAGATTATGTATATTTACTGGGCCCGCAATCGGTTAAGTGTCTTCCTGATTGGCCACTGCAATTCGTGTCCGGTGGTAGATAATTTTCCAGGTTTATCAAATTTAGATGGATAGGGTGTTTCTTACAGTTCACGTCTATTCAGGATATCGATGGAAATTATCGGTTTTGTAGTAGAACTTTTAGTTTTGCTGTTCTAACGCTGAGTACCCAGCATACACAGATAAAGCCTCTATTGTTCTATGATACCCTGGTATGTGTTCAAATAGTGTTTAATGTATTAGTTTATTGATAATAATAAATAGTGGTTTTATTGTGTAATTATAAAATATGTATTAGTTTATAGTCACTTTTTATGTATGTATAATTTTCTATGGGCCTTTGGTAGCCTGAAATAAATAAAAAAAATGTTTTGAATGATGATAGGAATGTTCAAGTAGAACTTACAATTACGTGCAAGCCTATATTTTTTCGTAGAGAAAATCATCAAACCTCTTCTCCTGCTCTGGGTGGAGCGGATGCGAGAAAGGGTGTGTCAGAATTCCAGTGACTAAGTCCCACCCGGTTCCTTCAGGTACTCTTGCGTTCCGGAGTGCGCTAACTCGTTAGAATATTCCCACAACTCAGTTAAAGTATGAGCTGATGGGCTGGTACTCACCATGGTTGTGTGTGTCGGTGATGGGCGGTCGGTATGGCGGCTCCAGCGAGCCCTCGCGCACACACGACATGAGGCCCCCGCCGCCGCCGCCCGACATTCGAGCCCGCTCCTGAAATACACAATTAACACACATTAAGAATACATTAGAACATAGTTTTCCTGGAATACACAATTAACACACATTAAGAATACATTCGAACATAGTTTTAAGTTCTTTCTCTCAATGTTACTTCAAGCTAATATATCTAGTTTTTAGTAGAATTTTCACTGAATATAGTCTGAAATAAATGTTTTAACTGAATTAAGAAATAGTGACCCGAACCAGAGGAACTCATGGCTAAAGAATAACAAACACACGGGTCGATCTTGCCAAGGTTTGTCCGTGGATGGGTTGAAAATGTTATACAATTTTTAATCCCCGACGCAAAAAGAGTATGAACCTGTCATATATATGTCAACATTTGAGCCAGTTCCAGAATATTCAACTCTTCGAAATTCCGTCTTAAGTTAGAAACTTAGACATCCAAAAAAAACAAAGAAAACGGATTTTTGTGGGATTATAAACTTTAATCCTGTTCTCGTGCCTTCTTTAATCAACATGTTAATTTGGAGCGTCCTTAATTTGCTTATTTATGATGATTTAATTAACATAGGAAGTTATTTAGAGCCCCGAATTCACAAATTACCCGCTAGTGTTTAATTAAAAACGTTTGAACGACTTTTTCTACCCTAAAAGTACAGTCAAACGACTCCTCTCGCGCTAGGTACAGCAAAAGGGAGTATGAGACTTCTACAGACTATTAATCCACACTGATCTTACAATTGCATGGATCACGTAGAAAGTTCCGGAACTTCTGCAACATTCCCGCAACCCCGACAGAGCAAAGCGTCTCTGTTTATTTTTTTTTTATATTTTTTATTTATTTATTTAGTCAATTTATTTACATACAGAGATATCACTTAAATCTAAACTCGCCGAAATTTTACGTTTGATGGCGAGAGGCGCTCTTTATAAATTAACATTAATGAACCATTCCAATTACTTCTACACAATATGTTGCAATATAATCCTATATCTATAATCTCACAGTAACAATGTGTTAATTACCTAAATATATGATTAGCATTCCAATATATTTTTTAGTTTTTTCTTTAGTGTTCCTTTACTTATTTTTATTTTTTCTCTTAATAATTCTATTTTGTTAAATACTTGAGGTACCAAATACTTAGATGTCCTCTTACCGTAATAATTAGTTATCTTGGGTTGAACCAGTTTATTTTCTCGAACCCTACGTGTATTGTACTTGTTTTTAACATTAACTTTGTGTTCATCGTTATAATAATATTTCAGTCCCACCAAATAATCTACTTTTTATCTATTGGTACAATTTTACAAATAGGAAATAACTTATTATATTCTTTGTTGCACTAACTTTAACATTTTTACTAATGAGGTACTTTAGCAGTCTTATTTGTATGTCTTTAATGTCATTTAAATATGTTCTAAAGGTTCGCCCGTAAACAAGGAGTCCATAACTAGTAAATAATAAGCCACTAGACTAGACTCGCACTTAAATTTTTCAAAACTCACTTAATAGGTCCTTACATCCCATTTGCTTCTTAGAATCAAATGCTAAGTCAAAAGGGAAACTGTTAAAGAAGAAATAATTGAGGTGTCAGTCTTCATTTTCAGAGGATACTGGTTTAATATAGGCTCGGAGCTTGCAAAGCACTCTCCCGAGGAAGAAAAGGGCATCAACGTCAAATCATTTATATCAATCACACTTTTACAGGTACATAACTTTGGAAGAAGGTATTTCCGTGGGTTCTGAAACTTTTTACTGATCGACGTAAAGGGTAAGGATGCCAGGCAGAGTGTAACTATGTGACTAACTTTTCCAAACCTTTGATTAATTGATGATGGAGTCACGTTTGTGTATGTGGTTGAAGAAGAAGCACTCTTACCTAGAAATAACCTGTTCACTGTTGACTTAAACTCCCAGGTTATAGCTATCAGGAAACACAGACTCCGGCAGGGAATTCCACTCCTTAACTGTATGCACAAAGAAAGTATTCCCAGAACGTTTTGTGCTTATGGGTGGGAGGTACACTAAGTAACAATGTCGCGTCACCATTAAAATTCTAAATTTACACGCGAACAAAGTCACAGCCAATAACTAGTATATTATAATCTTAAAGCCCTTAAGTTAGGAGGTAACTACTGATTAGATGTGTATATTGACTATATCAAAAGCATATAATATGCCCAAATATAACATTATTATCACAAGATATTTGCTGTTGAACATCGGTTTACGGGATAATGATTATGTTTGAGCTTATCGCTACATTAACTCCCGCAGGATTTTCCAGTAATTATATGAGTCCCTTATGGAATTATTTGTTTAATATCGTAGTTTGTATAATAATTGTTTATCCTTTATCAATCCTAATCATAGACAGGACGTTGGAGGATGTATAACAGCTAGATATTTATAGAAACTTGGGCATGCCTGAGTTCAATTTATTGATTGCAGTGCCCTGTGATTTAAGGCATGATTTACAAGTTGTAGGTTGGACACAGGCAGGCAAAATGTGCCTGTGTAATTTTCAACATCACCACTGGTCTTTTTTTTATTGATAATAGGCTCGCGTTTGACCACCATCTCACCTGATGGTAAGTGATGATGTGGTTGAAGATGGAGCACGCTTGCCTAGAAGTAACCTATTCACTCTTGATTTAAGGACTCCCAGGTTATAGCGATCAGGAAACACAGACTCCGGCAGGGAATTCCACTCCTTAGCCGTACGCACAATGAAAGTATTCCCAAAACGTTTTTTGCGTATGGGTAGGATGTCCACCATGATGCCCTTCCTGTGTTTGTATGTTACGAGACACAAGTGAAACCACAGGCTGCTAATTGCACACTGCTTAATGTCATAGGTTCGGGTGGGGACGCAGCCCGCACGCACACTTAGATATATGTATGCTAGTAGGCGTACTTACATACAGTATGTTAACTAACAGAGGACGTTCCCGTTAACCCGCAATTGTAGCATCCATACATGCTAAAAAAAATATTACCACTCGAAAACAAAATGTTTTTATTTTTTTTAATATTAAAATATTCACTAAAAATGTTAAATTGTTTCGTAAAAGAAACACTGTACACGCGTACTTCAAGGATGGCAACGTCGCAATTTATTAATGAATGCGTACTGTTATGAATCTTGTACCTATATGCAATAAACGCATAGTAAGCGATTGACCACGTCGCTTCCACAATTATGCCGAGCATATATAAAGGCAATTTACACGTGTTTAGTAGAGAGTCTAGTTCAGAAAATTCACTTTAAGCTACACATATGTAAATAGTTTTTAGTCAGTCAAGATTGTAACCTCCATGAATGTAACAATGTTTTCTTTTAATTAATAAAAGCAATTATCGCAGCAGTGTAGTGTTTTCATAAAAGGACCCACGGAGCGGCATCCTAACAGTACGCGTGTATAGAGTGTTTCTTTTACGTATCAATGTAACATTTTTAGTGAATATTTTAATACTAAAAAAAAAAAAATCGAATGGTAATATTTTTTTAGCATGTATGGATGCTATAATATTGCGGGTTAACGGGAACGCCCTCTGTTAGGTAACATACTGTATGTAACAGTACTCGGTGAAGGAAATCATTTTAAGGAACACGGCAAAATCGAGGACCGAAGAATCCGAAGACATGATTGTGACATCCACCAATCCACACTAGGCCCATGTAGTGGATTACGGCCCATTAGGGGGGCCCATAGCGAGTAGTCCTATGTCCTAGCAATGGGATGTTTTACATATTACATACAACGTGTAAAAGAATAAACGCAATTCCTGAAGATAGTTGGTCTGAATCGATTTCCGTCATAAAAAATGGGTGTTAAATTTTGACGGAAAAATCTTTCATTTAACTTAAAATGGAAACAGTATTATGACAAAATAATACAATCCATAATTCAAGGAAATGCGCTCGTGTGCGTGTCGGCCGCTAACACTGCATGAGTGTATGCGTCTGAGTAAGGATATTGTATGACACACATACGTTTTGCGTTTAGTAAGGATAACTATTTTATAAAAAATGTCTAGGTTTGGTTTCAATTTATTTAGTTACGGGTTTATTTTTGACTTATAATTTAATATGCTAATTGGGGTGTCTGAGGTATTGCGCTTAATCTGTTACAACCTGTATATGTTAATAGAACAGTATTCTTCGTTTATTCGTCCTCTGAGAGACAAGATTTAGATCAATAAACAAAATGGTGGGATAAACGTAAATAGAATTTACCGTGCGTCCATCTCGAGCAAATGTCAAATAAACCTTCATTACGACGCAATAAATCGCGCGGGAAATATTGCCTGGAGTAGGCAAACACTCCCTGAAGGAAAGTTACTTAGAACACACAATATCACTCGGATGTACTGTATACGCATCTATGATGTGTATGTAAGAAAGTACACAAAGGCTTGAAAGCTTCGATTAGCGCAATATGTATTGGGGTTTTGTCATTTCAACATGAAGATCAAAGATCAATGCAAAGAGAAATGAAACACATAGTTTCAAGCGTTAAAAAACTACTGGGAAATAATCTCTCCATGTGGTGGCGATTCTTCTGACAGAGATAGCCACTGTTGAAATACCAAACACTTGTCAATGCCATACATTTATACCCACTCTCTTGCGTGAATGCTAATTTAGGCTTCGAGACTGGACTACAAAATAAACTGTGTATAAAAACACAATGTGTTATAGTTTCATAACATATTTTAGCATGTAAGTGTAAGGAATACGTTGGGATACCAAAATAAATAAATATAATTGGTTTTACAAACACAATTCATAAACCTCTAACCAACGATTTCCTTAGTCTTCACCAGATATCAGCTAGACTCACTATGCAGCTGAGTTTATCAGAGTTCAAAGGTGGAATATAGTCAAAACCAATTTGTCTTAATATTCTACTTGAACACTATCTTTTTCTCTCTCCTTACATAGCATTACAATATGATTACAATAATCCGTTTCGCTTGTCAACTCTTGACTGAAAGCTCTGATATCATATTAAACATCCCATGACACTGTTTGCGGTTGACAGTACGATAACGAGACCATGCACTACTAAAAATACATATGAAACGGACATAAAAACTAAATTAAATTAAGTAATAACGTGGCTGAATAATATAATTAAAACTTTGATTGTGCACTTTAGCCAACGATAATCTTTTACTCTTGACATCGAATATAATAATAATAATATAAAATACGGAAAAATACGAATTAGGCGAAAACAAGGTGCGTGCCTTCAATGCTTGGGTTATGCCAGTATTGATGTATTCTTTTGGCATACTCAAATCTTTATTAAATAATAATGACTAATGAATGAATGAATAATGGACTCAGACTGAACTTGACGCCTTGGTCAGGCGGGTCCGCACAACGCTGATTGCAAATCGGATGCTGCAATCGGAGGCTGTATATTCCGCGGAAGTGCGGGGGTCGTGGCTTTTTAAATGCAAAGTCCCTGCACAACCGCGAGGTATCCAGTCTTAGGAAATATTTCCTAAAAGCTGACGTGGGTATGCATCAGGATGTGGCAGCGGTGGACAAAGGCCTCACGCTGCTCTCCTTGGGTAACGAGAATTGGCGCAAACCTATAGTATTGGATACTAATGGCCGCAGAGAAGTATGGCAGAGCAAGGAGCTTCACGGACGCTATTACCGGGCCCTTCATGGGTCTGAAGTAGATTTATTAGCGTCCGTAGCATGGCTACGTTTTGGTGACCTCTTCGGGGAAACCGAAGGTTTTGTCTGTGCGATTATGGACGAAGTTATGATGACGAATAACTATCGGAAATATATTGTGAAGGATGGTACGGTAGACACATGTCGGGCATGTCACAAATCGGGAGAATCTATTCGTCACATTATCTCCGGTTGTTCTCGTCTGGCTAACGGAGAATACTTGCATAGACACAACCTCGTAGTCAGGATCATTCACCATCAACTTGCTCTTAAATACAATCTTGTGGAATTAGAAGTACCATAGTATAGGTTTGTGCCGGACCCAGTTCTCAAAAATAGCAATATTACACTACTGGGATCGGTCTATCATCACTGACAGGACTATTGTTGCCAATAAGCCTGACATAGTGGTGATAGACGGATTAGAGCGTCGCATAATGATCGTTGATATAGTAGTCCCCCATGTCGAGAACCTCGTGAAAGCTGAGATTGATAAAAAAATAAGTATCTTGACCTGGCGCGCGAGGTTGTCGCCATGTGGAGACAGCAATCATTGTGCCGATAGTCGTCACAGCCAATGGTATAATAGCCAAGAGCCTCGACCAACATCTAAGGAAGCTCACGTTGGGCAGTTGGATCAAGGGCTTGATCCAGAAAGCAGTACTCCTGGACACGGCGCGAATTGTGAGGAGGTCTCTCTCTCTAGAGCCCTGACCAACGATAGCTTGGACCCTGTTCCCGATATCGGTAACTATTGTATTTAATAACCACATTCAAGTAATCGAAGCGGAACACATGAAATAGTTATTATTCCTACTCATATATTGAGTAGTTCCAGTGGCCATCTGTGGTCTTCATCATCAGGTCCACTTCACAAATGGTACTTTTCGAATGCAACTACACAAGTTACTATAAAAATACTCAAATCACTATAGGTGTGCCTATAATATTTGAAGAGTTCCCTCGATTTCTCCAGGATACCATCATCAGATCCTGACTTGGTGGCAATTTCGAAGTATACCCTTTCAAACAAAAAAAGAATTTTCCAAATCGGTTCAGCCGTCTTCGAGTAATCGGTGATCATCATAAAAAAAATATATTCATATACATATAATACGCGTCGACTTGAGAACCTCCTCCGTTTTTTTTTCGTCGGTTAAAAAGGGTTCAGAATAACCAGAAGTGGCCTAAAGGAAAACTGTATAATCCATTAACTCTAAAACGCCCACCAATTACGGTCCCATCAACTAAATTATTCAATACTATTACAAACTTCACCGTAATCCCTCGGAATAGTATTAAAATTAACTTAGTTTTAAACTAGGATGAGTAGTGAAAGGATTCAAAGTTTCTTGACCTCAATCCGTGTATAATCTTACTCTATACAACAAGTATCGTACAGTGTATAGATAAGTTTGGCCGATTTTGTATTGAGCTCAATTGTACCCTTTCAAATAAACCCAAATTTGTGTATTGGGAGAAGGCTTGCTTTATTAACCGACTTCTGAAAAAGGAGGAGGTTCTCAATTCGGATGTTTGTTTGTTTTTTTTTTTTTTTTTTTTTATGTTTGTTCGGGCATAGCTCCGTCGCTCGCCAACCGATTTGAAAAATTCTTTTTTTGTTGGAAAGGGTATACTTCCCAAATGGTCCCATGAAAATTTTATCGACATCGAACAAGCCGTTTCTGAAAAATCAACAAAAGTCTAAAAAAATATTTACATTGATGATCTTTTCGGTTACTCTATATTGTGTTTTTTGTTCGCGCGTTTTTAGTTTTTTGTAGTTGACATTTTGGCTTTTATAACTAGATTAATTACAAATTGACCCACTAAAAAGCGCGAAAATAAAAACTTTTTTGCAAAAAAACAAAACCGACTTCCATATCAAAACACTACAAAGCCAAAAATAATTTTAATTTCGGAAGGCGGTGTGAAAAAAAAGAAAATACAAAACCAATAACACCGACTACCGAAATTAAAATTATTTTTGGCTTTGTAGTGTTTTGACATGGAAGTCGGTTTTATTTTTTTTTTAGTAAAAATGGTTAGCCCTGGCTTTGCTTGGGTGCAAAATATACATACAAGCCTTCTCGTCATTTAACGTTCTTTCTATTTATAAAAACCGTAACGAAATTCGTCGCGTTATTCAAACCACGAAAAATCGTTTAACTCCTTAAAGTTCTTAATTGAGTTACGCGTTAACTAACAAATACTTATCATTAGAACTTAAAACGGATATTTACATGTGTGTTATTGAGATTACCAAATTCTACTCTGATTTGACCAGTATTTAAAACAGTATGGACTCCAAGAGACTTTGACCTCTGAACTTGTTCCGGTGTTTCTTCTTCTTAAAATTACGAAAAAAAATACATGTGAAAGTTTAATTTTATTACCAATTTGCAATGTAAATATCAATATCATTAAACAGACTTACCAGAATTTTTTAATTAATGAAGGATACACGTTCATCTTAACAGTGAAGTAAATCATGGTGAAAAAGCTATACAAATTGGAACAACACAACATAAGGAAAGAAATTAATTTTTCACTAATAATAGAAAACTTTTTTTCTGATATATCCGCTTCTGACATCGATCACAACTGATGGTAAGTTTTGACGTAACGAGCGACCACAGAATATGCCTGTGATAAAAATGCTCTTTCTCTTTGAACTGTTTTTAGAAATAAAGTCCTTTACATCGGTTTTTTACATCGGTTTATTCTTTTCTAAGAATGACGCCTATCCATTCTATACATACCAAAAGCAATAAAAAAAATCAAATCACTTCGTTCTTGGTCTAAAACTGGCATGCCAGGGTTTGCGGAAAAGTTGCCGGGGTTTGCGGGAAAGTTCTATCGAGATACCGCGGCCCCGGAACTTTAGGGCAGCCGAAGGAACAGGGTGGGTTTTTAGTCAGTAGAAGTCTGACACACCCTTCCGCTTAACTCAGAGCGGAAGAAGTCATTCGATGATTTTCCCACCCAGAAAAAAAATGGTCTAAAACTGGCATACACTCATTTGTCTAGTATAAATATATTCTGTATAGTATATTCTCACCCTTAATTAAACCCTACAATATAAACTCAAACCACAACTCAAGAGATATCCCTAAACAACGACATTATCACCATCATAATTTTATCACGAGCTAACCGCTACTAAGAGATCATTGCGACAGGCACTATCGTTCGCAGTTACGCTCTCCCACCCCCAGTTTCATGGTACAAGGTCGAAAACACGGGACATTGTATGCCCCTCTGCCAAGGTCAAGGTTACCAGCCCGATCGATACGGATGCTGTGGTAAATAAGGATAGTGGTATAACTAATGCGTGAGTGCGAAAGAGACAGGCTTTAGAGTAAGATATACGAGGATAGTGTTTTCCTATTATGACACGGTGTAAGTTTGTCCTTGTGCGGAAATTCTAATTAGTTACAGGTCATTGCTTGGAGATTAATGAGCAAATAACTTTGGGAGCATAGGAATAGTATTTTTATTTTAAGATAGTGAGTTGGTAATTCTAGTGAAGTACGCTTAGAGTTTTATTAGCATCTTGAGAAATGAAATGTTTACTGTAGTATTCAGTCATGTAAATGTATTTTCTTTTTACTATGAAGGCCGAGAGACGTTTCCACTGCCTTTAAAGAACTTCCAATTACTTGAAGATCTCTTAAATATATATAACTCAAAGGTGACTGACTGACTGACTGACATAGTGATCTATCAACGCACAGCCCAAACCACTGGACGGATCGGGCTGAAATTTGGCATGCAGGTAGATGTTATGACGTAGGCATCCGCTAAGAAAAGATTTTGCGAAATTCCCACGGGATCGGGATTTACGCGGGAAAAACTTCCCACGCGGGCGAAGCCGCTGGCACAAGCTAGTATTGTATAAGGCGGGGATGAACAGTTTATTTTTATTTTTGTCTTACAAAAATATATATTTTAAATTTAAATAACTCACTAACAGTATCATTTTTTATTAGAACTCAAAACGGGATATTTACCTTGCCTATTTATGTTTTAGTAGTAGATTGTCTCCTTATAAATATCCAGCCGCAATACCTTCAGTTCATCCTGCCTACAGGCCTGTTGGTCTAGTGGTCAGTGGCCCTGACTGCTATGCTCAAGGTCATGGGTTCGATTCCCACCCAGGACAAATGTTTGTGTGATGAGCACGATCATTTGTTCTTTGTCTGGGTATAATTTATCTATGTATAGTATATGTATGTATTTAGAAATATACATGTATGTTTATCAGTTGTCTAGTACTCATAGCACAAGCTCTGCTTAGTTTGGGACTAGATGGCGTTGTGTGAAAGTTGTGGAATATTATATTATTATTATTTTCTTTATTTCTAATTATACACATATAAATTACATTTTTAAATATTTCTATAAAACACAAAAAAACATTTAAAAATATAAAAAATAGTAGCCCACGGGTATCGGGAACAGGGTCCAAGCTACCGGTGGTCAGGGCTCTAGAGAGAGGAACCTCCTAACGATACGCGCCGTGTCCAGGAGTACCGCTTTCTGAAGCAAGCCCTTGATCCAGCCGCCTAACGAGAGCCTCCTAAGGTGTTGGTCGAGGCTCTTGGCTATTAAGCCATTGGCTGAGATGACTATCGGTACAATGACTGCCGAGTTCACATCCCACATGTCGACAATCTCATGCGCCAAGTCAAGATATTTGATTTGCTTATCTTTCTCGGCTTTCACGAGGTTCTCGTCATGCGGGATGGTTATATCGACAATCATGGCACGCCTCTCGTTTCGGTCCACCACCACTATATCAGGCTTATTGGCTACAATAGTCCTATCAGTGATGATGGACCGATCCCAGTATAATGTGATAAGGCCATTATCGAGAACTGGGTCGGGCACATACCTATAGTACGGCACTTCCGATTCCACAAGAGAATATTTCAGAGCAAGTTGCTGATGTATAATCTTGGCTGCAAGGTTGTGCCTATGCAAGTATTCTCCATTAGCAAGACGAGAACAACCAGAGATAATATGACGGATTGATTCACCTGGACGGTGACATGCCCGACACATGTCAACCGTGCCATCCTTCACAATAAATTTCCGGTAGTTGTTCGTCATGATAACTTCGTCCATAATTGCACAGACAAAACCTTCGGTTTCCCCAAAGAGGTCACCGAAGCGCAACCAAGCTACGGACGCTAATTGATCTACATCGGGCCCATGAAGGGCCCGGAAAAAACGTCCGTGTAGCTCCTTACTCTGCCATATCCCCCTTCGATCGTTAGTGTCTAGCACTGCAGGTTTGCGCCAGTTCTCATTAGCCAAGGAGAGCGGGGTGAGTCCCTTGTCCACTGCTACTACATCTCGATGCATACCCACTTCAGAAGCAAGGAAATGTTCCCTGAGACTGTATACCTCGCGGTTGTGGAGAGTTTTAGCATTCAAAAAGCCTCGACCTCCACATTTCCGCGGGATATACAGCCTCATCACTGACGAGCGTGGGTGATGCATTCGATATGCAGTCAGCAATGTACGAACTCTCCTATCCAGGGCGTCAAGTTCAGTTTGAGTCCATTTGAGTACGCCGAAAGAGTATATCAACACTGGCATGACCCAACCGTTGAAGGCACGCACCTTATTTCCGCCCGATAGAAGGCTTTTAAATACCTTCTTTAGGCGTCCAAAGAAGCGCTCCTTCAGCGATTGCTTCATGTCAACTTCGTTGATACCTAACGCTTCCGACATACCCAAATACTTATAGGTTTCGGTTGGGGAGAGGCTTCTCAGGTTTATGGAATTCGAGGGTTGAGATCCCACGGATTCCACAATCTCCCCTCGCTTTACATGCATAATCGCACATTTGTCGACACCAAACTCCATCCTAATGGCACTACTGAAAGTTTCAGTTACCTTCAGTAGTTCCGTCAGTTGTAGACTAGTGGCGCCAAAAAGTTTTAAATCATCCATGTAAAGGAGGTGAGAAATAACCTGACCACCTCTTTTCAGCCTATAGCCTAGACCTGAATTCTCCAGCAGTGTGCTTAGAGGATTCAAGGCTAAGCAAAACCAAAGCGGACTCAAACTATCGCCCTGAAATATACCTCGCTCGATCCTTACCGGTTCGCTGTACCTTGGGATATATCGACATCCTGGATAGCGAAGAACTGTCCTCCATTGTCCCATACATGATGTCAGAAAGGTGCGTAAAGTTGCATTAATTTTATACAATTCTAGCACTCTCATGAGCCATGTATGGGGCACTGAGTCATAGGCCTTCTTGTAGTCTATCCAACATGTCGACAGATCTTTTTTGGAACGTCGAACCTGTTGGCTAATGGCCATATCAATGAGGAGTAGCTCCTTAGTACCGCGGGATCCATTCTTACATCCATTTTGAGAGGGAGACATGATGTTATTGTTTTCAATGTGTTTGTTAATTTTAACCCTCAAAATGGATGTCAGAACCTTATAGACCGTTGGTAGACACGTGATTGGTCTATAATTTTTGGGTTCCGCGGTGCTACCAGATTTGTGGAGCAGGTGGGTAACTCCAGTGGTAAAGAACTCAGGTAGCGAGCCAGATTCTAGGGCAGATTGGTACCGAGACGCCAAGCGGGCGTGCGATCTTGTTAGCCACTTGATCCAAAAGTTATGCAGTCCATCCGGCCCTGGAGACTTCCAATTAGGCAGCGGACGGACTGCATGGGCTACATCTTGGGGGCTGATAGTGATTGCCCCCATTTCTGGTATTGGATCGCAGACTCGCTCGACCTCCCGAGTCCAATCGCCTTCGGTGTGACTGACAGGTACCGACCAGATGTTGCGCCAGAATGTACATAAGGCGTCATCATCGGGTAGGCACATATCAGTCGCACCTTGCTCCGGTCGCTCCCAAGCCCTATATACCCACCTTTCGTTACTTCGGAATGTGCGATTCTGGACGAATCGCTCCACTCGCCGTCCATACCTCCGAATGCGGTTTGCCCATGCATACACCTTCTGCTTTAGGAAGTCGATGCGCTCCGTGACACAGGACATATAATTTTGTGGGTGAATATTGGTTCCCAAAAACGCCCGTCTCACAAAGCGCATCACTCTCGGGCGAGTGTTGCCCCCCCTAAAGCAAACAAGTTTTCCAATGAGTGCCCTGGTCTCATCGATTCGGCGCTCGATCCTACACTGCCAAGCTGGCACAGCGGGTTTAGGTCGTGTAGCTATGTCATTAGAAATTCTAACATTAGCTACACGACATGCCGCGACAGCTGCGCAGTATAAGACAGAGTGGGTATCGGCGAGGTCTTCGCAGTTATCAAAATAGTCTGACAACTGCGAATCCAGAGCAGCCACCAGTGCCCTATTCCTGTTATGCATGGGCAAACGAGGCAAGCGTGGTCTTATTTCAGGCGGCATGTTGCGATATTCCCGAATAGCACACTCCAAAGCACTCCTCAATTCCTCATTATACTGGGTACTTACGTTTGTAACTCTGTCACTACTCTCCTCAACTTGGATGTTGGGCTGTGGTGGTACCACCACAGTCGGCGTCGGATGTGAAGTGACATAGCTACTCATTTCCGAACGGAGGCGATCAAGTACGGCTTCATCCAACATATGGTTACGTTGGATGACACGCACTTGATCCGATAGTCGCTGGGCCGAAACGTTAACAGTTGGCTCAAGTACCTGAAACAGAGAGAGCATCCGACCACGGTACGCAGTCAGGTTAGTTCCCCCCTCTGTAGCCCCATAGTATGAGCGCATGACGTTCTCATTAATGGATTGAGTCCATCGCATGCGCTGCACACTTCCACCGGCAGCGGGAACCCTATCAGAAGCCGGCGGGCCTCGAGGTTCCAAGCAGGCCGGAGGTCGGCCTCTTCCCCGTCGACGCGCAGGTGGTGGTGTCGTCGGCGGCGAGAAGTATTCGTCGCTCGAGCTCGACGCAACTGCAGCGGCCGGAGTCTCTTCACTCACGGCTGGAGCTGGTCCCGGCGGCTGCGAGGCGGAGCTGGGCGACGAATCCGAAGATCTTGGGCGTGTAGCTCTGAGCAATCGTGCCCGGTTTCTAGTCAACATTTTTTTCATTCAATGCACGAAGTTTTATTTCACATTAGTCCATTTTATAGGTAGTAGATGTAGTGTGGGATTCATGAATTGTAGTTTTTTTTTTCACTATTTTCGTTTTATCGAACATTTTAAAATAACTATTTTATATCAAAATTATTGATAAAATCGGGATGAAAAAATTTTTGACGTGCTTGTTGACAGCCGGGCCACAGATTATTATTATTATCTCCTTTATTTTATATACCTCTCAAAAATTACATTTTTAAATATTTTTCTATAAAAAAGTGACAATAAAAAAACATTTAAAAATATAAAAAATGGCAGTCCACTGGTATCGGGAACGGGGTCCAAGCTACCGGTGGTTAGGTCTCCAGAGAAAGGAACCTCCTCACAATACGAGCTGTATCGAGGAGAACTGCCTTCTGTATCAGGCCCTTTATCCAGCTGTGCAAAGCCAGCTTCGACAGATGGTCGTCGAAGCTTTTAGCTATCAGCCCATTGACTGATATGACAATCGGCACAATGACAGCCGAGTCCACATCCCACATGTCAACAACCTCATGAGCTAAGTCGAGATACTTAATGTGTTTCTCTTTCTCAGCTTTCACGAGATTCTCGTCATGTGGGATGGTAACATCGATTATCATTGCGCGGCGCACTAATCGGTCTATCACCACTATATCAGGCTTATTGGCAACAATAGTCCTATCAGTGATGATAGACCGATCCCAGTACAACGTGACATGGTCATTTTCGAGAACTGGGTCGGGCACATACTTGTAATACGGTACCTCAGAATCGACAAGTTTGTATTTCAAAGCAAGTTGCTGGTGGATAATTCTGGCTACTTGGTTGTGTCTATGCAAGTACTCGCCGTTAGCTAGACGAGAACAACCGGAGACAATATGTCTGATGGACTCGCCAGGACGATGGCATGCCCGACACACGTCAATCGTGCCGTCCTTCATAATATGTCTCCGGTAATTATTCGTCAAGATAACTTCGTCCATAATTGCACAGACAAAACCTTCAGTTTCTCCGAAGAGATCCCCGAAGCGTAGCCAGGCAACGGAAGATGTCAAATCTACATCGGACCCATAAAGAGCCCGATAGTAGCGACCATGAAGTTCCTTGCTTTTCCATACCTCCTTGCGGTCATCTGGGGTAAGTATAACAGGTTTGTGCCAGTTCTCTTTAGCCATAGTCAGCGGGGTAAGTCCCTTGTCCACTGCAATCACATCTCGGTGCATACCCACATCGGCTTTAAGGAAATATTCCCTGAGACTGCAAATCTCGCGGTTGTGGAGAGTTTTGGCATTTAAAAAGCCTCGACCTCCACATTTCCGCGGGATATACAGTCTCATCACCGATGATCGTGGGTGATGCATCCGATTTGCGGTTAGCAGTGTACGGACCCTCCTATCCAGGGCGTCCAGTTCGGTTTGAGTCCATTTGAGTATGCCGAAAGAATACATCAACACCGGCATGACCCAACCGTTGAAAGCGCGCACCTTATTTCCTCCCGACAAAAGGCTGTTTAATACCTTTGTCAGGCGGCCAAAGAAGCGCTCCCTCAGCGATTGCTTCATGTCAGCAACATTAATGCCTAAAGCTTCCGACATACCCAAATACTTATAAGTTTCGGTCAAGCAGAGAGATCTAAGGTGTATGGAGTCTGAAAGTTGAATTCCCTCAGATTCCATAATCTCTCCTCGTTTTACATGCATGATTGCACATTTGTCCACACCAAATTCCATCTTGATGGCGCTACTGAAAGTTTCAGTTACCTTCAGTAGTTCCATCAATTGCAAGTTGTTGGGGGCAAAGAGTTTCAAATCATCCATGTAAAGGAGGTGGGATATACTTTGACCTCCTCTTCTCAACCGATAGCCCAGGCCTGAGTCCTCTAACATTGTGCTTAGAGGATTCAGGGCCAAGCAAAACCAAAGTGGACTCAAACTGTCGCCCTGAAATATTCCCCGTCTGATCCATATAGGGTCATCATTCCCTCGAATCGGTCGACATCCTGGATAGCGAAGTACCGTCTTCCATTGCCTCATACATGACTCAAGGAAGGTGCGTAGAGTTGGCTCTATTTTGTAAAGCTCTAGCACCTTCATGAGCCAGCTATGAGGAACAGAATCATAGGCTTTTTTGTAGTCTATCCAGCATGTTGATAGATCTTTGTGGGATCGACGAACCTGTTGGCTAATGGCCATGTCAATGAGGAGTAGCTCCTTAGTGCCACGGGACCCGTTCGTACATCCATTCTGAGAAGTGGACATAATTGAGTTGCACTCAATGTGCATATTTATTTTCACTCTCAGAATGGACGTAAGAACCTTATAGACCGTAGACAAACAAGTAATCGGTCTATAGTTTTTGGGTTCCGTGGGACTACCACTCTTATGAAGCAGGTGGGTACAGCCAGTTGTCAAAAACTCTGGTAGAGACCCAGTCTCTAAGGATGCTTGGAATTGAGAAGCTAAAAGCGCATGCGAGCTGCTATACCACTTGAGCCAGAAGTTGTGCAGTCCATCCGGTCCTGGAGACTTCCAGTTTCGTAACGGACGAACTGCTTTGGCTACATCAGAAGTATTAATGATTATTTTATCCATTTGTGGTATAGCTTCACATACGCGTTCAACTTCACGCATCCAGTCACCCTCAACATGACAGACGGGCACCGACCAGATGTTGCGCCAAAATGAATTCGTGGCGGTATCATCCGGGCGGCACACGTCAGTCACGTTTTGATTGGGTCGCTCCCAAGCTCTGTATACCCACCTCTCATCACTCTGGAACATGCGATTCTGTGAGTACCGTTCAACCCGCCGCTTAAACCGTCGGATACGGCTTGCCCATGCACAAATTTTTTGCTTCAGGAAGTCAATACGCTCCGTAATGTGGGGTGTGTACTCTCGAGGGCTGATTCCAGTCCCCGAGAAAGCCCGCCGCACAAAACGCATTACACGCGGGCGTGTATTGCCTTCCCTGAAGCAGTATAGTTTGCCGATGAGTGCTCTGGCCTCATCGATACGCCTCTCGATCCTATACTGCCAGGCTGGTACAGCAGGTTTTGGTCGAATAGCTTCGTCGGTATTAGGAAATTTGACGTTAGCTAAGCGACACGCCGCAACAGCCCCGCAATACAGAATTGAGTGCGTATCAACGAGGTTTTCGCTGCTCTCAAAAATGTTCTCAAGCAACGAGTCCAAAGCACACACCAGCGCCCTATTTTTTTTGTGCATGGGTAACCGTGGTAAACGGGGTCTAAGTTCAGGCGGAGTCGATCGATACTCACGAAGCGCATCCTCCAGTGCGCTCCTCAGTCGATCGTTGCATTGGCTACTTACCGTGACAACCCTATCATCTAGCTCATTATTATGACTATTTAGCCGCGACGTCATTACACCACTAGCGGGTGCTTGTACGGCGGCTTGCGTCGGGGTCGAGATGATATGGTTGTTCAGTACCTCTGAGCGCAGCCTATCAAGTGTTACATCATCCAGCCTGTGGCTACGCTGGATGACCCTCACTTGATCCGACAGTCGTTGGGCCGAGACGTTGACAGCTGGTTCTAGGTCCTGAAACAGAGACAGCATCCTGACACGATACGCAGTGAGGTTAGTTCCCCCCTCTGTAGACCCATAATATGCGCGCATGACGTTTTCGTTTATGGACTGAGTCCATCTCATGCGCTGCACACCACCGGCAGCGGGGACCCGACTTGGAGCCGGTTGGCTCCTAAGTCCCAAGCTCGTCGGTAGCCGGCCTCTCCCCTGCCGACGCACAGGTGTTGGCGACGTCGGCGGAGAGAAATACTCGTCGCTCGAGCTCGACGCGGCTGCAGCCGCCGGTGACATTGGTGATCCTAAGTCCGGCGGCGGCGAGGCGGAGCTGAACGACGGGTCCGGGGGTGGTGGGCGTGCACGTCGCGAAGCTGCTCTAGTAAGCATCGTCCAAGTTTTGTTTCTTTACATAATTATTTCTCGCATTTTTTATGATTGTTGACAAACACAAACATGACAAACTTGACAGTTGCCGATGGATTGTTTAACTTCATTTTCGGTATTTTTTCGGTTCATAATATTAGTTGTTTTTAAATTTATGTTATGTTTCTTGCTTCAGCGTGTCCTCTTTTCGTATATATATGGAAAAATTTGGATGGGGAAACTTATCACTGTTTATTGCGGATTTATTTTGTACGAGCAGAAAACAAAACTTGATTTGACGGCTAGTGTTGCCAGCTTATTTCTTATTATTATTATTATTATCCGTGAGCATGGCGCTTGCAACAGTGCCGAAATATGGGAAACTCGCAACGGGATATTTAGCATGTGGATCACAAGGCAAATATCCCGTTTCCGACTCTAATGAAATATTAGGTCGTTGGCAGCTTAACAGCTTAACTTAAGGCGATGATAACTCATCGCCTTAAGTTGGTTTTCTAGAGTCCATTTGTATTAAAAAGTAAACTAGACGAACTAGAGAAAAAAAAAAACGTTGCAAATGATTTTAAATTTTGTAATTTATGACACAATCACAAAGTGTAAAAATCACATTCCGATATTTCATAATTATCTCAAATACAAATTGCAGTATTTCGAAGAGTACACTAATACTACCTAGCTGAAAACATAAATTAAAGAAATAAGTTCAAAGACCCCTGTGCAAGTTTATAATAGGATTATAAATCTACGACCTCCGTTTTAATCTCCGGAGTACCGACATAAATTATAATACGGAACATGTTCAACCAAAAACTTTAATTCATAGGTACCCAAAATCTACAAAGACAAACATTGCTGGCTGCATCAATGAACATTGTTTTGAGATATTTATAGAACTATTCATAAAAACTTTTTTTTTATTAATTACTAGCGATTCGCCCGCGTGGATTTGAAAAAAAATAGCATCATCGGAACAACCATTTTTATTAATGACTAGCAATTAGCGCGCGACTCACAAATAATGCACCTTACTACCAAAGAAAAAGAAAGTACAATGGGATCGCTAGTTCCGGAGATACAACTACATACAGACTAACAAACTTTTACCTAAATATTACAAAGAATATTATTAGTATAGACTAGTTGTTGCTTGTGACTTCACTCTTTCGTAAATTTTTGCGGTATAAAAAGTATACGTTTCTTTTCTTTTTAATTGACCTGAATAAATAGCGTCAATAGCCTAATGGATAAGGTGTCGGACTTGTGATCGAGAGGTCGCAAGTTCGAATCCCACCCATTACACTATTGGCGTGAACCCACTCCAGACACAAGCATATTTAGCTTAGTTGGAGGGGTTAACAAGATTGCTAGTAATTCTACCCACATTGCTAGTAACCTTTTAAAAAGAATAAAAAAATAAAAAAAAAATAAAAAATTTAACTATTTTCCTTGCAATCTTTTCGTATTTTCTCTCCATAATAACCTCCCTCGTGATTTAACGTTGTGGAAATCTACACACAAAAACGTAGCTAGTTTCCTAGTCAATAATAGTACATTGTTCATCGAGGGGAGAAAGTGACCGATTACCAAACGAGGCTCGAAGCGCAGCTGTGGGCCTTAAGGCGACATTATATGGCAGCGACCTTGAGCGACTGGGGAGAAGCTTGCGTCACTCCCCGCGACCGCGCAATGCACCCCCGCAACGCAAGCTCGAAATTTCGTAAGGTAACCATACGTTTCAAATAGTAAAGACTGTACTGCCTGATTTATTATCACCATCCAATTTTTTTCTGGACTTTAATTGTCTGGTCATTGAAAACTACTATGTGTATTTAGACAAGTAAATCTATCTATCTATATATATATAAATGACTATGTGGCTACGCTACTTAGACTCATTTGATACTCGTAAATAATTAAGTTTTAATAACATTGAAATCGGAATATTGAAATAAGTATGAATTTACTTGTCAGCAATCATGTCCTCATTTTCGACATGCTGAGTTGAGTTTTTCCCTTTTGTATACAGCCAGAGCTGAATTTTTTTTTTAATAGTTTATAGGCTTGCGTTTGACCATAATCTAACCTGATGTTAAGCGATGATGTGGTCGAAGATGAAGCACGCTTGCCTAGAAGTAATCTATTCACTCTTGACTTAAAGACTTCCAGGTTTCTATCAGGAAACAGACTCCAGCAGGGAATTCTACTCCTTAGCCGTACCCATAATTAAAGTAATCTCAAAACGTTTCATGCGTATGGGTGGGATGTCCACCATGTAACGATGGCGCATCACCGTTTGTCTTGTAGTCCTATGATGGAACGGGCTTGGTGGAATAAGACTGCAATTCCATCGCACACTCCCCGAAATGTAACCGATAGAAAACTGATAGGCTTGCAACACGTCGCCGATGCTCTAGGCTCTGGACCTTTGTCTCGACCAGTTTCTCGTTGCCGATGAGCCTTTTGGCGCGTTTCTCTATAGACTCAAGTGCATTAAGCTGGTATTTGGCAGATCCGTCCCAGAGATGAGAGCAGCACTCCATACACGACCGAACTTGCGCTTGATAGAGGTTGAGCAGCTGTTCCGGTGTGAAGTACCGTCTCACTTTTGAAATGAAATGAAATTAAATATTTATTTTGTAAATTGGTTATAAATAACACTTTTACACGTCATGTTTTTTTGCGTGTTTAGTTTAGCTAGATGAGGCCGGTATTTCTTAACTGACTACTCTGAGAAGAAACACCGAAACAAAATCAGAGGTCAAAGTCTCTTTTAAAGTCCAGACAATTTGTATTTGTATATGAGAAGCATGTAAGTTCATGTCTGTGGATAGATAGATAGATAGAATATACTTTATTGTACACCAATAATTGAATCACACTTAAATAACAACATTGTAAAAAAAAAATTGGTTACAATGGCGGTCTTATCGCTGAGAGCGATATCTTCCAGACAACCTTTGGAAGGACTTTATGAGCTTTATTTAAAATGGGGAGGGCTATATTAGTGTACTACTGTACAAATACTCATTAATAACGGAAAAACTAATAAAAATACAACAAAAAAAAATATATATATACAAATACATAAGTACATAAAATAAATAAATATATAATGTGTTCTTTAACATCGTGTGGAGAAAGCAAAGGAATAATCATAAGTTTGAAATAAAATGATTGGCAACCGAGCTTTTAAAAACAGCAAGTGACTGAGCTTGTCTTACTGACACCGGCAATCCATTCCACAACCGAATGGCCTGCACCGTAAACGACTGGTCGTAAAATTTTGTGGAATGGGTAGGCATCAAAAGTCTCAAATTCTCTGATGATCTCAAATCTCTAACATGTGTGTCATGAAGGAACTTAAAACGTTCTTTGAGGTAAAAGGGAGTCGTTGGATTGAAAAGAATACTGTAGAGTAATGATAAAATATGTGCATTCCGGCGAAGGCGGATAGGCAGCCACTTGAGTTTAGTGCGAAACTCAGAAACATGATCATATTTGCGCAAACCAAATATGAATCTGATACAAAAATTTTGGAGTCGCTCAAGCTTATCTAGCTGCACTTCAGTTAGATCTGGATAACTTGCATCAGCATAGTCAAGGATAGGGGGATTTTTTTGAGGAAATAACCAAGCAAATTTGAGCGGACCTGTCCAGTCAGTGCAAGCATTTGTCAGTTATCGTGTAGCTCAACTTAGAATTTAAGGAGCTCAACAATTTGACGAACAATACGAAAGTAAGGCCATTTGGTATTTGGTTTTTGGTTTAAATATAGGTAAGTATAGGCACGGGCGCGAAAGTAGGATTGACCATATGGGCGAAAGTTGGAATATTGGAGAGTTGTGCGTAAACAAAACATTAGATCTCCGCATTCAAGGTAATGGTACTTTTGTACCATAGCTAGCTATAAGTACCTACAACTATGTCAAAAACCGCACTCTAGTATTTTTTAAACTAATCTGGACTGTCCTTACTACGCTGTAGTATGGTTACATTATAGTTAAATACTCACCTCGTACTCACCACAAAAAAACACTATTATTTCAATGAAATAAAAAATTACTAAATATTAGATCTCCGCATTCAAGGTCATGCTACATAAGTACCCACCCTAGACCTATACCTACAACTCGTGTCAATATCAGCTCTCAAGTATTTTTTTAATACTCTAATCCGGACTGTCCTTAGTACCTACGCTGTAGTATGGTGCTATTACATTGCAATATTTACCTCGTCTCTGCATTTTCGTGGCGAGAATCTAAGTTATTTGATATACTCCAAAAAAAAAACATAATTTGAATAAAATAAAAATAATTTTAAGTAAGTACCTACTAAATATTAGATCTCCGCATTCAAGGTCATGCTACTTACGTATCAAGAGCTATACCTACAACTATTCCAATATCAGCAACACTCAAGTATTTTTTGAAACTCTAATCGAACTGTCCTTACTACGCTCCAATATGGTTACCTACTCGTAAATTACATTTCAATACTCACCCTGTCTCTACATTTTTGACTCAAGAATCTTTACTATTTGGTGTTCTCCTAAAAGGAAATAACATAATTATTTCAATAAAATAAAAGTTTGTTTACTACATTTAAATCACATTTATTTTATTCCAATATGCTAATTTAAACTATTGATAGAGATTATATAAATAATCTTCTTCTTATCGTGTGGGTAGTAATGTCTAATGACCCCATACACCCTAGTGTCAGAGTTTCTAGACTGCCTCAAGAGCCTCTGACGTGGTCTATTCTGACGACCGCCATTTGGCGACCGGGACTACCGGCTTATATGTGTCTTCCGAAGCACGGAACCATCTTTTTATCAGACAATCAGGTGATTCAGGCCTGCAATGTCCTAGCCAAAGTGGAAACAAATTTACAAAGTATGCGACCCGCGGGAATCGAACCCACGACCACACACAAGTTAATCCCCTAAACCACTCGACCATGGCGGCAGTAAATTATATAAATAATTAAAATTCGTTACTTCATTAATCTATTTTTAACATTGTAAGGCGTTTCTTTTTTAGTGTTTTGGGTTTACCAACCATTTTGGCGAACTTCTATGCGAATAAAATCATTTTGTATTTTTTGCGCGGAGCGTTAGCGTCTACTCGTGACAGTGGTCAGCGATGCACTGCCGCCCGTCGCCCGCAAGAGCCCCCGATTCATTGCGCACCTAGATTATTCGAATAATAATACACCATGACTTTACCAAACACAATATGAAGAAAAGCCGTATACTAAAAGATTGGCAATTAAATTATCTTTTAGACTGTGAAAGTTTCATAAAAATACACCCAATGGTTGTTGCCTGATCTTCGCTTTTATGCTCGCGTTAGACGTACTTTTAAAAATAAATTACACAATGTTTTACAATAAAATATTTAAATATTCATATATCAAATTATTAAGGAAATAGTCTAGTTTATCATTATTTTTTTTCAAAGCATACCGACTAGCCGTTTAGACGTGATCTTGGATTAAAAATCATCGAAAATCGAATATCTGCCCCTTAATACAAACGAGTTTACATTAATAATTGAAACCGAGTTAAAAGATAGGACCTATGGCCATAGACAGTAGGTACCTCATTTATTTTTCGCGCCAAATTGTTATTCTTATTATGTACGAATGCTGAAAGTTGATGTGAAATCCTGAATTTGTTCAGCAGCGTGTTGGAGTAATTTTAAATCAATGTTGAGTAATACTATGTGGCCAGTATCATTTTCTCTTGGTGATAAAAACTTTTTGTCTTTTGGCATTATAAGTACTTTTAAGTTAGCTACTGAATTGCTCTAAATTAAAAATAAACAGCGCGTTGGTAATGGATTTTCATACACTTTTCCCTCCCTCACCAGTGTCTCCAGCACGTTAGTAATGAATTCTCATACACTTTTGCGACCCATACTACAGTAACCTTTATGACAAACTTTTTAAAAAGTAATAAGGCACTTTCGGAGCAGGTATAGTATAAAGTATTATTTACTACGTTTTATGAAAACTCAAGCAACGTTGAGAAATCAACACTGTGTTCGTATACGTTGCTTCTACAACGTTCACTCGCAGTAAAACACTGTCTCTCTGTGTTTTCAGTTGAAACACATTCAAGGGTAAGTCGACAAGGGGTAATTTATTAGGGTAGGCTTAACCATGTGATGTGTGAGAAAAACCGGGTGATTGATGACCGTGGTAAGCTGTAGCGCTTGTCAAGGGAATGATTAGAGTTATGTTTCAGTGCTTATTAGTATCTCTTTTTGACGTTGCAGTTGGAATCGTGTTTATAAGTAGATGAACGAGTTCTTGGCTAGATCCTCCGATAGCGAATAAATGTTTGACTTTCATATTCGATATTTTGACATTGTATTTAATTCCTGACTTATTTGTTATAATTATATGAGAGATAATTCGTGATTTTCAACCGACTTCAAAAAAAGGAGGAGGTTCTCAATTCGACTTGATTTTTTTTTTAAATTTATTTTGCCTCATAACTCGAAGACGGCTGGAACGTTTTGGAAAATTCTTTTTGTGTTCGAAAGGCTTTATAGCGTTTTGGGTATTTCTTATAGTACCTTGTGCAGTTGCTCTCGAAAAGCACCATTTGGGGAAGTGGAACTGGTGATGAAGACTACAAATGGCCACCGAAAGTACTCAATAATAAGTATTTCGTGGATTGCAATTCGATTACTTGAATATGGATGTTAAGCAATTTATGCTTGTCACAATGCATATGGTGAAGTAGAGCTGATGGTGCAGTACCAGGAGAACTTCTCAAAAATTAACGGCTCTGCATCGGGAAAAGCAATATTTTGTAATAGGTGATAAGTAGTTGACATTTAGTCTTTTGTAACTAGGTAAATTACAAGCCGACCCACAAAAAAGCGAGAAATAAAAACTTTTTACCAAAAATAAAACCGACTTCGATATTAAAACACTACAAAGCCAAAAATAACTTTAATTTCGGAAGGTGGTGTCAAAAATAAGAAAATGCAAAACCAATAACACCGACTACGACACCGACTTATTATCTGTGTAAGCCCAATGGATAGACTTACGTGCATTTTCATATTTTATCTGATATTCTGTATATATCAAAATCCACAACCATAAATGTTTTATGAATGGTCTTGCGATGGGCTATAGTGTAAAATGGATTGTGGAGTTCAGATAGGCAGTCGATTCATTTAAACTACTGACACTGGCTAAATCCAGTTAGCCTGGAAGACGATCTCACCGAGTCGATGAGCAGCAGAAAGAGTAGTCAGCCCAAAGGCAACAGAAAAGAAAGGAACATGGTGGGTTTTTAGCCACCCGAGAGGAGTATTTTAGGGATCCATCCAAAAAATAAACGATCGGTACAGATGCCAGCACATGAAGCTACCCGAAACTGTCAAATTTTCCCAATCAATCTTGAACCTAATTTCTTTAACAATAAAGTTGAAAATCTATTAAAGAAATTTGACAGATTGTTGTAGCGTGCTGACGTCTGTACATAGTTTGTAAATAGCTAGTAAATAGACTTGGTTCCGTACACCTACAGCTGGGGTGATTGTGGAGAATACTAACGTATCCCGGCACCCTAGCAAGAATTGACGAAGCGAAATATCGTGTGGTTTTAGTCACTAGGAGTCAGTCATCCATGGAGATCTCCACACACAAAACAAAAATGTTTACGTACACCTAATTGACAAGAGCCCTTGGTCACGACACACTAAGTCATAAAACTATAAAATCCCCACATTAAAACCACGTTGACTACATGTCCTAACCTGAAAGTTTCGCGGTCTACAATTACATCGTTGGCTTGTTGCTTCATACCATGAGAACTGGGTTGACGGCCATGATGCGGTAATATTATTGTTGTGGTCATACTGTATGAGTGTGTAATATGCTTTATGATGTCAGTTTGCGACCGGTGATTTTGGATTAGAAAGAAAAACCGTGAAGAAATAAAGGGTTCCGTAGGTAAGTTTAGTATTTTTCTAACTGTGGTCTTAGTTTCCGCATTTAACCCTTGCGTGGGACCACAGCGCGGGGCTCATGGCGGCCATTATTCCAACCAGCCAACCTCCCTCAAGAAGTTAATCAGGTCTCTCGGTCTATATAGGATGACTGTAAGAGAATCTAGCGATCCTAAATTTTGTTTCCGTATCTGGTAGCACCGGCCCTGCCGATACTTCCGTCTCCATGCATACAGGCTGGTATACCCTAATTTTAGTTTATGTAAGATACGTGACAATTGCAAATGATTTATTCGAATGAAAAAATAAGTCTCCTTCAAAATAACTGATTTATGCATGTTTTACTTCATAATATGTATGTACTTGTCCATGACCGTGCGACATCCGCAGTCGTATCTATGTTACATATAACTGTTTATTAGCGGAAGCTTGTAATTGGCCTTTTTCTACATATTGTCAATGATCACTCAAATGTATTAGCTGTAAGTTTCCTTAAAATTTATAAAATAAAATAAAATAAAAATAAAATGTATTGGCTACAACGGAATTAATGTTTGTATTACTTAAAAATTAATAATTATTTGGTCCGGGTCTGGTTTGGTGTGTTTTTGCAAACGAATTTAAATGTTTGTAAATGCACCCACGATACAGGAGCAATTCGTAGTGTGGGGAAACGTTTTTTTTTACACAAATATAGAGAAGGTTTACGTATAATGTGCCATCTAGTGGCAAAACTCTGGTACGTTACAGAAAAATTCTTGATTTCGGCCCTTGTTTGTTGCATCCCATAGTTTCTGCACGCTTACTATGTAGAATATAGTGAGCAAGAGTGCCATATACATGAATGTATATGTTGTTAAAACTTTAGAAGCGCATATCTCATCTAATATTTACTTAAGTTACCAAGACTCAGAAAGATACATTTGTTTTAATTAGCAAAGCACTAAATACACTCAAAATACCAATTGGGGCCGTATAAAATACTCTATTACCCACTCCAGACACAAGCATATTTAGTTTAGTTGGAGGGGTTAACAAGATTGTTAGTAATGCGAATTTTACCCATATTGCTAGTAATCTTTTTTTTAATGTCTGTGAAACATCCAGCGTCTGGACGAAATTAAAAGCTACCGTTTTTGCTTGGAAACTACCGAACCCCAAAATGGAGAAAGGGCTCGAAATTGACGTTCTTTTGTCAGTTTTAAATTACATTTGAAAGGGTTTTCATTGTTGTACTGTTTGAATTAAAATTGAGTTTGTGTCCGTCGTGGTTGCATCAATCGTTAGGAATTTTATTCTGCTTTTGTGTGATCATTGCAGAAGTGATGAAATGTTAGTATTTTAGGTAGAACTCTTTTGGTACTCTAACTCATACAGGTTATCAGTGCCTACATGCTTTAGATTTCTTGAACGAAATATTGAAACGCAAAAGTATAAGACGGTGAGAGCTATTTTCATTATTCTAAAAAAAAGATAAATAAAGTTACATTAAAATCGGTTTCAATCATATCTACATGTTTAGTCCAACGTGAAACCGAACGCACCCTTTGGTTGGCAACATTCTATTGTCTATAACTTTTTTCACTTTGACGTTTCCGTTCTCTTGCAAAACTAACCTCCGGTTGGAAGATTGAGTTTTAGTCATTATAATTGGAAATCATCTTGGATCTCACGTGAGATTAACATATTAATTGTGTTCAGTGCTTGATTAAACTTTGTATTCTCGGATTATCAAGAATCCACTGATATTTCGTGAAACATATCGCCTTATTGTGTCTACCACGCGTAGCGCGCGTTTGTTGGGAACGAGTTAAGCTGTGATTGCTGTTGTGACCGCTACCTGGATATCGGCGCCTTGGGAACGTTCATCCACACTTGTCTTTCACCACACGTTACAATTACTCACCCTCATATTACATACAAACCACACTTGGAGCGTGACCTTGGAAGGTCGAAGTTGGCGTCCCCAGCATTCAGGTTAGTGGTACATTTTGTTTATCGAAATAAGGCCTAAGAGCCTACCACAACGTAGGGCTCCGCGTAATCGCGGACAGTTCGACATACCAGTTACCGTTGGCTGGACTTGGGGTAGAACATTCTGGTAGCAGAAGCGCGGTTCTTATAATATAAGATCCACTGGTTTAATTGGAAGTTTTGACTATTGTTGAAAGTAGCTTTGGTTCAATTACTTAACATAGCTTGTAACTCGATAAGTTCTGAATATTGCTTTGTCAGCCGGGCTCAAATAGTACTTGTAGTTGTACTGTAATTTGTAGTGCTAGCCCCTTGGTATTGCACAGACAAGTGGGATTTGTTTGTGAAATTAGGAATTATTGGTTGTATTTTGACATAATTTGGTATATTGTTGTAAAAGCTGTTTGGTATATTCATTTGATTAATAATTGAATGTCACTAGTCTGAAGTTAAAGGTTTATCTAAACAATAATCACATAGTCTAACATAATAAGACTTGAATTGTGTGTATTGGTTATTGTTTATAGTGTGATTATTGGATTGTGTTATTGGAGGTTGTCCGAGCAATATTACACATCCTATTGTTGTATTTATTTGAGGTTGATCCAGCATTGTATTATACATTCAATTGTTGTTTCTTTGTAACTAGCCATCCTTAGCAGGCTAGATTCATATTTGGAATAAGTACAGGGTCGGATTTGAACTTTAAATAATTGAATTTGAATTTTTATTTTGTTGAAATTATTTGGTCAGCTAACAAGTCATATTTGTTTGTTTGTTTGTTATTTTAGCCTGTTGTATTAATATTTGATTGTTGCAATGGCCTCATTAAAGGCAGTTAGGGAGTCTGCTGCCGTATTGGTCTCACAGTTGAGATGGTTCGCATCGGCGGTAGCAACGGTTGAGCGTCCGGACTTGGAGGAGCTCACCCTTGCTCGGAACAAGCAAGTGGATGAGAGGATCAAGTCAGCTGATGCTGCGCTCACACGCTTCAATGAGTACATCATGGACGTGGATTTGGCGGTGATGGACCAGGCAGCCCGCGATAAGGTTTTGGGTGACTATGACCAGATTGTCAACCTGGGGGATGTCATAGGTCAACGAGCTCGGGAAATTTTGAGGAGCCGGATGCCTGAGGAGGCCAAGCCTCAGACCTCCGTTGTCAAGGGCCCTGAACTGTTGAGTAGGCTGCCCACCCTGGAGCTGCCACATTTTGACGGTCGCTTGGACCACTGGCTGGGCTTCATTAATCTCTTTGAGAGTCTTGTGGATGCACGCTCGGACCTCGGACCTGCCCAAAAGTTGGCCTACTTGTTGTCCGTTTTGGAGGGCGAAGCCAGAGCCTTGGTGCAACACTTGCCGGTGACGGACTCTTCTTACCCTACCGCTCTGGAGCTTCTCTCCAGACGGTATCAGAATAAGCGCTGTCTGGCTGATGTGCACATCGACCAGATTTTAGGGCTACCGGCCATCGCCAGCATGTCGGCGTTGCGCACTGACCTGCTGAACCCGTTGGTATCAGCGACCCACGCCTTGCGACGCTTGCAGTTACCGGTGGACCATTGGTCCTACCTGTTGGTGCACATAGTGCTGCGGTTGCTCCCGGCAGAGTTGAGGTCCCGCTTTGAGCAGAGATATGGTGGGGACAGTGCCACCCATCTTCCCCCCTTTGACGACCTCCTCAAATTCTTGGAGGACGAGTGTCGGTTTTTGGACAACACTCTTGGCGCCACGGGGTCACGCCCGCCACCTTCTCGGCCTAGAGACCAGGGACGGACTAGGGCTCGGGGGCCTGTTGAGGTTCGGCCCGCCCCCCGTTTTGCTGGAGCCCGGAGTTCTCACGATTGCCACTTTTGCAAGTCCACGGGACATGTCATGGCACGTTGCTCGGCTTTTTTGAACTTACACGTAAGTGCCCGCCGCCGTATTGCCAACGCACGCCGTTTGTGCTTCTCGTGTTTGGGAGCCCACTTCCATCGGGACTGCCCCGACCCCCGTCCGTGTAGAATTTGCACGGGATCCCACCTGGAGATTTTGTGCGCCAACGCGAACCGCTCCAGCAGACCTTCTTCTGAGGAGGGTTCGCGCAGGGGGGGGTATTCCGGAGATGAGCACCGGGCTGAGGCCCGCAATTCTGCACGCCGCTCTCCACCCCCCGCGCAAGTTGTACAGGAGCCCCGCGATCGAGATTTGGTCTCCCCTTGTCAGGGAGAACGCGCGTTGGCTGCTAGGCAGCAGTGGCCGGACCAGCACCGCCACCTCTCCCCTCCGTTGGCGGAACGTCCCCGATTGGAGTCACGTCCTCCGCCATTCAGGCATCCGGTAGGATATGCCCTTCCAGCGATGGCGAGCGGCTTGGGACACCGCGCGGACGAACCATTCCAACCTTATCCTCGTCGTGGAAGAGGACAGCCTGGATGCGGCGATCGGTCGCCGCCCAGGCACCGCTAGGAAATTGCCGCCCGCCCCGCTAAAGAACCCCCCCCGATCGAGTCGATTTTGTTGCCAACGGCCTCGGTCAGGGTCTGGGGACCCTTTGGTGACTCGATTGTGGTCCGTGCCCTTTTGGACACGGGAGCCCAGGGTTCCCTTTTGTCGTCTTGGTTAGCGGGACAGGTTGGTCTGAAGGTGAACGACTTTTCAGGCAAAATTCAGGGAATTGGCGAAGCGGCTGTCACCACTGTTGAGGGAGAGACCTGGTTTGAAATCACCCCTGTGAGTTGTCCGTACCCTAAAATTGGTGCTCCTGCCCTTGTTATGCCGACTATATTGGGTAGCCATCCCGATTGTCAGTTGCCTTTGGATGTTCTACGGTTGACGTCAGGTCTGGATTTGGCTGACACCCGGTTTGATTCCCCTTGTACGGTGCATTTGTTGTTGGGTTCCGATGTTTTGGGGAAAATATTGTTGGGAAATATGACGGTCTTGCAGCCGGAGACCCCATGGTGCCACCCGAGAGGTCTGGTGGCGGTCTCAACCATCTTCGGCTTTGCGATTATGGGCCCAGTGTTGAACGTGCCCCCTCCACCTGAACCTGTCCTTGCGTTGGTGTCCGGCTCAGCCCTCTCTGACGCCGTTCAGAGGTTTTGGGAGGTTGAGGAGCCCCCTCAGGTGGCCCGCTTGAATCCGGAACACGAAGAGTGCGAGTTGTTCTATCAGAACAACACTGGTCGACTCCGCTCCGGTCGGCTTGAGACCCGGCTGCCTTTTGTTGCGGTGCGACCACCTCTTGGCCAATCCAGACCTACGGCTGAGAAAAGATTGTTGGCAATGGAGCGCCGCATGGCCAGGGACCCGGTGCTGCGGCAAAAATATGTAGAGTTTATGCGTGAGTATGCAGACTTGGGACACATGTCGGTGTCAGATTTGGATTGGCGTTCAGTAGAGCATTTCTTCTTGCCACATCACGCGGTCCTCAAGCCATCCACTGGTAAGCTGCGCACAGTGTTTGATGGGTCTGCGCGGACTTCTTCCGGCGTCTCCTTGAATGATTGCCTGCATTCCGGCCCCAAATTGTTGAGGGATCTTTGTGACGTCATCACGTCTTTTCGTCGTCATCAAGTAGTCTTTGTGGCCGACATCAAAATGATGTTCCGGCAAACGGTCATTCACCGGGATGACAGACGTTATCAGTTGATCCTGTGGCGGGAACATCCCCAGGATCCCATGATTGTGTATGAGCTCAACACGAATACTTACGGCCTTCGGTCAAGCCCCTTTGTTGCTATTCGTTCGCTTTGGGAGCTTGCGGACCGGGAGCGTTTGAGGTTCCCTCGTGCATCCGCCATCTTGAAAACGGACCTGTACGTCGACGATGTCTGTACTGGAGCTCCTACGGTGGAGGAAGCTATCCTGTTGCGTGACGAGTTGGTCCAGATTCTGGCTTCCGCTGGCTATGAGTTGCGTAAATGGGTGTCCAACTCGCCAGCGCTATTGGAAGGTGTGTTGGAGGATCATAAGCAGGATCCTCATTTGTTTGAAAACGTTGACAACCCCGCCATGATGGCCGTCCTCGGCGTTCAGTACCGACCAGTTCAAGACACCTTTACGTATGATGTCGACTTGGAGTCTCCTCATACTTGGACTAAAAGATTGGTGTTGTCTACTGTAGCAAGGACCTTTGACCCTAATGGTTGGATCTGCCCGGTATTGTTCTGGGCGAAATGCTTCCTTCAGCGCCTTTGGACCGCTGAACTTGGTTGGGACGAGCCACTTCGGGAAACTCTGTTGGAAGACTGGCTCCAATTTGTATCCGTGCTCCCTGTGGTCAACAAGGTCGCGCTGCCACGCGCCATCCTCCCCCCTGGGGCTTATGCTGCCACCCTTCATGGGTTTTGTGACGCGTCCTCTCACGGTTATGCCGCCGTTGTTTATCTGCGCACCGTCAATGCTACGGGCCAGGTGAAATTGTCGCTGGTCATGGCCAAGAGCAAAGTGGCCCCCCTCCGGACGGCATTGACCATCCCTAAGTTGGAGTTGTCAGGGGCGGTGCTTCTTGCGCGTCTCCTAAATCACGTTGCGCACACCTTGGGTGGAACCGTTGACATTCGGGCTTCTTACGCCTGGACGGACAGTCAAATTGTTTTGTGTTGGTTAAAGACGTCCGTCCACTCTTTGGAGGTCTTTGTTGCGAACCGAGTGTCGCAGATTCAGGGCTCTGAAACGCCTTTGATTTGGAGACACGTGCCTGGTGACCTGAACCCGGGCGACGTGGCCTCACGCGGGTGCATGGCCCCCCACTTGATTGCTCACCCCCTCTGGTGGGGGCCGGACTGGCTGACTCGCCTCGAGGACGATTGGCCTCGAACGCCAGTCTTGATGTCGGATCCTTTGCCCGGACTTAAGGTGTTCGCTGTTAGAACGAAGGATCCTCCGTTTGATCCTGACCTTTTGTTGAATCGATACAGCTCCCTCGACAAATTGTTGAACGTCACCTCGTGGATCAGGCGTTTTGGCCATAATTCTAGGAATCCAGGGGACAAGCACCTGTCACCAGTTCTCTCTCCTCAAGAGCGACAGGAGTCACTCCTCCTTTGGGTCCGCTCTGTGCAGGCTGCACACTTTGAGAAGGAGATCGAGGTTCTGAAGTCTGGTAGGGTTAAGTTGTCGGGAGCTGTTAGTAAGCTGAATCCCTTCTTGGATAAGACGGGTCTTTTACGTGTTGGAGGACGGTTGAGGCACTCTAGCCTTCCTTATGGGGCCCGTCACCCCCTTTTGTTGCCCAAGGAGGGCCACTTGGTACAATTGCTGGTGACTGATCGTCACGTTAAAAACTCGCATGCCGGTTGCAATGCGCTGTTGGCTATTCTGCAGCGAGAATTTTGGATTTTGTCGGCTCGTCGTACTATTCGTAGCATTGTCTTCCGCTGTATGCCGTGTTATCGGACTAAGGCCTCCACTATGCAGCCCCTAATGGGAGATTTGCCGGCTGATCGTGTCAATGAGGCGAGGCCCTTTGCTGGCGTCGGAACGGACTTTGCTGGTCCCTTTTCGGTGAAGACGTCCACACTTCGAAATAGTAAAATCGTCAAGGCTTATTTGTGTGTTTTCGTCTGCCTGTCAACCAAGGCAGTACATTTGGAGCTGGTGACCTCCCTTTCGACAGAGGCCTTTGTGGCGACCTTGGACAGATTTGTGTCTCGCCGTGGGTTACCTTCTTTGATTAGGTCTGATTGCGGTACGAATTACAAGGGTACAAGTAACTATTTGAAGGAGGTATACGCCTTCCTTAATGAGAGCCAGGTTGACATTGGTAACAGTTTGGCCCGCCGAGGGGTCACTTGGTTGTTTGACCCGCCAGCCTGCCCCCATTGGGGAGGTATTTTTGAGGCCGCGGTGAAAGCGGCAAAGGGACACTGGCGGAGATTGTTGGGAGACACCGTTCTCACCTTTGAGGAACTAGCTACGGTATTTTGCCGCATTGAAGCTGTGTTGAATTCGCGCCCATTGTGCCCGCTCTCTTCGGACCCGAATGACTTGGAGGCTCTAACACCGGGCCACTTCTTGATTGGACAGCCACTTGTCGCCTTGCCGGAGTACCCTTTTGTTGATGTGAGCCAAAATCGGCTCTCGCGGTTTCAGTTGGTGCAACAGCTCGCTCAGAACTTTTGGAAGCGTTGGAGCTTAGAGTATCTGCACATCCTCCAGCAACGCGTCAAGTGGACGGATAAAACTCATCCGCCCAAGATCGGAGACCTCGTCCTGATTAAGGATGCCAACCTGAAGCCTTTGTATTGGCGCATGGGGCGCATTCTCAATTTGGTGGCTGGCACCGACGGGGTCCCTCGTTTTGCTGAAGTTTTGGTGGACGGATCCATCATAAAGAGAGCGGTCGCAACTTTGTCAAGACTTCCAATTGATTAGCGGACGGGTAGGCCCGTCCGGGGGGGGTAGATGTTTAGTCCAACGTGAAACCGAACGCACCCTTTGGTTGGCAACATTCTATTGTCTATAACTTTTTTCACTTTGACGTTTCCGTTCTCTTGCAAAACTAACCTCCGGTTGGAAGATTGAGTTTTAGTCATTATAATTGGAAATCATCTTGGATCTCACGTGAGATTAACATATTAATTGTGTTCAGTGCTTGATTAAACTTTGTATTCTCGGATTATCAAGAATCCACTGATATTTCGTGAAACATATCGCCTTATTGTGTCTACCACGCGTAGCGCGCGTTTGTTGGGAACGAGTTAAGCTGTGATTGCTGTTGTGACCGCTACCTGGATATCGGCGCCTTGGGAACGTTCATCCACACTTGTCTTTCACCACACGTTACAATTACTCACCCTCATATTACATACAAACCACACTTGGAGCGTGACCTTGGAAGGTCGAAGTTGGCGTCCCCAGCATTCAGGTTAGTGGTACATTTTGTTTATCGAAATAAGGCCTAAGAGCCTACCACAACGTAGGGCTCCGCGTAATCGCGGACAGTTCGACATACCAGTTACCGTTGGCTGGACTTGGGGTAGAACACTACATATAAATAAAATTCAAGTGTCTGTCTGTAATTTCAAAATAATTACTTAAGTACACGATACTTAAATACAAACATCCTTTATTACGCCCTTTTTCCACACCCCACAGGAGCGGGATTTTCGCGAGAAAAACTTTACATAACAACGAAGTTGCGGGACAGTTAGTCCAAAAACCAAAACTTGGTAGTTTGTATAAAACACTGTGTGGAAAAAACGCTCTAAAAATTATAAACACCTTAAAATATTGTCAAACTGTCTATTTACGGATTCAAAATAAGTAACAACGAACCCTCTTTAAAAGGTTTTATAAATTAAATTAAATCAATATCTTACACCAAAGTCTGCAATAATTCCAAGGTTTAGAGCTTAATTATTTTCTTAAAAGACTCAGGTGGCACTGTTTCTTAGTTATTGAACAAAATAATTTATCGGCTCTTCGTGGGGACCCACTAAAAATCTTATAAGTGGCAAAGGAATTGCTGCTTTCTTGGAATACTTTATTAGAGAGATACAAAGCATACCTATACTTTATTGTACACCAATTATTTAACAAAACTGCTGAGAGACGAGAGAAATATAAACCTACATGGTTCGCATATGAACTGTCGCGCTCATAATTCATCGATTTCATGTAAGTTCAATCGAGTTAACGTTTTTGAGTAAGTGTTATTCGATTTCACATCATTCGATTTCAAGTAGGGATTCCGATTTGATCAGTAATGAATTGAAAAGACTTCAAAACTGTATCATCCATAGATAAAATAAATAAGTAGATTTGGTCAACAGACGAAATTATATCGGAACCGTGTGTCTCCAGTTAGGCGCTGGGCGGGGCAACAACAACACATGCAGTTTAATAAAATCAATAGATACGCACTCGCGCACACACCCGCATTTCTTAAATCAGAACGTACTATACAATCAATAATAAACCTTATTCCGTCAAACACAGCGTGTATTTACCATGCACCGTAGAATTTACCCACACAAAAACATCGGTCGCAATCGTTGTGCTGTGCAAAAGCAATTTATTTTACATATACGCTAGTGATTGACTAAATCGGAAAGTTATCGATTCTTCCATTTATTATTGTACAATTTTTTTTGGGCACCTGAAAATGAACCAAATAAAAAATGGCATGTCCAGAAAATATTACAATAACAATAAACATATTATTAAGAACATAACATTACATAATTATTATTAAGTACTACCTACTAAGTATTAAGGGCTACCCTGGCGCTTTCGACTTAAATCTTAATATTTAATTATCATAGTGATAGGTCAAATAGAAGTCGATGTTAACTTACATTACGCTCTTGATCGGAACATACCAGCCGTATAGGTTGTATAGTATCCTGAAAAGTTGAATGATTGATTTTATGAATACCCTAAATCATGAGAATAGCTTTCAGTAATAAAATAAAATTTAACACACTTCTGCAAATATCAGTTGTACTCTTAATTTTGGAATTATCCATTCAAAAAGCCTGCGTCTTTTCTTTAGAGACTAGAACATTTCTGCGTTGAAGTGAACCGAGCATATGGTGCTATTTTTTGTGGGGTACCAGTTAGGTGGCATGCCTGTGGCATCAATCCATTTCTTTTTTATGTTACCATCTTTTGGGAAGCTGAAAAGTACGAAAACCACTTATTTATCATTTACATACATCCTAAGCTACTTCTAAACGTCACCATATAATAAGCATCGCAATAATTACGTAACACACTATAAATCAAGATCTGAAGGATTTTGACGTATATTGCTAATCCATTGCTTCATATGTTCGAAATATTGGTCTGCTCAACAACGTAAATACCGCAGTGAGTGTTGTTGATTTAGCAAAATGAAACCGATTCCTACTGTAAGTGTGTTACGCAACTATTACCTGCGGGGTAACCGCAGGTAATAGTTTAGTAGGTTATAATAGGTTTTTGTTATAAGAAAAATCCTAGTTAGTAGAGAAATTGTTAAATATATGAAAACAAACACACATCCATGCATAACAAATAAATAGCATGAATATATTGACTTATTTTAAGCTCAATTCACAAATATATTATCTGAACCATGCCGATTATTATAACGCATTCGAAGCTTCAATGGAAGCAAAATACAAAAACCATAAAAAATAAAGAAACAGCATGAGGATAAGGCATAACATACGATAATTCTAAACCGAAAAACACCACCGATTATTAACCTAAAATTAAAGTAACTTACTTTACGAATATTGGTTACGCATTTCTCTACTACTCTGTAAGAAAATCAAAATAAGTAAAAAAACATTATTTACATCGATCTTCCAACCGGGCTAAAACGGTTGACAGATTGAAAAATAAACTATTGTAGCGACGGCGACGTCGGAACTCCTTACGCATACGCATGCTGCGGGCGTAAAATAAATTGTTTATTTTTTTTTACTTTTTTGTACACTTGACTTTTCAACGTATTTTTATTTCTGTCATCTCATGTAAAATAAAAGTTAAACATATTTTCTTAGAGGTTTCCGTATGTTATAAAAAACTTTTTACCAAAAAATTACACCAAGTCAGGATCTGATGATGGGACATCATCAGATCCTGACTTGGTGACAATGGGACCAATTTCAAAGTATACCCTTTCAAACAAAAAAAGCATTTTTCAAATTGGTTCAGCCGTCTCCGAGTAATCGGTGATCATCAGTGATCGGTGTAGGTAGATTGATTTTTGGTACTTGTATCATAAATGCACACAGAAAGAATAACATGGATAAGCCATTTTTCCAGAAAGTAATTCCGGTATTTCCGGATTCAATTAAACATTGTTAATGTTGGTAGTGATATTATTCCTACTCAATTCAAAATTTAAAGGAAGGTATAAAAACTAAATTAATTCATTATTTATCTGTAATTTTTATTGTTTATATGTAATTTTATTTTTATCTGTAATAATATTGCTCATTTTATTACAATTCCTACCTTTTTTTTGAGGATGGCAAATCATCAAATGACTCCTTCCACTCTGGCAGAATAAAATTCCTACATAAGTTCCGGTTTTTTTTTAATAATCCACCAATTCCGGAGGAATGTCCATATTAATATATACGTTTCGGATCAATGACCCCATTTCAATCTACCTACTCCGATCACTGGTGATCATACATAAAAAAATAATAACAATATACGCGTCGAATTGATAACCTCCTCTTTTTTATGTCATCGGTTGAAAAACCCCTAAACTATAGGTAATAGCAATATTTCATTCGTCAATCGACATTGCTGTCGATAGCTTACGTTAGTGGATCTGCACAAGCACATCACTAATTCGTCGCAAGAAGTGGCGGCCTCACTACGCGATGAATCCGCGTAATACAGTTTCGTATGTTATGTTTACATTGCTTGTCCAGTTACTTAGTGACGAACTCAGGTAGTGGTTAAGGAGCAATGTATTTATAGAAAAAGGAGTACAGTCGCTCTGATATTTGAAAACAAAAATAACATAGTAAAACCAAGAAATATTTTACGATTTATTGTTTTTCATGATTTTAAAGACAAATATTGTAAAATACTTGTACTTACATATGGTAAGTCATTCCATGATTCACATAGATTTGATTTTGGCTTCGGTTTTTACAAGATACCACAGAACAACTCGGCATTCATATATGTTATCACGATCGCCGTCGAAAGCGCACTAGTTCGCGGAGACGGCCACTTGCCTGTGACATGAGCCCTGTGGCCATGTCGCGCGGACACCGATACGCCCCCTTACCACTTCTCTGTATTTTTGATTTCTGTGGTATCATCTATGTAAGATAGAGTATCTTAATGAACTCTCCTGGCAGGTCTGCTGGAAGACATTTCTTATAGAAAAAGCAGCACCTTTGTGCTATTTTTTCCATAAGAAATGTCGAAAAATTAGAATGAAGTGTTAAGTTTTATTTATATAACCAATTGGCAATATGTAATTTCATTTCAATTAAAGTACTTAATTTGAGTAAAATACCTACTCGTTTTTTGATCAGAAACCTCTGAATTTTAAGCTAAATGTAGTTTATTCAAATTGATTGTCGTTGCCATGGCGATGAGTGCTGAATTTAAGGTCCAATTAGTGGTTCGATGTTAGAGAATGATAAATATGCGATTTCTAAACAAGATTTAGATCTTGAGAATTGTTGCGAACAATACAAGACAATTAATTGATGTTTTGTATTATTACTGTAAATAATGAAAATATTCTTATTTCAATTGTTTAATGTCAGCTTGACAGAGAAAATTATAAATTCAAATAATAATCTTTTATGAATAGAAAGTCAAAACATTGGAGGTAAGTAACCCATCCTGGGTTCAGAGCCGGATTAAACCTGTCAGAGGCCCTAAGGCAATGGCATTCTCGGGGCCCCTTTTCTTACTTTGACTGACCAAATCGTGTGTGAACTGAGGAAACGCACATTAAGGGCTGTGGTTTTTAATATACACACATCAAAAGTGTCTAGGGATCAAGCATTTTTATGCGGATTTCTTGAGATTGAGATGTGGCTTTGTAATAAATTTATGATTTTATAAATTTATATGGATCCTTTTTGGTGCATTTCATAATTTGAAACAGGAACTGTTAATCAAATTCGAGTAAAAGATGAAAATCAGCTGTCAATATTTTCCCTATAAAAACATACAACGCATTGAAGACATTATTAGTGCTACTGTTTCCCTACTACTGATTAAAACCAACGTTATTATGGAGCGGCGACGTCATTTAAGCAGGGAAGAAATGCTCAGAGCCGTGGGAATGATAGAAGCTGGTTCCCGGCAACGTACTCTGGCTTTAGCTCTGAATACAAGTCAGAGTGTTATCAGTCGACTTTGGACACGTTACCGAAGCACTGGTACCGTGGCTGAGCGCCATGGAGGACGGTATCGCTGCACCACACGGAGACAAGACCGATACATTCAAATCTTAACTCGAAGAGCTCCAACAATAACCGCCATGATGTTAGCCGTGAGGCTTCATCACTCTTCAGGGAACTTAATTAGCGACCAAACAGTCAGAAACCGCTTGCATGAAGTGAACCTTCATTCCCGAAGACCGCTACAGGTACCACCTATAGCAATGCACAATCGTAGGATTCGATATCAATGGGCTCTTGAACACAGAAATTGGGCAGAAGAACAATGGCGTTTCGTGTGCTTTTCTGATGAGTCTCGTTTTGGTATGAGACCGGATACAAGACGTATACGACACTGGAGAACCCCTGGACGCCAACAGCGATTAAAATCCTGCCAGGAAGTCCATCCTTATAGTGGTGGAACCATCATGGTATGGGCGGGTATTTGGATCGGCGGAAGAACTGAGTTGATTTGGATCAGAGGCAACCTCAACGCTCAAATTTATGCTGAGACGATTGTATCTGACGTCATCGTTCCTCTACAAGTATAAATCGGTCCCTTATTTCAGTTAATGCATGATAATGCACGACCGCACACCGCAAGAGTTGTAAGACAGACTCTCGCCGCAGCTAACATCAATGTCCTGCTCTGGCCTGCTCAGTCGCCAGACTTGAACCCGATTGAGCATGCATGGGATATGCTACAGAGAAGAGCTCTGCCGAATATGGAGGGTATCCAGTCGCAAGAAGACCTTTTTTTGTTGTTGCAACGAACATGGGCGGCCATTCCACAGCGTGATTTGGATGAACTCATTTTGAGTATGCCAAACCGATGTTCTTGTGTTGTTAGTGTTCGCGGTAGAAACACGGATTATTAATTGTTTAAGTTACCCAATAAAATTTTAAAGAAAACTGTTATTTCAGTCTTTTTTTCGAACTTTAATGTTAGTGGTTCAAATGTCAAAAATCCCTTTATTAGGAAAATGGCAAATTTCTTTATTAATGCAAAGGTGACTTGGTTTATCGTTACTGTGACAAACGAAAACACTTTATTTGATGAATCCTTAAAGAAAATTATAATTAATATCAATCAGGAGAAAAGTTATTGCAAAAATATATGTTGATCCCTAGACACTTTTGATGTGTGTATTTGTTTACTTATTCCCAGATTTGTTATAAAATTGTTTTAATTCTACTACTAAATCTAACGATTTGAATTTTGTGAGATAACAGTAAGGTCCCTAAGTTCACACGCATATCAAATTCTCGTTCGAAGAAATATGTTTTCTTGGTGCGTGCACTGGGCCTGGGCCCCTAAATGATGCGGGGCCTCTAGGCAGTTGCCTACTCCGCCTAATGGTTAATCCAGCCCTGCCGGGTTACAGGAATGTATAAACGACATAATGCGGCCTTGAAACGACACTAGGGGACGGGATGAGCAATTTCGGAAAAAAAGGTATGTCATGTAAGCTCAAAAACACATTTCAAATGACGATAAGCGATTTCATTATATACTAAAATCCCATATCATACATATCGCAACTAAATGACTACTAAATTGATTTCGTTGGCACCGGGTCCACTATCCGTATGTTTCAGCTATGCTAGGGTCGTATGCTTCAAAAGATCAAAATATTGTTACGAGCTGGGGTTCGGGATAGAAATAATTAACGCCAATGAAACCAAAATTAACACTTTAATTAATTAAACACAAAATAAAAATTAACACAGTTATTCGCACCACAACGCTTGTCACTTAACACTTAAATCGCACTGAAATTCACTTGTAAAGCTTCGATTAGGTCGCCTCGTATCTTGAAATAAGACTCGCGTCTGCGTTGCTCTGCGATCTATTTATACCCCGATCTACGAGTTCTAGAACATTCTTGTAAAATCGACTCATCACCTACACTGCCAAGAATATTCTAGAAGCTACTCGAGATACTCAGTACTGCTACTCGCCGCTAGATGGCGTTAGTGTCTCGAACATTCTAGATTTATGTCGAAGTTTGTCGACGTACTTCACTAAGCGACTGGCGTAAGAATATTAATAGAATCCTCTGGTGAATTCACATTAACTCTAGTAATAATGAGTTGATTATGTTACCTTATTGCAGTGGTGCCCCGGTGGTGGAAGGCATGACCAACTAATTGTAGGTTAAGGGTTCAAACCCAGGCAGAGACATTACGTTATGTAATTTCCATCATCACCTCTACTCTTAAAGGTGAAGAAAAAGATCATAAGGAAATTGGTATTTCCTAGGACTTAAAAATCCGAAGAGATTGTACACCCACCAACCCGAACTGCCGTTAAAGGTTAAGTCGACCTAGATCCGTTAAAAGGTTGTGGTTTCCATCATTTCTGACTGATTTGCCTATGAAACACCCCACCCCAAACCTAACCGTTTTCGAATAATGGACTTTGAAGGTTTAAAAAAATTATCCTTATTTTTTTAATGTATGATTTTCGTGTAGAAGATATGTTTGTTTATTATTCTCAACACAAAAATTGCTGATAATCATAATTAATTAGCTAATTTAGCTCCTGTCTGCTCTGTTTACTTTGCTTAGAATGAATCTGCTCCTAGGATTATTAGACTTACTTATTAATTGAAATTAAAATTTAATAATATTGCAATCATTGAAAATCGCGTCCGAGCTCTTAGCAAAAGTTACTGACTTACTGTGGCTTAGCGATATATGCTGATAAGGGATTTATCTAATTAATAAATTTTCTATATTTATATTTATTTATTTATAATAGGCTAGCGTTTGACCATCATCTCACCTGATGGTAAGTGATGATGTGGTCGAAGATGGAGCACGCTTGCCTAAAAGTAACCTGTTCACTCTTGACTTAAAGACGCTTGTGTCTGAAGTAGTTTACTCCAGACACAAGCGCATTTAGCTTAGTTGAAGGAGTTAACAAGATTGCTGGTAATGTGAGTTCTACCTACATTGCTAGTGCTCTTTATTAAAACAAAGAACCAACTGGGTCGTAATGGACGATTGAAAGTTTAAAAAAGAAATAATTTATAAAAACACAGATAGTTAGATAGCTAGAATACTCTTTATTGTACACCAATAATTTAAACACACACTTGATTTACAATACTGCAAAATATAGTTACAATGTCGGTCTTATCGCTGATAGCGATATCTTCCAGACAACCTTTGGATGGACTTTAAGAACATAAAACAAAGAGGGGAGGGGAAGTCAGTGTACCTACTTCATGTATATAACATACACAAAAAGTAACTACTTAAAGTAGTTAATATATATATATATATATATAATACAATACATAAATAAGTATAAATAAATTGTTCAGGACTACAAAAGGCCAGCCAACGATAACTGGGGTGTCCGAAACTTGTCCACGGTTCGTGGAGCCCTACCGTTGCTTTCAACAACAATAAACAAACTACAGGCTCTTCGGCCTACAAACAATATATATAAATAACAGTTCTAACCACTTACCTTCTGCACTGGGTACACCAACTTCGACCTTCCTAGGTCACGCCCAAGTGTGGTATGTATGTAATTATGAGGTGAGTAATTGAAAAGTGTGCTGTAAGTCACGTGTTCTAGAACGTTCACAAGGCGCCAGTCTCCAGATGGCGCGGTCCTGATCAGCATCACCGCCCAACTTATTTCCAACAAATGCGCGTGCCACGCGGTGAGGCAATACGGCGATATGTTCCGAGAAATATCCCTGGGTTTTCGTCAATCCGGGATTACAACTTCAAACAGTAGTTAATCGCAACCCAATTATCGGTTGCAAACGGCGATTCCAAACGATATTTTATCAATTACAATTAAATCAAAGTCCCAAGAACGGACATTTTCCAACAAGGAACCAAAGTCTATCTGTCAAGTGAAAAGGTTATGTCAAGTGTCAACATCAAAAAGACAATAGAATGTTGCCACACCAAAAAGATCGTTCAAAAATACATTTGGGACGCAACATAAATATATGTGTTTTGTATATATAAATATGTCATAAGGAGAGAAATACGGTATAATCATAGGAGTGTATAAAAATGATTGACAACAGAGCTTTTAAAAGCAGCAAGTGACTGTGCTTGTCTAACTGACACCGGCAATGCATTCCACAACCGAATAGCCTGCATCGTAAACGACTGGTCGTAAAATTTTGTGGAATGTGCAGGCATTGAAAGTGTCAAATTTACCGATCATCTCAAATCATACTTTTTCTTAAAAAAAAAATATAGGCAAATCAGTCAGGAATGATAGAAACTATAACCTCTTAACGGATCTAAGTCGACTTAACTTGTAACCCTGTATATTACGTATTATCTGCCACTTTTACTCAGCAAAATTAATAAGACTGTTGAAAAATGTATTTGTTCAGTTGTATGAACAGCATTGCTAGGACGCGGCCCCGTTACAGAATTACTTACGTAGGTATGTGCAAATATTATCTGTGGTTTATTACCACAGGTGGCAATACTTGGTCAATTATATGTATGGAATGCGACAGAGTAAAGATGTAGAACAGAAATGGTGCTTTTACGTTGCGTACGTAAAACACCATTTCTGGTATAGTACGTCTGTTTCAATAAGAATGTATTTGAAAGACGTAGTCATCATTTTAATTTTTAAGCTATTGCATAGCTTTTATCGCGGGCTTTGAGCGCGGCGACCGAATCAAGAAATTCCGTAACGAAAATAAACCTAACACCCCCCACTCCGACCGGCACAGCGGTGCGGCGTTGAAAGCCGTGCATCGTCTAACGTCGTTTCAGTTCGGCAGACTTCGGCATGGTGTTTGTGTGCGTGCCACTAGACGTATGCGTGTAGACTATAATTGCATAAGTTGATAAAAAAATGCTATGCAATAGCGAGTGCCACACTCATTTTTTTATTTATTTATTATCATCACCTTTTCCGAACTATGTCAGGGTCAGCTTTTATTCTCATCGGATGCAGCTATTTACATTGAGCGACTTCTTGTCTGACCTCCAGAACCCAGTAACTGGGTAAGTAACATAATTCCTCTTGGCAAGACTGGATTCAGATTTCCTGGCTTCTGACTACCCGTAATGACTGTCAAAGATGACAGCCGGGAACAACGGCTTAACGTGCTTTCCAATGCACAGAGGAATCTTAATATTGTTACGCCAGTCACTTAGCTAAGTACTTCGAGAAACTTCAACTGACAACTAGAATGTTCGAGACACTAACGCCATCTGGGGGCGAGTAGCAGTACTGAGTGTATCGAGAAACTTCGACCGACTTCTAATACGATTGAGACACTAACGCCATCTGTCGGCGAGTAGCAGTACTGAGTATCTCAAGTAGCTTCTGGAACATTCTTCGCAGTATAGGCAATGTGTCGATTTTACAAGAATGTTTTAGAAGTCATAGACCGGGATATAAATAGATCGCAGAGGAACGCAAATGGCAGTCTTATTACGAGGCGAATACGCGATATAATTGAAGCGCTACAAGTGAATTTCAGTGCGATTTAAGTTTAAGTGACAAGTATTGAAGTGAGAATAACTGTGTTAATTTTTATTTTGTGTTTACTTTGATTAATTTTGGTTTAATTGGCATTAATTATTTCTATCGCGAACCCCAGCTCGTAACAATATGTTAAGAGGATCACCCATCCTAACCGACCGCTGCAAGGGTTGCTTAACTTTGTATATGGACCCGTGCACATGTTTTTATTCAGTTAAAAAAACTGGCGAAATGTTTGCATGAAATCTCTGTTTACCGCTCAGGGAATACGAGGCGTAATGTTACGTAACAAATGGCGAATTTCATTACTAAAAGGGGTTTTGTTAAAGAGTATTTTAGGGACTCACTTAGTGAGGGCCTCTTAATAGGAAATTTTAGGGATTTGTAAATAGGTCCCGAGGTGTTTTTGTAGGAAATGAGATCAACAAAGCTTATTTGGGTTAGTAGGCGGAATGATGAGGACTTGGTTCAAATATAAAGTTATTTAGTCTGTTATTTCTCAGTCCTCCCGTGTTTTAGACTCGTTGTAAGTGGGACTTGATTCTTAAGCCTGTAATACATGTTGGCCGAGCGTAGATCAACGCGAGCGTTGGCAAATAGGTACAAGGCAAGAAATACGTCCATACGTTCGACAAGTTCGTCGAACGCCAATGCAGACGACCAATGTAGAAGAGGGTCTGTAGAGCTGCCCACACGTTGGCCGAGCGCAGGCGAGTGCCTTTGATTTGAGACCGAAAACTGACACCGATCCGAAGTGAGGCAAGTGATCACGAGCAACGGCGAGCAGACAAGTTGCACCAAATGAGCTCTATACACGTTGGCGCTCGGCCAACATGTATTGCAGGCTTTACTGAACGGGCGAACTGTCAATGTGTTATAGACGTATACACGTATACACAACTGCCAAACCTACCGGGGAATACAAGCTTGATGTTGTGGTTGCCTGTAAGAGATAGCTCTGTTCGATAAGACGACCTATTCTACACTAGTTTTATTCAAAGTTTTTAAGCTAACATGGTCACTAACAGTATCATTAGAACTAAAAGAGGGATATTTACCATGTATATCATTTATTGTCTTGAGAGTCCGATATTTCAGCAATGTTGAAAGCGCCATGATCACGGGTGAACTGAAGTCAATTGGGTGGACGTTTAAGCAGACAAATCGGTGTACTCTCTTCCTCGTTCGTTTTTAGGGTGCGTGCCCAAAGGGTAAAACGGGACTCCGCTGTCCGTCCGTCTTTCATCAGGCTGTATCTCATTAACTGTGATAGTTAGACAGTTGACATTTTCACAGATGATGTATTCCTGTTGTCGCTATAACAGCAAATACTAAAATACAGAATAAAATAAATATTTAAGGGGGCTCCAGTACAACAATCGTGATTTTTTTGTTCGATTTTGCTCGATTTTGATAACGGCAACATGTAGACGCTTGAAATATTCGCAGACTATTTAGTTCTATATTCACTTAAAAATATATAATTAAATTAAAATAAAACAAATATTTAAGGGGGGCTCCCATACAACAGCCATGATTTTTTTGTCGTTTTTATAGATAATGGTACGGAACCCTTCGTGCGCGAGTCCGACTCACACTTGGCCGTTTTTTTGTGATCGACACGGCTACCGCTGTCACACATATTACTCAAAACTCGATTCTGTTCCCGAGTTTTATTCTTCCTACACAGAAACAGTTTTATAAGTATAAATCACAACTCCACATAAATATATCAATTTGCTTAATCTATAACGTTGACAGTCATCATTTTGAATTTCAAATCATTTACGACATTATTCGGTTTCGCTCGATCTAGAAAACTCTTGAATTAATGATCTTCGAATAAAATTGTTTTAGAATACATTAAGGGAGACCAGATAAGTGTTATCCAGTATAATTTGCGAGCAAAATTCGTGGAGTACTTTTAACTTAGCGACTTCGATAGACTCTTTGAATCATAACGCAGAATCATTTCGGCGCTTTAATTTATGTTGTAGTAATGACACTGGATTAACGCTAGTCTGTCTATTTTATAATCAATATCAGGACAGAATTCAAAGGCGTAGGTTTATGTACCAACCAGCTATGCCCGCGACTTCGTCCGCGCGGAATAGTGACTTTCGGCAGCATTTTTAATTTTTTAGGCTAATTATTTTGAAAATAAAACTCATACATAATCTGAATGTCGTATTTATTAATAGGCAATAAAAAGTCTAAAAAATAAGTTTTAAGCTTCTACCTATAAAAATGACGTAATTTCCATACAAACTTTCATCCCCTATTTCAACCCCTTACAGCCCTTTTTTTGCATTAAAAAGCAGCCTATGTCCTTTCTCAGGCTCTAGACTACGTCCGTACCAAATTTCATTAAAATCGGTTCAGTAGTTTAGGCGTGATTGCGTAACACAGACAGATAGAGTTACTTTCGCATTTATAATATTAGTAAGGATGGAGGGGCATGATATATTTTCAGTCAGGGTTTAAAAAAAACTTACAAACTAAGCGACTACACGCTAAGGGCACCCCCTGTGGGGTACGGACCTCGGCTTAGGGTGTCGCTGGGGGAAGGCAGCTAGGGACACGCTGGACCAATTAGAAAGCACAGACAGAGAGGTGCAGGATTTAGCTAGTCCTTGTGTCATAATTCTAAAGTGCATTGACGTTATTGAGATGCAGTTGAGCAATGCTTTCAATGTTCGTGGGTGTGATTGATAAACTAGATTGTATTTTGATTCGATTACATAGTTAACATCCCACACTTCTTAATTTCAAATTAAGGTTAGTTGTCTTTATAACAAACCTGTATACATTGGCTGTTTCAGACGGGCATGAGGATCATATTGAGAATTTGATACAAGTACCTAATGTAAGATAGAATATAATTTATTGTCACATCTCTGTTTAAAAATATTGCTTAACCTATAGTATCAATGGCGGTCTTATTGCTTATAGCGATATCTTCCAGGCAAACTTTGGATGAACGTTTTGAACTTAAAATAAAGAGGGGAGGGCAAAAGATTCTATAAAGAAAATGAAATTACCTATAGCAAAAATAAAAATCAAGAAATATTTACAAACCAATCACTATTTTAAACAGACTTGTGCAGGTGTTAGCTTTTTTGCGGAAGGTTTTTATAATAGAAAGAATTTTTGCACGTTAAGCCATTTTTTTAAGGATGGAAAATCATCCAGTGACAGGCAGTCACTCGATCTGGGCGAAGCGGGAGGGTGTGTTAGACTTTTACTGACTAAAACCCATCCGTGTTCCATCATATATTATGCCCTTCGTGTTCCGAGGCCGCGGGACACTTTCGAACAATTCCGCAACCCCCGCAGGCAACGGCCCCCTTTTGGGCCCCGACACTTTTGCTGACTCTTTGAGGCGTGCGTGGAACACGACGCGCCGTCTACATGAGCCTGGTTACAGTCGGACGGCGAGCTACCCATTGCTCGCAGTCCGCAGGCTTACGCCTACGGTGGCTGGGAGTCACCCTGCGACTCCCGACGCCCGGAGCGTCTCCTGCGGCGGCTGGGGCGCGAGGGCTGTGAGGGCCTTGAGACCCGCCTCTCCCTCGCGCGTCCCGCCACCTCCTTCGCTTGCACAACAGTTTCGCAGAAAGAGGTGACTGCTTCCCATGCCTCCTCGCTCCGGACCATGGATTGAACCAGGGCCGGGAGCGAGAGGTCACCGCCTATTGCCCCTACGAGGACACGTTGGAGCTCTGCCCAAGCGGGGCAAACCTCCACCGTGTGTTCCACCATGTCCTCAGGGCGATACTCGCAGTCGTGACACCAGGGCGTTTCTTCCCGCTGAATCCGACACAAGTAATTCCCGAAACAACCGTGTCCGGTGAGCACCTGTGTCAGGCGGAAGGTGAGGACGCCATGTCGCCTCTATAGCCACTCCTCAAAGAGGGGACTTACCGCCGCTATTGTGGCGTGCCACGTTAAGCCATCGGTCCCGGCTGGAGGCTGGCCAAGGTAACTTGTTATTCGTGTTACCCAGTTGCTGAATTGTGGGGGTTAGATAGCCAGTCATTCCATGTAAAACACTAGTACTAGATCCGGTTTGATTGGAAACGTACCCAAAAGTACGTAGGGAAAGGGTAAGTAGATGATAATGGTTTGGCAGAGAATTTCACCATGAAATACTGCACTTGTTATAATTAATAGTGCACTCTTATTAATTTTAATTAAACTTCTGCACAAACATAGATTGGTCCTTACAAAAGTACAAGGAAAATATTTTCTTGATAACTTCCGATATAAACAGGGGTAAGTTGCTAATAAAATACAGTTTGATTCATTTCTTTAATTAATTTTACTAGGAAAAAGATGAAAGAACACATCGTCAAGAAGCCGGCAACTCAGACTGGGCTTAATCACAATTTCTCATAGAGAGGAGCATTGGTGAATAAATTATTAAAATTTTATTATATTAAAGTTTTTTTTCACGCTTTTTAGTGGGTCGGTTTGTAATTTATCTAGTTACAAAAGCCAAAATGTCAACTACTTATCACCTTTTACACTATATTGCTTTTCCCGATGCAGAGCCGTTAATTTTTGAGGAATTCTCCTGGTACTTCACCATCAGCTCTACTTCACCACATGCATTGTGACGAGCATAAAGTGCTTAACATCCATATTCAAGTAATCGAATCGCAATTCACGAAATACTTATTATTGAGTAGTTCCGGTGGCCATCTATGGTCTTCATCATCAGTTCCACTTCCCCAAATGGTGCTTTTCGAGAGCAACTGCACAAGTTACTATAAGAAATACCCAAAACGCTATAGGTGTGCCTATAATATTTGAAAAGTTCCCTCGATTTCTCTAGGATCCCATCATCAGATCCTGATTTCATAACAATGGGACCAACTAGAAAGTATACACTTTCAAATGAAAAAAGAATTTTTCAAATCGGTCCAGACGTCTTCGAGATATGAGGTAACATACATTAAAAAAAAAGTTCAAGACGAACTGAGAACCTCCTCCTTTCTTTGAAGTCGGTTAAAGAGAAACTATAGTATAGATTTTAGTGTTATTTTTTATGTTTGTAATTTTCTATTGTGAGTTGTTGTGTGTGTTTATCTCCGAAAAAATGTTTTTAATTTCAAAATTAAAAAATACCTACTTATTTCAGGCATCATTTTGCCGTCATCTTCAAAGACACAATCATCCTTAGTACAGCTGTTGCTTGAAGCTATTTTTTTTTCTTTTTTTAATGGGTCAACTATCTGTGGTATTCATATCAACCCTACACTACTTCCGATTGATTTTCACCTTCACCTCTACCATTTATGTATGTATGTAGGTTAGATCGTGAACTCACCCGTTGGTTTCAGGGGTTTGTTTCAGTAACTGTTTGTCATGGTTACCGATCGCCCCGACAAGACCTGGAACAAAAAAGAAACACATTATTGGCTTTGTGTAATATGAAATGTGTTTATGTTTTATGAAAATTGGTGGGAATTACAGCTACGTGTGTTGCTCCAATTAAGCTCTGTGTAGCAACGGTGTAATTCGTGTATAATAAAATGATTTTATTACACGTGTGGTTTTATTGGTACATGTGTGGTAAATAAGGAAAATGAGGTGTTTGTGGCTAAATATTAACAGCCACACGGGTCGATTTTCAACTGGCGACAAAAAAAGGAGGAGGTTATCAATTCGACGCGTATATTTTTTTTTTATGTATGATCACCAATTACTCGAAGACGGCTGAACCGATTTGGAAAATTCTTTTTTTGTTTGAAACTTCGTAATTGGTCCCATTGTCACCAAGTCAGGATCTGATGATAGGATCCTGGAGAAATCAAGGGAACTCTTCAAATATTATAGGCACACTTATAGTGATTTGAGTATTTTTTATAGTAACTTGTGTAGTTGCATTCGAAAAGCACCATTTTTGAAGTGGTCCTGATGATGAAGACCACAGATGGCCTAGAACTACTCAGGAATAATAAGTATTTCATGTGTTCCGCTTCGATTACTTGAATGTGGTTATTAAGTACAATATGCTCGTCACAATGCATATGGTGAAGTGAAGCTGATGGTGAAGTACCAGGAGAACTCCTCAACAATTAACGGCCCAGCATTGGGAAAAGCAATATTTTGTAAATGAATATAAGTAGTTGACATATAGGCTCTTGTAACTAGGTAAATTAAAAATAGACCAACTAAAAAGAGAGAAATAAAAACTTATTTTTCACTTTGCAGTGTTTTTTGGGAGTCGGTTTAATTTTTTGGTATAAAGTTTTTATCAAGGTTAAACAATGCTTGCCGATATTGGACATCGGCAAGATGGTTTTTGCGGTTGCAAATAGGCAACTTAAAATATCATATACCAAAAACCAGAAGCCAGGAGATTTGACACCAGCCTTGCAAGGGGTTTTGTGTTATCCAGTTACTAGATTGTGGGGGTCAGATAAGCAGTCGAATCGAATCGATGTGATTGTGCTCAGCTACATCGAGTAAGACTGTAAGCTGACCTTTATAGTTCTGAACAGGAGGCTACTTCTTCTTCGTATCGATGGTAAATCTCGTACATTATACTGTATGTGAACTAACAGAGGGCGTTCCCGTTAACCCGCAATAGTATAGCATCCATACATGCCAAAAAAAGATTACCATTCGAAAACAAAATGTTTTTTTTTTTTATATTAAAATATTCACTAAAAATGTTAAATTAATACGTAAAAGAAACACTCTGTACACGCGTACGCATTCATAAATAAATTGCGGTCCTTCAGGTAAGCGTGTACAGAGTGTTTCTTTTACGTATCAATTTAACATTTTTAGTGAATATTTTAATATAAAAAAAAAAAACTTTTTTTTTTCGAATGCGTAAATATTTTTTGAGCATATATGGATGCTATACTATTGCGGGTTAACGGGAACGCCCTCTGTTAGTTAACATACTGTCTGTATTGGGCCTAGCAGGTAGCCATGCTGGTCGCGTTTTCAGTGGCGTTTACTAGTTCTTATAATGTTCACGTTTTTGGGCAATTTGGACACTCCAACAGTTGTGACATTATTTGAACAGGAACACCGCTAACGCACTGGGTATCAGTTTGGCATGTTATACCCCATTTTGCAAAATTATGATTACAACAGCATAGTTGGGTTTGCATTCGATTGATCGCTTCCCAAATGTCACTGCAAGTCACGTCTAAGGATAATCGGAAAATGTTGTAATTACTGGAAATAAATAAAACTGGAAAAGTAAAGATTGAGCTGACCAGGCGTTATGATAATGAAGCTCTTTATAGGTTGCGGGATCATCAGGATTACTACTAGTTGGTAAATTCAATAATCATTAAAGTGTTCAGTATACATAGGGGTTTCGAAAATGTTTTAAACGAGATACCGCAGCCCGGAAACGCAAAAGCAACTGAAAGAACACTGTAGGTTTTTAGTTAGTAGAAGTTTGACATTCCCTTCCCTTCTTTCTAGAGCGGGAGGAGTCATTTGATTATTTATCCCCGATAAAGTGTCTAGTGCGTAGGTAATTCAAATGTTATTTTTTTTTTTTGGGTTATGCCATACTATCCAAACACTACAACTCCTGAAAGTCAGAATTAACAGGTAATACAGCGCGCAGTCTCAAGTCGAAATTAATTAGAATAACTGCTGTTAAAAAGTAGATTTAAAATTTGTAAAAATCTATTATTGAATAAAAATTCTCATACCAATTAAAGCCAATGGGAAAATAGAACTGATTTCATGAGAACAGTATCCAAATATAAGTTATATATAAAACCGATCCTAAACGCCGACCCTTACCTTGGGCATATAATCGGAGCCAGCCATAATTTCTACTTGAATTTTTAATATAACCTAAAACACTCATACATTATTTGTTACCGGCTTCTAAAGGACGAGGTCCATATAATTAGTGGTCTATATATACCTACGTGTTCGTACATAGCTGTAACCTCTCAACCTACACGCTTACTCTTCAAACAAAAAATATAAGGATCAATATTCAATGAAATATCCGTTAATAATTTCCAGTGGTCCACTCTTCAAGTGTTGGACCAGTTTACTGGCTATATTGTATGACCCATTCTATAAACAAGTAATTTCGATAAGACACAACAGTAACCCTGTATTTCTACAATATTTGCGGGAATGTGCAAACGAGATACCGCGGCCTGGGATCGCAAGTGCAACTAAAGGTACATGGTGGGCTTTTGTCAGTAGAAGTCTAGCACTACGTTCCGCTCCACCCGGAGCGGCATCATTTTGATTATTCATTCAAAATGATCACGCTCTGGTTTGATTCGTTGTGGTTTGATTATTCTTTCTCTTCATGAAAGACTTTGAAACTGCTGTCTTGGCTAGTGTCGAGGCTAAGGCTCAGTTAGCATCAAAAAAGTTGGGAATCCTAGCCAAGGTGAGACGGTACTTCACATCAGAACAGCTGCTCAATTTGTATCAAGCCCAGGTTCGGTCGTGTATGGAATACTGCTCTCATATTTGGGATGAATCTGCGAAATACGAGAAGTGGGCCAAGAGACTCATTGGCAACGATGCACTGGTCGAGTCAAAGCTCTAGAGCCTTGAACACCGACGACGAGTTGCAAGTCTATCGGTTTTCTATCGGTTACATTTCGGGGAGTGTGCGATGGAATTACACAATCTAATACCGCCAAGCCCGTTCCATCATCGGACTACGAGACAAACGGCGAAGCGCCATCGTTACATGGTGGACATCCCACCCATACGCACAAAACGTTTTGGGAATACCTTCATTGTGCGTACGGCTAAGGTGTGGAATTCCCTGCCGGAATCTGTGTTTCCTGATAGCTATAACCTAGGAGTCTTTCAGTCAAGAGTGAATAGGTTACTTTTAGGTTAGCGTACTCCATCTTCGACCACATCATCACTTACCATCAGGTGAGATAGTGGTCCAACGCGAACCTATTTTCAATAAAAGAAAGTGTTTCCTGATAGCTATTACCTGTGGATTTTTAAGACAATAATAATGCTAAGTGGTAACTTCTAGGCAAACGTGAGAGATAGCAGTTATATGCCAGACTAATAGTTAAGTACTTATAAAAATCTTCGACCCGCGCTAAGTGGTTTGACCAAAAAGACTGTCAGACATTTTTAATGAAAGCACTTTAAAAAGTATGATTACGTTTGCTCCCCTTGTGGATAAAGATATTGTTAATTGGGATGTTGAAGTGGCTTTATACTCAGACGTTTCCGTTTTAAGACCAATCTCCTTGATTGAAAGACTCCCTTTAAGAGGGAAATTTGTTGCGAAGTCTGTTGCTACGCCAATTTCAGCTCGATCTTAAATAGGTCTCAAAGATTTAAATGACGCAGAGTCTGTTATTTCATATATAACAACTACATGTCTTTATAGTCTTATTTTCAAATCTAGCGAATTCTGGACCTCTATTTCTAGTTTAGGTGTAATCTGAATAGGTCTTCGAGCTGCCTTTCTTTGAGCTCACTATCTTCAGACACCAGCTGTTGTTTGTCCAGCATATTGTGATCGACGTCCTGCCAAATGTAAGGGCAGGCATTTGAGACACATTAATCACGATTGACTGAGGAAAAAGCAAACAATTCAAAAGTAAAAGCACGCACTTTGATGTCGATACATGTAGTCAGAAAAGCCGACCATCCGGCCCGATGATTATAAATTTATAATTATCATAAAAAAATAAATGTTGCCCGTATTTTTTTTTAATTGATAATTGGTTCGCGTTTGACCACCATCTCACCTGATGGTAAGTTATCACGCTTATTTAAAAGTAACCTATTCACTCTTTAACTTGTTATAGCTATCGGTAAACACAGACTCCGGCAGGGAATATTCAGAAGAGGGTATTCAGAAGTTTAGCCACGAACCCACCAACTAAATAACAATATTCCCCACACAAAGCAATATCTTACAAAACACACAAAGACCCAATAAGTTATCTTCCAAGAATTTCTAACTTAAACTAACAAACAGATTCACGCACAAAAACTGAACTTGAAGTAGAACTAAATCGCTAACAATAAATAATAAAAAATAAACATATCGAAACAATACAAGTTGCAATAAGTTGCGTGACAGAACCCACGATATGGCATACTACTTTTTTTCTCAAGCCATTGAACTATTTACCACAACACTAACGCACATACCATCACTCTTATCTCTATAACAATAAGTCATATTTTATCTTGATTCAAACGTAATTATTGGTTTGCCGATCTACAATAAAAATTGTGCTATCTATACAGTTGTTATAACTCTTATCACGTTGGTATAAAGTTGAATTTAGCTTGAGTTAGGTGAGTGTATAAAGTTGTAACGTTAGCATAAACTTGTCTTGCTAAGTTCAAGGTTTTGCGGCGTTTCCGGATGATTACTGTTGGCGGTTGTTAGTGGGGATAATTCACTTTTAATTGGTCGTGTTTAGCTGATGATGAGTGTTAGAAAGTAAGGGCCATATGTACTTGTCAAGTATTTGGCGGTTATTTCTAATTGCTACAACGCTTTTGGCTCACAAGTAGGGTTGCCAGATAAAAAAGAGTAAATTCCGGACATTTGATGAAAATTCCTGACTTTCTTTAATTTGTAATATAAAAAAAAAAAATTCTTATGTTTCATTCTTTCATTCAATTGTAGAAATTCCGGACGGTTTAGGATTCCCTCCGCATTCCGGACAAAGACCTAGATTTCCGGACATGTCCGGAAATTCCGGTCGTATGACAACCCTACTCACAAGAGGCAATAAAGATGTTTAAAGACGTATTGCTTAAATTTAGTTCCATTATCATCATTACAGCTGCTTCGCCTTTCTCAACTATGATAGGATAGGCTTCCAAATTAACAGGATTCAGATGAGTACTAGAGTTTTAAATGGAACGACTGCTTATCTGACCTCCAAAACCCAGTAACTGGGTAACACGATAACCCCTTAGCAAGAATGTTGTTAGATTTGAATTCTGACTTCCCGTAACGACTGTCAAAGATGTGTGACAGTCAACTGTCATCCAGAACTAGGGCTGCCATCACCAAATTTGCCGGCCCCAGACAAAGACTCATAAACCCCGGACATTTGGGTAAAATTACAGTTTTTTTCCGAACACCGTAAAAATACATTTTTGAACTTGAAACTAAAAACAACGATGTTTAATTACGGTTTTTATTTTCTGATAAAGTGATAACATTGTAGAGCTTTTGTAATAACAGTCTCTTCCTTTTCATTTAATCAACGTAACATAAACGATGAGATGAAATACCATAGGAAAATAATAATAGAGATCGTGCTTTTTTGGTACCCGTAAGACCAATGTGTGTTCGGGTTTTACCTGGACGCTTATTGGGAAAATCCCGCCGGACGCCCCCGGACGCTCTCCAAACTTGGACAAATCCGGGAAAACCCGGACGGATAGCAGCCCTATCAAGGACCAACGGTTATATGTGGTCTCCAAGGCACTGTACCAACCTCGCCAAATATTGTTCATCCGAGATCGACCCGTGCAGCTATTATTATTTAGCCACGAGCTCGTCGTCAGTTCGCTATCTCTTTAATAAATAAATATATCCACCATAAAGATCGTATTAGTATAAGACCAGTTTTCACACAGTTCATGGACCTCACTAAACATTAATAAAAAGTCTTCTACAAAATCTCGGCGCGAGAAAATCTATCATGTTTCGAAATAGAACTGTCCAAGTTTAATATTTCTCGTGGAAAGATTGCGATAAAAATAGTTGCCCACTAGGGATGTGCAATGGCCCGGACTTAGGAGCGCGGGATCCGATTTGCTCCTTCACGGCTGATACGAAAATAGAAATTTTACATTAAGTATTTCATATTGACGTTGGATGAATTTTAGAGATTTTGTAGAAATGATAAATGATCTTTATTTTGCAAATTGGTTATTAAATAACACTTTTACACGTCATTACATCACATTAGTTTTCATAGAAATAAAAGAATTATATTATACTGAATATTACATATTTATGTAGCTTTTTTATTGTTAATAGGCTCGCATTTGACCACCGCCTCACCTGATGTTAAAAGATGATGCGGTCGAAAATGAAGCACGCTTACCTACAAGTAATTTATTCACTCTAGACTTAAAGGAGCGGAGTCCATGTTTCCTGATAGCTATAACCAAGGGGGGATATAGCTATCAGGAAATATGGACCCCGGCAGGGAATTCCACTCCTTAGCCGTACGCACAATGAAAATATTCCCAAATCGCATCGAGCTTCTTTGCGTTGTTGATACGTTGACATCCACCCTTAATTTTGGTCGAGGCTAAGGCTCAATTAGCTACCAAAAAGCTGGTAATCCTAGCAAAGGTGAGATGGTACTTCACACCGTAACAGCTGCTCAACCTTTATCAAGCGCAAGTTCGGTCGTGTATGGAGTACTGCTCTCATCTCTGGGACGGATCTGCCAAATATCAGCTTGATGCACTTGATTCTATCGAGAAACGGGCCAAGGGGCTCATTGGCAACGAGAAACTGGTCGAAGCAAAGCTCCAGAGCGAAGATCGGCGGCGTGTTGCGAGCCTGTCAGTTTTCTATCGGTTACATTTCGGGGAGTGTGCGAAGGAATTTCACAATTTAATTCCACTAAGCCCGTTCCATCATCGGACTACAAGACAAACGGCGATGCGCCATCGTTACATGGTGGACATCCCACCCATACGCACAAAACGTTTTGGGAATACTTTCATCACGCGTACAGCTAAGGAGTGGAATTCCCTGCCGGAGTCTGTTTCCTGATAGCTATAACCTGGGAGTCTTTAAATCAAGAGTGAATAGGTTACTTCTAGGCAAGCGTGCTCAATCTTCGACCACATCATAATTACTTATCATCAGGTGAGATGGTGGTCAAAGATCAATTGTAAAAAAAAACGTTTCTAATTAATGAACAGTACTCAAATTAATCATTTTAATCAATAAGTTATCGATATAATGTGCCTTAACCCGAGTTGTTATACTAGGATGCCCAACCACAACTGATTTCGATTATTGACCTGTGCGGCTATTACCTATTATTTAGCCACGATCTTCTCATCAAAGCGTCTTATATATATCATAAAAGTCCTGTCCCGTTATCCACACACCCGTTCCTATTTGTATCGCAACATCTTTGCTCTCAGGAAGCTGTAAGACGATTTCCTTGCTAAAATAGGACGCGGATCCATTCCCAGGAGATATGATTTACAGAACCACCACAAATGGAAAAACCGCCGCTTTCCCAGACGGTTATGGTTTAATAATGCATCATGTGGCTGCAAAATAAGTGGCGAATTAATGTCGGGTTATCCCATTATTGTTTCTCTTTGTTATTCTGTTTTCGCGGCCGAAGGAAAAAGTTTGCCGTTTTAAGGATTTATTAAATGCGATGCAAATGGAGTCTGAGAATAAACAGCTTCTTCTCATTATTCTACAACGATCTTGTGATGGTAAGAAACGGTAAGCTCTTTGGAAAGACTTGTGAAACGTAGCTTTCATAAAGTGCGGAGCTTATTCACTCAATTGTTTTGGAGTAAGTGGGTACTTACGTTTACGGTACGTTTTGCCGAGAAGGAAGTTGGATTTAAATCTGAGGTCTACCATATTCTCCCGACTTGACGCTAAGAGCAGTCAGCACCATTGTTAGGTCTCGGCCAATGCCATCTTGTCGTACTAAGCGCTTTTCTTCAACATTCATTGTACGCACAGCCAAGGTGTGGAACTCTCTGCCAGCTTCTGTGTTCCCTGCCACATATGCAGCCTTTAAAGTAAGAGTGAAAAGGCATTTTCTGGGCTCGCTCGTTCGATCGTAGACCTCATGTTACACTTACCATCAGGTGTCATCGAGGTCAAGAGCGGGCTCATAAACGGGTACTAAAAAAAAATGCCTACCGGGATGCGGAGATATTCAAACGAGATGCCGCGGCCCCGAATCGCAGTGGCAACTAAAGGAAGGGTGGGTATTTAGTCAGTTGGAGTCTGACATTCCTTTGCACTTCACCTAGGGCAGGTGAAGTCATTTGATGATTCTTCTACCGAAAAAGGAGGCCTACCATATTCTCGACCACAAAAACTGCTTATTTATCTAGCCTTTCCCCGATTGTAACAGGATTGTCTTGCAGGCTTGACATGATTGGAAGTCTTTGAACTATATAACCATCTCCTGATTACCCTCCCCCAAGTCGTGCATTCTTGACAAAATGACCGTTCTTTTTTAGTGATAATAGGCTCGCGTTTGACCGCCATCTCACCTGATGATAAGTGATGATGTGGTTGGTCGAAGATGGAGCACGCTTGCCTAGAAGTAACCTATTCACTTTTGACTTTAAAGACTTCCAGGTTATAGCTATCAGGAAACACAGACTCCGGCAGGGAACTCCTTAGCTATACGCACAATGAAAGTATTCCCAAAACGTTTTGTGCGTATGGGTGGGATGTCCACCAGTGTAACGATGGCGCATCGCCGTTTGTCTTGTAGTCCGATAATGGAACGGGCTTGGCGGAATAAGATTCTGTAATTCCATCGCACACTCCCCGAAATGTAACCGATAGAAAACCGATAGACTTGCAACTCGTCGTGGTTGTCAATGATGATTTTTTCTCTTGATACAGTAGCCGTCGCGATGTGTCTCCACTTCTTGTAGTCTTCAACGTTTCGGGAGCTTTGGGTCGTTTCTGTTGCCGCTTTTAGTCTTTCCAGCGCGTAGGTGACCTACCGTGTCTTGAGTGTTTTCTATTGAGCAGATTTCTCAGCTATATTAGGGCTTACATAGTTTAATTAAGTTTAATTTTTTACTTTACCTATTATGATTATTGAATAAAGATTATTATTATTATTAGCTTCCAGTCTAAGCGTATGAAGCTAAATACCAATGATTTACATGAAGCAACTGCCTTTCAGACCTATAATTTTACAACCCAGTAGCTAGCTAGATAACACGATACCAGTGTCAGCTTTCCTGGCTTCTGACTATCCATAATGACAGTCAGGGATATACAATTGACGGCTGGAAACAACAGCTAAACGTAATTTTCGATGCACGCACGAAACTCGATATAAGTTTTTAAGCTAACATGGTCACTAACAGTATCATTAGAGCTTAAAACGGTATATTTACCGTGTCTATTTTTTGTTTCGAGTTTCCGATATTTCGGCACTGTTGCAAGCGCCATGATCACGGATGAACTGAAGTAATTGCGGGTGGAAGTTTATGAGCAGACAAATCGGTCTACCCTCTTTCTCGTTCGTTTTCTGTTAGCGACACCGCTACCACTGTCATATGTATCACTAAACACTCGATTCTGTTCCCGACACACAAAACTCACCGTGTCGACTGTCGACTCGCGAACTTTTTCGGTTTTTACATATTTGAACCATTGGATTCCAGGCCCTCGACAGTTGAAACCCATCCTCCCGGTTGAAATTGTCGTATTTGGTCATCGCTTCCCTTACCAGTCTTGGTATATAGTGGCGTTCTGTCGAGATGACTTGAGGGTTATGTAACTCAATCCAATGGTTCGCTCATAAGCATCCACCCGCAGTGCTCTATATATTTAGCCACGAGCTCTAGCAGTCATCTACCAGTGTCAGTCAGACAAGCACTAACCCTATCGTCTTTCAAAAACTTGGTAAAGAATCTTTATCTCTCTTCTTAAATTATTGTTATTATGTATGTCTTTGTTTCTTTTTTATATTAATTTATATGTATACACAACGTGTAACTGACACCCCATATCTATCCAAAAGGGCTGAAGACAACATCTGGTATGGAGTCTCTATGCACAGTTTCAGCACAAAATAACTGACTCAAAGAATTGTCAATTCATACCAAATTATTGGTTTCATATATTTCTTGAATACCAATCATAACAAACGTGTCACAGCACTACGAGGGTCAATAACTTTCCACGTCACTTGCCAATAACACGATAATTCTATTCGTTCTTCTTAATTTGAAAAATTCGGTCTCTGGTATCAGTGTATTGGAATTTGTAATAAGTTGTACACACGTAGACTTAGGATTACAAAACCCTTGCCATATCGTTTGCTATAATCCAAAGAAGCCATGCACTTGGTATGTATATACCGTTTAAATTACACGGAGTATATATGTTTTGAGGATGTTATTTATTGATTTTATATAGATAAATAGTACACCGTGGACTACCCACGTATTTATTTTCTTCTGTGTCAAATCCATCCAAAGGTTGTCTGTAAAATATCGCTTTTAGCGATAAGACCGCTCATTGCATCACCCTTTTTAGTTGGAAAGTCCTTATTGTTTTACTGTTATGGTGTACAATAAATAATATATCTATCTATCTATCTAGCGTAATGTGTCTGCAGCTTAAGGATTACTAAAATCTCTTAGTTCTTCAACCATTTAAAATCGAGCGCATCATTGTGAAAGTGACCTCACAAATTCGTGAGTGAGCGTACCTCTGAGTGTTATGAGGTCACGACGATACAATTATAACCCACAATGGATTACGACATCGCTATTATGAGATTTTTTTAATTTTGGGAACTCTCTGAGAATTAGAACAAGGTATTATTACTAATTGATTTTTTGAGATACTATATCTTTTGCTGTGAGATAAGAAATGATTCATTAGGAAACTAGAATTGTGATCCAAAAAATATGAATGTATTGTTTAATAAGTTACACAAATTGCAAGTGGGTCTGAACAGGCCATGTCTACCGGATGCCGTCACATGATGCCGCCTGGGTATCATTGAATGGACAGTTAAACGGGGTTGAGGTAGACCGGAGAGAAGATGGTGCGACGCTATAGACGCCTTCATCTTGTGAGAAAACGCACACAATCTATTGGAAAGGAACGAAGGGATTCCTTAGCTCACCAGTGGGACAGATGGGGCTCATTATAAAATTGCATAACAGATACTTAAACTATACAAACAACATAGATACTAAATCCCAATAAATAATTATAAGTCCATACCAATCTGCACAGCTTTTCCAAACGACCATGATTATCCATAAATCTTCATGCAAATCAGATCAAATTCCGTCACGATTCTAAATAATTGTACGCATAATATTTCCGAGCCAGTACCGTTCTAGAGAAATGAGGACTTTGATATAATTAAATGTATTTTAAATGGCGACCCACTCGTGTTGAAATAACAGTTATCTGATTTTATGATTTTATCGTATTTTGTTAATGTCAATCTGCCAGCTAATAACGGTACACTTTTTACCATTCGATTGGTCTTTAATTACCGCATATCAAAATCCAAAAAATAAGAATTATTGTTTGAAACTGAGCCTAACATGTGTTTTGGACACCATATATAAAGTACCCCAAAACATCCCATCGTCCAATCCAGCCTGTCCCTAAGCTGCTCACTCAGCGACGCCTTATCCGTCCGTACCCCAGAGGGTACCCATAGCGAGTAGGTAGTCGCTGGAGGCTTGAATTGCTGTAAGTCACAAAAAATACTAGCTAGAATTTGTTTCGAACCGCTTGTTATAGGACCCTAATTATATAGTATGCTTAGTTACAGTTTTAAAGCTATACCATTTATAGTTCCGCATCATCATATTCATTTTACAGCACATCATGTAACATCAAAAATAAATCCACTTTACAGAATATCTCTCAAGCGAGAACCAATCCAATCAGTCCCAGAAGCAGATATTCGGGAAATGGCGCCGATCCCCGCCGATTCAATTTCCTTATTGTGATGCCATCCGAATATGAATGTATTACACGTATACGCTAGGTCTTAAGACTTCAATTTAGGACATATTTTACGGCTGAGATGGAGAGGGTCTTATTTTTAAACGAGACATAAAATGGGATGGGAATATATCGTGGCTAAATAATTATAGTCGCACGAGTTGTTCTTTAAGGTAAAGCAACCCTCACCGAGGTCGGAACATGGATGTTAGACCATCTTAACATACTGTTACGAGCTGGGGTTCGGGATAGAAATAATTAACGCCAATTAAACCAAAATTAACACTTTACTTAAATAAACACAAAACAAAAATTTAACACAATTATTCGCACCACAACACTTGTCACTTAACACTTAAATCGCACTGAAATTCACTTGTAAAGCTTCGATTATATCGCGTATACGCCTCGTAATAAGACTGACTCTCTGCGCTTTTTTTTTTTTTTAGGTAGAGCCACTCGTAGATCAGCTCAGTAAGGCTGTGCGTCTACTTAACCGGTCTGTCCTGTGGTGACCTCTAATAAATTAAAGGCCCCCAGCCAGGGCTTACAAACTAAAGTTTACTTACAGCTAATGACCGCACGCTAAGGGCACTCCGTAGCGGGGTCATTTTGGGAGGGCAGCAAAGGGACAGGCTGAGTCGTATTTAGAGGAGTATTTATTGGCTCAGCATCGCGGGCTGGTTCGTTTGGCAAAGGTCGGGGAGGATTTCCATTACAAGTACGCGGACGTCGCGATGGGCCTCGTCGGCGAGGCCGGAATACGGAACGCGTTTTGTATGTGTATTTTCTAAGAGTGCTGGTTTCCCTACTGCTCTCTTGTCGGATGGTGGTGGGGTCGTCGGGCTCGTCAAGGACGTTACGCGGGCGACGAACCCGAGAAATCTTGGAGGGTCTGTATCGGGCGGCCGATACTATTAGGGGGTACTCTCTGCGCCCCTTTGCGATCTATTTATACCCCGGTCTATAAGTTCTAGAACATTCTTGTAAAATCGACTCACTGTTTATACTGCCAAGAATATTCCAGAGCTGCTTGAGATACACAGTACTGCTACTCGCCGCTAGATGGCGTTAGTGTCTCGATTAGATATACCCAGTACTGCTACTCGCCGCTAGATGGCGGTAGTTTCTCGAACATTCTAGATTTATGTCGAAGTTTCTCAACGTACTAAGCGACTGGCGTAACAATATTAAGTAATTCTTCGTGTTCCTTAGAAAGCACGTAAAGTCGTTGGTCATTCGTCCATTTTTACAGTCGTCATGAGTAGTTCCCATCTGCCTAGTCTTCTACAACTAATTTGGGGGCAGCTTGCAGTGTAACGGTGTGCAGCTGAGTACCTGGGAATTTTATACAGAGCGACTGCTTATCTGATCTCTACAACTCAGTAACTGGGTACATTACCCCTTGGCAGGACAGTGTCACTTTTTAAAGACCAACTGGACGCACTTGAGTCTATCGAGAAGCGGGCCAAGAGACTCATTGGCAACGATGCACTGGTCAAGTCAAAGCTACAGAGCCTTGAACATCGACGACGAGTTGCAAGTCTATCGGTTTTCTATCAGTTACATTTCGGGGAGTGTGCGATGGAATTACACAGTCTGATTCCGCTAAGCCCGTTCCATCATCGGACTACGAGACAAACGGCGAAGCGCCATCGTTACATGGTGGACATCCCACCCATACGCACAAAACGTTTTGGGAATACCTTCATTGTGCGTACGGCTAAGGAGTGGAATTCCCTGCCGGAGTCTGTTTCCCGATAGCTATAACCTAGGAGTCTTTAAGTCAAGAGTGAATAGGTTACTTTTAGGTAAGCGTGCTCCATCTTCGACCACATCATCACTTACCTTCAGGTGAGATGGTGGTCAAACGCGAACCTATTTTTAATAAAAAAAAAGATGAAGGTAAAAATGACAGCTGGAATTAAACCGCTTAAAGTCCGAAGTAGGCATTGCGGAGCCATCTCAATAAGTAAACATGGTCACCCATTCAAGGGCTGACCGCCACAAGCGTTGCTTAACCTTGAAAATTTTTTGCCCCAACCTCGTGCAAATATCAGGAGAAATTACTGAAGTTGCTTTAAGAAGATGATCGCAAAGAAATAAAATAGTAGACTCGATGTCAAATTAGGTTTTTAACAGACTTCAAAAAAAGGAGGAGGTTCTCAGTTCGCCTTGAACTTTTTTTTCATGTTTGTTACGTCATAACTGGAAGACGTCTGGACCGATTCGAAAAATTCTTTTTTTGTTTGAAAGGGTATACTTTCTAGTTGGTTCCATTGTTATCACCTTAGGATCTGATGATGGAATCATGGAGAAATCGAGGGAAATCTTCAAATATTATAGGCACACCTATAGCGTTTTAGGTATTTCTCATCGTACCTTATGCAGTTGCTCTCAAAAAGCACTATTTGTGGAAGTGGAACTGATGATGAAGACCCCAGATAGCAACCGAAACTATTCAATAATAAGTATTTCGTGGATTGAGATTAGATTACTTGAATATAGATGTTAAGCACTTTATGCTCGTCACAATGCATATGGTGAAGTAGAGCTGATGGTGACGTACCAGGAGAACTCCTCAAAAATTAACGGCTCTGCACCGGTAAAAGCAATATTTTGTAAAAGGTGATAAGTAGTTGACATTTTGGCTTTTGTAACTAGATAAATTACAAACCGACCCACTAAAAAGCGTGAAAAAAACTTTTTAGCAAAAATAAAACCGACTTCCATTGGCTTTGTAGTGTTTTAATATGGAAGTCGGTTTTATTTTTTGCTAAAAAGTTTTTTAGATATGACAAATGTCGCATTGGTTTAATAATATTTGAAGCCATTGTCGGCTTCAGTAAAATTCAATTGAACACGAAATGGGAATATCTAATGCTTCGTTTCGATTTTCCGGAGGCTTAATTATATAATTTCCAGAACTTCCTGCTTCAGACAAATTTTATGCTAATCTATTATAATAAACAGAAACACCTACTTACGCATTTAGAGGTATACAATGTGGCTCAAGTTTCAGATTTAGCTCACTTAATACTATGCTATGCACTTAATAATATGTTTCTTTATTTTAGTATCTTAACATACTGTATATTCGGCATTCACGCCGTGCTAGTATTTAGATTTTACAAGTCGGTTATAATAAAATTATAGCATGCAGTACACATTTAGTAATTAGCAAACACATAAAAATACTACTATACATCATAATTTAAATTTAGATTACAATGCAATTCATAAAATTAAATACCATTCATTCATAATTCATGTCAAATATATAAAACCGAATGTTGCGTTACGTATTGTCTAGTTCTGTTTATTCAGCTATGGTTTTCACTAACGTTTGCAAATTCCTTTCTTATAAAATCTCTTGAATTTAGTGGCTGTAAATTCAGTTATTATTTCAGCTTAATGTGCAAGTTTAGGACATTTATTGTTTCGTTTAAATCTGGCGTGGTCAACTAAAATGTCGTTAAAGTTTCTTTTTTATTCGGGATGAGCTCACTCTTGACCTCAATTTCGCCTGATGGTAAACGATAAATGAGGTAGGATTTTTTTAATAAAGTGAATGGGCATTTCTGCTATGCTAATAAAAGAATCTTAATCGTTAATGAATTTTGGTACTTAATTACTGCATAGGTACTTGAAATGATTATTATTACGAATAGCTATGCAGTTGTATATCATGATAATATAATCTTCCTTAAGTCATGATTGGTCTACATGTTACTAAGCATAAATTTTAACATACAGTAAATTAAAAAAAAAATTATTTTATTAATGTCAAAGTTCAGAGGAGGCTCCCTAAATTGTATGTAACTTTGCATTAATATTCTGAAACAATCACGCATACAATCAAAATGGAACTTTAGTATTTAATTTATTGGATCTTTTTCTTTCCATGTCTAGACCAGTTACGTAATTGGAACATTTTCGCTCGATTAATTTTTTATGCGAAAATCATGTTTATTTTTAAAGATTATTCAAAAGTTAATCAAGATTACTCGGCTTTTATATCTAAAATTAGTATTGACAGTAAGAAAATATAGTTTATTATCCAAATGTAGGATATTTTTTCTCTAGATCAATTATTACTTTAGTTATAAACGAAATAAGTATTGAGACTTACGACATTTAGTTACAAACCAGAATATGGTAAAAGAGCGCACGCGATATTCAACTTTATTACTGCTGCGTCAGCATTTAGTACACAACGGCAGTTTCGAACCCGACCATGGTGAAAGAGCGCACGCGATATTCAACTTTATTACTGCTGCGTTAGCGTTTAGCATACAACGGCCTAACCAGGGTGCATGGGGGCGGTGCTTGCGTCAAAAAAAATAATTTAAAATTGCCTGGTCTTAATTATAAAGTATTATACTCGTAAGACTACAAGACGATGGCGATACACCATGGTTACATCGACACCGCACAAAACGTTTAGGAATACTTTCATTGTGCGTTCAGCTAAGAAGAGGAATTCCTGCCGGAGTCTGTGTTTCCTGTTAGCTCTAGCCTTGTGGGAGACAAGAGTGAATAGGTTACTTCTAATAAAACGTGCTTCATCTTCGACCATCACGACACGACATCGTCGATAGTGAAACACAAGTCTATCATCATAAAAAAAAAATCTAAAAAGTATAAGGAATAATACTTAGAAATAAATCATACCCGTAATAGCTATGTCCGACTACTCAAACTTTGAAACGCAAGAATATCTACCTATACAGCGGTTTCCAATGGGAATTTATTCATGCAGAAATACACATACACTGCTAGTAACATTAACAGGTCCCAGGTGGCAGGAAACAAGTATATAATCATACAGTTCTACTTTCTCCATTGTGCAAAATGTCAATGTTTCTAAACATCGTATTTCCTCTCCTAAGTATAGAATCCACTGCACGCATTCCTAAGCATGCCGCAAATAGACAGAACCCCGCTTACTAACTCCTCTAGTAGTCCATCAATATCGATCAAACCTATGTGTGCTCTACACATTGCTGACTTTACATTAAGTTTCCAAGTAGCAAGCTCTGTTTGAACGGGAAATGTATTACGGATTGAATTAGGTTGAGGCGGTGCAGTTTTGAAGGATGACGCAGCAAAAACTTAGATAGGGTTCTGTGCTAGCTGTTCTTTTGGTTTAGTGTGTGAGTTAGTTTGGAAGTTTTGAAGCGAAATGAGGCAGTGAAGGCCTTAGAATTGAATGGCTTCCATATCTTATGCAAGGCATTTTTAAAACACGTCTACGGAAAACTTATGCTGGTTTAAAATCAATATGATCACTATTTAGTTAGCCTTTTTCCAATTCCAACATTCAATCGGATAAAGCTAAGTATTGGTGTTTAACATGGAGCCGGCTGGGTAACACTATACTCCTTGGCAAGACTGGTACCAGATTTTCTGACTTCTGAATACCGGTAACGACTGTCAAAGACGAACCAACGAATTAGCATGCTTTCCGAGGCATGGACAATTAATCTCGATAAGATGGTCAGTTATCTATTGGCCCACCTGGTAAGTATTACTTAATATTGAAGATCGACAAGCACAAACCCTTCCTTCTTTCAAAAACATGGTAAAAGATCTCTATCTCCCTCTTTAATTTGTTTCTATTTTTTATATAAGTATCCCAGCTTTTTTTATGTATATATACACCGTTAAATTTTAATGGTTGTTTTCCCAGAGCGAAATGGCTTTGCTTGGTAATACAATCGTTTTATAAACAAATAAAATATTAGAAACAAAAAATAGCTCAGTGTAGTTAATGCATTATCACCATGCGTGAGAGCTTATTTTGCTCTGAACATTTATTAATCACTTTTTCCTTTGTTGGCAGCGCGTAGCGGTGCGTGTTTCGTGTAGGTACCTACGTTACGTCTACTGAACTACTAATGATTCTCGCGCTTTCGAATTTATGATTTTTTTTAATAATTTGAAAAAAAATTGTTATTTTTTAATTTTAACTGTATGTTTCGATACTACTACTGATGGGTAACCGTCCTTCCATGGAAAAACAACCACTAAAATTTCACGCTGTATATGTGTATTGTGTATGTAGGTTATTACTTATCTATTGTATATAAGTGCACCAGTACACCATGGAATACCCGCGTATATATTTTCTCCTGCTGTGTCAAATCCATCCAAAGGTTGTCTGTAAAAGATCGCTTTTAGCGATAAGACCGCTCATTGTAACACCTTTTATTTTTAAGTCCTCATTTAATTCTGTTATGGTGTATAATAAAGAGTATATCTATCTATCTATCGATGTTATTATTTAGCCAAGTACTCCTTCGACGAGTTTTAAAATCTATAAGCTCGTTAAGTTACTGATGATCCAAAGATAACTATAGTGGTTTTATTCTACCTCGATCGGCATAAGATCTCCTTTTGCTTTTACATTAAGTCTATCAAATCCTAAACCAAAAGCACTTGAAAACATGGATCACTCTTTCACTCACATGCATTTAGTTTATAGCCTAGCCCGTCAGCTGGATCTGCATGCATTACTTCTTAATCTCAAACACTATCCAGTCGGCGATCAACGTTTATTTATAAAGGTTCCGTCTGTTTGTCAGTTTCAACTGGAGTTATATTAACATCTGCAGTGTGACTCAGATCGGTATTGGAAATATATTTGATATTTATTGTTTAGGTGATATCTGTGTACACTGCAGCTGCTGTTGAACTTCGAACATTATACTGGGTTCAAGATTAGATAGTTTGAATGTGTATTAAGTTTTGCTATGTTGCGTGTATCTATAAATTTTAGAAATGGAACTGTAATCTCGCCTCGTTTATTGAAATAGTGGAAACTGAAATAAACCCATTTGACATACCAACTAGTGGAAAACGGCCCTTTACCTGTCATGGAGAAGAGGCCAGTGTTGCAGCTGTGAGAATGGTATATGCTGGTTATAGAATACATTAACTAATTAACTTATAGAGGTAACTTTTAAGTAGTGCGATACAACGTGGCAAAGCCTCTAGTCTCTTGGGCACATTACCAACCAATAGAGTTAAGGACGAATTTATTGATACTTTAAATTAGTATTTAGTAATATAGTTTAAATTAAATAATTTGTGTATAATAATAAAATAATAAAAATAGTTTATTTGCACTTTCAAGTGAACTGGCAATGTTACAATGTAAATAGGCCTTAAGGTAATACATGTTTATGTAAGAGTTGCAGCCAATACCTAAACTAAGATAACTTAATATCTTGTATTTATAGTTAGATATTTGAGCTTTAAGGTTAGTGAACTTAATTAGGTGCAAACTATAATAAAAATAACAAAGAAAATAATAAAATAAAAAAATAAGATAAATGTTTTTGAAATATCTTTATCACGCCACATTGCAGTTAAAAGTTTATATTCGTGGTCATCTTTTACTTAGGTAATATATATGAATTGTCTCTTTACAGAAGAAATAAAAATTCTATTCCTATTTGAAAATGTCGATACCTTTCCCTACCATCTATGAATAGCAGTTCTTCACAAAAATTTTCTAAGAATTTCCAACAAAACTGTCTCTCACCCTTTTATGCACCAAACGAAAATCGATAAATGAATTCAGGAAATGTTAATATCCTGAATGCCATTTTCAGTCATAAAACAAACGATATTGCGCGTTATTAAAATGAGAATAAAAAACAGAATCCCTCGGAGACGCCTCAAACGCTTGGTAATAAGAATTATTAAGTCGAGACCGGAATGCCTAGGAGCCTAGGAAGTTATGTTTACGGACTTCATAATAAAGTCTGCAAGCCGAGTTTTATATTTATCGAGTCTTTAATAGCTTTTCAAAGAACGGTGTTTTAATCCGATGGTCTCGTGTATGAGCACATTGTCACCTGTTGCTAAGCGATGATGTGGTTTTAGTAGTTGCAGTTTGATAGAACCCTTCGCCTGCCTTAGAGCAAGTGGACGGCCATGAGTATCTCCACCTCAAGAAAGAATAAGGTCATTGACACACATGGTTTTCATATGATTTGAACAATACAGATTATAAATGGATTTCAAAAGAGACGAGAGAATTTGTTGCGGTGTTCAGTGAAGTGTAATGTGTGTGTATTTAATTACCGAATTGCAACATAGATATCATTGTTTACCACGCATATATACAACTTGAAACTATTCGGCTCCACGTGTTGTAAAAGTCGACGTACTATGAGTTCAAACGAGCCAGTTTTCACCCAGTCATCAAACCGCCAACTCATTACTGAGGCTGGCAGCCGTGACGAATGACGCCGGCGACACTAGGCTAGCGTGACGAATTATGATAAAGTTCTTATTAATACAACTGTTGATTAGCGAGGCTCCTTACGGAAAGGTTCATTTGAAAACTAGAAGTCACAAGGCAGTATTGTTTTAACTGCTGAGTAATCTTATTACTTATATTTAAGGTGAGGGAATCCTCATGGATGTCTACTTTAGTGACGGAGGGGTCTGTCAGTCTCCTACTGACTAAAAGCACATGGTGTTTCTTTTCTTCACTTCTTGTTAAATCCCAAGGAAATTCCAGGGTAAATAGTCATTGATAAGCTCGGACAAACAGCAAAATAGACAAAATATTTTAAAAAGTTGTAGAACCTTTCGTTTGTAAATACATAACTATGTAAGAACTTATATTATTTACACGAAAGGTACAACAACTTTTATTTTTATGAGAGATTTTATGTATAATTGATTACGCGTTAATTCCTGATTCACAAATGTTCACTACAAGTACAAAATTGCAACTAAATCGGTCTAATACGGAGCAAATTGGCAAACAATAAGACGAATAAGTCTATAAGTGACCTGGTTTAATCTTTCGGACGGCGAACGTCTCTCCCATTCACGACCCAACCGCGGCTATCATTGCTTAACCTCAATTATCGAACCATGAAACAAACGTATTTCATAATCCATCTCATAGTTTCTCTCGATCATCACTCCGCTACAATTATCACGTCTAAACTCCGTGACGAGCAGTGCTGGTAACGAATCATGCGCATGTTTTTGTCACTTGTAATCTATTGTCATTTTCGTAATAGCTTATTACTTTTTTTTAGTTTTTACTGTCATAAAGATGCGTACAACAGTTCATTGGTACGTTCGTAAATTACTTGCAATTGTTATGTGATTGGAGACATTTATTGCAAATGGATAATGATTGTGAATGAGTCACCAACGATTTAAATGGATTATTTTTTTATTCATTGGCTTTTTTATGAAAGTTGTATTAAAAACTCATTTAGGTATATATTCTATTTTCTTCATGTTAATCGTAATCGATCTATACTAATATTATAAATTCAAGGTAGATAGATTTGTTGATATTTATTGCTCAATGGTGCTAAAGTCTCCTTGATGGAAGAATTTACATTTTCAACCGACGACAAAAAGAGGAGGTCATCAATTCGACGCGTATATTTTTTTTTATGTATGATCATCGATTACTCGAAGACGGCTGAACCGATTTGGAAAATTCTTTTTTTGATTGAAAGGGTATACTTCGAAATTGGTCCCATTTTCATAAACGTCAGGATCTGATGATGGGATCCTGGAGAAATCGAGGGAACTCTTCAAATATTATAGGCACACCTATGACGTTTTGGGTATTTATTATAGTAACTTGTGCAGTTGCTCTCAAAAAGTACCATTTGAGGAAGTGGAACAGATGATGAAGACCACAGATGGCCGCCGAAACTACTCAATAATAAGTATTGAGTGGATTGCGATTCGATTACTTGAATACGGATGTTAAGCACTTTATGCTCGTCACAATGCATATGGTGATGTAGAGCTGATGGTGAAGTGTCAGGAGAACTCCTCAACAATTAACGGCCCAGCATTGGGAAAAGCAATATTTTGTAAAAGGTTATAAGTAGTTGACATTTAGGCTCTTGTAACTAGGTAAATTAAAAATAGACCAACTAAAAAGAGTAAAACAAAAACTTTTTACCAAAAAATTAAACCGACTCCCAAAAAACACTGCAAAGTGAAAAATAACTTTAATTTCGGAAGTCGGTGCCAAAAACGAAAATACAAAACTAAAGACACCGACTACCGAATTAAAGTTATTTTCACTTTGCAGTGTTTTTTGGGAGTCAGTTTAATTTTTTGGTAAAAAGTTTTTATACCAAAACTTGTTTTTACATTATCTCTTTATTATAATGTTTGTATACCTTCAAGTATGTACACTAGTATTTTAGCCTTTATCTTTATGTATATAGTAAAGTATATAAAACATGAACAATCTGGTAAAGTGCTATTGGTACGTAGGATGTGTGTGCGTGGGTGATAGAAACCCAAAGGACCTAAGCACCCCTCACAGACATATTATCACGTAACATAAAATAATTGCGTATTAGGTTTTTCGTCGAAAACAGATTGTGTACAGATTTCACAATTTCACAAGGAAATGGCCCAAAAATCTTGTTCGCTCGATGGAAACAGAATTATGTTAAACACGTTCATTGTAGCGAAGTATCGTGCCTCTCAAATTCACGCACCGCCTAGCTTGTACTCGTATATTGGCGGCTGGTAGCCCTGAACTAACGAAGGCTGGGACTTTCATTAACCCAGTTTTCCGGCTGTTTCTGTGTTGCTAGATTTATATGAAAAGTAATATGGTTGTGAACTTATTTGAAAGCATAGCTAGCTATAGGTAATGTTTGTCGAATATTTTAGCACAAAACTGTGAAAATTATGAAGACGATGAGATAGACGTTTAAGTTGACTCTGCAAAATTTGCCCGTCGTGTCCAAGCGTGCCTTACTGAAAGTGATGTGCCTAAATGCTTGGGTTTAAACTTACGACTTAAAACTCGTAAGTCGTGCCTACTTAAAGTGATGCGCCTAAATGCTTGGGTTTGAACTTACGACTTACAACTCGTAAGTCGTGCCTGTAACCACTGGGCCACTACTGCTCTTTCTGTAAAATATCTAATCTATACATATAATAAAACAGTAAAAATAGTTTGTAGTAACAATAATTGAGATGGGTTAAGAAACGGTAACACGGCAAAAAAAATAGTCTGTCGTTTGTCTGTTTGTACACGCTAATCTCCGGACCTACTGGATGGATTTTAATGAAATTTGGTAAGTAGATATTTGACATCTCTGGAATAACACATGGAATTTTTATCCCGGAATTCCCACGGGATCGGTATTTACGCGGGAAGCCCTCCCACGTGAACGAAGTTGCGGACAATTGCGGGAATTTTTAGAACATTGTTATGGCAGCATGATTGTGTTTTTAACACGCTTTTATTAGGTCGACCTGTATGTAACTAACTATGTAATGGAATCTAAGAAAACTAATTTAACCATCTTCCAAGGGTCGTAGCGTAATGAAAATTGGCAGCTGTATGTAGTTCTGATGACAATACAATAATATGGTACTGTCGAAGTGATCTGATGATGGAGCCGGAAGATGTGAACTGGAACTTCATGATGGAAAATCGTAATCTGTTTCGGATTTCTTAGAAAAGTCTTGTAATGAACTTTGACCACAATTAGGTTTCAAGGTCTGATGATGGAATATCGTATCATAGTCGTGTTTGCACTTGTGAGAAAGGCCACGTAATGGACTTTGAACACGATCAGGTTTCAAGGTTATAACAAACCTAAAGAAAATCCGTTAAGTATCGGTTTTCTTAATATTTAATTTGTTTTTACGTGCATTTATAAAATCGTGTTTTTCTAGTGTTTTTTAAACTATTAATTTTTATTCTTTATGCCATTTTTGCACCCTGCAATTACAGGCACATTAGTAGAATCCATATTGTAGGTACTGTTTATGAACTTTCTTTACCTGTTGTCCAATCTAGCTGCCCTAAGCGACGCCCTAACCCGAGGTCCGTACCCCACAGGGGATGCCCTTAGCATGTAGTAGGTAGTTAGTAAGTTTAATTACGTCCGTAACTATTTCCATTGTTAATATGTGGACAACGGTGTTGGTTACATGTTTGTGATTTTAGTTTTTTGAATTTTATTTTTGTCCTAAATAAAGCCCTGGCGCCACAGGCAAGTTCGGTTAAACAGCCGACAAACACATAGGTAGACCTGCAAGAGACCACTCCAAAAAATAAAAAAATCTGCACCTTATTTACGTAAATAAATAATTTAAGATAATTTTTTAAACACGCAGTACCCAACAACATCACCCATAAGTCTGTTACTCTGTGGCACCGCATCGAATGCTTGCTTTCTCTCACGCTCTGCTGGCATGGCAGAGAGGTAGATGTCACAGTTGAGCGAACATCGCAGTACGCTTAAAGGCTCACAGATTTTAAATAACACGCCTATTATAGCTAAGGTCAAGTTTATTATAGATGTTTGTTGCGTTTTTTGTTTGTTTTGGCACCTTGTTATATTTATTTGAGTGTGATTTTAGCGGCTTGTAACTTCGTTTGCTTATGGTCCCTAACTTTGTTTAATTTATAAAAATATACCTGGCAAAACTTTGCTGTTTTATGGCCAGGCATTCACAAAAAAACAGTCGATAAGAATTTGAATTACGATTTTATTTTATTTATTTATATTAACTTATTTGTGATTTTATTTTATTCTAATTTTTATTGAGTCAAGCCACAAATTTCTTTATTGGCCACGTGATCAAACTTCTCATTTTATAACTTAGCAACGGGAAAACGAAATATCCCCTAATAAACAAATTAGTCTTTTTACAAAGCCAACTAAATTAATATTCTACAGAAAGCGACAAGTAAAGGTCAACAATTATCTCAACTTGCCCGTCTTATTTACACATATATTGCCACCTCATTTACTAATTCAGCCACGAATTTTACATCTCATCACTATTTTCCGTTTTACAGCTTCAATACAAGGTCCTCATAGGTTAGGTTAGGTTTTTTTTGTTATTCTCTAACTCCCCCATCGGTCCACGAATAACTTATATAATATCTAAATCTCATGCATTCTAGTTCTCGCAGTTATTCCTCTCGCGCTTTTATGCTTCATAAAAGCATAAAATAAACGTTAGGTTTCTTTTTTTAACCGACTTCTGAAAAAGGAGGAGGTTCTCAATTCGGAGTTTGTTCGGGCATAGCTCCGTCGCTCGCCAACCGATTTGAAAAATTCTTTTTTTGTTGGAAAGGGTATACTTCCCAAATGGTCCCATGAAAATTTTATCGACATCGAACAAGCCGTTTCTGAAAAATCAACAAAAGTCTAAAAAAAATATTTACATTGATGACCTTTTCGGTTACTCTATATTGTGTTTTTTGTTCGCGCGTTTTTAGTTTTTTGTAGTTGACATTTTGGCTTTTATAACTAGATTAATTACAAATTGACCCACTAAAAAGCGCGAAAATAAAAACTTTTTTGCAAAAAAATAAAACCGACTTCCATATCAAAACACTACAAAGCCAAAAATAATTTTAATTTCGGAAGGCGGTGTGAAAAAAAAGAAAATACAAAACCAATAACACAGACTACCGAAATTAAAATTATTTTTGGCTTTGTAGTGTTTTGATATGGAAGTCGGTTTTATTTTTTTGCAAAAAAGTTTTTTTTGATGTCATAATATATTAATATTGTAGAAGTTTACTACTTGAATGCAAGTTACAAATGTAGATCCTAAAAAATAACCACCAAGCTGAGTTGTATTTAGAATGGCTTACAAAGAAGATAACTGGAGGCTAAGATAGTGTCATTCAGTCGCGCGTTAATTGTGGCCGACTTAGTCATTTAGAAGGCAATGTCGATTTTTAGAGGCGAATGATGCTATTAAAAAGAAGTTTGTTTAATTAGCACCTATTTTATTTTGCTTTATATTTGTTTTTGTCACATGATAATTTTACCAAAAAAACAACAACATTATGGGAAGGACAATCAGTTTACGATAAATATAACCCGGTTGATCGTGAAATCATGAAAGGAGAGTTTATTCTCTCCGCCAGTCGACAAATTGCTGTTGTTACTCGTCCACTGTAACTAGTCTGATCAAAATTATATTGCTTCGAACTAATGTTAAAGTTTTCTCCCAATGCAATCTTCTCTTAAATACACAAACAATAATTACTGTTTCAAAAAATTTGGAGTATTTGTATTTCAGTCTGTGTTTGTCCAGAACAAACGAAGGTCTGAATAAATTGCATTCAGTCTTAAGAGCATTGTTCACTATCACTATCGTTCAGTGAGATATCGATAAAATTCCGTGCAAGGAATTCCAATATCAACACAGCGAAAACTGAATCTAAGGACCTTTGCTTTACGATCTACTAATAATCTGCCTATAACGTTTCACAGATGAGGCACGCATTGGCGTATCTAGAGATATTTCGCAGGGGGGGGCTGGCCCCCAGTAGTAGAAGCGATTGGCCAGATTTTTAAATTTTTCAGCCATAATTCGGGTATAATTCGGGTGGGCACCAGACCATTCTGGGGTGGGCACGGCCCACCCGGCTCCCCCCCTTCCTACGCCTATGGAGGCACGGGTCTCCTCCTCTCCTCTCTATTGTATAAGCCTTAAGAGGAGGCTCCCTAAATTGTATGTAACTTTGCATTAATATTCTTAAACAATCACGCATACAATCAAAATGGAACTTTAGTATATGATTTATTGGATCTTTTTTACATGTCTAAGACCAGTTACGTAATTGGAACATTTTCGCTCGATTCATCTTTTAATCGTATATCATGTCTTTTTTAAAGGTTATTCAAAATTTAATCAAGATTACTCGGCTTTTATGTCTAAAATTAGTAAAGACAGTAAGAAAATATAGTTTATTATCCAAATATAAGATATTTTTTCTCTATATCAATTATTACTTTAGTTATAAACGAAATAAGAATTGAGACTTACGACATTAAGTTTCGAACCCGAACATGGTGAAAGAGCGCACGCGATATTCAACTTTATTACTGCTGCGTTAGCGTTTAGCACACAACGGCAGTTTCGAACCCGAATATGGTGAAAGAGTGCACGCGATGTTCAACTTTATTACTGCTGCGTTAGCGTTTAGCACACAACGGCCTAACCGGGGTGCATGGGGGCAGAGCTTGCGTGAAAATTATTTTAGAGTGCCTGGTCTTAATTCGACTCGCAGGCTCAGTGCGTGTCGGTGGATGTTGTATGTGTCCAGATTTTCGGTCTTAGGAGATGCCGATTCCCTCAGGATGTTTATCTTCACCGTGTCGAGAACTGTGGTGATGATGAAAATTACACAAAATATATTCCTACCATTTTAATAATATAATATAATATTCCACAACTTTCACACAACGCCATCTAGTCCCAAACTAAGCAGAGCTTGTGCTATGAGTACTAGACAACTGATAAACATACATATATATTTCTAAATAGGTACATACATATTATAGATAAATTACACCCAGACAAAGAACAAATGATCGTGCTCATCACACAAACATTTGTCCTGGGTGGGAATCGAGCCCACGACCATGCGCATAGCAGTCAGGGCCACTGACCACTAGACCAACAGGCCTGTCAAAAATGACTCGTGCCGCTCTGAGTATCTATCTGACCGAAAGGGAGCGTCATTCATTCATTTCATTTATTTATTCATTAAAAATTTTACACTGTATTCGAATTTTAAATTACATATCTATACATAAGCAACTAATACAAGAAAAAAGTTTTATATCAAGAGCCGTTCACATGTCAAACCATAAAAAAGTCGTAAATATCTAGTCTTTTTTTTATTGATAATAGGTTCGTGTTTGACCACCATCTCACCTGATGGTAAGTGATGATGTGGTCGAAGATGGAGCACGCTTACTTAAAAGTAACCTATTCACTCTTGACTTACAAGACTCCTAGGTTACAGTCAAGATCGTAATCCTAAAAATCCAACCCGTTCCTTCTGTTGCACTATCGTTTCCGGGCCGCGGTAGAACATTCCCGCAACCCCGACAGCCTGCATTACCATCAAACGGATACAAGTTCAAATTCCTGTCTGCTTCTGTGAAATTTCGTAACCAAACGACAGGACCCGAAATTCAAATTTTCAGCGAAAAAATAACAATGAAAGATAATAATCGTGAGCCACAGCGATTCCTGCGCATGATTTCTCGTTACTTAATTGTGTTCCACGAATTTGATAGTATTGTCTTCTCTTATCGCTTGGGTCTGCACGTATTTAAGTGAGGTACTTTTTAGGGCAAGATAAGATGCTAGTGGTTAAATAATAACCAACACATGGGTCGATCTTCAAGGTTAACAGCACATCTAAGTTAAGTTGACATTCCACCCATACGCACGAAACGTTTTGGGAATACTTTCATTGTGCGTACGGCTAAGGAGAGGAATTCCCTGCCGGAGTCTGTGTTTCCTGATAGTTATAACCTAGGAGTCTTTAAGTCAAGAGTGAATAGGTTACTTCTAGGCAAGCGTGCTTCATCTTCGACCACATCATCGCTTAACATCCGGTGAGATTATGGTCAAACGCAAGCCTATCAACTATTTAAAAAAAAGTGTAGATGGTATCCAGCCGTGCGTCTGGTAGACCGGTAGTGAAAGGGAGATGGAGGAATCAGGTCATGGAGCTCCTGCGCACACTCCCCGAAGTACAATCTGTAGAAAACCGACAGGCAAGCAACGGTTCGCCGATGAGCCAGGCTATGAAGCTTGCCTATAAGCCTTTTAGCTCTGCGCTCGATCAAATCTAGTGCAGGAAGTTGGTATTTTGCAGAGCCAGCCCACAAGTGGCTGCAATACTCCACGCAGGAATGGACTTGTGCTTTATATAGATTCAGAAGCTGTCCAGGCGTGAAGTACCGCCTCACCTTGCCTAGGATTCCCAGCTTTTTTGCTGCAGTCTGAGCTATGGACTCGATGGTTCACAACAAATACCATTATCGCCTAAAAATACCAGCAGATAAGGACAGTGAATCATCCTTCGAGACTCCTGCGCATACAGTGCGCTCTGTTGCGAGAAACTACACTAATTACATTCACTTATCGTTGTTACAAACATCCTGAGCTTACGTCACGGCAGTTGATGTCACGAAGCGAAGTTGTTAGCACAACAAAGGTTGCGTTGTGCGATTTTTAAAGACATATGTGAATATTAAGTTCTTTATTTAGATTAACAAAAAATTATACACAAGTATTTTTGCTTTTTCTCATTATTAAAAGATGAAGACAATGCAGCAACAATTACATGTGATGTCACGCTGTATTATATTTATTAGCACTTTGTCACGTCAGCAGCCCCCTTTAACTCTTCGAATCACGGAAGGCCGCCGGCGGCCACAAAAACCAGCTTAAATTGACCTCTAAAATCGAAAAAAGGAAAAATAATTTTAGAGGTCAACTTAAGCTGGTCGCCGGCGGCCTGCCGTGACCTGAGGGGTTAATCTTCTTATTTTTTTTTTATCACATCATCGCTTAACATCCGGTGAGATTATGGTCAAACGCAAGCCTATCAACTATTTAAAAAAAAGTGTGGATGGTATCCAGCCGTGCGTCTGGTAGACCGGTAGTGAAAGGGAGATGGAGGAATCAGGTCATGGAGCTCCTGCGCACACTCCCCGAAGTACAATCTGTAGAAAACCGACAGGCAAGCAACGGTTCGCCGATGAGCCAGGCTATGAAGCTTGCCTATAAGCCTTTTAGCTCTGCGCTCGATCAAATCTAGTGCAGGAAGTTGGTATTTTGCAGAGCCAGCCCACAAGTGGCTGCAATACTCCACGCAGGAATGGACTTGTGCTTTATATAGATTCAGAAGCTGTCCAGGCGTGAAGTACCGCCTCACCTTGCCTAGGATTCCCAGCTTTTTTGCTGCAGTCTGAGCTATGGACTCAATGGTTCACAACAAATACCATTATCGCCTAAAAATACCAGCAGATAAGGACAGTGAATCATCCTTCGAGCCTCCTGCGCATACAGTGCGCTCTGTTGCGAGAAACTACACTAATTACATTCACTTATCGTTGTTACAAACATCCTGAGCTTACGTCACGGCAGTTGATGTCACGAAGCGAAGTTGTTAGCACAACAAAGGTTGCGTTGTGCGATTTTTAAAGACATATGTGAATATTAAGTTCTTTATTTAGATTAACAAAAAATTATACACAAGTATTTTTGCTTTTTCTCATTATTAAAAGATGAAGACAATGCAGCAACAATTACATGTGATGTCTCGCTGTATTATATTTATTAGCACTTTGTCACGTCAGCAGCCCCCTTTAATCTTCTTATTTTTTTTTTATCAAACTTAGTTCAGCCGTTTCAGAGATTAGCACGTCCAAACAGAAAGACAAATATAGATATTTTTTTAAATTATGTATTTTAGTAACTTTTGAATACCAAGAACCACTTGAAAAAACACAGTTATTTCGAAATCACGGACATATTATTTTTTATAGTATACGACTGTATATTAATACGCTTTGTATTACTAACTTTCAATAGAATAATATCGTATCGCATTCAATATTCAATTATTCATTACCTGTTTACTAGAAGAAAAGAAAGTCCTTAAATAAAATTCCGTAAAAAATATAATTGTATTGATAAATTCCAAACTAATTTTCGCAAAGCCAGCTGATGATCTCAGCTGAAATTCTTTGCAAGTTTTCCGCAAAATTATGCTAATTTTCTTCAGTTATGTCTTATCTATTCAAAATATGTGCAATTTAATTAAAGGCTATCCGAACTATGCTTTTCACTCGTATTTGTTTCTGTTTCTATAAACGCAAAGAAATATGAATCAACGCCCTTATATTTCGTTCAAATAGACCTTCCTATAAATTGTACTAGTAATTTATTTATAGTTCATAGGGGTTAACATTATTGAGTAAGTAGATCAATTATTATGAGCTGTGCATTTTTAAGAGCATTAGTTACAGGTACGATTAACAAGTTGTAGGAGTTTTTTTTTGTCTGGGTGGGAAAATCATCGAATGACTTCTTCCGCTCTGGGTAGAGCGGAAGGGAGTGTCAGACTAAAAATCCACCCTGTTCTATCAGCTGCCCTTAAGTTCCCGCAACCCATGGGTTCAAATCCTGGCAGGCACTCTACATTGTTTAATTTTCATCTTTCCTTGCTGTTGGGTAAAAACCAAAAATAGCACAAGCGCCATTGTGTTAATTCAACCTATGACGTCATTTATAAAAAACCCAGGCTTCTAACATTGCACATAGTTCAATTGCTATAAGGATTCCCATGCACCGTGCGCCCGAGGACAAACCAGTTGTACGCAAGTAATTGTCGTGACACGAACAGATAACGTACTTCCTCGTACATAATGGCTTGGCACATATTTTTTACTTCTATCTACACATTAAATCTGTGTACGCTAAGTTTCATCGTGTTTACATTTCTACTATGTTTATCAAATATTTTAGTGAGAGTTGCGGGTTTTTATAATGATAATAATACCGAGAATAAAGTACTATAATTATCTCTATTATCGTTATGGTATAATTTAATGGTGAAAGCAAAAAGTAATGTATGTTATTAACATTTTATTTCGTTTTAGGGAACATAAGTTAATTCTCTTTTAAGCTAAATCCTCGGCCACCGTAGACACGAGCTTGCGGACGGCGAGCAGGGGCAGCTCACCGTCTGATAAGGACCAGGCCCAGGTCTAAGGCGCGGCGGGCGGGACTTATTCCACGCGCACCTCAACAGTCAGCAACGATGACGGGCAGGGTATGGGACGGGCCCCGGACGCAAAGGCAGTTGAAGGAACAGAGTGGATTTTAAGTCGGTAAACGTTAGACACTCCCTTCCGCTCCGCCCAGAGTGGGAGAACTCATTTGATGAATTTACTCTAGGACAGGTTTCAGTTTAATCTACTGCTGATTACTGCTTATCCATAAGCTAAAACTAAATGAAATCAGTACTACTACTCCCCCAACAGTCACTTACAGTAAATACTTCCCGCTATCTAAACAACCCCATAAAACTAAACTCAAGACAAGCACATCGTAGTGGTATTATGAATGCGAGGCCTTACAAATGCGGATGAGTCACTCAATGAACTTGTCCGCCGCTGCGAGTCGCAAGTTCAACAATTGTCGCAGGGGAGGTCGCTCTATCGATTGTGTGTACGTGCCGTGAATAGACGGCTTTAATTACAACTTCTTACAAATGTACTGTAACATTTTAGTTTTATATTTATTATTCACTAGGTTATGCCAGCGGCGGACAAAACTAACAAGCCTATGTCCTCCTACAAGGTTCAATCTATCTCAATACTCAATTTCATCAAAATCGGTACATTGGTTTAAGCGTGAAAACATAACACACAGGCACAGATACTTTCGCATTTTAATATGAATTAATTAAATTAAATTAAATTAAATTAATCTTTATTTGGAACAAAAAACACATGTTACATAATTATATTAACGATAATAGCTACATAAGTTACAAACTGTGTTGTAGCTATTAACGCCCTCCTCTAGAATTTAAGAGTCAGCGTACCAAACAGAAAATACAAAACAAAAAAGATAAAAATATTGCTAAACTAAAAAGAAATAACTTACAAACTAAGCATTTAGCAAATATTTGTTGCTATTAAAACCATGAGTATGCATTTATTGTATTTCTTTGTGTGTTTAGAGTTTTGAGTGGATGCTTGAGAATATGCGAAGCGTAAGTGAGTGACAGTAGTGTAATGTTGTAGTGTGAGAATTCTGTGTGTGGATGTTGATGTGTGTGTATAGGTGCGTGCTAGGTGTGTAAATGTAGTTTAATAAAATAAAATATAGGATAATTGCTATAAATGGAAGTTGTAGTATGGAAGGAAATTATGTAGCCTCTATAATTTTACAAGATTTTCTAATTCCTCATACGTAAGCGTGTACAGCCATTCATTGATGAGTTTTTTGCAGTTTCGGGAAGTATGGGGATAAATGTTGAGTACCCTATTTATTTTATTATATAAAGAGGGAGCACAAAACTTGTATTGACGACGCACTGTACGACTGCGAGCCAATTGGGTCTGACAGACTATGTCGGACCTCCGTTTACGTCTACTCAAATTGGGATCAAAGGTAAGTTCGGAATGTTTTCGGAGAAGAGTATTTAGGATAAAGGAATGCCTAACTGTAGGTAATTTCAGCAAGGCGTACAGTTCACTAGTAGGGAAAAGAATAGGCTTGCGTGCCATAACTTTGAGCACAGCTCTTTGTGCCCTCTCCAGGCGCAGTAGCAAACATTTCCCAGCATTACCCCAAGCTGCCACACAGTATGTGACGATGGAGTGAGCTAGCGCGAAATAGACAGTCTTAAGGGTGGACATATCAGCAGAATTTCTTAATTTTTTAAAAACGTAAATAAGTTTTCGTACCCTGGTAACTAGTGCATTGACATGTTCACTCCATGTCAATGCACTGTTTATCAGGACACCAAGATATTTAATGTGGTCTGTGCGCATTATTTTGGTACAACTACAGCTAGCATTTAAAGCTAAATTACATGTGTGAGCTAAAAGGCTAAAATGAGAAGCAGGTTGGGATGAAATTTTAGGACTAAACGTAATAAATCTGGTCTTATTCAAATTTAATGTGAGAAGATTTTGTGATAACCATTTCATTGTATCCCGTAAGGCATTTTCTGCTAATAGGTGAGTCTCGGTCCAATCTCTGCCATTCACCAGTATTACTGTATCATCAGCGTACGTAATGATCTTACCGTTAGGAGAGGTGAGTTTACATAGCTCATTAATATATATTAGAAACAGAGTTGGGCCAAGGACACTACCCTGCGGGACTCCATATCTTAGAAACATTTCTTTGCTGATGTGATTATCAATTTTGACTATCTGCGACCGGTCATTAAGATAACTATTGAATAATGATAGGGATATGCCTCTAATACCAATATGATCAAGTTTTTTGAGCAAAAGGGGGACAGAGACAGTGTCAAACGCTTTAGATAGGTCGAGAAAAATTGCAATAGTCTTTTCTTTGCTATTCAAATTCTGAGCCACTGTATTTAATAAGTCTAAAACAGCATCTTCTGTATTTTTACCAGCTCTAAACCCATACTGATTGTCAGCGAGTATATTATGTGATTTAAGATAATCAAGCAGTCTTTTGTTAATTACTTTTTCGAGTAGTTTAGAGAAGGTACTCAGAACTGAAATTGGTCTATAGTTGTTGACACTGCCTCCGTCTCCACCCTTGTATATGGGATGGACCAAGGCCCGTTTGAAAACCGTTGGAAAAACTCCAGATGATAAAGCGAGGTTAAACACGTGACAAATGATCGGTACAAGAACATCCCTGGCAGCACTAATCAGGGTAGCAGGGATGCCGTCCCAACCCACAGCACTATTTAGTTTGAGGCCAAGAATAAGACGTTCAATCTCATCGCAATCTGTGCAGAAAATCGCCATGGAATTAGGATACGGGCTAGTATTATCACTGTTGGCTGGCGTCATAGAAATATTCATTAATATCCGAGAGGCTAGGTTTTCACCCACATTTGCGAAGTATCCATTTACTACGTCAAGTGATCGAGAGGGGTTGGTAGAAATGGTTAACAGCTCCGTAGCAGGAGATTTTTTCGTTTGAAGATTTGTAATAGTTTTTATAACATTCCAGGTGGCCTTCGGATTTTTGCGATGTTTTGCAAACGCATTACGTTCGTACTGTTGTTTCAATTTCTTCAAAAGATTGTTACAAAAATTTCGATATCTGATATAGCTATGTTTCAAAATTTCATTGAATGGATCTAATTTAGTTTTACGGTACATGTTATCACGGTTACGGATACACCTTAAGAGTCCAGGTGTGACCCAGGGCTTAATAATTCTCTTCTTACTCGGAACAGCACAGAAACTAGAATTTTTATCTACTATAGACGAGACAATATCAACTAGTTTAGACGCAGCGTAGTCAGCGTCTAAGCAGTTTGTAACAACCGAAAAGTCCGTAGTTTTGAGCATCCCAACACAGGCCTCTACATCTATACGTCGTGATTGTGGACGGGGATATTTGGGAATATCAAGACTGAGATCGCAGAATATTATAACTGGCGCATGATCGGTGATAAAAGAGTCGAGAACTAATGATATTGAAGGTTTGTGAGTTTTAATAATGATATGATCCAAGCAGCTATCATTGCGTGTAGGAAGAAGGTGAGCGGGAAGCAATCCGTGCGACGCAATAGCGTTAAGGTACATATCTGTATTTGGATCTGAACAATGTGGTGATATGTTTATATTCAAGTCTCCTACTAGAATAACAGATCTAAAAGTATGTAAAGTATGTAACATTATATCTAGACTACTAATAAAGTTTTGTATGTTACGGATTGAAGGAGACCGGTAGACTGCTATAATTGCAACCTCGTTTCGATGCTTGAGAACTAGACAATTAGCGTCAGCAAGTGTTGGTTTCTCTATAGTGAACTGCAACTCTTGCTTAGAGTAGACTATTACTCCGTCGTTTTGATTATGGTGGTCAGAGGATGATACTATAAAGCCAGGAATGGTGGGCAAAAAAGGACATTTCCGGAGCCAACATTCCGATAACACTATTATGTCGAATTGCACTTTAATTATATGTAACAATAAAAGAAGACTATTAAAGTTAACGTTATTCCCTATGCTCCTGATATTGACATGAAATATTTTTAATCCATGTTTTACGTTAGTGAGATATGAATCAACTAATTCAGGGGAGCACTGAAATGATGTTGATAGTGAATAGTAGGGATTTATTTCCTTAAAGGTTGAGCTGTTTCTTATTTATTTTTGGTTGAAGTTAAATGGAGCCGCTGTCCAAGAGGATTACTAGTCGATAACTCGATGTTGAGAAATTAATACTCAAATTGGGTACGAGCTTCAAATGCTTATTTAGTCTTATTTACGAGGCCTTTAAACCAACGTAACGCTAAACACTAAGAAAAATAAGACTTTCTCAGCCAAAATTTACAGACACACGTCATCATTTTGCCGAAAGATTCTAGTCTCCTCCTACCTCAATCCACATCAATCTTGTGCTTCTCACTTCCCGAGGATTCCATTCCATTTAAAGGATATTGTTAGAATTTACCAGAAATAAAATGTATTTAAATACGATCCTCAAACTGGGAGGTCTTCAGTTGAGAAGAATCCACTTCATAAAGCATTCTTAAGGGCATCATGAGAGCCCACTCAAAGATAAAACTCTCGCCTAAGAAGTGGCTATATCGTGGCCTTTTGGGAGCTATATTGAGAAACTTGAAGGAGGTAGCAACGTGTATCTACAAAAGTTAAAAATAAGGTAAGTACTGAGACATAAAACTTTGTTGCCTTAACATAGCATAAGTTTAGTAAAAAAGATGGCTCTTTTAACACACTGAAATTTACAAGGCGCTTGTGATTAAAATAATAACAACAGTAAAGAGCGATCTTGAAGGTAAAGAGTATACCAAGGTATGTTTGTGGATGGCTGACCAACCGAATATATCTGAATTCCTCAGCGCATTGAAATCTAGCACCAGTTTTGCCAAGGGCTATAATGTTATCCAGTTAATGGTTTGTGAACGTTAAATAGGAAAGGTCGGTCCATATAAAATACTAGTTTGTGCCAGCGGCTTCGCCCGCGTGGGAAGATTTTCCCGTGTAAATCCCGATCCCGTGGGAATTTCGCAAAATCCTTTCTTAGCGGATGCCTACGTCATAACATCTACCTGCATGCCAAATTTCAGCCCGATCCGTCCAGTGGATTGGGCTGTGCGTTGATAGATCACTATGTCAGTCAGTCACCTTTGAGTTATATATATTTAGATTGATACTCGGCTGAATCAGGTAAGACTATCAGCCAAACCGAATATAGTTGAGTGAAGGCTAAATGGATGATGATTTACTAAAACTCAACAATGACGACGGTCAAATTTATCAAACATCATTTCAGCTACGGAGAACTAAAGAAAATCCAAGTCACTACTTTTTTCTCGAAGTGGAAATTCTTATCGATGACGCACTGGAGCGGGCTAAGGGATCTGTCCGAGTCCAACCGACTAGAATCACCCCGTATTCATATTTGTATCCCATACTTGTGTTGGAAGCTGCGGGAACACTTAAATACTCTTCAACGCCTAACGCGGCCCGTATCGAACTCAAACACCTCAAATACAACATTCGCATTATGAACCACGACACTAACCACTTACATTCCATTATTTTCTTCACCCAGCTCTCTTCTGACACAGAAACACCAAACAATAAACAAGCTAAGTGCTGCTAATTAAAAGTAACACTAAATCAATCTCGTGTCAGTCATAAGATCACAGCGTTGTTTACTTTTTCTGAAGCTAACTGTAAACAGTTTCCCATCATTAAAACACACTATCATGACACAAGCGACTTGTTGCGACAGAGCTCCCTGATATGGCCAGGACATGGAGTAGAAAATAACATAGAGTTCTCATATGCTGTTTAGGGAGGGATCTGGCGTAATTCTGCTAAAATTGTGAACAAAGTAATGACTACATCAATCATTATATCTGACAGTAAAAAAAGTAAAACCCTTGATGCAATTTGCAATACACTTATAGTCCATTAGCCTTATCATTCCAGAATAAGACCAGGTATCATATACCTGGTCTTATTCTGAAACGATGAGGCTCTATTTAGCGGTGCATATGATCACGGATGGTGGTCTATTATAAATAATTCAACCAGTATTTCTTCCACCAATTGTTCAATAATATCGGTTCTAGATATAAACGTCGTCCAACCCAACAGGGCATACATATAAGCCAAGCATTTTAACTCCTGAAAGCTAGCATCAACAGCGGAAATCCAGAAAAGCGACTTATCATTGAAACTACGAAAAATAGAAGTTTTGGTACCTTACCCTAGGGGTTAATAACGTGACTCTACACTAGGAATTTCTCCAGTACTATAGGTGCATTTACAAATATTAAAAAACTCAGCTACACAAACATCTAAACCCGAAACAAGTACCTGTACATACAAATATTTAGTCCATGCGGAAATCGAATCCGCTGTACGGACTCCGCGCCGTCGCCATTATTCTTCAGTGGCACTCTAATTCTGTATTACTCCGTGTCACCGCTCGATACGGCCCTTTCCAGGCTGTCTTGTTACACCCACAGAACAAGTTGTTTGATGAACGTGCGTTCTAGAATTCGTTATTAAGTTTCGTGTTGTCTATGTAAATTGTAAAGTCTCTTGTGCTCACGATTGTGGCCCGTTAGATTTGAAGTTTTGTTGATAAATTATGTTTAGGTCTGGACGGGTTTGCCGGATTTTCAATTAATATTTAGTTTGAGAGTGTGGTAAGATCATGTTTAGCTGTCTGGAGTGTACATACTTATTGAGTTCAACTTTTATTTTATTACTTATATACGGAGTAAGTCAGATCAAGATCTTGTGGCGTTTTCTTTCTTTCGGTGGTAAAAAAAACTTTTTTGCAAAAAAATAAAACCGACTTCCGTATCAAAACACTACAAAGCCAAAAATAATTTTAATTTCGGTAGTCGGTGTTATTGGTTTTGTATTTTCGTTTTTTTTTCACACCGCCTTCCGAAATTAAAATTATTTTTGGCTTTGTAGTGTTTTGATACGGAAGTCGGTTTTATTTTTTTGCAAAAAAGTTTTTATTTTCGCGCTTTTTAGTGGGTCAATTTGTAATTAATCTAGTTATAAAAGCCAAAATGTCAACTACAAAAAACTAAAAACGCGCGAACAAAAAACACAATGCAGAGTAAACGAAAAGATCATCAATGTATTTTTTTTTTAATTTTGTTGATTTGTCAGAAACTGCTTGTCCGATTTAGATAAAATTTTCATGGGACCATTTGGGAAGTATACCCTTTCCAACAAAAAAAGAATTTTTCAAATCGGTTGGCAAGCGACGGAGCTATGCCCGAACAAACATTAAAAAAAAAAAAAAAAAACAAACAAACATCCGAATTGAGAACCTCCTCCTTTTTCAGAAGTCGGTTAAAAAAGTGACAAACAGGTGAGACCCAATTGAACATAATATATATTTTTTTAATGTGATTGGTCTTGCCTGTTTGTCATTTTTTTAACCCCCGAAAGAATTTCTTACATTTCAGTTGAGCAGTCGAGTTTTAGTTTTTAGATTTTTTTAATAACTTTTTTATTTTCAGCATTTTAGTTTAAATGTTAATTAACAATGTTTTAGTTTTCCAGGTCGTGTCACATTGGCGCCCCACCGGATTCAGAAAGTGAAAGAGCTAAAGTCCATATTTTTAAACTTTCTCGTTGTATTATATGATAATCATGATTACCTTTTTGTTGAGCCCTTTAATTTGATACCCATATTGTAGTATTGTAGTATTCCATATTAGTATTATTTCATTACGTATAATGGCCTCGCACAGCCGCCATGTTTGATTTTTTTAACGTCACCTATCTAAGAACACTTGAGCTGCTAAGACAAATCTAACGGTACCTCAATTATGTCATATCCGTTCAACGGTTCTGGAGTTATGAGGTAATAAAGAATATTACATACATACAAGATACGCGCGAAAAACATAACCCTTCCTTGGCAGTCTGGAAAAACACACCCTGTTCACTCCTTTCCAGTTGTTCCGGGGCCGCGGTATCTCGTTAGAACATTCCCGGGCTCCGTCATTTATTTATTAAAACTATATGCTACACAAAATGCACAAAGCCGATCTTAATGCCATAGGGCATAGGCATTCTCTACCAGTCAACCATGGGTGGTAAAGAGATAACATGGCAGGTGCATAAAAAAATATTAGATATAAGTGCTGACTGCTCTTTGTGACGCACCGTCGAATCGGGAGATCTTATGGCTTATGTAGCGTTACAGAGTTCATGTCGACAAAATAAAGCAGCAAGATGTATTCAGTTCTCTCAATCTCAAGATATCATCAAAATAATAAGACTTCATTTAATTGATTTTCAGTAAAACATTTATATTGATTAACCTCCTAAACCAAATACAACTTTGCGTCAATGAAACATGATATTCACCTTCCGTTTAGTGTTGTGTTAGCTATACCCGATATCGTTAAAATAATTAAATTTATTAGCAATCGAAGGTAATGCGAATGCGGAGTCAGAATTTCAATTCAAATATGAGTTTGATTGGGAAATGTGGTTATTGGGTTAAGTTCGGGAATTATTACGAAAATTGGAGCACCATTTACATTGACAGTTTCGCGACACTTTAATTGGGAATATTGAGCATTAATGTAGGTCGTATTTATAGAAGCCTACAAGATTGTAAACTAGCTCCAGTTTGCGGTTTTGCTCACGAGTTTATCGAAAATCATCTCAAGGGAATGATTATAGATCAAATATTGTGTGAGTGACCTGAAGGAACATCAAATAGAAACGCAAATAGATATATTTACTTTTTCATTTGTAATTATAAGTTCGTAAGTTAAAAAACTAAAACCAACAAGAAAATATAGTCATTCGTAACAACACAGTTTGGAGTTACAAACAGTTCGATATTTATTGTCTATGAAATAAAACAACTTTATACAACGTGTAATTTAAAGGGTATATACATACCAAGTGCACGGCTTCTTTCTTTAGATGATAATAAACGATATGGCAAGGGTTTTCTAATCCTATGTGTAGGTACATGTGTGCAAATTATTAGAAATTTCAATACATTGATAACGGAGAGTAGAGAACGAATTTTTCAAATTAAGAAGTACGAATAGAATTATCGTTTTATTAGCAAGTGACGTGGAAAGTGATGACCCTCATAGTGCTGTGACGGTTGTCATTACTGGTATTCAAGAAACATACGAAATCAACAATTTGGGGTCAATTCTGTGAGTCAGTTATTTTGAGCTGAAACTGTGCATAGAGACTCCATACAAGATGTTGTCTTCAGCCCTTTTGGATAGATATGGGGTTTCCGTTACACATTGTATATGTATATGACATTACATAAGTCTCTAGCTAATTAAAGACATATCATATTAATTTACTGTGACGTCACATCACCTGTGGACGAATAAGACGAATCTATCGATATCATTTTTCCGGTGAGAAAACAATCAAATAACTCCGGAGCGAAAGGGAGTGTCAGTCTTCTACTGACTGAAAACCTATACTGTTCTTTCAGTTACCCTTGTGTCGGGGGACGCAGTATCTCGTTAGAAAATTTCCGCAACCCAGGCCAGACCTTTTTGGGCCCCGTCAATGGCACTGACTGCCCTTGAAGGCGCGCATGGAACTTGACACGCCATCGCCGTCCATTTATGAGGAAACGGATGAATTTACTCTTAATTCACAGTTTATTAAAAAACTTTTTAACAATAAATAAAACCGACATCCCAAAAAAAACACTGCTAAGTGAAAAATAACCTTAATTTCGGTAGTCGGTGTCTCTAGTTTTCTACATGTGTTCGTTTTTGACACAGCCTTCCGAAATTAAAGCTATTTTTCACTTTGCAGTGATTTTTTGAGATGTCAGTTTTATTTTTTGTTAAAAAGTTAGTTTTCTCGCTTTTTAGTGGGTCAGTTTGTAATTTACCTAGTAACAAAATGTCACCTTCTTATCACCTTTTGCAAAATGTTTCCTATTATATTAGTTTCCTATATTAGCTGTTAATTTATGAGGAGTACTCCTGGTACTTCACCCTCAGCTCCTCATCACCGTATGCATTGTGACGAGCATAAAGTGTTTTACAACCATATCCAAGTAATCGAATCCCAACCAATGAAATGCTTATTATTGAGTAGTTTTAGTAGCCATCTGTGGTCATCATCATCAGTTCCACTTTACCAAATGGTGCTTTTCGAGAGCAACTGCACAAGTTACTATGAAAAACACCCAAATCGCTATAGGTGTGCCCATAATATTTGAAGAGTTCCCTCGATTTATCAAGGTTTCCATTATCAGATCCTGACTTCATGACAATGGGACCAACTAGAAAGTATACCCTCTCAAACAAAAAAGAATTTTCCAAATCGGTCCAGCCGTCTTGGAGTTACCTATGAGGTAACTAAGTTCAAGACGAACTGAGAACTTCCTCCTTTTTTTGAAATCTGTTAAAAACTAAATAACTTTTTATCCCCTAACAAACCTCTTTAACCTGCTCTTCCACAACCCAAGCCGGTTTCTAGTTCCACAAATTCTACGAAGAATCAATGAATATTTCCCCGAGATTCTTGTACGGAACATCGAAAAACACGGATCTATTTCCGAGCCGGTTACGTTTCGACATGTGTCACCATCGCCGGATAACCGGGTTTAGTAGCTGGCGTGCTGCCAACCGTTCGGCTGTGTACGTTGCATCAAATGTAGTGTTGTTATGTTGGTAATCGAACGGCGTGACGTAACATAACGTTGTGATTCTTTGGGATCTCGGTGTTTGATTTTTATTATAGTGTTGCTTTATTTATTCGAAAATAAATATTCGATATACCTACGAGTATTTATATCACTTTTAAAGGTTTCAACTAGTTTAGGCTGCTGTTCCTAACTGACCCTTTATATAATATAAAACAAAGTCGCTCCCGCTATCTGTGCGCTTAGATATTTAAACTAAGCAACGGATATTAATGCAGTTTTCAGCAATAGATCTCTATCTATTGCTGAAAACTGCATTAATATCCGTTTGTTTCAAGAGCAAGGTTAATATGTTTACCTATATGTATAAAAATACATGCTTATTATTAGTAACATTGCACCCGTGCGAAGCCGGGACGGGTCGCACAAACTTTTCCGCTTTGTATAATATTATTGTACAAAGCGGAAAAGTTTGTTCGATTAAACGCGCTAATCTACGGGAGTTCTGGATGGATTTCGATAAAATTTGGTTTTGAAATAGCTTGAAGCGTGAGGAAGGTTTATAGGCTACGACTGCAAAAGAAGGTGGCTTATCTTTTTATCGTGAAGTCGAAGCGAAGCCCCGCGCAACGTAATTTCTAATAACGATATAAATGCTCTCTTTGGAGCCTTCAACTTGAACAGACTTGATTTAGGCACCTTTCAAAGACTTCTGTCACAGAATTTCTGTCTCAACCTCATGGTGATGATGCGAAGTCTGGTCAAGTTCTTGGACGAACTTAAGAAGTAGAATTCCATATATGTATACGATTAGATTTAGGGTATGATGGGACTGTCATACGCAGTGCGGTTTAAAATAAAGTCCCCAATAAAATTAAGAATAAAAATAATAACCTCAGTACTCAAAACAAGCATCAAGCTATCATACAACATATTCCCAACTATCTAGGTTCAGTCAGGTTACGCGATACGGCTATCTCGCCACGGAAGTAAACTTAGATCTACATAATTATGTTGGAACACGTGGCCACGGCCGTAATTACCAGCACAATATTATTACTTATTTGTTGCACTGTTTAGAGGATTTCGCGACTAAATTATATTAGTCACACAGCGACGTTGAAGTGACAAGAACTCCTAACTGACATTTTTGCGATTTTACTTTTTTTACGTAGATAGACTTTAAATAATTGTTTGCGTGAGCAGGCAATAGCAGCTAACTTCGTACTAAATAAGATATGAAGTTAGCTGCTATTGCCTGCTCACGCAAACAATTATTTAAATATGTATTTATGTATTATTTATTATATAAGATAACATACATGTTGTCTACAAACGAAGCTCCATTAAGGGAATCCGTTTAGGACTGTTGAAATTAGAACACAGACCTTCCTCACTCTAATCTAATAATCTTTGCCACCTAATTCCGATCATTAACATACCTAGCTAATTACCAAAACCCAGAAGACTTAGCACCAATACATTTAGCACTTGAGTTGTATAACCGAAACCCTATTCTGCTGAAATACGCAAAATTTCGCTAGCACAGAGCATAGAACGCCACAGTGGCAGCGTTCCTTCATTTTCGCGGCTGTGTCTTAAAGTATTTCTTATTCGTAAGAAGATTGTTAATTACATTTATATGCAAAATAATGATTGAACATCTTATAAAAGTGATGATCTGCGTGACCAAGATGGAATAATAACTCAAATATATTTTTTAAACCCGCATCCGATATTTTAGTAGCATACTTCAAGTATTAATTCTTTCGGAATTTGCTAACTTAGCGATATTCTTGGTTTGTTGTTGGTAATGACGTATTCATGGTTTGTACGGACAGTCTTAAGTCTCGGAGCTATGTTACAACAGGCAAACACTCGGAAAACACGTTACAAGTAGATTCCGACCGACTGACAATTATAGATCTCTGGCTGTCATTACGGATAGTTAGAAATCAGAATATATGACATTCACCTTTCTCAGAAGTCGCGCCCAAAACAATTAGCTACACATGGGTAGTTCGGCTGGCCCCAGCTTACATAGTTTAGAAAAGGCAAGTTAGAATTAGTAGTGAGCTGTGAGGAAGCACCATGCTCTGTGGTCGCCACGCCATAATTGAATTTAGTGCGATCAGTCTAGTGAGCCAAACATTGGATTATGTTTATATTAGCGTTACAAGGTCTTTATTACATCATTAGAGGGTAGGATAATGATCCCGGTTCATTTACATTGAGGCTTTAGTGGGGCATTATAGAGAGAGCTGCCGGATTAGCAGCCGCCGCTATGACAATTTAAGAGGTTATGGTTGATGTTCTCTTGTTATATAAATTTACTAGCATATGCCCGCAGCTTCGTTCGCGTCAAAAGTAACTTTCAGTAAAAAAGTCAACATACATCCGTCTCGAAAATCTCTCCGTAACAAATAAGTGTGTGTAAGTATTTCTGTACCAAATCCTTTCAAAATCGGTTTACTAATTTAGACGTGAAAGCAAAACAAACAGCCAGACAGAATTACTTTCGTATCTATTAGTAGAAAAGTAGTAATAAGTGGAACTACAATTCCTGGCCAGGAGAAGTTTAAGGTCTCTATACTCAAAATCTATGCACGATAATGATTGTCTAAAATTAATAATTAGAATTATGTTTTTCTGCATAGAAAACGGTTAAAAAAGTTAAGTTTAGTTAAGTTTTCAAAAAATAATGCACACGTATTTTAAGTCGATTGGAGGAAGAGGATAGGGTTTCGGATTGTAAAATCTTACATCATAAACATATAGGAAGTGCATTACCTAGTTTTATAATTATGTATCTGTGATGTTATTCACACATGCTCGTTATTGTAGACTTGCGAGTCTAATCACGTGTAGATTGTGAACAAACATATACATACATTTACAACATGCTAATGATGGAGAAAAACAACATTTACACACATAAAATGAAATTACATGGAATAAAATAAACATACTCGAATTACGCGTTTGATGGGTTGAAATGAATGGTTTGGATCCAGTGTGGGGCAAATTGCACAACATCATTTTTAACGTCAGATTTATGAATAAAGATGATTTTTCCCATGGAAAGTAACGGACAAGCAAAACCGGCCTGTCCTTTTTCGGTGAAAAATTCATCAAATGACTCTTCCCGCTTGGGTGGAGCGGAAGGGAGTGTCAGACTTCTACTGACTAAAAACCCACCCTGCTACTTCAACTGCCCCTACGTACCGTGGTCGCGGTATCTCGTTGTTGTCGTAACCCTGGACATTCGCACAGCCCCGGAACCGGCATGTCCTAGAGATACGTATTTGTATATACTTTACATGCAACCTCCCCCCCCCCCCCCCCCCGGCTGTGCCCTGGCGGTGGATTATATACAGGGTGGTAGGGACATCGACGCGCAACCGCTTACCATGGATTCAGTACACGGATTCTCTACGTTGAAATTTTTCGTCGGCTTTTTCTTAATTTAATAAAATTAAGAAAAAGCCGAGGCAAAACAAAAATAAAACTCGAAAGGGCTACCTGATCAGCTGTGTTGACCTCGTAAACGAACTCTAGCAAAACAGCTGATCAGGTAGCCCTTTTGAGTTTTATTCACATTACTGTTTTAAATGAAACAAGTGAATTTTATTTTTTGACTAAAATCTCATTGGGTTAGATAGAAACAATGATTTTATACAGGTTTCAGTAAAAAAAATTGCTGAAAAAGCCTGAAATTTTTAGAAAAAGCCGACGAAAAATTTCAACGCAGGAGTATCCAGAATCATGTAATGAATCCATGGTAAGCGTTTATGCGTCGATGTCCCTGCCACCCTGTATAGCTCACTTTCTCTCTCTAAGAAAGAAAGGCTTGTGTCTCAGCAGTGAGAACACCACGTTTTAACGCTTAATTGGTATGTTTAAAAAAGTATGTTATACTAGACCATTTTCCTAATAACTCAATAAAATATTTAAAGGTATATTGGGTTTGTCCTTTCACGTCCAAACGGAGCAACGGATTCATGAGTTTTTGTAGTGTGGAGATATTTGAAAAGCTGGAGAGTGACATAGGCTCCCTTATTTTACTGAAAAAAAATTAAACGCGAGCAAAGGCGCGGGTAAAAGTTAGTTTACTTATATTGTGAGCTATGTATTCTTGGTTCTTGGGTTTTATTTTGGTGCCGGTTTTTTTTTCTGCTTCTACAACACATCAGCAAGGCTGTGAAAGCTATCTCGTTCCAAGTGAGTTGTCACAGAGTAAAAACAAATGCTTAAAATGCTTATCTTGCTGCCTAGCAATATTTGTACTCTGTAGTAACCGTGGAACTGCTTCCGACCGACACGCTTTCTTCTTCTTCTTTCTAAATTATTACGTGTGCAGTTATGTAAACATAATTGTACATGTTTGTTTCTTTGAAAGTGTTATTGGAGTCCATTGCGATTTTATGTCTTTAATTATTTATTTATGGGCCCGTAAGACCTTAATTTTTTTTATAACTAGCAAAGTGTGTAGAATTCACACTAGCAATCTTGTTAAATTACGCTAAATTAGCATAGTTGGAGGGCCAACTAAGCTAAATACGCTTGTGTTTGGAGTGGGTTCACGGCAATTGTGTAATGTATGAAATTCGAACCAGCGACCTCTTGGTCACAAGTCTGACACCTTAGCCATTGGGCTATTGACGCTTCAATTAATAAATTGTGTATTATATCATGTTTATTTTTATGGTTAATTTGTCTGGTTTCTGGAATTCAAGTCAGCCTTTTAACTAGTGCAGAGAATAATGTTATTTAAATATCGTATATGAATATAAAAATAAATAGCTGTCCGTTATTCCATCTAAAAGTTGACTGATTTCATTCATGCTTTTTGTATTATGTTCCCTCACATACAGAGATTTAAAAGGTCAGAAAGACCGAGTCGGGTCGGGCCAGCTTGTTTCTTATAATTTTCACGGTCACGACTACTGTCAAAACTGTTAAAAAAAACATCGTAAGAACTTGCGACATCGACCATCATTTTGAAAAGTGTAACTGTGGAATTGCTTGCCGGTTCTTCTCCATAGAATATGATCAATTATCGTCCTCGTCACGTAAGTTGGCAAAGTTTTGGCGTAGTGGGGGTAATCGCGTATCGTGCACTTAGTGGAAGGAAAAAGTGGTCACTTTTACTGCTTGCCATTATTCTATGGTTATTGCCATCATTTATTTTTAATCATGTCTGTTCAGAAGCATGTTAAAGAAAAAAAAAGGAATTCATTAGTTAATTCGGTATTATAAATAAAATAGATATAATACATAAATACATTTAAAAGTGAAAAAATGTATTTAAATAAAACATTAAAAATAATATGTTCTCGTCGTCACAATTAGTTAATAAAACTGCTACCCCTTTTATTCTTCTTTTTTCCCGGTGTCCTAAAGACAGTGACGAATTCGGAATTTCAACCTTCCTTAACTATAGTGTCTAACTGTTCTTTCTGACGTTTTAATAGTCTGCGTAAAACGATATTTGGTCCTGGCATTGTAATCAACGTAACAAAAACTAAATTTAAAACAACAACTCGTAACAAAAACAAAGGGTACAACTTTCGTGTACGCCAGTGTATTCGGGAGCAAATTGAACGAGAACTACTGACGCACCAATCGCGCGCTGGCAGCGGCGCTACGTCAAAACCCGCGTCCCGCTGACAACCGCTCACACCTAAAAATCGACTTTTGCGCTTTGAACGACTCTTGCCAAGTTATTTGACGAGAACTATACGACCGTGCACTAACTTCTGACGTTTTATAAGTGCCCATGTAGTGAAATAAAATATTTTCATTTTGACCAGCTTGCGTGGTGGACTATGGCACTATGTCAAATATGCCTTAAATGTCATCATACGTGCAGGTGAATAAGTAGGTACAGCAGTACTTGGTCTATAGTACGAATGCAACAAACCAATCAACGTTCCCCACAGCTCCACAACAAAGCGATCAGATGATTCACGTATTATACATACACAGGTACGCGTTTCCTGTCGGCCTTGACAGATCGTCTGCATGTCACGTCCGTGCATGATTGGCTGATAACGAGAATGCAGTTTATAAAGTTTGACTAGTATGAAATAAGAATGTGATGTTTTGTGATTATATTAATAGGGAATAGACGAGGAAATAAAGACTTGTATATCTAGCAGGCGGGGTGGTTGTGAGGCTATTATTGTCCGCTATGTATCGCTAATTGGTAAATTTTCTTTTTGCTAAGAAATCAATCACTTGAGTTAGAAACATCACCGGATGTTTCTAACTCAAGTGATTGATTTCACATAGACAATTGGCTGGCCTGGAACTAAAGTGGTCTATGACGAAAAATAAACATTTTGAAATAGCAAATGGAACGCGATTCACGAAGACACTGTACTTATAAATGTAAGTTATATCGATGATAAACAATTATTTGGCAGCTAAGGAGATAATTTAGATATCCTTATGTAGGTAATTTAAGTGATAAGTAGAATAATAGTATAATAACTGTTATTTTGGTGACGCAACGACACATAGACCATTTTAGCACGAATTTATTAATTGTATTTATGTTCAAAACTACTCATAGAAGAATTAACGTGAAAATGTTACTTAGACCACTTTAGTTCCAGGCTAGCCAAATAGTCCAACATAATATTCAAACTCAAACTCAAAATATGTTACATCCCGTGTGTAGGCTCGCGTAAGGAATTATGGCACAGTCCCTCTCATCAAGAGGAAGCCTGTATACTAGCAGTGAGAAGTCCTCCAGATATATTTATCCATCTACTCTGCTAAAGTTTAAACAAAAAAGGTTTTCAGCTGAAACTGAAACTGCATAGAAACACAAAAAGCTCCCGTTCACTCAATTATTTTAACGCGATTACCTGTACTAAGCCTACACTGACATACGTATCCCACAAACTTACCAGCCAGCCACAAACTCATAGAATTAAAACAGAAATACTAAACCGAACATACATATCACATTACATATAATTTCCTGAAAGGTAATTTTGAAATAGATGTTCCTGCCCATTATGAAAAATAATAGTAAAGTAGAAAGCTACACGGGGTATTACGGCTTCTCTATCAAGAATTAAAGCCGCTGTAAGCCGGCTAGGCGATGTCGCTTCCTAAGCCGCTTCCATTTTTATATTGGGGCTATGAGAACCGCGGATGCATCAGGTAGAGAAAAGTATCGTAGTAAAGTTCCAAGAATATTTAGGCTCCGGTTCCACTGAGGCGGAGTGGAGCGGTGCGGAGCGGGGCTGAGCTGTGAAACTGTGTTTCCTTTAAAGCGGAGTGGAGAAGAGATGTGGATTTCAAACCATGTGATTGGTGAATCGCGGCACAGCTCGTCTCCGCTCTGCTCCGCTCCGCCTCAGTAGAAACGCAGCCTTCATACTAGCATTTCGCCCACGATTTCGTCTGCGTGGATTTCTAAATAATTTACACCATTCACCGATAATGCACCTTACTACCAATAAAAAAAATCGTTTGTTCCGGAGATTACCTCCAACATACAAACAAATTTTACCTCTTCATAACATAAGTATAGAAGTAGCTGAGTGTGTTTAGAGTTGACTTTGGAAAATAAAGGTAGCTTATCGCACTCTTAGAATAAAAAAGACCTAACCCTAAATTTCTATAACATGTGGTTTTGATTTTACCTTACATTTAATACTACCTGTAGAGTACCTTCGTGGTAACAGGGGTCTGAATTACAAGGAATTAAGACCTATACACCCATCACACGAGAGATATTAAAAAAAATAGATAATAATAATAGAGATATTTTAAAAATTATAAATATCTGTAGTTACTGTGTTGTATGTGTTATTTATATGTGCTATCTACTTAGTCATTTTGAATATTGTATGTATGACTAGCTTTTGCCCGCGACTTCGTTCGCGTAGGAGGGTTTTCCCGCGTAAAATCCTGATCCCGTGGGAATTCCGGGATAAAAAGTAGCCTATGTGTTATTCCAGGATGTAAACTATCTACTTGCCAAATTTCATTCAAATCCATTCAGTAGTTTTTGCGTGAAAGAGTAACAAACATCCATCCATCCTCACAAACTTTCACATTTATAATATTAGTAGGAAATTAGTAGGAAGTAGAATATGGTTATATTAAGATTATATAAGTACCTATTAAGTGTTGTATTTAAGATTTTCCTGTCTCTAAACGTGAGGACTTTTAATTGGCTCACATTCATTCTATATATTTTCTGTATTTAATAGCTGTTAGTCCTCCATACTTCTTAAATAAATAATCATCACCACATTTTAAATGAAACAAAGTCTCTTGCCCAACCCCAAAATTAGTAACATATTTTGAGTTAGGGCACTTCCATTCTAAGAGCGCGTTATGTTTGATCCTGGGTCCTGGCTGTTTTGAATTTTGGCAGTTATTACGGGTGATCAGAAGTCAAGAAATCTGACACCAGACTTGACAAAGCTTGTTCAATAACTGGGTTATGGGGACAGTTTGATTAGGTTTTTTTTTTTATTTTGAAGAATTTGCAAAGTAGTGCATAATTTATAAGAAGCTTTTGGATACTCAAATATTAGAATAGTCTCAATTCTGTTATGTTTATGTTATGCTTGAAAAAAATTAAACAGGATGCCGCAAAATAATATCATTATAGGTAATGGAATATAAACATTTCCAGTTCATTAGGTACTTTATATATTATTAATTAAATGCAGCAGTTGCCTAAATTCCAATTTGCTAGTTGTAATTAACTTTAAATTGGATGCTGACTAATAGATACGTGATCACGGTAAATTGTGTGAAGTACGACCTCAATGTTATTGTGTCATTGGATTCCCTGCAACCACATTTGGAAAATTTGGGTTTCGGAGTTTTATTAACATACAGTATGTTAACTAACAGAGGGCGTTCCCGTTAACCCGCAATAGTATAGCATCCATAGACGCTAAAAAAATATTACCATTCGCAAACAAAATGTTTTTTTTTAAATTAAAATATTCACTAAAAATGTTAAATTGATACGTAAAAGAAACACTCTGTACACACGTACTTGAAGGACGTCAACGTCGCAATTTATTTATGAATGACGGGCCGCGAGTGCGGCTATCTAATTGATGTGCTTATACTATTGCGGGTTAACGGGAACGTCCTCTATTAGTTAACATACTGTATTATAATATAAGACCTCCAAATCCCAAATTATCACATACTAGTTGTGGTTTCGTTTCTAGTAGCAACAAAAATCTAATAAAATGTACATCACAGACGCATATCATCATTTGTTTAGTCTTTTCTCAATTATGTATGTTGGGGTTGACTTCTAGACTACCCGAATGCAGCTGAGTACTAGTTCTTTACATGAAGGAACTGCCTATCTTTTTTATTGAAAATAGTTTCGCGTTTGACCTCTATCTCACCTGATGGTAAGTGATGATGTGGTCGAAGATGGAGCACGCTTGCCTAAGAGAACCGCGTTTATCAGGAAAGTGATGTATTATTGGAGCGATATTTTCAAAGACAGTAATACTTTTTTTTAATTGAAATTTTGTTCGCGTTTGACCACCATCTCACCTGATGGTAAGTGATGATGTGGTCGAAGATGGAGCACGCTTGCCTAGAAGTAACCTATTCACTCTTGACTTAAAGATTTCAAGGTTATAGCTATCGGGAAACACAGACTCCGGCAGGGAATTCCACTCCTTAGCCGTACGCACAATGAAGGTAATCCCAAATCGTTTTGTGCGTATGGGTGGGATGTCCACCAGGGCATTATATCGATTCCACAAGAGAACGGGTTGATCTTTAAGGTTAAACAACTCTTATCAAGGCCGGGCAGTGGATGGGTGACTATCTTGAGATATAGAGTCCACCGTATCTCCGGAAGCACGTTAAGATGTTGGACTTGCTGTCGTTTGTATTTCTTTGACAGTTATTCCGGATTGTACAAAGTATCGTGTAACCCAGCTACTAGCTTGTGGAGGTCAGATGCTGAACTGGTCGCGCTTGAGTCTATCGAGAAGCGGGCCAAGAGACTCATTGGCAACGATGCACTGGTCGAGTCAAAGCTCCAGAGCCTTGAACATCGACGACGAGTTGCAAGTCTATCGGTTTTCTATCGGTTACATTTCGGGGAGTGTGCGATGGAATTACACAATCTGATTCCGCTAGCCCGTTCCATCATCGGACTACGAGACAAATGACGAAGCGCCATCGTTACATGGTGGACATCCCACCCATACGCACAAAACGTTTTGGGAATACCTTCATTGTGCGTACGGCTAAGGAGTGGAATTCTCCGCCGGAGTCTGTGTTTCCCGATAGCTATAACCTTTTTTTTTTTTTTTTTTTATTCTTTTTTTTTTTAATAGGAACTTTTACGCATAGCGTATGTCAGTTCCATCGTACCCTAAACATACATACATAAGGCAATTATATACTATAAGTAGGCCATAAATTTGAACAAAACCTTCGCATCATCTCCATTCGGCTGGGACAAGATTTTATGAAATATGCCTACGTCAGCCCTGTTCAAATTCAAGGCCGATATTAAATTATTTCTAGCAGACTCAGATCGGACACATTCCACCAATAAATGGTGTAAGTCTTCAATAACCCCACATTGTTCACAATTGGGCGAAGTAGTTTTCCTCATCATAAATGCAAATTTTTTACATGGAATATGTCCGGATCTGAGTCTGTGAGCAGTAACAACTAATTTTCTACTTAAATTACTATTCAGGAACCAGGGCACATGAAAAGGCTGACACTGTATCGTTTTGTACCATATCCCTATTTCTAGTGATCGTTTATTAAAATATTCTGTCCAAAGATCATAACATATATTTTTGAATGTAGGCAAATACTCTGAATAATCCAATCTAAAATAAGTTTCTTTACCATTTCTAACTGCGTATTTTGCTAACATGTCAGCCCTCTCATTGCCCCGCAACCCAATATGCGATGGAACCCATTGCAATCGCAATTGGACATCTTTTGAACACAGCTCATCTATCTTTGACAGAATAACATAAGCTATCGATGCACCTCTATGACCAGAGGCGCATCGAGCTATGTGTTGCAAAGAACTCTTGCTGTCCGTGTAAATAACAATATTTTTATGTTGACTATTCGTAATAAAGGTCAAAGCTTCCGAGATTGCAACAAGTTCCAACGTCATAATGGATGTCTTTTCACAAATCTTTAAACAATGGTGACTTTTGTTATTTTCAATATCTACACTAGGAACATAAAATGCAGACCCATGACCTTCGTCACTTTTCGACCCATCCGTAAATATAGCAAACCATTTATTATATTTTATAGACAACTCTGAAATAATTTCATATTTTAATAAATTACAATCATAAGAATTTTTTGATAGTTTGATTGCTTCTAAATTCACTCTTATTACCTCATTTATATTAAGATTAGTAACCCATGTTCTCAAAGTATACATTAATAGAGGATATGAAGAAGTTAGCTGAATGTCTTTCGTTTCGTTATATAAAGTTACAAGTAAAGGGATAGTTTTATTCTTCCAATAACAATTTTGTCGAAGAGTGTATAGTTCACTTAATAGCTGATTTGTTACATTATCTTCTATAGACTTAGATTTTAGACAAAATTTATATGCCAAATACTTCCTACGTAAATACAGTGGAATTACACACAACTCACTCTCCATGACATGAATTGGAGTGGTTTTAATAAATCCTCCTATTATCCTTAGCGCCTGATTTTGAATTTTATTTAACTTATCTAAATGACATTTTGCACTTGTATCATATAGGTAACAACTGTAGTCGATGCGACTTCTTATCAGTGCTATATATATATGTCGTAAATGTTTAGGATGTAAGCCCCAAGAAGTACCTGCCAAAACTTTAAGTAGATTAAGATTCTTTTGTACCTTTTGAACCGTCATGTGAATATGTTTACTCCATCTTAACGACCTGTCCATCCATACACCCAAATATTTATAATTTTCTACTAGCTCTAAATATTGACTTTGTAATCTCAATTCAATTTGTAATTTTCTAAATCCCCTACTAAAAATGCAAACTTTAGATTTAGAAGCTGACAATTCTAATCCCATTTCATCCAAAATATTACAAAATGTATTTAGCGCTATTTGAAATTCATTTTGACTTACCCTTAGATTTGTAGATGAAGAATATAAAACAAAGTCATCAGCATATTGGCACATGGCTACATTTTTAATTTTATGAAATAATTTTATTGTTAGTATATTGAAAAGAAGAGGAGAGATTGGGTCACCTTGGGCTAAACCCCGGCTTGTGTATCTGATAAAATATTTATTTCTATTAGTTTCATCTATCATCATAAGGTGCCTTTCACTTAAAAAATTCCACAGATATTGACATAGTTTTTTACCAATACCTATCTCATCTAATATCTTTGTCAATACATCTATTAGTACATTATTATAAGCACTTGTTATGTCTAAGAAACAGGCTACAGTTGGAATCTTACGTGAAAATCCTAAGTGTATTTGACTAACTAGTCTCACTAGACAGTCTTGACATGATTGTCCTCTTCTAAAGCCGGAGGTGTATTGAGATAACAATTTGTTTTTCTCTGTGTACCATTCAAGTCTTTTAGTCAGCATTGAATGAAATATTTTACAAACACAGGAGAGCAAAGAAATTGGCCTGAGTTTAATACTATTATTAGCTGAGGTTTTTGGAATTGGTGTCACCAATATGTCACGCCACTGTTTTGGGATAATTCCCGTATTAAAAATATGATTGTATAAATCTAACAAATATGATCTGCTGACAGGGGATAAATGATATATAAGCGAATATGTTATCCCATCATTACCAGGTGCTGTATCCTTTTTTTTAAAACAATTGCACATTTCTTGTTGTGTAAAATTGGCTTCTAAAGCCATATTATTTGACTCAAAATGTTGAAAGTTTGGGTAAACATAATCGGGAGCTAGACTGCAGAGAAGTTCAAGTTTCTGTTCATTCGAAACGCATGACTTTGACGTAATGAATCCCTTGGTCCAGCCCATGCGTTTCCACATATCCGAGCTGGACGTTTGTTCGTCAATACTGCTTCAGTAAATTTGCCAGTTTGCATTCTTCGCTTGAGTTATAGCTGTTTTTGTTATTTTTGTTATGCTCTCAAGTGTATCGAGATTACTTAGAGTGGGGTTTCTTCTGAAATTCTTTAATGCCAACCTACGCTGGGCAACTAAACGTGATAGTGTCGGATTCCAGTAAGGCTTGGGCCGAAATCTGCTTTTTGGGTTGTTACAATATTTTAAAACAGGTATATGTTCATCGGCCGCTTTATTCACTCGGTCAATAAAGTAATCATATCGAGATTGAACATCTACGTCATCAATTGGTTGCATTAAATAATTTTCTAAAGATTTACTATATTCAGTCCATTTTGCCAGCTTAAAATTACGTTTTTTAGTTGTGTACATAGTGTTCATATTATTGCTATATTTATGTAAAATTTTAATAAACAGGTGATCACTCCCTAGGTTTTCATTCATAACACTCCAATTTAATACAACCGATAAGTCAGACGAGACAAATGTCACATCAGGAGAAGTCTGCCGAATAATATTGTCAACTAAACTTACCCTTGTTGCACTGCCATCATTAAGAGCTATATATCCAGCATCTAATGCCGCATCATATATCTGTCCTCCTCTACCATCAGTTTTTGATGACCAAGTTGTATGGTGTCCATTGAAATCCCCCGATAGCTATAACCTTGAAATCTTTAAGTCAAGAGTGAATAGGTTACTTCTAGGCAAGCGTGCTCCATCTTCGACCACATCATCACTTACCATCAGGTGAGATGGTGGTCAAACGCGAACAAAATTTCAATTAAAAAAAAGTATTACTGTCTTTGAAAATATCGCTCCAATAATACATCACTTTCCTGATAAACGCGGTTCTCCTAGCCCCACGTGTCAGCCGCCTTGACACCCAGTTGATCTCGGTTTAATTGCATCCGAGCCACCGATTAAAATCAAGAGGACCCCGATTTACGACGAATATTAATTTTGTCACTAAACACTGGCTGATGGTAACTTTTTTAAAGGATTTCTTATCGTTTGGTTGGGTTGGGGTATAATTTGGATTTTATCAGTCGCAGCCTGCGTTGAAGACTTTGTGCAAAATATAAAAACAAAATAGGTACATTTGGGCATCGATATACTACTCTAATAAAAATGTTTGATAAAATAGGCAGCATAATATACATATGTTGAATGAAAATTGCTTTTCTTATATCAACATTTTTACTTCATGCCATTTATTCAACAATAAAAATAAAAATTATCTTACAAAGTTTCAGCTTTATGCCTTCCTGTTTCCTGACATTTTAAGCTTATGTCGCCTACCCGTAGTACACCTGCCAATAAAGTATTCCGAATATCGGGAATGTACCTTGTGTTGGGAATGTACCGGGAAGATATCTCACAATACAATTCAAAAATAGCCTGTTATTGAATTTTTTAATCTATATAGAGCACTACCAAGACCTAGATATATTTTATTCTTCATAGTGTTTCATTCGTTGATACAGGTCTCTTTAAGAAATGAATCCGGGTGTGAGATCTTCTAATGATAACTATTGATGTGGAGCCAATTAACATAGATTAAAATTACAGCGTAAGTCAACCCATCAAAGGTACATAATTATGTTGATTTCCCTTCCAAAATGTTTATTCATTCAAGTTCACTAATCCTTAATCCCTACCAATATTATAAATGCGAAAGTAACTCTGTCTGTTACACTTTCACGTCCAAACACATTCTCCGATTTTGATGAAATTTGGTAACAATAGATTAGACATTGGCTTTTAGCTTTTCATGCGAGCAAAACCACGAGCAGAAGCTATCTATAGTAATATTATAAAGCGAAAATGTTTGTTTGTTTAAGCGCACTAATCTTCGAAAGTAGTGGGTGGATTTGGATGAAATTTGGTATTGAATTAGCTTGAAGCTAAAGGAAGGAAGGAAGTTCAGCGCAACTGCTACTTAAGTGATATGGCGCTTGACCAACCGAACTATAAAATATGTAATTCCTAAACTAATTAATACAATCCCACTTAACTTTAAAAAATAAGTAAATATAAAAAATTATAAAGCGAAATGAAAAAAATACTTTTTCGACTGTTTAAATAATTTGAATTAATATTTAAAATGAAGCAACCTGTATATAACTAATCAGAAACGGTTTCTAATGAGCGGCACAACAGCGCGCTGTTATCGCACACGGTCACATAAAAATTTTGTTCGCGCACCCTACAATTTAATTCTTAATGATAATACATAGATGTTTACGGCTTAGACAACTTAGATTATAAGATTTAGTTAAGTTTATGTAATTGTATATAATTAGATATTAAGAAAAAAAATGTGTATAATTAGCGTGATTAATGCAAATTATAAATGCGAATGAGTACCAAGAAAAACCTATGTACTATTTGTAATAAAGAAAAGAATAAAAAAAGCCAATCATGGTTGAAGGCCGGCTGTCACTACCCACTCTATACCGAAATCTTATTAAGTATGGCTGGATTCTATTTGGGCATAATCAACGTTGTGACGCCAATATTTACTAGAAAATTGGAGATGAAAATCGAAATACGCGATCGGTGAATTTATTTTGTAAATTAATCGGCTTCGTCATACATACAAATTTGGTTAATACCTATTATTTTTTAAGTTGTAAATAAGATTAAAGGGAGACACGGAAAACGGTTTTGCCAAAGTTCAAAGCTACGGTAATAGAATGTTTTCCAGTAAACCTATTTGGTCAGTTCAATTATCATCAAGGAGATTTATTTTTCATTACATTTGAACGTCTTATATTCATTATTAATATATAATTAGGTTGTTTATTTTCTTAAAGTATCTTCTACAATAACGTAGTAACTACAAAGAAAAACGAAATTTTCTCGCCATTTCTTTCGTAGATATGCGGAAGAGATTTCTGTAGAAAGAAAAATCATTTTTCTTCTTTTCGCTTAGGTGTATATCATTAACTGTTAGGAAAATAAACAAAGTTTTCAACAAACATACATTTGCAAACGTCTTGCACTCTTTGACATTATATTATTAATATTAATTTATCTCGGACCAAATCCATCCAAATAAAACAAAAATGTTAGTAAAACACTTTATAAACTATATATCAGCCGGTTTCCGTGTTCCCTACCACATTTATGACCCGTCAGCCTTTAAAGCAAGAGTGAATAGGCATTTTCTGGGCTCGCTCGTTCGATCGTAGACCTCATCTTACACTTACCATCAGATCAGAATACATCACGTAAGTAGACTACTTTTTTTAAAATTCAGAATGAGCCCACTCTTGACCTCGATCTCGCCTGATGGTAAGCGATAGATGAGGTCTACGCTGGAACGAGCGAGCCCAGAAGATGCCTCTTTACTCTTGCTTTAATGATTGAAAGGTCATAAGTGGCAGGGAACATAGAACCCGGCAGAGAATGCCACAGCTTGGAAGTGCGCACAATAAATGTGGAACAGAAGCGCTTGGTATGACAAGACGGTATATCAACCAAGTGTGGGTGGTACTCAGCCGTGCGTCTGGTAGACCGGTAGTGAAAGATCAGGTCACGGAGCTTCTGCGCACACTCCCCGAAGTACAATCTGTAGAAAACCGTCAGGCAAGCGACGGTTCGCCGATGAGCCAGGCTACGAAGCTTGCCCGATAGCGCCTCGTCGCCTATAAGCCTTTTAGCCCTGCACTCGATCGAGACCAGTGCAGCAAGTTGGTATTTTACAGAGCCATCCCACAAGTGGCTGCAATACTCCATACAGGAACGGACCTATGCTTTATAAAGATTCAGAAGCAGTCCAGGCGTGAATTACCGCCTCAACTTGTGTAGGATTCCTAGCTTTTTTGCTGCAGTCCGAGCTCTGGACTCGATGATTGAGCCAAAGTTGAGGTCTGACGTCAACTCCATGCCCAAAAGCTCCAGGCGGTTGGTAACTGGCAGAGATGCAAAACCTACTACTAAACTACCTGTAGCCGGGGTTGCGGGTATGTTCTAACGAGATACCGCAGCCCTAGAATGCAAGGGCGGCTGATGGAACGAAGTGGGGTTTTAGTCAGTAGAAATCTGACACTCCCTTTCGCTACACCCACAGCGGCAGAAGTCATTCGATGATTTTTCCACACGGAAAAAAGGTAGAATACCTGTTACTCACATCTAAATATTATATATAATATAAGAGTGATCTTCAAATATTTCTTTTGGTCTTCAGTTTTTCAGCTTAGCTTTATAACTTGAATTACCTGTAACAAAAATAAACTTTAATGAGTACAGAGCACACATTTTTAATTCAACAGATATTAAGGAAAATGGCCGGCATAGTGCTTTACCAGGAAAACTTAAGGCGATTACGGGATTATGTAAGATGGGTAAGACTATATTTTATACGTGGTACAGTCGCCAGCACATCAAGCTATCCGAATCTGTCAAATTTACCCAATTGAGTTTGAACCTTATCATGTTGTAATAAAGTTGTAAATCTATTAAATTATTTTGACAGATTGGAGTACGTTGATGTGCTAGCGACCGTACATTTGGGCTGCTAGATGTGAAGATGAGGGGTATATTCTGTTAGGATAGGTTCCTGTATGTCGATGAGCACGTGGCTAAATAATAACAGACACCCAAAACGATCTTCAACGTTAAGCAACGCTCACCGAGGTTGTCTTTGGATGGGTAGCATCTTAACATTTTTTTCCGCCTTACCCCTCGAAAGTCCGTTAAGCCGTTGTGCCCGGCTATCATTTTACAGTCGTTACGGGTAGACAGAAGGTAAGGTAAAGGTAACTCTTTAAATATTTCGTTTATTAGATAGCTGTTTTACAGCATGTGTGTATTAAAATAACGATTGAAACTACATAAAAGAACGAAAACGAATATTTACCACATAGCGCCTTTTGGAAGCGCAATGACGATATTCTGCACTCAAAATATTTCTCCTCAAAAATATAAATAGGAAAACATAACTAGTACTAAAACTGCAATTTCACCGCGCGCGTTAATGGCCAAGTTTCACAGCACGTTAGTGTAAGTGGCGCAGTCGGAGACTCGCTAATGACAAGCCACACTCTTGCGGTTTTCAGTTTTAATCACAAGGCGCTGTAACCTCATCTTTGTGTCTTTCCGATGTTGCGGCAATATTCTAACCGCGGCATCGGAACTGTAACTGAAGGAACTGTTTGGGTTTTGAGTTAGTTGAAGTTTGACAATCCCTTCCGCTCCACTCCGAAAGCATTGGGTGTTTCAGTCTTTTTGGATCATGATTACATCATATTCGTGATCAGTGGTTGCCACCGTTGATTCTGGCTCCCAAGAATTGTATTGGTTGGGAATAGAAAGACAGGCTTCGACGCATTCACCGATTCAATTAAATATACATCTCCCGGTTTTCAATTAATAACGAAAACTGCACGCGTGTATTTAACAGTCAAGTCGTGCGGTATCGCGACTCGCTGAGTGCATCGCGTCATATGCATTGACACCTACATTTTAGCACTTAGCAACGCTTAGCCGTAACAGATGTGATGCCTGTCTTGTAGTTAGAACAAAGTACTTGGTGAATTGAAATATTAAATTAAATGGCAGTGGTTATCATTTCATAGACAAATAGCAAACCCGGGAAACGTTAAAAGAAACAAACAATTGCCTACGACCCATTCCCAGACGATACACATATGCCCAAAAAACAACATAAAAATTGGTCGTGCCATTTCGAAAGAATTCGATAACAAACACACGAGAGTGACACAAGATTTTTAATATAAACTAATATTATACAGAGGTAAAATTTGTTTGTACATTATATTAAATTACACAATCTGATTCCGCCAAGCCCGTTCCATCATCGGACTACGAGACAAACGGCGAAGCGCCATCGTTACATGGTGGACATCCCACCCATACGCACCAAACGTTTTGGGAATACCTTCATTGTGCGTACGGCTAAGGAGTGGAATTCCCTGCCGGAGTCTGTGTTTCCCGATAGCTATAACCTAGGAGTCTTTAAGTCAAGAGTGAATAGGTTACTTTTAGGTAAGCGTGCTCCATCTTCGACCACATCATCACTTACCATCAGGTGAGATGGTGGTCAAACGCGAACCTATTCTAAATAAAAAAAAAAAAAAAAAATATATTTTTTTTAACCTCCAAAACTAATGATCCAATTCTATTTTCTTTTTCATTGGTAGCAAGGTGCACTATTTGTGAGTACTATAAAATATTTCGATATCCACCCAGACGAAGTCGCGGGAGAATTGCTAGTATTAGTTATTGGTAGTTCGATAATATAGGTTTAAGTAAAAGTAAAATTGCAGTATTAACTTTATTCAATAACTCCCAAGATACGCGTTATATGCTCAAACACCAGTGTATTACTGAAAACACCGATTTTGAACCGTAACTTAGCAATATAAACGAGGATTTTACACTACCGACCCGGAAACATACAACAGACATTATGGTTGACATTCTAAGTGCATAATAATATATGTATATTTACACTTATGTAAGTGTTATCCTTGTTTCACCAGTATTTAGCATTTTGTGCAATGCGTATGTTATGTAAAGTAGTTTATGGTATAACGTCTACATTCCAGGGAAGACGGAGGTAGAATTTGAAAATTATGTTGCTTAATGCATTTGCAAGAAACGCAAGACAGGCCAACATATACCTCTAATAATAAGTAATAATAAATTAAATTTTATATATTACATTATGTCTACCTCTCAAAATGGATGTAGGAATAGGTCCCGCGGTACTAACGAGCTACTACTCATAAGCCTGCAATACATGTTGGCCGAGCGTTTTCGAGTGAAGGCCAATACCAACATGTAGACGGTATATTTGCCTTGTCTTACTATGGCTCGGTGTCACTTGCCTAGTTGGCCGTGTGCAGACTAGCGCCAACGTGTATAGAGCTCATTTGGTGCAACTTGTCTGCTCGCCGTTGCTCGTGATCACTTGCCTCACTTCGGATCGGTGTCGGTTTTTGGTCACAAATCAAAGGCGCTCGCCTGCGCTCGGCCAACGTGTGGGCAGCTCTACAGACCCTCTTCTACATTGGTCGTCTGCATTGGTGTTCGACGAACTTGTCGAACGTGTGGACATTATTTCTTGCCCTGTACCTATTTGCCAACGCTCGCGTTGGCCTACGCTCGGCCAACATGTATTGCAGGCTATAGATTATTAGAGCCATTAGCCAACAGGTTCAACGTTCCAAGAAAGATCTGTCAACATGTTAGATAGACTACAATAAGACCTATACTAAACACAATGTTGTATTATGTCTTTTATATGTAGACTAGTACTCACGCGGGGCTTCGCTCCCGTGGCTTCTATCACGGTAAAAACATAACTCTCCTTTTTTGCAGTCGGGTAAAAAGTAGCCTATAACCTTCCTCAAGCTTCAAGCTACTTCCGTACCAAATTGCATCCAAATCCACCCAGTACTTTCGAAGATTAGCGCGTTCAAGCAAGCAAACAAACAAACAAACAAACTTTTCCGCTTTATAATATTAGTATATAGATAGGTACTGAAAAAGGTGAAGCGTTTTATCTTATTGAAGATTTGTATCTTCAACATTCCAACAATTTATGAAGATATTTTAACATGTTATTGAAATAACATTCCGTAAATATGGCTGTAGAAGCAAATCTTCAACGCAATCCCAATTTATGGCAGAAAATACGTTTCGAAGAGCCTTTTAGAACGAAATAAATTATGTTTAGTAACCCCTTACAATGAAATAGCGAGGGAGCATTACATATTCGTATTAAATATGAATGAATTATTTTATATACGTATTTACGGGCTTTGTATCTACAAATTATTCTCAGTGGTTTGGCAGTTATAGCTAGTAAATTGATAGGTACGTAAAAGAAACACTCTGTACACGCGTACTTGAAGGACGGCAACGTCGCAATTTATTTATTAATGCGTACGCGTGTACAGTGTTTCTTTTACGTATCAATTTAACATTTTCAGTGAATATTTTAATATTACAAAAAAATATTTTGTTTTCGAATGGTAATATTTTTTAAGCATGTATGGATGCTATACTATTGCGGGTTAACGGGAACGCCCTATGTTAGTTAACATACTGTAGAAACAAGAAGCTAATGTAACTATCGAAATTGTTTTTTTTTTATATATCTATTTGCCAAACAGTCAGGGAACACTATACGCGTGATGTCACGTTATGAATGTCACTAATTAAATTATGCCTTTCCTTTAATGGATAGCTTTCAAAAGACAGGAGCCATATTTTACTCAAACAGTCACTTCTATCGTGGGCAATTAAGATTTATCAAATTGTTTTTACCGGGTTGTCAGTAACACAATTACCGAGAAATCGGTAATTATTTATATTTTCATGTGTCTGTGTATCGTCACACTTTTTATGATTATTTCGAGAGGTACTAGAAAGTGATTGAAATAAATTTTACGCGAACTAGATTCTGGCCGCGAAATAGTATAGCTATTTGCGATTAAGTATGATTATTTGAGGGAATTGCATGCTAAACACTATTCAACATTTACTGGGCTCGTCTTTTTGGCACAGCAAAATTCGTTGCAATATTTTTTGTTTTTGTAATAATTGCACGAAGTGCGCTGAAGAAGAAGATTTATTCATGAACCCTCATTATTAGTACTTAGATATGAGGAAGGCAATAATAATATCGTATAGCCTTATCGTCATCTTTAGGTGTCATTTCATATAAACGTCGCAAAATATCTTCCCTGTAACGGGAAATTATAGCAACATTAATTCTCCCTAACCGTTTTGCCATGGAAAAATACTTTTAGCATTTTCAGCGCATTCCTTTTTCAACAGTAATACGTAGGTACTTGAATACAACGCTACTTATTCCGTAAATCGTACGGAATATAGGTTAAATAAAACTTTATTTCGTATTTCAATATAAGCTAGTGGATATTTAAAAATGAAAAACAAAGATTTTTTAAATTTTAAAAAGTTATCCAGTTCAGGGTCCTTCAAATGCGACAATTCTGTTAAAACCTCTCGGGAATACAAGTGTGATTGTATGTGGAAAAACATTCATTTAATAGCGTAACAATCATCATATTTCATACTTATTATCGAATAAACATAAACGACGCTATCAGCTGACAGCTATCATGCGGGTGCGCGATTGCACGCAAAATGTGAAATGAAGAGATTCATAATTATTATTGTAAACTTTTTGCCGCTACTTTAGTAAGGGCGTCGCCATCGAGGAGGTCGCAGCGAAGTTGGTGTGACAATCTGACCATGTTTGCGAGGCAAACCAGGCTAACCGCTGCTGTTTTACCCAGTTGTGTAACTGAAAATGGGTTAAATAATAAACATTTTAACAAGAACTATTTCAAGCATTGAATAAAAGATTTTTTTTTATTGATCTCGCGATGTTAAGCGATGATGTGGTCCATAATTGTCATCATCATGGTTCATCTAGACTTAAAGATCCCCAGGGTGTAGCTATCAGGAAACACAGACTGACTTGTAATTTCACTCCGTGCCTGTACGTACAATGAAAGTATCACCAAAACGGAAAAAATATACTTTAGTGAAAATCTATATAAATTAACTGTGTTTAATTTCAACTACTAATTCAGTCTCCTTTTTAACAACTCCCAATACCATGCGTTTTGAACTCATTTCCCACGATGCACCTTGTGTTAACTGTATCGTCAATGTCGAAGATACCTTTACACAGAGACACTTCATGTTGGTCATGTTTGTTCATTGCTTCAAAAACAAGGAAGTTCATTTACTTGATCTCATCTCCCTTCAAGCAGAAATAATCACCAAAGCGCCATAGCTAAAAGAAACATCACAAAACGACAAAAATTACGTCACTATTCCAGTCGCATTTCAATCCAACTGGAAGGATGGCTTCAAACTTCAAACGCATCTCAAAAGATCTCTGCTTTTCGTTCTTCATCAAGCTAACTCCATCCTTAAAATTGTCGGATTAAGGTGTAATTTCTCCTGGCAAGATTAAATGAGTGAATGGAGGGTAGGTAACTAAATCAGGTTAAGTGTACTTGCCTACAGGTGGCACAGCCTTTTTACATTTTGCGCTTGTTACTTGATGGGGCTTAACGTGGGGTGAAAACTGAAGTTCTAAATCTAGGTCCCCTTGCCAACTTTCATCCTTTGCGCTAAGAATTCTGAGCACTATCCAAAGCACTTGGGTTTTATTGGAAAAAAATGTGGGGTAATTTTTGAGGAAAGGTTTTTAAATTAATTAGGATTTGTAGCAACTTTCATAGGAGCTGCTCGAGGGAGCGTTAGAGGAATTAAGCGTCAATTGTCGCGGGTTCGACCATCAACCTCACCCATTACACAACTGACGTGAGCCCACTCCGGGCACTAGCATATTTAGCTTAGTTGGAGGGGTTAAAAAGATTGCTAGTAATGTGAATTCAACCCACATTACTAGTTCTAATTAAAAAAAGAACAGTCGCACGGGTCGATCTTCAACTTCGACAAAAATTAAAAAAAAAAAACAAATATAAAATTACACGAAACATACACAGAACTAAAACTAAATTGATTTTTTCAAATCTTATTCATCAAGGGACACTTGCCTTAGTGACATAAATAAAATAAAACGCAATATATACTAACTACGCAAAAAAAAGATAGGACTATTTAAGGAGCAATGGTACGGAGTCAGGGATATTTTGTACCCCTGACTCCGAACCTATACAACGTGTAATTTACCTTTAGCCGTAACACGTAAATAAACGATATATTTAGAAATTTCAATACATTGATACCAGAGACTGCATTTTTCAAATTAAGAAGAACGAAGAAAATTATCATTTTATTGGCAAATGACGTGGAAAGTGATGAGTGATGACCCCCATAGTGCTGTGACACGTTTGTTATTACTGGTATTCGAGAAACATATGAAACCAATAATTTGGGGTCAATTCTGTGAGTGACTTATTTTGAGCTGAAACTTTGCATAGAGACGCCATACCAGATGTTGTCTTCAGTCCTTTTGGATAGATATGGGGTTTCCGTTACACGTTGTATATGGCTACTCTCAAAATAAATCTGTAACATGTTCCGTCTGCTCCATATTCATGACTCCAAAGCTCTGCCTATCCTGTAAATGAACAGACAGCTTACTAGTATCAAAACTTGCTCAGAGCTGACGTAACCGACCGGCAATGCAAATCTCGAGACGGGTGAATGTGCATCATATAATTAAATTATGTTTAAAAATGAAATTCTTGCATTGCGGAAGATAAATGACTAACATTCCTGGTTCGTTATTAAAAATATTAAAATACATGAATGGGATATTCATGAATTCCGTGACATGCCATGATATTTACAATAGAATCCCATAATATACTGAATGAATGAAAATACCTGCATGATCACGCGTAATGGATTACGGAACTAGCAGCCCCAAGTGCGGGAACGTTATTATTTATAGGGCGCACGGCCAAGTTGTGGAACTCTCTGCCAGCTTCTGTGTTCCACTTACAACTTAATTTTATACAACGTGTAACAGAATAAACGCAATTCCTGAAAGTAGTTGGTTCAGAATCGACTTCTGAATCGATTTCCGTCATCAAAAATAGGTGTTAAATTTTGACGGAAAATCTTTCATTCAACTTAAAATGGAAACACAGTATCATGACAAATTAATACAATCTTTAATTCACGGAAATGCGCTCGTGTGTGTGTCGGCCGCTAATATTGTATGAATGTATGCGTCTGCGTAAGAATATTGTATGACGCACATACGTTTTGCGTTTAGTAAGGATAACTATTTTATACAAAATGTCTAGGTTCGGTTTCAATTTATTTAGTTACAGATGTTGTTTTAGACTTATTTATAATTTAATATTCTAATTGGGGTGTCTGAGGTATTGCGCTTAATCTGTTACACCCATTTCGGGGCAGTGGTCCAACTGCTTTGTCCAACTAGTTGGACCATGGGTCTTTACTAGGGGCAGTTGTCCAACTTTAAAAATAGTTGGACCACAGCACCTTTTGAGAGTTCCGTGGTCCAATTCATTTAAAAATTAACTTGCCAACTCTAAAAACCTCAACTGCATCTTTATGTGTATATGGTACCTACTGCCCAGCAAACATTTTTGTCGTATAATCAAACTTTTATATGACCTTGAGTCTTATTAAAGTTATTTTACAGTAATTTTTGTAACTCTTCGTCATGTACTGGTGCATTATGTATCCGAATAGTCATATACGGTTTTTGTCGTACAAATATATCATATAGACGTTATTTCGACTTTTTTATACAATCGTCATATAATAGCGTCTACGACGACATCTATAAAACTTACATATACAACTTTTCGTCGTGTAAACGTTTTCGTAGTATAAACGTCATAGTATTGACAATTTTGTCATATAATTACTTTCTAAACATCTGCTAAACGAATAATAATTGTTTACACGTAGTGTTTGTAACCATTATATATAAGTCGAATAAGTACTACGAGTGCAACCTGTATACATCCTAAAGTATCACAATCATGATAATACGACCGCTATTTAATTAATAGTCATATTAAAGGTTTACAACTTCCTTCATTTTGAAATCAAATTTATAATATTTATTTACTGTTTAGTACAACATGGATCGAAAAAGGTGGAAAAGTTAAAAACAAATATCATTTGCCTCATGCACGTACTTTAATACAAAGTAATAGAGCTCAAGCTGAGAGTGAGGAAAATGAGAAAGGTTCTGTATCACATTTAAATGCAAATTTAACCAATCAATTTAACCAAAATGCTACACTTAATAAATGGTCGAGCTTTTGTGCTATGCTGTCCGGTTTTTCTGCACTAATTTCTGGGATTCCTGTGGTCTCAGTGGATTGATCATATGGTAATTCTATCACCCCAAAGGCTTGAGAAGAATATGGTGTAATATCAAAACTGTCATTTTTATCAATTAACTCAACACCACTGGTATTTTCCTAAAACAAACAAAATATAAATCATAAGTGTCCGCGTGGAATCAAAATTTCATACAAACCAGGTCGTTCAAATTAATTTGTGTGGTCGATTTTTTAGGAGGTTGGGTTTTTGCAGTAATCTCCTGGTCCGTATCCGTAATAGATAATTTCGGTTGCTTAAAATCTAAGAGCCACGCACCCACTTGTTATTACCGACCTACTACAACTGACTGACTAAGCGAAAGTGCGCGAGCGAACAGCAAAGGTAGATTCTGCGTGTTAGAGGAGATATTCCTGCAATCGAGACATCACGGCATCGGCCGGCCTAAAGGGCGAGCGAGAGCGACATATTGGCTCCGTCTAAGTACAGTGCGCCATCTAGTGACTCGGGATACTAGTTAAAACTCTATTCGGATTCAACAGATAAATTACGCTACTAAATTTTAATAAATTATAATTGTAAATTTTCTAGCATAACAAATAAAAGTTATGAAAAATGCTAAGCTCAGTTTTAGAGCTAATTGTGTGAGAGACGTAAAAATAATTACAACTGTAGAGATTTTTTAACTCTTGTACCAATAAGTACTAGTAAAATATAATAAGTATTACCTATTAAGTTGAAGCGTGTTTCCAAAATTCTTACAATTTATTTAATGATTGAAATATAAATAGGTAGGTATGATTAAATTTGACTAATTGCAATATTCGCATTCGTCTTCTGGGAAATGATTATAGATAGCAAAATATTTGCAATGGGGGCACCAAAATAAACCGTACATTATTCACATTGTTGTCTGTCAAAACAAAATGAAACGGTCTATTTCCACGGACTATCTGGAAACCACATCCATAACAAAGAGAACAAAATATGAAATGAATTAATGTCCACGGCCATTTCAAATGTGCGCGTATCATTTCGATGAAGTCCATCTTTGATAAAAACTTATCAACATCCGCATAATTATAGATCATTGTGGGGTTTACCTAAAACAAAAGAGTTATTAAGACTTAACTAAATTATATGTCACGCAAGTCCTTCTGTTCTTAAAATATAAATTCTTTGAACTACGTTAGCTAGGCGTTTATTATTTTATTATTGATCCCTAAATCAACTGTCATGTCGTACACATTTACAATGAACATGTAGTTTATAGGTCGGGAAGTCATATAGTTGTCATATAATCCAGTCACTTAATAAATTATTAATAAAAATATGTGAAAACATTAAAATTTTAAAAGCGCATAAAAAAATTGTCACGAACTTACCTCATATTAATCAGTAAACTTGACTGCACAATGGTTTAAAACTGATGAAATGGTTTTATCACCTCAATCATCAAAGAAAAAAATGCAATATTAACTCAGCTGTCAAAAACACTGCCAAATTATATTAACGTGATATAATCTGTTTTAATACAATTAGTTCAATATAAGCATCATCTTTAAATGACAATAACACAACGATAACATTATATGAAAGTCATATTGTGTGTCATTATTCGACACGAAGTCGAATACACGCCGTGAGAGCTATCATTATATGACACGTAGTCAAATCGCCGACGTGTTTAAGACTACTATGCGACTAAGTAGGTATTTATATGACTGTTACACGAAACTCTTAGAGCCTTTAGTTGAATAAAATGGGCCCTAATGCCGTCGAGTAAACGTCCTTATGACATTTATACTATAATACTAAATAATATTAAGTTGCCACCAAAACGTCTACTCAATGTCGTAAATGTTTGTTGGGTGGTTTACGGTTATAATGAAATCTTCCAGTAAAATATCAAAAGTAAAGTGTGGGTGACTAATTTTTAAACTTTATTTTTTTACAATGTTTTACAACATTCAACGAAATTTACCTAAAGCATGACCTACAGTTATATCACCTGAAATCAGTTGTAGCTGAATTTCTCGTATATAACCATCATTCTCAATTTGAACCTTTTTTTAAGCATGGGAAATCATCCAATGACTGCCTCCCGATCTGGGCGAAGCGGGAGGTTGTGTCAGACTTTTACTGACTAAAACCGATACTACTGCCCTAAAGTTCCGGGGCCGCGGTATCTCGATAGTACTTTCCAGCAAAGGTTTTAGAGTTGGCAAGTTATTTTTTAAATGAATTGAACCACGGAACTCTCAAAAGGTGCTGTGGTCCAACTATTTTTAAAGTTGGACAACTGCCCCTAGTAAAGACTCATGGTCCAACTAGTTGGACGCAGTTGGACCACTGCCCCAAAATCGTTACACCTAGTATATTTTTTAATTTTGTTAAAAATCGGAAAGCGGTTAACAGAATACATCTACTTACCAAGTTTCACAGGCGTAGTCCTAACAGTTTCGGAATAAAATGGACTTACGGACGGACGGACAGACAGACAGACATGATGAAACTATAAGGGTTCCGTTTTTTGCCATTCGGTTACGGAACCCTAAAAAGTTGACTGGTTATGATGATGATGATTATGACATGATCACCACTCAGTGGATATGCCTTTCATTGCAATTTCAGATAACTTATGCACATTATTTTTTTATATAATATAGACTTTATGTTTGATGACACGATTGGGCCAGTGGTTGAATGATTGACTGCTATATGATGTGTCGCCGGTTGGATTCCCGAACATGAACAAATGTTTGTATAATCTACAAATATATATTTCTTCCAGGTCTGGGTGTTCGTAAAAATGCACCAACGATACAGTACAAATTCATAGTGTGGGGCAATGCTTTTTTATTTAACAAAAAACTGACATAACCATGATTCTGGTAACTAATAATAATTGCTCAACATTATTCAAAAAAACATTTTATTCGACAGCGGAAATGCAAAACGATGAAGAAACTTGTCAGACTTGACTACCAATTACACTTAACCTTGAAAAACTTATATAACATTGACTTTATTTCTAAATAACCGACAAAAACGGCAATAATTCAATTCAATCAATCCGTCCGTCCGTCCAAGTGATATAATAACGTTTTTTTGCTATCAAAACAATATCTCGGCCGTCAAGCTTTCTGAGACAGTTTTTCTACTGAAGATAAGGATCAAAAAACTATATAATCAATGAAGCAAAACATTGCGTGTAGGAATCTCTTCGTCTCGCTTCGTATCACAAAATGTTGAGAGTTCAAGGCAATGGAAATACGCGCGAGAGGGATGCATATATGGGAATATATGAGTGAGAGAGAGAGTGGTGTCGTAGAAGGCAAATTATATGAAAGTGTACTTAATTACTGAGTTTTGATTGAGTGCGAATGTTTTGGTTGTGATACTGTTTAAATTATTCATTTGTTTTAGTTGAGAATTAGGCCTTTCGGTTGAATGTTGACGATTTTAATGATGTCAAGTGTAAAACTGTAAACAAAGAAAATAAAGATTTATAAACCAAACTAGTTTCTGCCCGCAGCGTCGGTCGCGTAATAAGGTATTTTTCGGCGAAATATCAGTCCAGTAGATTTTGATAAACTCAAATTCTCCATTACAAATAAACAGTTAAAACTTTCCTCTTTACAATATTTGTGTACATGAATCCTTAGATCGTGCCTCAATATTATAAAAATATATTTTTGTTTATTCACCCTGTTTTCTTCAAAGAAAATATTAGTTTTGGCAGATTTGAAACGTTGGAAGGCGTATTTTCGGCTTTGCTTTTATCCTTCTCAGAATCCGGGATGGAAGAGGAATCAAGAAAATAGATAGGCATGTTTGTTATTTCAAAAACTGATGGATGGTAAAATTGTTTCGAAATTAGTTAATAACGTTTCCACTACTGTAACAAACGCCTTCTCTCTATCAGAAGGAATGGGCAAAAATCAACTACCCATCAATGTCCATTGTGGGTTTGTGGATGTCCAATGTCATCGGATTTTTGATCTAAGTGCATACCGGTTTTCTCACATACTTTCCTTTTTCACCGTTTTAAAAGCAGTGGTGATGATGGAAATTATACAAAGTCATATTCCTGGCTGGGTTTGAAACTTTGAACCCACAATCTACAACACTTAAGTCGAATCTGTCACCACTGCCCACTAAATTGTTTGTTATAATTGAAGTCCTGTTCCGAAACCAAAAATCAGTCAATCAATTGTGTGGATCATAGGTAGGTACATATACATAACTAGCAGTTGCTCGCGACTTTGTTCGCGTGAAAGTTTTCCCCGTATAAATCCCAATCCCGTGGGAATTTCACAAAATCCCGTCTTAGCGAGCATCTACGTACTAAAAGGAACCCCCACGCAAAATTTAAGAGCCCTACTACTTGTAGTTTCTGAGATTTCGTGATTAATCAGTGAGTGGTATTTCGCTTTTATATATACAGATACCTATATAAATTAAGGTCTTAAACAATATGATTAGTTATGTCACGTGGTTATGTGCTACAAAATCAAATTCAAATTACCTATCGTTAAAAAAGGTTTCACATTTCTAAACATAAAACTGAATGAATATAGGTAGTACATGGATGAATTTAATTTTCAGTGGACCACTAAATACATAACGAATGAGACCAAAAGAAAAATATGTCAGAGATTTGAATTCAATCGTTTATTTGTAAACTATAAAAATAATTTATAGCCTACAGCAATCACCAACAATGCACCTTACTACCAAAGAATAATATTTAGAATTGAATAATTAGTTCTGAAGATTACCCCCAACATACAAACTTACAATTTTCTTAAATATAATATTAGATTTGATAAATCAAACCCCAGCTAAATAAATTCCCCTAAACATCTTTGGTCTCAAAACAAAAGAAGCTTGCGTCTCATTTAGCGGTACTTGCAGAGGTTTCTGACTGACGTCATGACGGGGAAGTGAGGAGAGGGGCGACGAGGGGTCAAGAGTCCCCGCTTACGAAGTTAGGAGCAATTAGAATTAAGGTTGAAGACGTGAATTGATGTTGTGTCAGAGAGAGCGTTGACAGTTGTGATATAGTGAGATTGAATGGGGTTACGAATTTGGGAATACTTTCATTGTGCGTACGGCGAAAGAGTGGAATTCCCTGCCGGAGTCTGTTTCCTGATCGCTATAACCTGGGAGTCTTTAAGTCAAGAGTGAATAGGTTACTTCTAGGCAAGCGTGCTTCAACTTTGACCACATCATCACTTACCATCAGGTGAGATGGTGGTCAAACGCGAGCCTATTATCAATAAAAAAAAAATGACGCTAACATAACATCGACTTGAGAGGAGGAGCTCGTAGGTAAATAATAACAGTGGTACGTATCGATATTCAAGGTCAAGCAACGATCGCAGAGGTTGGTCCGTGGATGTTACCCATCTTAACGTATCGAGAGTTCAATGTGCCTGGTTAAGCACGTTAAGCCGGTGGTCCCGGCTGTCAGTTTTAGGGTTCCGTAGCCGAATGGCAAAAAACGGAACCCTTATAGTTTCGAAATGTCTGTTCGTCTGTCTGTCTGTCTGTCTGTCTGTCTGTCCGTCAGTTCGTATGTCACAGCCATTTTATTCCGAAACTGTTAGGACTATACATGTGAAACTTGGTAGGTAGATGTATTCTGTGAACCGCTTTCCGATTTTAAGAGAAAAATTAAAAAATATTTAAAATAAAGGGGGCTCCCCATACATGGAACTGAAACTAGATTTTTTTTTTTTTCATAAAACCTATACGTGTGTGGTATCTATAGAACAGGTCTTTAAAAATGACATTAAGGTTTCTAAAATTACTTTTTCATAAAGTCAATCGTTTAAAAGATATAAGCTTCCAAAGTGGTAAAATGTGTCCCCCCCCTCTAACTTCTATAATAATGGAGTGAAAAATCTAAAAAAATATATATCTGTAGATCTTAATGTAAACTTTCAACCAAAATTGGTTTGAACGAGATCGGGTTAGCAGTTTTTGAGATACAGAATATTTTCTAAATCCGCAAATATAACTTAATATAACACTATGAAAAACAAAGTTATCTGGCGTAGTTGTAAAATTGAAAATAAGCTAGTTTTAAGAAATTTGGAAGGTTTTTTTTTTCGTCAAATAAATATACACATTATATTAGATTATTATAGTTACTACGGAACCCTTCATGGGCGAGTCTGACTCGCACTTGGCCAATTTTTACATCTTAGACAGGTATTAGTATTACAGGCAATCAGAAGCCAGAAAATCTGACGCCATTACCAAGGGGTGTTGGGTCACCCAGCTACTACGAAGGGGGTAATCTCTGGAAGAAATGATCTTATTCTAAGAATTTTTCCATTGGTAGTAGGTAAGATGCATTATTTGTGAGTGCTATTAAATGATGATGCAACAGGACTATTTAATATTAGATAAGAATCGTCTTTATTGTATCCCAAAAAAGTTTTTCTTTAATTTTTTTATTTATTGAAAATAGGTTCGCTTTTGACCACTATCTCACCTGATGGTTAGTGATGATGTGATCGAAGATGGAGCACGCTTACCTAAAAATAACCGATTCACTCTGGACTTAAAGACTCCTAGGTTGTAGCTGTCGGGAAACACAGACTCCGGCAGCGAATTCCACTCCTTAGCCGTCCGCACAATGAAGGTATTCCCAAAACATTTTGTGCGTATGGGTGGGATGTCCACCATGTAACGATGCCGCTTCGCCGTTTGTCTCGTAGTCCGATGATGGAACGGGCTTGGCGGAATTAGACTGTGTAATTCCATCGCACACTCCCCGAAATGCAACCGATAGAAAACCGATAGACAAAGATCTCATAAACACAAACTTAATACTATGCGTACAATGGCGGTGGCACTGATAACGATATCTACCAGACACCATATCGCTAAAAAACTAATAAAATATCGTATTAAAATAAATGCACTAATAAGAAGATATACATATAACGTAGGTCATCTTAATAATAACAGCGGCACAGGTTAATCTTCGAGGTTAACAAAACCCGGGGTCGGTCAGTAGATAGATTCAATTAATACCAAGATTCGTCCATGCCTCGAAAAGGACGTCAACCTCTTCGTCTTCTTAATAGTCAACACGGATACTCAGAAATTGAAAATCTAACTACTGATTTGCCATAGGTTATCGTGTTACCATTTTACCTAACTAACATCCAGGGGTCCACTTTGGTCCTGGAAAAAACAATTTGGAAATCATGGGGAGAGGCCTTTGTTCAGTATTGGGATTATGCTGGCTGACATTGACAGATATAATAGTATCGTATTATCTAGTTACTGGGGTGGGTGTGTTGGACAGATAGGCAGTCGTATTGAATGAAATGAAATATATCAAAACACTACAAAGCCAAAAATAACTTCAATTTCGGTAGTCGTTGTTATTGGTTTTGTATTTTCTTTTTTTACACCGCCTTCCGAAATAAAGTTATTTTTGGCTTTGCAGTGTTTTGATATGGAAGTCGGTTTTTAGTTTTTGCTAAGGTTTTATTTCCACGCTTTTCAGTGGGTCGGTTTGTAATTTATCTAGTAACAAAAGCCAAAATATTAACTACTTATCACATTTACAAAATATTGCTTTTCCCGATGCAGAGCTGTTAATTTTTGAGGAGTTCTCCTGGTACTTCAGCATATGCATTGTGACGATCATAAAGGGCTTAACATCCATATTCAAGTAATCGAATCGCAATCCACGAAATACTTATTATTGAGTAGTTTCAGTGGCCATCTGTGGTCTTCATCATCAGTTTCACTTCCCCAAATGGTGCTTTTCGAGAGCAACTGCACAAGGTACTATAAGAAATATCTAAAACGCTACAGGTATTCCTATAATATTTTAAGAGTTCATTTCTCCATGATCCCAACATCAGATCCTAACGTGATGACAATGGGACCAACTAGAAAGTATACCCTTTCAAAAGTTCAAGACGAACAGAGAACCTCCTCCTTTTTTTGAAGTAAAATCTTTAGCATTTATAATATTAGTAAGAAACAATCTGTACCAGGTCAGAGTGGGGCCTGACTCCAACAAAGCTGGGTAAAATATAAAAAAGATTTATTGAATGGAAAGATCATAAAAATAATCTGAAGTTTCATTAACATTGACAAAGAAGAAAAGGATTACATTGAAACCGAAGTAATCAACATTGGAATGAAGGAAAGACGACTCGAAATGAAAACGGTCCGGACAACGGAGATCGAAATGAAAGCTCCCAACAGATTGGGTAAGTACTCATCATTATTTGTGGAACAAAAGATTACTTTGTTGGTTTCTGGGAATAACTTGCCGAGTTTTAATTATTAAATATCGGGCTTATTAAGCTCGAGTGCTTTCTAATGAGTTTTATTAACAGACTTCCAAAAAAGAGTATAAATATTTTATTCTAGAAGTTTTGTTCAACGAGGAATTGAGTCGTTTCTAATCACATTAAGTGGGTATCATCACCAAGTAACAGGGAAAATCTACAAGTCCACGATAAGTCCTGTTCTGAATGGATAGGAATATATATGGCTGTGATAAATAGGAGTGACAAGAATGGATCAAGGAAGAAATTGCTATATTTGAGGAAGTGAAAAAGTAGCTGCAGTAAAAAAAATGTAGACAGTTAATCTTGGTATTTGTATGTGCACGATACTAATACGATATACCTGACAAATGCTTCCACTGTTTTTAATGTAAGAGCAATGTGGGAAAATAACGTATATTATGAGAAGAATACCGTACTGCCTGGCAGTCTGTGTACTTTATACGGCCTATCCAAATGCCTTACTTTGGTATTGTTCGTCAAATCATTCAAGCTCCTTAAACAAATGCTACTAAGGAGTGGAATTCCCTGCCGGAGTCTGTGTTTCCTAATCGCTATAACCTGGGAGTCTTTAAGTCAAGAGTGAATAGGTTATTTCTAGGTAAGCGTGCTCCATCTTCGACCACATCATCACTTACCATCAGGAGCGCTCCTTTCAGTAGCGCTCCCGATACCATGTTATCGGAAAAGGAGCGCTCCGAGGAATAAAAAAGGAGCGCTTCATTAGGTGCGCTTCAAAATGGTAGCGCTTCGAGGAATACCTCATAAAATGAGGAAGTACTTTTCGAGTAAACGTAAAAATAAATGGGAAATGATTTTTCTACAAAACTACGGTACCTAGGACGATGGTTATAAATTATTTTTGTGGCCATAGATTCTGTGCATAGTATATGATGTTTTTTTAATATTAATTATTTTTTAGTATTGTGTTATATTTGAGTATTGTATATATAGTATTGTGGTTTAGTCGCTTTTTAACTAAGAAAGTGACAAAAATTACGTTGTTTAACTGCTCAGCAAAATTGCTGTATATCGAAAAGTATTAATCGTAGGAAAATGATTCTTAGACCAAAAGATAGAGAATCGCAAGTAGTTTAAGGATACATCAAAAAGTAAAAAATAACCTTTAGTGGCTTAACGGCCTTTTAGTTAGTGCAGGGCAGATTTATAACAAGTTTATAACCAACCTTTGTACTCAAATATTATAATTATGTTGTCCTATTATATTTTACTGTGTGTACATAAATAATAAAATAAATAAATAAATAAATATCATCTATCATAGGGAACTCTTCCATCTTTCTATCTTAGGAAAATAGGTAAGCTACTGACTAATTCTCCAATTTCTTGGAACGAAACTAGATATGTTGGAAACTGGAAACTGAAGCATTACTGAGAACCCTTCGCTTATCTTGTTAAAAGATTAACAACCGTTTATTTATTGTTTTGGTGTGAATAATGATATTATTTTTGCAAATTAGTTATTAGTTATTACACAACACTTTCAATATTTTTCTTTATTTTTCAACGGACGACAAGAAACGGAGATGGTTATCAAGTCAATTTTTTTTTAATGTATTATCACCGATTACTCGAAGACGGCTGAACCGATTTGGAAAATTCTTTCTTTGTTTGAAAGGGTATTCTTTGAAGTTGGTCCCATTGTCACCAAGTCAGGATCTGATCATGGGATCCTGGAGAAATCCAGGGAACTCTTCAAATATTATAGGCACATCTATAGTGATGGTCAAGTGAAGCTGATGGTGAAGTACCAGGAGAACTCCTCAACAATTAACGGCCCAACATTGAGGAAAGCAATATTTTGTAAATGATTATAAGTAGTTGACATTTAGGCTCTTGTAACTAGGTAAATTAAAAATCGACCAACTAAAAAGAGAGAAATAAAAACTTTACCAAAAAATTAAACCGACTCCCAAAAAACACTGCAAAACTAAAGACACCGACTACCGAAATTAAAGTTATTTTTCACTTTGCAGTGTTTTTTGGGAGTCGGTTTAATTTTTTGGTAAAAAGTTTGTATGACAACACTTTTAATATTTTTTTAGTTTCCTAACTAACTAAACTGAGAAGAAACACCGAAACAAACTCGGAGGTCAAAGCCTCTATTGAAGTTCAATATGCTATAAAAAGTGGCAAGTCTGCTTTAAATAATTCAACGTTGTACGGAAATACTTTTGCAAAGAACCATAATTTATGTAAGTCCGAAGCCTGTTGATACTGCGAGAGGGAATGGGATGCAGTCGCCTCCTTCTGAGAAGCAGTCATGCTAGCGAAGGAGGAGGCCGAACGCGCGAGGGAGACACAACTCTCTTCCTCACTCCCCAGTCGCCGCGGGAGAAGTCTCGCGCGTCGGGGACTCGGGGATCGCGAGCCGATCTCCGGCCACCGTAGGCGCGGGCTTGCGGACGGCGAGCAGGGGTCGCTCACTGTCCGGTAAGGACCAGGCCCGGGTCGGCCACGCGTCGTGTTCCACGCGCGCCTCAAAGTACTGTCAGCACCAGTGACGGGGCCCATAAGGCCATTGGCTTGTCGAGGTCACGGGAATGTTCTAACGAGATGCCGCGGCCCCGGAAAATAAGGGCAGCTGAGGGAACAGGGTGGGTTTTTAGTCAGTAGAAGTCTGACACTCCCTTCCGCTTTACCCAGAACGGGAGAAGTCAGTCGATGATTATCACACCCAGAAAAAAAAGCCTGTTGATACTATAACACAGGAAGGCCTGACGACCTTAAACACAGGTGACACGTATCCGGGTGGCTGTTGTTATCTGACCCACTACTCCACTTGGCCACAATGGTCAATTTATAGACCATAACAATCGATGGAACTAATTCGTGTAGTCTATTATGTGAATGAGCATTATAATGTGGCGAATCGTTGACATATTGTTTGGCTCATATGTATTTGGGCTTCATTTGCAAGAAATATATTTTTTTTAATAATAACTGTCGCACTGTCCGATATTCATATCGACGTCGGTCCATGGATGCGTGTAATCTTAACGGGTGCGTACCATTTGACATAATAACAAAAGTTCTAACGATCACATGACCTAATTTCATTTAATATAATTTTTTTAGTACAAAGATGAAATGATATAATGAATTATTGATTAATTTCAGTTTACCTAATTTTATATGGTTTAATAAACATTTTCTATAATGCACATTTGAACTAATATTCAGTTAGAATATTTAGTTAGTATAATATTCAAATTCTATTTCTAATTAATATGTTTTTTTGTTCTTTCATATTCACCTCATATACGAGGCATGCCTTTTAAGTTTTATCGTTTGAAGAAAAAAACACAACTAGAACCTTATAGTACTTTTTATTGTTTTTCAAATTATTCACCACGTAGCTTAATACATTTTTCCATTCGCTCAAACCAGTTATTCCACTCTAAAGTGAGGGTGTTCAAACTTGACTTGAAAGCGTCGACTGCTTCTTCACCGGACTGGAACCTTTTCCACGAAGACTTTTTTTGACCACGAAGACTTATCTTAACTTTAGGAAATGTAAAGAAATCGTTATGGCTCAGGTCAGGACTGTATGGAGGATGGTCAAGAATTTCTGCTTTTTCCTGCTTCAAATACTCAATCGCTTGACGAGCGCTGTGTGAACTTGCGTTGTCGTGGTGCAGGATGATGCGTCGCTTTGAGTTAGATTTTCGAAGTTCGGCGATGACTTGTGGTAAACAAACTGTGGTATACCACTCTGCGTTAACCGTTCTACGATCTTCAAGTGCAATAGTCGCAACATGGCCGGTTTTTCCAACGAACGTGGCCACCATCTTGTTTGAAGTGCTTCGAGAACGAACAACTTTAGTCGGCTTTAGCTCGTCTTGAAAGACCCAGATTGTAGATTGTTGTTTGGAATCAGGATCGTAGGCATAGATCCAAGATTCGTCACCATTGATGATGTCGTAGACGTGATTTGATTCTCCTCGGTTGAACCTTTGCAGAGTTTTCTTACACCATCTGACGCGGGTCACCTTGTGATCGTCGGAAAGCAGATGCGGTATCCAACGGCAAACTAGCTTTCTCACACCAAGCGCTTCATGCAAGATCTTCTGAATGGTTGTCCCTGCGTCCTTCGCGAGATTTGTCACTAACACTAGTATGTCCACGCTGGAATTCTAAATACCAGCGTTCAACAGTCCGCAGACATGGGGCTTCATCACTCACAGATGTTAGCTAGCTCTTCAAAACACTGAAACCGTGTCAGGCCTCTTCTAAAGTTGTAGAAAATTATTGCATGAACATTTTCCTCAGTAAGATTCATTTTCGTAGGTAACCTGACAGATTCCAATCGACGCTGTGACTAAACAATAGCATTAATCCTAATACTTTCAACTGTTTTGAGATTCAAAATTTAAACACATTCGAATATAGAACAGTTGCAAATTCAAAATTGCCGGGAAATATGGAAACGACAGAACTTAGGCATGCCTCGTATAGGTACCTGTGCGAGATCCCTTCTATGGTTGCTGAATCATTTGGGTTAGATGAGGTTATAACAGTATGATGTTTTCTGATATTTACTTATTCACTACAGAATTTGGGCAGAAAATGAATAAATATGAAAATTAGGTCAACTGAACGTTATATAAAAAGACAATATATTAATTAAAAATTATATGAGATGAACATTATACTAAATGTTATTAGAGCAAAAGAAGTTTATATGAAACTAGCTTGTGCCAGCGGCTTCGCCCGCGTGGGAAGTTTTTCCCGTGTAAATCCCGATCCCGTGAGAATTTCGCAAAATCCTTTCTTAGCGGATGCCTACGTCATAACACTTACCTGAATGCCAAAATTCAGCCCAATCCGTCCAGTGGTTTGGGCTGTGCGTTGATAGATCACTATGTCAGTCAGTCAGTCACCTTTGAATTATATATATTTAGATGTAACTAATATTAGATCACATGAAATTAAGTTATTCTTTTTTATAGCATATGAAAATTATATCATGTGAACGTTATTTCAAGTGATAATATATTATCTGTTATTATGGCATATACAACACCCGTTGGGGTCGGTTTCGAGTCTTAGTGGATGCAGCTGAGTACTAGTGCTTTACATATAGCGACTGCCTATCTAACCTCCACAACCCAGTAACTGGGTAACACGATACCTACACTTTGTCAACTGGTGGCAGTCTGGCTTCTGTACAAATGAAAGGTTCGAGCAATGGCTTAAATTGCTTTACAAGCACGGGGGGATATGCATATGTTAAGATTGGGTGTCTAGTACTCAACTGCATAGAACCGATATAGGAAAAAGGCTAAACTGATAATGATGACAGACATCTAAAACACGGAATTCTACAACTATCATTTTACTTTAACTACCGAAATCCAGTGTCGCCTATATCTATGCTAATATTATAATGCGGAAACGTTTGTTGTTTTAAAAGCGCTAATCTTCGAAAGAAGCTTGAAGAAGGTATAGGCTTTTTACGCAAAAACAAATGAAGGAGGGTTATGTTTTTATTGCCCCAAATGCCCCAAGCGGCTGCTAGTCTGTATGTATCTGTCTTTGTATCCTAGGGCGTCCAATCCCGCAGCCTGAATTCAATCTCGGTATTTGCGGGACTACGAATTTTCAATCCCGCGGGATCTCGGTATTTGCGAGATCCCGCATATTGAAAATATTCACATTTATATAAGGCAAATAAAACAATGAATTAGTCAACTAACTCCACGTTTATTTACGTATTACTATTAGTATTACATCAATCAAATTACACCGTTTATTTATCACAAAGAAACAATGAATTAATCTGCTAACTCCACATTTATTCCAGTATTACTACTAGTAAGAGATCAATCAAATTACACCGTTTATTTATGACAAAAAAGAAACAATGAATTAATCTACTAACTCCACATTTATTCCAGTATTACTACTAGTATGAAATCAATCAAATTACACCGTTTAACTAACTCCACATTTATTTACGTATTACTTATTAGTATGAGATCAATCAAATTACACCGTTTTTTCTTCAGAAAAAACAGTAAAAAATACTGAATAAAAAGCTTGACTGATATTTTAGGCCACATACTTAGGCTACTACTGACTGAAATTCGGCTATATTAGGCTACATAAGCTGTGAAAAACGGGTGAGATCGGCCCCCGCGTTGTTTGCAGCACTGCCGGCCGCCAGTCACCGAGGGATCGCGTTCGCGGGAGGTCGTATGCATGCTTTTTTTCAGTCCCGCAAATCCCGCGGATCCCGCATTCGTAATCCCGCATCACGCGGGATTGGAAAATGACGTGGGATCCCGCAATACCGAGATCTCGGTATTCCGGGATTGGACGCCCATTTGAATTTGAAATGGCATATTTTATGCCGAATACGTAATATTACGTACGTCTTCCCTAACAATTATATGGTATTGTGTTATTCGGCCTCCTTAAATGGACATTTTTGTACTCTTTGGCATTTCAAATAAAACACGACATAAAAAGTGGTAACTTTATTCATTCTAAATATCTAAATTCACACATTTTCAAAGGCACTTTTTGGTTAAAAAATAGACTGTGGTTTGACGGTTAACTTCGGCATTCTATGGGTTAAGGTTAAAATTTAACTAACACTGGCCTGCGGTCTGAAAATGAGTATTATTATAGCCAGACAGAAGTAAGCTCTAGACCAAGGCTGGCCAATAGATTTTCCAGGTGGGCAAAATTTCTTAGACTGTGGCGGTGCTGGGCAACCGATACTCCCATATTCATAAGGTATACATAAAAAAGTAAATATACACAATAAAGACAAAATATACATAAATAAAGTACAATAATGTACTTTATTTGTAAATGAAATATATTTTTTTTTATTAATATTTGAGCTGTGAAGAGGTTTTCCTTATAGTAATTTGTCGATATTTGTTTTAAATCTGAAGTTGATAGTACAATCAAATCCGAAATGTGTTTTGCAGTGAGAGATGTGCGATATTTATTTTTAATGTATGATAGAGTTCAAAATGTTTTCTCACACACATAGGTGGATCCAAACCTGCTTAAAATTTGCAGCAAGGTCGCGCAATGTTGGGAAATCTTCACTAGAAACTTTTTCCAAAAATTTGCAAAACTTTCTGTTAGCTGCTCTGAAGATACATTTTCGGAGAAAATTTGTTTAAAGGCAGTGTGATTTTGAAGATCCTTTCATTCAAGTAAAATTGGTACGTAGAAGTAGCGACAACACCGGAACGACGCGGGTCGGTTGCGCTCGGGCGGGCTGTTTTCGTTTTAACCGAACAATCAAGTGGAGGCGGCGACACCGCGCGCCCCAGCTTGCCGCTAGCGGGCAAATTCAGATGCCTTGGCGGGCCACTTGGTGGCCCGCGTGCCTGGGTTTGGCCGGCCTTGCTCTAGACCGTTTGATAGTAATATTTCACAATTAATGGCCACCGGGGACTTCAATCGATGTGGACATCAGTATTCATGTCGTGGGCGTCCCTTGTCGATATTTCATACATTATGTTAGTAACTTATTGTGGAACAAGTTATGAGATGTAGCGGTTTTCAGTTTTGAAAAAACAGGATCTTCCTCTAATGTTATTCAGTTCCATGTACCTTAAAACTATGAAAGTAGGCTTACATAGTTTTAAGGTACAATGTTATTAACAATTATTCTGGAATGGCATAAATTCCGACATAAAACGCTAGCCAAACGGCTAGAACATCCATACAATACCTACTAAAATTACAAATGCGAAAATCTATCTGTTACGCTTTCACAGCAAACCGATTCTGATGAAGTTAGGCACGGCTCTAGTAGAAGACCTAAAGTCAAACATAGGTTTCTTTTAAAAAAAGGGGAAAGGACTGAAAGTAGTGGATGAAATTTGTTTAAGTAACTCTTAAATTACTAAATTGATAGCTAATGAAACAGCGAGTCCTTTATAAATTAAATATTTAGTTTGTATTTTGGTTATTAAATAACACTTTTACATGTCATTTTTTTCGTAAGTTTAAACCAGATCAGACCGAAAATATCATATCTCATTAGAACCTATCGAAACTACGACATCTCAAATGTCGCTATCAGCTCAACACTTATGACCTCACCTAGTTTTTCCACTACAAATGCAAAATAATCTACACTGCACTGCACACCGTCACCAAGGCTCGCATATATTTGGAAATACGGAACTTCTAACCAGACCACTTCCTATACCATATCTCTTAACCTTCAGACTTCTACTGGATATTCAGATCTTAGTTTTATTAATTAGCAAACCGGTTTTATTTGAAGCGGTTCATTTACATATGAGTATAGATGGGTCGTGTGAACTTGGGCTTAAAATAGATGGTATTTGCGAATGTAACATGGCAGTTGGTATTATGCATTTGCTTGTTTTGTTTCTTAGTAGATATTATAAGAATACAAGCTTCTGCCCGCGACTTCGTTTGCGTAGGAAGGTTTTCTCGCATAAATCTCGATCCCATGGGAACTCCGGGATAAACAGTAGCATATGTGTTATACCGTCATCCCATTACCGTGACCCCGGTACGTAAAGGGTTATTGAAGGAACACCGTGGATTTTAGTCAGTAAAAGTCTGACAGTCCCTCCCACCCTGCCCGGGGTGGGAGGACTTAGTTGATAATTTTACCACGATAAAAAAAAAGGTGTTAACTATTTACTTCTCATATTCTATTAGGATCTGTTTAGTAATTTATACATCCGTCCTCACGCACTTTCGCATTTATAATATTAGAAAGATTTTCCCGTACATCTTTTCATAATGATAATGTGTACAGTTTTTACTAATGTTTGTTTTAAGAATTCATGTAACATAAATGAAATAATTAGACCTTTGTGACGGATGTGCATACCTGTAAGTGATTTATTTACAAAGGAGCATCACGAGCATGTATTGTTATAGTAGTAAATTGTAAATAAGTTGTTGGTTGGTGTGTCTATGAAATAATAGTACATTGTTCATCGAGGGGAGAAAGTGACCGATTACCAACGAGGGTGTAGTTTGAGTACTTAATACACACGAGTTGGGAATCGTACTTTCTTCCGAGTGATACATAGTGCTTTATATTATACCTACGAGGAAAATAAAAGACAATTTGTCTTTTGGCATTATAAGTACTTTTAAGTTAGATACTGAATTGGTCTAAATTTAAAAAAAAAAACAGCGCGTTAGTAATGGATTTTCATACACTTTTCCCTCCCTCGCCAGTGTCTCCAGCACGTTAGTAATGGATTCTCATACAATTTTGCGACCCGCACATTTGTACTACAGTAATGACGTCCTTTCTGTCAAACTTTTTAAAAAGTAATAAGGCACTTTCCGAGCAGGTATAGTATTTATAAATAAAATTTCTTTTTCGACAGGTCAATGGTATGTACATCTACACTTCAATACTATTATTTTATTATAAACCGGAATAGTACATTGTTCACCGAGAGGAGAAAGTGACCGATTACCGTCGAGGGTGTCGTTTGAAGCCCGAGCCGTAGGCGAGGGCTTTAAAACACCCGAGATCGGGAATCGCACTTTCTCTTGAGTGATACATAGTGCTTTATACTACACCTACGAAGAAAATAAAAAACTAAATCTTTACTAATTGAAATTTATATTGAAATTGTTGCAGTTAGTGAAGCTTAATGTAACACTGTTTTCACAAATGGCGCCAATGGCGTTTGCAATTTTAAAATGTTCTTTTTTCAAATTGTTTATCCTGCCGCACGGTGGGCTGAAAATCGGCTTTCATAGACTTAGGCATTTTATTTTGCAAGTGCGAGTTTTTTTGCCGGATATCACTTCTATTAGTTATAACAATATACAAAAATGACACCAGAATTGATTCTGCACAGAAACGAAGGAATTATAATTTTTTTACGAAAATTTTGTATGGAGCTAGTATGAAAAATCGAAATATCTCTAAAACGGCAGCGATAACCGTAATATCCTTATAGGGGGTTATAGTACTAATTATTTATGATTTTTTGACATACGTTACATAATGGTTGTAGATGCCTTTTTTTTTAAAAATCGTCAAAATATTTTTATTTATTTTTACATATTTAAACGTTCCTTTTAGTGTTTAAGTTGAAGAATTCAGAGCTTTAACAACTCTTATCATAAAATAGCATCACCCCTATAGACCTGAAGGACTAGACAGAGGTGTGTAGTGTCTTGTTGATCTTGTAAGATTTCCAACAATACCAAATAGTTGAATATCAGTGTCAAAGTGCCCATGCTGTCGCTTCTTTTTGAAAGATAGGGGAATGAAATTGTTAATTGATCATACCCTAAAAGTATGATTACAACATAACCGGACACATAATAATAATAATATCCTTATAGGGGATTATAGTACTAACATTATTTATTTTAACATATGAAACTGTTCAAAACGATCCATGAACTGTGTCAAAGTTAAGAACATCGTTAGGAAGCATGCTTTTTCCCCAAATATTAAGAATATGTGAAAAAAAAAGACTGTATATAAACTTTTTATTGATAGGTAATTTAAATAAAACAGAAGTAACAAAAATAATATCTAATAAATTCAATTATACAAAATACATATTTGAAACTATAATTTATGAAATTATTAACTAAACATATTGGTACAATAAACTAACATAAATAACAAAAGAACATAAAGAAAAATAATTAAATTTTACAAATTTTCTTTACAACTTTCGTTGTCGGACTCCAATTCCGAGTCAGAATCCAGATCGGATATACCTACAAACTCGAACTCAGTTTCCGGAAACTGTATTAGGTCGAGAGTTTCAGCAAAAAAGGTTGTCTTCCTTTTGGCATCTAACTTCGGCCTTTGTGCACTTAGAAAAGGATCCGAAGAAACAACAAGCATATTTAGGATATCTTGATTAGAATCTTGCCTGCTTCTTTTCCGCGAATGATGTTCCCGGAACCTCCTAAAATCTTTGTTTCGAGACTCTGAGGCTTCTTCCGAGAGAGTCCCAATCGGGACAATATCATTTTTTTCGATTATGTCAGCTCCGTGTATTAATAGTTTATGTACGGTTGATGACATGTAGTACCAGTCGTATAATTCCACGTACTTTTCTGCTGTTTTGCGAGCAAAATCTTTAAATTTGATGACATCGATCTTCTCACCAGATGTTATTGCTTGCAAAATAACAGCAAATCTTTTTATCAGGTTTTGATCCAACCCAGTAATAGCTGCAGTTTTATTGGGAAACTCGAAAAACTTCCTTGCGGTATTCCCGTCATTGGTAGTTCCCGAGCCTTGTTTTACTATATCAATTAACAGATTGAGCTCCTCTTTAAATTTATTTTGAATGTTTTTTTTTTTCTGTTTTGTAACATATCTTTATGCTCATTACTTCTTGCTGCCCACTGTTTGAAGTCAAGTCTGTACGCAATGTGTAACAGACATTCCATGCAATTTATACGGGCATGTAGGGATGATAGGCCAAATTCATATATGTCAGAACACACAGTTTTTGATGTTACAGCATCTAAGTGGTTCATTTCTGTTGGTTTTGCTAAGCACAGGTAGCATGATTCATTTGATCTAGCTTCAGAAAGGTACGTGCAGACTTTTGCGTCGATCATTGTCATCATTAGTTTATGAGTCACCCTGTTACTATTAATGCACTCTGTGGGGTTAAGGGCCTCAATTTCCTCATCCATTTTTCGTTTGTTATCAATGACAACTGCATGGCTTTCTTTTACAAAAGTGAACTGAACCGGACGACAATAAAAAGTTGAGCATGGTTTCGGGTTTGTCCATATAGTATTATCTCCATCTGTCAGTTTCAGTGGCACCAAGGAGGTCATGAAAATGCTTGAATCATCATGCTCGCCGTCCATTTTCTGCTTGTATCGGCTTTGATTGGAAGCACCATCAAATCCCCACTTCGATATCAGCTTTAACTGCTTATTTTCCACATTATCAGAAAGACTTTGAAGAATCCGCTTCACCGTGATGTCAAGTAAAGCTTGAAGTGTAATTCTAGCTGATGAATCCGTAACTGATACTGATTGATTAGGAGGGTAGCATGCAAGCTTAGTTTGTTGCAGTTTATAGTAGGATGGGTAAATATCCTTAGCACCTTCCCGAATGGCAGTCTCTCGCAACGTAATATATTGCCACTTTGAAAGCTTAAGTGAAAGAAGCAATCCAAGTGCTTTCTCTGGTGTAAATATTACTGTTTTCTTAATGCTTTCCTTGATTTTAACGGCAGCTTCTGGATTTTTGATCATATAATTGATTACAGATGCGATATCTTCATAACCTTCTTCTTTTAAACGTGCTGCAGCTGCATATGCCAATTCACAGGAATCCTCGCCTATGTGCTCACTAGATCTTCTCTTTTTCTGTTTGCTTCCCAGATCTTTGAATGGTTTTCGGGACCTTTTTGTCATTGTTCCAACAGTCGATGATGTCGAAGGTTCTGGAGAGACTGAGCGTGCTCTTGGTATCTCATCAACAGTTGGTTCTTGATTTATTAAAGTTTGCACGCAACTCGGCCAATCAATATTTGCTTGCAACCACTCTCCGTACGTATTTCTAAACTTATCAAAGAATCGTTTAGATTTCTGCCACCTGTTTAAAGCAGCTCGCGTGAATCTCCGGCAAAATTCTTTGAGAGTTACTTGATCTTCGGCAGAAAGGCAATCGCCTATGCGGGACACAATTGCACTAAACAATACTTCATGATTAAATGAAGGACACTCACTTTTTAGAAGAACAAACAAATCTAAGTTGGTGATTAAACTTTCCATTCTAAGATTTTGTAATCGCAAAGCAAATAGTTTTAGTGTTAGCAGTTACACGGTTGTGAACAATCTAAATTATGGAACAAAATTATAGCCCTTTTATTGTATAAAGTCAATAATTAGTTAACTACCCTCATTAAAGTTATAAAAGATATGATAATAAAAATTTATAATCGTCAAAAACATTTCGTAGAACTCATAGTAGAACTAATCAACATTAGCAAATCACATTAGCTCACTAATTATAAAAAGGTGAATGCAGTTCTTAGTTGGTATTGTTGCGAGATATTTCAAATCATTTAATTACTTAATAGGCTCATTAGAATCAGAAGACTACAACCATCATTCTAATTACTTAATTACTTGTCATCAGACTCATTAGATGACTACACAATATGTTATTTTGTATTTTGAACGTATGCAAGGTTTTAAAATTCCTTTTGTGTCGATATTATTATGTGTCCGGTTATGTTGTAATCATACTTTTAGGGTATGATCAATTAACAATTTCATTCCCCTATCTTTCTAAAAGAAGCGACAGCATGGGCACTTTGACACTGATATTCAACTATTTGGTATTGTTGGAAATCTTACAAGATCAACAAGATACTACACACCTCTGTCTAGTCCTTCAGGTCTATAGGGGTGATGCTATTTTATGTTAAGAGTTGTTAAAGCTCTGAATTCTTCAACTTAAACACTAAAAGGAACGTTTAATATGTAAAAATAAATAAAAATATTTTGACGATTTAAAAAAAAAAAGGCATCTACAACCATTATGTAACGTATGTCAAAAAATCATAAATAATTAGTACTAAAACCTCCTGTAAGGATATTACGGTTATCGCTGCCGTTTCAGAGATATTTCGATTTTTCATACTAGCTCATTACAAAATTTTCGTAAAAAAATTATAATTCCTTCGTTTTTGTGCAGAATCAATTCTGGTGTCATTTTTGTATATTGTTATAACAAATAGAAGTGATATCCGGCACAAAAACTGGCACTTGCAAAATAAAATGCCTAAGTCTATGAAAGCCGTTTTTCAGCCCACCGTGTGCCGCCGCAGGGTCGCACTGCCAGCTCGTCACCATCCAACACACAGCTTAGCCAGTGTCATTTTGCGAACTTGGAGATAAAAACTAACTGTAAAAACTTTTTGGCGTTTGATGTTTAGGTTACCGGCGCATAGTCTTACCCAAAATTAAAAAAGAAAAACCACGTAAGAAATGGATTTTCATACACTTTTCTCTCCCGCTCAGATGCGTTTTCTCCCCGCATATTTGTTCGATATGCAATGACGTACTTTCTACCGTAAATTTGATAAAGTATCAAGGTACTTTCCAAGCAGGTGTAGTATAAAAGAAGTTTTCTTTTAACGCACTAATCTTCGAAAGTACTTGGTGGATTTGGATGAAATTTGGTATGGAATTAGGTAAAAGCTTGAGAAAGGTAGCTAGGCTACTTTTACCCGACTGCAAAAAAGGAGGTTTATCGTGATTAAGTCCTGCTAGTAGGTACGTATAATATGTATGACTAGTTCATTTAGCCGTAAAGCAATATGTGCTTTTTATGTGCCCAAACAGTAAATAAAATCCGCTAAATAATCACTTACATTTCAACAGGACCTTACCACTCACACTCTGCCATATTCCTTTGACAAGAGCTTAGATATAAGCTGTTCACAGTAACGTGGCGGCAGAAGCCTATGCCGTGGGATTTGAGGCGGCGAACTGACGTAGCATTGTGCTGACAGCTTACACCTCGAACAGGGTGAGATGCGAGCGCGGCTGCAAGGAATAATACTCATAAAACCGCAATTTGGGTCCATACTGTAGTGACTATGACAGGAACTTTCGTAAACAGCAATCATCTTTTTGAGATGGGCATCTCTTCACAATTATCCCAAACACTATGATTTAGGCGAGTCCAGAGGATATGATTCAACTGTTAAATTAATCAGAGACACAGCAGAGAGAAAAGGAAAAGCAAATCATTTCCCTCCATAGTAAGCAAAAAATAGAACAGAGCCATGCCAGTAGGCACAGAGGGACGATTGCCACTGGGGTTATTCCAGTTACAAGCACTATCGATTGTTTAAAGTAGGTAAGTATCTCGTCTAGCCCCCACTGCCAGCTACACCAACTTACGATGAACAGTGATCACCTAATCGCTCCCGCTTCCGCGCTAGTCACCGTGCGCACTATGGTGATGGCTTTACGAACAGTTTAGTGCGCCAGGACGACCTAGGCGCTTTGCAGCCTGCCTAGACTGATAGCCAGGCTATTATTCGGAGTTTCGGGCTGCGAAGCCGAATAACCTGAAGCTAGCAATTTCAACGTTTGTTATGGTCATTCTAATAAATATTGCTTTCATTCATTAGACGACAATAGGCGTATATTAGTTTAAGTATAGTATTACAATGTTAAAAAAAAACTCGACTAGTAACTTTTTATTTCTATTTTGCCCCACACTAGGAATTTCTCTGGTATCGTGGGCAAATTTTTACAACCCGAAAAAAATATTTGTAGGTTTTTGTTCCAATTAGTTTGCATAGCCTTTGGTGCTTTGTTTTCTATGCTGACGTGTTTATTTCTAGACCGAAGCGAAATGTTGACTTCGGAAGCAGTCGTGTGACCGAAAGAGTAAGAATACCGTTTCATTGAGGTGAAAGCGTATAGGCACGTTTACATGGCCCTTTCCCATCTTTACTATGTCAATATTATGATTCTAATAATATATTATGAGGAGCTAGTGGCTAAATAATAACTGCCGCACGGGTCGTTCCTCACGGTAAGGCAATGTGTGATGAGGTCAGTCCGCAGATGGGTTATCATCCTGACATATCGAGATTCCTTCGTGTCTAGGAAATTACTATAAGGTATTGGTCCCAGCTGTAATTTGACAGTCGTTACGAGTAGTCTGAAGCCGGAAAATCTGACCTGGTATCTGATTTCCTTGCCAAGGGATATCTTGTTACCCACAGAGCCGGATTAACCCTGTCAGAGGCCCTATGGCAATGGCATTCTCGGGGCCCCTTTTCTTACTTTGACTGACCAAATCGTGTGTGAACTGAGGAAACGCACATTAAGGGCTGTGGAGTTTTAATATATTTGTTTACTTATTCCCAGATTTGTTCTAAAATTGTTTTATTTCTACTACTAAATCTAACGATTTGTATTTTGTAGGATAACAGTGAGGTCAATAAGTTCACACGCACATCAAATTCTCGTTCGAAGAACATGTTGTTGCGTGCATTGGGTCTGGGCCTAGTTGATGCGGGGCCCCTAGGCAGTTGCCTACTCCGCCTAATGGTTAATCCGGCCCTGGCTACCCAGCTACAGGATTGTGAAGGTCGGACAGACAATGGCTCCATGTCAAACTCTAGGATTGAGCTGTATTAGATTATACTCGAAGCCGACCCCAACTTTTAAGAATAAGCTAATAGGTAATGATTCTAATATCGCTAAAGATTATTCTCAAACTTTCATAATTAACTTCTGAAGTTATAAACTCGCGCTGCCCAAAGACAGTCTATTAAAAACATACCCCGAACTATAAATAGCCCCAATCACAAATGGTGATGGCGGTACTAAACTAAAACTTTATTAATGAATTAGCTGTCATCCCTTCAGTTGTTCAGACGTGGGTGAATGACCTCAGCTATATCGGGATTGTCTCGGACTGCAGTTTAATCTTGGGATAGTGTCGCCACGGTTTCTTAAGAGACTGTTAGAAGTGTATAACTGTAGGTAACGGAGATTAGTTTTTAGTTGTAATTCAGGTGTGTTGATGATTTGAATGTTATATTTTAAGACGACAGTGCTCTATCGTCTCTTACCATTATTTAAATTATAATTGTTGGGCAGTTCTCATAGCCTTCGCGCTTCCAAAAACTTACTTGTTCTCACCGCACCGGGTTTCTTTCTAATTCTTACGCTATTTCTACTATTAAATTCTGGAATTTGCTACCCCTTGACATCAAGAAGGCTGAGACAAATATTATTTTAAGTGTAAAATTAAAAATCACTACTTAAGGGACTTATTATGAGATCTCTTAATATGAAAGATTATTATAAAGCACCGCATTTATTAGTTTATTATTTTAGGATATATATGTATTTTATTTATTATTACTTGTATTAAATATATTATTTCATTCCATTTTCTTGTACACCTACCACAATGTGTTTTTTTAACCCAAAGGTTGGCTGGTAGAGAATGCCTTGCTACATTAAGTCCGCCCATGTAACACCATTGTACATTTTAAATAAATAAAGGGTGATCCTTGGACGTAAAACATCAGCAAATTAGTAGTAATTCTAGTGAATTTTATTTATTTAAGATTGCCAACAGGGTAACAACATGCGATCCCCTGCAACTAAGCTAAATATGCTCGTGTCTGGAGTAGGTTCACGGAAATAAATAGGGTTCAAACCCGCGACCTCTCGATCACAAGTCCGACACCTTAACTATTAGGCTGTTGACGCTTAATAGTATTTTCTTTACTTTAATGTATATTTTTCAATTTAAATGTTATTAATTTGATTAATATACAACGTGTAACGGAAACCCCATATCTATCCAAAAGGGCTGAAGACAACATCTGGTATGGAGTCTCTATGCACAGTTTCAGCACAAAATAACTGACTCAAAGAATTGATACCAAATTATTGGTTTCATATATTTCATGAATACCAATCATAACAAACGTGTCACAGCACTACGAGGGACAATAACTTTCCACGTCACTTGCCAATAACACGATAATTCTTTTCGTTCTTCTTAATTTGAAAAATTCGGTCTCTGGTATTGTGTATTGGAATTTGTAATAAGTTCTACACACGTAGACTTAGGATTACAAAACCCTTGCCATATCGTTTGTTATCATCCAAAGAAGCCATGCACTTGGTATGTATATACCCTTTAAATTACACGTTGAATTTGTAATTTAGTGACCCAAAGTTGATTGAAATACACAAAAACAAATCATTTCAAGTTATTTTCTAGGAATGGCTAAATAGATGTTATGCTACTCTCGAAACTCCTCGGCTGGAGATCCTTGTCGCCCAAGACGTTTTAGCGGCAAGCAGGGGTAGCTCATCTTCCGGTAAGGACCAGGCCCGAGTGTATGAGTGCCTCAAAAAGCAGATAGCAGTTAGCAGCACTGACGGGGACCGACAAGAGACATTGCCTGTTGGGGTTACGCGAATATTCTAACGAGACACCGCGGCCCCAAAACATCAGGACAACTGAAGGAAGCACAGAACAGATAAAAGAGGTTAGAAAGGAAATTGTTCCTGATTTGTATGAGAACGCGTGTCGCCGCTTGTCTCCCCACTCTTTAGCTCTACTACAAGCAAGAGGCCCGTTACGTATGCGAATTACGCACACAAATAAATTACACACACTTAAATCGAGAGCTTGCTACTGATTGTAACTCACTGTTGATAAACATGCGCCGTGCATCACGGCCAATCAGGGCATTGGATAAAACGTCAATGGTTGAAGTGTGGCGCATGCAGTACATTGTAAGCGGACTTGGTCATTGACAACGGGCAATGTATACTTTTTGTAATTGTTGCAATAATGTTCGTTAATGTTTAGAATTTCATAGTGATCAGAATATTTTTATGTTTTTTACAAATAAAATTGTAATTAAATGTTATTTTCGATTTACCAATGGAAACATATACCTCCTCGCTCTTTACTCGCGGTCTGACTTTTTGTTTTACAGGTTATAATTGCACAACACGGCATTTTAAAGCAGAGCTCTGTGTTCCGAAGTAATCCGAAGCGCACTAAACGCGGTGAATGAATTAATCGGTCGCGCTATGATTGTCGTATCATAAATGTGGCGCGCTCGCCACGTCCACATTACCATTCCAACCTTATTCATCTATTCCGTGGAAGGAAGAGTACGGAAGGAAGTCTGACACTTCCTTCCACTCCATCCGGAGCGGGAGGAATCAACTTCATGAATTTCTCCTTGAAAAAAGAGGACATTGACAGTGATCCGGAGGTTAGACACATAAATCTCGACTCTAAACAATTTACGACACTCCTCAGTCTTATCGTGTCGTGAACTCGTGTCCGATTCGTCGTAAGGTTTTTATAATGTCGTCTTTATTGCCTGTCTTGGGTTTAAACAGACTTGAAGAAAGATCGATGTCTATTGGTCTGGACGAAAGATACACTGTTGGGTCGCAGGTGATGCAGTGTTTTAGGAGCTATATTGGTTTTGATTTGACTGTGACCTTGAGATTATAAGATTTGTATGTGCTTTTCGTTATTTGAAGTATTACTTATACCTTAAACTTGTTAATTTAGTTATATACAGTTATTTATGTTTGCCAAATGATTGTCACCATGTATTGTTTTTGAAAGAACCTTTGTGACTTTCTTATTGACTGGATAAAGACGCAGCTTTTGGCATACTTAAAAATTCCAATCATGAAGATAACTGACTAAATAATTTCTGTAAAAAGGAACTATATCACACGGAATTACATCTACAAACATTACTTATAGTGAGGCAAATGAATGAAATGAATAACTATGATAGACGGGACTTCCAAAGTGTTGATGGGAACGAATGTTTCACGAAGAGGGGAAGTCAGACCCCTTAACCGCTACCTTCAACCATAAAAACTTGACAACAGTAAATCTTATCTGTCAGAAACTGCAAAGTAACATAAACTATACAGTTTTGAAAGTCTTCACACTAAAGTTATAAATAGATGCTACTATTAATAAGTTTTAGCTTTACTTGTATATATAATGTTTTACTTGATTGCATTCCTTAATAGGATAGGAAGAATGATCAGTTTCACCCAAATTTTCTTTTTAATATTAAAGTGCCATGTATTTAACTGACTTACATACATCCCGACTTCAGGCGGCTTTAGAGAAATTCCTGTCAGAAAAACGTAATAACACTGCCGGACTTAGGCATCGAACCTAAAACTTCATGTAAAGAAGTAGCTAACTAGACTTACGAGCCATTTTTACAGCTATAACATTGAAAATGAGATATTAATACTACATGTGCAAATTAACTAGTGATTGGTTTATGTAAAAAAATTACGTTGAGTAAAAATGTGTATGCAATTACACAGTTTTCAGGCAGTTTCATGAAGTTTGTGGTAGTCGGATAATTAACAACAAGGATCATGATTAAAAGACTAAACATTTAGCATCTTTGAACAACATTAAAAATGAAACACTGAAGTTTACAGCCTTCTAAACTTAGCTCACTCAGTTCAAACAACACACTGAACTAAAAACAAATAGACAGACCAAACTACCAAGTACAGTTAGAAAACTGAAACAAGACAAGTGACGATCTGAGGGCACTTCAGACTCGTACGTAACGTCTGGAGCTCAAGGATGTGGTCTGGCTTATTTTTATAAGAGAGTATATTTAGGACAAGAGGAGCTAATGGCTAAATAGTAACAGCCGCACTGGTCAATCTTCAAGGTTAAGCAACACTTTCCAAGGTCAATATGTGGATGGGTGACAACCACAGCGAGATTTCTACGTGCCTCGCAAAGCACGGTAAGACTTTAGTCACTACGGGAAGAAGACAGAGAATCTGACACTGTTTTACTAAGGGGTAACGTGTTACCCAGCTTAATGCAAGCGATACAAGGCAATTAACGCGCATTTCGTACAGACGCCAGCACATCAAGCTACACCAATCTGTCAAATTTATTTAATAGATTTTAAACTTTATTTTTGAAGAAATTAGGTTCAAGGTTGATTGGGAAAATTTGACAGTTTCGGGTAGCTTCATGTGCTGGATATTGCATTGTTCAATATTTCATTTATGTATTTAAAACACTACACACTCTTTAACATTTATTTAATTTACTTGCCCTCGTCCGTGTGTCACTGCTGGGTGCCAACTGAAAACCAGCGCTGGGTGTCTTCCACCCAGCTAATTCTGAGTTGGTGTCCCTTTCGGTGTGGACATGCTCAACGATAATTTTTATCCGTTTTTATAATGTTTATGGAGTACTGCGCTCATCTTTGGGATGGATCTGCCAAGTACCAGCTGGACGCACTTGAGTCTATTGAGAAACGGGCCAAAAGACTCATTGGCAACGATACACTGGTCGAATCAAAGCTCCAGAGCTTTGAACATCGACGACGAGTTGCTCGTCTATCGGGTTTCTATTGGTTACATTTCAGGGAGTGTGCGATGGAATTACACAATCTAATTCCACCAAGCCCGTTCCATCATCTGACTACAAGACAAACGGCGAAGAGCCATCGTTACATGGTGCACAAAAAGTTTTGGGAATACCTTTATTGTGCGTACTGCTAAAGAGTGGAATTCCCTGCCGGAGTCTGTGTTTCCCGATAGCTATAACCTAGGGGTCTTTAAGTCAAGAGTGAATAGGTTACTTTTAGGTAAGCGTGCTCCATCTTCAACCACATCATCACTTACCATCAGGTGAGACGGTGGTCAAACGCGAGCCTATTTTCAATAAAAAAAAATGTTTGTAATTTTGTTTTGTATGTTGTTGTGTGTGTTTTCGTCCGAATAAATGTTTTTCAATTTCAATGAGTTGAAAGTCGGATAGGCATCGCTTGATGTAAAACATGAAGTCGACCTAGGTCATAGTTGAGAAGAAGGCTAAGATCAGGAGTTGTCTTGTGTGATTAATTCTACACTTGTACCTATTAGTATTTCCTTGTGTAAAGAACAAAGATGAAAGGGAATCATTGGCTAGAGAGTGTAAATTAAACATGTGGGATGTTAGACTTATTACAGATATTTTGGCATACCCAAACACGGAAAGAACTCAACGCATAATTTGCGGCTTAGTGCAGAATCCTAGGTAGTGATTCCCTTTACTGTTAATTAATAATAATAATATTCCACAACTTTCACACAACGCCATCTAGTCCCCAAACTAAGCAGAGCTTACAACTGCAGAGCTTGCTAGACAACTGATAAACATACATATATATTTCTAAATACATACATATCTATACTAATATTATAAAGCGGAAAAAATTGTTAGTTTGTTTGTTTGTTTGTTTGTTTGCTTGAACGCGCTAATCTTCGAAAGTACTGGGTGGATTTGGATGAAATTTGGTATGGAAGTAGCTTGAAGCTTGAGGAAGGTTATAGACTACTTTTTACCCGACTGCAAAAAAGGAGAGTTATGTTTTTACCGTGATAGAATCCACGGGAGCGAAGCCCCGCGAGAGTACTAGTTATAGATAAATTACACCCAGACAAAGAACAAATGATCGTGCTCATCACATAAACATTTGTCATGGGTGGGAATCGAACCCACGACCTTGCGCATAGCAGTCAGGGCCACTGACCACTAGACCAACAGGCCTTAATTAGAAAGGTAAGTTAATTGTAGATTGTAGTAAAAATATACTACCTATTGTTATAAATATAGTATTGTGAAAATAGAGTATAAGGTACAATGGAGTTGACGTATCCTTGTGGATATTTTAACCCTAATTAAAAAAAAGAATAAATATATTATTACCTGGTAATGATAACGTTCATTTTAATCATCTTTTCATATCACTCCCACGTCAAGTTTAGTTCCTTCCGAGCCAAATGGTTACCTAATCAGACTTTTGGCACCTAGCGTATTAACCCACTCGATGTTTGCTGGGGCGTTAAATTGGTCCCATTTATCAGTTCAGTAAACACGGCTCGCCTAGATCCGTGATCTGTTTACTGATACATCAATGTAAACAATGTCGTGTACTTGTTATAATGTGTGCACTAACCGTGTGCACACTAAAATGATCTGTAATGTACCTAACATTGGTATTTGATGTGTCTGAAGCTGAACCTATCTATACATACATATAAAATAGAAGTGTTGGTCTGTGGTTTAAAAATTACTGAGAAACTGTCTTTCTATTCGTCAGGGTTTATCCTTGAAACTGCTGAACCGATTTTAATGAGACTTTCACTGAAAGACAAAGAACGTTATATTGAAACATGCGGACTCATGCGAGTATTAACCCGGGCTTTCCCAGGGGATCGGTATTTATGAGGAATCGGTATATATTTGTAAACAATAAAAATCTCTAACAAGATCTTCAAAAATATGGTAGGTGTGAATTTCAAACAAAAAACATAAAATTCCATATATGTACTTACAAATACATTCTCTAGGGGTCCAATTAGTGATAACGGCGAACATCAAAGGGGTAGAAAACTACGAAAGTTGCTCAAGTTTTAAAGTTTAAATACACACAACTCGTCTATACTTTATGTCCCGCGAGAAATAAAACTTGAAAGTCAAGAGAATATATGAATAAGTCACCCCAAAGTTTATAATAAACTACAGTATCAACAAGTTTTAACTTTTAAGTTTCATTTCGTAATAGAGGTGGGTAAGGAGTAAGGACGTGAAAAGCCAGTACTTACTGATGGTTCGTCTTGAAATTAAATGAAATTAAATATTTATTTAGTAAATTTAACACTTTCATACGTCATGTTTTTTTGCGTGTTAAGTTTAGTTTACCTAGATGAAGCCGGTGTTTCTTAACTGACTATAGCCAGTTTGTTTCGGTGTTCACAGTATACTGTGAGAAGAAACACTGAAACAAACTAAGAGGTCAACGTCTCTTTTAAAGTCCGTTATGTCTTTTTGAGACTGAAAATAAGAAACCTAGTAGGCTGACCAATTCCTATTTCTATCTAATCATTATGCGGTCATCTCTAGTTCGTGCTTCCTGTTAAAGGGTTTTTCATAAGGAAATTATCAGCCTTATTTTCGAAGGAAAATCAAATAACTCGTTCCGTTGTGGGTGGAGCGGAAATGGTATCAGACTTCTACTAACTAAAACCCAACCTGTATCTTCAGTTGAAGATTAGCTAACAATGTACTGAAAGTCTGCTACTTCCATACCAAAGGACATCAACCACTTTGTATGGCGTTTGGGCTTGACCATGTATAGTCAGTAAAAGTCTGACACATCTTCCCGCTTCACCCTAAAGCGAGAGAAATAAATGGATGATTTAAATTCTCCAACGGCCAGAGTAACGCTCGGTCTTCCAGAAAAACATTTTAAAGTTTTGAAGTTCTACAATCGAAATATCACATATCGATATTATTTTTTCTGGGTTTTTATTTTGGCAAACCTAACTCAACGCACCCCGCACGCTGCACCGCAACTGTCACCATACACAAACAAAATAATCAATTAAAAATCTTTTTTATCCTTTTTTAATATTATCTATTTTGACACTCCCGAATAGAGACCAATGTTCAATAAATATTATTACTAAATTATTTATGAATTCCTTTTTTCCCAATACGGCTGTTTGCGGTTACGGCCCATTTTGGTTGATCTCCTTTCATCCAAATCCACCCCGTACTTTCTAAGATTAGCGCGTTCAAACAAACTTTTCCGCTTTCTAATATAAGTGTAGATATGTTGAGTATTTATGTATAGATAGATAATGATAGTATTTCAATGAACATGGCCGACTGTTCATCATGAACTAGATATCTACCCAAATGTGGCGTCTCCTCCAATAAATAAACGGAAGACATTTCCGATTGCCTTGGCATTAGCTAAATGTTACTTTTAAATGCTAATTACTTTTATAAGTATAACTAAATAGTAGGAAACTGTTTGTTTATTTATTTAAATGGTTTATTTATATTTAAGCGTGGATTCAGACAAAGCGAATATTTGATAAGCTTATTTAAATCCGAATAATTTGGATAATAATGTTTTGGATTTAAATGAATATTATTCCTATTACAAGGCAATGCTTATTTGAATCTTTGTAAGTTTAATTACATTAAATTTTCTTTTATTCTATACTATTTTTATGTATTATCAATTATTTTATGAATGCTGGGTTTCCTATAATTGGCTATACTAAAGCTGTTTGTAAACTTATACCCACGAAATGCTTAAACATACACAGAGATAAATAAATAATAGTCTCATGTTGGGGATCGAACATATTTGAACAAGTGTAAAACCCATTTTTTGTGACATCTCCGCTCTGGGTGGATCGAAAGGGAGTGTCAGACTTCTATTGACTAAAAACCCACCCTTTTACTTCAACTGCCCTTATATTCCAGGGCCACGGTATCTCGTTAGAACACACCCGCAACCCCGGAAGCGTAACCACTGCCTGTTCTTTTCAGAACACTGGCGTTATGTTCTGTTCCGTAGTAAAACTGAACTCTTATAGTATTATCAAGTTCGTCCGCGATTTAATTTAGAGTCTATTAACGTTATGAAACTATAATTTGACATGGTTATCGATATATCATGGATATCGGTATATTAATACGTTCAGAAAAACAACAACAAATTCAAATTATAATGGAATATTTTTATAGAGAAGGTCTATTGCATAAAATGCACTTGAAATTAATAAAGATGATGTCACTGTCACCACACAACATTGAACCTTGAAATAACAACAAGGCAATATGATAAAAAATACAAAAAAACAGCTCGTTGTTAAACAAAATGCAACTTATTTTTTTCTGCGCACACTTTTATGTACATATGCAATTCCCATGACTTCTAAAGGTATGGAAATTTGAGACAGCGTCAGTATTTGGTTGGTTCATATTTTATTACTTTATATTATAATTAACATAATTTGGTAGCCCCAGGATAAAGTGCCCCAAACGATTAGTAGATTATCATCATCAGCTTAGCCTTTTTCCAATTATATTGGAGCGGCTTCCAGTCTAAAGTGGGCTGTGACACTATCCAGTTCTTCAACTATCTTCACAAGAAAAACTTTTTTACAAAAAATTGAACCTACTTCAAAACTAACAAAAAAGAGTTGCACTACAAAGAGAAAAATAATCATAAATATTGTTTTATTGGATGTCTAATTCCGTTAAAAATAAGGGCTAGGTATCTACTCTCATGGCTGAAGTCGGTGCCAGTCTTTTTTGTAAGTTTTGAAGTCGGTTCAATTTATTGGTAAAAATAGTTTTTATTTTATGCTTTTTAGTGTATCATTGTTTGTGTTACTTGAGATACCTACATACCGTTCGCACTTATTTTTTAAAAAGATAGTTTGCTGTACACGTCTTTTTTACTTACTTAAACCATATTTCAGATGAGATTCAGAAGGTCTGTGCCTCAGCTGTGGTGATATTAATAGACTAATTATGCTAAACAGTACATAGATGTAAGAGGGCAGCAATCGCGGGAGATTTGCTGTTTTAAATTGAACAGCTCCATCACTTATCTCCGAAGGTCTTCATCAGAACCTGATGTATTATATACTAAAACCTTCCTTGTAAAATATGCTTTCAAACAACGAAAACGCGATCGAAATCGGATGAGTAGTTTCTGAGAAAATCGCGGATATACAAACATACATACATATATACATACTGATTATAGATGCTGGCGGGAAACATTCCGAATCATTCCCGTCGAATACTTCGTAAGTATTCTGAAATATTCCGAAACTTTGGGAATATTTCAACTGTCAAAAAAAAACAGGAAAATCGACCTTTGAAGTCTGTTAATATACCAAAACCTGCTCCTAAGTAGGTAAGAACAAATACTTTTCTGAAAACCGCATCAAAACGTGTTTGCTTGCAAGGTTTGCCTTTATTTGCTTTTATTGACTGGGCTATTATACGCGTTAAGTAGGTAGGTAATGATTAATACCTACCTATGCGACTCGCGAATACTCGCGATGCGTACAGAGCTACATACAAACTAACCAAAAACATAGGTAACCCTTTTTCAAATTGCAAATCAAATATGCTTGGCCTGGTTTTTTTATTTCACAACTGACATTTAAGGCTATAATCGCATAGCACGACTTACAACTCGATCGCCTAATGCATGTATTTTGACCAATAGGATGCACGAAGCGTATTTTAGTAGTGTTCGTAATAGTAAGTATTAATATAATGTTACACGCCCTGTACTCACAAAATGCATATTATTTCTAATTGGGCGAAAACAGGAAGGGATGTTGTTTGTCACTAGCTGCGCTTCCGCAGAAATATTTTCTTAAGTGAGTATGCGTATCTTTGGCCGATATTACCTACCTAAAAACAAAAGAATAAAAATCTTGTTAATCGCAGGCTAATAAATCTACCTATAAAAATATCAACATATACTTAATCAATCCCATTTATAATAAAATAAACATTTATATTTTACTCTCGTAGCGTACATACGTACTCTCGCAGTGAACAATAATTAACTCACCCACCACACAACAAGCAAACACATTTATTCCCATTGAATTATTCGGGCGAAATATTCGGAAACATTCGATTGCGGGGTACGAATCTTTCTCGCGCGGGTGAAAACTTCTCCGGGGAGTAGCATCCCCTCCCTGTTACCGCACCCCGCACCGCCATCGCCTGCACGCACGACTCGTGGCCGGTGGCAGTCGGGTGCGCGCGTCGCGGTGCCAGCGCGGCGGCAGCGGCCGGCGCACAGAGATCGACGATCGATGCAAAATACGATTTTTTAGCAAAAAAAGTTGAAATCTTAATAAATAATTAAAAGTTTCTTTAAATCAGAACGATTCAAAATGAATTTATCATTTTGAATAATTCCCATTTAAAGAAACTTTCCCGGAATTATTCAGAAGTTTTGCAACTATAATACTGATCGAATACAGAACCTCCTTTTTTGAAGTCGGTTAAAAATCACATCGATCCGCTGCTTTGTCATGACGTGAAAGAAGAATAAACAAACTATCTCATGTATGTATAAGCATAGATTCAATGAACTGACCAAACATGTTTTTTAAGGAATCTATACTAATATTATAAAGCGGAAAAGTTTGTTTGTTTGTTTGCTTGAACGCGCTAATCTTCGAAAGTACTGGGTGGATTTGGATGCAATTTGGTATGGAAGTAGCTTGAAGCTTGAGGAAGGTTATAGGCTACTTTTTACGCGACCGCAAAAAGGAGAGTTATGTTTTTACCGTGATAGAATCCACGGGAGCGAAGCCCCGCGTGAGTACTAGTCTACAATATGGGAGACCATATCCATGGGTATTTTTGTGAATAGGCAAACTAGCTCTTCATTAAAACGCCTACTCTTAGCTCAAAATCTGCAAACACCATCAAAGACATTCGACATCTCCATCCACAGAAATCGCACGTAACTCGTCGTCGGAACAAGCTGATAGTTGCATTTCGTTTTGCTGCAAAAACTAGCGACAATCCATCTCTAATGGGTCGTCTGACCTTAATGATGCAGACATTGCTTCACACGATGAATATCGTTAACTACATTTTTCAATACTAGAGGAGCTAAATAATAAATCTTTGAGGTTAAGCATCGCTTACCGAGGCCGGTCCGATGATGGGCGACTATCGTAACATATCGAGATATAGACAACATAAACATACAATTAATTAGTCCGTAATAATTACTTTATTAGCCCGTCATTAGCTTGCAATGTTGCGACGTCAACTCGATTCTTACCTGGAAAGAAATAACAAAAAACATTAGTTGTATTGCAATTAAAAACATATTAATGCACATCAATTACTTTAGTTATGTAAACAAATTACTAGGTAGCGTAATACCTAATGACTAGAATGTATTAAATGTACGCCTACTAACAACTTTGGAGGTGATTGCAATTTGTTGTTGGAAAACAGAATAAGTCCATCATCGGACTCAAACGGCGATGCTCCATCGTTACATGGTGTAGGTATGTACATCCCACCCATACGCACTAAACGTTTTGGAAATACCTTCATTATGCGTACGGCTAAGGAGTGGAATTCCCTGCCGGAGTCTGTGTTTCCCGATAGCTATAACATTAAAGACCCCTAGGGTCTTTAAGTCAAGAGTGAATAGGTTACTTCCAGGTAAGCGTGCTCCATCTTCGACCACATCATCACTTACCATCAGGTGAGATGGTGGACAAACGCGAAATTTAAAAAAAAATAAGGTATTTTCTCGAAATAATCTATTTAGTCCGCGACTCAGATTACCATTTATTGATGCACTAACAGTATTATAAGAATTTTTTTTTCGGTGGCCAATTCATCTAATGAGTCCTCCCGCTCCACCACAGAGCGGAGTGTCAGACTTCTACTGATTAAAAACCGCCGCGGTATCTCGTTACAATTTTCCCGCAACCCCGGAGTAGATATATTTACCATATTTTATCGGAAACTCGAAAAAATAAATCCCGTTTTAACTTCTAATTATAATACTCACTCTTAATCTTATTAGGTTATACAAAAAGTAAATCCGGGGAATCCCAGGTTAGGTTATCATCATTGCTCTGTTCACACAGCCAATAAGATTAGAGATGATAGAGTGAATCATTACTACAAGGCAACAGTAGTGTTTTAACTTTAAATACTTATGCACTTTATGCAGAAACTATTAGGACTACACAGGTGAAACTTGGTAAGGCCGTGCGCGCACTGCCTTGCGGTGGCCGCAATTGCGGTAGTTCTACCGCACCGGTATAATGACCGGGGCCACCGGTGACTCTACCGCACGCGTTTATTCCACCGCAGTGCGCGCACTTCTATGACACTCCATACTTCACAGATTTTGCATTTCCAAAACGCAACGCAGTGCGCGCACGGCCTAAAAATACATCTGTTCTGTGAACCGCTTCACGACTTTAATACAAAAATAACAAAAAAATAACCGGCCAGTGGACTCCTACCTACCTAACTAAATAACGTTGTTTTTAACCGGCATCAAAAAAAGAAGGCGGTTCTCAGTTCGTCTTGAACTTTGGGTATTTCTTATAGTGTGCAGTTGCTCTCAAAAAGCACCATTTGGGGAAGTGTAACTGATGATGAAGACCACAGGTGGCCGCCGAAACTACTCAATAATAAGTATTTCGTGGATTGCGATTCGATTACTTGAATATGGATGTTAAGCACTTTATGCTCGTCATAATGCATATGGTGAAGTAGAGCTGATGGTGAAGTACCAGGAGAACTCCTCAAAAATTAACCGGGAAAAGCAATATTTTGTAAAAGGTGATAAGTAGTTGACATTTTGGCTTTTGTAACTAGGTAAATTACAAACTGACCCACTAAAAAGCGTGAAAAAACCTTATTAGAAAAAAATAAAACCGACTTCCATATCAAAACACTACCAACAAAGCAAGGGTTTTTGAAAACTGCTGATTGTATCTCGAACAAACCAATTTTCATTGAAAGTTTTCATTAACTTCAGAATCTTTTTTTATTTTTGAATCGGTAAACGTATTTCATAACGGACATTGTTCCGGCTCCATACATGTTACGCCTAAGAATCGTTTGAATCGAAAATGACTTAGATAGACTCTAAATATTTTATGGAATCATAGTAAATCAATTTTTACTAACGGACACTTGAAGATACAAAAATAATCAATTCATCGAAATCAAGTTCGAAAATAGCCAGGTAGTAAGATTCACAGAATTCTTTATACACAGCCGAGTCTACCAAGTATGCAATCTGATCAGAGTCCGTTATCAAGCCAAAGTTGTTAGAATAAAACCATAAAACGCAAAGAAAAGAAAACTTTGCAATAAAAATTGAATCGAAATGAAATATAAGCACACCAGTGTTGCCAATTACGAAAAGCTAATACCCGAATGCTACGCCAGAAATTCCCGATTTCTGATAAAAATTATGGAATACATTTTCTTCTCCAGCTAGTCAATTCAGGTATACAAATGAATAAAGTGTTAATAAATATTTTTTTTAGATATTAATTTATTTATCGTCAATAATAGGATACAGTGCCTATTTGATTTATTGAATTCATATTATTGTGTGCCTATATGTGATCAACTCAATTTCAGAAATAATCAGTCAATTGAACAAACGAATGTAAGCTTTACTAAGTGAATGAGACAAAGCGTCCGACTGAAGAAGCATGGGGGATTTCCCGTCCTCAATTAGTTGACGATTATATATTATTTACTAGGGTTAAATTAATAACGTAACCCATTCAATATTTTATTATTATTTTTACTTCTATCTATACGTTGAAAATACCCGAAATAGTCCGAATTTTATCAATTTCTGATTTAATCCAGACAACCGTCCGTATTTCCTGAAATCGGGGTAAAATCCCGTAAATCGGCAACACTATCTGGCCAGTAGACATTTTTACGGGCACCACGCATTCGTTAATCGTGACCCAACTTTTTATTTTGAATTTATTTATTTCAAGTGTCCGTGCAATACTAAAATATGTTTCAAGCAGTATAAAAAGAAATGAAAATGGACATGTAATTTATATTCTTATCGGTTATATAGGCCAAAATCGAACAATGTCTTTTACAGATAAACTTATAGGTAAAAAAAAAAAAAAAAAGGTAGCTACGGGTAATTAAGATGCTTTCTAGCCTAACTCAACCTTGAAGCAGATGGACCGGGAGCTATTCCTGGAAGCCTCGATCGTGCAGGCCTGGGGGTCACCCCCGGACAGGCCTGCCGACATAAACGACGAGGCGGAGTGGTTCCTGGAGGCCATGTCGGAGATCTGCGACGTGGCCATGCCCCGGGTCCGGCAAGGACGCGCCCGGCGTCAGCTGTACTGGTGGTCGAGCGAGCTAGCAGCGCTGCGCGAAGCGTGCGTTGCGGCGCGACGCCGGTACACCAGGTTCCGCAGGCGCCGCACCCGACCTTCGGATGCGGCGACTGTAGAGGCGGAGCTGTACGAGGGCTACAGGGCAGCGAAGGCCGTCCTCCGAGACGATATCTGGCGGGCCAAGGAACTGGCCCGGGAGGAGATGCTGGCGACTCTGGACGGGGACCCATGGGGCCGCCCCTACAAGTGGGTTCGAGAGAAGCTCCGCCCCTGGGCTCCCCCGTTGACGCAGAGTCTCCAGCCTCAGTTCTTGGAGGACGTGGTGAGCGCCCTGTTCCCATCGCGAGGGGAGCACGCTCCCCCGCCCATGACTCCGTCTCCGACGGAACCTGAAGCTGGCGCAAACGCGGACCACAGCGACGACGACGTCTACGACGCTCCAGAGGTGACCGAGGTAGACTTGAGAGTGGCGGTACAACGGCTCAAGGCCAAAAATACCGCCCCAGGACCCGACGGCTTGCCAGGGAAAGCGTGGGTCCTGGCCTCGGAGACTCTCGGGCCTCGACTAGGGGGGCTCTTTAGCGCATGCCTGGAGAGGGGCCAGTTTCCGCTTCGCTGGAAGACGGGAAAGCTGGTCCTGATCCAGAAAGCCGGGCGCCCTGCGGACTCTCCGTCCGCATTCCGGCCCATCGTGCTGCTCGACGAGGCGGGCAAGCTCTTGGAAAGAGTAATTGCAGACCGCCTCTTCGGGCACCTGAATCAGGTGGGCCCGGATCTTGCGGAGTGCCAGTTTGGCTTCCGCAGGGGGCGCTCGACGGTGGATGCCATCATGCGCGTGAGAGCCCTCACGACGGGGGACGCGGTATCCCGGGGCAGGGTCGTCTTGGCGGTGTCTTTGGACATCACCAACGCCTTTAACACCCTGCCCTGGAGTTGCATCAGGGAGGCACTACGGTATCACCGGGTGCCGACCTACCTCCGTCGCATAGTCGAGGACTACCTGACGGACAGAGCCGTCATCTACCCCGGTCACCGGGGAGAGTGGAACCGGCGAGACATGTCCTGCGGTATCCCACAGGGATCGGTCTTGGGGCCGCCCCTGTGGAACATCGGATACGACTGGGTGCTGCGCGGCGACCTCCCTGACGGCGTCAGCGTAGTATGTTACGCTGACGACACGCTCGTCCTGGCGCAGGGAGAGTCGCACCAGGCGGCGGCCGACCTGGCGACGCAAGCGGTTGCGACAGTCGTTCATAGGATCCGGCTGGGAGTTGGGACTCGACGTGGCGCTGCACAAGACCGAGGCCATGTGCTTTCATGGCGGTCGGAACGCGCCACGGTCCGAGTCCCACATAACGGTGGAGGGGGTTCGCATCGGCGTTGGGAGGACGATGAAGTACCTGGGACTCGTCCTCGACAGCCGGTGGAACTTCAGGGAGCACTTCCTGAGTTTGGCCCCAAAGCTGAACCGGGCAGCAGCCGCCTTCAGGCGACTCCTGCCTAATCTCAGCGGGCCAAACGCCTCCTGCCGAAGGCTGTACGCCGGCGTCGTGCGGTCCATGGCCCTCTACGGGTCCCCAGTGTGGGCCCTGTGCATCCGGACGCGACCACTAAAGTTGGTCGCATGCCAGAGGGTCATGGCTATCCGAATGATCCGGGGATACCGCACGATCGCCGGCGAATCGGCCAACCTCCTTGCCGGATTGCTGCCCTGGGATCTGGAGGCGACTGCCCTCCAGCGCGTCTATGAATGGCGCGTGGAGGCGCAGCGCCGGGGCGTATCCCCGCTGCCTCGAGAAGTCGAGACGCGGCGGGAAGAGCTCCGGCGCGATCTCAGGGCAGTATGGAGGGAGCGACTGTCGCAACCGACGGCCGGGCACGCCGCAATTGCGGCGGTAAGACCCCTCTTTGAGGAGTGGCTAGATCGGCGTCACGGCGTCCTGACCTACCGCATGACGCAGGTCCTCACCGGACACGGAAGTTTCGGGAGGTACCTGTGTCTGATGGGTAGGGAAGAGACGCCTGGGTGTCACCACTGCGAGGGTCGCCCTGAGGACACAGTCGAGCACACGGTGCAGGACTGCCCAGCTTGGGCAGAGCACCGACGTGTCCTCACGGCGACAATAGGCGGAGACCTCTCGCGCCCGGCCTTGGTCGAGGCCATGCTGCGGGGCGAGAGGGAGTGGGAAGCGGTCGCCTCCTTCTGCGAAGCAGTCATGCTTTCGAAGGAGGAGGCGGGCCGCGTGAGGGAGAGGATGGCGTCCTCCCTCCAGCCCAGCCGCAGTGGTAGACGCCCACGGCGTCGGACGTCGGCCGACGATCTCCGGCCACCGTAGGCGCGGGCATGCGGACAGCTAGTAAAGGGCAACTCGCTGTCCGACCATGGACCATGCCCGGGTCGACGGCGCGTCGTGTTCCACGCGCGCCTCATAGAGCGTCAGCAACATGACGAGGCCCCCTCTGCAGAGGGCCGAAGCTGAAGGAACACCGTGGATTTTAGTCAGTAAAAGTCTGACAGTCCCTCCCACCCTGCCCGGGGTGGGAGGACTTATTTGATAATTTTACCAAGATAAAAAAAAAAAAAAAAAAAAAAGCCTAACTCAACCTTGAAAATATAGCAAATTAACAGACACAATCTGGAGTCTTAGACACTAGACAATATCGAAGTTAATTTGTCTCAAATGTTCGCCCCACCGTCTGGACCCCAGATGCAATCAATCAATGCAACCTTGGGTTAATTGACCATACTGACTACAATGCCAAACTTGATAATAGTGGGCATGATAACGTTGTATAGTTATTTTATGAAGCTTGTTTTTTTTTTTATAAATTAACTATATTTTTAAGCCGATTGCGGTTAAAACTATCGGACCGTGGGGTCCTTGTGTTCCCTGACTTTTAAAGAAGTTTCTAAAAGCCTAGTTGATACTTCCGGTGTCCTAAGAGCTGGCTATTACTTTTGACAAAGATCAGTCTTTTGGGTTATGTTACCAACTGACAGCATTTAGGACGATTATTTTTGGTGCTGAGTTTTAGTGTCATTTAAATAGTTTATAAAATATATATATAACTCCCTATTCACAAAATAATAAACTGTTACTAACCGAATTCTAAAAAAGGAGGAGGTTAGCGTCGCGTATATATATAATTATATACACATATAGTAGGTATACCTACATTGACCTTTACTTCTATTATTGCAGACGATTTACGAGCAATGTCTGCGTTATGATTTTTTATTGGCTATACTCGTATAAACCGATGCAGGATTCACCTGAATGCCCCATTGCTCTGTTGATGTAATAATCTCTAATGACGTAAATACGTAGTTATACGAAAAGAGTTTACGACTTTCTTAAATAAGTAAAAAACTTAATTCCACTCAACTTAAACACTAAATTAAAGAGTGGAACTAATTAACATTCCTATCTCAGGAATTGGCAGTGTAAGCGTGACTCGGCTGCACTTACCAGATTCTCCGGTTTTGCATATTTTCATCAACAGCGAAGCGAACTACGAGGACTTTCAAATTGTTAGTGCAAACTATTCTTATTACTTTTTAACTTCCATTGGAACTTGCCTTTTCAAGAAAAGGTTTTTAACTTTTATGTAACACTAACTTCTGGCCGCGGCTTCATTCGCTTGAAAAAGTTTTTCCAGCGAAATTGAAGTAGCCTATTGCATTACATGCTGATAATGTAGCTTAATATTGGCGAAACAATTTCTGAAACCGGTACAATAGTTTATAAATATACAAACAAACAAAAAATCAAAACTTTCCTCTTTATTTTTTTATTCAGAATATGCTCGCGTTTGACCACCATCTCACCTGATGGTAAGTGATGATGTGGTCGAAGATGGAGCACGCTTGCCTAGAAGAAACCTATTCACTCTTGATTTAAAGACTAGACTAAACTAGGGGAGGTTATAGCTATCAGGAAACACAGACTCCGGCAGGGAATTCCACTTCTTAGCCGTACGCACAATGAAAGTATTCCCAAAACGTTTTGTATTAGTGTAGATTTAAGATTAGTTGAAAATATTTCGCTATATTTTTTTATAATTCTAATTTCATTTTGTATCCTTAGGCAGAGGTTAAGCAAGCGACGTGGTAATAGCGCGAGTCTTTTGGGAGCATTACCAGAGGACCGGTGGATCACCATTTGTCACAAAACGGTGAAGGAAAACATCATGAGGAAACCGGCATAAATTTAAAAAACCCCCTACGCAAAAAATACTTAGAAGTAGTTTAAGAAACATCCCTTAAAAACTAAAAAAATATGAGTCGCGGCGGGGTATATGTAACAAACTTTAAATATCGATTCTAAATGGCGATACGCGATATATTAGGATATTATAGTATTTTTGCGTAGGGGGTTTTTTAAATTTTTAATTTAGTTTTTATTTTATGCTTTTAAAGCTTTCACCTACCATAGTTTTTATCAGTTATTTCATTTGATACGCCACTTGGGTATATTTGAAAATATTCAATTATTCATCCCCACTTTCACTCCCCATATCTAGTAAATGGCTGAACCGATTTTGATAAAACATCTCTGATTGTAATATACTCGTCGTGTTCATATATTTGATACCCCACTTGGGTTTATTTGACAACATTCGATTATTCATCCCCACTTTCACCCCCCATATCTAGTAAATGGCTAAACCGATTCTGACAAAAAATATCTAAGAACCACCGCCGGGAAACCTGCTTTCTAACAAAAACAACCGCATCGAAATCGGTTCACCCGCTTAGAAGCTACAGTGCCACAGACAGATACACAGATACACACGTTAAACTTGACACCTCTCCTTTTCCGTCAGGGGTTAAAAAGTCCGAACACATATGGCATCCAACCTATACTCGCTTGGTGGATTACGGCCCATTCTTCTCATAGAAAGGAGGCCTTTATTCCAGCTTCCAGCATTGGGAATATTATAGGCTGAGTAATTGAGTAGGTATGTTTAATGATTTTTAACCCCCGACGCAAAAAGAAGGGTGTTAGAAGTTTGACGTGTCTGTGTGTCTGTCTGTGGCATCGTAGCTCCTAAACGAATGGATCGATTATGAGGCAGTTTTCTTTTTGTTAGAAAGCTGACTTGATCGAGATGGTTCTTAGTTACAATATGATGTTCAGGTGATTCAAGGTTGTCGGGGCTACTTAACATTTTTAATTTTAATTTTTTTGTTTCTATTCCGATTCAATTTCTTCACAAAACGTCTCTGCATCTACTTTTTCACCAAGATTTAGGTATTCCTTAAATACTGCATACACAGACCCGCTCTTAACACTATTAACAACTAATTAACAACCACACTAACATAATAATGTGTGACGTGCTTAGCATACAATAGTACACGTGTCCAACATTGATACTACAGACACGTACGGAGCCCTTATTGAGCGTGAGGTAGATAATGTTATTAGGTGTTACGCTTAGATTGTATTTAAATAATACCGTGTCAAAAAAAATCAAATGTGATGATTTTTTATATACATTAAATGTTTATCTTTAGATAGAACGTGAAGCAAAAACTTTGAACCCCTTTTTACGAAAATCACGGAGACGGAGGACTAAAAGATTTTGCACAGTTAAAGTTTATCTGTAGAAGGAGTGCAGAAAGCTATTTTCTGTAGTGCTTTGGAAGTTATTTAAATTATGGCCGAATAACGACTACTTGGCGTCCACTACTAACTTTAAATATGTGAGGAGCAGGTGTCTGAATTAGGAATAATTCCTTTACTGCAGATCACCACAAGTTCATGATGTTAGTGCCGTTAGTGGTGTGATTTCTGATGAATGATTTATAGATGCAGGTGCTGATTATGATTTTCTGAAGTAATACAGGAATCAAAGAAAAAGGCAATCGACAACCAGCTTACGGCCAGGTTCATCAGTAAAACGTTGCTTGCCTGTCGATCTTCTACATACAGAATGTTCTTTGGAGTGTGCGCAGGAGCTACACGACCCGGTCCCTCCAGGTATACGGTCTACTGGTCTACCAGACGTTCTGTAGGCTATCTTCCACACTTATCGTACTAAGCGCTTCTCCTCTACATTTATTGCGTGCACCGCCAAGTTCGAGGCCAACTCTCTGCCGGCTTTCCATGTTCCCTAACACATGACCCGTCAGTCTTTAAAAAAGAGATATTTTGGCTTCAATCGTTTGATCTTAGATCTCATCTATCGCCTACCAGCAAGCGAGATAAGAGACTTCTTTTGGTTTCGCTGGTTTCTCTATCGCCTACCATTAGGCGAGGTCTGGGTCAAGAGCGGGCTCACTGAAATACATATAACTACGTATACTAAAAAAAAAACAGGACGACAGAGACCCTAGATGGCTTAGTAAGTATTTGTCACAGCAATATCCATTAAAGCCATTTTCAGGCGTCTCCAATTTTTTTTTTTATAATAAATTTCTAAGACATTCCATCAAATTAAGTCAAAAACAAAACACATGCAAAAACACAACTCATAACATTAGTCATTCCAAAACAGTCACGTTGATTATGTGTTTCGTTCAGAACAGAGCAAGGTTAAAGAAGCAATAACTCGTACAAACGAAGGACACTATATGCAACACGGTGTCATTCGTCACTACTTAACTAACCTACTAGAGATATTAAACATACAACATAATTAAATCAGATAAGTTTTTAAGCTAACATGGTCACTAACAGTATCATTAGAACTTTAAACGGGATATTTACAATATAATAAACATGGTAAATATTCCGTTTTAAGTTCTAATGATACTATAATTAATGCAGATCCTGAAATTAGTTAATTCAGAATAATTTACTGAATTAATTCCTATATTTTTTGTTATAGATAATTTTATGTCCCAAAAATAATCAAAGTTACGTAAATTACAGTCACACTATCGCTATACATTAAAAAAAAATCAAAATCTACGTAAGTCAAAATAGTGACATCCCTATAATACGTCTATGCTTGTAAAACGGTGAAGATTATAGTTCGTAAACAAATTGTATCAGTTTGTAAAGCATATTCAAAACAAAAGAGGTTTCAACAATGAACGATGATTTCAATAGTACTGATCTCCGAGTATTCCCGGAACACGGCCGCCAATTCAGTACAAATTTACATAATGTAGGATATTCGCTGTTTGTGATGTTTCAAATTAGGATAAGGTGGTTTAAGATCAAAGATTTAGCAAGTAAAGCTATGTTGCCAAATTGTAATTTGATTTGTAATCCTTATTAATTTGGTTAATGATTTACTCGAATAAACAGTATCAGTTCTTAAGCATTATCATTATCTGCGTCGGGGTCGGCTTACAGTCTGACCTGCCTTCATAACTCAGTCGCTGGGTAACACTTTAACTCTGGTCAAGTAACGAATGGCAAAAATATAATCACTCATCCACATACAAAACTCAGCAGGCGTTGCCTAAAGTTGAAGATCAAACCGTGCTGCTGTCATTATTAAGCCACGAGCTTCTATCCTCTTGAGTATCGTTCTTAAACATTGCTAGCAATAATTTGCACCTGGTTGTCTTTTTTTTATTGTTGATAGACTTGCGTTTGAGCACCATTTCACCTGACGTTAAGCGATGATGAAGTCGAAGATGAAACACGCTTGTCTAGAAGTAACCTATTCACTCTTGACTTAAAGATTCCCAGGATATAGCTATCAGGAAACAGATTCCGGCAGAGAATTCCACTCCTTAGCTGTACGCACAATGAAAGTATTGCCAAAAAGTTTTGTGCGTATAGGTGGGATGTCCATTATGTAACGATGGCGCATCGCCGTTTGTCTTGTAGTCCGATGATGGAATGGGCTTGGTACAATTAAACTGAGCAATTCCATCGCTAACTCACCGAAATGTCCCATAAATGTCTTTAAAAATATTTTCTCACTAACATAAACCAACTAACCCACTTTGCTTACAGCAACACTTACTTAAAACTTAAGCTCTTCTATCGTAAAGTAATAACGTCATCTTAAGTGAAACTCCATTTTGAAGAGCCTTTAAAAACTTTAAGTCCCTTGTTCTAAAATGTTGTCAAAACCGTTTAATAAACCCGTCAACTATAATAATTATCAAAGAACAAGCTAAAATTGGTGCAAGGAAATTGAAAAGTAACGTTTATTTTCTATGACATTTTAAGCGAGTTTTAGATTGAAGATTTTCTCACAACCTATTTATTACGAGAAGTTTTAAATAGACTCAGACAAAAAGAAATGATATTAAGGCATGTAACTGAAGGAACAGGGTGGGTTTTAAGTTAGCCGAAGTCTGACACTCCTATCCGCTCCACCCTGAGTGGGAGAACTTTATTGATAATTATCTCACGAAAAAATAACATCCCACCAAAACATCCTGTAAAAATCTAGCCAAGTCTCGATGGAGCTGCTTGTTTCTCTATAAAAAGTAATGAAATCTCTAAACAAAGCCAAACGAGGCCAAAAGTTTTTTTACAACGATTTCTTTATTAAAATCATCGTTCAACAAATTGTTGTTGATCGGAGATTAATATTGTTAATTTTATGTGACTTGGCTGTTGACTTGGATGTGTCAACAAGTAAATGTGCGTAAAGAATGTTCTGCGGCCGGTCACAGGTGCTTATACCTTACTAGATGACGATAATTTCAGCGTTTTAAACCTACCCAGAGGTCCTCAAATAGGAGCATGAAAATATGTCGGAATTGTTCCAGAAAAGAATGGTACGATGGCACTAAAATGTCCATAGTAAACGATATCAAAGATTTATAACCCGAGCTAATATATGCCGTGACTGACGATCGTAGCTTGTGACATAAGAACGTTGTAACTCACGGAACAGAATGTCCAGTCACAACGCGGAACTACTGGGGTAATATCGTTTCAATATTAGGGTAGGATCATTTCCTAATTTACTAACTTATTATTACCTTACTTATTCGAACCATGTTTATCAGTTTAAATATTTAGGCCACATAGTAACTGATGATTTAAAGGACAGTCCAGATATTGAAAGGGAACGGAGAGCATTGGCAGTGAGGTGTAATATGCTGGTCCGAAGGTTCTCGCGTTGTACAGGTGCCGTTAAAGTTACACTTTTCAAAACTTACTGTCAAACTTTTGACGTGTAGCTTAAAATCTGTCAATGCACTTCGTGTTCAGTACAACAATGCATTCAGGATGCTGTTAGGGCTGCCACACTTCCGTAGCGCGTCAGGTTTGTTCGCGGATGCGCACACTGACTGTTTCGCTGCGATCAGACGCAGGCGAGCTGCGTCCTTACGAGAGTGCGTGTCAGCACTAACAGTCTCCTGTGTGTCATTGCCAGTAAATTAGACTGTCCCATTATTCACTTTTTGTGTCAACCACATGTATGTTCATGTAATTGACTCAAAATTTTAATTTAGTTTTATAAAGTTACGAACATAGTTTTAAGTAGTGCTACTAATGATAATTAGGTATTAATTGTACCTGTTTATGGGAAGAAAATCCTGAAATAAATGACTATATTATTATTATAAAACAGCACGGGTCGATCTAAAAGGGTAAGCAACAATTTCCGTGGTCGGTCAGTGGGACACCGTTGATCATCCCCTCCGGTAACAACCTAAAATATTCTTGTTACAATGAGATGTATGGCACTAAACGTCCAAAGCAATCCTGAACATTCGTATCATATTCATAGGCAAGACAGAAAACGTTGAAGTGTACTCGACAAAAATTAAAGAAGACATGACAGTTTCAAATCAAACGTCATCATCATTATCTGCTTAATTACTTTCCCTGACTATATAATCATATATGTCGGGGCCGGGCTCTAATCTAACTAGCTGAGTTCGTACTTCATTTTCACAAGGAGCGACTATCTAACCTCCACAACGCAGTAATACTACAGATTACTAAATAGTTACTTCGTAACAGATACATCACTCATACAAAAGCGAAAATACCTACGCTATAATAGCCTACAAAATCTTAATAATAATAACAGCTGTTTGCAGCGAGAAGAAATGTACCATAAGTACGCACACAGAGTTGAGATTATTTTGCCCGCCACGCGACCCACGTGCGAGCGAATGTCCTAGGGTTGTACCTATATATTGGTAAAAAACGAATATAGAAAAACAATTACTTTTTATTTGTTGATCAAATGTTTCAGTTTAATAAAATGATAGATGCATTTTTTCCTTCCCTGAATTCCCGATTATTAAATTTTAGTGTCGAAAATATCCGATACCGAGTAAATAATTTTAATTTTAATAAAATTCCGCGCAAATAAATAATCAAAAGGGAAACAGGAGCAAAGCGGAGGAAAATCAATTGTTTTTAGGTCGATCCATTATGACGTTGTCAAAATTATTTAAAAAAGGCTCAGGCAGGCGTGCGGCAGCCTAGTGTTGGATGTACCGACGGCGATACGCGAAGCGATAGACATATAACGCGTGGCCTTGAGCGAGTGACGGACGCCTGGTAGTACCTCTTGGCAACACGTGTCAGATGTTCGCGCTTCTGACTTAACTCCGTAACCGTCCGTCTTAAATACCTACGTAACTACAATTAAAAATGTACAAATGACATGATGATGATAAAATGGTCACCCATGTACTCTTCGAACCATGCGACTGTATTATTTACCAGCGAAGTCTTTACTTGAAAACATACATCCGATCACACATTCATTGTAAAACATCTAACAGAATGTCCTATAAATAAGGCACGCTAACCCGTTACTCTTGGTACTGTCACCACAATCAGCACTTTTATGGTAGATCGTTAGCGATATGTACGTCGTTTTTATGTTCCAATGGCGATATGCGGTAGTAAACCGAAGCTTGTAATTTTCGTACTTTTTCACAAGATTTGGTGACGCATTAGGTAGTTACGTTCTTTTTATAGTTGTAAGGTTTATTTAAATGTTTTTTTTTTGTTCCAACATAGCTCTGTGGAACTCGTCGCTAAATAATAACAGCCACATGGGTTGATCTTCAATGCTTACCAAGGTCAATCCGTGGATGGGTTATCATAGTAATACACTAACTAACAGAGGGCGTTCCCGTTAACCCGCAATAGTAGAAGCACATCAATAAAATCGCCGCTCACGCGGCCCGTCATTCATACTTAAATAAATTGCGACGTTGCCGTCCCTCAGTACGCGTGTACAGAGTGTTTCTTTTACGTATCAATTTAACATTTTTTGTGAATATTTTAATATTAAAAAAAAAAAACATTTTGTTTTCGAATAGTAATATTTTTTTAGCAAGTATGGATGCTATACTATTGCGGGTTAACGGGAACTCCCTCTGCTAGTTAACATACTGTATATTGAGATTCCTCCGTGCCTCGGAAAGAACGGTAAGTCGTGGCTTCCGGCTGTCATTTGTTCATCTTTGACCGTCGTTAAGGGTAGTTCAAAACCCGAAAATCTTCTCTCTACTGTGTTGTGGAAGTCAGATAGGCGACTGCCGATCTGACACTAGTACTCAGTTGCACCCGGTTAGGCTAAAAACCGACGCTAAAGCGATAATCTCATATCTGTCTCGTTTGCAAAAAGAACAACGAGATAAAATTCAATTCCATTCATAAATATCTACAAACAAAAAAACTGAAGAACCTTACACAACAATCCCCAAGTTGTATCATCTCCATTTCACTCTCCACTCAATTTGTTGCACAAATAAACGTTTATACTCGTAAAGCGCATTCATTTAATCCACGATATATGTAGGTAAACATCATGTATAGCACAAACGATTGTGACGTAACGTGTGCAATGTCGGGCGAATGCACTCGCCTTAACGAGAGTTCACGTCACTAGTCGCGTAGGGTTGACAAAATACACCAAAATATTTTAGCCTCATCAACACCAGAACTGATTTAACACCTCTTCAATATTAAAAGGTTTAATTTAATGGCACATAAAAATTAGTTAATTAAATTTTAGGATACACACGTTTTTGGGAATACTTTCACTGTGCGTAAAGCAAAGGAGTGGTATTCCCAGCCGGAGTATAATGTGTTTCCTGATAGCTATAACCTGAGGGTCTTTAAGTCAAGAGTGAATTGATTACTTTTTATTATTTTTATTATTGATAAGCTCGCGAATACCATCTCAGATGATCAGCTTGTCTAGAAGTAACCTATCCACTCTTACTCTCTATTGCTTCTAGACAAGCGTGCTTCATCTTCGACCACATCATCGCTTACCATCTGGTAAGATGGTGGTCAAATGCGACACGTGTTTTGACACTTTCTAGGTCTTTCCCGTTTCGTACCATGCCAGCCCTGAAATAGGGAGAGATCATTGCACCACAACGTTGCACTATCTTCAGTGAAACGGATCTTAAGGGGCAGATATTCGATTTTCGATGATTTTTAATCCAAGATCACGTCTAAACGGCTAGTTGGTATGCTTTGAAAAAAAATAATGATAAACTAGACTATTTCCTTAATAATTTGATATATGAATATTTAAATATTTTTTTGTAATACATTGTGTAATTTATTTTTAAAAGTACGTCTAACGCGGGCATAAAAGCGAAGATCAGGCAACAACCATTGGGTGTATTTTTATGAAACTTTCACAGTCTAAAAGATAATTTAATTGCCAATCTTTTAGTATACGGCTTTTCTTCATATTGTGTTTGGTAAAGTCATGGTGTATTATTATTCGAATAATCTAGGTGCGCAATGAATCGGGGGCTCTTGCGGGCGACGGGCGGCAGTGCATCGCTGACCACTGTCACGAGTAGACGCTAACGCTCCGCGCAAAAAATACAAAATGATTTTATTCGCATAGAAGTTTAACGCCAAAATGGTTGGTAAACCCAAAACACTAAAAAAGAAACGCCTTACAATGTTAAAAATAGATTAATGAAGTAACGAATTTTAATTATTTATACAATTTACTGCCGCCATGGTCGAGTGGTTTAGGGGTTTAACTTGTGTGTGGTCGTGGGTTCGATTCCCGCGGGACGCATACTTTGTAAATTTGTTTCCACTTTGGCTAGGAAATTGCAGGCCTGAATCGCCTGAGTTCCGTGCTTCGGAAGACACATATAAGCCGGTAGTCCCGGTCGCCAAATGGCGGTCGTCAGAATAGACCACGTCAGAGGCTCTTGAGGCAGTCTAGAAACTCTGACACTAGGGTGTATGGGGTCATTAGACATTACTACCCACACGATAAGAAGAAGATTATTTATATAATCTCTATCAATAGTTTAAATTAGCATATTGGAATAAAATAAATGTGATTTAAATGTAGTAAACAAACTTTTATTTTATTGAAATAATTATGTTATTTCCTTTTAGGAGAACACCAAATAGTAAAGATTCTTGAGTCAAAAATGTAGAGACAGGGTGAGTATTGAAATGTAATTTACGAGTAGGTAACCATATTGGAGCGTAGTAAGGACAGTTCGATTAGAGTTTCAAAAAATACTTGAGTGTTGCTGATATTGGAATAGTTGTAGGTATAGCTCTTGATACGTAAGTAGCATGACCTTGAATGCGGAGATCTAATATTTAGTAGGTACTTACTTAAAATTATTTTTATTTTATTCAAATTATGTTTTTTTTTTTAAGTATATCAAATAACTTAGATTCTCGCCGCGAAAATGCAGAGACGAGGTAAATATTGCAATGTAATAGCACCATACTACAGCGTAGGTGCTAAGGACAGTCCGGATTAGAGTATCAAAAAATACTTGAGAGTTGATATTGACACGAGTTGTAGGTATAGGTCTAGGGTAGGTACTTATGTAGCATGACCTTGAATGCGGAGATCTAATGTTTAGTAATTTTTTATTTCATTGAAATAATAGTGTTTTTTTGTGGTGAGTACGAGGTGAGTATTTAACTATAATGTAACCATACTACAGCGTAGTAAGGACAGTCCAGATTAGTTTAAAAAATACTTGAGTGCGGTTTTTGACATAGTTGTAGGTACTTATAGCTAGCTATGGTACGAAAGTACCATGACCTTGAATGCGGAGATCTAATGTTTTGTTTACGCACAACTCTCCAATATTCCAACTTTCGCCCATATGGTCAATCCTACGTTCGCGCCCGTGCCTATACTTACCTACATTTAATTTATATTATATAACTCGCTTTATATTATATAGATCGCATCGAACTTCTTGAGGTTACGTTGACATCCACCCTTAATTTTGGTCCGTTTATCGAGGCTAAGGCTCAATTGGCTGCCAAAAAGTTGGGAATCCTAGTAATTACACCCTAACTATTGATGATAATATAATAACATTAGATTCACAAGTCGCCACAGAATTTGAAAATTTTTTCACTGACATACCCGTATCGACAATCAAGTCGCTAAAATCATCTGCCATTGCTGCAGACATATTACTTAAAAAAAGTGTTCCAGTTTGTAGTTCAGAGTTTAAATTCCAATATGTTACTTCTAATGATATCATCAAAACTTTTAATTCTTTGAATGTTAAAAAGGCTGCAGATCTGTGGGGTAATTCTGTTCATGTTACTAAGTCCATTATACACATTATAGCTCCTACATTAGCTGTTATATTTAATAATTGTATTGATTGCGGTGAGATTCTTGATTTAATGAAATATAGTAAAATAATCCCACTATTTAAATCAGTTAGTACATCTGACCCTACTAATTATAGACCTATTTCTGTATTGCCCACTTTCAGTAAAATTTTTGAGAAAATTATTTTAATGCAGATGCAAAGATATTTTAATAAACACAAATTGCTACATAATAAACAATTTGGTTTTACAAAAGGACGTTCAACAACTGATGGCCGGTGTTGAACTTTTAGGACACATAATGCATGGGAAGATAAGTGTTGGTAAGTGTTGGGCATTTTTTGCGATTTTTCAAAGGTATTTGACTGTGTTCCCCATGAGACATTAATCAGGAAACTGCACCACTACGGATTCCGGGGCGCCTCTCTGAATCTTCAGACCTCATACTTGAGTGAAAGGATTCAGAGTGTCGACTTGAACGGCAAAAGATCGCCGGGATCTGTGACGTCAAGATGGGGGTCCCCAAGGCTCAATTTTAGGTCCCTTTTTGTTTCTTATTTATATAAATGATTTAACGTACCTGATCAAAAATCATGACATAGTGTTATTCGCTGACGATACTTATCTTTTATTTAAAATCAAAGTTAACAACAGGTTACTGAAGAAGTAAACAGTGTCCTTGCAACTGTAGTTAGCTGGTTTAATGTTAATAATCTTCTTGTTAATGAGAAAAATACCAAATGCCTAAAATTTACGTTACTTCATGTTAGACAAGTGAATACAAGTGTATTAATAATCTTTTATTTAAAATCAAAGTTAACAGCAGGTTACTGAAGAAGTAAACAGTGCCCTTGCAACTGTAGTTAGCTGGTTTAATGTTAATAATCTTCTTGTTAGTGAGAAAAAAACCAAATGCCTAAAATTTACGTTACCTCATGTTAGACAAGTGAATACAAGTGTATCAATAAAGGGCGAAATATTGAAACCCGAAGATACCACAGTTTTCTTGGGCATAAATTTGGGTGCGAAGCTTCAGTGGGGCCCCCATATAAATTGTCAAAATAGCCAAGTTCTGCAGCATATGCCGTTAGAAAAATATGTGGATTAACTGATATCGAAACAGCACGTTTAGTCTACTTTAGTTACTTTCACAGAGTGATCTCATAATGCATTATACTTTGGGGAAACGCCGCCGACATTCATACAATATTTGTATTACAAAAATGGGCCATTCGTGCAATTTATAAATTAAGTCCTAAGCACTCCTTAAGAGACAAATTTAAAGAGATTAATATTATGACTCTGAATGACTCTGACTATGAATATTTATCTCAGTATATTTATGAGAATCTCTTGTATGCACACAAAAATATTAATCTTTTTAAAAAATACAGTGATATTCATAGTGTAAATACAAGGAACAATGACACATATGTCATTCCTAAAACAAGGAAAAAAGATTGGTGGATCGTTTAGATGCCAATGTATACGTTTTTATAATAAAATTCCTAGCCATATTCAAGAACTAAGTATTAATAAATTCAAATTATTTATAAAACGTAAGCTATTTCAGAAAGCTTTTTACACAGTTACAGATTATATTGAGGACAAGAAGGCCTGGGAATGAGATGCTCCAGTGATATACGTGTGCCTTTTCTATTTAGTTTTAAAATTTTGATTGATGATTTATTTTTGATTGATTAGAATATTTGCGTTCTCAAGTATTGTATATCCTTATAATCAATAAAGAGAAAAAAAAAGTATTGTATATACCTATTAATTTTGTTTTTGTTTATTGTTTTTTTTTATGAACAACGTGTAACGGAAACCCCATATCTATCCAAAAGTGCTGAAGACAACATCTGGTATGGAGTCTCTATGCACAGTTTCAGCACAAAATAACTCACTCAAAGAATTGATACCAAATTATAGGTTTCATATATTTCTTGAATACCAATCATAAAAAACGTGTCACAGCACTACGAGGGTCAATAACTTTCCACGTCACTTGCCAATAACACGATAATTCTTTTCGTTCTTCTTAATTTGAAAAATTTGGTCTCTGGTATCAGTGTATTGTAATTTATAATAAGTTCTACACACGTAGACTTAGGATTACTAAACCCTTGCCATATCGTTTGTTATCATCCAAAGAAGCCATGCACTTGGTATGTATATACCCTTTAAATTACACGTTGTATATAAATATAATTATTTCATTATTGTACTTGTGAGGACAATGTAAGTTATTCTATCTTCGTAGTTTTTACTTTCACTATAATATTTTCTTTAATGATGTCAAGCAGTTTGAGTACTTGTGTGGCCTACCCAAATGGCCTTACTTTGGTATTGTTCGTCAAATTGTTGAGCTCCTTAAATTCTAAGTTGAGCTACACGATAACTGACAAATGCTTGCACTGACTGGACAGGTCCGCTCAAATTTGCTTGGTTATTTCCTCAAAAAAATACCACAGACATGAACTTACATGCTTCTCATATACAAATACAAATTGTCTGGACTTTAAAAGAGACTTTGACCTCTGATTTTGTTTCGGTGTTTCTTCTCAGAGTAGTCAGTTAAGAAATACCGGCCTAATCTAGCTAAACTAAACACGCAAAAAAACATGACGTGTAAAAGTGTTATTTATAACCAATTTACAAAATAAATATTTAATTTCATTTCATTTCAAAAGTGAGACGGTACTTCACACCGGAACAGCTGCTCAACCTCTATCAAGCGCAAGTTCGGTCGTGTATGGAGTGCTGCTCTCATCTCTGGGACGGATCTGCCAAATACCAGCTTAATGCACTTGAGTCTATAGAGAAACGGGCCAAAAGGCTCATCGGCAACGAGAAACTGGTCGAGACAAAGGTCCAGAGCCTAGAGCATCGGCGACGTGTTGCAAGCCTATCAGTTTTCTATCGGTTACATTTCGGGGAGTGTGCGATGGAATTGCAGTCTTATTCCACCAAGCCCGTTCCATCATAGGACTACAAGACAAACGGTGATGCGCCATCGTTACATGGTGGACATCCCACCCATACGCATGAAACGTTTTGAGATTACTTTAATTATGGGTACGGCTAAGGAGTAGAATTCCCTGCTGGAGTCTGTTTCCTGATAGTTATAACCTGGAAGTCTTTAAGTCAAGAGTGAATAGATTACTTCTAGGCAAGCGTGCTTCATCTTCGACCACATCATTGCTTAACATCAGGTTAGATTATGGTCAAACGCAAGCCTATAAACTATTAAAAAAAAATTCAGCTCTGGCTGTATACAAAAGGGAAAAACTCAACTCAGCATGTCGAAAATGAGGACATGATTGCTGACAAGTAAATTCATACTTATTTCAATATTCCGATTTCAATGTTATTAAAACTTAATTATTTACGAGTATCAAATGAGTCTAAGTAGCGTAGCCACATAGTCATTTTTATATATATAGATAGATAGATTTACTTGTCTAAATACACATAGTAGTTTTCAATGACCAGACAATTAAAGTCCAGAAAAAATTTGGATAGTGATAATAAATCAGGCAGTACAGTCTTTACTATTTGAAACGTATGGTTACCTTACGAAATTTCGAGCTTGCGTTGCGGGGGTACATTGCGCGGTCGCGGGGAGTGACGCAAGCTTCTCCCCAGTCGCTCAAGGTCGCTGCCATATAATGTCGCCTTAAGTGGACCGTACATGATATTTATTGCAAATTGTTTTACGTACACTATATGTTATAGTCCACGTTGTAACACTTCAAAGTGAATAGGTATTTGTTTGAAGAGTTACTTGAACGGATCGGGAGATTAGGCAGGTTTTAGACTTCGTTATGCTGAAAGTGTTTCTATGACGTTCGGCTTTACACTGCCCTATTATGTTTAGCAAAAGTAAGCTTGGAATGCTTGGTTTGAGATAGACTTCAAGAAAAGCAGATTAAGCTTAAAAAAGCTAGTAGATAGGAAAAATATTATAAATTATAATAATTTTGATACGTAGACACATAAAATATAGGATGTTTGAATGTTCGTTACTCTTTTACGCAAAAACTACTGAACGGAGAAATTTGGTAAGTAAATAGTTCCCTTTTTATCCCGGAATTAGGTACCACGAGATCGGGATTTACGTGACAAAATCCTACCACGCGAGCCAAGTCGCGGGCAGAAGCTTAGTCACCAATAAATCTAGCTATTGCAACAGATAGCAACGCGACGGTTGCGCGAGCATCTTTACGACGCATTGTCTATGGAATCGGTAATTGCTCGCGTGAAATTGATCGATCGAATATCTTATGGTAATTTAGTTATGTCATGTTTGAAAAGTTGGATGCGTTTGCTACGTGTATCTGGACTGCATATCAACCGTAGTTTTTGTTAAATGAATGGTAGATGCCTTATTTGTTGGTTTTTGGACTAACGAACGATTGTCAAAAGATTCCGAATTATCTGTGTACGAAAAATAAAAGCGCCATAGTAGAATCATTTGAATCGAAAATGACTTAGATAGATTCTAAATATTTTATGGAATCATGGTAAATCAATTTTTACTAACGAACACTTGAAGATACAAAAATAATCAATTCATCGAAATCAAGTCCGAAAATAGCCAGGTAGTAAGATTCACAGAGTTATTTATACACAGCCGAGTCTACCAAGTATGCAATCTGATCAATCAATCCTGACAACCGTCCGTACTTCCTGAAATCGGGGAAAAATACCGTAAATCGGCAACACTAGCTGGTCAATAGACATTTTTTACGGCACCACGCATTGGTTAATCGTGACTTTTTATTTTGAATTTATTTATTTCAAGTGTCCGTGGAATACTAAAATATGTTACAAGCACTATAAAAAGAAATGAAAATTATCATATAATTTGTATTCATATCGGTTCATAGGCTAAAATCGAACAATGTCCAAAGTGGTGTATTTTTTGCATCTCGTTACAAGACTAACCCGCAACAGATAAGAAATGTGTTTTGAGAAAACTGCATCCACCACTGCTTAACTTTGTAGCCCCAGGAGCATCAGTCACCCGATCCTGATCTGCAGTGGCTGACGCAGGCACAGTTAATCGAAAAGGAGAATCATAGAACACAATGTCACCCAGTGTGATTGCGGTGCTCCTGATGAAACCATGCACCATCCTGGAGTGTCCAAAACGCTCAAAAACGTGCACCTTTAATGACTTTATAAACGCCACTGAGGCCGCGTCTAGCGTGGCTTTTACCGGGCCTAACATACTAATTAATTGTATCACCATCTATTCGAAGAAGATTATTTTTATGTATGTAGATATGACCGAAAGAAGAACGAGCTCGTGGCTAAATAATACCAACCACACGGGTAGATCGTGGACGTTAAATAAAAATAAATAGATAATAACAACGCTTGCCAAGGTCTACGGCTAGAAAACGACATGGATGGGAACGACAGTAAATAAAGGCTGCCGTGGAAGAAGAAAACAAAGCTGCCTGTCCTCATTATGAAGAACATCCCAAAATAAACTTTGGCATAAAGTAAAGACAGAATGTATTACTGCAGTCGTCTCACGAATTCAATTTCGAAATACTATGCTAATCTTTACCGAAGACATATCAGTCATCAATCACGTTTGTCGTGTCTGTATTTACATTGCATCGAATTCGGGAGTGATTGCCCTTTTCAACGCTGCCCTTTGAAGGTGAGTTCACCCCTTCAGTACGAAAAGATTATACATAGATACATTTACCCTTAAGTTTGTATATCTATAGTGATTTATGTTATTTAGGCAATAGTTGTGCCCGCGATTTTATTAGCGTAAATCTCTATCTCTTGAGAATTCCAGGATAGAAAAGCCTATAGGTTGCCTATATAACCTCCTCTATCATCCAGTAAATGTCCTATTCAAATTGGTTCAGCCGTTCCAGTTTTTTTTTAATAATAATAATATAATAATCTTTATTGGAACAAAAAATATTATACAAACATTTCTCTGTACGAAAATAGCCACATTAGTAAAACTGTGTTGCAGCTATTATCACCCACCTCCAGGAGGAAGACGACAGCGTTCCAGACATTAAATATTATTAATCAAAGGATGTCAAAACAAAGAAAATAAATAAAAAAATACTTACTAAATAATCAATAACCTAATTTTAAAAAATACTACTAAGAAATTAAAACTAGGTTAGTGTATATTGTTGTGCATGTAGGAGTGATTTGTGTACGTGTAGTGCGTGTCTGTGAGGTGTAACTATAGAGTGGGCTTATGTAGAACCTCCACACGAGCACACTCTACGGTACTTGTATAATTATGGTGTGCATGTCAACAAAAAGAGATTTTTTAGGATTTTACCAAATTCTCTAATTCTTCATATGCGAGGGTGTGACGCCATTCATCAATAAGTCTTTTGCAGTCGCGAGAAGTACATAACACTATTATAGAGCATGGGACTGCAGTGAGCAAACTGCCGGCGAACAATTTCAAGTTTAACTCTCGTTGTCGATCACTCTGTCAGTTCTACGCTTCCGTGCACTAAGCTCTGAGTCAAACGAAAGATTTGAGTGTTTCCGCAACACTGTACTTAGAACGAAGGAGTGCCTTACTGTAGGTAGGTTCCATGGCTTATAAAGCTAGCAGGTAGGAAAGCGAATAGGTTTGTAAGCCATCACCTTAAGGACCGTCCCTTTGTGCCCGCTCCAAGCGCAACATAAAATATCTACCAGCACCGCCCCAGGCCGAAATGCAGTACGTTAGGATGGAATGTGTAAGACCAATTAAACAGTTTTTAGGGGAGCAAAGTCTGCGGAGGACCTAAGATTTTTAAAAACAAATATTAACTTTCTCACCCTAGAGACAAGCGAATTTATTTGTTCACTCCATGTCAACCCAAACTCCAAGATATTTTATTGAGTCTGTGCACATAACTTCGGTACAACTGCAAGTAGTTGTTCTTGCTGTATAGCACGCATGAGCTGTCAGACGAAAGGGTGAGGCTGGCTGTGACCCTTTCCTAGGACTAAATGTAATAAATTTGGTTTTATCCAAATTGAGGGTGAGCAAATTTTGCGTGAGCCATCTATCTCTTAGTAAGCTGTAAGGCTAACTCTGCCTGAAAGCGAACTTCGCTCCAGTCACTGCTATTAACCAGGATAACCGTATCATCAACGTATGCAATTACTTTTGAGTTTGCAAACTGTAGTTTACATACGATTATCCCAAACAAACAGAAAAACACAGATATTTTTTCTTTACTATTTGTTCTAGTATCGTGTAAATAAATAGTTATTTGCAAGCAATTGTGAAAACACAGTTATTTTAAAATTACAGATAGAATTTTTTGAATTATGCTTATAGATATCACATAATTAGATAGTTGTTCGGTCCGACGTGAAACAGAACGCACCTTTTGGCCGGCAACATTAATTATCTGGGGACTTGACATAACCTCTCTTGACTTGACAGATTGACTTTGCTTGTTGGAAAAATGTCCGCACGTTTGGGACTTTGATTTGATTGTAATTGGTAAACTATTGTTGAATTCGCCCGTTGAGACCGATAATTGGGTCGCGAATTATTTGTTGGTTGAAGTGTATTCCCCATTTGTTGAAAACCCCGGGATATTGTTGAATTATACGCCGCCTTGTCGTCGGTCGGCCGGCACGCGGAATTTGTTGTAAATCGTATTGGATCTCACGAGATATGAACAGATTAATTGTGTTCAGTGATTGATTGAACTTTGTAATCTCGGATTAACAAGAATCCAGTGATATTTCTCGGAACACATCGCCTTATTGTCTACCACGCGTAGCGCGCGCTTGCTGGAAACGAGTTGGGTGTGATGCTGGTCAGGACGGCGCCATCTGAAGATCGACGCCTTGGGACCGTCCTAGAACCCGTAACTTACATCACACGTTACAATTACTCACCTCATATCACATACAAACCACACTTGGAGCGTGACCTTGGAAGGTCGAACTTGGCGTCCCCAGCACTCAGGTTAGTGGTACATTTTGTTTATTGAAATAAGGCCTAAGAGCCTACCACAACGTAGGGCTCCGCGTAATCGCGGACAGTTCGACATACCAGTTACCGTTGGCTGGGCTTGGGGTCGAACATTTTGGTATGCAGAGCGTGGTTTAATATAAAATTGGTAGCAGAAGCGCGGCTCTTATAATAATAAGATCCACTGGTTTAATTGGAAGTTTTGAATATTGTTGAAAACTTAAAACTTGAGTTTAATTACTTAACATAACTTGTAACTTAATAAGTTTTGAATATATTACCATGTCATCCGGGCTATCTATTTGAAGTTGTATTTGTAATTTGTATTGTAGCCTCTTTCATTGCATTGACAGGTAGGATTTATTTGTGAAATTAGGAATTATTGGTATAATTTGGTATAATTGGTACATAATTTGGTACATAATTTGGTACATAATTTGGTATTTGTTGAAATTAATAATTGAATGTCATTGATCTGAATTTGAAGGGTTATCTAAATAATAGTTACACATAGTCTAACATAATAGGACTTGAATGGTGTGGATTGACTTATTGCATTTATTTGTATTTATTGGATTTTGTTAGAGATTCTCCGGCTCAATATTATACAGACAATTGTTGTGCTTATTGATGTTTAATTTGAGGTTGATCCAGCATTGTATTATACATTCAATTGTTATTTATTTTGTAACTAGCCATCCTTAGCAAGCTAGATTCATACTTGGAATAAGTACAGGGTCGGATTTGGGCTTGAAATAATTGAATTTGAATTTTTATTTTGTTGAGATTACTTGGCCGGCTAACAAGTCATTGTTGTTTTGTATTAATATTTGATTGTTGCAATGGCCTCATTAAGGGCAGTCAGGGAGGCTGCTGCGGGATTGACCTCACAGTTGAGATGGTTCACATCGGCAGCTGCAACTGTTGAGCGTGTGGAATTGGAAGAGCTCACCCTTGCTCGGTATGGGCAAGTGATTGAGAGGATCAAGTCAGCTGATGCTGCGCTCACACGCTTCAACGAGTACATCATGGACGTGGATTTGGGGGTGATGGATCAGACAGCCCGCGATAAGATTTTGGGTGACTATGACCAGATTATCCACCTGGGGGATGTCATATGTCTACGAGCGCGGGAAATTTTGAAGAGCCGGGTGCCTGATGCGGCCAAGCCGCAGACCCCTGTTGTTGCAGGCCCTGGACTATTGAGTAGGCTGCCCACCCTGGAGCTGCCACATTTTGACGGTCGCTTGGACCACTGGCTGGGCTTCCTAGATCTCTTTGAGAGTCTTGTCGATGCACGCTTGGACCTCGGACCTGCCCAGAAGCTGGCCTATTTGTTGTCTGTCCTGGAGGGCGAAGCCAGAGCCTTGGTGCAGCACTTGCCGGTGACGGATTCCTCTTACCCGACCGCTCTGGAGCTTCTCTCCCGACGGTATCAGAACAAGCGCTGCCTGGTTGATGTGCACATCGACCAGATTTTGGGGCTACCGGCCATTGTCAGCGCGTCGACGTTGCGCACTGACTTGCTGAATCCGTTGGTCTCAGCGACCAACGCTTTGAGACGCTTGGAGTTACCGGTAGAACATTGGTCCTACTTGTTGGTGCACATAGTGCTGCAGTTGCTCCCCGCGGAGTTGAGGTCACGTTTTGAGCAGAAGTATGGTGGGGATAGTGCCACCCATCTTCCCCCCTTTGACGACCTCCTCAAATTTTTGGAAGACGAGTGTCGGTTTGCGAATAACACTCGTGGCGCCACGGGGTCACCCCCACTACCTTCTCAGCCCAGAGCCCAGGGACGGACTAGGGCCCGGGGGCCTGTTGATGTTCCCCCCGCCCCCCGTATTGCTGGCGCCCGGAGTCCTCGGGCTAGGGGGCCTGTTGATGTTCGCCCCGCCCCCCGTTTTGCTGGCGCCCGGAGTCCTCGGGCTAGGGGGCCTGTTGATGATCGCCCCGCCCCCCGTTTTGCTGGCGCCCGGAGTCCTCGGGCTAGAGGGCCTGTTGATGATCGCCCCGCCCCCCGTTTTGCTGGCGCCCGGAGTCCTCGGGCTAGGGGGCCTGTTGATGATCGCCCCGCCCCCCGTTTGGCTGGCGCCCGGAGTCCTCGGGCTAGAGGGCCTGTTGATGATCGCCCCGCCCCCCGTTTGGCTGGCGCCCGGAGTCCTCGGGCTAGAGGGCCTGTTGTTGATCGCCCCGCCCCCCGTTTGGCTGGCGCCCGGAGTCCTCGGGCTAGGGGGCCTGTTGATGTTCGCCCCGCCCCCCGTTTTGATGGTGCCCGGAGTCCTCATCATTGTGACTTTTGTAAGGCAACGGGGCATGTCATGGCGCGTTGCCGGGACTTTTTGAATTTGCACGTAAGTTCCCGCCGCCGTATTGTCAACGCACGCCGTTTGTGCTTTTCGTGCTTGGGGGCCCACTTCCATCGGGACTGCCCCGACCCCCACCCGTGTAGAATTTGTGATGGGTCCCACTTGGAGATTTTGTGCGCCAACGCGAACCGCTCCAGCAGACCAGCTTCTGAGGGGGGTTCGCGCAGGGGGGGGTACCCCGGAGACGAGCACCGGGCTGAGACCCGCGATTCCGTACGCCGCTCTCCACCCCCCGCGCAAGTTGAACGGGAGCCCCACGAGCGCCATTTGGTCTTCCCTCGTCAGGGAGAACGCGCATTAGCTGCTAGGCAGCAGTGGCCGGGTCGGCGCCGCTGCCTTTCCCCTCCGTTGGCGGAACGTCCCCGGCTGGAGTCGCGCCCTCCGCCATTCGGGCATTCGGTGGGATATGCCCCTCCAGTGATGGCGAGCGGCTTGGGACACCGCGCGGACGAATGGTTTGATTGTTGGCCTCGTCGTGAACGAAGGCAGCCTGGAAGCGGCGATCGGTCGCCTTCCAGGCATCACTAAGAGATTGACGCCTGCCCCGCTAAAGGAACCCCCCGATCAAGACGGTTTTGTTGCCAACGGCCTCGGTCACGGTCTGGGGACCCTTGGGTGACTCGATTGTGGTCTGTGCCATTTTGGAGACGGGAGTCCGGGGTTGCCTTTGTCTTCTTGGTTAGCGGGACAGGTTGGCCTGAAGGTGAACGACCTTTCAGGCAAGATTTGGGGAATTGGCGAACCGGCTGACACCACTGTTGAGGGAAGGACCTGGTTTGAGGTCACCCTTGTGAGTTGTCCTTACCCTAAAATTGGTGCTCCTGCCCTTGTTGTAACTGAACTTGGTACAATTGTTGGTGACTGATCGTCACACTAAGAACTCGCATGCCGGTTGCAATGCGCTGTTGGCCATTCTGCAGCGAGAATTTTGGATTTTGTCGGCTGATCGCGTCAATGAGGCGAGGCCCTTTGCTGGCGTCGTAACGGATTTTGTTGGTCCCCCTTTGTTGAAGACGTCCACCCTTCGTAATAGCAGGATTGTTGGGGCTTATTTGTGTGTTTGTCTGCCTGTCAACCAAGGCAGTACATTTGGAGCTGGTAACCTCCCTCTCGACAGAGGCCTTTGAGGCGACTTGGGAAAGATTTGTGTCTCGCCGTGGGTTACCTTCGTTGATTAGGTCTGATTGCGGTACGAATTACAAGGGTACAAGTAACTATTTGAAGGAGCTATACGCCTTCCTTAATGAGAGCCAGGTTGATATTGGTAATAGTTTGGCCCGCCGAGGGGTCACTTGGTTGTTTGACCCGCCAGCCTGCCCCCCATTGGGGGGGTATTTTTGGGGCCGCGGTGAAAGCGGCAAAGGGACGCTGGCGGAGATTGTTGGGAGACACCGTTCTCACCTTAGAGGAACTAGCTACGGTATTTGGCCGCATTGAAGCTGTGTTGAATTTGCAACCTTGTCAAGACTTCCAATTGATTAGCGGACGGGTAGGCCCGTCCGGGGGGGGTAGATGTTCGGTCCGACGTGAAACAGAACGCACCTTTTGGCCGGCAACATTAATTATCTGGGGACTTGACATAACCTCTCTTGACTTGACAGATTGACTTTGCTTGTTGGAAAAATGTCCGCACGTTTGGGACTTTGATTTGATTGTAATTGGTAAACTATTGTTGAATTCGCCCGTTGAGACCGATAATTGGGTCGCGAATTATTTGTTGGTTGAAGTGTATTCCCCATTTGTTGAAAACCCCGGGATATTGTTGAATTATACGCCGCCTTGTCGTCGGTCGGCCGGCACGCGGAATTTGTTGTAAATCGTATTGGATCTCACGAGATATGAACAGATTAATTGTGTTCAGTGATTGATTGAACTTTGTAATCTCGGATTAACAAGAATCCAGTGATATTTCTCGGAACACATCGCCTTATTGTCTACCACGCGTAGCGCGCGCTTGCTGGAAACGAGTTGGGTGTGATGCTGGTCAGGACGGCGCCATCTGAAGATCGACGCCTTGGGACCGTCCTAGAACCCGTAACTTACATCACACGTTACAATTACTCACCTCATATCACATACAAACCACACTTGGAGCGTGACCTTGGAAGGTCGAACTTGGCGTCCCCAGCACTCAGGTTAGTGGTACATTTTGTTTATTGAAATAAGGCCTAAGAGCCTACCACAACGTAGGGCTCCGCGTAATCGCGGACAGTTCGACATACCAGTTACCGTTGGCTGGGCTTGGGGTCGAACAATAGTGTTTTAGATTTTGGAAAGTGCTTGAACGAGACTGTGGGGAAATCATCAAATAACTTATTTCGCTCTGGGTGGGTATTATTTTTGTAACTTTAAGATTAACTAGATCAGTCCGGTGTTTCCTAACTTACTACTCTGAGAAGAAACGCGGGTGCAAACTCTATGTCTCTTTTAAAGGCAAACAGTTCGTATTCGTTGATACTATATTACTTCTTGATATTACTGCTAATATTATAAAGCGCAAAAGTTGGTTTGTTTGAACGCGCTAACCTTCGAAAGTATTGGGTGGATTTGGATGAAATTTGGTATAGATGTAGTTTGAAGTTTGAGCAAGGTTATAGGCTACCTTTTACCCGACTACAATAAAGGAGGGTGGTGTTTTGACTTGACTTCTAGAATTAAATAACTGCATTTAAGACCACGCATCGTTAGGTTCCAAATTTGAGCAACGACCAACTAAAGAGTATATCTATATTAATATTATAAAGCGGAAAAGTTTATTAGTTTATTTGTTTGTTTGTTTGTTTGTTTGCTTGAACGCGCTAATCTTCGAAAGTACTGGGTGGATTTGGATGAAATTTGGTATGGAAGTAGCTTGAAGCTTGAGGAAGGTTATAGGCTACTTTTTACCCGACTGCAAAAAAGGAGAGTTATGTTTTTACCGTGATAGAATCCACGGGAGCGAAGCCCCGCGAGAGTACTAGTAGGTATATAAAATAGTTGCAATCTATTGTGGATTATCTCGGCATCTGCCTGGCGTACCGTAAAGGGGCCTACGCTATTGCATCCGCGGTTCAGACGCGTTACCTCACTATTGTTTAAAACCCACTTTATTTGTTGCGATAAATTCAAAGTAATCTTTTTAGATATGTGGTAAAAACTGTGTAAGAAGGTGTTCAAGGACTGAATTCGGCCTCAGTATGATTTCAGAATTAACAGGTATTTTCAGTGTAAAGTTCTAAGTGGAGGTACGCGATTAATGACAAATGCTTGTACTGTTTGGATAAGTCCACCCAAAGCTGTATGTCTTTCCTCGCACATTACACACATAACTACATGGACCTTATATAATTTGACCAGTACGGATTGTGTGAGCTTTAAAAGAGACTTTGATATCTGAGTTCGTTTCGCTGTTAACGAAAGAAAATTACGTATTATACCCGAATGTGTTAATGGCATTTAATAGACCTACTGTGATTTGTAAAAGAGAGACCAAGCTATACAAATCAAATAGCGCTATAAATTTTTCTCAACGGATTTATGGTGGCAAATGCAGGAGGATTTAAGAACACAGAATCATTCATTCATATCATCTCAAAGTATGAATTCGCTTCAAATTTAGATAAGAGTGAATAGGTTACATCTAGGCAAACGTGCTTCATCTTAGACCACATCATCGCTTACGATCAGGTGAGATAGTGGTCAAACGCGAGCCTTTGAACAAAAAACATGAAAATAAAACGTACATAGTATATAAGGTTTAATTGTTGCCCTATAGCCTCCTTTATATTCCAGTGAAAGTCAATTAGAATCAAATCAGCCGTTCCAGACATTAGCCCGGATAAACAGACATATAGACAAAACTTTAAACTAGTTAGTTAGTTAGTAATTAGTTTCTATCTTAGTATCCTGTAAAAAACAATAAGCAGTTATTCTGAAATATCATACAGACGCTTCAATTTTTATTTATATGTATGTATGTAGTGATGAAATAATCTGTAAGCATTCTTGTTGCATTGCGTTTACCCATTGATCGTCACGCTTTTTTCTCGGACTGAATGAAGTAAATTCCTATGTAAGTATGTGCATCAGAATCGCTGAATGCTACATTACTATTGTTTCTTTCTAGTATGTTCAGTTGGATGTTAATGATCTATTGTTTGAACTAGCGGTCGACAGCTGTAGGAATATGGCATCCTAGTACTTCTTTCTGAGCACAACACTATACATATGTGTTATTTTCGTCTGTAGCCTGTATTAAGAATTGTACGCATTTACTTGATAACTAGCTTGTGCCTTTTCCTTATTATGACTTCACTCGCGTGGAAAGTTTTTATTTTTTCACTGGATTTTTTTATCTAGAATCCCCTCGCACGTCCTCTGAATAAGCTGCCAAAGTTCCTTCACAATCTGCTTGATGGTTTAAGAACGCATACCGGACAAACATACAAACATTGATTATTATATAAAGTATCTCGAATTGATGATGCGTTAAACTAGTAGTTAGAGATACCACGTGATGACATATAGATCCACTAACTAAATAACGACTGCGTGTTACCAAAACACAATTTGTTTGACAACTTTTAATTAAACTGAACACTTTAATTCAATAGTCTTTATTAGCGCATAAACAATCAAAGTTCACACCCAGCCAGCATAACTCAATTGTCGTCAAAATTTAATGCAAATCTGACCTTATTTCTACTTCCAATTCATACTCTACCTTACTTCCCTACAATAAGGTTGAATATCCCTTGTAAGGTCAGCACAGAATTCGGTGTAACCAAATCATGAGAGTCAGCGATTTAATTCGTCAGTTACGAAATGCATGCGACTCCGTTCGTTTGAATAGGGATTTATTTGTGTGTTGCCAGTGCCAGTTGACCTGTCGACAATTTCAATTGTACTAGACAGTATGAGTAGGTACGATATACATAATGTGCAGTAAATGTAAAATGGGACAAATGATGATGTCATCATTATCGGATGCAGCTTAGTATGAATGATTTAAATTGCTTATCCGTAATGACTGGCAAAGACGGCAAAGAAGAAAGACAAATAAAAGCCAGGATTAATGGCTTAACCGATTCGTTGCGGATGGCACGCCTCCCGTGCCATCATTCGTTTTTGCATAATTATGGCGTTAGGCACAGGAGCCGTGTCATTCTGAAATCGATGGTAACTCCTTCAAATTAACTTTTAGGGAGGTCTACTCGGAACAAAACTATCTTCGTTTTTCACGTAAATTAAGTTCGTATCCTTCGTTTCTGGATATTGTATGTTTTTTCTTTTTAAATTGGGGTATCCAACCTTTTTGAAAGTTGGGTTGATATTATAAACCACCAAATAATAATAATTTACATCCAACACACACAACATACTTAAACATTTCTTCAACGAACGAATACGAGCGCTGTTTCAACCTGCGCGGGTCAATATAGCTAGATTCAACCCTGTCCTGACCGTCCACGTTAGATTTCGAATGTAAACTAAAAACATTCAGGCCTAAAACATTAAAAAAAATGGTCAAAATACTGTTTTCTTTTACGCATGGTTGAAAACACGGGAGGCGTGTCATCTAATCGTATGGCGCTTGGCACGGCAGCCGTGTCACGTTATTTTTGTTCAGCGTATTTTTGTGCTATTAGTTTGACAAATTGGACATCGCAACGAATCGGTTAACGTGCTTTTTAACGAGGCTAAGAGGAATCTCGTCATGTTAGGATAGTCATCCATTCACGGACTGATCTGATTTAGCCACGAGCTCCTCCTATGGGATCAAACCTACTTGCACATAGGTATATTTGTGTGTGTAAGTCGATAAGATTAGTGAACAGCTGATATTCTTTGGCGAGCTCAGTGTTGGTTCCGTATAAAAGTGGTTCATTATGATAGTATTGCTAGTGTTTAACTACCCCGGTGGCCTAGTGGTTGCAAGCGTGACAGCTGAGGTCTCGGGTTTTATTCCCGGGTGAGGCAAAAAGTGCTATTAATGGGTTTTTCTGTGAGAAATGCCTCGGAAAGCACTTTGCCCATACATTTGTGTGTATGTCGATAAAATTACTGAACAACAGCTGATTTTCTTTGGCGATCTCAGTGTTGGTTCCGTACAAAAGGTGATTCACTATGATAGCATTGCTAGTGTTTAACTACCCCGGTGGCTTAGTGGTCGCAAGCGTGATAGCTGAGGTCTTGGGTTCGATTCCCGGGTGAGGCAAAAAGTGCTATTAATGGGGTTTTCTGTGAGAAATGCCTCGGGATCGGGAAGCACTTTAAGGCGTTGGTCCTGCACCTTTTCTCTCTCCGGTCGTGGCGGATTACCCTCCCATCGGACAATCGATTCAAATCAATTATGACATTGACGCTTTGGGCTAAATTGGTGAGGAGAACTATTAATTATTAATAAATTGCTAATGTCTTTATACATATATTGCTCGAAATATATGTTGTATTCATACTGTATATCGTCGCCTTAGAGTGAAAACCTCGGGAGTACATTTTTGTCCAATTTTTTTTTATTACGTTTCCAGAAAGCAGTCCTAGCAACGCACATCCTGATCTCACTACGTTCATTCGATACTCGAAACGCTATCTATGAAAGTAAGTGAGAACCTCGTAAACACTCGCATCGCGTCGTCAGTTTAGCGTAATCAGGCCATGGATGAACAGTTTTGGATATAAAAACGGATTAAATTTACATATAAATTAATAAAAAAAAAAAACATAAAAGAAACCGTACAAAAATTTTATAGCACGCAGATTTTTCTTCCTCCTGAAAAGTTACCCCTTTTTCACTTACGAGGTTTTCACTCTAAGGCGTCGATATTAGACTTGTCTTTGGTAGCACCGCTATCGAGATATGTCAGGTTACGCTGGAAGGCTGTGTTGAAATATTCAGTGTGGGCCGGTTGATGGCACTTTGTGGTTACAGAATAAAAGGTAGACATAATTTATGTCAGCTGATTATATGCCCACGTGTGTTGTCACAGCGTGTGATATTGTGTTGAGAACACAAAAGAAAAAAGTTTTTTTTAAACACGTTACGAACAAGTTTTTTTAAGACACTGTAGCCGAATTGAAAAAAAAAACGAAACCTGATAGATTCGTCACGTCTGTCTATCTGTTCGTTTTTCCACCCGTATGTCACAGCCATTTTATGCTGAAACTATTAGACCTAAACAGTTGAAACTTGTGGTGGTAGATGTATTCTCTGAACCGCTTTACGATTTATATACGAAATAAAACTTTCCCCTAAAATGTGCCTCCCCTCCCCCTAACTTTAAAAATACTAGACGGAAAAACAAAACGAAAATGCTGTAGATTTCAAGGCACTGACCTGACCAAATTCTTCATAACCAAGAGTCTCATGTTTCAGTAACAAAATCACACAGTTTTATTCCGCCCCTGATTTTGAACAAACAGTTTCAGTCGCAATCCGACCCATATGTAAGATCTGGTAGGATTACAATTACCCAGAATTTTCATCGCAATCAGAGCGGATAAATTATGATTGTGACTACATACCCGTAACGTCATAATACATAGGTTTGGTAAGTTTATATATGTCTATCTATATTTTAATAAATAAACTTTATTTCCAAACAAATATACAATTATGTACTAAAATACTTAAAATACAAACTAGAATAAAGCATCAAAAAATTGATCCTCAACGCTGTCGGCTGGCAACGTACCCAAGATACTGGCGGCATTGCCTCGTTGTATGGCAATGCTTAGCCGTTGACCAAAGAAATAGCCAGCTCATGGGTCGCGGGAAACGTCAACAAGCCTTTTCAATATTTCTTTAAAAAGGCTGTGAGCACACGGGCCCCATGGTCCGAGAGTTTCGACCCCAAAAGGCTCGAAAATATAGTTATCACCGAGATGACTATATTTACGCCGCTTGAGGTTTTCCGCAGCCGCAGCGGGAACGCCAGCACAACATGATGAACTGGGAAGATGGGATGGCGAGACAGTATCGACACAAGTTGCGTCCCACACTAAAGGCCTACCCATCTTCCAAGGAAACAATGACATGCCGTCCGGTCTCTTGCCATCGTCACGCACCAGTCCATTGGGTTCCAATACGGCTGGAACGCCGACGGTGACAAGGGCTCGTCGGATGATGTCGTTTAAATTGACATGTCGTGCAAAACGACCCGCACTACGGCTGCAAGAGAGTCCATGGTGCCGGAGGCTGTTGACCGCTTCCCCACAATTATAGTGATGAGGGGAACAACAAGGGGCTCCTAGGCGTAGTGAAGCAGCGATGCGGAAAGTGGTGTCGTCGAACAAAGTGCCTAGATTTGAGGACGGTAGAGCATGTAACCAAAGACCTGATTCTCACTTTCCCACAGCCATAAATTAAGCAAACAAAACTTTTGATACCCAGAAAAGTATGCTATTTATATTTGGCACATTTTAAGTTTACATAAAGAAGGAATGCAGGAAGGTAATATTTTTAAACAATAATGCATTTGAAAAGTTAAATTATGTTAGTTTTGGAAACTCCTTGTATTCTGGGCTATGTTATTTTTTAATATATGTAGAATCTAACAAGCCAAGACCTCGTCGCACAATACCGTCTCATAGCATAAAGCGAAATAATTAATTTGTTTGTTTCTGTAATAGTTGTTCTTTACTTTCGTTCTGATCACGTTTCTAGGATATCAATTAAAAAAATAAAAAGTAGGTATTTATTTTTAATTAACTATTGTAATTATTTTGTTGTTAAAGCTGCAATAATAATGCACACTCAAAAGCACGTTTATTTCGTCATCCTTCTTACAAATAGTTTACAATTACCAGAGTTAAATGGACACTATTAAAATTTAGTTAAGTTTACTTTTAATATTAATTCTTCTTATCAAGCAGTCTATTTGAGAAATTGTTTGGAATTGATATATAAACTAGCCTTCATATTGTCAACCATCCTATGTCTTTGATCACTTAATATTTTAATAAAAAACAAACACTTTCACTTATCAAAAATACAGGTTTCAAAGGAGTGAAACTTGAATGTTTTTTGCATTCAAATAATTATCAAAGCATTGATACACAGATCTGAATTTTGGCTTGCTTTTATATAGGCACCTTACCCTGAGATTTATTGGGAATAGGTCAGCCATTCAATTCTGCAAACACTGGAAATATGGACGTGTCTTAGACGCAAAGTGATCACGTGTCACCGCGCTTAGCGGGATAGGTAGATAGACAGACATATCTGCTCTTTATTGCTCACGATTTTTATTGGGAGCAGGGTTGCCATCCGTCCGAGTTATCCCGGATTTGTCCTAGTTTGGAGAGCGTCCGGGGGCGACCGGGGGATTTTCCCAATAAGAGTCCAGGTAAAACTCGGAGACACATTGGTCTTACGGGTACCAAAAAACACGATCTCTATTATTATTTTCCTATGGTATTTCATCTCATTGTTGATTAAACATACGTTGGTATACGTATACATTGGTCATACGTTGATTAAATGAAAAGGAAGAGACTGTTATTAAAAAAGTTCTAAGGCTCTACACTGTTACCACTTTATCAGTAAACTAGCGACCCGCCCCGGCTTCGCACGGGTGCAATGTTTATATTAAATATAGGCAGCGTTCGCGAGAATCGTTAACGTACGGCAGTTTTTTCGACGCCTTACTCCACAATTTTCACTACCACGAAAAATCCTATCTATTTTCCGGGATAAAATATAGCCTATACGGATTCGGAAGAATCCCTCTAAGTAATGGTAAAAGAAATTTTGAAATCGGTCCAGTAGTTTTTGAGCCTATTCAATACAAACATACAAAAATACAAAGGTTTCCTCTTTATAATATTAGTATAGATAAAAACCATAATTAAACATCCTTGTTTTTAGTTTCAAGTTCAAAAATCTATATTTTTACGGTGTCCGGAGAAAAACTGTGATTTTACCCAAATGTCCGAGGTTTATAAGTCTGGCAACCCTAATTGGGAGGCACAGTAGAAACGCCTTAACAGTCTCCTCAGGGATGTCTCCTAGTAGGTATTGCTCAGTAAGCGGCGGATCTTTTTCGCCGTGAGGGCTATGCTGACAGAGACAGAAAACTAGAGGAAAGTATCCTTCTGTGAGACAGTGATCCCTCAGAGGGAAAATTTTATTCTTTTCGTCTTACCTAGAGGTGTCCTGTTACCCAGTAACTGAGTTGTCGCAGTCAGATAGGCAGTCTGTCCATGATAATAAAATAAATAAAATAAAATAAGCCTTTATTGCTGTTCAGAGTTTACAAATTGAATCTTAAAACTATTATCTTTCTTATTTCTAACTCTAATGTATTTTATTTTTATTTGCGGTCGACATTCTTATTAACAGCAGCTTGTCCTTCGACAAAGGCCTCCTCTAAAGACTTCCATGTCTCTCTTTCTCTGGCTATCCTCATCCATTCTGGACCAGCCACTCTCTTAAGGTCATCTTCCCAACGCTTCGTTTGTCGCCCTTTACTTCTTTTACCTCCATGATAATACTAGTATTCAATTGTACCGGAATTCAACTTATTAATTCTTGTTTCATGCCACTTTTGATTTCAAGTGTTTAATTAAGTTTACTGGTCGTTTGAGAGCCGTTAGTTGAGTCTTCTATGGCTTAAGTATCCAATTGAAATGAATCATTCAACTAAATATAACTCAGCTCAATGGAACAGAGGTCTTCATAGTCTCTAGTGTCAATTAAAATGCCAATTAGTTGCTACGAGATGTGTGTCACTAACGCTATATTTAGTCCACATTAGGAAAATGCCTTGAAAACTTGTAAATTGTAAATCTTACATAATCAATGTCTGTTGGAAAATATCAATCTCTTTATTTCTGTGAGAAAATCAACAAATAACTACTCCTGTGTGTGTCAGACTTCTACTGACTAAAAACCCCTCTGTTCCTTCAATTGACCTTGCGTTCTGGGGCTGCGGTATCTCGTTAGAACATTCCCGCAACCCCGATCAATGTCAAAGATATTAATCATCTGATTTGCTTATGAATATAATCCGATGCTTTCTACTACTATACTACTTGTTACGCCAGTGGCTTAGTGAAGTACGTCGAGAAACTTCGACAGAAATCTAGAATGTTCGAGACACTAACGCCATCTAGCGGCGAGTAGCAGTACTGTGTATCTCAAGTAGCTCTGTAATATTCTTGGCAGTATAAACAGTGAGTCGATTTTACAAGAATGTTCTAGAAGTCATGGACCGGGTTATAAATATATCGCAAAGGGGCGCAGAGAGTCAGTCTTATTACGAGGCGAATACGCGATATAATCGCAGCTTTACAAGTGAATTTCAGTGCGATTTAAGTGTTAAGTGACAAGTGTTGTGGTGCAAATATTTGTGTTAAATTTTTATTTTGTGTTTAATTAATTAAAGTGTTAATTTTGGTTTAATTGGCGTTAATTATTTCTATCCCGAACCCCAGCTCGTAACAAAATGAATATTTTATTTTTCAATTGAAAATCGTCACTGCTTGTGGCGTAATAATGACAGCAGCAGAGGTCGATCTTCAAAGGATAAGCAAGGTCAGACTGTGTACGGACGACCATCATAATATTGCGAGATTCCTCTGTACCTCGGAAATAGGGTTGCCATACAACCGGAATTTTCCGGACATGTCCGGTAATATAGGTCTTTGTCCGGAATGCGGAGGGAATCCTAAACCGTCCGGAATTTCTGCAATCGAATGAAAGAGTGAAACATAAAAACATATCGCGGGTCTCAAACCATAGGGGCGTACATGCAAAAATGCGATTTTTCGTTTTTAATGCAAATGGATTCTACTATAAGCAATACATAACCTAAATTTTTCTTATAATTTAATACTAATTACTTTTTGTATAAATTGCAAAATATTATTTGCCGTAAGCTAGACAGTCTACAATTATTTTTAGGCCATATGGCCGTATAACAGACGTAAGAGCAATATTATTGCTTATTGAGGCCGTTTCGACGTGCCTTATAGACGTATGCACTTACGACTTCCAATTTTATTATGGTCCTAGGAAATCCAGTCGGACCATATAGACGTATGCACATACGACTGTTTGTTTTATTTTTACCTGTAATCATTGTGTAGAGCCATATAGACGTATGCGCATACGACCATCAATGTCAACATGATCCTGGGGGTATTTAGTCATTATTGCGGACGTATGCACATACGTCTACACATTTTAGTATTGCTGTCTCAAGATTTCGTCATTACGCGGACGTATCGACATGTCAACAACACGAAAACAGTCATTCTGCAGTGAGCTGCCATAGCGAGTAGATGTAATTTTAATGCGTGGAATAAGTTTAGTGAATTTACTGTGAATAATGAAGCGTAGAGACAATATCTTGCGTTTAGCACTAAACAGTGATGATGTAATCAATCAATCAATCAATAATGGTAAGTAATTTTGATCATACCTTATTTAAAATATGAAATGTCTTGTTTTAAAGTATAGGTACTGTTCATTTGACTAACTAGGATGTTGTTTCTTGTTTATAATGATGAATTATTGTTGTTATTATAACAATAACGTAAATAATATTGATGTAGGTAGTTTTACGATCGTTTCTGTTGAACAGGTATATACAGGCATCCTTAGCGCGAGTTGATAGGTATGGTATTTGTAAAATGTTATATTGAATTAGTGTAGGTACCTATTACGTATAAATACTGACTGCGTGTATTTTTTTGTTTATAATCCTACTAATATTATAAACGTGAGACTTTGTATGGATGGATGGATGGATGTTTGTTTGTTACTCTTTCACGCAAAAACGAAACGGAACGGATTTGGATGAAATTTGGCACACAGATGGTTTATAACCAGGATTAACATATAGGATCATTTTTACCGCGATATTTCAACGGGATTGAAACTTATGCGGGTGAAACCGTGAGGCACAGCTAGTTTAACATAATAACTGTTGTTGTTAGAACTAGCTGCGCCCCGCGGTTTCACCCGCATAAGTTTCGATCCCGTGGGAATATCGGGATAATAAAAATCCATCCATCCATACAAATTTTCACGTTTATAATATTATATAGTAGGAAGGATGCTAACTATATGACTGGCCAGAAAAAATGGAAATCATAACCTATAGGTTATGATGACCTGTATAATATTTGAATTTGCCTTTCTCTCATGTTTTATAAATTACAGGGTCTCGGACTATGGACGACTATGAGGAGTTAGCACTTCCAGTCGAAGAACCAATTCGAATTATACATTCATCGCCAGTGAATACACTTCCAGTCGAAAAACCAATTCCAATTTTACATTCATCGCCAGTGAATATATCCAGGGATTCACCTCTAACAGTTGAACAACAAGTGACAATAGTTGAAATGGAAAACTTAGGCTTTACTGGCAGTTTCTTCGACAATAGTACCAAAGATATTTCATTAGCTTCACATTTGTCACCAATGTCAGTATTTATACCCAACGAAATACCTCTTGAAGAGCCAGAATATTCTTTAGTTCAAAGTAAACAAGAGCTTACACCACTTTTTACTCCAATCCAATCTGTGCAGCCATTGTCAAGCCCTAGCATAATAGAAACACCAACCACTACATCTAACATCAATAATGAAACATTACCAGAAACAGGGATAGACTTTAATGATGATGATTCTGTGGCAGACCCTAATTACGTTCCTTCAGATATTGAATGTCAGCCATCCCCAATGTTACGAATTACACCATCATCTAATCAACCTCCTCCACTAAACAATTTGAATACCCCACAACAGTCTTTTGAAATAGATGAGCCAGTATCAGTAAACTCCATTAGTGAAAGTTATCAAGAGGAGGTTGATTCCCCTTTGCCAAAAAGAAATAAAAGAAAGTTACCAGAACTGTGGAAAAAAAACCAAAGGGAATTTAAAAGAAACAGTGGTGCTGCATATACGTCGGCTCTAGGCAAGAATAAACCTGCAAAAGAGTGCAGCTATGAACCATGCAAATGTCAAAAACAATGTCATTTAAAAATTGTCAGTGAAACAAGACAAAAGCTTTTTGATTCTTTCTGGGGCTTAGGGGGTCTTGACAGGCAAAGAGATTTTTTGTCCAAAAACATAACTGTAACTGGAGCTACAGGATCACGTGTTAAAAATTCTAGAAGAAAGTTTACACTCCAGTACAGTTTTCAAGTAAATTCAGATACCGTTTTAGTTTGTCAACCTTTTTTTTTGAAAACATTGCATATAAGCGACAAAATGGTCCGCACTGCTTTAGATAAAGCACGCAGAGGAGTTTGTGGAATTATATCACCCGATAAACGAGGTCGACATGTACCATCAAATAAATATGACAATATAAAAATTCAATGCGCCAAAGATCATATTGATTTGTTTCCAGCAGTACCATCACACTGGTGTCGTAAAGATACAAAAAAAAATATTTGGAGCCTACATTAAATAGAGAAAAACTGTATCAATTATATAAAGAATATTGCATGGAGAATAACAAAGTTCCTATCTGCAAGACTTCATACAAGGAATTAATTCTGGAAAAGAATATAGATTTTCACAAGCCCAGAAAAGACCAATGTTGGTGTCATAAGTTTGAGCAGTTATCCGAAGAAGAACAGAAAGAAAAACAGGAGGAGTATGAAGAACATGTCAATAGGAAAGAATATGCTAAAGATGAAAAGAAGACTGATAAATTAAAGGCAATGGTTGACTCTACTCTTCTTGTCTGTACCTTTGATTTCGAAGCAGTGTTATATTGTCCATTAGTTTTAGGTAAACCTGTCTTTTATAAAAGGAAATTGGGCTGTATGAATTTCACAATACATAATGCAGTGAGCAAACAGGGCTATTGTTACTTTTGGCCAGGGTACGAGGGGAACAGAGGGGCAAATGAAGTCTCAACATGTTTGTATACTTATATCACCAAGCTTACCAATGTGGAACACCTGATTCTTTATTCTGATTGCTGCCCAGGACAAAATCGAAATTCAGTGGTTGCTACAATGCTAAGGTATGTAATGATGTCTCCAGAAAATAATGTAAAAATTATTGATTACAAGTTTCTCGAACCAGGTCACACCCAGATGGAATGTGACAACATGCATTCTACAATAGAACGGGCTCCGGAATACGCCAAAATCTATATTCCCGAAGACTGGCTAAATGTGATACGATTGGCACGGAAAGACAATCCATACATTGTTGAGGTGCTAGACCATTCAAAATTTAAAGACTTTAAGGCAAGGCGAGGTATCTCTATTGGAAACATAATAAAAGCCACGGATGGAACGATTTTAAAATGGACTAACGTCAGATGGATACAGGTGAGGAAAGATGTTCCCAATTCGCTTTTCTTCAAATTCGATTACTGGGAAGAATTTAAGGAGGTTAGGTTTACTAGAAAAGTAACGCGGTCGGACATTTCCTCTTCTATGGATACAAACCTGTACTCAGAACCACTTCCACTAAAACAAGTTAAATATAAAGACCTTATGGCTATGTGTAAGGATGGAACTATTCCAAAGAATTACCACAGCTATTACGAAAATTTGCCTGTAGAAGAAAATGAAAATTCAGAGACAGGAGCTACAAATGACGACGACGGCTTAACCCTTGCTGCAACAAGAGCATCTTATATACGACGTAGACCTAGGAACAAACAGTAATTAAGGAAAGCTTAAATATCTACAGCATGTATCAGAAAGGTGTGCTTTCTAATACACGCTTTACACATCACTTGTGCAATGTTTCTTCTGCTCTTATTTTTTATATCTTTTATATATTGTTTTAGAGAATTTATTCTTAGTTCTAGGTTTTTGTGACTGTTTCTTTTAAATATTCGATTTTATTCTTTATAAAGTTTTATTTTTCTGTGTAAAAGCCTTTTTAAGTTTGAAATATTTATGTTCATAAGAATTTTGTTAAGATTTCAGTTTTATTTCATTTCTTGTAATGTGCCTTGAGCTCAATTTTAAATGTTTGTGATTTTAAGTCATTTAAAATGATTTTCAGATTTATGAATAAATTTTATTTTTATTATGCTTATTTTTCTTTTCACACAGAAAACCTTGTGTAATTACTACCATTTGTTCTTTTTTTTTAGATTTTAGAACAAAACTGGTTTATACCTCTATTTTGAATTCAAACACTTCTCAATATAAATGACAAGCCAGACAGGCGTATGAATTTCAAAAATCGCGCAAATAACGTTAATTTTGATGGGTTCTCATTCCTAAATTGCAATATTTTGAGTCACCAACTAGGTGAAAATAAATATAGGTATAAATATTAATAATTTAAGGAGAAGGGTTTTACGTCCATAAATTCCATGCATTTTTGGGAGAACTTTGACGGAGTTTTACCAAATATTCGTCATGGCAAATAGACGTATCAGCTAAAAGCCAGTGTTATAGAGAGAAAACCTTAAAATCAAGCATTCCATATTAACTGGAGTGTAAATATATAGCTACATGCAAAAACACAACAAGCTGGCTCAATCACAAGAAAAGTTATTAAGTTTTTTGTCTCTCCTGAAAAGTAGGGGTTCTGTGGATACGCCCCTATGGTTTGAGACCCGCGATATAATGTGTAATGTATAAAGAAAGTCAGGAATTTTCATCAAATGTCCGGAATTTCCTCCGGATTTTCGTTTTTTTTTTGATCTGGCAACCCTACTCGGAAACCACGTTAATCCGTTGGTCTCGGCAGTTATTTGTAAATCTTTGAGTCAGAAGTCATAATCTCGATACTTTTTAATCTGTATTGATAAGTAATAATTTAATTTACATGTACATATAATAAAAAAAATTATCGTTATATTTTTCATTGGCATTATGTTCTGAGATATACGTATTTATTATATTTTAATTTAAGTGGTTGACATTCCATTGTTATGTTTAATTAATTAATTTTAATGTATTTTTTATCTCTTTTCAATGTAATTTTAATTAATCTAATCATGATCTCAATTTGCTTAATTTTTTTATTACTTATACAAGTGCTGTGCACACCTGTAAGTGATGAATTCACTACAGAGTATTCCTATTTGTAACAATTTTATATGTATTCGATCTAGTGAATAAGTCGTTGGTCTGTCATTAAATAAATAAATAATAGATACCTCTTGGCAAGTCTGATCAAACAAAAAAACAAGTCAAACTTCCTAACTTCTACAGACCCCACAACGATTTTCACAGTTATTGTAATAGAATAATCTTTAAATCCTTTTTATAGACACATTATTTTTAATCAAAACTTTGTTTCAAAAATTCTCTTTAATATCCTTTTCGAACACCTATTGAAGACTCATAAAACTAAAGGTTAAAGTTCACACTGGAGGATCAGGATCCTATATTTGCAAGGCATGAATAAAACAGCGAGTCCCTTTACGAACCTTGACGAATTTAGCGTTATTTGGAAAATGGCGCCGTACGTAGGTGTTATTTTTATAACTTAAACTGCGAAATGTCAGGGGGTTATCGTTACGCTGTCTAAATGATATTTTCAGTTTTTACAGAAGTATTTTTGAAATAGACATTATGTATAAAATATACTAAAATATTTTATTTCATCAAAAAACATAGTGATCTTACATAAATTAAGGCAGCGCCAGTTGGATACAGTATTAATAGTGTTGGGGCTGTCGCGCTCTTCCCTAATTTGCTTAAAGGCGCTTCTAAACGGGCTATATTTTTCTGCAATATGTGGTTGCAATACAATGGCCGGCAACATTGCCAGCAATACCAGCCAGACTATGCAATATTGCAGTAATGTCCCGGCAATAGTTGACAAACATTTTGTAGTATGGCCATGTGTGGCCGATATTGTTCGATAGATTGCCGGGCGATCGCTGAGCGATCGATTTAACTGCAATGTTGCCCAGCCAATTCTATTGTTGTTTCAGTCGCTCTCTATTGTAATGTCATAGTGCATCTTTTTCTACCGATATGAAGTTTGTTATGAGTATAATTGCTATGTTCAGTGCTTTGTTTGACTGACTGACCTGTGCTTGTTTGTTTTTGAGGTTATATTATGTTTACAAAATGACTAATACGTGGACTAACGAGAGGGTTATACATTTCATTAATGAAATACATTTACACCCTCAGTTGTGGGAGGGGAAAAAGATGGATGGATTGTAATCGCTGAAAAATTTGAGATATCAATTGCTAATAAATAATAATAAATGTAAGCTGCTGCGACAAGTGTGATTTCATCAGCCATTGTTGCCGAATTGTGTAGCCCGTTTAAGAGTCTGCATCATGAGCCACCCTATAGCCGACATATCGCAACACATGGCCCAGCCATAGATTGCTCGGACATCAGTGTCCGAGCAATGTTTTTATAATGGCCGGGCAATTAGTTGCCAATAGTGCAGCCACAAATTGCAGAATAATATAGCCCGTTTAGAAGCGCCTTAAACAGCTCTCTCGGGGTGTTGCGTACATGTATGAAGGTGTGTTAGTATTATACTACACGCACAAGTCGATAATAAATAAGGGTAATAGACCCGTTAAAAGATACGTCTTAACCGGTATTAGATTTCTCTACTTCATTCCGCCTACACCACTGTCATTTGATATGTCACACAGCACAGTTTAAAAAATATTTTTGTGAGCTTAATTTATTTCCCAAAGTAAACCGATACTCAAAATTGTTTCGATTTACTTAGGCATTTAAGGTACACATCTGTGTTTGGAGAACAAAACTTTATATTTATACCAAGTCTTCACTAAAGTTAAGAAGATTTTCACTAAAGTTAAGAAGGTTAATTCTACCAATCTTAAAATGTGGGACTAATTGCTTATCACGTTTTTCGAGAGCCTGTATATTTGGATCATCACCCATACTCGAATTGACATGGCTGATTTTTAAACTTGAAAGAACGCGGCTGTTTTATTTAACAACACTAGCTTAACCACTATTCGTAGACCTTACAATTATTTATTCCGTTACAAAAATCGCCCCGCGAGGCCGCGACACGAAACGCAGCAGCCTATCAACCAGCCACAAGCATACATATCGTCACCGAAATCATAAATTCATTTATCCACGTGCTCTTCCTATAAGCACCGTCAATTTTGTACAAAATTTAATCTTTGTAAGGATGATTTACGTTGCCATAAAAATACCTGACACAAAAAATATCTCATTGTCCCACTGCGGAGCGTTCATTAAAACTATTAATATAATTTACGACTCCAATGTCAAGAGCAACAGATAAGGGGCTAACATTTAAGCCAATATTAGCCCCTTATCTGGTGTAGGCACACATCGGATCGGAGACAACAACTGCTCATGTGGGATGAATATGAGGTAAGTGGATCACGGTTGAATCTTTGCTTGATATGTTACAGTGGCTATGCCCCCTATGTTTTTTGGGGATTTTTCCGCGTACATTATTTGATTAAAAGTATTATGTTGCACTCGTCCCTCCCCTCATCTATTTATGCATCCATCCTATTAAAAAGGTTCAGCCGTTACGGATTTAGTCCGGACAAACAGACAAAAAAATGAACGCGCAGACCTTAGAACGCATAGAAGGATAGTACGAGTGCAAAAAGTGAGGCAACTAAAACTTAGCCATTTTTGGCTAACTTTGCTCGACGAGCCGTCAGTACTCAAGGTCACATTCTGCCGAACAGAGCTCGCGAGTAAATAATTTAAAACGACCGTTTGTAGCGTAAAGGGATGTCATAGTCCTTCAGGAAAACAAAAAACGTGTAATCAAATTACATTTCACAAGTAAATACTTACATTTTATACATTATATTTAAGTAAATCGACCATCAAACAAAAATTCTAATAACCTAACTTATCACAATTCAATGTTGCTATCCGTGAGGAAAAAAATACCCATAGTGATTTCTTTTGTGCTTATTTTTGTTTAAAAAAATAGTTTTGGCGGCAATTATGTATGCGTCAAACTAAACTATATTTATTTACAGCTACTATCTACAGTGTTTTATAACTAAAAGTTACTGTTAGTTCGAAGAGTGGCATCATGAAGATGACAATTTTATTGATTAAGATTTTTTTTCGTTTAAGTAATGTTCTCAATAATATTTTTCTATTTCATAAATACAACACATACTTTTAATTGATATCAAACGAGATTTTTCAAGCAATTAATACATTTCTATAATATCATTATAACACATTACACATCAAACATTTTAAACGCAATAAACGATATCTCATTTCGTTTACCTTCCGTAAATATATGTCATATAAGTCATATTACATGAAAAAACATCATCTTATTTAGTTTAATAACATAAAATACTTGATTTGATCCAGCAACATAATAGTGCGTTTTCCCATTTTTGTGGTAATGGTACTGGTAATGGTATCCCTGAAAGCTATATTTGTGTGCGTTTGAAGAACGTAGACACATTCGGCTCACGCACACAAAGAAAATAAAGTGGACACACGAAATCGCTCGTGTTTTGTTCTAGACGCCTCTTCTATACGTTGTTGTTCTAAGGCGCAGACAAAATTAAAAAAACAAATGTTTTTTTAGGAACGTGTAAATAACTATAAGAAAACACAGTTAATTAGACATCAAAGAAAACTAAATCAGTCTTATTTATGTGTTTTTTGTATGTATGTATAGATATGAAATTATGAATACGTCACGTAAATAGTTTGTAGTTGTACCCCATTTTACGAAAATTACGTGGATAGAGGAGAATTAAATTTGGCACAGTTCGAGGTTCAGCTATCGAAGGACTGCAGAAAGCTAATACTTCGTTCTAACATAACATTTAAACGTTTAAATAAATTATGGTCGTATTTCGACCACTGGGTCACCGACTCACCGCTACATTTATTATTATTTTAAGCCAGTCTGTCTGTTTATTTTGAGGTATACATAATAAAAATTACGACTTGTTGCTTAAATTGCTCTTTCCTCATTAATTTAAAGTTAAAGATTAGAGCCACAAACATAATTATAACAGCGAATGCTAGTCTCATTTCAACACTAGACCTTTACATTTAGAGTCAGTCGCTTTCCGCGTTCCCCGTTGGGCGATTGACCTAGATAAAACCTATGGTAGTCTGACACATATCTCTATACCACAGAAATCTTAATAATATTGCCTTATTATTAAGATTTCTGTGCTCTATACTATCGTGAATTGTGAGGATAGTGAAGTATCAAACACAAGTAAAACATAACTTCACAGAACCACCCAATATTCCGAGTCGACGCGGGTCTCAAAGAGCTCAAAGAGACGGAACCCATTGCCTGCCGATGTTGTGAAAACGTTTTGACGAGATACTGCGACCCCAGAACGCAACAACTAAAGGAATACAGTGGGTTTTTAGTCAGTAGAAGTCTGACACACTCTTCAGAGCGGGAGGAGTAATTTGATGATTTTCCCCCCGAAAGAAAAACATCACACACATTATTGTATAGTTTTTAAATGACTATGAGCTATAATGGAGATGAGCTGTATTCCGAGATATAGGTTACTTACTACCTAATTCGTATGAAGAAATTCCAAATTTTATCATGAATAGGGTTGCCATCCGTCCTGGTTTTCCCGGATTTGTCCTAGTTTGGAGAGCGTCCGGAGGCGTCCGGGGGGGTTTCCCAATAAGCGTCCAGATAAAACCCGGACACACATTGGTCTTACGGGTACCAAAAAGCACGGTTTCTATTATTATTTTCCTATGGTATTTCATCTCATTGTTTATGTTACGTTGATTAAATGAAAAGGAAGAGACTGTTATTAAAAAAGTTCTAAAGCTCTACAATGTTATCACTTTATCAGTAAGTAAAAACCGTAATTAAACATCGTTATTTTTAGTTTCAAGTTCAAAAATGTATTTTTCTACGGTGTCCGGGAAAAAATTGTGATTTTACTTAAATGTCCGGGGTTTATAAGTCTTTGTCTGGGGCCGGCTTTGGTGATGCCAACCCTAGTCATGAAGTAGGTAACGTTTAACATTCTATCTGTGTAAATTAACCTAAAGAAAGAAAGAATAACTCGTTTATTTGCACTAACAAACCTTAAAAATAAACAAGATAAGATAAACAAACACCACCATTAATGCCAAAAGGGCTGGGAGCTCAGCGTATGCCTGATGGCAACACAGGATATGCCACCTGACGTTGATTTTCAGCTGCAACTGACGAGTGACATACGCTCAAAACTTAAATACTTTGTGATCTTTTACATGTAACATAAATAATGCACATCCTGGAATTAGTTTGTTCAGAATCATTTACTGAATCGATTTTTATCGTTTTTAATTAAAAAAAATATAACGAAATTTTTATCCCAAAGCAATTAAATCTACGTAAATTACGAATTACACTTTCGCTGTAGGTATAGTAAAAACAAACTAACTATGGACCGTAAATTAAAGTAGTATCTTTTTAAATGCAGATTTATATAAATTCCGTCATTCAGTACACATTACAGAAAAATGAAACTCATTTAAAGGAAGTTAAAGTCTTAAAAAAACTGTTTAAACAAGTAAAACTAAAAATTCAGAGTATGTATTATGATAATAACATAATTTTCTAATTGGGGTCTTTGAGAGTGTGCGTTAATTACGATACGTGTTGTATTTTCATTTTTGTTAAGCTCTTGATTGACCACCATCTCAGCACAAAGTAAGCGATGATGTGGTCCAAGATGAAGCACATTTGTCTAGAAGTAACCTATTCACTCTGTACTTGCAAACCCTCAGGTTATAACTATCAATTTATTCATTTATTTTTACTATTTCTGTGATCAACTACAAAATTCCATTTCACATTACAATCGAACTATACCGAGCCTTGAACTGCTCTAGTGGCCATAACTTGGTCGTAAAAACGAATGACTCACGCCTCGGGATGTATTCTTGGAACCGAAGGAAGCCATGTATGACGCACGGACTTCCCGGGAAAGCCTTGGATTGGATACCGGGATTGTAGGAGATCAAGAGCTGGTATTTTATTTTTGAAATCGTGATTCATTCTGTTGCTGGGTGGAAAGGTGTAGGAGTTTCCTTATGGTACGAATTGGTAGTTATATCTTCACTAGTAGTCGCGCGGGGCAATAACACTCTTTTATTTGCAGACGGATGAAAAGTATATAACCTTCCTCAAGCTTCCAGACCAAATTTTACGTTTAAACAAACTTTTCCGCCTTATAATATGAGTGTGTATAGATTTGACTTTTTTAAAGAAGGACTGTGGATAACTTTGTGTCCGTTTATTTCAGACTAGTTTCTGCACACGGCTTCGCTCAGGTGAAAGGGACTGTTTCAATGAAATTATGATGATCAAGTATGATGTTAGTATAGGATGTGCTTATAATAATACGCGAAGCATTTTAGGCAACTGTCGTACCTACATGACATTAATTATGCATTGTTTTCATTTACTCTGAATGTTTGGGCATAAACTGTATGTTTCCAAATAACAATACACGACTATTCAGCATTTTACTGTGTAACTTGTTGATCTGAAGAGCGCGTGGCTAAATTTATGATTAATAATACAGCTTTGTGGGACAATTTTCAAGGGTAAGCAAAGATTACTGAGAAGGTCCATGTATGGAGCTTGAATCGCTCTTTCGTCCAAAGATTTAATTATGTATATAAAAACTTACAATTGAATAATTCCGTAATAATTGCTTTATTAGTCCGTCATTAGCTTCCAATGTTGCGACGTCGACTCGATTCTTACCTGGAAAGAAATAGAAACAAACATTAGTTGGTCACAATTCAGTACTCAAATCGGTCCGTAGATAGGTCATCTTATCAAACATTCTTTAAAAATGGAAACTGGGTATGTATTTTAAAGAGATCATAATTATAGTGCGCATCCCGTCTAGTTCGTTTCGCCCAATTCGCTTCATCAGAATTGAAACGTGTAGAAAGAAAACTTTTTGCCTGTTCAACAAGAGAATTAACGATGGCATTCATCTGTCTAGCTAAATGATAAATGATCTTTATTTTGCAAATTGGTTATTAAATAACACTTTTACACGTCATTTTTTTCGTAAATATTAACTAGATGAGGCCGGCTTGTCTATAACAACCCTTTATGAGCTCTTCTCTAGCCTGTTGATGCGTGGACAAAAAATAAAGTGAGTCAGCTATCACCCACAATGATGCGATATTAAACAGTGGTGCCAGTGGACCGCGACCGAACCAATGACCGTGTTAGTGTGGGGAAACTCGGCTAATTTCTAATGGGCAATGTAGTGAGTTATATCGGCGATAGTATAGGGTTATGTCATTTAGTGATACCATTAGTTAATTGATTGAGAATGTCGAAAATATCCGTGGCTAATTGTTTCTAATAACGATATTACTGTAGTGGAGATGGAATGTTTAACGTTTTTCATATTTTTTCACACGTATAATAACTATTGCCGTGAATTGGAGGGGTTAACAAGATTAAACTGGATTATAATTAATATTAAATTCCCAAAACTAATCACACCATTATCGTTATAAACTATCTTAAAATTTTCATAACATTTTCAAATCGTATTCGAAACCGTTGCAACAACCAAGCCATAACGAAACTCGTAACTACCCACATTTCATTAAAACTATTTTTATTCCGAAACTGATAACCGAGTACATTTCTTCACGTCCAGTACCATCTAATTAGCGTGATGGCACGCTTGCTGTATTGTCACAAAACTATTAGCAAACTTATTGAGTTATTGACGGATTTACATACCAAATACCGGGTGCTTCAAAAAAATGTATACACACTTTGAACGTCCATAGAAAATTTATTTACCGTTCTACAAAGTTAAATTTCAGGAAATTAGAAAGCTGAAAGTCCAATGTAAATGAAACATAAATAACAAATGTTAATACTGTTCAAATTGGTGACCTCCAGCATCAATACAATTCTGAGTACGAGTCACCACTGATTCTGTACATCGTATCAAAACGTCCAATGAGATTTCTCTACACACGGCTTGAATCTCATTCCAAAGAATGTCTAGGTTACGTGGATTACGTTTGTACACCTCATTTTCTACTGTGCCCCATAAGAAGAAATCCAGTGGTGTAAGGTCTGGAGAGCGTGCTGGAAACTCGATTGGCCCCCTGCGTCCTATCCACTGGCCCGGCAAATTTTGATCCAGGTAAGCACGTAAACCACGTAACCTAGACATTCTTTGGAATGAGATTCAAGCCGTGTGTAGATCTCATTGGACGTTTTGATACGATGTACAGAATCAGTGGTGACTCGTACTCAGAATTGTATTGATGCTGGAGGCATAGGCGTAGGAAGGGGGGGAGCCGGGTGGGCCGTGCCCACCCCAGAATGGTCTGGTGCCCACCCGAGAATTTTTACTAACAAACAATTATGGCTGAAAAATTAAAAAATCTGGATAAGTGTGAGTCGGACTCACTCATGCAAGGTTCCTTTATGCGATACATATTAAATTAATTTATGTGAAAATTTTCATTTTGTACGTTAAGAGTTGACGCAACTTTGATAAGCGATCATCGCTTCTACTACTGGGGGCCAGGCCCCCCCTGGGAAATATTTCTAGATACGCCAATGGCTGGAGGTCACCAATTTGAACAGTATTAACATTTGTTATTTATGTTTCATTTACATTGGACTTTCAGCTTTCTAATTTCCTGAAATTTAACTTTGTAGAACGGTAAATAAATTTTCTATGGACGTTCAAAGTGTGTATACATTTTTTTGAAGCACCCTGTATACATATACTATGTAGATAGGTACGTTTTGGGAATAATTTCATTGTGCGTGCAGCTAAGGAGTGGAACTCCATGCCGGGGTCTGTGTTTCCTAATAACTATAACTAGGGTTAAATTAAGAACAGGTATTTTCTTAGCAAGCGTGTTTCATTTACGACCACATCATCGCTTACCATCACGTGAGATGGTGGTCAAATGCGAGCCTGTCTTACAAAAAAAAATGATAAATAAGGCTCGGTGAAAATTACCCCAGTTTTACGTGATAGATATGAGGAATTTTTATTAGATCTTATATTATGTCGACGGTGTGAAGTAGATTCATGTTGTTTTTGCTCTAGTTAGCGACACGTATTGGTAATGTTTACTGGTAACGCATGGTTTCAATCATTCTCAAAACTTGAAAGCGTGCTTGAATGATGTGTTTGTTGTTATTATTTCAAATAATGTCAGTGTTGGAGAATTGGTCAGGATTATTTTAAAAACATGTTTAGATATTTGAAAAAGTAAGTTAAGGTGTCGAGTGACAATAAAAAAATATGAGAGAAAGACGTAACGTCCTCTCGGTTGTCACAGATGTTGAGCGATTGGCTGTTGCGTTACAAGTCACGGGTTCTATTCTCGCACCAGAAAAAATGTTTGTATGGCCTACAAATAGTTGTTCCGATTTCGGGTGTTAATAAAAATGTACCCATGATACAGGAGAAATTACTAATGTAGGGCAATGTTTACAAAAAATACTACATAAATACTGACCTGATTTTTGTGGCCTAAGATATTTATAAACATTAGGTTGTCGTACCAAGCACTTCTCCTTCACATTTATTGTGAACACAGCCAAGCTGTGGAATTCTCTGCCAGCTTCAGTGTTCCCTGCACTTTGACCTCTCAGCCTTTAAAGCACGAGCAAATATGTATCTTCTGGGCTCGCTCGTCACATCGTAGACCTCATCTATCGCTTACCATCAGGTGAGATCGAGGTCAAGAGTGGGCTCATCAGTAATAGAAAAAATTGGCCAAGTGCGAGTCAGACTCGCCCATGAAGGGTTCCGTAGTAACTATACTAGTAAAAAAAAAACCTTACAAATTTCTTAAAACTAGCTTATTTAAACTTTTTACAACTACGCCCCATAACTTTGTTTTTCATAGTGTTTGTATGAATTACAAAGTTATGTTTGCGGTTTTAGAAAATACGCTGTATCTCAAAAACTGCTAACCCGATTTCGTTCAAACCAATTTTGGTTGAAAGTTTACATTAAGATCTACAAACATCTATATTTTTTTAGATTTTTCACTCCATTATTATAGAAGTTAGAGGGGAGGACACACATTTTACCACTTTAGAAGCGTATATCTTTTAAACGATTAACTTTATGAAAAAGTGTTTTTAGAAACCATAATGTCATTTTTAAAGACCTGTCTATAGATACCACACACGTATAGGTTTCATGAAAAAAATATTTTCAGTTTCAGTTCCATGTATGGGGAGCCCCCTTAATTTTAAATATTTTTTAAATTTTCTCTTAAAATCGGAATGCGGTTCACAGAATACATCTACCTACCAAGTTTCAACTGTTTTTTTCAATAAATAATTATTTATTTATTTATTTACATATAGTCTTAATAGTTTCGGAATAAAATGGCTGTGACATACGGATGGACGGACAGACAGACAGACGGACAGACATGTCGAAACTATAAAGGTTCCGTTTTTTGCCATTCGGCTACGGAACCCTAAAAATAGGAGATGAGACTAAAAGCACCATTTAATGTTTTTCTAATTTGAATATTTTTAGACTTTGCCTGCGACTTCAAACTTCAATAACAAACAAAGTATAGAAAGAAAAAAAAATTGTACGTCTGTCTTTCTGTTTATCGTATCTTTGAAATGACAGATCCAATTTTAATCGGTCTTGAAAAATAGGGGAGGTTTAATTTACGCGAGAAAAACCTTCCACATAAACAAAGTCGCGGGAATAGTTAGTTTATAACACTATAAATATGCATAAAAATTGTGAACAAATAAACAACCAATATAAACTACCAACATTTGACGAATCAAAAAGAAATGGATGAAACTTCAAAAAACCCTGATCAAACGTTACGGTAAGATTTGCGATCCGTCCGGTCCGGATCTGATCTGACCTCGGAAAGCCGGATGAGGAGCACAATGTGGAATTATGGACGCCATTATGGTTTAGCACGAACCTTCGCGCTTTAGGATTGAGAGATTTGTAGAGGCCCATATATCACCGAATAACAACGACGAGGTATAAAAATTTCAGTAGGTAGGTACTAGCAATAAAATTTACATACGTTTGTCACTTCAACACTAGGTTCGGTTATAAATATGCTGTACCTCAAAAACTGCTGACCCGATCTCGTTCAAAGGTTGGTTGGAAGTTTACATTAAGATCTACAGTATGTTTTTTTTTTTCACTCCATTATTATAGAAGTTAGAGGGGGTGGGGGAGGGAGACACAGCCCCCTTTTATTTTAAATATTTGGTGAAGTGGAACTGATGATGAAGACCACATATGGCCACCGAAACTACTCAGTAATAAGTATTTCGTGGATTGCGATTCGATTACTTGAATATGGATGTTAAGCCCTTTATGCTCGTCACAATGCATAATATGCTAAAGTACCAGGAGAACTCCTCAAAAATTAACGGCTCTGCATCGGCAATTAAAGTATCAATATTTTGTAAGCGAAAATGAAGACAAAGACAAATAAGCCAGAAATTCTTAATCATTTACCGTAATTCACATAGCGTCATCTGCCTTCATTTTATCTCTAAAGAAAAACAAAGTAAACCCAACTGTAACGTCATTAGCATTGTACACAAAATATTCACGTACCGGTATGATTATGTGCATGTCTGAGGACATTCTGACTCACAGAATATTTAAAAGTAATGTGGCAACTATGGATAAGAATTTGTAATCTTTCCCTGCCTTATATGACCGGTCAGACTTTAAAGCAAGAGTGAGCAGGCATCTTCAGGGCTCGCTCGTTCCATCTTACACCTCATGTATGGCTTAACATCAGGCGTGATCAAGGTTATAAGATGCACATTCTAAAAAAAAGAATAGGTACGCCTCATAGAGCAATCAGCATCTTGCATCGGGCCTTTAAAGTCAATGCCTGCCAGGTTTGCGGAAATGTTCTTACGACGCGGCCCCGTACCAGCAGGAAAGGTAGGAACAGAATAGGTTTTTAGTCAGTAGAACTCTGACACTCCCTTGCGCTCCACTCAGTGCGGGAAGAGTCATTGAAAGATTTTCCCCACTAATTTTGTCACGTTTACCTAAAAGTGACTTATTCACGGTTGACTTAGTCCCCCAGGTTATAGCTGTCAGGAAACATAGACTCCACTTCTTAGCTTAAATTTTCTTAACTTCTTAGCGTATGCACAATGTAAATATTCCCAAAACATTTTGTCCGTGTGGGTGGGATGTTTACCACGTAACTATGGCGCATCGCCGTTCGTGGATATGGCGGAAATGTAACACATGTATGTCGCAGAATACAAAAGGAAATTCACACATGTATGTATGTTTGTATTAAAACACTAACCAATACACTTATGGAACCGCTTTCAACTTACCAAAAAGACATGTCCACTAAATAGGGCAGCAAAACAGCGGTGAAGATTATCAGTAGACCATTACTACCGTAGACGGTAGTCGTTATCGATGTGTAGTTGAAACTAATTGACGACACAATCAGACACGGCTTGGGATTAGGGAGGTTACACACTCGCGAGTATTGCGACTTGTCGCGCCGAATAGTTCATTATCATTATAGAACAAAATCACGGGCAACACTGTGTCCGTCCCATATTTGAAACAAAAGAAAAAATATTTAATTAAAGCAGTCAATCAGGTACCTGAACATAGTCTATGAAATAAAAATGTTAATTGTTAAAGTGCAATCTTTTTTAACGGGGAACATAACTATAATTAAGGAATGATAAGCGGGCCAGGATATGCTTATGACTAAATAAAAATAGCACACGATTTTCAACTAGCCGAGGTCGGTTGATCTTAAAATATCGAGATGAGAGATGCCTGGAAAACACGTTAAGCTAGCGGTGCTACCTGTCATATTTTCTACATATTTAATAGTCGTTACAGGTGATCGGAAGTCAGAAAATCCAACACCAGTGTTTGCAAGGGGTGACGTGTTACCCAGATTCTGAGTTGTACAGAAACTGGGTCACATGGAACTATAACTGCCTATCTAGGCATGTGAAATAGTAGTACTCAGCTGAATCCGTCTACTATTTATACATGCCCTGATCTGCCCTTCCTCAATTCACTGTCCCATCTTTCCACAAAACTAAAACATATAAATGTGCAACCACCCTAAAGAAAATACCGACCGATTGGGACAACAATTTGGTTAAACTATCGATTCGACAATGGCGTACAATGGTTATCTGCTGCCCACACAAGTAATTCGTGTTAGTTTAGACTCTAGAGCAAAGATTGGTTAAATACTCTCTGGTTTAGAGTAATGGCGCCATTAGTGTGCGTTCCTTGCTTTACAAAATGGCGCCTAGTCTATGGTTGTAAAGGAAATGAAGGATTTAGTTTTGGGATGTCACATTTTGATACGAATTTAAGGGTATGCTGTCCTCTAAAATACCCGGCTTTTGGAATAATGTCCATGGGCGCCCAACAATTTAAACATTTTAAGTAAATGAAGTCCCGTACAATTCGGTCCCTATCACCTACCTATGTCTATTACCCAATACCAGCAGCTAAATGAGATCATATAAATTACATTTTATGAGCGAATTGCTTATAAATACCACTTTTATATGTTACTTTGTAAATTTAAACTACTTATTGACCCTATGTGCCTAGACAGCAAAAAAAAACATACAGTCGAATTAAGAATCTCCCATTTTTCGGTTAAAATGCGAAATATTTTCCTAAAATATTGGGGTCTTTCGCATTGATGTATTAAAAGGAAGGTCTTTCGACATGTTTTCAAATAAGAAACTCGTAATACAAGTTTGTATTTAGATTTTCGTCTTTCATTTGTTCTTTATGACCGAATAATACGATTACCCTCTAATCTGTTTACATTTATTTAATATTTATACTCATTGATATAAACCTTATATCAATGAGTATAAAGATCACTTTGATACAAATTTAGAGGTATAATCACTTTGAAAGGACTGTAAGTCCGACCACAATCTCGATGTCCAAATTGAACCTCTTTACTCAGCACTTGTTTACCTAACCTACCTTTTTCGCCAAAACTAGCAGACATATCAACAAAAATGGTGTATAAGAAGGCTCTCTATATCGGCAAGTAAATGTGAATACTGAGCTGAATACACGAAAAGCACTTTGGAGGGATCTCAAATAAATTGAGAGTCTAATCTAGATATGTAGTTACATGTTTGGAGCTGGATTGATTCAGTGCAGGGTCTCAATTTGCTCGCTTTTTCGTGAAAACATGAGATTATTTGATGGGTCTATCTATTTGAAATATAGCCACTACATCATTGGCCGCTTTTATTTTCTTAAACCCGATTTATGGACTAAGTGATGTGACTATAGTGTGGCTTAGGGCCCACGCACACCACGTTTTTTAAACGTGCCGTTGACGCGCGTTTGTATATACGATACAGACGCGATTCGCACGCAAGTCACACGCAGCTTGTAGACCTTTGCACACCTGTATAAATTCAAATACGCGTTTGTATCGATACAGACGAGCGTGTGTAGCGATACAGACGCGATGCAAACGCGCGTGTGTATCGATACAAACGCGCTGGCATTTTGCGTTTTTAAGCAGAACCTCGTCAACAGTGGCAAGATGGCGTCGGTCGAGACAGCATTGATTTCATGCACTTTGTTATTAATTTTTACAAAAAGGAAGAAGGAAAATTACCGACGTTTTTAGGTACACCCATTTACAAGCAAGAGAAGATTATGTGGACATTATACATAGACAGAAAGCGCGTGTGTATTGATACAGACGCGCCGGTGCCGCGCGTTTGAATAGATAAAAACGACAACAAACTGCTCTGCAGGATAAAAGCGCGCCGTCGACGTGCGTTTCTAAAACGCGCGTCGACGGCGCGTTTAAAAAACGTGGTGTGCACAGGCCCTTAGGGTTTTACGCATTAGAACTTAAGTACTTCTTCATCTATACTAACTTTCTTATTTTATTGAATAGCAATATGCAATGTTTAAGTTCCCTATAAATAAACTAATATAATTACTAAATCTAACTATGTAGATAAAAAATTAAAATAAAAAAAAACAAGCTTAGGCGTCAAAGTACTCCTCCCCATCGCTGACGTCCGGAAACGTACCCAGAAGACTGGCAGCATTGCCACGTTGTATGGCAATAATAATAATAATAATAATAATAATAATAATCTGTGGCCCGGTTGTCAAAGAATATGTCAGAAAATTTTTTCCTCCACATTTTTCAGAATTATTTATAAATTAAATAGCCATACAAATAACAATAATCATGTTCAACAAAACCAAAATAGTAAAAAAAAAACTATTCATGAATGGATGGAAGCATAAATAGACAGAACAATAAACGTACAAACCAAAATGTTGACAAGAAACCGGGCACGACTGATTTTGAACACACGCCCAAGACCTGCGGAATCGTCGCTCAGCTCCACCTCGCAGCCGCCGGGACCAGCTCCAGCCGTGAGTGAAGAGACTCCGGCCGCTGCAGTTGCGTCGAGCTCGAGCGACGAATACTTCTCGCCGCCGACGACACCACCACCACCTGCGCGTCGGCGAGGAAGAGGCCGCCCTCCGGCCAGCTTCGGACCTCGAGGCCCACCGGCCTCTGATAGGGTCCCCGCTGCCGGTGGAAGTGTGCAGCGCATGCGATGGACAAATTCCATCAATGAAAATGTGATGCGCTCATACTTTGGGGCTACAGAGGGGGGAACTAACCTGACTGCGTACCGTGGTCGGATGCTCTCTCTGTTTCAGGTACTTGAACCAGCTGTCAACGTTTCGGCCCAACGACTGTCGGATCAGGTGCGGGTCATCCAGCGTAACCATATGTTGGATGACGCCGTACTTGATAGACTACGGCTCGAATCACGGTGCAGTCGTGTCTCATCTGCTTCACCACAGGCTGCGGTGCAACTACAACCTAGTATCTCACCGCGACCCGACCACGTCGGTGAAGATGATGAGGACCGGGCTACATCCGTGAGTACCCAGTGTAGTGAAAAATTGAGGAGTGCTTTGGAGTGTGCATTACGGGAGTATCGCTCCACACCGCCTGAGCTGAGACCTCGTCTGCCTCGTTTGCCCATGCATAAGAAAAATAGGGCGCTAGTGTGTGCTCTAGATTCACTGTTGTCAAATTATTTTGACAATAGCGAAGACCTCACCGATACCCATTCGATCCTGTACTGTGCCGCTGTTGCAGCATGTCGGGTAGCTCATGTCAAGTTTCCAAAGACTGACAGAGCTATTCGACCAGCTGTACCAGCTTGGCAGTGCAGGATCGAACGTCGTATCGCCGGGGCTAGAGCACTCATTGGCAAACTTATCTGCTTCAGACAGGGCAACACTCGCCCTAGAGTGATGCGCTTTGTGAGACGGGCGTTCGCGGGGACTGATATTAGTCCTCGGGATTATCTCACCTGCGTCACAGAGCGCATCGACTTCCTGAAGCAGAAAGTCTATGCGTGGGCAAATAGAATTCGCAGATATAAGCGGAGGGTGGAGCGATTCACTCAGAATCGCACATTCCAAAGCAATGAAAGGTGGGTTTATAGGGCCTGGGAGCGACCTGACCAAGGTGTGACTGATACGTGCTTACCGGATGATGATGCCATGTGTTCGTTCTGGCGCAGCATCTGGTCGGCTCCTGTCAGTCACACTGAGGGTGACTGGATGCGGGAGATCAGGCGCACGTGCGATCTTTTACCAGAAATGGGGGCAATCACGATCAGCCCCCAAGATGTAACCCGTGCAGTCCGTCCGTTATCTAACTGGAAATCCCCAGGGCCGGACGGGCTGCACAATTTTTGGCTTAAATGGTTCCAAAGATCGCACGCTCGCTTGGCATTTCAGTTCCAGTCTGCCCTAGAGTCAGGATCGCTACCTCAATTCCTAACTACAGGAATAACCCACCTGCTCCATAAATCAGGTAGTACTACGGAACCTAAAAATTATAGACCGATCACGTGCCTCCCTACGGTCTATAAAGTTCTTACGTCCATCCTGAGAACTAAAATTAATAATCATATTGATGTAAATTCAATCATGTCTGTTTCTCAGAATGGATGTAGGAACGGGTCCCGTGGTACCAAGGAGCTGCTCCTCATTGATATTGCCATAAACCAACAGGTTCGTCGTTTCCGAAGAGATTTGTCGACATGCTGGATAGATTATAAGAAGGCCTATGACTCTGTTCCACATACATGGCTCAAGAAGGTGTTGGAGTTGTATAAAATAGATCCAATGCTACGCAATTTTCTTGAGTCATGTATGGGGCAATGGAAGACGGTCCTCTGCTACCCAGGATGTCGACAGATCCAGGAAAACAGCGAACCGATTAGGATTGAGCGTGGCATATTTCAAGGCGACAGTCTGAGCCCTCTGTGGTTTTGCCTGGCTCTCAACTCTCTCAGTATATTGCTGGAGGGTTCAGGGCTAGGCTACCAGTTGAGAAGAGGTGGTCAGGTCATATCACACTTGCTTTACATGGATGATTTGAAAATCTTTGCCACCAGCAAATTGCAACTGATGGAGCTACTGAAGGTAACAGAAACTTTCAGTAGCGCCATCGGAATGGAATTTGGGGTGGACAAATGTGCGGTCATGCATGTAAAGCGAGGAGAGATTATGGAATCCGTGGGAATTCAACTCTCGGATTCCATACACCTGAGATCCCTCGGATCAACTGAAACTTACAAGTATTTGGGTATGTCAGAAGCACTAGGCATCAATACTGCTTATGTTAAACAGTCATTGAAGGAACGCTTCTTTGGCCGTCTGAATAAAGTACTGAATAGTCTTCTATCAGGCGGAAACAAGGTGCGTGCCTTCAATGGTTGGGTTATGCCAGTATTGATGTATTCTTTTGGCATACTCAAATGGACTCAGACTGAACTTGACGCCTTGGACAGGCGGGTCCGCAAAACGCTGACTGCAAATCGGATGCATCACCCACGTTCATCGGTGATGAGGCTGTATATCCCCCGGAAATGTGGTGGTCGTGGTTTTTTAAATACAAAGACCCTGCATAACCGTGAGGTATGCAGCCTTAGGGAATATTTCCTAAAAGCTGACGTGGGTATGCATCGGGATGTGGTAGCGGTGGACAAAGGCCTCACTCCGCTCTCCTTAGGTAACGAGAATTGGCGCAAACCTGTAATATTAGAGACTAATGACCGCAGAGAAGTATGGCAGAGCAAGGAGCTTCACGGACGCTATTACCGAGCCCTTCATGGGTCTGAAGTAGATTTATTAGCGTCCGTAGCCTGGCTACGTTTTGGTGACCTCTTCGGGGAAACCGAAGGTTTTGTCTGTGCGATTATGGACGAAGTTATGATGACGAATAACTATCGGAAATATATTGTGAAGGATGGTACCGTAGACATATGTCGGGCATGTCACAAACCGGGAGAATCCATTCGTCACATTATCTCCGGTTGTTCTCGTCTGGCTAATGGAGAATATTTGCATAGACACAACCTCGTAGCCAGGATTATTCACCAGCAACTTGCGCTTAAATACAATCTTGTGGAATCAGAAGTACCATACTATAGGTATGTGCCCGACCCAGTTCTCGATAATGGCAATATCACACTATACTGGGATCGGTCTATCATTACCGACAGGACTATTGTTGCCAATAAGCCTGACATAGTGGTGATAGACCGATTTGAGCGTCGCACAATGATTGTTGATATAGCAGTCCCCCATGACGAGAACCTCGTGAAAGCTGAGATAGATAAAAAAAATAAGTATCTTGACCTGGCACGCGAGGTTGTCGACATGTGGGATGTGGAGACAGCAATCATTGTGCCGATAGTCGTCACAGCCAATGGCATAATAGCCAAGAGCCTCGACCAACACCTAAGGAGGCTCTCGTTGGGCAGCTGGATCAAGGGCTTGATCCAGAGAGCAGTACTTCTGGAAACGGCGCGTATTGTGAGGAGGTTCCTCTCTATGGAGCCCTGACCACCGGTAGCTTGGACCCTGTTCCCGATACCGGTGGGCTACTATTTTTTATATTTTTAAATGTTTATATTCTTTTATTAAGATTTAAAAATGTAATTAATATGTATATAGATTGAATAAATGAAATAATAATAAAAGTTTATTTATCTCCATAGGTAAGTTAGTACAGTGCATTTCTTAAAATCAGTCATGAAGTTGGTACATATTTGGTCATTACACTATTTTGAACCCTGTCTCTTAAACTAGGCTTATACCTGTCTCTTAAGAGGCAGTGTTCGGCATTTATATGAATTTATGTACATATTGAGTGCATATGCGAAACGCGTGAACAGTGCTTATTCTTTGGGCAAAGAACGAGCCAGCCCTCCGGTCACGCAAGGAATCGATCAGCCGGCGAGATAATTCCTTATAAAAGAGACGCGCACTCGGGCCCCATGACCCAAGCGTTTTGTGCCGTTTGGGGTCGAAACCCAAACGGCACAAAACTGTGATTATTAGAAAGGTACTCTCTATACTTCTATACTTATATTATAAAGAGGTAAAATTTGTTAGTAAGTTTGTATGTAGGGGTAATCTCCGGAACTAATGATTCGATTCGATAAAAATTTTCATTGGTAGCAAGGTCTATAATTGGTGAGTGCTAAGGCTATACTATATTATTTCGAAATCTACACAGACGAAGTCGTGGGCTAGTATATAATATATGTATTTAATCTTTGCTAGAATACAAATTCATAAAACCTGTCTAACATAAAATTAAATGGAAATTATGTTTTAAACCTTTAGACGTTAGTACACATAAAATCTGTGTAACTCTTCAAAATGTCAGACAGTGCGACCTTCACGTCGAAAAGTTAATTCATTATAATTACCATGGTAACTGGGTCATTTCATCATATGTATAATAACAAGTTTTTAATAACAATACGTACTTAGTTACAACATTGAGAATACGAATAATATAACTGCAACTACATTAACTGTTTTCAACAAAGAAGTGTGTCTGAAGAAGCGTTGATACGTATTTAATGGAAAATAACGACTGAAGACAAAAAGTAAAGAAAAACCGGCCAAGTGCGAGTCGGACACGCGCACGAAGGGTTCCGTACCATTATCTATAAAAACGACAAAATAATCATGTTTGTTGTATGGGAGCCCCCTTAAATATTTATTTTATTCTGTTTTTTTTTTAGTATTTGTTGTTATAGCAGCAACAGTAATATATTATCTGTGAAAATTTCAACCGTCTAACTATCACGGTTCACGAGATACAGCCTGGTGACAGACGGACAGACAGACGGACGGACAGCGGAGTCTTAGTAATAGGGTTCCCGTTTTACTCTTTGGGTACGTAGCCCTAAAAACTGCCATAGAGAAGAGGTTTTTGAGGGCATGTCCCACAGATGGCAGAAAGGTGTGCTGAAACGTATTCACCCCTTAAAGAATTAAATGTAAGAATATTAAAAAGCATCAAATTACTCCTGCTCTGGGTGGAGCAAAAGGGAGTGTCAGACTTCCACTGACTACAAGCCCACCGTGTTCCTTCAGTTGCCCTTTCCTTCCGGGGCCGCGGTATCTCGTTAGAACCCTCTCGCAACCCCGGCAGGCATGGGCCCTGTCGGACTCCGACATTAGTGCTGACTCGAAGGAAATACAAACCTAAAGCTACGGTTTTGCAAGTGATCCCATTTTGGATTCCAACTACCTAACAACATCCATCAACCCAAAAGTGCACGTGTTCAAAATGTTCCATTATTAAGCCTGCAATACATGTTGGCCGAGCGTTAGAAAATAGGTACAGGGCAAGAAATAATGTCCACACGTTCGACAAGTTCGTCGAACGCCAATGCAGACGACCAATGTAGAAGAGGGTCTGTAGAGCTGCCCACACGTTGGCCGATCGCAGGCGAGCGCCTTTGATTTGTCACCAACCGACACCGATTCGAAGTGAGGCAAGTGATTACGAGCAACGGCGAGCGAAGACAAGTTGCACCAAATGAGCTCTATACACGTTGGCGCTGGCCTCCACTCGGCCAACTAGGCAAGTGACACCGAGCGATAGCAAGACAAGGCAAATATGCCGTCTACATGTTGGTATTGGCCTTCACTCGACAACGCTCGGCCAACATGTATTGCAGGCTTTAGATATTACTCGTATTTTTCACGACCAATCAGCCTAAATAGCCTATTGTCTGAATCTGGAACTCAGAGTTCGAACACAGATAGGTACAATAGTACCATACTACTGAGACAATAGTGTCTGCAGTTCCCAACAATAGCAATGCTAAAGAGCTAGTGTTTTCGCCAGCAGTATAGCTTCAAAGTATCGACTTCCAGATGAAAATAAACACAAACTACAAGGATCCAATATTGTGGTGGCCCTAGTTTATCTCTCGTGATTTCGGGTCACAGCTTATGCTTGGATTGTAGCGATCTTCTCTTTCGGGGTAAAATCATCAAAGGACTCTTCCCGATCCAAGTTGAACAGAACACCGACAACGAGTTGCAAGTTTATCGATTTTCTATCGGTTACATTTCGGGGAGTGTGCGATAGAATTACATAATCTAATTCCGCCAAGTCCGTTCCATCATCAGACTACAAGACAAACGGCGATGCGCCATCGTTACATGGTGGACATCCCACCCATAGAGTTATAATTACAGTAGTACTGTAATGACTACTTTCAGATCCCACCCATACGCACTAAACGTTTTGGGAATACTTTCATTGTGCTAAGGAGTGGAATTCCCTGCCGGAGTCTGTGTTTCCCGATAGCTATAACTTAGGGGTCTTTAAGTCCGGGCACGCCGCAATTGCGGCGGTACGACCCCTCTTTGAGGAGTGGATCGGCGTCACGGCGTCCTGACCTATCGCATGACGCAGGTCCTCACCGGACACGGAAGTTTCGGGAGGTACCTGTGTCTGATGGGAAAGAAGGAAACGCCTGGGTGTCACCACTGCGAGGGTCGCCCTGAGGACACCGTAGAGCACACGGTGCAAGACTGCCCCGCTGGGCAGAGCACCGACGTGTCCTCACGGCGGCGATAGGCGGAGACCTCTCGCGCCCGGCATTGGTCGAGGCCATGCTGCGGGGCGAGAGGGAGTGGGAAGCGGTCGCCTCCTTCTGCGAAGCAGTCATGCTTGCGAAGGAGGAGGCGGGCCGCGTGAGGGAGAGGATGACGACCTCCCTCCAGCCCAGCCGCAGTGGTAGACGCCCACGGCGTCGGACGTCAGCCGACGATCTCCGGCCACCGCAGGCACGGGCATGCGGACAGCGAGTAAAGGGCAACTCGGTGTCCGACCATGGACCATGCCCGGGTCGACGGCGCGTTGTGTTCCACGCGCGCCTCAAAGAGCTTTAGCAACATGACGAGGCCCCCTCTGCAGAAGGCCGAAGCCTGCCGGGGTCGTGGGACTTATCCCATTACCGTGACCCCGGTACGTAAAGGTTTATTGAAGGAACACCGTGGATTTTAGTCAGTAAAAGTCTGACAGTCCCTCCCACCCTGCCCGGGTGGGAGGACTTATTTGATAATTTTACCAGGTTAAAAAAAAGGGGTCTTTAAGTCAAGAGTGAATAGGTTACTTATAGGTAAGCGTGCTCCATCTTCGACCACATCATCACTTACCATCAGGTGAGATTGTGGTCAAACGCGAACCTATTATCAATAAAAAAGGGAGTATCAGTCTTTACGGATTAAAAACCCACCCTGATCTTTCAGTTACGATTGCGTTCTGGAGCCTTTTCTCATTAGAAGTTAAGTGTCAATAGCCTAACGGCTAAGGTGTCCGATTTGTGATCGAGAAGTCGCGGGAAAGTTCGAACCCTACCCATTACACTATGCCTGTGAACCCACTTCAGACACAAGCACATTTAGCTTAGTTGGAGGGGTTTAATTTTTTTTTTCAACATTCCTAGTACCTATAGTAAATTTTACCCACACTGCTAGCTCGTTAAAAAAAAAAAAAAACAATTGATACTCAAAGAATATTTGCAACAAGACAATGCTTTGTCACATGCTTGAATTTTATTAACATTTGCAAAAATTACATTCACAATGTCCGTCTAGATCACATCCACTCTGTATTATAACAATAAACTAAGGGTTCCTTTTCCGTCATTGACAAAGCACGAAACAATTGCATCGTCGCCGCCCTTTGCATAACACTCAATAAAATAATGTAAATATGAACTGGCCGTAGTACTGAAACAATAGGTTCAATCAAAACAGCAGATGGTAGGTACGTGTGATGTTGTTATAACAAACGACGTCCACTGTTAGTTTAGTTGCGTAAATAATATTATTTTACTAGTACTCACGCGGGGCTTCGCTCCCGTGGATTCTATCACGGTAAAAACATAACTCTCCTTTTTTGCAGTCGCGTAAAAAGTAGCGTATAACCTTCCTCAAGCTTCAAGCTACTTACGTACCAAATTGCATCCAAATCCACCCAGTACTTTCGAAGATTAGCGCGTTCAAGCAAAGAAACAAACAAACAAACTTTTCCGCTTTATAATATTAGTATAGATTTCATTAGGACTTTTGACCTTACATTTAAATCTAGATGTGGTAGTGACTTCGTTCGCGTGCTACGATTTTTACCGCGTAAAATTACCTATAACCTCCACTATCTTTCAGTGAAAGTCCCGTTAAAACTGCTGCATGTAAAACAGACTAATAAAAAAGTTCGTTTTTGTTTTACTATCGCTTAGATAAGTATAAGCGTCTGAGAAAACAGTCATTTAGAAATTACAGACCGACAAATTAAACACAATTTCATTTATATGTAAGTACAGATAGAATATACGTTAAGAAGATATATATAGAAACACTTAAAGGCCCTGCAGCTTAATTATTACGAATTAGTAAACGGGTGAAGAGATTTGTATGAAATTTGTCACAAAATGATAATAAATAATATTGTATGTTTGTCCTAGAATTAAGATAATTTGCAAGAATGAAACCGCTATCGTGATTAATAATATGAGCTTATATTTGTTCCTCTGCAGGTCAGGCTCGAGCATTCATTATTAAAACTGACCTATCTATGCCTTAACTTTAAGAAATCTGCAATACCGTTGCACATAAAATCACACAGCGAAGACGTCTTAGAAAAACACGAGATATACGACACCGATAAATCTAGACGCGTTACTTTTCTTGCTAATTGACTTTTTATCCACTAACACATTAGACTAGTTGAATAAATTATTCATTAACATAGTAACGCATTTAAAATGTTAATTTTGCTGCATAAACTGCATGAAGAGATGTCCATTACGAAAACGGGTTCTGTACAACGCTTTCGTCGATTTTAAAATCTTATTGAAATATATTTTAATAGCGACCCGACTCGGCTTCGCACCGGCTCATTCTGCGAATTCACACCAAACCTCAATAAATGATACACTAAAACCGTCCTCATGAATCACTCTATCCATTGGTGAAACCGTATGAAAATTGGTTTAGTAAGTTTTTAGTTTCTCGCAAACTAACAAACAGACAGACGCGGCGGCGGGAGACTGTTTTACAATATGTAAGGATGAGTTACTACTCATCCTTACATATTGTAAAACAGTCTCAGTTACTACTAGTGATGCAACGAATACGAATATTCGTATTCGCCGAATAGTAGACATTTACCGAATATTCGTATTCGGCGAATACTAATACGAATATTTAAAAACTAATATTTTTGTACGCAACTCTATTTACTGCAGATTTGAAAAATTTCCAAGTCTGAAAAAACTCGCCCAAAAATATTTTTCACTGAAGCCATGTACAGTTGCCTCGGAAAGACTTTTTTCAACGACTGGGAACACCCAGACTGAAAAAAGAAATCGCCTAAAACCAGAAAATCTACAAATTTTATGTGTTTTAAATAAAAATTTGCTCGTTGCAAATTTTAATTATTAGAAGAGTAAAAATTCATAAAATGAGTCTTTTATTACCATGACGAGATATTCGTATTCGTATTCGCCGAATAGTAGGTTTGATATTCGTATTCGTATTCGTAAAAGTAGTATTCGTTGCATCACTAGTAGTAACGTTTTCAGAAGACTACTCCTGTCTTAGGATTCTTAATTCTTCCTTCCTTTTTTCAGTAAAATAATAGTTTACAGTACATCTTAGACAGTCATTATGGCCAGTCAGAAACCATAGAACATCTAAAACCAATCTTGCCAAGAGAGGGTGTAGCCCCCAGTTCCTTCCATTCAAAGTGGTCAAATGGCAGCCATTCTATGAAAAATAATGGTTCTCAGTTGCATCCAGTTTGCCTGAATGACAACCCCAACATGGGAAAAGGCTTGGATGATAATGTACTAATATACCTACAATGACACCACATCTGGACATCCCACCCATACGCACAACACGTTTTAGGATACTTTCATTGGGCGTAGTGTGTGCCTAAGCAATGGAATTCCCTACCGGAGTCTCTGTTTCTTGTCAGCTATAACCTGGGGGCCTTTAAGTCAAGGGCGAATGGGTTACTTATAGGTAAGCGTGCTTCATCTTTAAACATCATCGCTTACCATCAGTTGAGATGATGGTCAGACGGGAGCCAATCATCAATAAAAAAATATTTAAAAGAAAATGGGCGCTGTTTGCTGAGATACAGATTTTTCACCTAGTTCGGATGCAGATGGTGCTATATTGTACTGATATTTTCATATAACTTTGGTTTTAAGTAAAATTTTTGTAATCCTTTTTAATTCCAATAAATCATTATTATTGTTCAGGTGAAGAATTCGTGCCATGTTCTTATATGCTTATATAATATGTTCTGTTTCTGATGTACAATAAAATTACACATTACTCGCCTTCAAAACCAGCGCAAATTTTCTTACAAGATACAAAACCGAACTAGATAAAAAACTTTCTACTTTACACCGAATATCAATATGAAAATGTTCCAAACACTTGGGAGTACATCCTATAACTTTTATCCAAAGTATTCCATTATTTATTCAAAAACCTTTTTGTAATATCGATGTACAAAGAGCTATATTTTATAACGATTTCATGAAGATTGTTTATAACTACAATATATAATTTGCTGGATCGGTTTATAAATTGTTTGCTAGGGGGAAAAAATGGAGGTTGCTAAGCGGAAAGAGGGTCGAGTACAAACTTGAGTACTAGCGTGTTTATGCTAATGCTAGGTTCACTTAGGTTTCAAGTTGAGAAATATTAAGTACGTGATTTTTATCTAGATAAGTTCTTCAAGTGCTTAGGGTTAATAGAGGTAGGTTTAAGGGGTCATAACAATTCTAGACTGGTGTAAGATTTTCTAGCCTTTAAATACTGTTACGAGCTGGGGTTCGGGATAGAAATAATTTACACCAATTAAACCAAAATTAACACTTTACTTAAATAAACACAAAACAAAAATCAAAAAAAATCAACGACACAGTTATGAATAACTGTGTCGTTGATTTTTGTTTTCTCACCGAAATTCACTTGTAAAGCTTCCAATTATATCGCGTCGTATCTTGAAATAAGACCGCTCTCTGCGTTTCTCTGCGATCTATTTATACCCCGGTCTATGAGTTCTAGAACATTCTTATAAAATCGACTCACCGCCTACACTGCTAAGAATATTCTCGAAGCTACTCGAGATACTCAGTACTGCTACTCGCCGCTAGGTGGCGTTAGTGTCTCGACTTGATAAACTAAGTACTGCTATTCGCCGCTAGATGGCGTTAGAGTCTCGAACATTCTAGATTTACGTCGAAGTTTCTCGACGTACTTCACTAAGCGACTGGCGTAACAATACCTATAACGACTAAGCTTCCGAGGCAAGGAGTATATTTTAAGTGGAACGATATGTTAAGTTCACTTATCTATAGACCGACCTCGATAACAGTTGCTGAACTTTGTCGACACGTGCGGCTTTTATTATCTAACCACGAACTCCTCCAACTCCAAAGAGCATAAGCTTCAAAGGCACTTCGATGTCTCTAATTAAACATTAATCAACGGTACGCAAAGCTAATTAACACCATGAAATCAACACATTGATACAGGAAGCCAGCGTAACATAAACTACCTGCGGATATTAGTAGTATTTGCTGAATGTAGGTAAACTTGGGTGGGTATATTTGGAGGAAATTGGTGCCTTGAACTGGCTGTACTAGGTGTTAAGACCTTGCAGGAGGCCGAGAAATGTTGAGAAGGCCATTAAACCTTATTTCAAAATGTATAAATTTTACATACTAATATTTTAACAGGAAAGTTTTTTTTTTTGTTTAAACGCGCTAATGTTCGAGAGTAATGGATGGGAAGCAACTTCAAGCTGAGTAAGGACTTTTTACCCGGCTGAAAAAGAAGAAGGTTGTTTTTATCGTAATAGATTCCGAGGGAGCGAAGACCCGCTCGAATGCCAGTGTACTATAAAGTAGTAGCACGCCGCAGCACGCGTATTGCCGTTAGCTCTACAGTCTCAATTTAAAAGATTTAACTTACATTGCCGAGAAATGGTTTCCCCTTTGTGTATAGACAAAAAGACAACAATGCATTTATATGAAAAAAATAGTAGATTATTAACCAAGGGGATAAAGCAGTGTCTTCTGTCGCGGGTGACGATTTAAATCGCGAGCGTAACGAAGGACTCGAGGTTTACTCCCGAGCGTAGCGAGGGTGTTAAAAACTTAAATCACGAGCGAAGCGAGGGATTTAAGACGAGTCCTGAGTGTAGCGAGGGAATTAAGTTCATCCAAGACTAAGACAGCTTTATCATCGAGGAAAATACTCTACTTTTCGTACCATTTGTTAAAAAAATTAATACAATAATAATATTAGATAAGCATTTATTAAAAATAATGACAATTAAAAATAAATTAAAATAAACTTAACGTTTGAAGAAAACAAAAACGCGGCAAATTCCTAGACTAATATTTTTTTGTCGGAAAAGCAAAGGTATCAAGCTCATACGGCCTCGTCGGTTTTCGTAATTTTATTTAATAATCATAACTGCATAATAAATGCGTATTCCTTTTTCAAAAAGATGTATAATGCTTTATATACAAACTCAATGGTGTAAACACAGATGTAGTTCACTATAAATTTCGGTAAGTATTCCAAATTTAAATCACATTCTCCCCCTAGAGGATGAATGAAATTCAGTACAATTTTCTTTCCCTGTTTTTAACAGATTAAAAATGACTATTGTTATGTTCGCTTTTTGTGGCATAGAATGTCACTTTTTTGTGCAAGTGGTACGAAAAAAAACATATTGTTACGTCTCAAATGCCGTTTGAAAATAATATTACGGGTACACTTATGATTCTTTATATTATACAATCTGGCATTTCTAAGCCAGTTCTAGTTATATTACATAAACTGTTTTTTTTTTATACATATTTCTATGGTTACAGTCTTTGCCGAGTGGTCGTCAACAATCCGATGCCACTCTTTGCAAACTCTCGCACTTCTTTATACATTCATGCAGAACAGAAGAATTACACGGCACCTATCTAGTTCTGCGTGATTAAATTCTAACAAACACGTGAAGATCGGTATCAAATCAAATAACACACCACACTCGATACAAACGCGACGCAATATCACGACATGTTCGGAATCGATAATCACTTATTTGTACGTCATTTCACATTAACTTTCTAAAATGTACGTAGTACGCAATTCAAGTAACGTTTTGTGGGAGATGTGGATGCAAAAATATTTATATTTATTGGTACATTGTTTCGGAATATTACCAAATTATAACGATGAAAACATAGCCCTCCTTTTTTGCAGTCGGGTAAAAATTTGCCTATAACCTTCCTCAAACTTCAATCTACCTGTTGCGTCCCAAATGTATTTTTGAACGATCTTTTTGGTGTGGCAACATTCTATTGTCTTTTTGATGTTGACACTTGACATAACTTTTTCACTTGACAGATAGACTTTGCTTCCTTGTTGAAAAATGTCCGCGTTGGACCTGTTGATTTAATTGTAATTGGAAAAATATCGTTTGGAATCGCCGTTTGCAACCGATAATTGGGTCGCGATTAACTATTGTTTGAAGTTGTAATCCCGGATTGACGAAAACCCTGGGATATTTTTGGACTTATCGCCGGTTCGTCGCCACCCGCGTGGCACGCGCATTTGTTGGAAATAAGTTGTGCTGTGATGCTGATCTGAACCGCGCTATCTGGAGACTGACGCCTTGTGACCGTTCAGAACACTTAACTTACATCACACTTTCATTTACTCACCTCATATTTACATACAAACCACACTTGGGCGTGACCTAGGAAGGTCGAAGCTTGGCGAACCCAGCACAGAAGGTTAGTGGTAATAAGGTATTTATAAAGCCTCAGAGGCTATGGATTGTTGTCGGCCGGAGAGCCTGTAGATTATTGTGTAAGTATTGTTGTTGAAAGCAACGTTAAGCTCCACGAACCGTGGACAGTTCGGACACGTCCAGTTACCGTTGGCTGGCCTTTTGTAGGACTGAACACTACCTCTATACCAAAATTCATCCAAATCCACCCAGTACTTTATAAGATTAGCGCGTACCTATAAACAAATAAATTTTTCCTCATTATAATTGTTAGCTTATTTCTGGGAACCTTAGTCATTTAATCGACTAAACCTAAGTAACTCATTTGACAGCTCGTATAACTTATCAATCGGTCATGACGTTTAATGTGATTTGCTATGATAGAGGACTAACGGTCGGCCTTCTTGCTCGAGACAGCGAATAGTAAACACGCCTTCAAAGTCTATAGACCTATAATTTAAATTAGCAGTGTAAGTACAGGGCTTATGATTATAAACTTATTTAAGTGATACATCTGGATATTGTTCTCAAACATTATGGAAAAGGCATGAAATATATTTATGTTGTAATTATTTTTTGTTTTCTATTGCGAACCCCTTTACTTCTGGACTGCGGCTTACGTAAAACTGGTATAGATGACTAGGAAACAAAGTTTTGTCTCATTTGATTAAGATCTTAGAAAAAAAAATATTTGTATAACTACAATATATGTTGATAAGCTAAATTGCGTTTCTGATTTTCCTATAGCAGTGATTTTAATCGAGAGATCTCTTAACTCACACGACCTCTAGATGTGTTTTTTCTTGTTTTCAGATTTTTATACATACACAGGTACATTATTTATTCGTAATGAAGACCTGATATACAGGAAAACTTTGTAACGGTGTTTCCCTTGTCCATGAGTTATTTATATCAAAACACTAGCTTTTGCCCGCGACTTCGTTCGCGTGGGAGGTTTTTCCCGCGTAAATCCCGATCCCGTGGGAATTTCGGGATAAAAAATATCCTATGTCCGTCTCCTGGTTCTAAGCTACCTCCCTACCAATTTTCAGCCAAATCAGTGCAGCCGTTCTTGAGTTATAAATAGTGTAACTAACACGACTTTCTTATATATATATAGATATATAACTGGTATAAATTCTATAATAAAGTCTTTACATGAGCATAAGTAATATTTATTCAACACAGCTTCATAATTATCACAGTGTTCTGCGAACTACATTAAAGAAATATGTTCGACTTTCAACTGATGCACGTTCCAAGCGAGAAAACACCAGACTACCCTCTTACTAACAAGAAAAACAATCATCGACATTCGGTACATTAAAACTAAGCACAGTTAGGTTAATATTAGTAGGTAGTTATGTATGTGTTGCGAACACAGAGTGCTTTGCAAAAGGATCTTTGTATGATCAAGCAGTCACGAATTCCATACTCGTGACGTAACACCTACCTACTCCGTAGTTTATGAATCGAGACCATTGTTCCGAACCGACCTCTGTTGTAATACGTAAATGTATTGCCAATACTTCTACACATATAATGGAAATAGTAGATAACTAAAGAAACGTTATGAGAAAAAAGCTAAAAAGCAAATGTATAAATTATCAAGCTATGTATAACGTTATCACTGCTGCGAGTCTGGGACACTGTCACAGGCTTCTTCTCTATACCAAAACAAATTCGAGAGCTCCATTTAAAATACTTCAAAACCGAACTAAGAAAATTGGCCAAGTGCGAGTCAGACTCGCCCATGACGGGTTCCGTAGTAACTACGCCAAATAACTTTGTTTTTCATAGTGTTTGTAACTATGAATTACAAAGTTATACTTAACTATTTGCGGTTTTAGAAAATATGCTTCATCTCAAAAACTGCTGACTCGACCTCTTTCAAACCAATTTTGGGTGGAAGTTTACATTAAGATCTATAGCATACATTTTTTTTTTAATTTTTACTCCATTATTATAGAAGTTACACATTTTACCACTTTGGAAGCGTAATCTTTTAAACGATTAACTTTATTAAAAAGTGGTTTTAGAAACCTCAATGTCATTTTTAAAGACCTGTCTATAGATACATTTTATTTTAAATATATTTTTTTCTTAAAATCGGAAAGCGGTTCACAGAATACATCTACGTACCAAGTTTCACATGTATAGTCTTAATAGTTACTGATTTTTTTTAAGTTATTGATTACCTAATTATAGACTAATAACTGAGTTTACCATTCATAAAAAAAATACAAAAATAATGAATTACAGAATTTATATTAAGTAAGCATGTGTATAATACACAAAATGAACAAATTATTGTAAATATTTGTATGCAAATAAATGGCGAAACATTAATGATATATGTAATTATATTAAGACCTATAATGTAGGGTTTTATGCAAATAAATATTCTTATTCTTATTCTAGCGGGAGAATGGTCCGTAAAACACGACGCGGGACTGTTCCTTAACGATGTTGTCCTAAATTGTTTTGGAAGCCTGAGTGATCAAATAAATATTATGTAAAGTACCAAACCTGTCCAGGTTTGAGTTCATCAAAAACTAAGTTACCTACTTTACTTAATCATCAGCAGCTAAGTATGTTGGGGTGAGCTTTCAGTTTTACCGAATACAGCTGATGCTGTTTTTTAAGCCTGCAATACATGTTGGCCGAGCGTAGGCCAACGCGAGCGTTGGCAAATAGGTACAAGGCATGAAATAATGTCCACACGTTCGACAAGTTCGTCGAACGCCAATGCAAACGACCTATGTAGAAAAGGGTTTGCAGAGCTGCCCACACGTTGGCCGAGCGCCTTTGATTTGTGACCAAAAATCGACACCGATCCGAAGTGAGGCAAGTGATCACGAGCAGCGGCGAGCGAAGACAAGTTGCACCAAATGAGCTCTATACACGTTGGCGCTGGCCTACACCCGGCCAACTAGGCAAGTGACACCGAGCGATAGCAAGACAAGGCAAATATACCGTTTACATGTTGGTATTGGCCTTCACTCGACAACGCTCGGCCAACATGTATTGCAGGCTTTAAAGAGCGACTGTGTTGTGTGTGTGAAGAGCGGTTGTGGAGGTCAGATAGGCATCTGACCTGCAAACCCAGTAGCTGGGTAACACGATACCTCTTGGTAAGACTGGTGTCAGTTTTACTGACTACCCGTAACCGACATACCTCGGCAAACGTTCGACTCGTGCGTGTGGATGTTGTTATTTAGCTAAGAGCTCTTAATTCTTAGGCTCCTAAGTCGGTACAAAAATAACCCAAAGCAGTCAATGCAGACAACATCTGACAGGGCTTAAAAACTGATATGTGAAGTGTAACTGGTCTGCCAATGGCTGCCGTACCAATAACTATTGAGTATTTTCAAATCCTTCCATAGTAGGGTGCAGAAAACATCATGACTGCCCATGAAGAATACAGGAGATGAGTTGCTCCGGGTAAAGCATCTTAATATTTGAGTTCGGAGTTAAAGAAAAAATGTTAACGTCACAGGTATTCAATATAATGCAGAAGCTTATTATAAGCTAAGAATTGATGCAATATTAAAGCCTAAAAGACTATAAAACGTAAAAAACTTTTTAACAAAAAATTAAACCGACTCCCAAAACACTGCAAAGTGAAAAATAACTTTAATTTCGGTAGTCGGTGTCTTTAGTTTTGTATTTTCGTTTTTGGCACCGACTTCCGAAATTAAAGTTATTTTTCACTTTGCAGTGTTTTGGGAGTCGGTTTAATTTTTTGTTAAAAAGTTTTTATTTCACTCTTTTTAGTTGGATGATTTTTAATTTACCTAGTTACAAGAGCCTAAATGTCAACTACTTATAACCTTTTACAAAATATTGCTTTTCCCAATGCTGGGCCGTTAATTGTTGAGGAGTTCTCCTGGTACTTCACCATCAGCTCTACATCACCATATGCATTGTGACGAGCATAAAGTGCTTAACATCCATATTCAAGTAATCGAATCGCAATCCACTCAATACTTATTATTGAGTAGTTTCGGCGGCCATCTGTGGTCTTCATCATCAGTTCCACTTCCCCAAATGGTACTTTTTGAGAGCAACTGCACAAGTTACTATAAGAAATACCCAAAACGCCATAGGTGTGCCTATAATATTTGAAGAGTTCCCTCGATTTCTCCAGGATCCCATCATCAGATCCTGACTTTGGTGACAATGGTACCAATTTCGAAGTATACCCATTCGAACAAAAAAAGAATTTTCCAAATCGGTGCAGCCGTCTTCGAGTACTCGATGATCATACAAAAAAAAAAAAAAAAAAAAATATACGCGTCGAATTGATAACCTCCTCTTTTGGTCGTCGGTTGAAAACCACAAACTCCATTAATCTTCATCGTCTGTATTACTACTTCTACGTGTTTTGCTCTCAAATATAAAATCGTAAACAACAAAAAACATTCGCTCATTCTTAGAAGCTATCTAGCCACGTTCTCCGAAATTACTTTTTCTTAGTAGGTCTGTAGGGAAAGGTTAACGAGAAAATATACTGGTTCAAAATGGCTAAAAAGTAAAATTTGTTAAACGTGTCTAAGCTTATCCCTTACCATTTTGGGGGCAGCTTTCGGTGTTACAGTTTTTTACATAGAGCGACGACCTAACTGGCCTCCATGACTAAGTAGCTAGTTAGCACGATATCCCATGGAAGGTCATTGGCAACGATGCACTGGTCGAGTCAAAGCTCCAGAGCCTTGACCATCGACGAAGAGTTGCTAGTTCTTCTATCGGTTACATTTCGGAGAGTGTGCGATGGAATTACACAATCTAATTCCGCCAAGCCCGTTCCATCATCGGACTACAAGACAAACAGCGATGCGCCATCGTTACATGGTGACACTCTAGGGGTCTTCAAGTCAAGAGTGAATAGGTTACTTCTAGGTAAGCGTGCTCCATCTTCGACCACATCGTGACTTACCATCAGGTGAGATGGTGGTCCAACGCGAACCTATTATCAATAAAAAAGGGGACAAAAGGTCAGTGCCAGATTTTCGGAGTTCCGACTACCCGTAACGACTGACAAAGATAAACTAATGACAGCTGGGACCAACGGAATAAAGTTACGAGGCACGGACTAATCTCAACATGTTGAGATTATCATCTATCCAACGTTAAGTTACCTTGAGGATCTATCTATCCATGCGACTTTAATTATTTAGCCAGGATATCCTCTGGACATTTCTCTCCGTTTACCGTTGCTAGGCTCCTACAATGCTCTGCGAGTCCAGTACAATAATGCTTTCAGTGTAATGTTGGGGCTACCGCGCTTTTGCAGTGCGTCGGGGATGTTTGCGAAGGTAGGTGTGTCTGATTTTTTTGCATTAATACGGTCGCGTATAGCATCCTTGATGTGGCGAGTGCGCGATAGCTCCAACAGCCTGATAGCTGTCGACGCCGACAGGATGAATAGTCCAATAATGTGGCACTGGATGACGACTCACAGAGCGTCATTCACATACATTAAGGAATTACTTTTTTAAGTGTATTTTATAATTTTCTCGTCTAATTTGTCTTATATTATTGTATTTTATATTTATTTTGAATTTGTGTGTTTATTTTTTGTTTATCTATATGGACTTTAGTCTGAAAATAAAGTATTTTATATTATTATTTTATATAAAGCCGGACATAGTTAGGCTTTTTGAATGTGTATCCGGCCAAAATAAACGGTGTCCGGCTTTTGTTAGGCTTATTACATTTGACCAATCACCATAAGATTTATGGTAAATAATCAAAAAACCTGTTTGCATACACAATTTTTATCGTATTGAATACTACGACACAAAGTTCTTAATAATTTAGGGAGTCCGGCTTTTTCACACAAATGTCCGGCCAAACTGGCTGGTCTGTCCGGCCATTAGGTTGGGGACGACCTGGCAACCCTATATCCGTTCAATGTTTCAATAATACAATATGAATCAACCTCAGCTCATTATCAAATCATAGTTAAGTCGAACAATACTTCATGAAAGGTTTTGCTAGAAAAACTATAATCACCCACCTCGTTTAAGGACAATTTTAGGCGCTTATCTGTAAAGTAATCTGTAAGTCTGAAAATATAGGTACTGAGCTCAAACCGGTTTCTAACCAAAAGTGACACATAACCAGTTACAAACATAAAAATAAACTTATGAAAAACTTACAATGTTAAGTTAAAAATCTGAGGTATTCTTCGAAGCGCTACCATTTTGAAGCGCACCTAATGAAGCGCTCCTTTTTTATTCCTCGGAGCGCTCCTTTTAGTAGCGCTCCCGATACCATGTTATCGGAAAAGGAGCGCTCCGAGGAATAAAAACGGAGCGCTTCATTAGGTGCGCTTCAATATGGTAGCGCTTTGAGGAATACCTCAAAAATCTGCTCATTCAGTAGGCGGAAATACTCCCAACTACCTACCTACTTGTACATCTATTGTAGTAGGTAAATCTTGTACATTCTCATAAAGGCGGCTCAATCTACAGCAAATAACACGTTACGCTACCTCGTACGTGATGTTACGATTAAAATAACACAACATGCCGATAGCATTGAAAGGAGTCGACTGGGTTAACTTTCTCCGCACCAGTTAACGACTGCTGTAGTATCCTCACATGGTATCAAAGACATTATCATATTACAAAAAACCTCAGCCCGCATCCTGTTCTCGAAATAAACCCTTTCGCTAATATTATTCTTTCATCCATTTTGTAGTAGGCAATATTTTTCTTTTCATTCCAAAAAGACTATTAAAGAGTTCGAACCTCTTTTGTTTGAACTGTTAGAACAACATCGGGCCGCTAAACTAAACAAATGAAACTACGAGATGGGCCAAGGTCGAAACAAATAAATATTTGGAGAAAAACAAAGCCTGAATAATGTAATGAGCTTCGGGAAAAGGAGACTTACGGAACCTATTGTAATGATGTAACTACAATAATAAGTTTTTTCTTTATTGATCATAGGCTCACGTTTGAACACCGTCTCACCTGATGGTAAGCAATGATGTGGTCGAATATAAAGTACGCTTACCTAGAACTAACCTATTTACTTTTGCCACTCCTTAGCTGTACGGAGACAATGAAATTACTTACCTATTCCCATAACGTTTTGTATGAATGGATAATACCTACTTACGTCAAAGTTGTCACCATGTTAAAGTTATGATTATAATGGATTTGTATACTTCAATTACGATAGGCAGATTGTTTAATAACATCAGCAAAATGTCTATAGATAATATGAGTGCAGGACGTAATAAAAAGCCCACGTACCTAGTAAATACGCTAAATAAATATACCCGAAATAAACATATCAGCCGAGTCGAGAGTTAACAAAACCACGTTCCTGAGCATGAATAATAAGCCTATTAAAAGTTACCCAGCGATTCGTGCCAAATTGTAGGATTCAAATCCAACGAACACACTAGTAGTTATTTGACACACGTTCTGAAAGCTGAGTTCCTAATACCGAATAGAAAGTTTAAATTGAATTGTCGTTCTGAAATGAGTAGTTCGCCACATTTAAATAAGGTCTTATAATACCTGGTTCTGAAAGGAGGTTGGACATCTGGTGTAGCATTTATGTTCGATTTCGGATCCAACTTATGTTTCCTGAAGTTCGACTTACAACAAGCCATAAATTATGCACATTGCGCTTTGTCATTTGTTCGTTCAATTGTTTTTGCGATCTCATTGGAAAGCTTTTCTAGCGATTGATTATGGTTTGATTAAAGGCAGGCCATAGTTCTAGTTTTGTAAACGTATTTCCATTTGATGCGCGGTTAATAATGTCGCGCCCCGTTAGCACTATTATCGTTTGTTTAGAAACGGCTTGGTTGGAATTTAATACATGTGTTGGGATAAAAAAATAAGCGTCGCTCAAACACTTAGCGTGTCTCGCAGGTGGCTTGGATCAACAAAAACTATTTGTTCAAGAATTTTTGGTGCTCCCTAATTTTAAACACGCTTTATGAACCCATGTTTCTGCCGTTAGAACATTTATCTACTAACTTACCTACTTCAAAAATTATGAATATGCATAGATAGTTAATTAGTTACTATACTAGCGAGCAACCATACCGACTCAACCTATTAAACAAAAATACATAACGTATTTTGTTGACAAAATCTTCATGTTGATCGAAGGACAAAATGTTTGACAACTAAGATTGTATAGGAAAAGAAGTATTTTTTTTCTTCTTTTGTAATTACCTATGTACCTATATCATACATAGAATAAAAGTTTGAGACCTCTGCTGAAGAAAATCCTGAAATAAATTATTATATTAAATTGTTAATTGGTTTGTTTATATGAACGCGTTTATCGAAAATACTGGATCAGCACTGTGCCTCATAAATAATAATTAGGATAAAAAATCTGAATGAATGATTAATTACTAACAATTGGTTATCTTATCAATTAAATTTTCTATTAAAAAGCAATTACCCGTCTTATTGTATCATTCTATAGAATCTGGCCGTCACAATGTATAAAACTCAGTTGGAGGTAATGTGGTCGGAACCTCGAACTAATTACGCACTGACTGGTCATGCAAGTGTGAAAATAACTGTGTTCCTATTTGCTAAACCACTAAAGAAATTAACATAAAACACAATCTATCACAAGTTGTTACTGCTGTTTTGGCGGGGAAAAGATCATAATCTATGGTCATTTCCTGTTTTACTAGCTCTAAATGCCTACGTTCCAAAATCCCCAGTTATTTTGACTAAATTCTACACCGGAAAAGGTTCTTCGAGATGTTTATCCGATTTCTTTCTCTTTTGCCTGTAATGACTTCAATAATAAAGGGTGCCAATTTCGTTTGCTTATCTACCTATCGGTAAGAGAAAGTTGCTAACCTTGTTCGCCAGATTATAATCTTCGAAATTGTTATACCGATTTAGATCACTTGTACAGTTGTACTGTAACGTTTCGCTATCATTTAATTTTTTTTTGTTCTTATTTATGCTAATGTAATGCAGAGGCTTTTTATATTTAAAAAAAATGTTCATTAGGAGTCAGTTATCCGGGTAAGTTACCTGTTACAATTAAAAATATCCCTCTGAAGATGGAAGCTCTCTTTTCTGATTTTTTTGCGGGCGAGTTAAGTCATCTGTTACTCAACATGTTTTTCTATCGAAACCAGTTCAAACCATCGATTTATTATTCAATGTCAGTTAAAACCTGACGTTTTTTTCAGTGAGCCGTTGGTGTAGTGTAGGAGAACCGGCTCGACGGGAGCGCCGAGTCAACAGGTAGGGTATAGGGCACTGACCTACAGCTGCGCTGCATGAATGGCATCGAAGTCGTTCAGCTGGCTGCCAGTCTTAATGAACTATCGATTTTTGAAAACACAACCAAGTGACACCACAAGTATTCATAGACAGACTAGTAAGTTATTCACGTAGAAGAAAGTATCAGATAGGACTAATGAGAATTTCCATGCCATTCGAAATTGTCAAAGTTGTGTTTACGAAATAGTCTAGAAGTACACAGTACCTACATTACCACCATTCAGGTATAGATTTTTTTATCACTGCATGCATTGTGATGTTTGAGAATAACTACAATCATTAGCAGCATGTAGACTAAGTAAACCAACTGATAACAAGTCAAATAGCGGCAACTATCTTCTACCGAAGTGAAAGAAATATTATTTTGAATGCAACGATTAAAAAAAAACTCTCGTAAAGATAACTGTAGTTTGAAGAGTAACTAAGTAGGTAATTCATGCCGCTCACCTCGCAAACTGCAGGCGAAACGTGTCGTTTCGAGCCAGTTGCACGCCAGTGTCCTTTTGAACTTAACAAAGGTCTACTTTCACCGACGCCAGCCCCAAGATTCAACCATATACGGCCCTCTCGACGAATATTGCAACTTTGCTTACGCGCTTTTTATTGAACAAAACAGTAAAGTACAATTGAAACGGTAAATTACAATCGCATTAAAAAACCGTAGACGCACTTCACAAACACTCGTCAAGATTGACCACTTTTATTTCACCGCACTGCTGATTCTGGAGAAAAAAGTGTTGTATCATAGGCCCGTTTAAAAAAGTTGGGAAACTTTTCGACTGTTTTCGTTGATCGAACGTATCGATACGTTCGTCGTGGGGCGATGCCGCCGCGCGAATGGTGTGGTGGCTGTCGCGGCTCGGCGATGAGAACAAAACGAGGCGAGAGAAGCAGAGCGTGCGCCGCGATGAAAGATGCACCAACATTACGAGAGTGAAAGAGACCAACGCACAGAACCGTTTGCTAACCCCCCTAGCCCCGCACGCTAAATTTAAGGGGAAGTAAAACACCTGCCTGTAAAACAATATTTTATTGAACATTATCGACCCAGATGTTTTGCAGTTTGTTTTTTTACAAAGAATATTATTGACTTAATTGGAAGTTTATCTGAGTCAATGTGATGTCACAAGGACTTCTTTACACAGTTACTGTTTGAGTCATTCTTCAGTCTTATAACATTTTTAAGAATTGAAGAAAAAGGAACATATGCAACAATAATACTATAAATAAATATATTCACATAGAGAGATTATAATTATACAAAAACACAAAACAATACATGTAAATATATACAAAATATTACTTATGATAATATATATCTTAGTAGCATAATTTAAAATAATAAATGATCAGAAATTCAAATTTTATATAATATAAATAATCTCAGGAAATATAACATTGTCTAAAACATGTCTACTTAACTTATCAGTTATCTCCAATTGCAGTTAATAGTGGACGAAAATAATTCAAGTCAATTAAAGTAGAAAGTACAATTATTAATAATTAAGATTCAAATTACATTTCAGCGGAACACAATACTCATAAAAATCTCTATATACAATACAAAATTAGGTAAATCATATTTATATTATGTTCATCTTATTATCTAATATTCATTTGCTATCATGGTCTCACAAGTTCTACGGGTACACTTAGATCTGGTGTGACTAACAATGGATTCTTCTGTGGATGAATCTTAGCATCATAAGCATATTTTTGTGCACCTGGAACAGGTGCAACTTTCTTTACAAAATTTGTTCTTATAGCTAAAACTATAGTACTGATAAACCCTATCACAACGTAAATGCCACCGATGATTGAAAACAGTCTCAACATAAATTGAAGTAAATTCTCCCTTTCTTGGTACACTTTGACTTTTAAAGCAGCCATGTCGTACTTGAAGAACACACCGGGTACTCCGTGAGATCCTTTAGAATGACTGATCGGTCTTTCAAGCTCTTTGACAGAGTACTGGAACGTTTTTATTGATTCAAATGCGGTATCTACATCAGTCGGTACAACTTCTATAAAATATTGGTACAGCATATTTTCATCATTGGTGATTTTGAGATCTCCCTCTAATGGGTATATTATCCCGTTGGCTGGACTACCGAAGCTGAGACGGTGTATTCTATGACTGAAGTTTTGAGGTGTGTCATCAAACAACATGTTTAAGTGTATGTGACCTCTCGGTAAGTGTAAACTTTTTCCTGCTGTTACATGGAAGTTTCCAGCAACTTTATTTAGTGTTAATACACCATGAAGTCTGCATGCATCAGGCCGACGATTAGGTTTTGTTTTCCTCGCCGGTATTGTAGCACGAACAGAGCCATGGCCTTTTTTCCACATCAACTGCCAAACAGAATGATATTCTTCTCTAAGGTAAGAATTTAAAAATTTTACAGCATCAAAAGCGTCTTGTTGTTCCTGTGTAAGCTCGAACCAAGTGTCCTCCTCTTGTAACTCACCGAAACCAAACACGCTTTGTGAAGTGGAATCGAGAATATCAGCCCCAATGTTCGAACATGGCATAGCAACAGTCATATCAATGTTTATTCGGAGCTTTTCGTCCATATCGATGTCTGGCATAAATTTGAACACCAAATTACTGTCTAGATAGTATGAAACTTCGCTGTATATCAGCCACATAATAATAAGAAATGCGATAACAGAAAAAGTGCCGCCTACTGGAGTGCTGTCCACGTATTCTTCCGGCACTTTGGGAAAGGCATCCAGTTCTTTTACTCTGTCAATTACTTTCTTTTTACCTCTATATCTTAACATTTTTAGTTAAAAATGACCGTATTTAAAATAATCTACTCAGTCGACGTGTTTTTGACTTTTTGCAATTTTTTATATTTTGCTTCCACTTGACAACATGACAACTGACAGCAACAGACTGTAAACTGACACTAGGGATGGCGATGAGCGATCTGAAAATCTGAGATAGTTTAGGGTAAGTATCGATTGCATGCTTTAAAAAAGGAAATTAATTATTATTCAGTACTGTATCTGTCATTTGATCAGTATTACACACTCTAGAAATTCGAGTTTCATGTTTTGTTTGATTAGGTCATCATTATCATCTGCTTAGTCTTTTCCCAACTATATTTTGTTGCGTCGCGTCGTCTTCTCACCTGGATAACCGGATGCAGCTGAGTACATGTACGACTGCGATCTGAGTTCCACAACGTAGTAAGGTGAAGTATCGTTCGTGACGATCTTAGAGGAATATCATTTCTAATTATTATAATTGTAGTTTAGTAATAGGTGCATGATTTTACTAGTTGAAATTATTTGAGGATCATTCGTTTGTTGTTTTAAACATTAATATTTATGTTTTTGCGTGACTAAACCAGAACAGGCAATTTCTAGAATATATTGTAGATAGTTTAGACCTTGATCTATTATATAAGTATTTATGACACTCAATTTGATTCGAATTTAATTCTAACTCGATTCTCAATATGCTAGTGAATCTTTATTATTATGTGTTTCGTGAAAATTTGACAACCCTGACACTTGAAAAGTCATTATTCACAGGTGTGCGTTCGATTATTTGATTCAACTTAATTTTCGTAATGCACATGTCATATTTATAATAATATAATGCTCTATAATAATTAAATTCATAGCCGTATTTCTAATTCTTGTGATTTCTGTCTTCTATTGCTTGAAACTTGAATGGTTTGATTCAGTTGACGACGATGATATGTTTCTTGTATAATATATTGAATAATTATGTGGTCTCTTGAATATTATGTGTGGCATTGTAAGACAATTACTTTAAATTTTTAATTACATAAGCAAAGAGGCATAACAAAGTGAACAAATAAATTAGTATCGCTCGGCTATCACGATAAAACTTTCAATTATTTTCTAAACGAAACAGAAACTGCCATTTGATAATGACATTTCATGTTTTCTGTGTGTCATACTGTCATATTATCTGTCATTGTTGCTTGCTAAGTTTCGCCCGCTGCGAAATACGGAATTTTCTATTTTTATCCACATCGGGAGACAATAAATACAAACATTTATGCAGTCCGACGACGAAGACACTTCGTTGCATTCATGCTTCGACTCGCTAAAAACCGCCGTCATGGGGTGCTGCTATAGTATTTGCCACAAAGACACTGATCCACAGGTACTTTTTGTTCTATTTTTGCGTGATAATTAGTAAAATCTCGTGCGTGTGATAGATAAAGGCTTTGTAATCGTGTTAAGTATGTTTCGGACGTGGAATATGGTTGGTTTAAGGAATCGCTTGATCATTTCCCGTTTCCTATGTGACACTGACATACAGTGGTTATCAATATCGTCTAATTTCCAGTTGACCGACATTTTATCTAATTATCTAATTAAATACATAAACAGCGTGGTTTAGTCGTTAACTGAGACTTTCTAGATAGCGAGAGTTTACAAATACCTCATTGATTTAGGAAGTTGTGATGTATGGGAGGTCTTTGTTTATGTTTAAATCTATTGTGTGTGGGTGTCATAATTTGTAACCTACCATTCTTAGCTTATAGTGTTAGAGATTAGTTTTTACCTAACATTGTGCTAGATTAGAAACAATCCAATAAAGGCCTACCTACCTAGATTGAAGTTGCTTTTGCTATGTTTTTATAATACAACCAGGTAGAAATAAAAATTCAACTTCAGATTTTGCATTCAAAGTACTCTTATGCTTCAATAGACAATATCTAGTTATTCACTAACCAATCTGAAAATAGTGCACTAAGTCCCTGCAAATCATTCGTAGCCATGTCTCGTAGTGTGTGTTTTTGGTGGTGTGTTCTGATTCATCAAAAAAAAAAAAACAAAAGTACCCGCAAATAAAATTTATATTCTCTAACTCTTTTATATATCTCTGGTATCCACCCACTTCTTAGTAGGTAATGCATTTCATTCTAAGAATTATATTACCTACTTCATTTATGTTCATACAAATAGTTCCTTGATAAAATTAAGAGGTAATTTATGTAAAAACTGTTTTGCTTGAAAAATAGTTAACAAATATCACCTGTTTGCTCAATGCTAATTTTGGTGGAATTAGTAATTGAAAATATAAAAAAAAACTATACTATAATACCATAGTATAAATAGAGCAATGAAGGAAGTATGAGTTTGTATGCCTCTCTATTATATTTACATATCATTGTGTTTACACTTTCACTGCCGAGAACAAATAATATCATAATCTTATTTATTTTCAACAACCCAAGCTTACTTAGAAATGGTTATCCAGTTAATATATTTTAATTAGTTTTTCCGTTTTATGAGTATTTGTAGTACACTAATTTAGCCCTCCCCTTTCTAATTAGAGCTTGTGAAGTCCTTCTAAAGCATTATTGTTATTTAGATGTGTTTAAAATTTTGGTGCACAATAATATATAATATATCTATCTATCTATGTAACAATGACTTGATGCAGCTTGTGGGCACACAAACTAATTGGTGCTGGATCTGTCCGCTGGGTGTTCTGCACTGATAGTATTAATCACTGAACAGATTCTGATAAACCTTGCATGCAGACAGACTATGACCTAATAGATATTTTAAAATTGGAAATTTTAAATATCAAATAAAGTTATGAATTACTAGCAACTCTTCAAATATAAACAGGAAATTGATATTCAGATAACAGATAGCATACTAAACACCAATAGCGGACTAATAAACTAGGTCAAAATAACAATGTATTCTGAATTTAAACAGTTGCCTCTGGTATTGAACACATATTTTGTGTCCATTTTTATTTGTTTATTAGCTGACTCAGCAAACTTTGTATTGCCATATTTTCTTTCTTTCTCACCTTTTAAAATTTACCTGGAATAAAAAAAAATATAAACCAAAATTATCCAAATTGGCTTTGCTGTTTCCGAGTTTTAGTGAGAACAATCAATATTTCACTCATTAGTAGTTTATGGTAGGTACTGTCACATTCCTTTTTTTTTATTGGAAAAAGGTTCGCGTTTGACCACTATATCACCTGATGGTAAGTGATGATGTGGTTGAAGATGGAGCATGCTTACCTACAAGTAACCTATTTACTCTTGACTTAAATACTCCTAGCTACAAGCTATCGGGAAACACAGACTCTAGCAGGGAATTCCACTCCTTAAACTAAATGTATTGTGCATATGGGTTGGATTAAAGTTTATTTATTAAAATAGGGTGGAGTTCGGAGTTTATGAGCTGAGCCACTGGGGAGTATTTTAATATGTCAGCCAGAAGTAACGGTTTAACTGGCTTCCTGAGGCTCGGAAGGATCGCAATACTTTAAGAATAACCCTTCCACTGACAAACCTCAGCAAGCGTTGCTTTACCTTGTTATTATTTAGCCACAAGCACCTCTCTACTTGAAAAGTTGAAATGTTATAAACAGATTAAATTGAACCCATTCAACATGATACCACAGTTGCAACATACAAATGAGCTTGGTATAGAATTACATGTCTGTATGAACTGTGTGGCTGACTTGTGTTGTTATGAAGTGAATGTACACTGTTATTGAATAATGATAAACAAAAATGTACAGAATAAAATCAGGCATTACTTTGCAGAAATCGTGACTGAGTATCTGGTTTTAGCAGAATTACCACTAGATATTTAGATTTCTGTTGTAAGTTACAAGTTTTTTAATGGTACATCTGTATTTGTTTGTAATTATTGCTGCTCACGTACATATCTCTTCAACACTCATGGTTGACTGGTAGAGAATGCCGACAGCATTAAGTCCACCTTTGAAGTGTAAATAAATATTTTTCTAAAGTATTTGTAATGTAAAAAGAAAAATTCAATTTCAAAGTACCTATGTATTTTCAAAGAATTCTAGATGAAGTGTCTTTCCAGCTGACTACTCTGAAAAGTATCTAAAAATCGAAACAAACTCACAGTTCAAAGTTTGTTTGAAGGTCTACACAACTAATGATTACTAACGTAATGATCAAATTGTCTGACTATAATATTGGATAATGTCGTAGTTTTTCATCTGAAGACCATGCTGATTTCACTGGTACAGGGTATAATGGTGGCGTACGGCTGTAATCCATCACGTGAACTCAGTACGGGTTGGTTGGTGACATATGTGTGCGAATTTTTGGTCCTAGAACAGTTTTATTCACGATATTTTGCTTCACCGACTTGAAAGCCTATATGTTGCCCTATTACCTCCTCAATCTTCTAGCGAATGTCGCATCAGTATTGGTTCAGCTGTTCCAGACAGAGGAAAACAGATAGAGGAAGGATTGTTGGATTTTATTATCACGTAAATAACTATAAGCACTTGAGAAAGCACAGTTATTTTGATATCACAGACACTTTAATTTTATTAAAATACCTAACATGAAGAATTGGGTTAAAAAGTCCGATAAAAAGTAACTTCATAATTATGTCAGTTCTTGTGAGCATCGGATTCATAAAAAAAAAACGTAAAAAAATAAAAACGCTTGAATGTTAGATTATTAATCATCTTGCAAGTAGAATGTTAATTGATTGCAACATTAACCTACTAACCTTTTGATTGAATAATAAAAACATCATAATAAATGTACTTTGTATTCATTCACTTTAGAATTCACTGTGCATTTTTAAGGCTCCGTAGTCGACAAGCACAGAACAGATAAAAGCGGTTAGAAAGGAAATAGTTCCTGATTTGTATGAGAACGCGTGTCGCCGCTTGTCTCCCACTCTTTAGCTCCACTACAAGCAAGAGGCCCCTTACGTATGCGAATTACGCACACAAATAAATAACACACACTTTAAAATCGAGAGCTTGCTACTGATTGTAACTCACTGTTGATAAACACGCGCCGTACATCACGGCCAATCAGGGCAAAGGACAAACTTCAATGGTTGAAGTGTGGCGCATGCAGTACACTGTGAGCGGACTTGGTCATTGCGTTGATTAAGCGAGTACACAACGGGCAATGTATACTTTTTGTAATTTGTTGCAATCATGTTGTTAATGTTCGGAATTTCATAGTGATCAGAATATTTTTATGTTTTTTACAAATAAAATTGTAATTAAATGCTATTTTCGACTTACCGATGGAAAGATATACCTCCTCGCTCTATACTTGCGGTCTGATTTTTTGATTTACAGGTTATAATTGCACAACACGGCATTTTAAAGCAGAGCTCTGTGTTCCGAAGTAATCCGAAGCGCACTAAACGCGGTGAATGAATTAATCGGTCGCGCTATGATTGTCGTATCATAAATGTGGCGCGCTCGCCACGCCCACATTACCATTCCAACCTTATTCATCTATTCCGTGTCGACAAGGAACCTGTATAGTTTCGCCATGTCCGTCCGTCCGTCTGTCCGAGGCTTAGCTCAGAAACTATTGGTACTAGAACGCTGAAATTTGGCGTGGATATCATATTAATCACGCCGACAAAATGGTAAAATAAAATCATGAAAGCACATTTGTTTTAGGGTACTTCCCCTACACGTAAAGAGTGGATGATTTTTTTTATTTCGTCTACCCGCTTTCTCGCCGATAGGTACTCGTTTTCTCGCCAGCAGTTAGACAACTGTCAGTCGGATAATATAGCTGATGCAATTTTCTTTATCATAAAATTTGGAACATGACTGTTGTTTGGGATTATTGGGACAATATCTTAAGTTAATTTAATTAATTAAATAAAAAATTTAAAAAAAATTAAAATCGACGTTTATGTTTCAATGCTGTATGCAGAGCTGTCCTCTTGCCCGCAAACATATAATCATGCAGAAGGCCAGGTAATGCAACACGCAATCCAAAACTATACTCAACATGTCGAACTCTTATAATGAAAATTACTTAACTCTATATTCCTGACACTTCTGATTTTGATATAAAAACACCTTAAATACTAGAGTTAATCGGAGTTCGAGTCATGAGACACTTTAACTTACTCAACACTTGCTCAACACCCACAAAAAGGAAATGTTGAGTTAGGTGACTTTCATTCTAAAAGTGTGCTTTTCCCATCCTCGGATCTTCCCCGTTTTCGTGCACTAATCACTATGTTAATGAAGCAATCAGTTGTGAAGTTCGTATTTACTGCATTTTCAGGAGAACACAGTCAACGAGCGGACCCACCTCCTCGAAGTGACGGAACAGCAGCAGGAGACGCCGGTGCCAGCGGCCTCGGCGTCTACACCGCCCCGCAAACCTGATGAACAGAGCGCGCTCAACAGGATACTGCACGAGACTGCCACGTGAGTCTTCTAATCTCCAGCTGTTCTATTGAAGGTCCTTTTCTCTAGGAGAAATCTTCATGGATATCTTCCGCCCTGGGGCGGGCGAAGGAGCTACAGGAGCACTTAAATACTCGTCAACGTGGCTATCGACTGTTGTGAAGTGACCGAGTGAGGTGTTCGACTTCCTCTGAGACGTCTAAGAGCCGTTCTTAGACTGCTCGCGCGTCCCCAAGTCCGCCGTCCCTGGACCCATTTCCCCATGCCAGGGGCCGCCATAGGGCATTGTCTGTGAGCCGGGACAGCATACGATATCTCCCACTCTCATCCTCAGCCTCGGCAGCCACAGGTGCTGCCCACTTCCGAAATGATGGCACGACGCGGGTCCTCCTAAGCTGCACACTCTCCTCACTCTGTATACCACGCCGTGTTCCCTATACTTCGGGTTGCCTGCCAATGCGATGCAGATACATCTTTGAGCAGTCGTGCTCTTAGAGCACTGGGTCGCCCTGAAAGACAATATGCCTATTCACTCTTGCTTTAAAGGCTGACGGGTCATATGTGGTAGGAAACACAGAAGCTGACAGAGCTAAGATGTGGAATTACTTTGGCCGTAAAAGTGGAAGGAAAGCACTATTAGCACAACAAAACGGTATATCAACCAAGTGTAGATGGTACCCTGCAGTACGTCTGGTAAAACGGTAGTGAAAGGGAGATGGAGGGATTAGATGGTTGTGTTTTTGCTCACACTCTCTATAGTACAATGTGTAGAAGACGGACAGGCAAGCAACGTTTCGCTGGTGAGCCAGGCTGTGAAGCTTGTCCACCAGCACCTCGTCGTCTAAGAGCCTTTTAGCTATTTGGTGCTATCATATTTTCGATCTTATTGACTTATTACTAAGGTCCCTATTCCCGGTCTTGCAGCAACGTCATAGATGTGGGTGCGCTAGGCCCGTACGCGCTGGAAGCGGGCGCGTACTCGGAGCGTGTGCGAGTGTACAGCGCGCGGGTGGCGGGGCTGGGGGCGGCGGGGGCGGCGGCGCCTCGCCTGCTCGCTGACCTGCCGCATTCAGAGCGGGCTGCCCTGCTGGCCAGGCCTGTGTTACCCACTGAGGATAAGGACTTAGTAAGTACTTTTTTGTCTTTATAGGGACGTCAGACCTGTGGATCCCAGACTTGGTCTTTGACCGGTTCAAAGTCCAAACTCAAGGTCTGCCAACGTGCAATGGAGCGCAGCATTCTAGGCGTCAAGCTAACTGATCGTGATCACATACGCAACACCATTCTGTGCTCCAAGACGCAAATTGCTGACGTTGCTAAAGAGACCGCTAAATTGAAGTGGGCGTAGGCTGGCCACGTTTGCCGCATGCCCAATGAGTTGTGGGCCAAAATCACCACTTTCTGGAGCCCTGACACAGCTAGAAGACGTCGCGGTAGACCTCGTAGAAGATGGCGGGACGAGCTGGATCGAACTAACGACCAGTGGACTACTTTGGCCCTGGACGGAACCACCTGGAATTCATGGGATGATGCGGGCTAACAGTAACAGGGACGTCAGGTCGGTTCGATATGGTGCACGTACTACTGTAATGCTGTCTTGGGTGAGTATCAATAAAACATTAGACGTCCAATATAGGTGCGTTTATATATCGTATCGTACCGATACTTCCTATATTTAGAGGTACATTATTTATGCAGTGATTAGACATCATACAATGATTAATCATACACACGAGGACCATTTGATTAGATGGTCCTCGTCGTGCACACAAATAATAATATAATCTTGTTTCTAATATAAATGCGAAAGTTTGTGAGGATGAATGTATGCATGTTTGTTACTCTTCCACGCCAAATCTACTGAACGGATCTGAATGAAATTTTGTAAGTACATAGTTGACATTTTGGAATAACATATAGGCAAATTTTTTATCCGAAATCCCATGGCATCGGGATTTACGCCAGAAAACTCCCACGCGAACGAAGTCGCGGGCAGGAGTTAGTTATACATATTTTTATTTACATTGCACGTATTTTAATGCGATCCAATTAAATACATGCACTAGTTTCAACCCTGTCCCCTAATCTAGGCAAAGCCTGCATCTTAGGGGCATACATATAACTGAGAAAAACTGTTTTTAAATCAATATAATGAAAGTATTTCACCTTCTTTTAAGTTTAGTTTTGCAAACCAGCAATTTTGCAGGAGCAGCTATGAACAGTAGCAGCTATATGGATACTAATACTTATTTTTCAACATAAGCGTAACATCTATTTAGCCAGCCTAGAAAACAACTTGAAATGTTTTTTTTTTTGTTTATATCAATCAATTTCGGATCACTAAATTACAAATTATTAATCAAATTAAGAATTACATTTCAATTTACAAATATTCATAAAAGTAAAGAACATACTATTAATACATAAATTAAATAGTATGTTATAATTTATTGTATTTTATTATTATGTTGTCTTGTACATGCTAACACAACTATGGATTTTGTATACATATTATTTGAATTAATCAAATTGTCCTAATTATTTCAGATTACGAACGCAGTGAAGAAAGCAGCGGCCGCCATTTCGGAGCTCCGAGTGGAACATCACGAGGATTTGGTGGTCCCTTTCAGGGTGCCATAGCAGCGGCGTACCGCGTCGTACTGCGAGGACGAGAGGCCTTACTGACGCGACACGAGGCCGGGACGAAGCAGCAAGGATTTTAATTAGGCACGACAATATTAAGAAAGAAAAAAAATCCCATAAAAACGCAACTAAAACAGACGAAATTTTACCTTCAGGGATTCGCGATGTTTCTCCCGGAATCTTAAATCACGCGGTTGTTGCGCCGATGTGGCGCGTTAGTTGAGCAACAGTTGCGCTTTTTAATGGTATTTTTTTAGGCGCGAGGTGAACTGCCTTTTAATCGTGGAGACTATTGGATGTGGTCTTTAAACTTGTAAGTACATTGGTTTGTTTATATGCATAGTGCCGGCCTCTATATAATTGAATATAAATAAAAAGGTGGACTACAAGGTTGGTTACAGTGGTTGACATTCCGATTATCGTTGAACATCTGATCAGTTCTAATGGAGCTAGATTTTTTTATATCTCTGTCCGCCTTTTTCTACCAAAAAATAATACTATTAACGAAAATTTAAGTTGTCTGAGCCAAATCTGAAAAAGTAAAAATATGCCCAGTGTCGTCGTAATTTTGCAAGGAGACAGAAGTCCCGCCATTTTTATTGCAGTCAAGTGACTGCCAGACTTTCATATAAATCTAAGATGTAACTTATACTTGTAGGATACTTGCAGTTGAAACTATAAGTTTTGACTGGAAGTCACTGCTATATAGAACTGCTAATTAACATAGAAGTAAATTATAATATTTAACGTTTTTTAAATATTTTCCATTGTTATTTGTGTGTGCCATGGCTGTTACGTGTATGGCACGATCAACTTTCATCTTTATGGCAATATTTTTCTAAAACTATTAAATTATGTATAAATTTTTCAATGAAATTGTAAATAGCTCTCAGATTGTAATGTATTATTTTCGCTGTTACTTTGCTTATCGGATTCTAAACTAAAAACTGTTGTAATTTATACAACGATTTTTTATTCAATTCTAAATCGAAAATTTTGAATGTATGTAGTTATATATAACAAAGCGGAAACTCTCTAAATATGGCGACTACCGCCATGGGCTTAAGACTTATGTATTTTCTGGAACTCGACGCCAATATTAATTTAAACGGAATAGGACCATTTTCATATCATTTACTGAAAAATATTCAATAGATTTAAGCTGTATGATAACCAGTATTCATTCTGTGTGATAATTTCATTATTCATGTATCACTGTTTCTTAAGACTATGGAAATGAAACGACTAGAACTGAGTTACTTAGTGTACGAATGAGCTTAAAAGAAACTATAATAATATATTGGTGTTTTAAAACGAAATTTTCAGTTTGAGTCGCAGATTACGATTGTTGCGCGACAATCGCACAACAGTAGCGCCACAAACGCGCTCCTTTATTTAACAACTTTCAAAACTTGCATTGAAAACTGGTGCCACGCAACATCTGTAATCTGTTCTTCAAATTGAAATGATCATGATCTTAAAGTTTTGACATGTAACTCAATTAATTACATTTGTAAAGTGCCTTTTCATAGTGGCGTTATGACCGTTACAAATCGGCGTTTTTCAAAGTTTCAAGAGATGGTGAGACATTGTCAGTAAGTATAGCACAATTTCAATATCTTATTGTGTATTAATTTCATATAATATATGATACAAGTGGTCGACAAGTTGTCGAACTTCGGCCAATAATTTAATATATTCCGAATGCATTGTAATATAAAAATATTAGCTTTCTGATGTTTTTTCTCCAATTACTTACCAACAGGCGTGATTGACGTCAAAAGCGGAATAATCCGTTATAAAAAAGGCATCCTTTATAAGTTCCAGCAGCTGTTGGTTAATTGTCTTACCTAAATGATAGTGAGATAAGACCCCCTGGTATTGTATTTGTAGACAAAAGATTGCAAAATAATGGATAACAACTAAAAGTAGTACACAGGAGTAATATAGTTGTATTATTTTTAGTTGTTTAATTCTTCCCCAAACAGTGTTCGCTTTATATAAGACTAATATTTTGATATTATTGCAAGACCTTGATTTTATTTGACAGATAATTTATAATTAACTACTATTAAATATTTATCTAAGAAATCGTCAGTTATTATTCGGAGTTACGGCAGTCATTTTTCAGTTTATTTCTATGTGTAAACTAAAATTTTGACTTACATGAATATTAGAACCAAAAATATCTTAATTGTAAAAGAATGTAGACAAAATGTAACGACTGTAACTTATTCAGAAAATTTAATTGATGTTAGATATTTTAAATGGCGTGGGAAGGCGATTTTTATGTTTAGCAGAGACAATTTAAAATCTAACTTTGTAATGTGTGATGTATTGCTTCCCTGAATAAGGCAGTCTACAAACCTGCGACTAATCTTGCATATCTGGGACTAGTCTTGCATATCTGCGACTAATCTTGCATATCTGCGACTAATCTTGCATATATGAGATTAATCGCAAGTTTGTTGCGTCTATTTATAACGTATTGTAAATAACCAGATGAAGCCTAAAGGAATCTGTGATGCAGATTTTGTATATGTTAGTATAATATATAAGTCTTATTATGTGTCAGGTAGAAATACATATAATATCATAGACTGCTTTGGTTTTACGAGCAAAGTAAATTAGTTAAATTCTTAAAAAAAATCTATTTAGTTCTTCAGTTGATTTAAAAAAATATTAGAGTACTGTTATTTTTCTTTTGTTACGTAAAATTAAAGTTAAGACAATACAGTTACACTCTATGGAAGATTTTATTGAATCAACAAATCAAACTATATGTAAACAATAGTTTTGAATTGCATTGCATTTCCTATTGCATATGATTTGTAACGAGCAATGCTTTGAAAGATTTTACTTTGAAATCAAAGCAGTCTAATTCATGTGTAGATATTAAATCCTATCATTTTGAAACTAAAACAAGACGACTGACTGAATGTAGTTAGTTTTATTGTAATGTATAGAATGTATAAAACTTAGTGTGTGTTACATTATCTGATGGTAAAAAACTAAGCTCGATTTTAAGGACGCATTTACGTTTTCTCGCAAATATCACTGTTTTTCTGGTCCCATTTTGATACACAAGGAGTTAAAATTTTGACAATGTTATGGTATTAATTTCAAGATAATTTATTCATCTTCACATTGAATGCATTATAATTACACAGTCCTATACATCTTTTTCACACAAATACGTTTTTATCGCCGCAATAATCGTAGAAAATTACAAAAAATGGGGTCTGAATTCGTACCTGTAAGCCAAATCTGGAGCATATTCCTAACTTCAAAATAACAAGAAACTATAGCCTATGTATTTATCTATACGTTAAGCTAATTATTTTGAACATACATAAAAACCTTTATGATTTATGAGAAAAATAAAATCGGTCTCAAATTTCTTCATACATTTTTCTACCGAACGCACGGCTCCGACCGTCATTCTGCGCTCAGACGCGCTCGTGAACGCAGGGGTGTATCGCTTTCCTCGAAAAAATAAATACGTCGAAACCTATAATAAAGACAGTGGCGTCTTGTATACTGTGACTAGAATACGTTGATACTTTTTCGTACCAAAACAAAAGTAAGAACGAGAACCATACTTATTTTTAGAATTGGATGGATATTGGTTACTGAACCTAGCATGAAACAACAATTTTTTTTTTAACCGACTTCAAATAAGGAGGTTTCGCAATTCGACCGTATAAATGTTTTTTTTTTCATTAAGTATCTTAAAGTACTACAAATTAAGGAAGTTCTAGAGTTGATCTGATGATGGAGCCTTTCATCAGATTGACTCCTGACAGTCGAGGGAACTCCTCAACGATTTACAGCAATAACCTTTTGTTTGTGCTTGATTAATTTGAATTGACCAGAACTTTACACCTAGATAGTTTGTGACTGTCATTAGAGGTCTGATGATGAAGACGAAGGACAGTTAAGGGAACTCCTCAACGGTTTACAGTAGCTACCTTGTGTTTGAACTTAATTCATTTATACTAATGAGAACTTTGCACCCATATGGGTTATAAGTGCCATTACAGGTCTGATGATGGAGACCATAGACAGTCGAGGGAACTCCTCAACGATTTACAGCAATAACCTTTTGTTTGTGCTTGATTAATTTGAATTGACCAGAACTTTACACCTAGATAGTTTGTGACTGTCATTAGAGGTCTGATGATGAAGACGAAGGACAGTTAAGGGAACTCCTCAACGGTTTACAGTAGCTACCTTGTGTTTGAACTTAATTCATTTATACTAATGAGAACTTTGCACCCATATGGGTTATAAGTGCCATTACAGGTCTGATGATGGAGACCATAGACAGTCGAGGGAATTCCTCAACGATATACAACAGTTACCTTTTGTTGGGCTTACTTCATATGGTTCAATATGCCAAAATGTTCAGTTCGTACAAAAACTAAAAAAAAATTGGCCAAGTGTGAGTCAGACTCGCCCATGAAGGGTTCCGTAGTAACTATAATAATATAATATAATATGTATATTTATTTGACGAATAAAAAAAACCCTTAAAAATTTCTTTAAAACTTGCTTATTTACATTTTTACAACTATGCCAAATAACTTTGTTTTTCATAGTGTTTGTATGAATTACAAAGTTATATTTACGGTTTTAGAAAATATGATGTATCTCAAAAACTGCTGACCCGATGTCATTCAAACCAATTATGGGTGAAAGTTTACACTAAGATCTACAGACACATATTTATTTAGATTTTTCACTCCATTATTATAGAAGTTAGAGGGGGGGGGCGGGGGGGGCACACATTTTACCACTTTGGAAACTTATATCTTTTAAAGGATTGACTTTATGAAAAAGTGGTTTTAGAAATCCATATATTATTTTTAAAGACCTGTCTATAGATACCACACATGCATAGGTATCATGAAAAAAATATTTTCAGTTCTAGTTCCATGTATGGGGACCCCCCTTTTTTTAAATATTTTTTTTAATTTTTTTCTTATAATCGGAAAGCGGTTCACAGAATACATCTACCTACTTAGTTTCACATGTATAGTCTTAATAGTTTCGGAATAAAATGGCTGTGACATACGGACGGACGGATAGACAGACAGACAGACAGACAGACAGACGGACAGACATATCGAAACTATAAGGGTTCCGTTTTTTGCCATTCGGCTACGGAACCCTAAAAATTGGCCAAGTGCGAGTCAGACTCGCTCATGAAGCGTTCCGTAGTAACTATGCCAAATAACTTTGTTTTTCATAGTGTTTGTATTAATTACAAAGTTTTATTTGTGGTTTTAGAAAATATTCTGTATCTCAAAAACTGCCAAGCCGATCTCGTTCAAACCAATTTTGGTTGAAAGTTTACATTAAGGATCATAGCATATATTTTTTATATAATTTTTGACTCCATTATTATAGAAGTAAGAAGGGGGGACACATTTTACCACTTTGGAAGTGTATATCTTTTAAACGATTAACTTTATGATAAAGTGCTTTTAGAAACCCGTATGCCATTTTTAAAGACCTCTCTATTAATACCACACACGCATAAGATTCATGAAAAAATATATATTTTCAGTTTCAGTTCCATGTGGAATGTACATGGAACTGAAACTGAAAATATTTTTTTTATATTTTTTTAATATTTTTTTTACTTTATTCTTAAAATCGGAAAGCGGTTCACAGAATACATCTACCTACCAAGTTTCACATGTATCATTCTAATAGTTTCGGAATATAAAAACTTTTACCAAAAAAATTAAACCGACTTCCAAAAAACACTGCAAAGAGAAAAATAACTTTAATTTCGGTAGGTAGGCGGTGTCCGTCTTCCGAAATTAGTTAGAAAGTAGACAAAATATTGCTTTTCCCAATGCTGGGCCGTTGATTGTTGAGGAGTTCTCCTGGTACTTCACCATCAGCTTCACTTCATCATATGCATTGTGACGAGCATATTGTGCTTAATAACCATATTCAAGTAATCGAAGCGGAACCCATGAAATAATTCTTATTCCTACTTATATATTGAGTACCTAGTTCCAATGGCCATCTGTGGTCTTCATCATCAGATCCACTTCACAAATGGTGCTTTTCAAATGCAACTACACAAGTTACTATAAAAAATACTCAATTCACTGTAGGTGTGCCTATAATATTTGAAGAGTTTCGTCGATTACTCCAAGATCCCATTGTTAGCTCCTGACTTGGTGACAATGGGACCAATTTCAAACAAAAAAAGAATTTTCCAAATTGGTTCAGCCGTCTTCGAGTAATCGGTGATCAAACATTTAAAAAAATATACGCGTCGAATTGATAACCTCCTCCGTTTTTTTCGTCGGTTGAAAATGGCTGTGACATAGAGACGGATGGATAAACAGACAGACAGACAGGCATGACGAAACTTTTCTTTATTTCTTATTAATTTTTATACCACATAATATGAGTATTTTATTTCCAAAGTCCCCTAATACTCCTAATAGGTCGTCAAACACATTAATAAACTAACATCTAATCAATAAGCATGTAACCCTTTGTAAACAATAAGTTACAACTTATTATGATCAAACAATATTAAAGAAAATATAATATTACCTTCAAGTATCAATATTAGTTAAGTAATGTATAAAATCGGGCGAACAATGGTTTGTAAGTGTGTGTGCGCGCAATGTTGTTGTGTTGCTACTAGAATACCTAAAATTGAGCGAGTGATAAACGTAAATGCGTCCTTAATTTTATTACTTTCTAAATATCTACTAAGAACTTTTAGTATACAAAAGTCTGGGTCAAAATTGATGACTGATGCATTTGATATTATAATTGAAACACGTGATCCTGAGAAAAAGGGTTTAACAGACTGAGAATTGATACAGAACACAAGTTGTGTTACTTACAAGCTTCTCGCAAACTGTATTGCGATCAGATTCCAGTCTACTCTACTTTATTTTACTCCACAACCCAGTTACTGACTTTTGCCCAAAGATATTCTAACACACACTCATTTGTGTATAGAATATTTGCTACATATTAAAAGAGCTTACATTTGATTTACATATTAAAATCGATGCCATTTTTACAAGTTTTCGAAAAAGACGCGACTTGTGTGCGTCTTGCGTCTTAGTAGCGAACTTACGCAAGTGTGAAACCACCCTAAGAAGTTATATTAATTTAATGTTTGGAGTGTTAAAGCTGATTGTGGATAGTGCGATTTTTAGTCAGCATATTAAATTCATACACGTATAATAGCGGATTTAATGTCCTAGATATCCTCTATCAATCAACCAAGGACTGTTTTAACCAGTGCGACAAAAAATCGCACCGTCTGTACTCTAGAGTATTGCTTGAACGTCGTGTTGACAGCGACGCGCAGAAAGAATATAATTAACTAATGCAGAATGATTATAATTATAGAATACCAGTTATTTTGTTATGCACACCATTAATGTATAGTAATAAAAGTGATTATAAGTTTCTATTTAAAATGTTGTTTTATTTATCTTCTAAGAAAACGTTTACTCTCAGCTGTAATAATGGTAAATAAATCTTAACTGTTGCCAGCTGCAGCTGATATTGGGTATGTTCTCTCTATTTTTAACCGACTGCCAAAAGGAGGTTTTAAGCTATTGCATAGCTTTTATCGCGGGCTTTGAGCGCGGCGACCGAATCAAGAAATTCCGTAACGAAAATAAACCCATTTATATGTATCATCTATGAATAAACCTAACAACCCCCACTCCGACCGCACAGCGGTGCGGCGTTGAAAGCCGTGCATCGTCTAACGTCGTTTCAGTTCGGCAGACTTCGGCACGGTGTTTGTGTGCGTGCGAGTAGACGTATGCGTGTAGACATATCGCACACTGAGAATGAAAGTGACCTAATTCAAAAAATAGTATTTTTTGGATTTGAGCTTTAATAACTAATAAAGCAGCATTGAATAAATTATATTCATATATCTCAAGTGGCAAATGTATAAGCTGTCTCTTTATAACTCGTAATTCAGATTCCTGTTTCCACGGCAATTCAGAGTAATTATGTTTCAGGCCAGTTTACATCAAAATCTGAAATTACACGAATTTAGAGTTAGGTCAATAACATTCTCAGTGTGCGATATGTATTCTGTGGTGTAGACTAGCTGCTAACTGCTCATAACTGAGTCCAGGAGTGAGTTCGAGCCCGCGACTAGTTGAACCTTAACGTGTATGTATATGGTACGACTGTACGAAGCTCGCACGGATCGAGACGAGCTGCTCCGAAATCGGACGAATACGTAAGCAGCTGTTTGTGAGAAAGTATACAGGTGTATAGGTATCTATCATCTATGTACAGTCGGCCAAGAAAGTGGTGTACCACCCTAAGGTTGAATATCGCTTGCAGATTCATAGGTGATAAAGATTAGTTTCGCTTGCAGATCGATCTGACAACTTCTATTGCTGTCTTTATCTGATTATTGATAACGACTATTACTGTTTGTAACGTGACAGCTGTTCTTAGTTTGAACTTGATGGAACCAATGACGTCGTAAAATCAACGGCGGGGGGCTGTAGATTTTGATGACAAAATTGTATCTACAAATTCAGAATTGTAATCAACAAGTTACATAAAATTGTAAAGGCACAAGGCGAGTCCACAAACCTACAATTTCTGTAAACTTGTAATTACAATATCAATAAAAAACAAGCTAAAAATAGATTTATCCTTTTATTAAATTTCTACAATCAATTTTAAAATACTTATAACAAACAAAAACATAGCATATATAGTAATATTTAGAAGATATTGAAAATTTTTAAAAATTAGAAACGGGTGTAACCGCCGTTGGCCTCTATAACCTCTAAAAGACGAGACCTCATTGAACCAACAAGCCGTGAGCAAATATCGGTTCCCCTCATTTCCTCCCAGATATAATTACAGTGACTAATAAGAGCTTGTTTGGTTCTTTCATTTTGATGCGACCATCGTTGGACCATAAGGCCCCAAAGATTTTCTATCGGGTTGAGGTCCGGCGATCTTGAGGGCCACTGAATTACCCTTACGTCAGTGTGTGAACGAAACCAGGCTCTTACGATCCTCGCATTATGAATTGAAAAATTATCTTGAACAAAATCAAATTGTGGCACTTCGTTCTCCGGGTAAACATTACGGACTGTCGGTAGCATTGCATTCTGAAGCACGTCGATATAATTTACAGCCGTCGCTCGAGGAGGTAGAGAACACAATTCTCCTACACCATCCGTACTCATCCAGCCCCAAATATTTACGGAAATTCGACCTGATTCTCTATTTGGGATTACATGATCATCTTTATACCGTGTTGAATTATATCGCCAAAGGTGAAGACGTCCATGCTGACTGGATTTAAACGTTTTTTCATCACAAAACACTGTATTAGACCAATCAAACTCTAAGTGCTCTCTGGCGAAGTTCAGACGAGCAAGTCTGTGAGCATCCGTCAAATATATTTTCTTGGCGTAATGCCTGTGGTGCAACCCCATGTAATGTAGATGATTCCTTATTGTTTGGGCACTCACATCGAACATCTCCGCAAAATGTTTTGTGGGCTTAAAACCATTGATTTCATATTCCCGTCTCATGAATTCTCTATCGTTATTGGAGAGTGCAGGCCGGCGACCACTTCTTCTGTGATCCAACAAACTTCCCTCCTCTCCTTCACGACGAATCCAAAAGCGGACAGAACGCCTCGATATATTCAAATTCCGGGATATCGCACTGATACTGCTTCCCTCATTAAATTGGGCAATTATTTGTGCTCTTTCGGCAATGGTCAAGTTGGCAGGCATTGAGATGATTTTATATGCAGTTGATTGAAAAATAACACGGAAAATATATCGATTTTTTGCATATATTTGACAAAATGTCAATTGTCAGTTTTCTTTTTCAAATGGAATTCGGTTGTCTAAATAGTTTTTATTACTTTTGTTTGGAAAAATTTCAATTGCTTTGTAGAAACTAATGTCCTTTTCATTTATACTAAAGGTTAAAATGTCATGTACTTATATGTGACATATGACGTATGAATACTAAATACATAGGTTTACGTCATGATAATGTTGTCTCTTTCAGTAATATCTTTTTATAACGAACCTTGTTGTAATTTTCGATGACCGGGAAACTAAATCAAAACTGGTACACCACTTTCTTGGCCGACCGTACAACAGTGAATAGCTGTACGCGTAAAATTAGTGTATAAAGTGTTTTAAATATGAATAAACAAAGTGCATTTATTAATGAAGAAAGTGATGAAAAAAATACTGCATAAATAAAATAAATAAATAATTATAATTGCATAAGTTGATAAAAAAATGCTATGCAATAGCTTTACCGCGGCAGTCCCCGAGTGCGGAGTGCCACACTAATTTTTTTAAATTATATTTGTTGATGTAAACGCGAGTCAATACTCGCGTTTGACTACCACCTCACTTGATGGTAAGCTGTGATGTGGTCGAAGATGAAACACGCTTGCCTAGAAGTAACCTATTCACTCTTGACTTAAAAACCCCCAGGTTGTAGCTATCAGGAAACACAGACTCTGGCAGGGAATTGCATTCCCTAACTGTACGCACAATGAAAGTGTTCCCAAAAAGTTTTGTGTATAAGGGTGGGATGTCCACCATTTAACGATGGAGCATTGCCGTTCGTCTTGTAGTCTTAGAGGTTCTTCTTCTTAGCTTGTCAATATGAATGGACTCTGCCCAGAACTAGGCAACGAGCTCACCGGCGGAAGCGTCCATCAATTCCTGCAGTGAGGAATGGACAGGACATTAAATGCGCCATTGTATGCGGAGCAGCACCATATTTACACTCCAGGGCAGAGTCATCAATAAATCTCTACCTGAGCAGGTTTTCTTTGCTTTGACCAATCTGGGCCCGGAGTCTATTTAAAGACTTCCATGTTAGCATTTCATGTACAGGTGCAAGATTAGCGAAGGAGGAGGCCGAACGCGCGAGGGAGAAGCAACTCTCTTCCTCGCGCCCCAGCCGCCGCGGTAGACGCCCCGGGCGTCGAGGATCACGAGCCGATTTCCGGCCACTGTAGGCGCGGGCCTGCGGACGGCGAGCAGGGGTCGCTCACCGTCCGGTAAGGACCAGGCCCGAGTCGGCGGTGTGTCGTGTTCCACGCGCGCCTCAAAGAGCTGTCAACACCAGTGACGAGGCCTCGTAGGGCCATTGCCTGCCGGGGTTTGCGGGAAAGTTCTACCGAGTTACCGCGGCCCCGAAATTTAGGGCAGCCGAAGGAACAGGGTGGGTTTTTAGTCAGTAGAAATGTGACACACCCTTCCGCTTGACCCAGAGCGGAAGAAGTCATTCGATGATTTTCCCACCCAAAAAAAAAGAAAGGATGCACTGTACCCCCACAGCTTTAGGCGCTCCTTAGACTGCTCGTCAGTAAGTGGGGTGATACAATTCAAGATTTTGTTTTTTTTTTTCGACTTTTCACATGTATTGGATGTTGAGTGTCGGAAGCCATATCGGCTCTTTCATTGGAGGAGGTTATCAATAGTTTTTAGGGTTCCGTAGTCGACAAGGAGTCCTTGTGGTTTCGCCATGTCCGTTCGTCTGTCCGCGGCTTAGCTCAGAATTTATTGGTACTAACTAGAACTCGGTGGCAAAATAAATTAGGAAAATAAAATCATGAATTTTTTTAGGTTTCTCCACCTTCACGTAAAGAGGGGATGATTTTTATTATCTAGTCTACTCCATAATGTGGGATACCTATCGATGGATAGATCGTGTGAAAACTAATGGGACTGTGGAAAGCATAATTTTGGATTCAGGAATCCGTTTGCGAAATATTAAGCTTTCAAGTGCTAACTTTTGTTAGAGTCAAGTCTCAAGTCTCACCCTTCTTCTACCAACTAAGTGGTTGTAGGTAGAAATTCAAACGTCATGGCAGCAGTCTAACAAAGTTAAAAGGAAAACTATCCGACCTAAGTTGGCTTCACAAATTTACGAATAATAGTTGACAAACTGTATTCTACTCGCTTTCGGACAAATTCCAATAAAAAATATTTAGATCAACTTTTTACTTATTCGTGTCGAACAAAGTAGTTTGGTTTTGAACTCTCGGTTGGCTAAGCAGACTCGCACTTGGCGTTTTAGTAAAAACTACGGAACCCTACGCTGCGCGTGGTCCGATAGGTACTTGGCTGGTTTTTTGTGATACAGTCGCCTGCCTTTTGTACAACGCCATCTAAAAGCGTGTAACCGCATGACAACATAAACTCCTTTTCATTACTGCACATAGGAAGGAACTCTTGTAAAAAATCCTCTCAAGAAAACTAAAACGTAGTGTAAACATAGTGTAAAAAATTCTCTATGAAGAAAACAAGTGTATTACATTCTCTTTGCAAGAAAAAGTCATTTTACAGAGTACATTTTTATTAGTAGGTAGAAGATCCTTGATTTTTATATAGTGCATCAATTCCTTGTCAATTCCTATACCTTCAAAAACAACTGTCACAAACATATAAAATACTGAATTATTTATTTAAGTTTTTTATTATATTGTTTACAAAATGTCGGTCTTTGACGGCGAAATAGAATACCGGTCGGTTTACATGGTAGATTTTGAGAAAAAGAACAAACCGTGAGTACTTTTTATCAAGGATTAACATTATACCTACGACATTGTTGTGATCGTGTATTCGTACAAACTCGATGATGGAAGAGGCGAGTGATTATGCTGTCATATGCAGTGATATGCAGGACTCTTACCTACTATGCCCGTGTCGAAGGAACCCTAGTCGATAGGGTCCCCCCCCGCTTATGCCAGATCACCAAACCGTTATTTATTTACGTAAAATATATTTATTTCGATAAAATTCAACGATAATCACTAACTGTAATACCTTCTTGCTTATTAGCCTTTGCGGGTGAAAAACTGCTCTTTTCTTGCCCGAAAGTCAATTCAATTCATTCTTTATTGCAATAACATGTGTTAAGGGGAGAAGGGGGGTGAAAAGGGGAGGTTTGGCACTTTTCCCGTAGGTTTGAGAGTTACTTGTTTACGAATCTGTCAAAATATACCCACCTCCCCATCCACCATCTGGGAGAACAGTTACGTCGCGTGCTAGTGAAAAAAAAATGGGGGGGGGAGATGAGGGGTTTTAGTATTTGCGTGTGGCGCGAGGTACAAGCACCTCGCGCGCTTGTGAAAAAAAAAAATGGGGGGAGATGGGGAGTTTAGTATTTGCGTGTTGCGCAAGGTGCAAGCACCTTGCGTGCTTGTAAAAAAAAAAGCTGGGGGGGAGATGGGGGGTTAGTATTTGCGTGTTGCGCGAGGTGCAAGCACCTCGCGTGCTTGTGAAAAAAAACAAAAAAAAAAAAGTGGGGGGGGAGATGGGGGTGTTTAGTATTTGCGTGTTGCGCGAGGTGCAAGCACCTCGCGTGCTTGTAAAAAAAAAAAGGGGGGGGGTGATGGGGGGGTTCAGTATTTGCGTGTTGCGCGAGGTGCAAGCACCTCGCATGCTTGTGAAAAAAACTAAAGCATTGCACCTCTAAATCAAGTATTTGCGTGTTGCTTGTGAAAAAAAAAATGGGGGGGGGTGATGGGGGGAGATGGGGGGGGTTTAGTATTTGCGTGTTGCGTGAGGTGCAAGCACCTCGCGTGCTTGTGAAAAAAACAAGTATTTGCGTGTTGCGCGAGGTGCAAGCACCTCGCGTGCTAGTGAAAAAAAAAAAAAAAAGAGGGGGCGGGTGATGGGGGGGGGTTGCACAAGTATTTCGACTAAAGCATTGCCCCTCTAAATGAATCTGAAAAAAAAAATGTTCCAAGTCTCTTAGATTCCGAGATCCGCCTAAAGGGGGGGAGAAGGGGGGCGGGGGGGACTTTGTAAAACGGTTTTTACTTTACCGAGCCTCCTCTATACGAATCCGTAAAAAGAAAAAAATACGGGTCTTGTAGTTTCCGAGATACGATAGGGGGGGGGAGAAGGGGGGGGAAAAGGGGAGGTTTGGCACTTTTCCCGTAGGTTTGAGAGTTACTTGTTTACGAATATAGTATTTGCGTGTTGCGTGTGCTTGTGAAAAACAAAAAAATAGGGGGGGAGGTGATGGAGGGAGATGGGGGGCTTTAGTATTTGCGTGTTGCGCGAGGCACAAGCACCTCGCGTGCTTGTGAAAAAAAAAAAGGGGGGGGGGTGATGGGGGAGATGGGGGGGGTTTAGTATTTGCGTGTTGCGCGAGGTGCTTGAAAAAAAAAAATAAAGGTGGTAGGGTGATGGGGAGGGGGGGGGTTGCAGAAGTATTTTGACTAAAGCATGGCCCCTCTAAATGAATCTGAAAAAAAAATGTTCCCATTCTCTTAATTTCCGAGATCCGCTTGATAAATGGTTTTTACTTTACCGAGCCTCCTCTATACGAATCCGTAAAAAGAAAAAAATACGGGTCTCGTAGTTTCCGAGATACGATAGGGAGGGGGGAGAAGGGGGGTGAAAAGGGGAGGTTTGGCACTTTTCCCGTAGGTTTGAGAGTTACTTGTTTACGAATCTGTCAAAATATACCCACCTCCCCATCCACCATCTGGGAGAACAATTATGTCAATGAGTCAGTGAGTGAGTGAGTGGTAATTTAGCTTTATATAGTATAACTAGTATTTGCGTGTTGCGCGAGGTGCAAGCACCTCGCGGTTCACTTAAAAAAAAAAAGGGGGGGGGGTGATGGGGGTGTTTAGTATTTGCGTGTTGCGTGTGCTTGTGAAAAACAAAAAAATAGGGGGGGAGGTGATGGGGGAGATGGGGGGCTTTAGTATTTGCGTGTTGCGCGAGGTGCAAGCACCTCGCGTGCTTGTGGAAAAAAAAAAAGGGGGGGAGGTGATGGGGGGAGATGGGGGGGGTTTAGTATTTGCGTGTTGCGTGAGGTGCAAGCACCTCGCGTGCTTGTGAAAAAAACAAGTATTTGCGTGTTGCGCGAGGTGCAAGCACCTCGCGTGCTAGTGAAAAAAAAAAAAAAAAGAGGGGGCGGGTGATGGGGGGGGGGTTGCACAAGTATTTCGACTAAAGCATTGCCCCTCTAAATGAATCTGAAAAAAAAAATGTTCCAAGTCTCTTAGATTCCGAGACCCCTAAAGGGGGGGAGAAGGGGGGCGGGGGGCGACTTTGATAAATGGGTTTTACTTTACCGAGCCTCCTCTATATGAATCCGTAAAAAGAAAAAACACGGGTCTCGTAGTTTCCGAGATACGATAGGGAGGGGGGAGAAGGGGGTGAAAAGGGGAGGTTTGGCACTTTTCCCGTAGGTTCGAGAGTTACTTGTTTACGAATCTGTCAAAATATACCCACCTCCCCATCCACCATCTGGGAGAACAATTATGTCAATGAGTCAGTCAGTGAGTCAGTGGTAATTTAGCTTTATATAGTATAACTAGTATTTGCGTGTTGCGCGAGGTGCTTGAAAAAAAAAAATAAAGGTGGTAGGGTGATGGGGAGGGGGGGGGTTGCAGAAGTATTTTGACTAAAGCATGGCCCCTCTAAATGAATCTGAAAAAAAAAATGTTCCCATTCTCTTAATTTCCGAGATCCGCTTGATAAATGGTTTTTACTTTACCGAGCCTCCTCTATACGAATCCGTAAAAAGAAAAAAATACGGGTCTCGTAGTTTCCGAGATACGATAGAGAGGGGGGAGAAGGGGGGTGAAAAGGGGAGGTTTGGCACTTTTCCCGTAGGTTTGAGAGTTACTTGTTTACGAATCTGTCAAAATATACCCACCTCCCCATCCACCATCTGGGAGAACAATTATGTCAATGAGTCAGTGAGTGAGTCAGTGGTAATTTAGCTTTATATAGTATAACTAGTATTTGCGTGTTGCGCGAGGTGCAAGCACCTCGCGGTTCACTTAAAGAAAAAAAAAGGGGGGGGTGATGGGGGGGTTTAGTATTTGCGTGTTGCGTGTGCTTGTGAAAAACAAAAAAATAGGGGGGAGGTGATGGGGGGATGGGGGGCTTTAGTATTTGCGTGTTGCGCGAGGTGCAAGCACCTCGCGTGCTTGTGGAAAAAAAAAATGGGGGGGAGGTGATGGGGGGAGATGGGGGGGGGGGTTTAGTATTTGCGTGTTGCACGAGGCGCAAGCACCTCGAGTGCTCGTGAAAAAAAAAAAAAAAAAAAGTGGGGGGTGATGGGGGGAGAGGGGGGGTTTAGTTTTTGCGTGTTGCGCGAGGTGCAAGCACCTCGCGTGACTGTGAAAAAAAAAAAAAAGTGGTGTGATGGGGGGGGGGGGGGTTGCAGAAGTATTTTGACTAAAGCATTGCCCCTCTAAATGAATCTGAAAAAAAAAAATGTTCCAAGTCTCTTAATTTCCGAGATCCGCCTAAAGGGGGTAAGAAGGGGGATGGGGGGGGGGCGACTTTGATAAATGGTTTTTACTTTACCGAGCCTCCTCTATATGAATCCGTAAAAAGAAAAAACACGGGTCTCGTAGTTTCCGAGATACGATAGGGAGGGGGGAGAAGGGGGTGAAAAGGGGAGGTTTGGCACTTTTCCCGTAGGTTCGAGAGTTACTTGTTTACGAATCTGTCAAAATATACCCACCTCCCCATCCACCATCTGGGAGAACAATTATGTCAATGAGTCAGTCAGTGAGTCAGTGGTAATTTAGCTTTATATAGTATAACTAGTATTTGCGTGTTGCGCGAGGTGCTTGAAAAAAAAAAATAAAGGTGGTAGGGTGATGGGGAGGGGGGGGGTTGCAGAAGTATTTTGACTAAAGCATGGCCCCTCTAAATGAATCTGAAAAAAAAAATGTTCCCATTCTCTTAATTTCCGAGATCCGCTTGATAAATGGTTTTTACTTTACCGAGCCTCCTCTATACGAATCCGTAAAAAGAAAAAAATACGGGTCTCGTAGTTTCCGAGATACGATAGAGAGGGGGGAGAAGGGGGGTGAAAAGGGGAGGTTTGGCACTTTTCCCGTAGGTTTGAGAGTTACTTGTTTACGAATCTGTCAAAATATACCCACCTCCCCATCCACCATCTGGGAGAACAATTATGTCAATGAGTCAGTGAGTGAGTCAGTGGTAATTTAGCTTTATATAGTATAACTAGTATTTGCGTGTTGCGCGAGGTGCAAGCACCTCGCGGTTCACTTAAAAAAAAAAAAAGGGGGGGGTGATGGGGGGGTTTAGTATTTGCGTGTTGCGTGTGCTAGTGAAAAACAAAAAAATAGGGGGGAGGTGATGGGGGGATGGGGGGCTTTAGTATTTGCGTGTTGCGCGAGGTGCAAGCACCTCGCGTGCTTGTGGAAAAAAAAAATGGGGGGGAGGTGATGGGGGGAGATGGGGGGGGGGTTTAGTATTTGCGTGTTGCACGAGGCGCAAGCACCTCGAGTGCTCGTGAAAAAAAAAAAAAAAAAAGTGGGGGGTGATGGGGGGAGAGGGGGGGTTTAGTTTTTGCGTGTTGCGCGAGGTGCAAGCACCTCGCGTGACTGTGAAAAAAAAAAAAAAGTGGTGTGATGGGGGGGGGGGGGTTGCAGAAGTATTTTGACTAAAGCATTGCCCCTCTAAATGAATCTGAAAAAAAAAAATGTTCCAAGTCTCTTAATTTCCGAGATCCGCCTAAAGGGGGTAAGAAGGGGGATGGGGGGGGGGCAACTTTGATAAATGGTTTTTACTTTACCGAGCCTCCTCTATATGAATCCGTAAAAAGAAAAAACACGGGTCTCGTAGTTTCCGAGATACGATAGGGAGGGGGGAGAAGGGGGTGAAAAGGGGAGGTTTGGCACTTTTCCCGTAGGTTCGAGAGTTACTTGTTTACGAATCTGTCAAAATATACCCACCTCCCCATCCACCATCTGGGAGAACAATTATGTCAATGAGTCAGTCAGTGAGTCAGTGGTAATTTAGCTTTATATAGTATAACTAGTATTTGCGTGTTGCGCGAGGTGCTTGAAAAAAAAAAATAAAGGTGGTAGGGTGATGGGGAGGGGGGGGGTTGCAGAAGTATTTTGACTAAAGCATGGCCCCTCTAAATGAATCTGAAAAAAAAAATGTTCCCATTCTCTTAATTTCCGAGATCCGCTTGATAAATGGTTTTTACTTTACCGAGCCTCCTCTATACGAATCCGTAAAAAGAAAAAAATACGGGTCTCGTAGTTTCCGAGATACGATAGAGAGGGGGGAGAAGGGGGGTGAAAAGGGGAGGTTTGGCACTTTTCCCGTAGGTTTGAGAGTTACTTGTTTACGAATCTGTCAAAATATACCCACCTCCCCATCCACCATCTGGGAGAACAATTATGTCAATGAGTCAGTGAGTGAGTCAGTGGTAATTTAGCTTTATATAGTATAACTAGTATTTGCGTGTTGCGCGAGGTGCAAGCACCTCGCGGTTCACTTAAAAAAAAAAAAGGGGGGGGTGATGGGGGGGTTTAGTATTTGCGTGTTGCGTGTGCTAGTGAAAAACAAAAAAATAGGGGGGAGGTGATGGGGGGATGGGGGGCTTTAGTATTTGCGTGTTGCGCGAGGTGCAAGCACCTCGCGTGCTTGTGGAAAAAAAAAAATGGGGGGGAGGTGATGGGGGGAGATGGGGGGGGGGTTTAGTATTTGCGTGTTGCACGAGGCGCAAGCACCTCGAGTGCTCGTGAAAAAAAAAAAAAAAAAAAGTGGGGGGTGATGGGGGGAGAGGGGGGGTTTAGTTTTTGCGTGTTGCGCGAGGTGCAAGCACCTCGCGTGACTGTGAAAAAAAAAAAAAAGTGGTGTGATGGGGGGGGGGGTTTGCAGAAGTATTTTGACTAAAGCATTGCCCCTCTAAATGAATCTGAAAAAAAAAAATGTTCCAAGTCTCTTAATTTCCGAGATCCGCCTAAAGGGGGTAAGAAGGGGGATGGGGGGGGGGCAACTTTGATAAATGGTTTTTACTTTACCGAGCCTCCTCTATATGAATCCGTAAAAAGAAAAAACACGGGTCTCGTAGTTTCCGAGATACGATAGGGAGGGGGGAGAAGGGGGTGAAAAGGGGAGGTTTGGCACTTTTCCCGTAGGTTCGAGAGTTACTTGTTTACGAATCTGTCAAAATATACCCACCTCCCCATCCACCATCTGGGAGAACAATTATGTCAATGAGTCAGTCAGTGAGTCAGTGGTAATTTAGCTTTATATAGTATAACTAGTATTTGCGTGTTGCGCGAGGTGCAAGCACCTCGCGTGCTTGTGAAAAAAACTAAAGCATTGCCCCTCTAAATCAAGCATTTGCGTGTTGCGCGAGGTGCAAGCACCTCGCGTGCTTGTGAAAAAAAATAAAATAAAAAAAGTGGGGGCGGTAATGGCGGGGGGGGGGTTGCAGAAGTATTTTGACTAAAGCATTGCCCCTCTAAATGAATCTGAAAAAAAAATTGTTACAAGTCTCTTAGATTCCGAGATCCGCCTAAAGGGGGGGAGAAGGGGGGCGGGCGGGGGACTTTGAAAAATGGTTTTTACTTTACCGAGCCTCCTCTATACGAATCCGTAAAAAGAAAAAAATACGGGTCTCGTAGTTTCCGAGATACGATAGGGGGGGGGGGGGGGGAGAAGGGGGGGAAAAGGGGAGGTTTGGCACTTTTCCCGTAGGTTTGAGAGTTACTTGTTTACGAATCTGTCAAAATATACCCACCTCCCCATCCACCATCTGGGAGAACAATTATGTCAATGAGTGAGTGAGTCAGTCAGTCAGTCAGTGGTAATTTAGCTTTATATAGTATAACTAGTATTTGCGTGTTGCGCGAGGTGCAAGCACCTCGCGTGCTAGTGAAAAAAAAAAGTGGGGGGGGTGATGGGGGGGTGTAGTATTTGCGTGTTGCGCGAGGTGCAAGCACCTCGCGTGTATGTGAAAAAAAAAAAAAAAAGAGGGGGGGGGGTGATGGGGGGGTTGCACAAGTATTTCGACTAAAGCATTGCCCCTCTAAATGAATCTGAAAAAAAAAATGTTCCAAGTCTCTTAGATTCCGAGATCCGCCTAAAGGGGGGGAGAAGGGGGCGGGGGGGGGACTTTGAAAAATGGTTTTTACTTTACCGAGCCTCCTCTATACGAATCCGTAAAAAACAAAAAATACGGGTCTCGTAGTTTCCGAGATACGATAGGGGGGGGGGGGGGGAGAAGGGGGGGAAAAGGGGAGGTTTGGCACTTTTCCCGTAGGTTTGAGAGTTACTTGTTTACGAATCTGTCAAAATATACCCACCTCCCCATCCACCATCTGGGAGAACAATTATGTCAATGAGTGAGTGAGTGAGTCAGTCAGTCAGTGAGTGGTAATTTAGCTTTATATAATATGTGCTTGTGGAAAAAAAAAAAGGGGGGGAGGTGATGGGGGGATGGGGGGCTTTAGTATTTGCGTGTTGCGCGAGGTGCAAGCACCTCGCGTGCTTGTGGAAAAAAAAAAATGGGGGGGAGGTGATGGGGGGAGATGGGGGGGGGGGGTTTAGTATTTGCGTGTTGCACGAGGCGCAAGCACCTCGAGTGCTCGTGAAAAAAAAAAAAAAAAAAAGTGGGGGGTGATGGGGGGAGAGGGGGGGTTTAGTTTTTGCGTGTTGCGCGAGGTGCAAGCACCTCGCGTGACTGTGAAAAAAAAAAAAAAGTGGTGTGATGGGGGGGGGGGGTTGCAGAAGTATTTTGACTAAAGCATTGCCCCTCTAAATGACTCTGAAAAAAAAAAATGTTCCAAGTCTCTTAATTTCCGAGATCCGCCTAAAGGGGGTAAGAAGGGGGATGGGGGGGGGCGACTTTGATAAATGGTTTTTACTTTACCGAGCCTCCTCTATATGAATCCGTAAAAAGAAAAAAAGACGGGTCTCGTAGTTTCCGAGATACGATAGGGAGGGGGGAGAAGGGGGTGAAAAGGGGAGGTTTGGCACTTTTCCCGTAGGTTCGAGAGTTACTTGTTTACGAATCTGTCAAAATATACCCACCTCCCCATCCACCATCTGGGAGAACAATTATGTCAATGAGTCAGTCAGTGAGTCAGTGGTAATTTAGCTTTATATAGTATTACTAGTATTTGCGTGTTGCGCGAGGTGCAAGCACCTCGCGTGCTTGTGAAAAAAACTAAAGCATTGCCCCTCTAAATCAAGTATTTGCGTGTTGCGCGAGGTGCAAGCACCTCGCGTGCTTGTGAAAAAAAAAAAAAAAAAAAAAAGTGGGGGCGGTAATGGGGGGGGGGTTGCAGAAGTATTTTGACTAAAGCATTGCCCCTCTAAATGAATCTGAAAAAAAAAATGTTACAAGTCTCTTAGATTCCGAGATCCGCCTAAAGGGGGGGAGAAGGGGGGCGGGGGGGGGGACTTTGAAAAATGCTTTTTACTTTACCGAGCCTCCTCTATACGAATCCGTAAAAAGAAAAAAATACGGGTCTCGTAGTTTCCGAGATACGATAGGGGGGGGGGAGAAGGGGGGAAAAGGGGAGGTTTGGCACTTTTCCCGTAGGTTTGAGAGTTACTTGTTTACGAATCTGTCAAAATATACCCACCTCCCCATCCACCATCTGGGAGAACAATTATGTCAATGAGTGAGTGAGTCAGTCAGTCAGTCAGTGGTAATTTAGCTTTATATAGTATAATAATAATAATAACTAGTATTTGCGTGTTGCGCGAGGTGCAAGCACCTCGCGTGCTTGTGAAAAAAAAAAAAAAAATGGGGTGGGTTTAGTATTTGCGTGTTGCGCGAGGTGCAAGCACCGCGTGCTTGTGAAAAAAACAAAAAAAAAAAAAAAAGTGGGGTGGGTGATGGGGGGAGATGGGGGGTTTAGTATTTGCGTGGTGCTTGTGAAAAAAAAAAAATGGGGGGGTGATGGGGGGTTTAGTATTTGCGTGTTGCGCGAGGTGCAAGCACCTCGCGTGCTTGTGAAAAAAAAAAAATGGGGGCGGGGTTATGGGGGGGGTTGCAGAAGTATTTTGACTACAGCATTACCCCTCTAAATGAATCCGAAAAAAAAATGTTCCAAGTCTCTTAATTTCCGAGATCCACCTAAAGGGGGTGAGAAGGGGGGTGGGGGGGCGACTTTGATAAATGTTTTTTACTTTACCGAGCCTCCTCTATACGAATCCGTGAAAAAAAAAAATACGGCTCTCGTAGTTACCGAGATACGATAGGGAGGGGGGAGAAGGGGGGGGAAAAGGGGAGGTTTGGCACTTTTCCCGTAGGTTTGAGAGTTACTTGTTTACGAATCTGTCAAAATATACCACCTCCCCATCCACCATCTGGGAGAACAATTATGTCAATGAGTGAGTGAGTGAGTGAGTCAGTGAGTCAGTGGTAATCTAGCTTTATATAGTATAATAGCTCACATGAACCCTGTGGGGCACAGCAATTTTACATATTGTATAGATTAGAGTGGCTTTATACAAATTAGAAAATCAAAATAAAAATAATCACAATAATTAATGTTGCAAAGCTCTAAGTGGAATAATTCATCAGTCAAATTTAAATAGGTATTTTAAATAAATGTCAAATCAAATTAGGAAATTTAAATAAATGTCAAATTAAAATAGCAATGTCAGTATACAGTAGGGTCAAATTATTACACTACGCATGTACTATGTCACAAAAAAATATAATAAAATGCATGTGTCTTTCGGTATTACGTTGTAAAGTCAGAGTCAAAAAATTCATTCAAATTATAATAGCATTTATCGATGAGTAGTTTTTTAACGCGTTTTATAAATATTTTGTCGTTTTGCTCAGATTTCATGACATTCGGTAGTTTATTGTATATTTTAATGGATGTCACAAGAGGGCTCGTGCTGTGTAACTTTAATTTTGATGGGGTATTACAAGCGTATGTTTAAATCGTGAACGTTGTGCGTATCGGCGAGGTAGATCTATAGTTTTTTGATAAAAGTTTGGGTTCTGTCGTACAAATTTACAGTTTTCTAGAATATAGATAGATGCTAGAGTAAGAATTTATTGTTCCTTGAAATGCGGTCTACAACTTTCGTCAGTGTGAATGTTTACGATTATTCTGACACATTTTTTCTGAAGTATAAACAAGTCGTTGCTATCTACACTATTTCCCCAGAGAATTATGCCGTAATTTAGCCACGCGTAAGCATATGCATAATAAGCAGATAGCGCTGTTTTAATATCGGTCGTTTTTTTAAGTTCACGTAACGCGTAAATAAAACTAGATAGTTTTAACTTGATTTTATTTATGTGTGCTTTCCAGGTCATGTGAATGTCTAAATCCAGACCAAGCAAAGTAAACGTGTCAGCGCATTCCAGTTGAATATTGTTAAACGTAAAATTGATATTTATAGGACTTTTTTGACGAGGTCTAAATTGCATTAGTTTGGTTTTTGAAAAGTTAATTTCTAAATTATGGTCCTTCATCCAATGTTGTATATTTTGTAATATATTTGTTAGATTTGCATTTAGATTTTGAGATTCAGTACAGGAAGTAATCAAAGATATGTCATCAGCAAACAGTACACACGAATCAGTCATAACTTTTGGGAGGTCATTAATATAAATCAAGAACAGTAAACACCCGACTACACTACCTTGCGGGATAGAATGTCTAATCCTAATTCCATTCGAACGTATTAGGTTAAGTTCGCCAGAGTTTTCATTGAAATGTTCAATTTCTACAAACTTTTGTCGGTTGTGTAGGTAAGATGTGAACCACTTATGTGCTGAGCCTGTACCTCTTATACCGATACCGTATAGTTTGTCTAGTGGTATCTTATACTGAACTTTATCGTATGCTTTGGTCATGTCAAGCAAGATACCAATAGCGTATTTTTTATTGTTTAAAATGTTAAGTATTTCTTGCGTGAACTTAAATGTCGCTAAAACCGTTGACCGTTTTTTCCGGAAACCATTTTGACATTCATCAAAAACATTGAATTTTTCACAGAAATTATAAACGCGTTTACACATAGCCTTTTCAAATATTTTAGATGACGTAGGTAGTAATGCGATTGGACGGTAGTTATTAGGGTCTAACTTCGAAATTTTTTTGTGAATTGGCTTTACAATGGTTTTTTTTAAAGCATCTGGAAATTCTCCTTCAGAAAAAGATTGATTTACTAACAAGTAAAAAGGCAATGTTAGTTCCTCAGCACACGTTTTTATTAATATCGGCGGTAGTTCATCTGATCCGTGACTATGTTTACTTTTTAGATTCTTAATAATATTTTTAAATTTCTTGCGGTGTGGGTGGATCAAGAAACATAGTGTTTACACTGGGTCGCAGCACGGGTCGGCCGCGCGGCTCTGCGTCATTCTGCCTAATTCGCCCAACTGATGCGAAAAAGTCATTTAACAAGTTAGAAACGTGTTTTGGGTCGGACGTAAGTTTATTATGGATTTTTAGTGTAATATTTTGTCGAGTTTTACACAGGTTTTTATTCGTACGTTCCTTAATAATTTTCCACATCGCTTTAGTTTTATTAGTTGAGTTTTTAATTTGATTAATATATTGTAACTTTTTTGATCTATTGACTGTCTTTTTTAATGTTTTTTCATATATTTTGTAATGGTTTGTTAATACCGGATCTTTACAATAAGAAGTAAGAATTTTGAGCAGCCGCTTATTTTTACATGATATTTTAATGCCACGTGTCATCCAATTTTTTCTTTTATTTTCATTTAATTTTATTGTTTTTGTGGGTATACAGTCATTTAATATTGCAAGTAATTGGTTTTCAAATGAGATATAGTTTTCATTCATGGTTTTATCCAAACTTATTATTAGATTCCAGTTAATTTTTTGTAGTGCTAATCTAAATTTCTCCATGTTTTTACTATTAAATAATCGTTTTTTAGCTTTCCATATTTTAATTTTTGAGTTTATCGCGTCATTTCTTTTTAAGTTTATTATTGTTCCTTTATGGTCAGAGAATCCGAAATCATTTACGTGAGTAGTTGCTAATTTAGGGTCAAAGTTTATAAATATTAGATCGAGACAGGTGGACGTGGTTTTTGTCACTCGAGTAGGGTTTGTAATACATTGAATGAAGTTATATTCTAACATTAAGTTTAATAGTATTTTAGATTGCAAACTTTTATCCAAGACATTTACATTAAAATCTTCTCCAAATATTATTTTATTTTTACAATATTTTTTTAAGATCAATTCTAGTATTAATTTTAATTGTTTATAAAATACATCAGGCTGTCTGTTATTCCAATACAAAGTAATGAGTATAGTTTTAAGTTTAGGCAATTCTACGGCACACACTTCTATAATGTATTCGACCGACATATCCATAATATCCCTACGTTCAATAAATTCGATGTGTTCTTGTAGCAGTATGCATACTCCGCCGCCTCCGTAGTTCTGTCGACAGTATGATGTAGCGAGGACGTATCCATTGCAGTTAACCGTGTCTTTTTTTGCATGTGATAGCCACGTTTCCGATAAGCATAGAGCTTGATATTTTTCTTTATTTTCATCAAGAAACTCTTCTAATAAATCGAGTTTATTGTTAATACTTTGCACGTTTTGAAATAATACTGTGAAATTAATATCTTTAGGAACGAAAGGTGCTCGTTTCAACTGTGTTAGCCCGTGAGAAGTCTGTGTTTCGTTTATTGGAGTTATTTGTGTGTCCGTTTTTTTGGAAGTCAATAGTTTGGTTTAATTCTGTTGTTTTCTTTTCGTCATTAGTCTTGTCTATATTGGGGTAGTACGGTTTGCCGTCTATTATTAATTTATTATTTTTGATAATTGCATGATGTCCTTGTTGTCTTGCTAAACGTAGCTGTTCTTGTAGTGCTTTTTTTTGTCGAAGTCCAGTCTCATTTAAGTACTCGAATATGAAAAGTCCAGTTTGTTTAAAATACATTGCGTCATCTAATAGGTATTTCGTCATTCGCTTGCTTATAAGCTCAATAATAATAGGTCTTCGAGGGTTGCTGAATTTTCCTATTCGTGAAAGTCCTTCAATATATCCAGTCAGCTCTACATTTAATGTCTTTGAATGCTTCAATAATGCGATACTCTAATTGGTTCTCAGATTCTTGGTCATATTCCGTGAGCCCAAATAATACTATTTTTTTTTACATTGGTGTCCCGTTGTTGATGGTCGATTGTTATCAACTTTTGTTGGATTTCCTTTAATTGTAGTTTTAATTCGTTATTTTCTTTATTGAGTGTTATTAATTTCTCGTTAAGTGTGTTTATATTATTCTTAACTATTTCTTGCTCACGTGTTAGTTCATGAGTATCTTTTAAAATGTCTTCTTTTAACTCTACAATGCTCTTTTGAATTTCAATTTGGATGGTGTTTTTCAGTACAGAAAGTAGAGATTGATTATTTTTTTCTAGTTTTGAATCAAGCAGTTTACTGAGGCTGTCCAAGGTGATAGAAGAACCTTCTGATGCAATTTCTTTTATTTTGGTGGTGAATTGATTATTCTGAACAGGGGTTATACACTCGGAACTGGTCGTAATGTCTATGTTAGATTCGTTATTTGCGTCGTCAATTGACATTGTAGTGTCGTTTAGTGAGGATGATTTAAGTGTCCGAACGGGAGTATTATCGTGTCTTAAGCGACGAGTGATATTTACGCAGTCAGGGCAGCGCCAGCTTTTTTGAAGTTCAAAATTGTTCTCTAAAAAATAGGCTGATGTCATATTGAGGCACGCATAATGATATTTAGTAGAACACCCTGTGCATTTTAAAGCCTCTCCAGCATATTGTATTTTTCCACGGCAAGCTGGGCAGTTCATTTTAAAAACAATTCAATTTATTTTATATTTTGAAAGTGTAGTATGCTTCTATCGAAAGTTCCTTAAAGGGTTGGTGTTCAAGTCATTAATTATAAAGTTTTTAAGTTTCTGAACGACGATATTTGTGTCAAAACTTCAATAGTCCGTGCTGAGATTTGATTGGTCAATTCATAAGTCAGCAAATAATGAGTCAGATATCGTTTGTTTACGTTTTGTGAAATCTGTACATTTGAAATCCCAACTGATTCTTGAGAAAAAATATATAAATTTTGTTGTTATTTCATTGTTAATTTCACCGTTTTTTAATGAATTAGTATCACTTTAGTACTTATGTATGTTTAATTATGCTTACAAATCTTCGTTTTGCTTCCAAAGTCGCCAACAGTCACATAATTTCTTAATATCACTTTCATCAAGATTCGCAATTGATCACCGAGATAACACTTCCACTGGTAATTTATCCTAAGTAAAGTGTATCCGTTTACGTTTTAGGTTCATTAGTGAAAAATAACAAAATTAAACAAGTCAGGCTTTCTGATTTCAGCATCTTCTATCGCGAATCTTTTCCAATTTTATCAATTTAGTGCTTTGTTAGTTATATGAAGTGTAACTAATAAAGCAGTATTTTGATAGAAATTGTTGTGTCCCATTATTTTAATTTTACAAGGGCTCACCCCTTTAACTACCTCGGTGGTCTGGTGGTCATGAGCGTGACTGCCGAGCAAGAGGTCTCGGGTTCAATTCCCGGGCCCCATCGGGCTATGAGGATAAAAGAACAGAGAGTGCCAAAAAACTATTGTATACAGGGTGACAGAGACATCGACGCTCAACCGCTTACCATGAATTCAGTACATGATTCTTGACTCCCTTGCATTGAAATTTTTCGTCGGCTTCGCTTCGCACCTGTACCTGCGCACATACTTGTACACTATAATAATAATAAGACTTGGTCCAGAAAGCAGTACTCCTGGAAACGGCGCGTATTATGAGGAGGTTCCTCTCTATGGAGCCCTGACCACCGGTAGCTTGGACCCTGTTCCCGATACCGGTGGGCTACTATTCTTTATATTTTTAAATGTTTTTTTTTTTCGAGAATATTTAAAAATGTAACTTATATGTAGGTATAGAAATAAAGAGAATAATATGCCACAACTTTCACACAACGCCATCTAGTCCCAAACTAAGCAGAGCTTGTGCTATGAGTACTAGAAAACTGATAAACATACATATATATTTCTAAATACATACATATTATAGATAAATTACACCCAGACAAAGAACAAATTTTCGTGCTCATCACACAACCACTATAGTACTTCTTACGCACAGAGCCGGATTAACCCTGTCAGAGGCCCTAAGGCAATGGCATTCTAGGGGCCCTTTTTCTTACTTTGACTGACCATATCGTGTGTGATCTGAGGAAACGCACATTAAAGGCTGTGGTTTTTAATATATTTTTAATATATTGATATATATATGAGCGACCAGAAATGAAGACACGTTTAAAGTTTTAAATCAATTTATTTCACTTAACACAATATTCTAGTGATACGTGTTCACACTTTTTCAGTTGAGAGTTCACTGCCAATTAGCACACGCACTACTTCCCACCAACGGTTTTAAACCGGAACAAACAAATAAAGGAAGTTGACAATAATTCCGGAAGTAGTGTCTGTGCTAGTACAATATTTTATAAAAATGTATATTTAATTATTTTAGATTAATTAACATTATTTACTTAATAAATATAATTAATAGATATTTTATGTATACAAATCTAAAACCGGAAAGCCCATCTGTCGGAATTTAATAGGACTGTAGCTACTTATTCACATTTATTAACATGTAGGTATGATTTAATATATAGATTCTAACAGTCGGCCTTTCCTGATACATTTCCCGTCCCGGGAAATTTAATTTATTTTGATTGCGTTTTCATAATGGTAAATTAAATACAATAGTTTCACGCTTTATTACATTGGAGTATTAGTTCTCGAGTCATCATACATATTTTCAGTTACGCCACTTCTTAATTACACTACTTTTTTATCTCATCCTAATACTAAGACATTAAGGCCTCATTCATATCCTTAAATATCTGTCCTAACTGAGACCTCCGACATATTCCCAGTCAGGCCACTTAAATGCTAAGACATTAAGGCCTCATTCATATCCTTAAATATCTGTCCTAACTGAGACCTCCGACATATTCCCAGTCAGGCCACTTAAATACTAAGACATTAAGGCCTCATTCATATCCTTAAATATCTGTCCTAACTGAGACCTCCGACATATTCCCAGTTAGGCCTCTTATTAATTACCTCTATTTTTATCTCATCCTAAAACTAAGACATTAAGGCCTCATTCATATCCTTAAATATCTGTCCTAACTGAGACCTCCAACATATTCTCAGTCAGGCCATTAATTAATTACACCGCTATTTTTATCTTATCCTAAAACTAAGACATTAAGGCCTCATTCATATCCTTAAATATCTGTCCTAACTGAGACCTCCGACATATTCTCAGTCAGGCCACACATTTAAATTATTTTTAACAGGGTAATAACAAGATCACTAATCATTGGAAGTGTTTATAATTACATTGTTCATGACTATAACAATATGCCATCTTTATGCGTATATATTATTCTCTTAATAAGACCACAACTCAATCAAACGTGTCAATCAGTGTCATAATTTTTGAAATCTCGGACTCTGTATCTGCTCTATTAAATACCAACCAAGGATGGATTTTATCTACCGAGAAAATGCCACTAAATTTTCTATTACCTTTCCTGGATAACGGGGTATTTTCAATTACGTATCGATCATTATCAAGAACTTCTACTATATGATAAGGGGTTATTTTCGGGATCAATTTCCTAATAACTCGTAAAGAAGGATTAATATTTACTGTTTCATCTATAACACTAAGTTCTAGTAAAGAGCTTGAGACACCCGCCAAGTCAAGACCATACAGTGCCTAGGCGGGACTTTTCCTAGTTCCCTTATTTTGATTATTATTAAGACTCCACTGAATCTCAGATGACATGATTTGTAGCTGTTAGAGCTGCTAAATCTGTGTAATTATATCGCTCAACTTGATCGTTGGCACATGGTGTCACCGAAGCGTTTATGACATGTTTTATACCCAACGAATTTATTTAATTAATTTTTGAAAGTTCTTAGATGTGAACTATGTTCCACGATCAGAAAATAACCATGTCTGGACACAAAGTGTGAAAGTAATTTTCAATGTTAAGATGGAATGAATGGATTTGGTACTTTTAACTAGTACAACTATGACAAACTTTGTAAATGCGCCAATAATTAGTAGAAGATAAGTATTCTTGCGTTTGTTTCGAACAAAAGGGCCCAGAAGATCTATGTGTAAGGTATGAAACGGCTGATCAATCTTTACAATTGGATACAACTTCCCTGCTTTTTTAGAGGTTACTTTAGCATGGGCACATTCTAAACAGGACTGTTCATATATTATTTATTTTTTTACTCTTTTTTTTACCAGTATATATATTGCGTTCAATTTTATCGTGATTTGACTTCAACACCTACCATCGGGAACTGTTTGGTACAACCCAACGATCACAGTCATCCGTTTTCGTAAACAACAGTCCTTTTCAACAAAAGTATTCTTGATTTCTATAACATTGTTATTTTTGTTATCATTTAATATGGAAATATTTCTTTGTAATTCTGGATCATTTTGTTGTACCGTAAATACCCAATTATCTATACAAGGTGTAACAGATCAAGCGCAACACTTCAGATACCCCAATTAGAATATTAAATTATAAATCTAAAACAACATCCGTAACTAAATAAATTGAAAACCAAATAATTGACTTTTTTTTTAAATAAAATAGTTATCCTTACTAAACGCAAAACGTATATGCGTCATAATATATCCTTACGCAGATGCATACACTCAGGCAACATTAGGGGCTGACACGCACACGAGCCCATTTCCTTGAATTAAGGATTGTATTAATTTGTCATGATACCGTTTCCATTTTAGGTTAAATGAAAGATTTTTCCGTCAAAATGTAACACCTATTTTTTTTTACGGAAATCGATTCGTAAGCCGATTCTGAACCAACTACTGTCAGGAATTGCGTTTATTCTGTTTCACATTGTATATATAAAAGCGAAATACCACTCACTGATTAATCACGAAATCTCAGAAACTACGAGTAGTAGGGCTCTTAAATTAGCATGGGGTTTCTTTTAGTATGTAGATGCTCGCTAAGACGGGATTTTGCATAATTCCTACGGGATCGGGATTTACACGGGAAAACTTCCCACGCGAACGAAATCGCGAGCAACTGCTGGTTATCAATATGTCTCACTCTAAACTCTACTGTATTGGACGGGATGGAATTTTAGTTACCACGGAACCTTTTACCAAATCTATTTCTACAACAACATTCAATTTACTCAAACAATTGACAACACTGTCTCCAAAAGCCCTTAGTACCTACGATAAATTAGATTTTGACAAAGAATCGAACTAATTTCTTGCAGTAGATTGCTGTACTAACCAATGCACCATGCGTTGGTTTTCGAAGTCAATGAAACAATTAAGAATTTGTCCTTTAAAAGTGGCTACTTTAAAATATTAAGAATCATTGTCCGGTTTTTTGAAATTCGTGAGACTGTTTTACTATTGCTGTCAATATTTCTAGAGTCTGATTTACCCGGACAATCGTTGGTTGAATGACCTACTCTTTGACAACTATTACAGCGTTTAATTGGTTGTTTACATCTAAAGTATGGATGTCCTTCTTCTCCGCAATTATAGCATTTAGTATGTAGTCGAAAATGTTTATTTTCGACGTTGCTTTGTTGCACTGGTAGATTTGGTTTCTCAGATCTCTTTGTTGTTCTCACATTCCTTAAATAAACTAATAACTTATCAGGTTCCGTAAACTGTGTTGCTTCCGCACTAGTCCTTACAGATCTATCTTCGATGCCAAATAAGATACAATCTATTGCACTCTTGCCAGTAATATTGCAACGATTTAGTAATACTATCTTTTGATAAAAGTATTCTTCTAACGAGTCACCAAATCTAGCTTTGTAAGCAAGCATGTCAGTTAACAATTGACCGTAATTTTCGTCGCTTGGAAATGCCATTTTTAATTTATTCTGCCATTCAGTCCATGAAAACAGTAAGCTAGGTAAACCCTGGTACCACTTTTGCGCTAAACCCACTAATTTTGGAAGAGCATAATGAATTATTTGTCTCTCAGTCCAATTATAGATTTTGGCACACTCGTTCACCTTAACTAGTCAGGTTTCAATGGTTTGGTTTCGTTTGGCAGGATCAAACTCTGGAATAACATTCATAACCGGATACCGTTCACTAATCCCGTCTGTTTTCATGTTCTGAATAAGTTCTTTAAACGCAGAAACCAAAACAAAAGCACTAGAGTCTGTATTAATTTGAATATTAGGGGTACTCACGGTTGATTGAATGCGTGTGTAACCCCAGGGTGCGACGCGTTTGGTGTACATTCCCGGGGTAAACCGCTGTTTCCCGAGACGTCATGGCTTCGTGGCGCCTCGCGACCCTGTGACACGCCGCGGCCTCGTGACACATCGCGGCCAAGCGACACGCCGCGGCCTCGCGACACATCGCGGCCACGCGACACGTCTTGGCCTTGCGACACATCGCAGCCACGCGACACGCCGTGGCCTCGCGACACATCGCGTCCACGCGACACGCCGCGGCCTCGCGACACATCGCGACCACGCGACACGCCGCGGCCCCGCGATACATCGCGGCCACGCGACGCACCGCGGCCTCGCGACACATCGCAGCCATGCGACACATCGCGGCCACGCGACATATCGCGGCCTTGCTTCACATCGCGGCCTCGCGACACATTGCGGCCACGCGATACATCGCGGCCTCGCGATACATCGCGGCCACGCGATACATCGCGGCCTCGCGATACATCGCGGCCTCGTGATACATCGCGGCCTCGCGACACATCGCGGGCTTGCGACACTGCGTAGCCTCGCGACACATCGCGGCCTCGCGACACAACGCGGTCTCGCGACACCTCGCGGCCACGCGACTTATCGCGGCCTCGCGTCACCTCGCGGCCACGCGACTCATCGCGACCACGCGAGACATGGCGGCCCCGTCGAGACTTATGCCGTCTACGTACTGGAGACTCGGATTCACTGGGCGTCGAGTCATCCGACTTCCTTGTACGCTGACTAAATCGTCTTTTCCGACCCATTGTTTTCCTGAAACATTTTATGAGAGAACACAGAAACAAAGTCGGAAAAAAAAATCGGGATACGGTTGCATGTATATGTTAGCTATATCGTAATTGTTAACCTAATAAACTTATGACAACTGAACAGTTCCTCAAGGCCATTTAATCACTTTATATTTTAAATAACGACTTTTATATGTAACTATCATTCACTGTATATATTTATCACAATTCTATTTCCATTCTAATTATCAAAATAATTTGAAGCTGTTTACAATAACAAGGCATGGCAGGGCAAAAGAAAGAAACATGTTAATGTACTCACTTTTATGGGCGGTAAGTCCTTTCACCGAGGGCGAATTTAATCGCTTGTCACGATTATATCCCACTTCTGATCTATGAGCGACCAGAAATGAAGACACGTTTAAAGTTTTAAATCAATTTATTTCACTTAACACAATATTCTAGTGATACGTGTTCACACTTTTTCAGTTGAGAGTTCACTGCCAATTAGCACACGCACTACTTCCCACCAACGGTTTTAAACCGGAACAAACAAATAAAGGAAGTTGACAATAATTCCGGAAGTAGTGTCTGTGCTAGTACAATATTTTATAAAAATGTATATTTAATTATTTTAGATTAATTAACATTATTTACTTAATAAATATAATTAATAGATATTTTATGTATACAAATCTAAAACCGGAAAGCCCATCTGTCGGAATTTAATAGGACTGTAGCTACTTATTCACATTTATTAACATGTAGGTATGATTTAATATATAGATTCTAACATATATTTGTTTACTTATTCCCAGATTTGTTCTAAAATTGTTTTAATTCTACTTCTAAATCTAACGATTTGTATTTTGTGAGATAACAGTGAGGTCACTAAGTTCACACGCATATCAAATTCTCGTTCAGAGAAACATGTTTTCTTGGTGCGTGCACTGGGCCTGGGCCCCTAGTTGATGCGGGGCCCCTAGGCAGTTGCCTACTACGCCTAATGGTTAATCCGGCCCTGCTTACGCAGATGGCTAATCTATTATGAAATTGGTGACCGTGGCCGACATCGGTCAGAGGACTAGGGCCTTTAGCAGGTTACAGACGGGTTTGCTCGTTTGCTCTCATCCAATGTGAGGTTCTCAGTGCGTCTGCTCGCTTTGGATAAGATTATACAACTTACATTCTTTAACTATTAGTTTATCAAAGTAAAGTCCTCTGAATGGTATTTGGCAAAGAGATTGATTATAGTATGTAAAAGCACATCATTCTATCCCGAGAAAATGTGCGAAAGGCGAATGACCAAAAATGTATGAGCGGAGGGACCACTCTTCTCTTCTTGGCTTGTGAAGCGTACAATTATGGTCAACGTGGCGACCACTCTGCAAAGAGTGTAATGCCGAATAAGAGAAAAGAGATGTCCACTTGGTCATCAAGAGAACATCATCTTCTATACCGACATCTATCTTACTATATATTTATTAATAAAAATATCTGTCTGTGTTAAAAATAACTGTGTATTCTCAAGTGCTTATACATATTTCATCAAACCATAAATTTTACAATGTCCGTGTTAGGAAAAGTTTAGGCTTACAGTTGTTTACGATACTAAAACAAATTTCGTTAATTCCTGTATGATCGGGATTTTCGATACGAAAAAACTAGAAGCTAGAAAAGCAACTTATCTGCATATCTTCACTTTTTGTACTCTGTTCGCAGCAAGAGCCCTCGTCGCAAACGAATTGACGATGACTGTCTCATAGTAGGCTTGAGCCGTGACATGCTGAAGGCCAAAAATGTGCCCCGTAAGCATCCCGACAGGCTCTGTCCACTAACTCAAGAATACTACAAGGATGCTGTCAAAAGGGTAATCCATTATATCATTATCTGCTTCGCTTTTTCCCAACGATGTTAGGGTCGCCTTGCAGTCTGACCGGATGCAGCTGACTTTTAGTGTTTTACATGGAGCGACTGCGTATCTGACCTCCATAACCCAGTAACTGGGTAACACGATACCCCTTGGTAAGACTAGTGTCAGATTTTCTGGCTTCTGACTATCTGGTCGATAAGGTACTTATCGGAAGATGTATGACTCAAAAGTCCCTTCGATATGAGTACCCAGCGCGCCGGTTCAGCCGATATTTCCTCCAAGTTCACGAGAGGAGATAGAGTTTGAGTGGTCACTACACGGCACTATTATTTGGTCACTTTTTTGAGTTTTGGCGGGGAGCGCGGGCGCACGTTAGATACGTGTCGCCAGTTAGCGAGCGTGTTTGCGAGTGAGTGAGGGGCGAGGAGTGTTCGCAATGAATGAACAGGAAGGTAGTGAGTGGGAGTAAGGAATCGATTTTGAATGAAAGATCCTTCTCAAGGGAGTGAATGAGTGAAGTGTAATATAATGTTGCAATAATGCGTTCATGATAAAATACTAATGTCAATAGTATAGATAAAATAATGCGAATGGCGCATACACTATCTATAAACACAGTCAAATATGTATGAATGACAGCCGGGATTAACGGCTTAACCTCTAGAGCCCCAGCGGCTCAAAAACGTGCCAATAAACCAGTATTAGTTGAGCCCCGCTGGCAACAAATTTGTGTGCCAGCGGGGCTCAACTAATAGTTGACGAAATAATGGCGGTCCTTCAGAAGTTAACGTGCTTCCGAGGCATAGTAGAATCTCGATAAGTTAAGATGGTCCCCCATCCCCGGATCGACTTTGGTAAGCGTTGTTTTGGGAATATGTAAGTTCATTGTGCCCAACAACTAGGGATTGGAATTGCCTGCCGCTGCCCCGTCTTTAAGTCAAGAGTTAATGGTTGCTTCTAGTTAAGTGTGCTTCATCTTCGACCACATCACCGCTTACCATCAGGTGAGATGGTGGTCAAGCGCGAGCCTATAATCAATTAAAGGCTGACCCGTGCGAATGTTCTTTTATTATTTAGCCACAAACTAAAATATACCTTGTTATGTTAGATAATATCCCGCTGAGTAGGTAGTCGGACGGACAGATGGACCTGCCAATTGCACCACTAATAGCTAGAACTATGAAACTAAAGATGTGGTTTTGGTTATCGTAGAACTATATCCTTGCGAACTTGGTCGTCCGACGTAGCATAAGGCAGCGCGTATTCGCTTATGGTTCAAAGTGACCTTGATTTTGCATTCTGTAAACAGCGTCGAAGTGACGGAGGAATTACCTTACCGAATGCCACTTCTCACGTCATCTCATACTTTACCTGTCAAAATCTTTAGTTCAACTCGCTGACACGCTCGCAAGGGTAGCGCTAGTGTAAATTCGAATTAACAACCGAGTTTTTAGAATGTCAATCAATAAACTCACAGCGGATTCAGATTCGAAGTTTAGAATGAGGTCTTACAGAATAACACAGCAGATGGTGACCCGGATACGCGAGCCAGCACCAGTAAGAGCAGCGAATAGAATATTTAAGGCCTTCTGTGGCCCCCGGCGCTTGTGTACGAGGAAACACGGGTAGATTTAGTTAATTCGATTCTACGCCAGCCCCAGGGCGGAGGAAGTCCATGAGGATCTTCATCTTGATTAACAAAAAGGGCCATATTCACCGGTGATGACTGGTATATCTGACCGCTTTCCTACAGTTACATACCATAACATATTATCAATAGTTTTCAGAAGATTATCCGAAGCTTACTAAGATGTACATGTCGAAGGACATTGACCCGACGCCCATTGAGAATGAAATAAAGGATTTGAAGAGGACGGAGTATCTGAATAAGTACTGCTCCAGAGGTAATAATACTTTTTCAATACACTTACACTTAAAACTGGCTCTTATCGCACTACGATCAGGTTCAGTATGCAATGTATTTCACACTCGTGGATTTTTTTAATTTCTTCGAAAGTGTATTGAAAAACGTCGTTTGATACACGTGGACATTTGTTACTGCAGTACTCGGCTCCATAACCCCCTCGCCTTGCGGCTCGGCCGCAATAACAAACTTTCTCCATTTGTATCAAAATGTACTATTATGCTACACGCTAGGACTATTGCTCGCGACTTCGTTCGCGTGAGAATTTTACTTACATTTTCCGAGGACAAAAAGAGGCTTATGTGCTATTCCTCACTATAATGTATGTCGGTGCTAATTTTCATCTAGATCAGTTTTGCCACTTCGGCGTCATTGTAATGAACATCCATACATCGAAACATTCGTGTATAAAATATTGGTTGAGAAGTATACATACATATGTATTTTATATATATTTAGAATATTGAAAGTTTTTTTTTTTAAAGATTATGTTGTATCTGTAAAGCTGTATAGCTTTTTTTTTTAATTATTCACTGCTCCTTAAACCTACATGCACACGAGGGACTCATGCATTATACATGCAACAGTAGACTGAGCATTAGTCATCTGAGATTTCCGTGAATGTGACGCGTATATTCCCTTGTAAAATATATTACTTTGTTTAATTTTATTTAAATGATATTTATTTTAGTAGGTATGCTGTCTGTTTCCTTTTGATTTTTCAAGTAATTCATAGAGGCGAAGTATAGACGCCATTCGATTCATCAAAGTAGGTCATTTAACATCTGTTTAACCTTCTCCTTACTATTTTAGGATAGCAGTTAATCATAGGTTGGTGTTTAACTGGTAGTCTCGTTAGTAGGTTGGTATTGGTAGGTGTACGTAATAAAATTTTCAAATCATCGTACGTATCTCGAGATAAACCGCATGTATGCGAAATAATATTAGCCGCATGTGTTGACTTGCGACGTTTGCTGAGGTCATTCCGTGGATCAATGTCAAAACAAAAATCAAAAAGCAAATTTGTATGGATTTACTTCTTTTTAGGGTTCCGTAGCCGAATGGTAAAAAACGGAACCCTTATAGTTTCGTCATGTCTATCCATATGTCTATCTGTCTGTCCGTCTGTCCGTCCGTCCGTATGTCACAGCTATTTTATTCCAAAACTATTAGGACTATACATGTGAAACTTGGTAGGTAGATGTATTCTATGAACCGCTTTCCGATATTAAGAAAAAAATTAAAAATCATTTAAAATAAAGGGGGGCTCCCCATACATGGAACTACAACTGAAAATAATGCATGTGTGGTATCTATAGACAGGTCTTTAAAATTGACATAGGGGTTTCTAAAACCACGTTTTCATAAAGTCAGTCGTTTAAAAGATATAAGCTTCCAAAGTGGTAAAATGTGTGCCACCCCCTCTCTAACTTCTATAATAGTGGAGTGAAAAATCTAAAAAAAATATATGTCTGTAGATCTTAATGTAAACTTTCAAACAAAATTGGTTTGAATGAGATCGGGTCAGCAGTTTTTGAAATTTCTTAAAACTAGCTTATTTACATTTTTTACAACTACGCTAGATAACTTTGTTTTTCGTAACGTGGTGTTTGTATGAATTACAAAACTTAAAGGACGGCAACGTCAAATGAATGCGTACGCACGTCGTACTCTAACGATAAATCCATGGTATTTTTACCTACAGACGAACTCGAAGTAAAATATTTAATTGCTAACCTTAAAAATGACTGTGCAGTGGGAGTTGATTACATCTCAGGAAATTTCTTAATACAATTCACAGACGTCATTGTCCCGCCGTTAACATTTATTTGTAATTTATCTTTTGCCACGGGTGTGTTCCCTTCTGCTTTTAAAAAATCACAAATTGTGCCCATTTTCAAGAGTGGAGATAGATGCTGTGTCAGCAATTATAGACCTATTTCTATCCTGCCAGCAATGTCTAAAATACTGGAACGTCTGATGAACAGCAGACTAGTAAAGTTCCTGGAAACAAACAATCTTCTTACCCCGTCTCAATTTGGATTTCGGGCACAAAAATCAACATCAGATGCTGTTCATCAATTAACAGAATTTATAATTTCTAAGCTGGATGATAGGAAAAGGGTAATGGCTATTTATCTTGATTTAGCCAAAGCATTTGACACAGTATCTATCCCCATCCTAATTAACAAACTAGAACATCTGGGAATTAGAGGTCTACCTTTGGAATTGTTTGAAGATTATCTCAAGAGAAGAACACAGGTAGTAAAAGTGGATGGTTGGATAAGTGAAGAACTGCCTATTAAATACGGCGTCCCACAAGGCAGTATTCTTGGCCCGACATTGTTTTTGGTGTACATTAATAACTTATGTAACACAAACCTGACCAATGGGAAAATAATTACATTCGCTGATGACACTGCCCTACTTTTCTATGGAGATACTTGGGAAGAGGTTTTTAATTACGCTCAAAAAGGGTTTAATCAAGTATCCAGTTGGCTGAATGATAACATCCTCACACTAAATGTAGACAAAACCAAGTTCATGACCTATATACTTAGAAATCAGGACCAATCAAACCTTACAATAATTTCACACAATTGCAATTCACCATTTAATAATTCATGTAACTGTATGCGTTTATCAAAATCGAACACTGTCAAATATTTAGGCGACATAATTGACAATAAACTTTTCCAACCACATATCGAGGCCCTAGTTCCTAGATTACGTAAACTTATTTACATATTTAAATCTCTTCGACATATTGCCAACTCTTCAATAATTAAAATGCTTTATCTAGCACTGTGCCAATCCGTACTGACTTATTGCATAACTTCTTGGGGTGGTGCTGCTAAAACGTACCTTCTGAAGTTAGAGAGAGACAAAGAGCTATTCTAAAAGTAAGTTCTTCCCTCCCCATACGATACCCAACCTTTGATCTATATCAACGCTGTAAGGTACTGACAGTTCGGCAACTTTTCATCTTACCAGGAAGCACTCGGAACTTTTCTATGACCACAAAAACCTTTCTAATAAAAGAAGATCCGATGCTGTTTGCATGACCACTAGATTTAAGAGCAGTCTAGCACATAAGTTCTACGGTTTTCTGGCCCCATACTTGTATAATAAGATTAATAAACAACTGTTGACATATCCTCTTACTCGGGCAGAGTGCAAGAGGAAAGTTTGTTCTTGGCTTCAAGGTACTGATTACGATACAACAGAATCTTTATTGAAACCCTTACAATAACATAAATTCACTAATAATACCATAAAAATCTATCACATGCATACCAAACACAAACACGCGCTCGCGCGCACTCACACACATACACACCCTCACACACACCCACACACACTCCTCTCCACACACATTCACATATTCTCTACTGAACGTTAACCTACCAACCGCTTAGCTTTAGTTATAATAATTGTTTTTCCTATGTATTTTTCTTATTGTTATTACCCATCGTTTCATTAATGTTTTATTTCATATTGTATTAATATCATGTTCATTTAATACAGGTCATATGTAAAAATTGTTCGACGGAGGGTAAGCGTGGTGATCTGTAATACAGGTTTTACTTTCAACAGACACCAGTCTCTATGTAATGTGCCATGTGACATTGTACTGTGTTCGTTCTTGAGAAAATAAATAAATATTATTATGTACAGGATGTTTCTTTTACGTATCAATTTAACATTTTTAGGGAAAAATTTAAAATAAAAAATAAATAAAAACATTTTGTTTTCGAATGGTAATATTTTTTTTAGCATGTATGGATGCTATACTATTGCGGGTTAACGGGAACGCCCTCTGTTAGTTAACATACTGTATATTATAGCTTTGTTTTAATCTATCCCCAGACCTTCCCTTCATGTCTGTGAACTTGACTCGTCGCGCGCGCGCCCTGCAAACCCTACGTCTGCCGGATGACGTGGTCATACCGGACACCACACAGACTAGTGCCTTCCGCCCGCCCCGCCCGGAAAAGTACGCAGACCCACCGTCCACCATGTCTATGAGGCCGAAATACGACGATTCTTTGATGAGTAAGTATATTCTCTCTACTTTTTGTACTATTTGTAGGTATGCTAAGCTTAGCCAAGGTAGCCGAGGAGTGGAACTCTGCCGGCTTCTATGTTACCTGCCACATGTGACCCGTCAGCCATTAAAGCAAGAGTGAATACCCAACGAGCACATTAGTGGAAATAGCAGCCTATTTTGTTACTTTGGGTTGTAAAATAGCGGAATAAGGGTTCAAAAAGCAGTTCAAAGTTGCATATCTGCATCCGTAAACGTCTATAGTTTTAAAAGTTACTTAAGGTGCTATAAGCTGAATCAAATACTACCCTAGCCTTCACAGTAGTCCACGGTAGAACTCATTTACCACTCACACCTTTATATGAGAGTTACGAAGGTCATTCTGCCACTCACAGCTGCATAGTGGTTTCCATTGTAACTTTTATAGGTTATGGTTATAGTAACCACTATTATACTACTATAAGCTTCATTATAGAAATAATAGAAACTCTTATGCATACTATAGTTACAAAAAAATCATCAGTGTAATTAAGGCCTTTAGAAGCAATATTCATTCCTTGCAGGCTCAATCCATTCGCCATTTTACAGCCGCTTTTGTAACTATTATAAAACATTTAATAAAGATGGATGCTAAACGAATAAGTACGTATAACCTCAAAAACAGGAAAATAGGAGCTTTTTGTGGCTGTGAGTTGCACTAGGGTAACAAAAATCACCGGAAGCGTTAGAAGGGTGAAAATTAGCGCTATGATTCTCAAAAGGGAGTTATTAGAGCTAAAACTGCAGGTTATGACTACATTACAATGACGCCATGATGTTTTAAGAAAACTTATAATTCACTTGCAAAATTGAGTTGATATACGTTGGTTTTTCAGTTAAATGTGCATTAAATGTACCGGTAAACAATCGGCCACTTGCGTATAGTAAGTTATCGACACGTAAAAATACGGAAATAATTTTTTTTCTGTATAACAAATAAAAAATATCACATATCTTTTGTTAATTTTTTAAATATCATAAAAGCGCGTTAAAATTACTCGAAAATTATCTTATATATCTACAGTAAACTGGACAGCGTTTTAAGTATCTTTATATGTCTTGCTAATACAGAATACGAACTTTTACTTCTTTTTGTTTTATTTTCATGATGGCGACGAAAACACTTTACCAAAATATTACAAATAATGTCAACTGAAGATATACAATAAAGAACTATAATCAATTCATTCGTTCAAAGTAGTTCAAAATCATTCAAAAGTAGCGCTAGGAGAGCTTTAGTATAGCGTTAATAAATCGTTATAGCTATTAAGGAACCTTTATGCAACCGTTGTGCAGGTTAAATGGAACTTTAGGTTGCATAAAATGGCGCCCAAATAGCGCTAAAGCGGCTGCTTTAAGTCTGTAGTAGACGCTCTAGCGCTTACGTCTATTACCATAAGTAATAATCGGATACGCTCCAAAGCCCTAATGCAGCCCATTTGTGCTAGTTGGATAGGCATCGTCTCGCTTACCATTCGGTGTGATCGAGGTCAAGAGTGGGCTCATCCGAAATAAAAAGAAATGCTCTCGGCTTTTTATTGTATCTATATATTTTGAGTATGTTATTACTTGTGCATTGAATATGAGTTGACAAAAGAATATGAGAGATGGATTTAGCGTTAAGACCGCCCATTGTAACAACCTGTATGAATAATTGTTTATCCTTTATTTAAATCTGTATGGTACATAATAGAGATATATCTGTCTTATTTAAACTTACATGAAATGTAATTACCACTTGCTATGGGTGCATTAAAGCTAGATTATAACGTAGGTAGGTACAGCTGGATCGCGCTGGTTGGTAGTGTTAAACAGTGATATGTATGAAATCTGGCTGTTTTGGTTCCGCTCTAAGAGCTCTGATGTGTTCACACCTTTAAGTCCAGAGACTTGTTGTAATGTTGTTGTTTTATTATTAAGTGTATTGTAAGGTGTACAATAAAGTATATAATACATAATTAACTAAACAGCAGTCCTTAGAAATCTGCACAAGATTCTGTTTGATTAGGTATATTATCTCATTATTGGGCAATGGTCTTCCCCACATTTTGAAGAACGAGCCTTTAAACATCACCCATGCGTGCTATAGGTCTGCTTCAGCGACATCGTAGAACTACCGCTATAGAGATTCTGTTCCACCTGCCTTGGTATCAATAAATTATAGAGTAACTAGCGACCCGGCACCAGGCTTCACGCAGTTTCATTCTGCCAGTTCACACAAAACCTCAGTAAGTTATACACTAAAACCGTCCTCATGAATAACTTTACCTATTTGTGAAGACTGCACAAAAATCTGTTCAGCAGTTTTTGAGTTAATCGGGAACATACGGTAAGACTAGGGCTGCCATCCGTCCGGGTTTTCCCGGATTTGTCCCAGTTTAGAGAGCGTCCGGGGGCGTCCGGGGATTTTCCCAATAAACGTCCAGGTAAAACCCGGACACACATTGGTCTTACGGGTACCAAAAAGCACGATCTCTATTATTATTTTCCTATGGTATTTCATCTCATTGTTTATGTTACGTTGATTAAATGAAAAGGAAGAGACTGTTATTAAAAAAGTTCTAAAGCTCTACAATGTTATCACTTTATCAGTAAATAAAAACCATAATTAAACATCGTTGTTTTTAGTTTCAAATTCAAAAATGTATTTTTCTACGTTTTCCGGGGAAAAACTGTGATTTTATTCAATGTCCGGGGTTAATAGTCTTTGTTTGGGGCCGGCAAATTTGGTGATGGCAGCCCTAAGTAAGACAGACACGGTGGGAGACTGCTTTTGAATATGTATGGATAAGTTATGGAACCTTGATTAAAAATGTTATTGTTTCATAGAGGAGCTTCGCCGCATTCTGCGCGTCAACACAGGAGACACAACTTACGGCTCGTGTCATGGCCTGCTGGCCAAGGTCGTGCTGGAGAAGAACCCGTTCGGGAAGCCGCGCAAAGAGCCAAGATATGGTCGCTGGAGAAGCCCATACATGTATACTTACAGAATCTGACTTGTCTTGTTCATGAATAAAATTTGATTGACTGAAGACTGTCTTTTTTTTTCCTTTTTATTATTCGTGATAGGCTCACATTTGTCCACTATCTCAATTGATGGTAAGCGATGATGTTGTCGAAGATGAAGCATCGATCACCTAGAAGTAACCTATTCACTCTAGACTTAAAGACCCCCAGGTTATAGCTAGCAGGAAATATTTTATGAGTAGTAAAGGCGCGGCGGTGCTGGTCGTTGATGAAGAGGTATACCCACTGGTTCAGAACTACTAATTACTGTATGAGTGTGTGTAACCAGAGGGCCATAATCTATACTAATATTATAAAGAGGAAACCTTTGTATTTTTGTATGTTTGTATTGAATAGGCTCAAAAACTACTGGACCGATTTCAAAATGTCTTTTACCATTACTTACAGGGATTCTTCCGAATCCGTATAGGCTATATTTTATCCCGGAAAATAGATAGGATTTTTCGTGGTAGTGAAAATTGTGGAGTAAGGCGTCAAAAAAACTGCCGTACGTTAACGATTCTCGCGAACGCTGCCTATATTTAATATAAACATTGCACCCGTGCGAAGCCGGGGCGGGTCGCTAGTAATTTATAAAAATACTAGCTAATCTGGCGAACTTGGTTTCGGAAATAACGCAAAATACATGTAAATTATAATCTTCATGAATAGCTGTTCCGATTTGGCTAATTATGGTTTTAAAGTATAATATTTGCGGAAGTGTAGGAAAAATTTAGAAGGTGAGAAAATACACGTACGGCTAAGGAGTGAAGAAAAGGTTACTTCTAAGCCGAGTACTCATTAGCGAGCCGTAACCGTAACCGTTGCTTATGAACTGTTACCAAAAAACATAGTGTATACGTTGTTCGCAAGCCTGCTGGGTACACAGTACACAATCGGGATTACAAGGTACTCATATCTGTAACGGTAACGTTGATCGTAACTATAACCGTTACTGTTACCAAAAACATGTGTATACGTGGTTCGCGAGCCTGTAACGAGCGCTACATGAGCGACTCGCAGTGAGCCGACGATTGTCGGTTTTTGCCCCGAATCAAAGGGCGCTTGCATTGCGCTCGTGGACGTCAAGAGGGGTTGTTGCAAGCTGCTGCGAGTGTTTATTCTAGAAATACAGCGTTTCTTCGTTCTATATTCGGCATGCATGGTTGAATTCATTAGATATTCAAAATCAACCTTATTGTATGTAACCAGCCTTATTTCGTATAAATGTAATCCTTTTAATTGTCTCATCATTATAATAAAGACAGTATTGACTTAGCTCTCGGTGTTTCAATATCTCATCGAGATCCCGCCTTACATGGCGACCCTGCCAGAGCGCATTGGCAGTGACTTGATTTGTTTTAAAATACCATGACCATATATGTGCGAGTGGGACTTAGTACAAAATGATAATTCGTTATAATGTGTATTACGTGCTACCGAATTTCTGCTCTCTTATTTCTGTTGAACGAGTTGTAATTATTACCAGAGAAGATGGGTACCAATAACTCCAAGGAGGAGGTGATCCTCGCCCAGAACGCCGCTGCGGGCAATAACCAGGCTTCAATAGAAGAGTTAAGGACACATATTGGAGTCACGAACATAATCTTACTGCTGATCCTCACTTTGGTATCACTGGCTTCAGTCTATGCCATCTACAGAATTTATAGAAGATGTCACCTTCAATGGATTGACCAGCAGATTGACCAGCACACTATGCGACGTTCGTTTCTTCGCAGGCTTCAAAAACCGACCGTAGGCGTGGACGACGGAGTAGTGTAAAATCGGAAATATATTATGTGTTTGTGCAGTGCTATGTTAATAAAAACAAGTGCGGTCCAGTGCGGTCAATATTATAACATTTAATATCGTAAAAGACTGGTGTGGTGACGTAACTTATTTTTTTTGGAACTTTAACTCTTTTCGGCATAAATATTTATAAACATAGATAAACACAATGTTTTTGTATGAAACTGTTGTTTATGGTTTCAGAAAACCAAATATGGATATTAAAAGCGAAAAAACATACAGTCAGGGTGTGTTATGGGGTGGTTACCTAGAGTGACCACTGTGAAATAAGTAGGTATCCCAGTATTTTTATTCAAGAACAAAACAAGAGTATTATATCATAAATAAGAGTATTATAACATATTTTTAGAGTTTTTTATTTATGATGATCTTCAAAGCATGTCTTCCCGTCTCGATAACATAGAGGAACTTTACATATTTTGCAACTCCACACTGTACGAACTGGCAAACTTTTAGTACTGCAAATGCTGCAACGTCTTTTAGTGCCTCTGATAGGTTGGTGATTCCCAATGGCTTGTTTTATTGCTAATGGCACTTCGGGTTTGTGCTTTTTTATAAAGGAGCAAGTAGGTGAACTGGGTTTGCTTGACGTGCGCGACAACCCCTTCTTCCTGGCGACAAAAGCTGGTGCCAACATATCCTGGTACACATGACGTCTAAAATCTTTCAGAGACAGTTTTTCTAAACAAGAATTAGGGTCCTGTTGAAGCTCTTTGTATATAATAAATGCATTTACTACAGTACAATCCAAAAAGTGAAAGAAAATTATATGCCACCATTTTTTTGATTTCCGATCAATCGCGTAGGTTCCTTTGAGCTGGTCAAATTTATCAACAAAGTTCATATTGTCATTATAGTCTTTCAGGGCGAGAGGACACGGAACTTTAGTCTTTTCTCCAGTCTTCTCTGTTCTCGTCATATGTACCGTATTTTTAGGATCGTGAAAATTTGTAAGCAGATATACTGAACGTTTGTCTTTCCATTTCATGTACGAAACCATTTGATTGTCACTAACACGATAGTCATAGTCACCTCGCTTCTGTCGGGCATCTGGCTTCAAAGTTGGAAGGTGTTTACGATTGTAATTGACTGTTCCGCATGCATATATTTTTTTTTGTCGTAATTGTACTTGCAATTCATAACTGTTAAAAAAATTGTCGAAATAAACTCTGTGGTTCTTATCTTCTAACCCTTCGCAAAACCTTTTTACGACTTTGCCTCCTAAATTAGTTTCCGTATTGCTTCCCGTCTTACCTGCATATATATCAAAATCTAAACAATAACCACTCGAAGCACACTTTGTCCAGACCTTATACCCTCTTTTGATGAGCTTTTTTGGCATATATTGCTTCAGTGTGCTTCTGCCTTTGAATTTGATCATAGATTCGTCAATTGCAATCTTTTCACTATGATAATAATTAATTTTATAGGATTTTCTAATCATTTCTATAAAAGGACGGATTTTATATAATTTGTCATAGTTAGGATCGTTTCGAGAAGGCATCATGTTTTTATCATTTAGATGTAGGTTACCTAGAATCCATGAGAAGGGATTGAGTGGCATGAAAGATGATATATATTCGTCACGAAGATCCGGTGAAGATGACCAATAATCCCTGTAACTCGGGCTCTTCTTTATACCCATTACCAAATTCAAAGCAATAAAAACAGACATTCCATCTGTAGTAACAGGCTTGAAAGTCTTACCACTTTGTTGGGCATAAAGATTTGTATGAAACGTAATATGTTGTAAGAGCTCTTCCGTCCAGAGAAATTGAAAAACTTTTAGCGGAGTCAGCAGTTGATGCGCAGCCAAGTTACTTATTCTTTCGGGAAGATGAACAGATGGTGTGTAATCGTCGGAGCTAAAATTGAGTAAGCACGCTTCCATTTGGGAGTTGCTATTTCAGGTTCAGGTAAAACTGGGTACTCATAAGTTGATGGACAATCACCACGAAGAACAGCGAGAGGGACGACATCATCAGGTTCGAATTCTTCATCTGAAGACTGTAGTGGAATAGCAGTGCTGGTAAGCATTTCATCAATTTCAGGGATGTCTTCGTCTGAACCATCACCGCCAGCATGACTATCTGTATCTGAAGGTATTTCTTCGTACAATAACTGATTAATAATGTCGGCATCCGTTATCTTCCTCTTTGACATCTTCCTAAAACAAAAATCAACAACTCAAATGTATTTACAAAAATCAACCAAAAATACACAGTTACCGAACGGTGGTTACCGCTGGTAACCACTTTGAATAAGTAAGTTTATGGAAAAAATACGAAATAAAATGTAATTATTTTACACAAAATATAAAGTATAAACTTTATTCAACAGAAAAAAACATACAGTCGTAACATTTATTATGATTTGTACTTACCGCTGTAAAAACAATCACACGAATGGAATCCTGCACAATCATCAACATTCAATTGAATATAGTTAGCTTCGTTGATCGTGGCGCCAAAAGTTTCGTACACAAAACTCAACGTTGATTATCTCACTATTGTCGTAGTACAAACGACTAGATGTCGCTGACAAAGTACTACAGCGACTTAACTACGTGGTCACTTCAGGTAACCACCATGAAGAAAAGAGTTAAGGTATCTATATATATAAATAGATTTAAATCAAGTAGAGAATCATGTATGCAAAGAAGATTTAACTTTTACTATGGTAAGTTATGGCAACAAATTTAGAAACTGTGTGTAATGATATTAAAGACATAAAGAGTTTATTTGATAAAAATTGGTCCAGATCGTAGAACAGACAAAACATTGACTAAGAAACTCTCTGAGGCAAATGGAATTTTTATGAGATATTCTGATTATGTAGCTCAAATTACTAATGATATACAAAAAGGAAAAGTATCAAGTAGTGAGTCAGAATTAATGTACAAGTATATCGAGAGATTTCAGAGTCTATATGCTGAAGTTTTAGAATTGTGTAAGTCTAGTAAAACTGAAACAATGTCTACGTTTGACCTTAAAGTTGCGTTAAATTTATTGCCACTCATGACTGACGAGGAGGCCAATACCAGACAGTTAATAGATAATATTGAGTATTATAGTTCTACTCTTTCAACACCAGACTGTAAGAAGCAATTAGTTAATTTTGTACTTAAGAGCAGATTGTCTCAGGCTGCTAAATTACGATTATGTCCAAAATACTCTAGTGTGGATGACTTGATCATTGATATGAAAAAGGTCTTATTACCACAAAAATCAGCCACGGCATTGCAAACTAAATTAACCTCAATGAGACAAAACGAGTTATCTATACAAGACTATGGTAAAGAAATATCCGAACTTTTCGTGCAGTTGACGGTTTCGCAGGCCAACGGGCAATCCGAGAACTACACTCTTTTGCAAAAAAAACGGGAACCTAAGGAAATTTACGTTCTAAGGTCGATTTGAGTTAATTAAATGAAATTTATTGCTCTGACGTAGTCTGTATACTTATAATCGTGTAAATTAATGCGCGTGAAATGTATTCGGGCAATTAAAAGAAGAAAAACGACGGATTCTTTAAAACCGATGTACACGCCCAAACAATAAGAAGTGGTCGGCAATAAAGACAAGATTTTTTTAATTAAATAAAGTTACTAATGTAAAAACCTAATAACGAGTGTGACCTCCTCTTGCCAAAATCACAGCTTGAATCCTTCTGGGCATGCTTTCCACGATGTTTTTAATAACGTTTTGAGGAATACGTTCCCACTCTTCTGCAATGACTCTTTTTAGCTCCCTGATGTTTTGTGGAGCAGGTTGCCTTACCCATCTTTTTAGAACATCCCAGACATGCTCAATTGGACTGAGGTCAGGACTTCGAGCTGGCCAATCTAAACGACGGATCCCAACTTCTTGCATGTACGCTTCCACGTCGCTAGAACGGTGCGGGCGAGCATTGTCGTCCATAAAAATTGAATCTTCCCCAAGTGCAGTCAATGTGGGTTGTGCATATAGAATTAGGACTTCCATTATGTACCGGTGTGCATTTAATGTTCCATTTTCTATGAAAACTAACTCCGTACGCTCCGTCGAATTAATTGCTGCCCAATACATAACGGAGCCTCCGCCATAAGGAGTGATTTCTTCGAAACACACTTCCGGATAGCGTTCCCGTGGTCTTCGCAGCACTCGCCGGCGTCGGTCCTCTCCACACAAAGAGATTCTAGCTTCATCAGAAAACAATACTTTATTCCAGTCCTCCAGAGTCCATGAAGCACAGTTCCGAGCAAACTGAAGTCGAGCAACACGGTGCTCACGGAGTAATTTAGGGCCCCGAGCTGGGCGGTTACTCCTGATATTGGCAGCCAAAAGCCTCCTCCTGACCGTCCACAAGATAACTTCTACTCCTCTTACTTCTTCAAGGCTCTTCTTCAGGTCCACACTTGACGCTTTACGATTCCGCAATGCCTGACTCACCAAAAAGCGGTCATCTCTTGGTTCTGTGCATCGTTTTCTTCCCGAACCGGGTCTTCTTTTGACCGAACCGGTCTCTTGATACCGTTGCCAAGTCCTCTGGACAGTTGAACGACTCACATTTAGCCGCTGAGACACGTAAGTTTGCGAACAACCTTCTTCAAGTAGGGCTATAATTTTACCGGCCCTTATCGTTTTATCACTCATATCAAAAAGTGCTATTTAATGTAAAAAGAAAGATTAAATTGTTTAATTTGCAGAAAATATCCAAAAAGTTTTAAAATATCGTAATCAGTTAAAAATCGTTTCAGCAATTCGCGCCATTAGTAAAGCAATTTTAGAATAATCCACAATAATCATTATTTTTCTTTTATTAATTTCGAATTTTAAATTTGGAACGTAAAGAATCATGCCAGGATGCTTCAAATAACATGCCAACACCCAACACATCGTCAAATTAATAAAACCTATTTCTTGTTCTTCTTCATTGAAGTAGAGAAAAAAATCTAAAGTGCCCGTTTTTTTTTGCAAAAGAGTTTATAACATATTAAAACCTTTAAATGAGCAGTATGCGATTAAAAAGTTCGCCGATGGGCTGCGAAACCGCAGGCTAAGCACTATAATGGCAGCTCGAAATTACAGCTCCCTCAAAGACGCGATACAGGCGGCACAAGATGAAGAGATACACTCGTCTCCAAGTTCGGCTGAAGTACTCGGTATGTATAATAATAACGGTAGATTTTTAAGGGGTTTCAGGCAAAACCGAGGTTATCGAGGTCATCGAGGTCACGTCAACCAAAGATATTCGCATCGTAGACCCTATCGTGGAGGCTACCACAACAACAACGGTAGTCGCGGTGGATGGAATGGGCATCGCGACCACCAGCGCCAAGGATACAGTGGTAAGTCTTACTACAACTATAATAGAAATCAAAGGGTGCGCAACAACGACCTTAACAAAGTTAACGTGATAACAGAACCGGAACTAAACGTTGAAACGGCCGGTACTTCTAATGATAAAAACAAAAAGTTTTTTCGTGAATAAAATTCTATCATGCAATAGCAATTGTTCAATTAGTCTGCCAATAAACAATCATGCATTTTAATGGTTATTTGACACGGGTGCATCGATTTGAGCGCTAAAGTATAAACATGTTCTAGAAGAGCGCATTGCATATTATAAAGAAAACATTTCTATAAATGGTATCGGAGGCAAAGTAACAACAATTGGATATTATTATTTGAATTTCAACGTAAATGGGCATCAATTGAAACACAAGTTCTATGTATTTGACATCTTACCAATTAGGGCGAATGGCATCATCGGTCAGGACTTTCTTACCAAGTATAAAGCGGTATTGGATTTTAATCATAACATAATTACTTTGTCAACTTACTATAATGAAATTAATTTACCTATTAATACAATTAGCAATCATTTAGAGATTCCACCAAGTTGCGAGTCTGTTCATTATATTTCGACAGATATTGAGAATGAATGTTTAGTTTGCGCGTCAGATATCTGTGACGGTATTACTTACGGTACTTTTTTTTTTTTTTTTTAGCGTGGTAAAATTATCAAATAAGTCCTCCCACCCCGGGCAGGGAGGGCACTGGAGGGACTGTCAGACTTTTACTGACTAAAATCCACGGTGTTCCTTCAATAACCCTTTACGTACCGGGGTCACGGTAACGGGATGAGTCCCACGACCCCGGCAGGCTTCGGCCCTCTACGGGGGGCCTCGTCATATTGCTGACGCTCTTTGAGGCGCGCGTGGAACACGTCGCGCCGTCGACCCGGGCATGGTCCATGGTCGGACAGCGAGTTGCCCTTTACGCGCTGTCCGCATGCCCGCGCCTACGGTGGCCGGAGATCGTCGGCCGACGTCCGACGCCGTGGGCGTCTACCACTGCGGCTGGGCTGGAGGGAGGACGCCATCCTCTCCCTCACGCGGCCCGCCTCCGCCTTCGGAAGCATGACTGCTTCGCAGAAGGAGGCGACCGCTTCCCACTTCCTCTCGCCCCACAGCATGGCCTCGACCAATGCCGGGCGCGAGAGGTCTCCGCCTATTGCCGCCGTGAGGACACGTCGGTGCTCTGCCCAAGCGGGGCAGTCCTGCACCGTGTGCTCGACTGTGTCCTCAGGGCGACCCTCGCAGTGGTGACACCCAGGCGTTTCCTCCTTTCCCATCAGACACAGGTACCTCCCGAAACTTCCGTGTCCGGTGAGGACCTGCGTCATGCGGTAGGTCAGGACGCCGTGACGCCGATCTAGCCACTCCTCAAAGAGGGGTCTTACCGCCGCAATTGCGGCGTGCCCGATTACTTACGGTACTTAGCGAGTACATTGGTTAAGCCAGTGTGTGGTAGGATACCTATCAAGATATTAAATACTACGGAAGATTATTTTACACTCAAAGAAATTAAACCAAATATACATAGCCTTAATGACTATAGAAGAAAAGAAAGAAAGAAAAGAAAGAAAAAGTATTTATTGCCAACAGACAAACGACATGCTAACAATATTAAAAACTTATTTAGTTCCTTAGACTAGAGTTAGTAATTGGTACTTATAATTATGTTAGTAATTAAGGACAAAGAGTTAGATATTGACAATATACGAAGAAAAAGGAAACAACAAAAAACAAGGCAAATGCACGTCGTGGTCGTGGCAACAAGGCTCCCACTCAGCATAATGCTATGCCATGGGCATGCCCATAGCACGGCGCTGGTTTTCAGTGGTTGCCTTATAAATATGTATGACGTACGGAAATCAAGCCTGGCAAAAAATATTAGTTAAATAATTGATACAATAATATATAATAAGTACAGTAAAATAAATAAATAGCGTAATATAAAATAAATAGTGATACAGAAGTCCATGTAAGTCCAAGTAGATAGTGACATCAAAGAAAGTTTGTTTGTTTGCTTGAACGTGCTGATCTTCGAAAGTACTGGATGGATTTGGATGCAATTTGGTATGGAAGTAGCTTGAAGCTTGAGGAAGGTTATAGGCTTTTTACGCGACTACAAAAAAGGAGAGTTATGTTTTTACCGTGATAGAATCCACGGGAGTGAAGCCCCGCGTGAGTACTAGTTATTTATAAAATTTTTGTTCATCACGCTTTTGATTTTCTAAAAGATACTTTTTTAAATGTAATTTAAACATATGTTTTGTTTTCAGCGATCTTATGGGAGGCGGTAAATCATTCCAGCAGTGGGTGGCAGCATATTTGAAACATCCCCTGAATACTGTGGTTCTACGTCGAGGCAACGAGAGCGGTTTGGACGTGGAACGAGCGGAATATTCATAGTGCTCATGTCTCCATTTGAGCTTTTTAAACAAGTAATCCGGATTGTTATATATGTTGCTGCTATAATTTATGTTATTTTTCTCAAAGCGAATCAAATGCGTATCGAGTTAAGAAACTATTTTCATTGTTACAATTAAAACATTTAAATGTAGAGGAACAAACATTAGTAAAGAATTTATGCGCAAAATAGTGTGATATATTTTATTTACCGGGAGACAGCTTGACAACGACTGATATTTATAAACATTCGATAACTTTACAAACAAATACGACTCCTATTTTTTCAAAACCATATAGATTTTACCTCACGCTCAGAAAAAGGAAATAGATAGACGGATAGGAAAAATGTTGCAAGAAGGAATTATAGAGGAATGTAGAAGTGAATGGAGCAGTCCAGTGTTACTAGTTCCGAAAAAAATAGATTCTAGCGGAGAGAAAAAATGGAGATTAGTCATTGACTATAGGAAGTTAAATAATTGTATTGAGAATGATAAATTCCCTCTTTCCAACATAACAGAAATACTGGATTCATTGTCAGGATGCATATATTTCAGTCATTTAGACTTATATCAGGGTTTTCATAATGTAGAACTTCACAAAGATACAGCCTTTTGTTCTGGTCAGTACCAGATGACAAGAATGCCAATGGGGCTCAAGACCAGTCCGTCTTCCTTTTCCCGGATGATGACAATGGCTATGGCAGGTCTTTCATATGATAAGTGTCTTATTTACCAAGACGATTTGATAGTATTCGGACGTAATTTAGGAGAAAAAAAATAAGAATTTACAAGATGTCTTTGAAAGGTTAAGGAAAGTGAATTTAAAGCTTAATCCCGAAAAAGTGAGTTTTTCAAAAAGGAAATGCTATACTTAGGACATGTAGTGTCTCGTGAAGGTGTTGTGCCCGATCCAGAAAAAATAAAAATCATCAAAACTTATCCTTGTCCAAAATCTGTTGAAGAAGTCAAGCGTTTTACAGCTTTTGTAAATTATTATAGAAAGTTTATACCGAACTTTGCGGAAAAAGCTTATCCTTTACACAAATTATGTAGGAAAAATGCGACTTTTATTTGGGACGATGATTGTCAGAAAACATTTGGACATTTAAAACAGTGTTTAGTCTCTCCTCCAGTTCTGAAATATCCAGATTTTACAGAAACTAATCAATTCATAGTACAAACAGACGCATCAGGTTATTCGATTGGCGCTATTTTAAGTAATGGAAATAAAAAACCAGTTGCATATGCGAGTAGAGGTTTAAATAGTGCAGAAAGGCGCTACCCAACAATTGAGAAGGAATTATTGGCAGTAGTTTGGGCAGTAAAGTATTTTTGTGTTTCGTCCATATCTTTATGGTAGGAAATTCAAAATTTTGACAGATCATCGTCCATTAATTTATCTTTTTAATATGCGGGATCCATCGAGTAGGCTTATGAAATTTAGATTAATATTAAAGGAGTACGACTACATTGTAGAGTATGTCAAGGGTTCAGACAACACAGCTGCAGATGCTTTGTCCCGGATTTCTTTTCCAAGTGAAGACTTAAAGAATATGGGTGAATCATATATAAATGTAACAACTAGGGCACAGGCGAGAAAATTGCAAAACCTTCCGTGTAGACGTCAGACAGCACTTGGCCTGATCAACCAGGTGTCGTGGGAAGTCATACGAAACCAAGAGAGGCAATAGAACTTAGATTTATCGAAAAAAGAAGTTAGATATTTTAAGAAAGCAACATATAATTACTGAAGAGAAAAACGCGTTTTGTTATGTAGAAAGAACAATTTTTATTAATCCCGACTACCAATCACAATTGACGCGAGCCGCATTTGTGAGGCAGTTAGGTAGATTTTGCAAGTTAATAGACGTCGACGAATTATGTATTATGAAGAATAGAGAAAATAATGAATTTATTGAAGAATTATTAAGTGAGATTAAATCGTCAAAAGATAGGTACGTACCGCGAATTTATATAATAAATGATGTTCGAAGAATAGACGATAAAGATGACAGGAAAGTTATTTTTAATGACTTCCATCTCTTGCCTACCAGTGGCCACGCGGGCATGAGAAGGATGGTTAATAACATTAAGAAGTATTTTTACTGGCCAGGGTTAGAACGAGATGTTCGAGAATTCGTGAAAAAATGTTCAAAATGCCAAAAGGGAAAATATGCTAGACTTGTTAAAGAGCCGATGGTTATTACCTCTACGGCTACAACGGCATTTGACAAAATATTTTTAGACTTAGTAGGACCATTAGATAGGGATTGTTTTAATTTTTCTTATATACTAACCATACAATGTGAATTGACAAAGTATGTTGTGGCACAACCTTTAATTTCTAAAAAGTCTGAAGAGGTGGCTCAGGCTTTAGTTAATAGTTTTATTCTTCGCTACGGGTTACCAAAAGAAATTGCAACAGACAGAGGATCCGAGTTTATGTCTACAGTTTTTCAAGAGGTTTGTAAACTTTTAAAAATTACTCATTTAAGTTCCACAGCTTACCACCACCAAAGAATTGGTGCATTGGAAAATTCTCATAAAAATTTGGGCTCTTTTTTACGTATTCAGACAGATAATCACCCAGAAGTATGGAGCCAATGGCTTCCATATTGGTGTTTTTCAACCGACGACAAAAAGAGGAGGTTATCAATTCGACGCGTATTTTTTTAATTTTTTTATTTATGATCACCGATTACTCGAAGACGGCTGAACCGATTTGGAAAATTCTTTTTTTGATTGAAAGGGTATACTTCGAAATTGGTCCCATTTTCATAAAAGTCCGGATCTGATGATGGGATCCTAGAGAAATCGAGGGAACTCTTCAAATATTATAGGCACACCTATGAAGTTTCGGGTATTTATTATAGTAACTTGTGCAGTTGCTTTCAAAAAGTACCATTTGAGGAAGTGGAACTGATGATGAAGACCACAGATGGCCGCCGAAACTACTCAATAATAAGTATTGAGTGGATTGCGATTCGATTACTTGAATATGGATGTTAAGCACTTTATGCTCGTCACAATGCATATGGTGATGTAGAGCTGATGGTGAAGTACCAGGAGAACTCCTCAACAATTAACGGCCCAGCATTGGGAAAAGCAATATTTTGTAAAAGGTTATAAGTAGTTGACATTTAGGCTCTTGTAACTAGGTAAATTAAAAATAGACCAACTAAAAAGAGTGAAATAAAAACTTTTTACCAAAAAATTAAACCGACTCCCAAAAAACACTGCAAAGTGAAAAATAACTTTAATTTCGGAAGTCGGTGCCAAAAACGAAAATACAAAACTAAAGACACCGACTTCCGAAATTCAAGTTATTTTTCACTTTGCAGTGTTTTTTGGGAGTCGGTTTAATTTTTTGGTAAAAAGTTTTCCTTCAACACATCAGTAGGTATATTCGGAAACGAAATTCACACCATTCGAGTTGGTATTCGGTAAAATATGCTCACTTCCCAGTAACCTAGATAACAATTTTGTTGAGCCACTTTATAATCACGAAAGCTATCCTTTGGAATTAAAATTTAGATTGCAACTATCTCAAAAAGAAGCTAGGGAAAATTTGCTCAAAAGTTAAATACATAGAAAAAACATTTATGACAAAAGTACCAATCCTACAATTTATAAACCGAAAGATTTAATTCTAGTAAAAAACGAAAATAGAAATAAAATTGATAGCATATATTCAGGTCCTTTTGAAGTAGTGAAAGATATGTCACCAAATGTTCAAATAAATAAAAATGGAAAATTAGATATAATCCACAAAAATCGCACAAAATTGTTTACACCAGATACATGAATTTTTATATTTGAATTATACATGAATATGACAACAACTTTGAATTTGTATAACTAAGTTTAGATGTATTACTCTATATTTTTTAAACATTTATCATTGTACTGTTTTTTTTTTAATAATGTACTATCATAATTATACTATAAGTTTAAATGCATGTAAAAAAGCAAAATTTTATAGTTCTAATTTTACTTTTTTTCACTAAGGGAAGGAGATGTAGTGTGTAATCAATTGTATGTAACCAGCCTTATTTCGTATAAATGTAATCCTTTTAATTGTCTCATCATTATAATAAAGACAGTATTGACTTAGCTCTCGGCACGGTAATATTATCATACAGTATTTTAACTCAGCCGTATCTTAGAAATAAATGCCTACAGCCGCGCGGTACGTAAACATGCGACAGGGCTGCCCGCCTCCAACATTTTAATTACATTTGCCTACTTTGCGTTTCCATTTAGTTTTGTGATTGTAAATATACTATTATTATATAAACAAATAAAATAGTTTGTGAATTGAATAGGAAGTGTTCAATAAAAATGCGTGTTGTTTTTTGATTGGTAGATTTAATAATTGAAAAAACATGTTTATATTTTTTCTAGTATTATTCATACACACAGTATAATAAACAACTATTATTAATAATAAAATACCACGTCTTTACTTTGAATTGTACAAACTAACAAAACAAAACACACATGCCCCGAGGTTTTAACACGAGCGTATGGTCTACCGTATCATGATTCATGAACCGCCTATAACTACCTATTTCACTCGTGTCAATCACTTTCCTTTACTCTATTCACTTTATTTATTAATCCAGCAACATCTTTTTTACCGGGAGATAAAAGGAAATACTTATCCATTAAAAAGAAACACATTATGTACATACCTACTAGTAACTAAAATTATTTTAGTCTTAGGTACCTTTCAAAGTTTCCAGGTAATCTAAAAAAAATTATCTCTGGATGCGTTATTGACGAATTCATGCAACCAAAAACAGCACAATATATCCTACTCGTCATATTAAATATGTACTTGAACTTATTTATAGCGAAAAATCGCGCGCTTATTGTTAAAAAAGCAACACACCGTCCGTTCGTCACTGCGGCACAGTCGCCGGTCGCGACTGGTATCAAACCGAGCGCACACTGAGATCGAGGAGCGTAGGTATAGCTCGCGCTTCGTCCGTTTGTATGAAGTCGGAATACTGTATACATAATATTACCGTGCTCTCGGTGTTTCAATATCTCATCGAGATCCCGCCTTACACCCGGCCTTATGTGCATACACACTAGAACCTCGTTACTGTGTCACGGAAGTTACGGTTACGGCTCGCTAGTGAGTACCCGGCTCTGTAAGCGTGCTCCATCTTCGACCACATCATCATCATCACTTACCATCGTGTGAGTGAGGTGAGGTGGTGGTCAAACGCGAGCCTATTAACAATATATAAAAAAATACAATGTGCGATTGCCCGAATATGCTCCCGGGTGAGAAATACTGAAATGATATTTGAATAATTAAATGATAGAACGCGATAACACTTGTGTGACTTAAACTACGATATTTTATTAACAATTATATAATTTTTTTTTTTTTATATAAATTCATTTATTCAGGTAAATTACACCCATTGCCATTAATTAATCAAATTACAAATACTATTAAAATCAAAACAAAAGTTACATAAAATAAAATGAAATAAAGCCATAATAAACACAAAATTAAAATAAAATACAAATTAAAATACATAATCAAAACAAGAAATACAATACTAACATAAAAATCCCTACAGATATTATAAATTATAACCTTCTACCCGGCATTGGTACGGCGACATGTCTGCTCGAACAATGCCGGAGGTAAGGGCAGTCCAACCTTTCCCCGATTTGGTGCGATAGTCTTATCAAACTGAACACAATGTTTAATGGTTGATCACTGACACTCGCTCACTTAAGTATTTGTTAAAACAATACACACTCTTCAGCTGTGCTGGCATAATTTCTAGATCGTGCTATCAAAGCTCTGCGCGTGATTCGTAAGATATATAAGTTAACACAACAGTATGTATAAAGTCGCGGCGCTGTGGAGCGTCTAAAGTTTAAGGACATGTTAATAATTGACATGGGCGCGTGCCTTGCTATTCGTTTTGGAATAGGCGCGCGCGCAGTCATATCCAATCCAAATATCGACGGTCTAATTATCAGAGTTCGTAACGCCATTTGAGTAAATTTTACAGGAGCAAGAAAAAACTGTTTTATTTATTCATTTATGGCAATATTTCAACTTGTGATTTAAGGGTAGAATTGATAGAGAAAATTATTTATAATTATTTTTTTTAAATATTGCTTTGTATTTGTGAGAAAATTGACTTAAGTACGAACTTTTCTAGCCACGGTGTTTGGAGTTAGAAACTGTAAATGCAGTACAACTTTTTATTTTTTAGATTGATAAATGTACATACTTACCTCATCGTATAATCGTTTTTGCACCAGATAGCATTAAAAGCATTTTCGTTTTTTTTGGAGTTACGCATTTTGATAATTAGACCGACGATGTATACCTACTTTTCACGTTTTTGCTTTGCTCATAGGCAAACAGATGGTACATACTATATTTATGTTGTAAAAATATAATTTTATCCGCATAGGGTAAGTGCTCCAATGAATGAACACTTAAGCGATCTTCCAACTTTAAAAAAATATTAAAGTGTGTTGCTTATAAGGAATACGGTCCAAAGCTATATTTTGGTGTTAGGATTGTATTCAAAAATATTTTTTGAGTTGATTTTACAAAATAATCTGTATACTCTCTTAGATATTTAGCAATAAAATGAAAAATACCCTAAAACCCCAGTGAATGAACGAAAATTTCTAGTAAATGAACGAAATAAAACCAGTAAATGAACACAATTTTTGTTTAATTAATCACATAGATAATTTCTAATTATTACAATAAATGCAGTCCAATAATCAACTAAATAAAATAAATCTGCCTCTAAATCTGTTAGATTTTTTTTACAAAATAAAAGCTTTAAAATTCACACTCAATCATTATAATCATTATAAATAGAGGACTAAGGCATATAATATGTTTTAATTCAAAGAAAATATAAAATATATTTAAATCAAAATATAAAAAAACAATCACTAATTAACTATTAAACATACTTGTAAACTTAGTCGGAATTGTTAAAACAAACTTTACTTCAACTTTAGTCAGCCTCATTAATAAGTAATTAACATAACTGTTACTAGACGTTTTGAAAAGAGATCAAACCACGTCTGGAATATTCAGGTTCACCTAACATACGTTCTATGTCCTTAAAATCAAGTTCTGTCACATCAATTACGTTTGGTTTTACAAAGCTGACAATATTATCACATACAGATTTTTTTCTAAGAAAATCTATCTTATATTTCTGTTCTTCATCTTTCACCATAAGAACTTTACCTACATAATGAAGTACTCTTTTTCTGTATTGAATCTTGCCATAACATAATATTTCCCATATAAATCCTTCGATACAGACTCATCCGACATCATCAGATATAGATCACTCATCGATTTCATTTTCATCGTTCGGTTTAGCTTTTTTTACCAGACTTTTTCAAGATTGTTTCCAGAGCTTTCTTCGTGCTCCTTAGTGTTACGCTTTTGCGAAGATTTTCTTCTTCTTTCTTTTTCCTTTTGTTTTCTTTGTCTTCCTGTTTTCTTCTCTTTTAATTTTCCTTCGTCTCTGCTTTCCTTTTCTTTTCATGGTTTTTCTCTTTTATTATCTTTTCCTCTTCTATCATTTCAATGTATTCTTTGTACCTTTGACCAGTTAATCCACAATATTCCCTGTAAACTTGCTTCTTCTATTGTTGGTAGGTAGTTAAAATTTTTCAACAGTATCAAAACTTCTTCTGGGTGCATTGGAAACCCTAATTTGGCTTTATTTATTATCCACTCAGCAATCTTAGCCTTTTCATCGTTCATCTACAGTGAGTTTGGATGGCGGACCCATTTTTCTTTGTAAGGGAAGTTTATTAGTATTATGTAGGGTGGATTTTGGAATCTTAAAAACATTACTTGCTTTGTTAATAGTTAGTTATCCATTGGTAATGGACCTAAGAGCTCTTTCCAAAGTTTCTTGGGTATATCGAAACCTTTCGAATTTATTTTTATTGGTATCCATCGTAATCTAAAGGGACAATAATAGAAAAAAAAGAAAATATTATCTATTAGGTAATAGAATTTAGGTCTTACAATAATGAAATCTAGCTCAAAATATTGTGTTCATTTATTGGTTACACTTCAAGACGAAAGCTAAAATTTTACATGATGAAAAATGTTAGTTCATTCACTAGATTTTATGAACCAATGAATGAACATACCTGTCCCAATGGCCAGTATTGGGACAGGTATGTTCATTCATTGGTTCATAAGGATCGGAAATCTATTTTTAAAACTACTCTCAATACATGAATCTTATGGCATAAAAATATATTAAATTTTTCAATAAAAACATGAAAATGACGTTTGTCCAGTAAATGAACGGTCATTCATTTACTGGATTTCAAACGATTTTTAGTTCCAATGCTGGGACACCTAATAATTTACTTAAAACTGGCTAAAATTGCAGTGAAATCTATTTGAGGCGTACGGTATAACTATTCTTTATTCAAATGAATAAATAACTTATGTTAAATGCTTCAATTACGGCTACAATGTGTTAACAAAGAAGTTGCGTCTTACTAGAGTCCTAAATTCTTGCCAGAACAAATACACAGTTACAACAACACTGCAAACTTTAAACGCTCGACATTTTAAAACGAACAGTGATATAAGAAATGTATTTTGCCACTATAATGGCCAAAAGAGTTACAATTATGAAAAAAAAATACTAAGGTGTGTAGAAATATCTTAATTTCTTATTTTTTGGTAAAAAGTCCGTTTCGTTCATTCACTGGGGTGTGTTCGTTCACTGGAGCACCTACCCTATTAACCATAGTATTATAGTGGTATGCAAAACTTAACATAATAAATTACATTGAAGAATTACTTATAATAAACTTAAATCAAAAATTGGTGTACGAATTTGTTATTATTACCTTAAGGAGAAATAAAATGATATATCAGTTAATGAAATAATTTCCTATTCTTATAGCAGCGGTGTTCTTGAATTGAGTAGAAATCTTGATGTTGTAATCTATACTTATAATAAATCTGTAGAGAGGTCAATTCTGTACATGAAATATATTTACAAAATAACTATCAGGGGGTGATTAGGGATCGATACTGATGCCAAAAATGTAATCAGTAAAATTTTTGTCTGTCTGTCTGTCTGTCTGTCTGTCTGTATAACCGTTATAGAAACAAAAACTACTCGACGGATTTTAACGAAACTTGGTACAATTATTTTTCATACTCCTGAGCTGGTTATAGTATACTTTTCATCACGCTACAATCAATAGGAGCAGAGCAGTGAAGGGAAATGTTGGGAAAACGGGAGAAGTTACTCCATTTTTTAAGCTTCCGTCGCGAGTGCAACCTTAATGGTTAAAGCTACACAGAAATCATTTATGACGGAAATGTTCTCCTTAAAATTATATAAAAAATATCCCACAACAGCATATATCTATCTTTTATGGTTGACTCACAATAACACGTGTAACTCCCGATAGCTTAGCCGTTCGAAGCTTTCTGATTATTATTCTGCTCTGAAATTTAAAACCACCACAACTTTGCAATGGAACTCGGCTAAAAGTAACCCAGTTGCAACAAAATATAATCGAGGCTCAAATTTTAATAGGTTGCGGTGCAGGAGAAACCGTCCATACTCCCAGAATTCCCATAATACCAAATAATTTTCCATTCCAATTTAAAAGAACGCAATTCCCAGTATCGGTGTGTTATGCAATGACAATTAATAAGGCTCAAGGGCAGACTTTTCGTGTTGCTGGAGTAGAGTTTTTTTCAGAACCACGCCTACCCAGGAGACAGAAACAGAACATTTCGAAAACAAAGACCCACAATTTAAAATATTATTTCAAAATATCCAAAGCCTCTCCAATAAACATCACATACTAGAAGCTTTCATTCAAAAATCACCAAAATATAATGTTATATGTGTATCAGAAACTTGGCTATCCAAAGAAAGACTGGACTTAATACATTTCAGTGGCTACAAGGTTGCGGCTTCATTTTGTCGGAAATCCCGCGCAGGGGGCGGCGTTTGTATTCTTTTACAAGAACACTTTGAATGTATACCGCGAAGTGATATTTCAGACATGTCAATTGAGTATGTCCTAGAAGTGTGTGCAATAGAGTTAAAAATAGAGAATTTATTATTAATTATAATTTACTGGAATAGAAGAGAGGAAGCTATATTTTATAAACAATTAAAACAAATATTAGATTACATTAACAAAAAAGACTTCAAATTAAATGTTGTTATAGGAGGTGATTTTAATGTAAATATATTAGAAAATAGCTTAAAAACAAACCAATTTTTAGATCTCATGTTAGAATATAAGTTTAAACAACACATAAAAGAACCAACACGAGTAACACAAAGCACTTCTACGTGCCTCGATTTAATATTCACGAATTTCAATGTTACATCACACACAACCGTGGAAGAGTTGGGGTTTTCAGATCATAGCAGTACTATTATACATTTGACTATACCCACAATAACTAGAGAAATTGAATTTGAATTGAAAAAAGGCTTTTTAATAACAAAAACATGCAGCAATTCAAATCCAAATTGTTAGAACTAAACTGGAACGACATAATAAAACGCGAAAAGAACATAAACGAAAACTATAAACTATTCAGCAGTACACTTACCAGCTTACTAGACCAATGTATACCAAAAATAAAACTAAAATTAAAAACAAATTATAAAAAATATTGGCTTACCAAAGGAATCAAAATTTCTTGCAAAAATAAAAGGCTAGAAAAAATACTTTCACTTAAAGCTAATAGTCCTTTAATTAAACAAAATTACAAAATATACGAAAAAACTTTAAAAAAAATTGTAAACAAAGCAAAAAAACTACAATATATAAATAAATTAGTTAAGTCTAATAATAAAGTGAAAACTATGTGGAAAATTATCAATGAAAGGACGAATAAAAATGTGAAAAAATCCAAAAGCAACATAACGCTACATATAAATGACAATATTACCTCGGAACCTAAGCAAATTGCAAATATATTTAACAACTTTTTTGCGTCTATCGGAGCGGGGAATGCCAAATCTCAAGACAAGGAACCGCAAAGCACCTCAGTGCTCCACTCCAGAGAAAACAGCTTATTCCTAAGCCCGGTAGATCCCAGTGAAATAAATTTATTATTAAAAAGCCTCAAAAACAAAAATAGCTATGGAATAGACGAACTGCCACCAACCCTAGTAAAACAGTGTGCAAATGAGCTTACCTTGCCATTTTACTTGCTCGTCAACCAGTCTTTTGAGGAAGGAAGGTTTCCAAACTGCCTAAAAAAAGCTATAATAAAGCCAGTCCACAAAAAAGACATAAAAACTGATCCTACTAACTTCCGACCTATAGCTCTTTCACCTACCGCCTCGAAAATATTTGAGAAAGCGATGTGTAATCGCGTTTACTCGTTTTGCGAAAAGTACAAAATTTTTAACGATTCACAAAATGGTTTCCGGAAAAATCGCTCTACAGTTTTGGCAGTATATAAATTTATTCAGGAAGCCATTGATATAATTAATAAGAAAAAATACGCTGTAGGAATACTATTAGATATGACGAAGGCATATGATAAAGTACAATATAACATCCTGCTTAATAAGTTACAAGGGATAGGGATCCGCGGAAAAGCTCATGAATGGTTTAAATCATATTTAGAAGATAGAGAACACCAAGTCGAGATTGAATACTATAATGAACATAAAAAGCTAATAGAATATATACGATCGGACAGCAATAAAATTTGCGCCTCAATCCCCCAAGGGAGTGTTATTGGATGTCTTTTATTTATCATTTATATAAATGACCTCCCAAAAATTATAAAAGAGTCATGTGTTCTGTTTGCTGACGATATCTCAGTACTGACTTCATGCCAAAACAATAGTAATTTAACAGAAACGCTTACACGCACGTTAAACAAAATAATAACTTGGATGAACGAGCACAACCTAGAGCTAAACTTCAATAAAACTAAAATCATGTCCTTTCACCCACGTCAAAAAGCTCCTTTAGATATAAAATTTACTTACAACGACACAACAATTGAAACTATACAAGAATTCTCACTACTCGGTATATCCATAGACACAAGGACATGGCCAATTTTACTATGGACGTCGGCATAGTTATCGAATTTAGTGTACACCAATGATTTTTGGTGTTTTATATTCGTGAATATTAACTCATTAAATTGCTATAAATAAAAAACTCAGAAATCTTGGCATTACACCAGACTAGACAAAAAACAGTTACAGTAAACCTTTTAATCAGATCGCTAGCAATAAGGTGTTTAGATTATAATTTCGCTATTAAACACTTAAAGGCGCTTTAAAATAGTGAACAGTTGTGAATTATTGCGTATAACTGATATAGTTTTAGTATTTAACTAATAAACAAAGTAAGGATTTTAAATATAGAATTTTAAATATAGAAAACACAGACAGCTGCAAACCCCACTTCAAAGAACACAAAGTGTTAACACTGCCCTGTATATATATCCTGGAAATGTGCAAGTTTGCTAGACACAACCAACACCTATTCACTACACGAGAAAACATACAAACTCGCTATACATTACGACACAAAAATAGGCTTAACTTACCTGGTGGTTCTAAGCTGAAAATACACTCTACAAGCACATTAGCTATGTCAGTAAAAGTCTACAATAAATTACCCGATATACTTAAAAATGTACAAAAAAACAATATATTTATAAATAAATTTATAACAATTTCTAATTAATAAGTGTTATTATGATATAAATGAATATTTTAATGATAAATAAAATAAATAAAATATAGTATTGTAATAAATGTATAAAATAGTAAGTAGTTAAAGTAATATTTAATAGTAATACTTTCGTAAACAATATTTTTTTGGTAAAATGTGTTTTGTTCCAATAAATTATCTTATCTTATCTAATACACATTCTATATAATTATAATAATTGTAATAGCCCTCTTTCCTCTTTTTTTTAATTTGCTGTGCCCGACAGGGTCCACAATGATCTAAAACAATGTATATCTTGTATGTACCTACCACCTAAGGTCACATTGTGGAATGCAAATAAATGCAAATAAACTTTTTCAATTAGGAGTGACTGAGAGTGTTATAAACGTAAGAGTAGACAAATATAAATAACAAAGGTTGGGGTGCAGGTGAAACCGTCTTTATTCCCAGAATTCCCATAATACCAAATAATTATCCATTCAAATTTAAAAGAACGCGATTCCCAGTTTCGGTGTGTTATGCAATGACAATTAATAAGGCTCAAGGGCAGACTTTTCGTGTTGCTGAAGTAGATCTCGGTGTCAGTTGTTTCTCGCATGGTCAGTTGTACGTCGCTCTTTCCCGGGTTAGCAGTTCTAGAAATCTTTATGTTCACGTGCCGGACGGGTCAACTTTCAACATAGTTTACCCGGAAGCTTTGCGCTGAAGTATTTTCGTTCTATAGGTACTTAAGCCTCATGTGAACGTGATCTAAACAATATTACCAATACATTAACTTAATAACACTCAAGGAGTTACACGCTGACGGAGTCGCAGGCACAGCTATCTATACTTATAATAAATCTGTAGAGAGATCAATTCTGTACATGAAATATATTTCCAAAATAACTATCAGGGGATGATTAGGGATCGATACTGATGCTAAAAATGGAATCAGTAAATTTTTTTTCTGTCTGTCTGTCTGTCTGTATAACCGTTATAGAAACAAAAACTGTTCGACGGATTTTAACGAAACTTGGTACAATTATTTTTCATACTCCTGAGCTGGTTATAGTATACTTTTCATCACGCTACAATCAATAGGAGCAGAGCAGTGAAGGGAAATGTTGGGAAAACGGGAGAAGTTACTCCATTTTTTAAGCTTCCGTCGCGTGTGCAACCTTAATGATTAAAGCTACACAGAAATCATTTCATGACGGAAATGTTCTGCTTAAAATTATATAAAAAATATCCCACGACAGCATATGTCTATCTTTTATGGTTGACTCACAATAACACGTGTAACTCCCGATAGCTTAGCAGTTCGAAGCTTTCTGATTATAATATTTGTCTACTCTTACGTTTATAACACTCTCAGTCACCCCTAATTGAAAAAGTTAACTTTATTAACTATTCCATAAAAAAAAATCATATAAATCGGTATAGAAACACCTAAGTTATACATGAAATACGCTAATAATAAGCCATCGCGCGTGAATACTGAATCATGCTATAAGGATATTTTTGAGAATCGGTCGCCGCGCTCGACGCGTCTCGCGGCCGAAGGTATAAAATTTCGTTCTATAGGTACTTAAGCCTCATGTGAACGTGATCTAAACAATATTACCGATACATTAACTTACGCTGACGGAGTCGCGGGCACAGCTATTAACAATAATATTGTGCGGTTCGTATTGCGATATTTTTTACAGTATTATAGATTGACATATTATATTTCCCTACTAAATTACGAAAGTTAATCTGTCTGTTACATCAAAATCACTGAACCGTGAGGAAGGACATAGGCTACTTTTTTTTTTACAAAAAACGACCGAAACGCGGACGAAGTCGCGGGCAACAGCTATCTATACTAATAATATAAGGCTGAAGAGTTTGTTTGTTTGATTGAACGCGATAATCTCAGGAACTACTGGTTCGAATTGAAAAATATTTTTTTAATTAAATAGTAAATTTATAGAGAAAGGCTATATATCATTACGCTGAGGCTACTAGGAGCGGAGCGCCAATGAAGAATGCTTCAAAATCGGGGTTAAATTTAACGTTAGCCCAAAGTAACTATTCCACGCGGACGAAGTCGCGGGCAAAAGCTAGTCTATACTAATATTATAAAGAGGTAAAATTTGTAAGTTTGTATGTAGGGGGTAATCTCTGAAACTACCGAACCGATTTTGAAAATTCTTTCGCTTACATATAGCTGCATTATCCCTGAGTGCTATAGGCTAAAAATTATCTTTGTATCATACATATTAGCCGAGCTATTATAATCTTTGTCAAGCAAGTCGGGGACGGGATCCCGTGGAATATTTTCGACTTCTACGCGTACGAAGTCGCGGGCAGAAGCTAGTCTATTTATATTTTATACTAAACACGCATACAGTTTCTATTTTTATATATTTTGGTAATTTATTGAATAATCTAAATGATGTAGGGTAACAATATCTCTTATATATTACATAAATCCGTTATTATACGATATAGTACCGTTATCCGTTATTATACGGGATAGCGATTTATTTCCTTCCGTTAGCTAACTAACGGAAGGAAATAAATCGCTATCCCGTCTTAAGCCATCTAAGGACGCATATAGGCATACCATAATGGTATCATTAATGGTATAATTTGGGGCACATGAAAAGTTGCAAACGTGGTTGACAAACTCACTGAGACTCGGCTGCGGTGGTATGGACATATTATGAGGTGCGAATAAAAACTTTTTTGCAAAAAATAAAACCGACTTCCATATCAAAACACTACAAAGCCAAAAATATCACCTTTTACAAAATATTGCTTTTCCCTATGCAGAGCCGTTGATTTTTGAAGAGTTCTGGTATTTCACCATTAGCTCTACTTCACCATATGCATTGTGACGAGCAAAAAGTGCTTCACATCCATATCAAAGTTCCCTCGATTTCTCCATGATTCCATCATCAGATCCTAACGTGATGACAATGGGACCAACCAGAAAGTATACCCTTTCAAACTAAATAAGAATTTTCCAAATCGATCGTCTTTGAGATATGAGGTAACATACATAAAAAAAAGAAAAGAAAAGGGTTCAAGATGAACTGAGAACCTCCTTCTTTTTGAAGTCGGTTAAAAAAAGACTTTCTAAATCGGTTCGTAAATGACGTATGCGCGAACAGAAAACGCAATTCAGAGTAAACGAAAAGATCGTCAATGTAGATTTTTTTTTACTTTTGTTGATTTTTCAGAAACGGCTGGTCCGATTTCGATAAAATTTTCATGGGACCATTTGGGACGTATACCCTTTACAATAAAAAAAGAATTATTTAAATCGGTTGGCAAGCGACGGAGTTATGCGTGGACAAACATAAAAAAAAATACAAACATCCGAATTGGGAACCTCCTCCTTTTTTAGAAGTCGGTTAAAAAGAGCATATGACAAGATACGCCATGGACATCGAAGAACCTAAGCGAGGCCGAGGTAAACCGCTGACTACCTGGACGAGGACTATAAAAATTACCTAAAGAACAGGGGACTCCAACCGGAAATGAGACTGCTGCTCCCAGGGTGGCGAATTAAGACTAGGAGGGCCGACCCCAAAAGACATGGGAAATAATGGCACGGACGAAGAAGCTGTCTGTATACCAAGGATCTTCTACCTACTAACTGGATTGCTTACGAATGATTCAAAGAATATAGAAAGTCTTTCTTAGCTGTTAAACAATAGAGTATAAACTTGCACGCATAAAACTGAAGGAACTATTCGTTCCGAGCGAGACAGTGCCGTGTGTGGACTGTGTCCCTTTCTTCTGTGTGTCAGATTAAAAATATTTATTTCAATGGTAATTTTTTCAACCTGTCTGTTGTAGTAATAACACCTAGTTTTAAACTTCTTTGGAATTCTATCTTTAAAATGAATTGCCATTATTACTGTATGCATATTAATGAAAATTAAAGTTATTTTACCATGCAATCACAAGATGTTTAAATCAAAAAAAAATGGAATTTGTAACAATTAGTAGTGATATATTATACTATACATGGCAATTACTACGTTGCTGTCTGACGTTTACTTGACATCTGTATGTTTGTAAATTTGCATTATATTTAATTTTGTGAGTTTTCGTAATATTAAAGTGCAAGATACTGTAACCATGGTAAGAACGTGTTTTGTGGTTAACCGCAAGAGTGAAGGGTACCCCGGGTCTGGAATTTCCTTTTTTAAGTAAGTTTTGTGACTTTGTTTACAAATTGCATTTAGGGTGACTAAGTTTTCATTGTAAAAGTGGATGTTCTTCTCTTTATTCTTCTTATTTATTATTGAAGTGAAAACTTCTTTAGCGGCGTTGTGCACTTTTTTGTAATGGGTAAAAAATGTTAAACTCGCGTCAGGACACGTGACCTGATCGAAAATTCGTAAGGCGGACGGAGAGTCTCAGAGATAAACTTTTTAATGTAATATAAATTGTTATGTTTGTGTACGACAGCGCAATAAATAAATATTGTATTCTTCCACATAAATGATAGTACTTTTATACTGATAATTAAAGCAATTCGTGCAAAATTATTCCCTAAACATTCCAAAATATCAAAAATGCACAACGTTAATATTCAGGTTTTCACTTCTGCCGGCACTCCCGGAGTGCAACCCGTCGTTTTTTTTCTTTCTTCTCATTATTTATTATTTTTTGTTACTTTAAGCTTTCCTATAAATGATGATCCAGACCGGTGGCTCAGTGTTCTACACAGAAAAAGGTCAGAAACGGTTCCAAAATTTGTAGCCGCCATTTCAAGCCCGAAGAAATATTGCATTTCGAAACAAGATCAAATGATGCAATTCCATCCATTTTTCCTAAAGTAAGTTATCAATCTTTACAAATGACATGAAGATCACCGTTTCGAAATAGAATATGAGCGTAGCAAGATGAATTTTCATTTTGAATCTATCTTAACCATAAATACTAAAATATTGTTCTCATCAATCTATTATTATTTTAGATTCCTGTTAAAGCGAAACAAATAAATGTTTTAAGTACTATAATATTGAAACCCACTAAAGAAAAGAATATACAACCTGTACTGGGCACATTTAAAGATCTGGTAAGTGAAAGTTATGAAAGGAGTCAAATGAATAAGCATAAAAGTCGACATTTTAGTTGATTTATTTACGTTTGCTTAGCAAATTGATGGCAAAAATATTTTATATCATTTTGGCCAAAAACTCTAGCTACGCAAACTTGCTTACAAGTGTAGTTTATCATATTAATAATTACTTATAACTTAACTTTTATCCACTGCAGTTAGTTAATGTCGACAAATAATAATAATAATTAATAATTTAAAGATGATTTCCATACTTTTAACTAATAATAATGTAATACATTTTTTAGGGTTGTGTGTCAAGCCAATCTTGTAACAAACCTGCAGCTGCAACATATGAGGAACTAGAAAATATAGAACCAACCTAATAATAATAACCATATAATTGTCATTCGATCGGCCTCCTTTATATTTAGAATTATGTTTGTTAATAATATTGATTTCTAACCTTAAATAGCACATGTGGTGTTAGTCTGTAATTAATTATTACACTTATAAATGTAATATGACTGTTTCATACAAATGTATAGCTTGAACAATTGTAGGTTAACCTAAATAAATAGATACATAAATAAATTATATCTCTTCTGTTATTCTTTCTATTTATAATCATTGTTTTCCATGAAGGGTTTTAGTAGTTTTAATTATATATAAACACTAGTACTCACGCGGGACTTCGCTCTCGTGGATTCTGTCACGGTAAAAACATAACTCTCCTTTTTTGCAGTCGCGTAAAAAGTAGCCTATAACCTTCCTCAAGCTTCAAGCTACTTCCATACTAAATTGCATCCAAATCCACCCAGTACTTTCGAAGATTAGCGCGTTCAAGCAAACAAACAAACAAACAAACTTTTCCGCTTTATAATATTAGTATAGATTGCATCATTTTATTTTTAGTCTACTGGTTCTGACCGTACAAGTGTCGAAGAAACGTAGATTACCAATTAATGCACGTTTATTTGGACGTCTATACCACTGCCTATCAAGGCCAAGCCTTCGAAGAATTGCCAGCTGGTGATTCTGTTATTAATTCTGTATCTGCAATAATTGTATTTGTATCACGGGTCTTAACCACTTTGAAAGTTTATAATTCAACGCAATAAAGTCTGCTTAACAAAACCAATTTTGCATTTAGCCCGCATAAGGAAGGGTTTATTATAGAAATTAGCGCGCTCAATATAAGTTCCTCGGATATATATTGAGAACTAGCTTTTCGCCCACGTGGACTTCTGTTATATCGCGCTATCGAGCAACTGGTCAAAATCTGAGATAGAAAGAACCCTATATAGTTCCCAGGGTTTTAAACTATCTCCAAGCCAAATTTTTTCGAAAGCGGCTCTGTGGTTTAACCGTGAAAGCGTAAGAGACCGACACAGACCTTTGTATTTATAATAGAATTTATTTCTTAATTTCTATTTAATAGGTTGTTAAGAAAAAAACCGGCCAAGTACGAGTCGGACTCGCGCATGAAGGGTATTTTTATAGGTAGGTAATGAATGGTACGGAACCATTACCTATAAAAAGCGCCAAAAAAATCACAACTGTTGTATGGGAGTCTCCCTTAAATATTTATTTTAATTAATTTTTAGTATTTTTTTGTTATAGCGGTAACAGAAATACGTCATTTGTAAGGTTAATAATAAATGTCTTAAAAAACCTGCAAATATTGCATCAAATAAAATTGTCCTTACGTTTATCACGAATTGATATACACACTACTAGAAAGAGATAGCTAGGTCCTTCGAGGGTATACTCTTCGGAACGGTTTTGAGCTTCGCGTCCGCATTCCAGTTTAGGTACAAGTTCCTTGCTGTATACCAATTAAACGATAATTATGTATTTAGTTTTATGGCAGGTTATGAAAATATACCTATCACATTTCTGTCAACTCTTAGGCCGGCCGCAGACGTCCGGTTTCCTGATCAGGTTTCCTGATCAGGAAACCTGATCAGGAAACCTGAATGCTCTACTTACATACAAAATGTTCAACAAGGCGCACACTATTCTTATTTTTTCCGGACGGAAAAAACCTGACGTTCGGTTCGATGCGTTCCGGAATGTAAGAACGGAAAAAACCTGATGACGTCATTCCGAACGCAGCGCTGGCGTACATTTTGGCTCGGCCGCCGTACACGCACGGAAATTTCATTTCAGATTAGTGTTGCCAGACAGATTTCTCGGTATCCATACAGATTTTCATCATGTCATACCGATAAGAACTTGACGAGTGAAGGCCATAGATCATCAACTCTTGCCATAAGTTCTGCACTTTTATTGTGCCTACGCAGTAAATATAAATTAAGTACATTAATGAAGTAAAAATAATATATTTCGTAAAGTTTTAGTGGCTTAGTAGTTGAGTAATAGCACTTTCAGTAATTGAAACTGAATTCTACTTGACCACTAGAAAAACAACCAGCCACTAAAAGCATCATTTCGCCACTAAAAGGGGGGTCGAACTAAGTTGGTAACACTGGTCTCTATACGTAAAATTCCGAATGAAAAAAACCGGACGTATGCGCTAGTCTCACGGAATTCCGAATCTGAATTCCTGATCAGGAAACCTGATTAGGAAACCGGACGTCTGCGGCCTGCCTTAAGGGCCTATACTACCTCAGCGCTTCTCACTCTTTATCTCGCTCGCACACTAATGGACGCGGTCACGCGAGCAAGTGAGACAGGGTGCCAGGGATTAGACTCCAAGACACCGATAATTTAGTTTATTTCTTTTTACGGTGAAAATAATGGTAATTTAAAAAAGTAAATAACATAAGACCTGCTTTATAATTACTTGAATTAATATGCAAACATTATCTAATTTTAAGTTATTTTTGAATACCAGTGGTTTATTGTTCGGTTTGGAGGTAACTTTGGATTTTTTTTCCATCAAGAAAATTTTATGGAATCGTGTTTTCGTCAAACATAGTACCTAAAATTAATCCTCAACTTTACTATATATTTATTTCAAAATTATTGCTGCAGTATTTTCGATATTATGGAGGATCATGCTAAGCCATTTGAGGTAGTATAGGCTCTTAACGGGAAATTGTACTGTATATTTTCTAATTCCAAAGATATTTTACAACTAAAACCTTCACGATTCCCTCACGACATTAAACAAATTAAAAACAAAATCGAGTCACTTCACCCCACCCATAGATGATACATATAACCATTCCTGTCATTTTGGCAACGAGTTTGACACATAAATCTTTTACAATAATAAATTCTAAATTCCTGTATAGCAAAACATTAAAAATATATGCAAGCTTTTTTGGCCTGATCACAAAATTGCTGGTAGACTCGAGATGAGATAACTCGTGTAACTTGGCTAGTATGGACCACTATCTGACTACATACCGTAAGGACTACTTATGGCCGAACCTGCCAGGATCCGAGTCTGCATCTTCAGCAGCTCCTGGCGCAGGGGGTGAAGGACGTTATGCTGAGTGAGCGGAATTTTAATTATTGTAGGACCACAGAGATGTATTGAAAGAAATCTGCCTTTTTAGGGTTCCGTAGCCCAAAGGCAAAAAACGGAACCCTTATAGTTTCGACATGTCTGTCCGTCTGTCTGTCTGTCCGTCCGTCCGTATGTCACAGTCATTTTATTCCGAAACTATTAGGACTATAGATGTAAAACTTGGTAGGTAGATGTATTCTATGAACCGCTTTCCGATTTTAAGAGAAAATTTAAAAAATATTTAAAATAAAGGGGGCTCCCCATACATGGAACTGAAACTGAAAATATTTTTTTTCATGAAACCTATACGTGTGTGGTATTTATAGACAGGTCTTTAAAAATTACATTAAGGTTTCTAAAATGACTTTTTCATAGTGTTAATCGTTTAAAAGATATATGCTTCCAAAGTGGTAAAATGTGTGTCCTCCCCCTCTAACTTCTATAATAATAAAGTGAAAAATCTAAAAAAATCGTATGTAGTAGATCTTAATGTAAACTTTCAACCAAAATTAGTTTGAACGAGATCGAGTGAACAGTTTTTGAGATACCGTATATTTTCTAAAACCGCAAATATAACTTTGTAATTCATACAAATACTATGAAAAACAAAGTTATTTGGCGTAGTTAAAAATTGTAAATAAGCTAGTTTTAAGAAATTTGTAAGGTTTTTTGTTTTTGTTTTTCAAATAAATATATTAAGTATATTATATTTATTATAGTTACTACGGAACCCTTCATGGGCGAGTCTGACTCGCACTTGGCCAATTTTTTTAGGATCGGCTTGCAATCTGTCTGGAAGCAGCTGAGTATAATAATAATAATTAAGCCATTTATTCCTAAAAATACAATTAAAATTCATTACATAATACTTTAAAATGTGTAAATATATTCATAATTAAATTATGTTTTCAAAGATTTAATTGAATAAAATAAATTAGTTGATTTTTTTTAACGATGGGCCCACTCTTGACCTTGATCTCGCCTGATGGTAAGCGATTGATGAGGTCTAAGATGGAACGAGCGAGCCCAGAAGATGCCTATTTACTCGTGCTTTAAAGGCTGAAAGGTCATAAGTGGCAGGGAACACAGAAGCCGGCAGAGAATTCCACAGCTTGGCTGTGCGCACAATAAATGTAGAGGAGAAGCGCTTGGTACGACAAGACGGTATATCAAGCAAGTGTGGGTGGTACCCAGCTGTGCGTCTGGTAGACCGGTAGTGAAAGGGAGATGGAGGAATCAGGTCATGGAGCTCCTGCGCACACTCCCCGAAGTACAATCTGTAGAAAACTGACAGGCAAGCAACTGTTCGCCGATGAGCCTATAAAGCTTGTCCGAATTGAATAAAATAATTAGTTACATTATCATTAATTGTTCAGGTACTGTAATTGGGTGCCCGTTTAAGGGTGTACGCCTCCATCTTATGCCATTCCTCTCTGTCTTGGGCTATTCTAGTCCAGGTGGGGCTATGGCCACAATATCATCGCACCATCGACGCCCTGGTCTGCCCCGAGTGCGTGCAGCAGTGTACTAGTATTAAATGGATTTACGTTTTTGGTTGAACGGCTGGAGAGAGAAACAGGCTATTTCCTCCACAAACCAGTAGCTGGGATAGACCTTGGCAAGACTGGATATCAGATTTTCTGGTTTCTGACTACCTGTAATCACTGATAAAGATTTACGGATGATACCTGAAACCAACGGTTTCATACGCTCTCCAAGGCACGGGGGAATCTCTATATGTTATGATGGTCATCCATTAGTGTTGCCAGACATCCCGTATTTCACGAGACGTCCCGTATTTGACGGGACGTCCCGTATTTCGGGCATAAATTCAAATGTCCCACCGGGACCGACTCTGTCCCGTATATCAAATGGAATCCATAAAAGGCGATTTTTTACAATTTTACAATAATTTCCTAAGCTATTTGGTACAACGGTACGATTTCTCAGAAAGTAACATCCTCTCTAAGGTGCTGTTTATAAACTTTAAATCGCCAGTAAGGTACAACCATTACCAAGAAGCTGCGGGACTTTTAAGTATGAAACGAGTTGAATATGGACTACTTATACGAAGAATTTCAGATGATTAAAAAAGCCTGGATATTGCTGCTACATCTTCTGCTGACAAAACAATAGGTGCGATTGAAAAGTGGAAGAGTCTTAAAATGTTTCTTTTTCAGTATCCCTAGTTCTAATTGCTTCGTAGAAGGAGTTTTTCACAAATGCTGTTAAAGTGGACTGATGTACGTAATAAGTGTACCCACAACTTAATAAAAAGCGAATTAATGACCATATTTAACTATGATTATAATTGTATTGATTTTTTTTTAATATTTTATATCTATCAAAAGTACGTTAAATCATGCGCGTAGTAAATATTTTGGTTTTTTATTTATCCCGGATCAAGAATTGAAGTCCTGTATTTTTCGCCTATTTAAACATTCGTCCCTTACAGGCTTAAAACAAATCTGGCAACCCTATGACCCATCCGCGGACTAAGCTCGGTAAACATTGCTTAGCCTTACCATACCTGGCAGTCAACTGTACATTTTTGGCAGTACTTAGTTACAGTTCTCCCAAGTGTTATTGTATTACCCAGTTACTGGGTTAAGGAGGTCAGTTAGGCAGTAACTTCTTTTGAAATACTCAGTAGCCATTAAATGCCTTCGGTTAGACAGGAAGACTGCAGAAAGATAGTGTTATAGGTAAATGATTAAACAGGACTCGAAACATTTCAGAAACCATGTTTTCTTTGATTTAATTCTGTAACTAGCTTCTATACACGGCTTAGCTTGCAAAAAAATATAAAAATTTCAAGAAAAGCGTATCTTGTAAAACTGCAAGTGTGCACGCAAGAGCGTATCACTCTCCAACAGTTACCATCCAACACCAAAAAAATTCTGTTGCTCAGTTTTAACGTGAAAGAAGAATAAACCAACAAACTCACTTTAGCATTTATTATACAACGTGTAACGGAAACCCCTATATCTATCCACAAGGGCTGAAGACGACATCTGGTATGGAGACTCTATGCACAGTTTCAGCTCAAAATAAGTGACTTAAAAATTGGTACCAAATTATCGGTTTCATATGTTTCTTGAATGCCAATCATAACAGACCTGTCACAGCACTACGAGGGTTAATAACTTTCTACGTGACTTGGCAATAACACGATAATTCTCTTCGTTCTTCTTAATTTGAAAGATTCGGTCTCTGGTATAAATGTATTGAAATTTCTAATAAGTTCCACACGTAGACATAGGATTACAAAACCCTTGCCATATCATTTGTTATCATCCAAAGAAGCTGTGCACTTGATATGTATATAATATACCCTTTAAGTTACACGTTGTATAATATTTATGTAATTATTAAAACTGGCGTTCTCCAACAGTCGACCATGGGCGGTGAAGAGGTAATATGGCTGCACCAGCCATGTTACCTACTTAAAAATAACCTACGACAAGTTTTTTTCAAGTAATTGGTTTGATATTAAATCTTTTTTATCCCAATTTTTATGATATTTCTCACGTTCCTAGTGTCCCGAAGCTGTCAGGCCAGGAGCTAGCCTTCTACCAAGCATGTATGCAGCACACACGCCCTCCAGACTGCCGGTGCCCGCAGTACTCCGGCGGGGAGATGCCGCAGCTTCCACCGGGGAAGGAAGGTGGATGGAGCAGGAATGAGGTAGACCACAGCTTCCTTCATCAATCTATTGGTAATAGACTCGCGTTTGACCACCATCTCACCTGATGGTAAGCGATGATGTGGTCGAAGATGAAGCACGCTTACCTAGAAGTAACCTATTCACTCTTGACTTAAAGACTCCAGATTATAGCTATCAGGAAATACAGAATCCGGCTATTAATACTTAGTGGTTCTTTTTGGGGCAAGTGATGCAAAAAAAAATGTTGTCTGATCGGAACTCTACGACGCGACGGGCCACGGGTCACTCATGGACCTTTTCTGTCCTCGAAGGAATGGATCTTATCTTTAAAGTCATTGGCCTTAAAAAATATATGAGCTTAAGGCGCTGAATAGACCTGAGTCTTCACTTGTAACAAAAAATTGAGCAACCTCTGTCGTTCTAACTTTGTATATTATACAGAACTAGTACTCACGCGGGGCTTCGCTCCCGTAGATTCTATCACGATAAAAACATAACTCTCCTTTTTTGCAGTCGGGTAAAATGTAGCCTATAACCTTCCTCAAGCTTCAAGCTACTTCCACACCAAATTTCATCCAAATCCACCCTGTACTTTCGAAGTGTAGCGCGTTCAAGCAAACAAACAAACTTTTCCGCTTTATAATATTAGTATAGATGTTTCAGAAGAATGGTCATGGTGTGGGGTCATATTAAAACAAAAAAATATTATAATTTTGAAAAAATAAAGTCTGAGTTCTTTCTATAAAAATAAATGAACAAAACATTCCCATCACAATATGTTGGTTTTCGGATATTTGCAATTGCCAAAGAGAATAGCCCTAATTTAGGCAAAGTTTCTATTGTATAAGACAATTTTTTAAATTTACCATAACTGAAATACAGGTAACCACCAAATTAATAACTTTCTGGCGAACATAAAAATGTTTTACTTTTACGATTGAACCCGCTCTTGGCCTCGAACATGCTGATCTTCGATGAAACGAATGATCCCTGAAGATTCACGTTCACTCTTGCTTCAAAGTCTGATGATTAATATGTAGTAGAGAACACAACACTAATACAGAGTTACACAACTTGACTGTACGCACAACAAACGGCTTCGCGTACGACCGGGTTAATCACAACATAGTACTTAATATTATCTAATTGAACATTATTAGAAGTGGGTTTAATAATTGTAATTATTTACGTATTTGCAAATAGTCTCTTTCTGTTATAATAATGAAGCGGCTCGATTATTTGTTACAAGCAATTACTCTTGTCTATTATTTTATTAATTTATTTTGTTAGAATGCTCATTACAAGTGAATACTCAAGTTTATCATCGCTTTAGGGTGCTCTGCTATCGAGCGAGGCGTGTAATGTCGCTCGATGTCCGGGAGTAACTGAAAGCAGCGTGAGGGCCGGTGATAAAGGCGACGCGGTGGATACTCTCTCACGAAGACTTGCCGCCGCGCGGGTTTTGAAACTCCTTTGTTATCGGCCGCGCTTGCCACTCCCGCCACTGCCACCGCCGCCGCCACCGCCTTGTCTAGTCTGGTATTCATCTTTTTTTATATAATAACTAACTTTTGCCCGTGGCTTCGATTCTGTATATATATACATAGTTTTTTCAGCGACAGTATAGTATGTTATGTCACTCTCCAGCCCTTCAAGTATCTCCACACAATCAAACACACAAATCACATCGATTAGCTGCTCTGTTTTGACGTGAAAGATAACACACTTTCACATTTATAATATTTAGTTTTAACGTAGATATTGTTACAGCAGGGAATACAAAGAAGACCACTAAATGCCTAACACGATTTTTATAACAACACAATAAAAGATTCAAATTACATATGCGTAATTTAATAACATTACAGAACCAGTCTATAAAATTTGCACGTCAGAGACACAGCACTTCTCTCTTGAAAGATGATGGGCCATAATAACCCACGCGAGCCGGTACTTGTTGATGAATGTCACATCGCTGGTTTGCGAGAATATCGACGTAACTCAAAATGCTGTCAAAGGAGATTGCCCGATTTGTAAGGACAGTTGGGTCCCAGTGGAAAATTCTTGTGCCCTGAAGATTTTTATTTTAAATAATAGTAAAAACATAGTATTTTCATAATCAGAAACCATTTTTCATTTATTTACCCTGGTTTAAGAGATATCATTGTTTTTCTGTTGTAAAAGTCTAGGTTATAATTAGAAATTGACATTGACATTTCCTCCTAATTCTATTTAGATTAAGTACCTACTTCTACTACCTATCTACTATACATCACTATGGGGATGGGATTATGTATCTATTACTTTATGTACATATAATAGCAGTACTATAAAAAGTAGATAGGTACTCATAGATGGTGTAGAAGCCATCTAGAAGTTGGCCCCAGTACTATTTACTGTCTATCGGGTACGTTAAATTATGAACAGATGGCGCTATATCGTGTACAAAATTTTTTATTTGAAATAAAATTATTGATGTAACATTAATTGGACATAAGTTTAAGAAAAATATTAAAATCTTCTTACAAATTGAAATAGACACATAAATGAAATATAATTTGATAAAGCACAAATATCAACTTTATTTAAAAAGACCTGGTGCCAGATTCTACTTAGGAAATATAAAGTGACAGTTCTTGAACTGAAAATAAACAATCACAATATGGCGGTTTTTTGTATTCTGGGAATGCGTATTTTGTATAATATATAATCATTCTTTGTTTTCTTTCTACCTTTTACTACGATTACTCAATTGAGTAAAAGGTGGCATTAGTTATTTAATTCTTTGATACCTGGCAACTTTTTTTTGTATACCAATCAAACCACAGACTTCATTGAATTAAACGGATGTAAACGTAATGTTTAACTATTAATTAACTTTAACTTTATTCCCAGGGTGAAAGAAATTGTATAAAAAATACCATGAACGCTAAAAAAATAAATTATATATTTAGGTTATTATTAAAATCAGGCACAAGATACCACAAACGGGACCTGCTCCGTGGCAATCTCCTTTAACTAGGTACCTGTGTGAAATAATCATAAATTTAGGTATAACATCGTGAACTGGCAATTTTGCGCCGACGTTCATCAGAGAGAAACAGCGTTATTATTCATTTGAGACAAAACACTATATTTGTATTTTAGTTGCATAAAACAGAATATACGATGTTATTATAAATATGGAATCCAACATGATTTGCTTAAAACTTAAGCATGCAAAGCTTCTCTGTGAGAGAGACATTCATTAGAACCCAGGCTCAGTCTCTGATGAACGTCGGTGCAAAATTGCCATTGTGTCTCAGTTCACGATGTTATGTAACCTAAATGTATGATTATTTCACACAGGTATCTAGTATTATTATTCTAGTATAGTTGAATTTTACATCATTTCAAGTTTCGTCAATATTCTCGCAAACCAGCGACATGTTTTCGTATGTTCCTAAGACATATCGGTTTCCTCCCGATATAAATTACCCAAAGTAACGCATCAGACTGGGTTCGAACTCACGACTTACCACTTGTAAATCATGCCTGTAATGCTGCGCGAAATAATTTTGTTATAAAAATACTTCATCAGTAGTGTTTATAACGCGATTATACAACGTGTAATTTAAAGGGTATATACACTCTTTTGCAAAAAAAAACGGGCACCTAAGGAAATTTACGTTCTAAGGTCGATTTGAGTTAATTAAATGAAATTTATTGCTTTGACGTAGTCTCTATACTTATAATCGTGTAAATTAATGCGCGTGAAGTGTATTCGGGCAATTAAAAGAAAAAAAAAAAACGACGGATTCTTTAAAACCGATGTACACCGCCCAAACAATAAGAAGTGGTCGGCAATAAAGACAAGATTTTTTTTTTATATTTTTTAATTAAATAAAGTTAGAAATGTAAAAACCTAATAATGAGTGTGACCTCCTCATGCCAAAATCACAGCTTGAATCCTTCTGGGCATGCTTTCCACGATGTTTTTAATAACGTTTTGAGAAATACGTTCCCACTCTTCTGCAATGACTCTTTTTAGCTCCCTGATGTTTTGTGGAGCAGGTTGCACTGATCTTACCCATCTCTTTAGAACATCCCAGACATGCTCAATTGGATTGAGGTCAGGACTTCGAGCTGGCCAATCTAAATGACGGATCCCAACTTCTTGCATGTACGCTTCCACGTCGCCAGAACGGTGCGGGCGAGCATTGTCGTCCATAAAAATGGAATCTTCCCCAAGTGCAGTCGATGTGGGTTGTGCATATGGAATTAGGACTTCCATTATGTACCGGTGTGCATTTAATGTTCCATTTTCTATGAAAACTAACTCCGTACGCTCCGTCGAATTAATTGCTGCCCAAAACATAACGGAGCCTCCGCCATAAGGAGTGATTTCTTCGAAACACACTTCCGCATAGCGTTCCCGTGGTCTTAGCAGCACTCGCCGGCGTCGATCCTCTCCACACAAAGAGATTCTAGCTTCATCAGAAAACAATACTTTATTCCAGTCCTTCAGAGTCCATGAAGCACAGTTCCGAGCAAACTGAAGTCGAGCAACACGGTGCTCACGGAGTAATTTAGGGCCCCGAGCTGGGCGGTAACTCCTGATATTGGCAGCCAAAAGCCTCCTCCTGACCGTCCACAAGCTAACTTCTACTCCTCTTACTTCTTCAAGGCTCTTCTTCAGGTCCACACTTGACGCTTTACGATTCCGCAAAGCCTGACTCACCAAAAAGCGGTCATCTCTTGGTTCTGTGCATCGTTTTTTTTCCGAACCGGGTCTTCTTTTGACCGAACCGGTCTCTTGATACCGTTGCCAAGTCCTGTGGACAGTTGAACGACTCACATTTAGCCGCTGAGACACGTAAGTTTGCGAACAACCTTCTTCAAGTAGGGCTGTAATTTTACCGGCCCTTATCGCTTTATCACTCATATCAAAAAGTGGTATTTAATGTAAAAAGAAAGATTAAATTGTTTAATTTGCAGAAAATATCCAAAAAGTTTTAAAATATCGTAATCATTTAAAAATCGTTTCAGCAATTCGCGCCATTAGTAAAGCAATTTTAGAATAATCCACAATAATCATTATTTTTCTTTTATTAATTTCAAATTTTTTTGGAACGTAAAGAATCATGCCAGGATGCTTCAAATAACATGCCAATACATCGTCAAATTAATAAAACCTATTTCTTGTTCTTCTTCATTGAAGTAGAGAAAAAATCTAAAGTGCCCGTTTTTTTTGCAAAAGAGTTTATATACATACCGAGTGCACGGCTTCTTTGGATGATAACAAACGATATGGCCAGGGCTTTCTAATCCTATGTCTACATGTGTAGAGCATATTAGAAATTTCAATACATTGATACCAGAGGCCGAATTTTTCAAATTAAGAAGAACGAAGAGAATTATCGTTTTATTGGTAAGTGACGTGGAAAGTGATGACCCTCATAGTGCTGTGACACGTTTGTTATTACTGGTATTCAAGAAACATTTGAAACCAATAATTTGGGGTCAATTCTGTGAGTCACTTATTTTGAGCTGAAACTTTGCATAAAGACTCCATACCAGATGTTGTCTTCAGTCTTTTTGGATAGATAGGGGGTTTCCGTTACACGTTGTATATGGAATAGCTACTACCCGCGGATTTGCATGCTTGGAAAGTTTGTGTCAGTCAAATTGTATAACTTATGTTACTCAGAAATAATGTAGCTTTCTATTGCTGAAAGAATTTCCAAAATCGGCTCCGCAGATCCAAAGATTTACTCCCTAAAAGCTTTACCTCTTTATAATAACATAAAGGGTATTATAATTCAAGATGGTTGACTAGTGCTGTGACAAACCACTGCTTGTTTCTCTTAAGTATAAAGATACAATATTTTAGCTAATATTTAACTTTTCAGATCATGGGACCGATGTTAGATCCCAAACTGTATCCGGTGCGTGTGGCGGCGGCGCCTGAGACACCTACGTCTCGCTACGACCAGCCAAACGCTTTCTTGGATAAGGTAATACAAAATTATTTATTCTTGCATTAGCTGGGCTCGCGACTTCGTTTGCTTGGGAGTCAATATTGAGTATTGACTATGCTGGAAGATAGTGGAATTAACACTAGATATTTTTCAGTAATATTAGTTTGATTACCTATGCAATTTACCCCGCGTTGATCGCGATATTTACAACATGTTACCCAAAAACAGCTTCTATCTTCTGGTAAAAGTTTCATTAAAATCGGTTCAGCCGTTCCAGAGATGAGACAAAACAGACAAATAGAAAGACAGACACTTCACTTGTATTTATGCGTATGTATTTAGGTAAAGAATAGATCATGTGGAATCCAGATCCACTCTTCATTTCTTAAATATGACTCATTTGTTACAATCATCCTCAATCATACCTTTCATTCAATGTTTTGCTTTCGATTAAACGAACACATGTTTGCTTTTCCGTCCATTTAGTTACAATCGAAGTACCCGATGCTGTACAGCATCTTGCAGAACGAGGCGTCTCCAGAACTGAAGCAGAGGATAGACAGGGACCGGAACAAGACGACGTACCAGGTCGATTACTGTGAAGCAGGTATATATCGTTAGCTGTTCTGTAATCCCATTTTCCAGGCACCCAGTTGCAGAAATGTTCTAATGACATGCCGCGTTCCCGGAAAGCAAGGGCAAATGAAGAAGCAGGGGGAGTTTTTAGTCAGTGGAAGTCTGACACTCCTTTCCGCTCCACCACAGCGGGAGGAGTGGGTCAGTGGGTCGTCTTAGGGGAGTATTCGATGATTTTCCCACCCAGAAAAAAAATGTTCCAGGAATCCAGGCTATAATCTTGATTGGACCCTCGGGTGCTGCTTAGAAATATCTAAAATTCTGAATAACATTTTGGCCGTTCTAGGAGTCGAACCTTGCACCTTACGGTCGGGAGTTTACTACAATATACATTTATCGAGGGTTTATTGCAAAAACATGTTATATGCACTGAAGTTAGCTTTGAGATAATTAAATCTTAAAAGTTGTTTAAATAACTAACATTTCAGTAGGTACGACATACATACGTTTGACAGATAGACTGATGCCCCAGGTGTTGTGGGTTTGATGCCTGTACTGGCATGGCCAACAAATATTAGTTCCGGATCTGGGTATTTGTAAAAATGCTTCCAAGATACAGGAGAAATTCCTAGTGTGGGACAACGATTTGAGCGTTTTTTTTCTAATAGTTTATAGGCTTGCGATTGACCATAATCTCACCTGATGTTAAGCGATGATGTGGTCGAAGATGAAGTACGCTTGCCTAGAAGTAACCTATTCACTTTTGACTTAAAGACTCCCAGGTTATAACTATCAGGAAACACAGACTCCGGCAGGGAATTCCACTCCTTAGCCGTACGCACAATGAAAGTATTCCTAAAACGTTTCGTGCGTATGGGTGGGATGTCCACCATGTAACAATGGCGCATCGCCGTTCGTCTCGTAGTCCGATGATGGAACGGGCTTGGCGGAATCAGATTGTGTAATTTAATATAATGTACAAACAAATTTTACCTCTGTATAATATTAGTTTATATTAAAAATCTCGTGTCACTCTCGTGTGTTTGTTATCGAATTCTTTCGAAATGGCACGGCCAATTTTTATGTTGTTTTTTTGGGCATATGTGTATCGTCTGGGAATGGGTTTCCCGGGTTTGCTATTTGTCTATGAAACGTAACGATGGCGCATCGCCGTTTGTCTTTTAGTAATTTGTATGGAGCTGCAAAGGTTAGAGTTTTTATTTTAACGACTAGCAGTCGTGCGGGCCTTCGTTCCCGTGGAATTTATCAAGATAAAACCATAACCCTCCTTTTGGCAGCAGGGTAATAAGTAGCATATAACTTTCCTCAAGCTTCAAGTTGCTTCCATGCCAAATTTCATCCAAATCCACCCAGTAATTTCGAAGATTAGCGCATTTAAACAAACAAACAAGTCAATAGCTTAATGGTTAAGGTGTCGGACTTGTGATCGAGAGGTCGCAGGTTCGAACCCCACCCATTACACTATTGACGTGAACCCACTCCAGACACAAGTATATTTAGCTTAGTTGGAGGGGTTAACAAGATTGCTAGTAATGTGAATTCTATTTCAGGGTAATGACCCTGAAGTCAAAGGAGGTTCTAATGACTACATCGTTTGTTTTTTTTTCAATTTTATAACGGTGTTGGAGCAGGTCCGGGCGCCAAGTTCGAGGGTCTGCAGCGCGCAGCCGACGAGAGCGGCACAGGCCCGTGCGCGCAGCCCATGCGCCTGCCCGGCGACCCGTGCCGCGCCGGCACCCGCCCGGCCCACAAGGCCGCGCCCCGGACCATCTCCAAACAAGCGGGGGCCAGCGCTGTCAGCGACCCGAGGGCCAAATGCGGTAAGCAGACTACTACAGGGGTGTGATACGTGATTTCGAAAATGAAGCACCGAAGAACACGTCCCCGTAAGTTCACGAATACGAAACACTTAGCAACGAATGTACGCTACCACGAAAAACCTAACGCCGTAGCCATGGGATCTCGAATTACTAAATCTCTAATCTCACCTATTCAACGAATGCACACAACTAAGAAAAACTGAACACCGTAGCCATGCAATATCGAATAACTAAATCTCGAAAAGTCTTCGTAAAATGTCTTTATTAATTTAACAATCAAACATTGCTTTTGCTATTTTAAACGGTGCTTCATTTTCGAAATCACGTATCACACCCCTACTACAGTACAGACCTGTTTATTTCGCACGCTAAGTTCCGTATTGCAGTACGAAACTTCAGCATTTACCGCTGTTTATACTTAGTTCAAGAACTGGTAGACATTTTCAAGTGTGAGGCATTACTAAAATTTGCTTATTGTAATATCTGAACACAAAAGCCAACCCGTAAAAGAATTTTCAAAAAAAAATTAAGCGGAATTTTTTTATTCGTATTGAAATTTTAATACCATTTTCAAGATATTAAGCCAATACACTGAGCTTTTTTTTGAACTAAGCGTACTGAGCAAAGTTACTCTCTGTAAAGAACAATTTTTATTTTGAAAAGTTAAAAGAAGTGTTTGAGGCAAGCTAAATTTTTTTACAGATTAATATTTGTGATTAATAAAAATAAATATTTGCAAAAAGACAGCTTGCTTTAGTGTGACTAGATCTGGTGTACAGGTATTACAACAAGCTATTGAACAAGATTTTATAATGCCTCAAGCCCTTCCCAAAAAATCTTTACCAGCTCTCCTCTAAACTGTTAACTAGATTTGAATGGAGATTCTATTTTAGAATGTACCTTTTCAAGCATATGTTCATTGTTATGTTTCATATGTTTTATTCTAGATCGCTACTCAGTTGTAGATTCAACTAAGATATTTATTTTACTTTATTGATCAATCTTAATTCTGTATAATTATTATTCCATCCTTATTTAGTTCTGTATAATGCATGTTAATTTCGTGGGTAGATATTTACTACTTGTTATTATTATTTACATATTCATTTATTCTAGATCGATACTCAGTTGTTGTTTATTCTATTAACTGTTTATTCGCAGTTTATTCTATAAGACTTTAGTCGCAGTGTATTTTCTGCCAGCGGCTTTGCTCGCGTGAAAAGGTTTCTGAGTGATTATGATTCCATTCGTCGATCAATAATTCACTTTCTTTTACCGAGTAACTTTTGAAATGTCAAAAGTCTAGATGCATCATAAATATCAAAGTCGTGTCGAGATCAACTCTAATCGGATCCAGCTGAGTACTAGAGTTTTACAGGGAGTGACCACTTTAACCACTGATTTGAAAACCACGGACTGACCACCCACAGCGACTGTCAAACATGTACAGATGACAGCCATGATCAACTTGCTTTCCGAGATAAGCAATATCCATGTTAAGATTGTCCTGACTGACCTGTGCAACTGTTATTATTTAACTTCGAGCTCTTCTAATAAGAACTTAACTTTAGTAACTTAGGGCCACTTGCAGCAACACTTTAAATCGAGATTTACTGTAACAAAAACTCGATTGAGGTCTAAATCTGATTTAACGTCAAGAGTTAAATCTAGCGTTAATAAAATCGAGATTTTAGAAATTTTGCTGCAAGTGGCCCTTAATTGAAAAGCAATAACTATTTTAATTATCTTGGCAGATACAACTTCGGCGGTGCCCCCTCTCGGCCGGACCGAGTACCAAGACGGAGTGTCCAAACTGGGCGCCATCATTATGCGAGACAAACTGCATCGGAGATAAACCACGACAGCTTACGGAAGATTATATACCACAGAAACATTCATGGAATAAATTATTTGGGCGACTTATTTCTGGTGTTATTTTCCTTCTGATAATAACTTTTTTTATTCAAGGAGCTCGTGGCTAAATAATAACAGCCATACGGGTTGATCTTCGAGGTTAAGCAACGCTTGCCGAGGTGTGCCTTTGGATGGGTCTGTCATGGATCTTAGCATGTAACAAAGAAAAGAATTTTATTTGCTTAAACTAGCTTTTGCCCGCGACTTCGTCCGCGTGGAATAGTTACTTTGGGCTAACGTTAAATTTAACCCCGATTTTGAAGCATTCTTCATTGGCGCTCCGCTCCTATTGGCCTTAGCGTAATGATCAGTGATCGGAGTAGGTAGATTGATTTTCCGTACTTGCATCATGAATAGTCATAGAAATCATAACATGGATAAGCCTTTTTCCGGGATTTCATTTTGGTACTTACGGGATTGAATCAAATATTGTGAATGTAAAGATTTTTAAACTACTTTATTTGAAATTTATAGAATGCGATTGTTTAAAATTGTTTTTTTTTAATTATTTATCAAGTAATAAAATGAATCTTACTTTTGTGCGTCCATTCGAAACTTACATATGACTAATTTAGTAGTTACTTCTTGCAAGTTTATTATTTGCTGCTTGTAATTATTATATATTATATTCTTGAATAAATAAATAAAAGTAACTTTTTATACTCCTTAATATTTCTTCGCATTCAGTGTAATAAATTTTTATGAACATGAAAACAGGGAAAAGGATAGGCATATTATTGTTTTTACAATATACCTATCCTCTTCTTGGAGTCGTTGCAGTGTCCACCTCTTCTATCCTTTACTGTTTCTCTTCATTAATATTAAGTAGGTACATATATAGTGCGTGCCACGAAACATGAGACTTGACCTGTGCTGCCCTTACTCTTTCCGCCAACCACTGTCGTTGACAACAGAACTTCAGTAGGATAGCGGAGAGGCAAGTCCCATCTTTCGTCGCACGCACGCACATTAACTATTATTAGTAGAATCCCACTTTACGTTTTTACTCAAGTTTAGCCATGCCATAGTTTTTTTTTTTATTATAGAAGGCCGATCACATATCCTATTAAAAAGACAACAAAAGGGTTAAACATTTCTTATTCATATTCATATATTCTTCATCCTACACATTACAATATTTGAAATTCCTAAAAAATCTTAATTATTACAAAATCCCGGAATCTCGGAAGCATATCCATATTAATATATACGTGCCAGATCATTGACCCCAAATCAATCTACCTACTCCGATCACTGGTAATGATACAATATAGCTGTGCCCGCGACTCCGTCAGCGTAAGTTAATGTATTGGTAATATTGTTTAGATCACGTTCACATGAGGCTTAAGTACCTAGAGATCGCTTCGACCGCGAGACGCGTCGAGCGCGGCGACCGATTCTCAAAAATAATCCTTATAGCATGATTCAGTATTCTCGCGCGATGGCTTATTATTATAAGCGTATTTCATGTATAACTTTGGTGTTTCTATACCGATTTATATGATTCTTTTTACGGTTTCGTAGCCGAATGGCAAAAAACGGAATCTTTATAGTTTCGACATGTCTGTCCGTCTGTCTGTCTGTCTGTCTGTCCGTCCGTCCGTCTGTCACAGCAATTTTATTCCGAAACTATTAGGACTATACATGTGAAACTTGATAGGTAGATGTATTCTGTGAACCGCTTTCCGATTTTGAGAAAAAAATTAAAAAATATTTAAAATAAAGGGGGGCTCCCCATACATGGAACTAAACCTGAAAATATTTTTTTTCATGAAATCGATGCATGTGTGGTATCTATAGACAGTTCTTTAAAAACGACATCGGGGTTTCTAAAACCACTTTTCCATAAAGTCAATCGTTTAAAAGATATAAGCTTCCAAAGTGGTAAAATGTGTGTGTGGCGGACACAACCTCTAACTTCTATATAATGGAGTGAAAAATCTAAAAAAAATATATGTCTGTAGATCTTAATATAAACTTTCAACCAAAATTAGTTTGAACGAAATCAGTTCAGCAGTTTTTGAGATACAGCATATTTTCTAAAACCGCAAATATAACTTTGTAATTCATACAAACACTATGAAAAACAAATTTATTCGGCGCAGTTGTAAAAACTGTAAAAAAGCCAGTTTTAAGAAATTTGTGAGGTTTTTTTTTTCAAAACAAATTTATTTGGCGCAGTTGTAAAAAATGTAAGTAAGCTAGTTTTAAGAAATTTGTAAGGTTTTTTTTTCGTCAAATAAATTTGCATATTATATTATAGTTACTACGGAACCCTTCATGGGCGAGTCTGACTCGCACTTGGCCATTTTTTTTATGGAATAGTTATTAATGTTAACTTTTTCAATTAGGGGTGACTGAGAGTGTTATAAACGTAAGAGTAGACAAATATTATAATCAGAAAGCTTCGAACTGCTAAGCTATCGGGAGTTACACGTGTTATTGTGAGTCAACCATAAAAGTTAGACATATGCTGTCGTGGGATATTTTTTATATAATTTTAAGGAGAACATTTCCGTCATGAAATGATTTGTGTAGCTTTAACCATTAAGGTTGCACACGCGACGGAAGCTTAAAAAATGGAGTAACTTCTCCCGTTTTCCCAACATTTCCCTTCACTGCTCTGCTCCTATTGATTGTAGCGTGATGAAAAGTATACTATAACCCGCTCAGGAGTATGAAAAATAATTGTACCAAGTTTCGTTAAAATCCGTCGAGTAGTTTTTGTTTCTATAACGGTTATACAGACAGACAGACAGACAGACAGACAGACAGACAAAAATTTAACTGATTGCATTTTTGGCATGAGTATCGATCCTTAATCACCCCCTGATAGTTATTTTGGAAATATATTTCATGTACAGAATTGACCTCTCTACAGATTTATTATAAGTATAGGAGTGAAAAATCTAAAAAAAATATATGTCTGTAGATCTTAATATAAACTTTCAACCAAAATTAGTTTGAACGAAATCAGTTCAGCAGTTTTTGAGATACAGCATATTTTCTAAAACCGCAAATATAACTTTGTAATTCATACAAACACTATGAAAAACAAATTTATTCGGCGCAGTTGTAAAAACTGTAAAAAAGCCAGTTTTAAGAAATTTGTGAGGTTTTTTTTTTCAAAACAAATTTATTTGGCGCAGTTGTAAAAAATGTAAATAAGCTAGTTTTAAGAAATTTGTAAGGTTTTTTTTTCGTCAAATAAATTTGCATATTATATTATAGTTATTACGGAACCCTTCATGGGCGAGTCTGACTCGCACTTGGCCATTTTTTTTATGGAATAGTTATTAATGTTAACTTTTTCAATTAGGGGTGACTGAGAGTGTTATAAACGTAAGAGTAGACAAATATTATAATCAGAAAGCTTCGAACTGCTAAGCTATCGGGAGTTACACGTGTTATTGTGAGTCAACCATAAAAGTTAGACATATGCTGTCGTGGGATATTTTTTATATAATTTTAAGGAGAACATTTCCGTCATGAAATGATTTGTGTAGCTTTAACCATTAAGGTTGCACACGCGACGGAAGCTTAAAAAATGGAGTAACTTCTCCCGTTTTCCCAACATTTCCCTTCACTGCTCTGCTCCTATTGATTGTAGCGTGATGAAAAGTATACTATAACCCGCTCAGGAGTATGAAAAATAATTGTACCAAGTTTCGTTAAAATCCGTCGAGTAGTTTTTGTTTCTATAACGGTTATACAGACAGACAGACAGACAGACAGACAGACAGACAAAAATTTAACTGATTGCATTTTTGGCATGAGTATCGATCCTTAATCACCCCCTGATAGTTATTTTGGAAATATATTTCATGTACAGAATTGACCTCTCTACAGATTTATTATAAGTATAGATTGTACAAAATACACTTATCTTAACACTATTGGTGGCGCGACGAGCTAATTTAGTTTATTTTAGTGGACTATATTTGCGGTGCGGATCGAAACGATTGACAAGCGCTTGGATATAGGTACACGAGTTGCTAGGGTGTTGGATAGTAGAATGCAACCCGATATTTATAGGGAGGAATGCACAAACATTTACTGGAGCCACGTGTCTTCATCGTCACCGGTGTCGAGGTAGTCCAGCTTCAATTTTGCTGTCCTCACAAAAATCACACACTAAACACAAACACAAATTGCTTTTTAGTGTATGAAAATATTATGATGAATCCAAGATCGTCAATTGTTCTTGATAAGCGCAGGCTCGGAAACAAGTGCGCGCGCGGCGGTTCAAATTGGAAGTGCGTTCACTCCAAGAAAAATAGCGCGGTAAATGTCGTTATCCTTTCGCGAGGTTTGTGCGAGAAAACGATGGGTAGTCTAGGAAAGTGGATGTCAATCGAATTCTTGAATATTGGCGCAATCAACTATGCAGCATTACAAATAGGTCAAATAATGTTTTAATGAGCTAATCCATGCAATGGAAAGCATTGTTAAGCCGTTTATTTATTAATTTATTTAATAAAACTTTATGCAACACAAAATGTACAAAAGCGAACTTAATGCCATAGGCATTCTCTACTAGTCAACCTTGGGTCCCGTTTATCATTTCTACACCTTTCACTGAAAGAATCAGTAGGTTAGGTAGGGCAAAATAGCTCTATCTAATCTCCTTATTCTTTCAGTGAATCTATGGGACATTAAATCGGTTCAGCCCTTCCAGAGATTAGCCCGGACAAAAACGAAGACGTACAAATATTAAAAATATTTGTCTTTTAGATACAGCCGATAGCAAAAATGTTTATAAGGTGGGTAAAATATCAAGAGATCCAACAAAATTGGCAATGCCAAGATGTAAAACAGCGTATTGCCATAAGAATACTGGTCGAATGGCAATAAAGATATTTAACTGTATACCAAAGGTTATAAGAGAACTGCGCACCAGCTTATTTCAAAAGCATCTTAGAGCATGGCTTATTGAAAATTGTTTTTATACCATTAAGGAATTCATGACTTTTAGGACAAAGGCAAAAATTGTATGACATGATAATTAAATTTGACATTAGATTTTAAGCTATTGACATTTTGTAATTTATTTTTTTTGTTTGTAATTTAAATAGAAGTCATTTATAAAATTTATACTTATTTATTTGACATTTATATTTGAAATTTACTAAGATAATTTATATTTAGACTATTTGACATTGTAATTTTATTGTTTTGTTTAATTGCATCACTTCATTTATTAAACTGATATTGTTACAAAATTTGCATGCCGAATTTAGTAGGCGAAATATGTAGAACTATTGTGTATCTGTTATAATATCTGTAAAATACCATATTTCTGGCAAATAAATGAATCTAATCTAATCTAGTATCGTGTAAATATATCTCTATAAGCACTTGAGAAAACTAAAATCACCGACAGATACTTCCATTTTATTTGATATATGATATTTATTTTATTTTTCATTTTATTTATACTATAGATTGTATGATCAAACGAATAGAAGTTAAAATTGCCTTTTATTCCTGCTTGGCAAATGTTTCCTCCGAATAATCCAGTTCTTTTGTTTCTGTCCCTTTTTGGCAAGTATAATAACTACGAACAGTGTTTTTAGCACCTGCATCTGCATCAACTTGTGGAAGGAAATTCAGGACCAGTCTAGAAGCAGCATAGGTCTACTAGAGATTTTGTATAATAAAACTTTACCTCTGTTATCATTATATCTAGCCATGGACATTCATGTTGATAATAAGGACATGCTTTAAATCCGATTTTAATTAAGCTATATTATCCTACTTCTGGACAAAATGTATCCCATTAGGCCTTCTTCTATCAATCTGTCATACCTGCCTCTAACTTGTCATGCCAGTTCTTCCTAGACTTGTACTTGTAGATCTGTACTGATTTATTATTATACTAGCGACCCGCCCCGGCTTCGCACGCGTGCAATGTTTATATTAAATATACTATACAATGTCTTTATATACATCGTTGACAGCCTTTTTGTCATTCGACATACATGTTCTCTTTAGTATTCTTGAAAGTGCGACACATCATTTACCATGGGAAAAACATTCAACGCTCAAATATAAGCAACATAGGCACGCGCGCCGTGCCTCCGCCGCGCCGGCACCACGCCGCAACCGCTATGTCCTTGCATTTTAAATCTGTAATATCTTCGAAACTATTTATTTTAATTATATTCTGTAAAGGGCAATATTGATTTATATTAAATGCACAATGTATTTATGGTACTAAATTGGATAAGGATTAATGCTGTATTGCTTAAAATCGCTTCGTAAAATATGTCGTAAAAAGTAAAGGATAAAAAATGGTTGTTGTGGGTTATCTATAAGAGATAGACAGATACCATTGAGGACTTTTTTGTTGACCTTTTTAAGGTGTACAATACTGTAGTACATTATTTTGATCTATCTCGTAGGGTTCAGCCAGCGTTTGCAAAGCAAGCGCAAAAAATGTGTTTATTTGCGATATCACATTAGAAACCTCAAAAATTATGTGTTCCTCTACTATATTATGCATGTTATATACTTTAAAACCTTCCTATTGAATCACTCTTTCTATTGAAAGAAACTGCATCAAAATCCGTTGCATAGTTTTAAAGATTTAAGCATACATAGGGACAGACACAGGGAAGCGACTTTGCTTTATACTATGTTAAGATAACTAAACTCTAATCGCATTTCAGTCTGGCAACCATGTTGCCTCTTAGAGGATTTCTGATTTGTAACGTATCTATGCTAGGGAAAAAGAAACTCCAATAAAAGACGCGCCAAACTGATAAATATTAGTATATGTATGTAAAGTCAAGTATAATGGTCACGTGGAGGGCCTCGCGCTGGAGATGAGTTCGCCGCGCTTGTAGAGCGTGGCGCCGGGCGCTGACGTCACGGAGGCTGCTGACGTCACGGACGCCGCTGACGTCACGGACGCGGCCGACTCCTTGCGCGAGCTGGTCTCGTGGCGCGTCGAGCTGCGCGTGCGCACGGTGCTCTCGTCATGTTGACGCAGCATCACAGCGCGGGCGTCTGAAGTGTTGCGCTCTCTGGGGAAACGATTGCAGAGTTACAAATATATTGCGGGAGAGTTCTATCGAGATACCGCGGCCCCGGAACTATAGAGCAGCCGAAGGAACAGGGTGGGTTTTTAGTCAATAGAAGTCTGACACACCCTTCCGCTTAACCCAGAGCGGAAGAAGTCATTCGATGATTTTCCCACCCAAAAAAAGGATTACAAATACAAATATTTATTGGAACAAAAAACAGTTTACAAAAGTTTGTGTACGTTAACAATCACATTAGTATGAAATACTGTGTCGCGACCATTAGCGCCCACCTCCAAGAGGGGAGACTACAGCGTTCCATGAAAGGAAAAGAAACAAAAATATATTTATGAAAAAGTAGTTTCAGAAACCTCAATGTCATTTTTGAAGACATTTCTATAGATACTATATACGTAAAGGTTACATGAAAAAAAAAATTCAGTTTCAGTTCCATGTATGGAGAGTCCCCCCTTAATTTTTAATATTATTTTTTTTCTTAGGATCGGAAAGCAAGAGCGGAAACAAACACAGACAGACATGAAGAAACTATAAGGGTTCCGTTTTTTGCCATTCGGCTACGGAACCCTAAAAAGGTCTAGTATCCGATTCTTATCCTATATTATAACGTTTTTTTTTATTATTGATAATAGGCTCGCGTTTGACCACCATCTCACCTGATGGTAAGTGACGATGTGGTCGAAGATGGAGCACGCTTAAAGTAACGTATTCACTCTTGATCTAAAGACCCCTAGGTTATAGCTATCGGAAAACAGAGACTCCGTCAAAAAATTTGAATTCAGAACTTTACAGTGTAAACAATTACATATTGAACTAACCTGCTAAGCGCCATAAGTCTGTCAAGATCAGGTGAGGGACGCCTCAGCTCCGCCGCTGACGTCAGCGTCACGCGCAGGGGCGCGGGCGCGGGGGTGACCGGGGCGGGGGCCGCGGGCGGCGGGGAGGCGGGGGGCGACGACGCCGCCGACGCAGACGCCGGCGACGACGAGCCCACCGCCGAGTCGCGTTTGTTGGACGACTTGTTCGAGGATTTGTTGGAGGACTCGGAGCCTGACGTGGAGCGCTTGCGGGGCGCGGCGCGGGGGGGCGCGCTGAAGGCGGCGGGGATGTGCAGCGACGCCGTGATCACGCAGCTGTCGTCGTCCGACCCGCCCAGCGTCTGCGGAGGCACCAAGTTCATAACACGAGATTCGTCATGGTACTCAAACGAATTTGGATCAACAACTCTCCATTCAGCAGTTAGTCGAAAAATAGCATTCCTCATGGTCCTCCAGCATATTCACCCAACAAGTTGAACATATAATAGTGTTACGCCTGAGCGAAGTACGTCGAGAAACTTCTACCGAAATCTAGAATGTTCAAGATAGTAACGCCACCCGGCGGCGAGCATATCGAGAAACTTCAACCAACTTCTAGTACGTTCGAGACACTAACGCCACCTGGCGGCGAGTAGCAGTACTGAGTATCTCAAGTAGCTTCTGGAACATTCTTGGCAGTATAGGCAGTGAGTCGATTGTACAAGAATGTTCTAGAACACATAGATTGGGGTATAAATAGATCCGTCTTATTACAAATTTATTTCGACACGATATAATCTAAGCTCTACAAGTGAATTTCAGTGCGATTTAAGTATTAAGCGACAAGTATTGTTGTGTGAAAAGTTGTGTTTATTTTTATTTTTGTGTTTATTTAATTAAAGTTATATAGTTATATTGGTTTAATTGGCGTTAATTATTTGTATCTCGAACCCCAGCTCGTAACAATAGAAATTTCCTAAAAGTACTTAAAACATCTGATGTCAAAGAATTTAAAATAAACAAAGAATTTGATAATATGATTCTGCACCCAACAGTGTTAGAATTTTCATTATCTGTTTAGTTTTTTTACTAGTGTTTTATATAAAACGACTGCCTATCTAACCTCCACAGCCTTGTAGCCGATTAACAGTAGACCAGTCAGATTTTCTGGCGTCTGATAACCCATAACGACTGTTAAAGATGTGCAAATGACAGCCGTGACCAAAGGCTTTACGTGCATTTCCAGGCACGGAGTAAATAATAAATAAATAAAAGAACGCCTCAGACATTAACATACAATGTTCTAATATTAGATATAGTACGGACTTCAAAAGAGACTTTGACCTCTGAGTTTGTTTCGGTATTTCTTCTCAGGGTAGTTAGAAAACACCGACCTCATCTAGTTTAAATTTACGAAAAAAAATGACGTGTTGTGTTATTTAATAACCAACTTGCTAAATAAAGATCAATAATTGTCAAATAAATTAAAAAATTAAGTACTCTAAATTTTGAAAAAGTCGATGAATTAATTGCCGGGGCAGAGGGCGTGTACCGTACTCGACCATCGCGTTCTGTCTTGGGCAGAGGGGATACTATGTACATTTTGACAGCGAAGAAAAGAAAGAGTTGCCATCTAGAAGTTGGCCCCAGTACTATTTACTGTCTACCGGGTACGTTAAAGTATCAACAAATGGCGCTATATCGTGTACAATTTTTTTTATTTGAAATAAAATTATTGATGTAATATTAATTGGAGATGAGTTTGAGAAAAATATTAAAATCTTCTTAAAAATTGAAATAGTCACATAAATTAAATACAATTTGATAAAGCACAAATATCAACATTATTATTAAAAAGACCTGGTGCCAGATTCTACTTAGGAAATATAAAGTGACAGTTCTGGAACTGAAAATTTGCTGAAAATAAACAATCACAATATGGCGGTTTGTTGCATTCTGCGAATGCGTATTCTGTAATATATAATAATTCTTTGCTTTCTTTCTACCTTTTACTATCTACATTCCCTTGGGACTATTTTGTTTCGTCCTATTTCTGTAGGATGTTCTACTAGAACATATTACAGAGATTGGACGAAATGTTATATTAGACATGCATATAAATAGTTATGTGTGTAGGTGTGTGGGTATGTGATTAGTTTGGGGCCAATTTACAGATGGCGTATTGTCAAATAGGTTTGCAATTTTATCACGTAAGAGGGCTCTCTTTTCCTTATATATTACTTTACTCTTTGGTCTTGGGCTACGTACTGCACGTCGGTATAATGTCAGTTCTATCTTGGATTACACTTCACATCGGTATAATGACAGTTCTATCTTGGATTACACTTCACGTGGATATGATGTCAACAACGTACAGCTATAGGTACCTCGTTGTAGTCGCTGGCGGAGTCGTTGGAGTCGTTGCTGTCGGTCCTGGCCGCGGGCGTGCTGCCGCCGCACGCCACGCCGCTGCTCCCGCACTCCTCACCACTCCGGACCCTGGAACAAATCGTTCAAAAATAAATATCACCATATTAGAAACTTCCGTTTTTCTTTAAAAAAAAAATTAAGGGGGATCCCAAACATGGAACTGAAACTGAAAATATTTTCTTCAAACCCATACGTGTTTAAGAGATAGATACTTCCAAAGTGGTAAAATGGGCGTCCCCCCATAACTTCTATAATAATAGAGTGAGAAATCTAAACAAAATAAATGCCATTTTATTGTACACTGTCAATGAAAGTTAGTTTAAACGAGATAGAGGCAGTGGTTTCTGAGATATAGCACATTTTCTAAAACCGCAAATATAACTTAGTGTTTCATGTATTTCATACAAACACTATGAAAAACAAAGTTATTTTGCGTAGTTACTACAGAACCCTTCATCATGGGCATGTTTGACTCGCACTTGGCCAATTTTTCGTAGCTCTGCGGGATCTCATTCCCGCAGAGCCTCTTACCAAGCTTGGTCTGTGGATCTTAGGTTACATGAGCACTATGCGGTTAGCCGCAATGCGGTCAGCCGTCCGGTGGACCGCAGGATGCGGTTGCGCTTGCGGTAAGCCGGGTGGCGGTTGGCCGCAACCGCAACCAGAACGTGCGGTTAAGAAACCGTCGTGGTGTGCGGTTGGATCGACTCATTTCCAAGATGGACGTCAAAGAAGTAGCTATTTACTATTTTGTATATGCCTATTTTGTATCTCAATTATAAACTTTTCTGTATCGAAATCCATAGTTAATTATCGATAAAATGCGCGAGCGTCGGTGAACACGTAAACCGTCAATGGCGGGGAACCGCAAACTAGCACCATCCGCGTAGTGTGTATAGCAACCGTGCGGCTGGCCGTCAGTCGGGCCGCAGCGCTCAGAACGACCGGAGCGGTCGGCCGGCAGCCGCATCGCACTGCGTATAAAAACTACTTTCTCGTACAAATTTTTGATTCCGGTCAGCTGGAAGGCTGGCCGCATTGTAGCTAACCGCTTAATGCGTAGGTACCCTTATATGCTAAGATGTTTAGACTTTTTCGCAACAATGTTGGGGGTCGGCTTCCAGCCTTACCGGATGCAGCTGAGTCCTAGTGTTTCACATGGAACGACCCCCCATCTAAACTCCACAACCCAGTAGCTGGGTAACCTCTTGGCAAGACCAGTTTCAGACAGCGACTAGCCCGTAAAAACTATTAAAAACGTATAAATTACAACCGGGACCTGAGACACGGTGGAATCTCCATTTGTTAAAATGGACACTCATCCAAGAAGATGGCCACGAGCTCCTCACCTGGGTAGTATCACCCAGGTGAACAAAGTGGAATAAACCTTGAACACGGTTGCGTGACAGAAGATGTATCTCATCGACATAATGTATGTAGTGTCTTTGAATCTATGTACCTTGTAACAATAGTCATGGCAGACGACAGGGATCCAGAAGACGTGTCGGAAGCAGCCGTCTGGTCTCTGGTGCGTCTGCTACGTGAGTAGCTCTTCTCACTGCGTCTGCCGAAAGAACAGGCAGGGGTATTACAATGTTGAAACTTGGTACGAAAAAGATTATGAGTTGTTTAAAAATACCAAAGCTGGTAAATGTTAAATTGACTAGTCTCGATAGAAGACCAAAATGAAATCCTCGCAGACTGTATTTCCCTGTACCTATAACCTAGAGGTCTTTAAGACAAGAGTTAGTTGGCTACTTCTAGGTTTCTGTCTTCTCTACTGCATATGATTCGTAAGCCTTTAAAGCTAGAGTGAACAGGCATCTTCTGGGCTCGCTCGCTACATCATAGTCCTCATCTATCGCTTACCATCAAGCGTGATATTATGGTCAAGAGCGGGTTCATCCGGAAAACAACATCTATGGGGATTTCCACCTTTAGAAAGAAAAGAAAAGACCTGTTGCATCCTAGAAAGTGTTTACCTCGGCGTATTGCCGGGTCCTCCTGTAGCAGCGGCACCATGCAAAAACTGTTCCCTCGACCACACTTGTCTCATGCTGTTCTCATTGTTCTCTGCGTTGGCTTCAGCAGCACACCTGGGGAAGGACGGTGAGGTGAGGGAGGAAGCACACACTCTCAATCGTAATGTATTGTACAGATGGACCTTTGGATCCCACGGTAACAGTGGTCTTTTGATCCGGTTATATACATGGGGTATAGAAAAGTGATTCATTCAAAAAACTTAATAGGCGATATTTCACCAGCCTTATCAATGCTTTACAGAAGTGTCATGATCATGGTTGACATGGTAAAATGCATTTTAGGGTCTAATGATACTGTTAGTGACCATGTCCGTTTAAAACTGATGATTAGTTAATACCGAAACTAAAGTCTGTTTGATCTAAACTGGTTCAATTGTTTCTCGCAACGTAAAGATTAGTTAAACGTGTATGGGATTTTTAAAGATCTATGTTCTCCTGACGCTCAAATTGGATATCTGATCTAAGATTTGTTTTATAAACCGAAAAACACATTATTAGTCTACATTTTGGTAAGAAAGCATAACACAGAGGCAATAAATAGATATACCATACATTCGCCTCTCATTAGGTATATTTTTCAGTTTCACACAACACTAACACACACTCGAATTACTTACCTCTCAGGACTCTAGACACCCAGCTGATCACCAACTCTATGACATCCAACCATCAAACAGGCAAACTGTCTACAATATTGGGTACAAACCTGAACATCTCAAGTAGATAGGCCGTTGGTTTCTGGTGGTGATATCTACAGCTCCATTCTATAGAAAGTTTTTAAGAGCCTTGTCGTGCTGGTAGGTAGGCAGTTGGTACTTACTCAGCTCTCCTCAGCAGCAAGGAGTCGAGGTGCGCCGGCGCAGTGTGTGCCAGGTGTATGTAGGCCTCGTGTAGGAGTTCCGCGGGTAAGGTCCACAGCTCTCCCTGCTTCTCCACCAGCTGTCGAACTACGTTGATGACGTCAGCGCGCTCGGAGAGCTGTTCCACGCTGGAATGGAGAACAAATTGAAGTTAATAATAATAATATAATAAATTGTTTATTTTCAAAAATAATGCAAAATACAGTTACAATAAAACTCTTAAGAATTAATTAAATTAAGGAAAATTAACATATTTGCCTGGATTAGGTTAAAAACCTGTGCTTCAGGCGATGAAGTACAAACTATCTTAAGTGGTAGGTATACATAATCCATGAAATAACTAAAACTAAATCTAGATAAATCCAAATCCATCTAATCCATCAGCGACCACATCATCACTTACCATCAGGTGAGATAGTGGTCAAACGCGAACCTATTTTCAATAAAAAAGAAGATAATAATAGTTAAAGATAATTATGTTCCTAGTGTTTAACATTCTATTTGCATATTGCAAGTAACTCTTCCGTCTGGTCATATGTCATATTTTGTAAATAATTACAATTGCTTTATTACAACTAAAATAATTTAAGTTATATATACTTAAGATTCTATTAAATCTATGATACAACAGTGGACGTAAAAATTAAAAAATAATTTGTAAAGATAAATTTTGACGTCGGATGTGAGATGCAGACTATATCTTTCCGCCTCTTGTTAGTAATGTGCGAATTATAGGTAAGCATTGTATGTTGTTTTAAAACTATGTGCATAATGAAAAGTTTACGGACTGTACACACTGTACATGTACATGACTGTACATACAAGATTTATATAACTGGGATGTAGGAAAGAGAAAGGGGCGGGAGGTTGCAACTTTTAAGATCGTCCTTTGTGCGCGTTCAAGAGGCAGTTATATTTGTTTTCTGAGCGCCACCCCATGAAGTAATGCAATATTTAATTATAGATTGACATAGGGCTAGATATACTTGCGTGATTAGTTTGGAGTCCGCGATTGATCGTAGTTTAATTTTTTAAATATAAATACAAATATTAATTTACGGACTCGATTGACTAAGTTTTTAATATGGTGTCGGAAGGAAAGTGTATCATCAATTGTAATCCCGAGGTATTTTATGTTGTTATTAGTAGGGAATATAGTAGGACAGTTACACATGTTCAGAGATGGTGCTATGCATTCGTGGGCGTATAGCTGAGGGTTAGAAGTAGCGTATTGAGGCCTGCGCATGACAAAATGAATGTATTTTATTTTGTTTGTTAAACTAGTGTACCAATATATACGTCGCAAAGTTGACGCAATTAAGTTTTGGAATCTTTCGACTTTTGCAAGTTGGTGACTGTAAATAATTTATTAGTGCTACATCACAGAACAAATATTGTTTCTAAATGTTGTAATTTTGTGGTGAGAAATAAACAATTTTATTTTATATCATATTGTTCCACAGTATTTAGTATTCTGAAGTAGTTGTAATTATGATTTCAGTCCCGTGTTATAAATACGGCCTTTTTTGCTTTTGATATATAAAATACCGGAAAAAAATATTATAAAGACTATGACGTAACATGGACAATGTAAGTACAATGCGGAAATGATAATACACATAGCTGTTTTGGGAATCTTTAAGTCGACAGGAGAAATAAATACTATAATTTGGTTGATGCAGGCGCAACATTAACAAAAATGCCTGGAAAAGTCTTCCAGTCACCAATTTCTTAGTGTATTTAAATCAAACTTGAGGAGCTCGCGGCTAAACAATATTAGCCGCACGGCCTGCTCTTAAGTTACGTTAAGCATCGTTTGCGGAGGTTGGGTCCTGGATGGGTCTTATATCGACAGTTTTTCGTTCCTCGGAAAACACATTAAGTCGTCGTTCCCCGTCATTTGTACATCTTTATTTTGCAAATTGGTTATTAAATAACACTTTTACACGTCATTTTTTTCGTAAATATTAACTAGATGAGGGCGGTGTTTCCTAACTGACTACCCTGAGAAGAAACACCGAAACGAACTCAGGGGTCCGTCTCTTTTAAGGTCCATACAATCTACACTGGTTTAATTATATAGGAACCTTGTAGGTTTCAGTCTGAGGCGGTCTTTTGAAGAAAGATGCTCACAGATGTTTTACAAGTGGCGATGTAGCCCTTTGCGTAATGAAATCATCTTTAATTTGTTTTGTGTTTTTCCGGGTTGTATAGATCATATAGGCTGTCTCTCTATGTAAACATCAGAACTCAGCTGAACCAGGTTACAGGAGGCCAACACCGACATTAGGAAAAGGCTGAGCGCATTTTTCTTTAATATTGAAATTAGGTTCGCGTTTGACCACCATCTCACCTGATGGTAAGTGATGATGTGGTTGAAGATGGAGCACGTTTACCTAAAAGTAACCTATTCACTCTTGACTTTAAAGACTCCTAGATTATAGCTATCGGGAAACAGACTCCGGCAGGGAATTCCACTCCTTAGCCGTACGCACAATGAAGGTATTCCCAAAACGTTTTGTAGGTACGTATGGGTGGGATGTCCACCGTGTAACGATGGCGCTTTACCATTTGTCTCGTAGTCCGATGATGGAACGGGCTTGGCGGAATTAGATTGTGTAATTCCATCGCACACTCCCCGAAATGTAACTGATAGAAAACCGATAGACTCGCAAATCATCATCGATGGTCAAGGCTCTGGAGCTTTGACTCGACCAGTGCATCGTTGCCAATGAGTCTCTTGGTCCGCTTCTCGATAGACTCAAGTGCGTCCAGTTGGTATTTCGCAGATCCATCCCAAAGATGAGAGCAGTATTCCATACACGACCGAACCTGAGCTTGATACAAATTGGGCAGCTGTTCCATGATGATAACGTACCTGGCAGGCTCATTAGGCTTGTTCCTGTGCAGTATGTTGGGCGCGAAGATGGTGGCCAGGTTGGCGGCGTCCATCTTGTTGCCGGGCTCCAGGTGATCGTCCCCGGAGTGCGCGGCCAGCTGCGCCAGGAACGACAGCAGCGCGTTCAGCGTGTCCCGGTGTGCAGCCGGCAACAACTGCACGATCAGCCGTAGGGCTTCCCATTGGAAGCGCCGGTTGTGTATCTCTGGAAAACAATTTATGAATAATTATTTTGTGTTTTAACCAAATATGGCCCAAAGATTAGATAGGAAGTAGGTAAGGACAAAGTTTTTACAACATTAGTCGCAAGTATTAGCATCATCTGTATGTGTACATTATGGATTGCAAATAAATACTTGAATACATCTGTCGGTGTAAATATTGCCTTCGACTCGCTAAGGAGAAGAGGAAGATCTATTTTTTTTTCTGGGTGGGAACACCCAGAAAAAAAATGACTCCTCGGCTAATCTCATTCATCAAATGGCTAACAACAAACAGTAAAGAGTGAATTGAAAGTGAAAAAACAATTCGGACTGTTACAATATAAAAAATTGGCCAAGTTCGAGTCAGACTGATGAAGGGTTCCGTAGTAACTACGCAAAATAACTTTGTTTTTCATAGTGTGTATGAATTATAAAGTTATGTTTGCGGTTTTAGAAAATATATGCTATATCTCATTCAAATCAAGTTTTCATTGATTTACACTAAGATCTATAGCATATATATTTTTTAGATTTTTCACACCATTATTATAAAAAAAGGTTTTAGAAATATCAATGTAATTTTAAAGACCTGTCTATAGATACTACACACGCATAGGTTTCATGATCTTTTCCCCTTGATTTTAAATATTTTTTTCTTAAAATCGGAAAGCGGTTCACAGAATACATCTAGCTATCAAGTTTCACATATATAGTCCTAATAGTTTCGAAATAAAATGGCTGTGACATACGGACGGACGGACAGACAGACATGACGAAACTATAAGGGTTCCATTTTTTACCATTCGGATACGGAACCCTAAAAAGTGCAATATGCACTGTTAGTGTTTAAGTATCTACATCTTAGGAAGCAAATTTTATCGACTTAGCAGTATGGAAATAGAATTTGTATCATCGTCCTCAAATGATGATGATCTTAGAAGATGCTAGCATGAGCGTCGAACACATTTCTTAATATAAGATGGTTAGTAATTTATTTTGCCAATAAGTCTGCTAGCAAAATTTTATTCATATTTTAGAAGCATTGAGATAATGTTCTAGAGCTAACTCTATTATTTAAATAATTTGAAGATGGTGTTACTTACTTTGAGTGTGCAAGAAGGCAGGGTAGAGGTCCCTGCAGAGCAGCGGGTCGGGCAGGTCGCGCAGGAACTCCTTGAGCAGTGTAGCCACGTCGTGCGGGCACACGGCCGAGTCCAGCGCTGACTCCTGGCTACGCTCCCAGTCTTCGCGTAACTGGAAATGGAAAGCGAAAAGTTATATAGAAAATCGTTTGACCAGGAGGAAGGTATTAACTGTAAAAAATTGACCAGTGCGAGTTAAACTCGCTCGTGAAGGGTTTTCATGAATTACGCGAAATAACTTCGTTTTTCATTGTGTTTGTATGAAATACAAAGTTTTATTTGTGGTTTTAGAAAATGTGCTATATCTCAAAAACCACTGACTCTATCTCGTTCAAAGTAATTTTCATTGAAAATTTATAATAAGATCTACAGCATCTATTTTATTTAGATTTTCCAGTCTATTGTTATAGAAGTTAGAGGGTGGGGGGGTGGGACCCCCATTTTACCACTTTGGGAATGTCTATCTCTTAAACGATAGATTTTAGGAAAAAAATATTTTAGAAACCTTAATGTCATTTTAAAAGATCTATCTATAGACACCAAACACGTATAGGTTTGATGAAAAAAAAATATTTTCAGTTTCAGTTCTATGTGTGCTGGGAGCCCAGAGTTTTTTTTTTAATTTTTGTATAAGAATCAGTAAGTGGTTCATGGAAAACATCTACCTACCAAGTTTCAGATGTGTAGTCCTAATAGATTCAGAATAAAATGGCTGTGACATACGGACGGACGGACAGACAGACAGACATGACGAAACTATAAGGGTTCCGTTTTTGCCATTCGGCTACGGAACACTAAAAAGTGACGTTTCAGGAATGAGATTCCACCGAACATATCGTACCTTTGGTAAGATAAGCGCATACATTCTTAAACTGATTTAAAAACCTTTTATCTGGTAAACAAATGATAAATGATATTTATTTTGCAAATTTCCGTAAATATTAACTAGATGAGGCCGGTGTTTCCTAACTGACTACCCTGAGAAGAAACACCGAAACAAACTCAGGGGTCCGTCTCTTTTAAAGTCCATACAATCTACACTGGTTTTTTATATGGGAACCTTGTAGGTTTCAGTCTGAGGCGGTCTTTTGAAGAAAGATGCTCACAGATTTGAGTGGGCCTGTCCATACAGTGCAAGCATTTGTCAAATGACGTATAGCTCAACTTAGAACAAGGAGCTTAACGATTTGACGAACAATACCAAGGTAAGGAAGAGGAAGGAGGAAGGAGGTGCAGAAGCACATAGCCTATTTCTATTTTTTTTAAAGAGAATTAGAAATATGTATTAAATTCACATTACTAGCAATGTTTTTAACCGCTCCAACTAAGCTTAATATGCCTGTGTCTGGTAGGGTTTGAACCCGGGACATCTCGATCACAAGGTTTTACTTTATCCATTAGGCTATTGACGCTTAGAAATTTAATAGAACAAAGGTGGTCGGTATGTCTTATTTCGCCAGAAGACCATAGTGCGTGTTTTTGTTAGTATTATCACAGCATGATCTTAAATGCTTCTTAGGGATTTTAAATCATGCATCATCACTTACCATCAGGTGAGATGGTGGTCAAACGCGAACCTATTATCAATTAAAAAAAAGCAATCGTGCCCTTTTCTCAATGGAGGTGTGATATTGTAAATCCGTAATTTGCTATACAATTAGTAAATAAGCATTGTAAATAAATTGTGGATTTCGTTGTGTATAAATAAATGTCAATGATGATGACATGATAGAATTACTGATATCAGAGTGATATTTATTTTTTCAGTTTATTTATAACACTTTTACGTGTATTTTTTCCATTAATTTAAACTAAATCATGGAATTTATCTTTTTATAAATTCAAAAGAACTTAGTACCTCTAGTAACCGAATGTAAGTCTTGGGTTCAACCTGTCCCTGTAAAGTAACGTGCCTGATTACTTTATGTAATAAAAATCATTTTGGCTCTCAACACGGTGATGAAGCCATCGTGAGGGAACCTGCTTTTCTAGGACCGAAAATCTGAAGTAATGCAATATGCACCAACCCGCGCTGAGCCCGCGTGATTAGAACTCAGTTTCCGTTTGTAATTGCATATTTTAAGAATTATTAGATACTTACTATTTGTACAATTCTTAATTCTTTCCCTTTTCTCTCTAATTTGAATGTAATTATTGTACTATGTTTAGTACTATGGTTTGATACGTATTAGGTGTAGTGATATAAATACTTTTGATTTAATTTCCTGATTCTGTAAGCGATATATGAGGTATACAATGGAGCGAGCGAGCCCAGTCTTCTCTTACTTTAAGAAGTAATTAAAAACCATTAAACCATTCTGTTTTTTTTTAAGATTTCAAAATAATGTGTCTCTCCACTAACCATACACGGACCTACGTTTCAGCTTAATATGCAGACTTAAGGTAATAGACGTTGGTTTTCAACACTTCAATTTACCCATGACCACACATTTAAATCGTCCAAAAACCAAACAATTCTATCCTCGTCGCCCAACAATGTTTCAGCAATCAGCACAAAACATAATACTTAGCAAAACAACTCCGTAATAATTGTGGTAACTAGGTCACGGAACCACTCGGCTAGCAATACCTCCGTTTGAGAAAACATCTAAATCCGATGTTGACTGTGGAGTATAAACAAGAGACTCCGGGTAATTTAGTAGCGTTAATTCTACCATATGTGATGTGCTTAGTTTGTGCAAACTATAAATTATTTTAAAAAGTAACAAGCAGGCGGGACCGAATTGAACATAATAATTTTTTTTTTAAATCGGTTCGGTCCTGCCTGCTTGTCAAACTTTCTCATTGTATTATTTATATTAGTATTACGGTAATAATAATCATGATATACTTTTTTGAAATCCTTGTGTTAAGCCCTTTAATTTGATACACATATTGTAGTATGCAAAAATAAAAATAAAATGTTCACTAAATACAATGGCGTCGCACAGCCGCCATGTTTGATTTTTTTTAAGTCACCTATCTAAGAACACTTGGGCTGCTAAGACCAATCTAACGATACTTCAATTGTGTAAATCCGTTCAGCGGTTCTGGAGATAGGTATGAAAGAAAAAAATGGTAATAAAGAATATTACATACATACATACAAGATACGTGCGAAAAACATAACCCTTTCTTTGCAGTCGGGTAATAATAAAACAATTCGGTCTACAACGTGTAATTTAAAGGGTATATACATACCAAGTGCACGGCTTCTTTGGATGATAACGAACGATATAGCAAGGGTTTTGTAATCCTATGTCTACATGTGTGGAACTTATGAGAAATTTCAATACATTGATACCAGAGAACGAATTTTTCAAATTAAGAACAACGAAGAGAATATTGTCGTTTTATTGGCAAGTGACGTGAAAAGGGATGACCGTCATAGTGCTGTGACACGTTTGTTATTAATGGTATTCAAGAAACATACGAAGCCAACAATTTGGGTTCAATTCTGTGAGTCACTTATTTTGAGCTGAAATTTTGCATAGAGACTCCATACCAGATGATGTTTTCAGTCCATTTGGATAGATATGGGGTTTCCGTTACACGCTGTATAAAGTTCCTAGTGCTGCGACAAAGGCCTCTCTGTGATAAGACCATAATCTCCTAAGCGGGTTCTGTGTGGGATGTAACATCTCAACAATTTTTTGATTCTAGAACATTCCCGCTTCATCACAATATTTTCCTTCACTATTTTGAAAACAGTGATGATAATGAATATATATATTTTTTTTATTACACAAAGTTAAGTGCCTGCCTAGGTTCGTACTGTTATAACCCTTATTACAAGGCATTAGAGCCTAAGTCAGCTTTTACTTATTTATAGTGTACTTTTCCTTTACCAAAGTACTTATGTTGCATTTTTACCCAATGTACAGAAATAATATGGATAATTGAGTTAGTTAGATTCTGCACGCTGTCGCGTAAACTAGTTGCCCAAATTAAGGGAGCAATTAAGAGGGACATTGCCAAAATATAAGTACCCAAGAACTTGTGTGTCTGTGTTTTTGTATTGTGGTGAATTAAAGTGGTTCCAATAGAATAATTGGTTTTTTTTTAAAGACAAACGGGGTCGGCTTAGTAATAGTACCATAAATCTTAGATTGTAGCAGTAATAATTGACCTACCTTATAAAATGTTGTCTGAGAAGTCGGCTCTCAATGTATTTGTATCAAAGACAGATGGTACACCACACTCCCTATAATGATCATCGTTGGAGACTGCAAGTGGGCTCACGAAACCAAATTGCATCCACATTTAGAACCAAGACCAAAGCCAGAATGTGGTGTTATCTCGACAATCAAGGGTGTGCTGTTTCCTTAATTAAGATCTTAAGCTGATTAGCCCTAGGACGCATCACATGCTATTATTGAGAAGTTTGAAATAGACCGCGCTACTCTCTAAATATGTTAACGCTATTAAAGGATGGGACTATGTTTAGAAAACTGTCGTGTGTCATCTTATAGACATGCATTTGTTTATTCGAATTTAAGTTCCTCTCTAATAGCTGTATCTTCAAAGTTGACGTTAAAATGATACTAGAAATAAATACATCTATTTTACTAAACTATTTAGTATTTATTCTTTTTCGTATTTGTGACTCTTCTGCTTTATTATTTACTAGATACAGCCACACATATCATAAGAGAACCTACTTCTAGGATAAAATGTTTACAATATCTTGTTCTAAGAATCAATTTCTCTTTATTTCAAAATTCATTCAAAATAGGGGTAGGGGTTTTAGTCAAACTTTTTTTATATCGTTATTTTATTTAATTTTTGGTTTTTTGTCCAATTAGGATATGTCAACTCCATCGTACCTCGTGTGTAATTAGATTAGATTATATTTTCTAAAATTTAACGCTACCTATGTAATGTTAATTTAGTTTTGATTATTCAACAACGCTGTCAATATGATACGAATGAAATCAATCTATAAAATTATCAATTCTTATGTAAATTTCTTATGTAATATTTTATTGATTCGTAATTAATACACTGTAATTTGATGTATTAATATAATATGTTTATGTAGTAATGTAAGAACACATTTTAACTATTGTTGATAACCAAATAAAATAAATAAATTATATGTAGTGTGGATGAGAATAGAATACGTACATATATTAACAAAATGGATTAGCTTCAATAATTCCGAAAATTCAATTTTTTATACCCATGAGTTACTCATTTGTGTCAACTTACAAGATAATCTCCCTCTCATTGTTTCTCTTACCTGTCTAACTCTCTTCTTGGAGGCGGATACCCTGAACAGGCCGAGGGTGTGCATGCCATGCCTCCTCAGGTGCGAGAGGCAGGCGGACACGATGCCCGGCACCTTGGGGCCGCCCAGGCCGGCCTCTTCCAGTCCAGCCCAGCCCCATTCTCCTGAGTCACAGGATTCACTCTGAAAATTTATTAAAATATTGGTTAAATTCTGGTCTAAAATGGTATCAGCATCGCTTCGGTCCATTTGCCAGACTACCCAGACGCGGTCTGTTGGGACACATTGGGGAGACTTGATTAAAGCGGCAACAGAAACGATCTCAAGCTAAAGCCCCCGAGACGCTGAAGACCGCAAAAAGTGTAAGCACATCGCAAGAGTTACTGCTTCTTAAAAAAAGGCATCATCGTCAAGAATGCACGACTGAAGAGGAGACGCGGAACATCTATGTGTACGCCATACAAACATTTGTTTCAGTGCGGGAATCGAACAGGCGACAGTAAGCGCACCAGCCAATCGTTCAACCTCTGCCCCAAACTCGTAATATATATTCCGTATCATGTATGTATATTATGTGTGTATTGAACAAAGACCGTCTCTAAATGCCCCTTAATATTTGCTATACGACATAAATGTTACCCGTGACTTTGTGCGCATGACTACTCACACCAACTTTCAACCCCTATTTCGCCCTTTAGAGGTTGATTTTTTAAATAAAATGTAGTGAATCCGGCTTTTCAGCTATCTCCGTGCCAAATTTCATAGAAATCCGTGCAGTGGTTTAGCATTGAAAGCGTAATAGACAGACAGACTTTCGCATTTATAATATTAGTATAGATTTTGTTACATGATATTTTTACTATGGCAACTTTCCTGGTTTCTTTTACCTTCAGACTTCTAAAAATTTTGTTATCCCTTACTATACATCTAACACAAAACTCGTATTGTATGACTTAATTGAGTAATACCTTCAACCATCGGTTCTAAAAAGTCTTTAATTCCAGATTTTTTAATCTAAAACTTTCAACGAACACAGCCCAATCAATAAACTGAATCACTCGCCCAATCACACTCTCTTACTTCTGTAAGTCAGTACTCCGTTCCCACAAGGCAAGCAATTTCATCGGATTTATTATAGACTTGGCTATTTTTGTTCAGGGTATATATATACACGTTGCGCCGGCGCGTCATGCGATAATTTTATCACGGCCTTAATGATCAAGATGTGAGGCCAGGTAACCGGATACTTATGACGACATATGACGTCATAAATGACCTATTGACACGCTAACACAAGGTTCCTTCCTAATTACAAGCTATTTACAGAAAGCTTAAAATAAACTAGGAAGTTTTTCCTGAAAAATGTATTTCTGTAGATTACGCGAAGAAATTACTCAATGTTACGTTGAACAATGTTGGGTTTTGGCGAGTTTTTACGAATCGTATATTAAAATCTTTCTGCGTATTATTAACTGTTGACATTGATGATCATCATAACATGTTACATTTTGTTTACAATTCGTTTCAAATGTTTCTATACGTCACTCAAAATGTCTGTGTCGTATATTATGTTACATTGATAGATTGGCTTTCAATGGTTATTTAATTTGTTTCTTTTATTCACTTGGGTTGCAATGCTATGTCAAGTAATAGAGTATTTGGTCTGTCAATCAATCAAATCAAAACGCGTGCATGTCATCTATTTTTAACCGACTTCTGAAAAAGGAGGAGGTTCTCAATTCGGATGTTTGTTTGTTTTTTTTTTTTTTTTTTTTTTTTTTTTATGTTTGTTCGGGCATAGCTCCGTCGCTCGCCAACCGATTTGAAAAATTCTTTTTTTGTTGGAAAGAGTATACTTCCCAAATGGTCCCATGAAAATTTTATCGACATCGAACAAGCCGTTTCTGAAAAATCAACAAAAGTCTAAAAAAAATATTTACATTGATGACCTTTTCGGTAACTCTATATTGTGTTTTTTGTTCGCGCGTTTTTAGTTTTTTGTAGTTGACATTTTGGCTTTTATAACTAGATTAATTACAAATTGACCCACTAAAAAGCGCGAAAATAAAAACTTTTTTGCAAAAAAATAAAACCGACTTCCATATCAAAACACTACAAAGCCAAAAATAATTTTAATTTCGGAAGGCGGTGTGAAAAAAAAAGAAAATACAAAACCAATAACACCGACTACCGAAATTAAAATTATTTTTGGCTTTGTAGTGTTTTGATATGGAAGTCGGTTTTATTTTTTTGCAAAAAAGTTTTTTCACTAATTTTTTGAGATTAGAATCCACACGTCCTCAGAACACTATGCCATAGTTTTATCACATTCTAATCGTTGGTTACGAACGCATAGATGACAAACATACTAACATTGATTTTAAATTATATTATTATTTGGAGCTATATGTAAGAATAGTGCTTGTCACCACCACTATACTTGAAACGAAATGAACACATATCATTTTTTGTTTATGATACATTGCAGCATGGTACTGACCCATAAATATAGAATAAGCTTGTAACTCTATGCAACTATTTTTTTATATGAAATATTCATTCTGCCCGCAATTTCTTTCGCGTTTTTTACCCTTTAGGATAACATTTTTACTTTTTAAAGCCTAAAAAATAAGTTTCAAGCTTATATCTTTAAAAATGACGTTACTGCCCTATAAACTTTCATCCCCTATATCAAGCTCTTCTAGTTTTTTTATTTAATTTAAACTTTATATACAATAGTGTTACATGGGCGGACTTAATGCAGCAAGGTATTCTCTACCAGTCAACCTTTGAGTTTACAAGTTGTGGTAGGTGTCCGAGAAAATGGAATGACATAATATATTCAGGCTCTAGATGTCTATCTAGAAGACTATCTCTATCCGAAATTTCATTTAAATCGGTTTAGTAGTTTAGGCGTAATAGATAGATAGATAGAATATACTTTATTGTACACCAAAAATTGAAACACACTTACATAACCTTATTTCTATAACTTTGGTTACAATGGCGGTCTTATCGCTGAGAGCGTAACACAAAGCAAGACAGAGTTCCTTTCGCATTTATAATATAAGTGAGGATTGTCTGCTTTGCCTTTTCAAAACTATGTTTGAGGTTGGCTTTCAGTCTAATTGGAGGGAGCTGAGTTCTAGTGATTCACATGGAGCAACATCCCAATAACTTTCTGATTTGCACAACCCAGTGGTTGGGTAACCAGGGGCGGATCCAGCTTTGGCATCAGGGGGGGTGGGTCACATAATCGTGGTCAAGTCACAAGAAGTTATAATTTGTATTTCCTGACTCCGCTACCACTTGGCCATCCACTGCCGATATTCGTTTACAACGACAAAAACTGGAGTATTATCTAGTCCTGTCTACCTAGTCTACCTAGGTCCTGGACCCAGCCCAGGGGGGGGCGGGTCATTACCCATGACCCCCCCCCCTGGATCCGCCCTTGTGGGTAACACGATACTCCTTGGTAAGAGTGGTGTACTGGTGTACCCATAACAACAATCACAGACGTACAGACGCCAGCACATCAAGCTACAACAATCTGTCAAATTTCTTTAATAGATTTTCAACTTTATTGTTAAAGAAATTAGGTTCAAGGTTGATTGGGAAAATTTGACAGTTTGGGGTAGCTTCATGTGCTGCCGTCTGTATAAATAAATTACAGTTAGGACCATCGACTTAACATGCTTTCCGAGGCAAGTAGAAAACTCAGTATGTTATGATGCTCATTCATCCATCGACTGATCTCGGTACCCGTTCCTTAACGTAGAAGATCGATTCATTGCAGCGCTGCATCGATACAGTGCCTGCACTTATTATTATATCTGACATACGTAAATATTTATTAATCTGACATTGACATTTGTTTTTGTGACATTTATAATGTGACATTGTTTTTATTTATTTTTTGACATTTCTCATTTTATTTTATCGACATTTTTGTATATTTATTTTCTATAATTCTAAATTTAATTTCAATTTCACAGTTATGTTTTTTTTTTGCATGTAATATTGTATTTTATGTATAGTAGTGTAAGTCGACCAATAGCACATGTGTTAGTTTCCTATTTTATATGGGTCACAGTCCTGAAATAAATGAATTTTAGTTTAATTTTTAATTTAATACGCCTGTTATATTTCGCCATAGGCTTCTCTAATAGTTCCAATACATCGATATTATCTTAAGACAATGTTGCTAACTGCTTTATTTTACAAATACCGGTATATTAAGACACATCTCGCATATCCAACAGATGTCTATCATATCATCATAGGGAATGTATTTAGTATTAACACAAGAATCTAAGCTATTCATGTTTACTCGTCAATCGGACTCACATCCAGTAGACGGGAAGCTGTCATTACACGTTCTATGATTGATATTACCTCTAATAATATAAACAGATAAGATTAACTGATGCACCAGTTAATATCTCAGTGCGATTCCTTTTTATAAAAACTTGTCTCGCCGACTGTTCCATACTTTCCATGATCAGAAGGCTGGCTCATTCTTTTCCCAAAGAATAAGTATTGTCATTTAACATGACAATGCTGCCAGTAGTACCAGTGCCTTTTGCTAAAGTAATAAATATCCGGGGTTGCGGGAATGTTCTAACGAGATACCGCGGCCCCGGAACTTAAGGTCAGCTGAAAGAACAGGGTGGGTTTTTAGTCAGTAGAAGTCTGACACTCCCTTCCGCTCCACCCAGAGCGGGAGAAGTCATTTGATGATTTTCCCACCGGAAAAAACGTCCTTGGGTCACGGGAAGCGTCAACCAACCTTTTCGATATTTCTTTAACACGTTGAACGCCAACGCGGTCAATGCTGACCGACAGTGAGCTTTTCCTTCAGGCCAAGCAAAAATCACAGTTCTATCCAAATTTAGACCAAATATTAAACCAACAATTAAAAAAATTAGATATATCTAATGTCCAAATGTATGTTTTCATTAACAAAATTCAACTTTAGTCATTAATTATTTAATTATGGAGATATTAAACGCCGGGCAGCACTGACCGACGCGGCCCGAACGGCAAGTCTAGTTGTCGGCCATCACTGACCGACGCGGCCTGAACGAGAAGATGCATTTTTTTCTTGGTGTTCAACGTGTTAAAAAGAATGCGCACACTGGAACTTACGGTGCGTGAATTTGGACCCCAAATGGCTCGAAAATATAGTTATCACTGGGATTACTGTATTTACAACGCGTGAGTTTAAATACCTACTTTGCAAAATATGTATGAAAAAATAAATAATACCTATGATTACTGTAAGTAATTCTGTATTAAAGTTAACAGTGTGCTAACTAATCTTCCATACAATTTAAAGCGTTAATCTCCATACCGCACCCACAAGAACCTAGACACAGTGTTTACACATCACGCAGACGTAAATTTCAAATAAGACGATGCTCTGTCATTACCGGGATTTATTGACTCGTTAGCTGTGATCTGAGTTGTCATAGCAACGCCTACGTTATCGCCGTCTGCGCAACTGTCTGGGCCCTATTTGCGAAGGATTAGTAGGACGGTATTAGAGTAAATTCTTTTCTTGACATGTGAATTTTCTTACGCACAAGTCAAAACATTAAGAGTATTTTTTTTATTGATAATAGGTTCGCGTTTGACCACCATCTCACCTGATGGTAAGTGATGATGTGGTCGAAGATGGAGCACGCTTACCTAAAAGTAACCTATTCGCTCTTGACTTAAAGACCCGTAGGTTATAGCTATCGGAAAACACAGACTCCGGCAGAAAATTCCACTCCTTAGCCGTACGCACAATGAAAGTATTACCAAAACGTATTGGTTTTAAAAATGACAAAAATTCATTAACATATTTTGTAAGTACGATAGTTCGGATTTGTTCATTAAATCTTATATTAAAATATTACAATGCTTTGCTTTAAATGTATGGTGGCCCGTTCCTTCTCATAAAAAGGGAATCTGTGTTTCAAGAATGAGAACGTTGGTGGCTGATTACGAATTACATTGAGTAATTCATTCAATAAGACTAATGATTTACTCAAAATGTCTCCTGTTTGGGTGCAACCCGAATACAAACACCACACTCTTATTCCGTGTTGTATTTATAAACTGATATTTTTTATATTTATACGTATTTTCTGTAATTATTTTTTCGTGATATTATGTATGTAACTTTGCTTTGTTGCATTGTGTTTTCTGTTTGTTGTCTTATAAACTTTTTCAATTCAATTCAATTTCAATTCAATTTATTTATTTGCGATTTTTATCTATCTATCCAAACTTTAGCTTTAAATCTTACACTACTTACATGATAAACTAAAATATTGTAAATTTCGTAACAGGTTATTTTTATTTATAACGTTATAGTGTACATATATATATAAAGTAGGGCCACTCCTTCAACACTATCATCCGCAGTAAAATTCGATTGTCTTACAGCATCTATTTGTGACACAAGAATTTACGAATTCAACCTAAATATTGACTCAGGTAAATGGCTATTGCAATTATTGGATTATTGACTTTGACGCTCGTGTGTACTTCTTTGATAAACAATTTATCTTTTACTAATGTTAATCTACTTTCCATTATGCTTGTGTTTTGTGATTTTCATTTTTCACCATTGGCGTACGTGATCTTATTATCGTAGCTGGGTTAGTCACTGCATACGCGTGTATTCATAATTGTAGTGATAGTTGAAATGATTTCTTAAATCTGAATTTCAGATGCTCTTCGAGAGTACCAAGTACTTTATGTAAATTTATACTTCTTGTTATCTTTACTAATATTTGAAACAAATCCTTAATACGAAAATTTTGCGGATTGGGGATTATGTAATTTGACTAATTTATATATTTATATGGAGAGGGAGCGCTGAAAGCAAATATTTTCATATAATAATGCATTATTGTAATAATTTAAATCAAGGTCGGATTTCGACAAAAGGCGACGGATACTTGTTATATTAATATATATAGTAAATATTGGAAAGTATAATATATATATATGTTCCTAAGATTAATAAAAAATAAGCTATTAGGTATAAGTTACTAACATTTTATGGATTTATCATCCGAAATAAAAAGATTGTATTGATTGTATTGTAACGTCATTAATAAGACCTCGTTGTGGAGTGTTCGGTGCATATCATCGCACATTTTACTGAAATAAAATGCAGTCTGTGTTATTCCGGGCTGTAAACTATGTGTATGGCATGTTTCGTACAAATCTCTTAAGTTAAATTTGCGTGATTGAAACAAATATATACAACGTGTAACGGAAACCCCATATCTATCCAAAAGGACTGAAGACAACATCTGGTATGGAGTCTCTATGCAAAGTTTCAGCTCAAAATAAGTGACTCACAGAATTGACCCCAAATTATTGGTTTCATATGTTTCTTGAATACCAGTAATAACAAACGTGTCACAGCATGAGGGTTATCACTTTCAACGTCACTTGCCAATAACACGATAATTCTCTTCGTTCTTCTTAATTTGAAAAATTCGGCCTCTGGTATCAATGTATTGAAATTTCTAATATGCTCCACACATGTAGACATAGGATTAGAAAACCCTTGCCATATCGTTTGTTATCATCCAAAGAAGCCGTGCACTAGGTATGTATATACCCTTTAAATACACATAAATAATAAATACACGTTGTATTACATTTAAAACATTTGAGCAGTGGTGGCTCAGTGAATAGGTACATGGACTTACGAAAGTAGAACGGTAGATCACGGGGTCTAACCCAGGCAGGCCCAATACTTTGAGTAGTATCACTTCACTATTCTCAAAACGTTGACGGAAAACATGTAAGAAGCATATTCTAGGACTCAAAATTCCTAAAACGTATGACATTTATCGAGCCGTACTGGGCCGCGTGGTGGATTACAGGCTTTTTCCTGTCATAGGAAGGAAGGAGGCCTGTGTCCCAACTGTGTGGACGTAATAGGCTGCTTAGGTAGTTATTATTATTTATTTTATTTGAAGGGTTCCACCGAAAAACGTTGTAACCATCAAAAAAGTAGAAACGAGTTTTATGATGGAATATCGTTCTACGACTCTCAACGGGCCGATTCATTCATTTGAAAAAAATAAAAGTCAGGTCTATGATCTTCAAGTGTGATGACCATAGACCTGACTTTTATTTTAGCCAAGTGTGGCTCCAAAGTTTAAAAGTTTATGGAATAACGTTGTAAGATGGCTGACGATAATTTTGTTATTTTGACTCCTGCATCAAACAAACAGTTGAATAAAGGGAAAAAAACATTGATGTATTAAAAGGAGGAAGATATGTTACTCTCTAACATCGCAATCAGTAAACCTGGGCTCGGCGCACGAATACATGCACAGTAACTCACACATCTGTGTTCAGTGTCGTCATCAGTCCCAAACCTACAGTTACCGATAGACAAGGATAGAGATAGGAGTCGGCGCTGTAGTGCGAGCGGAATCGCCTCAGTTGTCGAATGTTTGCGCTTATGAATGAAATACGATTGCATGTATTAGGTAAGTACGTAGTTAGTGATTCCCATGACCCACGTCTCTTATTTTTCTTCCTGGTGTAATTAAAACACTGTCTAGCTATACAAGAAGTCATTTTGATGCGTATTTATTCCAAAAAAATCCTTAAAAACACGAAGAGACGAGAATTTCTTGAGCTGTGTGATCAACAACGTTCCGTACGCGACTGAGAGTGAGCGCCCGCCAACTACGGGCAATCACTTAGTTTTGTAGGACCAAACTCAGTGTCTAGTACCGTATCTTCCTCTTTTTAATATTTAATATATCAATGGAAAAAAAGGAAAATTAACTTTGAAGAGAGGCGTGATGTAAGAAATAAACGTTTGAGGAATGCTGGAAAGTCATATTTAAGTCAGAGAGGAAATTTAGATTTTTTAGTTTTTTATAATGTCATACCAATAAAACTATTTAAAAGAAACTAGTCATATTTATTTAGTTGTTTATTAATTGAATACACATGAATTATCAACAAAACACTCCTTTTCCAAAAGTTATAGTAATGTTGCTTATAACGTTTTTCGCGGGACCCCTTCATTTATTTATTGAGTACAATGTACAAGGTATTACAACGATGTCCCACAAAACTGAACAGACAGTTTGACTGTGGGATCAATTTATAATCTATTTTTAACTTATGTATATAATTAATAAATATATTATATAATTAATTAACTTAAAAATACAATAATAACATTAAGGTAGGGTGCCAAGTAAATAGTTTTTTTTTAATTTAGATTTGGATTTTTTAATATTATTTTCTTCTCTAATGCCCTCGGGTAAACCATTAAGCATATATGGGATGCGTTTTTTTAATGTCCTGTCTCCATAAACGTTGGTTATTCTAAGCACAACATATTTACCCGAGGTCATTGCTCTAGTATTATATTTATTATTTACATTTATCAATATAGAATTAAAACCCATGGTTCCCAAAATCACCACCACCAGCGACAAAACCACTATCGACTACTTTCTCGCTGAAGAAACGTACAATAGAAATACTTTCTGTGCAAAAAAAGAGAGATGCAAATATTAATAGTCGATCGTCGACTGTTTACAGTGCCGGCAAGGACTCACTCCACTAGTTTGTCGCTTAGCGACAAAAGCTATCAAAGCTACTCGCTCAGCGATGCTCGCTTGGCGGTCAAAACTTGCACTGAGACGCTAACCAGGCAATGTTATGTTGCCAACTCCTATTGTAAGAAATATACTATGCAAACCCTAAAACGCACTAGGGTAGTGCTAATTTTGATAAAAGAGCACCAAATATATAAAATAAATCAAGATATTTAAAAAAATAAGTTATTATTGAGAATAATTAAGTTGTTATTACAAAATTAGATCGTCGTCCAAATCAGAGTTGGAATCATAGTTTGAATTCGTTGCTGTAGTAGCTGTTTGAGAAGTTGAGGGACCGGACGTTCTTGTTTCACTCTTCACGGAAACAGCTATGCTATCCTTGTCGTATGCAATTCAGTGTTTCTAGTAGAATTCAGATACTCGACACGCATTTCCATAGGTAATTAATTAGAGGTGCGTTCTGAAATTTAAATATGTTTAAGAACGCGCCGTTAATTGGTTGTGTTTTTACCAACATGCGTGATAAAAAATGCGATAGTTAGAGCACTAGGCACTGTTATGGAATGTTGAGCGCTAAAACATCAAGAAATGCACTAGATCTAGTGCCGAAAGCACTAAGTTGGCAACATTGCAACCAGCACAGCGACAAAACTATCGAAACTACACACTCGCTGCTCGCCAACTCGTTTTCAGATGCTAGCTGTACTCGCTACTCGTTCGTCGTCAACAGTATACTAACTACCTTATGTTATCTAAATATTAGTAAGATCAACAGATACAAATGTCACGCTAATCGTTATCCAGATTTGCCACATCAGCCCAAGGTCAAAGCTAACAAAGCAGCTAAAATAAAACAATCTGTCACATTTCTCATTAACTCTAAATTGTTACAGTTCACTACAAATACAACGCGTGGAACAAACACAAAACGTTAAAATGTCGGTCACAAATATATTGGTAACACAAAGTAACGGTCGTTTCCTACATAGTTTCACGCCAGTTTTCTGCTGAACGTGGCAAGACTTGTTAATACACCGTGGAAAATTTTCGCCTTCACACAACATACATGATTTGGCTTTGGAGTTTGTATTGTTGCAGTTTACCTTTCTTTATTTATTTTATGTTGTTCGGTAAAACACACAGGTACGCAAATGTAAATAAATAACTAGGTCCACGACGTTATCCACATAATTCATTCAATAAAAATATTATACCAAACCGGTATTGTCACTAAACCAAAAATTTTTGTTTAGATATACGATTAGAATATGAATTTGTTTAGATATATGATTAGAACATACTTATGTTTAAAAATATGATTAGAATACTTATGCAAGTTTAAAAAAATATTGTTTATGTTTAATTATATAAAATAACCCGTTCTTTTTTAACCGACTTCTAAAAAAGGAGGAGGTTCTCAATTCGGATGTTTGTATTTTATTTTAATGTTTGTTCGGGCATAACTCCGTCGCTTGCGAACCAATTTGAAAAATTATTTTTGTTGGAAAGGCTATACTTTCCAAATGGTCCCATGAAAATTTTATCGAAATCGGACAAGCCGTTTCTGAAAAATCAACAAAAGTAAAAAAAAAAATATCTACATTGACGAGCTTTTCGTTTACTCTACATTGTGTTTGTTGTTCGCGTACAACTCCGTCATTTACGATTTGGAAAATTATTTTTTGAGTTTGAAAGGGTATACTTTCTGAGAAATCGAGGGAACTCTTTAAATATTATAGGCACACCTATAGCGTTTTGGGTATTTCTTATAGTAACTTGTGCAGATGCTCTCGAAAAGCACCATTTGGGGAAGTGGAACTGATGATGAAGACCACAGATAGCCACCGAAACTACTCAATAATAAGTATTTCATAGATTGCGATTCGATTACTTGAATATGAATGTTAAGCACTTTATGCTCGTCACAATGCATATGGTGAAGTAGAGCTGATGGTGAAATACCAGGAGAACTCCTCAAAAATTAACGGCTCTGCATTGGGAAAAGCAATATTTTGTAAAAGGTGCTAAATAGTTGACATTTTGGCTTTTGTAACTAGATAAATTACAAATCGACCCACTAAAAAGCGCGAAAATAAAAACTTTTTTGCAAAAAATAAAACCGACTTCCATATCAAAACACTACAAAGCCAAAAATAATTTTAACTTCGGAAGGCGGTGTGAAAAAAGGAAATACAAAACCAATAACACCGCCTTTTATTTTTTTACAAAAAAAGTTTTTTTATAAAGACAATTTATTACAATAAAAGCAAAATATAAATAGGTTGTATTTAAAACAATGTTCTTATCCAAAATGTACTTATAGTTCTAGCTGTGTGTATCAATATTCGATCATTCAATTATTGTATCTCTGTTATAACTTTGGCTGGTAATAATAGGCTGAATGTCTTCCTTTACGGTTTATTATTAGTAACTATTTGTTGATGTTGCTAGTTATTTTCTTTTCTTATATTAGAATGGATAAAACCGATCCATAATCAAGTTTATTAATAATATAATTAAAAGATAAATAGATTTTAGTTAAAGTTAAATAATTATTAGAATGACTAATAATTTTAGGTAAGGTGTATAACTACACGATTGATCGATAACGATCTTGATGAAACAAGCTATCTAGCTAACGGAGCTTCTTATCGTGTTCCCACATAAAACGGGAAGTGAACTCATTGACAGACATTTTTTCTTTTCATTTTGCTGTTCTTCCTCCCCCCAAAGAGTGAGTAAGGAGAGTTGCATGTCTGATAGACTCAGGTGCAGGCCACGTCACACATTACGTGTCTTGGCGACTGCTCTAAAACTATTTCTGAGCGCTCAAATGGCGAATGACGAACGGTAGCATTTACATGACCAGTTTATCACGACCTTCCTGACCCCTCCCTAGTCTAACATTCACAGGTTCGAAAAGGAATTTGTGGGGAGATCTAATAGGTCCATGAATGTTGGACAATTATACCTAGACGGTACTGGGTTGCAGTAGAAAATAGATGTCAATTGTATATAGATTGATCGATTGATGTATCTTTTAATTCATCGATCAATTCTATTGTTAGTTTCTGTTTTCTATTTTTGTGTCTAGTGTTTGGTTATCGAACTTTACGGTTATGACTCATTGCAGCTGTAAAATTCTTATATCTGGATTTAGATTTGAAGATTGACAGACGAAATTGATGCTTTGAGTTAGTCATCGTTCTATTCTGTCACAGTGGTGGACAGTAAGCTTCTGTGTTACAGTCCACTTTTGATCTTGTTCAGCCTATCATGGACTTGTTACCCTTGTTCCATGTTACTTGGGGTTGGTTATTTCTTATATTTTTCCTCGCCAACCGTGGTGCTGTCAATTTTTTGGAATGTTGTTAGAGTTGTTACATTTCAACGAACACATTTATAGCTCTTTTTGGCGCTTTCAAATCGCTGTTCAATCATACCTCAAATCAAATTAATCATCGTTTTAAGAATATTCAGGTACCACACTTCTCTGGAATTAATACTAATATTATAAATGGGAGAGTGAGTTTGTTTTGTTGTTACGCCTTCGCGCCTTAATTGCTGTACCAACTTTCATAGTACAGAGACAGATTAATTTGACCCTAAACATTTTAATTTAAAAAAAAAAAAGACTGATGGACATTTATAACATGAAGTTGGCTTAAAATTAAAAGAAATAATCTTTGAAATCATACTGTGAAAGTTTAGGACGGAAGCAGAAAATAGGCAAGACGGTTACACGTAATTAAAAGCCTGTTGGAGTCAGCATATACTAAGCTTTACACCATAAGGAACACCGTATAACTTGGTGACTTGTTGTATTTACGTCATTGAGAGACCCGTCGTAGATAATTTATTTTCTTTGTAATACGTAAATAACATAATTTAAACAGTGTCCATGGAGTTTATTGTTCGTTTTTCTCCATACAGATCTATCCTTTAGAATAAGCAATTAGCTTCATTTCTTTGATTGACCGACCTTGACGTTTCAAAAGTTTCTCTGCTCGGAGGATAATCATCAAATGCTTCTGTTCTGGGTGGAGCGGAAAAAGTTTGAAATTGAAATTGAAAAACATTTATTCGGACGAAGACACACACAACAACATAGAATACAATATTACAAACATTATAAAAAAGGGATAAAAAATAATCGTTGAGCATGTCCACACCGAAAGGGACACCAACTCAGCATTTGCTGGGCGGAAGACACCCAGCGCTGGTTGTCAGTTGGCACCCAGCAGTGACATACGTCCGTATGTACAAAAGGCGTGTTAATTGCCTTGTATCGTGCTGCCCGCTAAGTTATCATTATTATGAAATGAGTTATTAAGTGATCTACATGCAACCTTAAAATTATATCTATAAAATAAATTGGTTCATAAATAATACATAACTACATAGTGGATGATAACATTTTAAATTAATCAGTTTCAGAGTTTACTGACTTTACTAGAAACAAATTTAAGGCAAAACAATGTTTGACTGGTCATCTAGTAATTATATAAACTATTAGTTTTCTGCACTACTTCTCCATATTAACATTAACAATTGTGACAAAATTCGTACACCTCCACCTGCGTAATATTCGTAGTAAGGTAACACAGTTTTCGCCTCACTTATTCTCTTTTCTTTTACTGCTCCCGTGTGTGGAGCGGAAGGGAGTGTCAGACTTCTACTGACTAAAAACCCACCCTGTTCCTTAAGTTGGCCTTGCATTCCGGGGCCGCGGTATACCGTTAGAATATTCACGCAACCCCGACAGAAATTTAAAGTTGTTAGATACTTAGTGATAAGACTTACATCATCGCCCTTTTCCAGGGCTCCGAGGGAGGCGAGTGAAGCGCGGGATCCGCCATGTTGCTGCCGTCGCAACGCTCGCTCGCTCTCTACGCACTGCGCTAGAGGCACTCCGAATACGCTGCCACCTGACGACTCTGCAGAAACAAGAGACTTGTTGTTATGAAATAGAAAAATGAACCTCACCCATTACAATATTGCCGAGAACCCACTCCAGACACAAGCATGTTTAGCTTAGTTGGAAAGGCTAACAAGATTAGTAGTATTATTATGTAAAAATTGTGAAAATTAATTATTTTTTTAAAGAGTAACCTTCGAGTTTCTTGCAGGTTCTTCTCCATAAGAAACAACCGATTTCGTACCGTGCACTAACTTCTGAAGTTTTATAAGTGCCCATATGTAGGCCTATGTGAAATAAAATATATTTGATTTGATTTGAGTAATGAGAATTCTACCCACAATGCTAGGTCTCCTTAAAAAAAATATGATTCTTGCTCTTGGGAGCTAAAAAACAAAAGAAGGTAAGTTATGTGGTTCTTTTTTCAAATACGATTGTCTATGCACTATTAAGGTATGTCCAAACATTGAGCAGCAAGAGAGCGGCAGCAACACGCGGCATTTCTAGGACACATTTCTGCCGCGCTCTAGTTAGGACAAAGCCGACTAATGTTTGCGCGGCAGTCGTCTAAACACAGGGCAGCGGGGCGCGCACGGCAGTCGCACTCGATTGCCGCTCGATGTTTGGACACACCTTTAGAGATAGCTCGTGGATAAATCGTAATAGTCGCACGGTTCGAACTTCAAAGCTAAGCAATGCTCGCTGAGGTTAGTTTCTGGATGGGTGGGTCTTGACATATCGAGCCATAAGTCCCAGCTGACGTTTTGACATCTTTGTTTTTTTTACAGGTAGTCAGATAATTTGACACTAACTTTGCCTAGGGGGATCCTGTTACCCAGTTACTGGTACAGTTAGTAGAGGTCGTTGGAAGAAGGCTAAGCAGATCATGAGCAGGCTATCTATGCAATATTAAGGCCTCATTTACGGACGTCAGGCGTCGCATGTGGCGTGGCTTCTCGCGGCGCGTCGGACGTTTTTTCTGTTTACGGAGCCGTGGCGCGTGAAGCGGGACGCATCATCGCACGCGTAAACACAAACTTATAGCAATATACGATGCTGTTCATAGAGATGCGAGGCGGGAAGATTAGCGGTGCCCACCGCTGCGCCCGCGGCAAATCCTCAAGCGTGTAGCGAAGCACGCGGCGGGCATCGCTGCGGCGTACGCGGGGTAGGGGCACTCAATCAAACCGAAATCGCTTAATCGAGAATTGCCGCTGCGTTCGCCGCTGCGTGTACCGCCGCGTTACCGCCTTAGTTGGAAGTCTAAGTCAAGAGTGAATCGGATACTTCTAGGCAAGCGTGCTTCATCTTCGACCACGTCATCGCTTAACATCAGGTGAGATGGTGGTCAAATGTAATCGTATAAACAACAAAAAAAAACCAAAACATTACTAATATAAGCTAGTAGACACTAAAAAATATTGATTATAGGCCCGCGTTTGACTACCATATCCTTGATGGTAAGCGATGATGTGGTCGAAGATGAAGCATACTTATCTAGAAGTAACCTATTCACTCACTATAAGGAAACAGACTCCGGCAGGCAACTCCTTAGTTGTACGCACAATGAAAGTTTTACATTTACTCATAGCTTACTGTATATATCTAGATATAACAAACAACTATAATAAAATAAAATTACAGGATTTTAAAACACTAAACTGAAATGTCTTGTATCATAAGTGTTGAGAACAACCTACTTACAATTATAGGTGAGTAGAATCAAGAATATAATGAGAAACAGGTGCATGTATTTTTGGAGAAAATACGAACAACGAAGCCAGACTTCCGCATCGTGTAAACCAAAGTCGGGCTTCCCCGAAAGGGTAGGCGATAGTGCATTGTCCGCCACCCACCGCTCGTCTGTATGATGACGGTATTCAGACCTAGTCAGAGGGCGAGTCTAACACGCCAACATTGCGCTGATTGATTTAATTTATATTTGTAATTTAGTAAGAATTAGTTTATTTATAAGATTTTGTATTTGTTTTTATGGACCTACTTGCCTGAAAGGATATATGTATTACTCTTATTATCACTTATTTAATGCCTATTATCACACCTATAACAATGTTATACAAACATTCGTTTTATATGTCGAAATTCCCTCATAGCTCTAATGGTGGCAAGCCTGAGTTCATTTATTATTTAGACTGTATGCAACACACAGGTATAAAGGCTCACTAAATGCCTTAGGCATTCTCTGCTTATCAACCATGGGTGGCGAAGACACGATGACAGGTTCATAAAAAAATAAAATAAGTAGAATTGACGTTTTAATTTGGAATTTCTCAGTGCCAGCCTGGTGTCTAGATGTATATCCAGTTAATGTCAATAATAAGTTTAATGAGATGGTGGTCAAACGCGAACCTATTATCAATAAAAAAATCTAAAAATAATTTATTTATTTATTAAAACTTTATGCAACACAAAATGTACAAAGGCGGACTTAATGCCATAGGTAATCTCTACCAGTCAACCATGGGTGTTGAAGATATAACATGGCAGGTGCATAAAAAAAACTAAGTAGATAATAATATTCAAAGTAAAAGTTTTATTACAAGTGTATAATATTATATACATATACAACGTGTAATTTAAAGGGTATATAGGTACATACCGAGTGCACGGCTTGTTTGGATGATAACAAATGATATGGCAAGGGTTTTCTAATCCTTTGTCTACATGTGTGGAGCATATTAGAAATTTCAATACATTGATACCAGAGGCCGAATTTTTCAAATTAAGAAGAACGAAGAGAATTATCGTTTTATTGGCAAGTGACGTGAAAAGTGATGACCCTCATAGTGCTGTGACACGTTTGTTATTATAGTATACAAGAAACATATTATGAAATCAATAATTTGGGGTCAATTCTGTGGGTCACGTATTTTGAGCTGAAACTTTGTATAGAGATTCCATACCAGATGTTGTCTTCAGTCCTTTTGGATAGATATGGGGTTTCCATTACACGTTGTATAACTAGAATAATCTCGAGCTGATTAGGAGATAAAATATCACCACGGAAAATGTTTCCTATCCTCAATACCTACCCTCACTGTAAATTACGACCTGTTCCCTCTCAGAAAGAGGACGCCTGTGCCCCAGCAGTGTCTTATAGACCTTTTTTTTATTAAAAATAGGTTCGCTTTTGACCACCATCTCACCTGATGGTAAGCGATGATGTGGTCGAAGATGGAGCACGCTTACTTAGAAGTAACCTATTCACTCTTGACTTAAAGACTCCTAGGTCATAGCTATCGGGAAACACAGACTCCGGCAGGGAATTCCACTCCTTAGCCGTACGCACAATGAAGGTATTCCCAAAACGTTTTGTGCGTATGGGTGGGATGTCCACCATGTAACGATGGCGCTTCACCGTTTTTCTTGTAGTCCGATGATGGAACAGGCTTGGCGGAATTCTAATTCTATTCGGATGGAATTACACAGTCTAATTGTGTAATTCCATCGCACACTCTCCGAAATGTAACCGATAGAAAACCGATAGACTTGCAAATCGTCGTCGATGTTCAAGGCTCTGGAGCTTTGACTCGACCAGTACATCGTTGCCAATGAGTCTCTTGGCCCGCTTCTCGATAGATTTAAGCGGGTCCAGTTGGTATTTAGCAGATTCGTCCCAAAGATGAGAGCAGTACTCCATACACGACCGAACCTGGGCTTGATAGAGATTGAGCAACTGTTCGGGTGTGAAGTACCGTCTCACCTTTGCTAGGATTCCCAACTTTTTTAATGCCAGTTGAGCCTTAGCCTCGATAAACGGGCCAAAATTGAGGGTAGAAGTTAGTGTTACCCCCAGAAGCTCGATACGGTCGGTTATCGGCACGGTTACACCCCGGAAAGTAGGAGACGGTTCGATGTTTCCGAAACCTTCCTCCGGTAGAAAAATCCTTAAAACACTCCTCTGTGGAGTCTCTCGGTGGAGCCGAAGGGAGTGTCAGACCTATACAGACTAGAAACCCACTCTATTCCTTCAGTTGCCTTTGAACATTCAGAGCTTTGAGAACATTGATGCAACCCCGGGGGAATGTAAAAGGCTGAATTAGTACTACTATTCTACTCCTCAACAGAACTCCATGCCACCTTCCAGGACATCAACAGTCTATTCTCTGCTAGGAACTAAATGCCATGTTAATATTAGCTCGTCTATTTACACCGGTGTATTAATATGTGCGTAACACTTCATAAAGCTAAGCGCGGGCGCAGATGCGCGCCTCACAACTGCGACAAAGGTCGCGTCTATTCCCAGAACCCGCGTTGTATCGTGCGGCTCGGTACGTTGTTAATGCGGCAGCTATGCATTTTTGGTGACGTCATTATTTCATATTTTGGTGTTTTGGATCATTGACTTGTGTTCTTTATTTATTTATTCAAATAGAGTTAAACCAATACGCTTATATGCTAAAAATTAATTAATTAATTATTTCAGATTGTAATTCGGACATAAGAAATAAAAATGTCAACTAGGAAAGTGGTTCACAAACTACGTTCGTAGACTTTCGTTCGTTGTAACTAGTTATAAATAAAAAAAAAAAAAAAAAAAAAAATATTTTATTTCAGACCTCAAGATCCATAGTTTTGTTAGTATTATACATGACTTATAAACTATGTTAATAACAAACACCTATACATTTAAATATTGTTAGTAGGTATACAATACTTACATACTATGTTAGTAACAATAAAATACACATCACTTCCTATACCGGCCGCGCTCACCTGTCACCCCGGGCACATGCACGTGTACATGCACCCAGTGAGCCATGATGTCGCAGCACGGCTTATCACTGATGACCCTCAGAATGCTGTTAGCGCTCCCACGCACTCTACGCATCATGGACGCCATCCGTTTTCGTAGGATGGTGTTGAAACCATCCACACGTGCTTCGGCAAACATCCCTGAGGCGCTACAGTAACGTGGGAGCCCCAACAACATCCTGAAGGTGTTATTGTACTGAACTCTGAGGGCGTTGTATGCCCTTTGCGTATACCGAACCCACAGAGTGCACGTGTACACCGATTGACAAAAAGCCTTAAAAAGAGTTAATTTCACCTCTGGTGTACAACGCGCAAACCTGCGGGCCAGCATATTGCATCGGACAGCCAACGCCCTCCGTTCTCTTTCCATATCAGCATCATCTTTCAAATCCTCAGTTACAATGTGCCCAAGGTATTTAAAATCTGATACACGTTCAAGGGCCACCCCACTTAACATAACCGGGGGTACATGTGCCGGTTTTTTTTGGTTTACCCTAAAAACAAGTAGTTTGCTCTTTTGAACGTTATACCCAAGACCATGTTCCTCCCCATACGCCTCACAGACGGCCAACAACCTTCTGAGTGCACTAACTGACGGACTGAGCAGGACCATATCGTCCGCATAGCTGATGCTATTGACATAGAGACCGTCAATAGAACAGCCAACCTGTGTGCTACTAAGCCCGACAATCAGCTGGTTTATATACAGGTTGAAAAGCGCTGGCGAGGTCAATCCACCCTGTCTCACCCCGCATTCCAACCTGTACTCGTCAGACAAATCATTGGCCCATCTGACTTGGTTGGTTTGGTGGCCATACCAATACTGAAACATATTTATAATGGCGTCGGGCACTCCCGCTTCGCGCAACTTACTCCACAATAAGTCATACCTAACTAGGTCGAACGCCCTGGAAAGATCTAGAAACGCTGCATATACTGGCGTATTTCTCTTTGTATAATACCTGACAGTATGCTTGAGGGCAAAGATAGCACTTTCAGTGGATAGCGGTTATGCACGTACTGATCATTTAAAAATAACTTACAATAAACTGAATACCGTGAAATTCTTTTCATTTATAGGCTTGCGTTATATATACATAGTTATATGGTCGAAGATGAAGCTTACCTAGAAATAACTAATTCACTCTTGACTTACAAGACTCCCAGTATAGTGTAATAAGAATGTTCGTTATTCTTATTTCATCATGCCATCACGCCTGTATTCATCGTAGAGATGGACAAAAACAAATGTATATTCAAAAATTATGCCCGAATCATTGATATATTAAAAAGAGGAATATACGGTACTAGACACAGCGTTTGGTCCTACAAAACTAAGTGATTGCCCGTAGTTGGCGGGCGCTCACTCTCAGTCGCGTACGGAAAGTTGTTGGATCACACAGCTCAAGAATTTCTCGTCTCTTCGTGTTTTTAAGGATTTTTTTGGAATAAATACGCAACAAAATGACTTCTTGTGTAGCTAGACAGTATTTTAATTACACCAGGAAGAAAAATAAGAGACGTACTTACCTAATACATGCAATCTTATTTCATTCATAAGCGCAAACATTCGGCAGTTGAGACGATTTCGCTGGCACTACAGTGCCGTCTCCTATCTCTATCCTAGTCTATCGGTAACTGTAGGTTTGACACACGACACTGAACACAGATGTGTGAGTTACTGTGCATGTATTCGTGCAGGTTTACTGATTGCGATGTTAGAGAGTAACATATCTTCCTTCTTTTAATACATCAATGGTCCGTATGTTAGGTCCCATGTAAAAAAGTGAGCCAGTTGCCAACCACTGGGACAGAACCCAAACTCAAGGCAGCTACTGAGAAATTCCAGATGATTTCAATAATTGGGAATATCTGTTAAAATTATTCTTAAGAGTTATCATCAGCGGCCCTAAAATGACATATTAAAACCATTATGAATCCGGTGTGCGTGTGGTAGAGTACTGTATCATTTCCTATTTTATGTTATATAAATCTAAAAAATTGGCTAAGTGCGAGTCAGACTCGCCCATGAAGGGTTCCGTAGTAACTACGCCAAATAACTTTGTTTTTCATATTGTTTTATGAATTACAAAGTTATTTTTGCGGTTTTAGAAAATATGCTGTATCTCAAAAACTGCTGACCCGATCTCGTTCAAACTAATTTTGGTTGAAAGTTTACATTAAGATCTACAGCATATATATTTTTTTTAATTTTTCACTCCATTATTATAGAAGTTAGAGAGGGGGGCGGGACACATTTTACCACTTTGGAAGCGTATATCTTTTCAACGATTAACTGTATGAAAAAGTGGTTTTAGAAACCTCAACATAATTTTTAAAGACCTATCTTCGTCTGAAAAATTCCTTGAAACCCAAGGAAGTTTTTTATGGAAATAGTAAACGGTACTGAAAATCTGTTATACCGCCTTAGATATTGATTTTCAAGTTCCAGCTAACTGGTGAGTAAGAAGTAACATAAATGAATACGGGGGAAATAATAATGGGAATGGGTTTTTCCCATTATTATATACCTTTAAGCCAGAAGTGCATTTTTTTTCAAAGCAACGCTTTGTGTTTGAAAAAAAAAAATGGCCACAAATGACCACAGAAACCAAAAATAAACCACAGAAAAAAATTATGAGTAAAAAATTCAAGTCTGTACAACTCTCCTCCCATCTCCTAAACATTTACAAAGATTAGTAAAAACATACATAATTCAGCTGGTAATAATCAGACTCGCCTAATTATAAAGCACAAACTAACGCAAACTCCTAGACAATGCCCGCCCATGTGTTTTTCATCACAGTTTCAAACTTTTTTGCCCCGATGATGGATGCGCCAAAGAATAGGTCAGCCAGTACACTTCCCATCATATTTGTGTGATGACTAACTTTTTCTATTTAAAACAAAACAATAATAGAAAACTTAGTCATTCTTCGTGGGCATAAGGAAGCCAATGTTTACACTCACCAAAGTGTATGAGCCTCATACAAGTCATACAATTGGTATTTTGATGAAAAACATACAAAGTTATATTTTAAGGCGATCGTTACCATGTTGCCTGAATTATAGACAAATATACATATCAGTTATGATTGATAAATACGTGGGTTGATAGTGGAGAACAGTTCATATGCTTTTTATTATTTGATAGGTTCGCAAACAGGCCGTCAGCAAGAATGGTTGGTAGAAGTTACGCCTTTGATAGATTGATACAATTGAATGAAGGAAATGACAGTGAAGTTGCCATAAACACTTCCACGTCAGAAATAAATTTATTTTAAAGAAATGTATAGGTATGTGTTAGATTTGTTAATGGATATCTATTTAAAAACAAACTAACAATTATTTTCAACCATATGACCCAATTTCTTAAGACAATGGAGCTAAACGTGTGCGTTCTTAAATAAAGACGGTGTGACTTTAACGCTGTAGGTATCTAAAGCCATAAATGCAAAATATGGCACTATGTGGGCATCAAAAGCTCGTAAGCGGTTACATTTCGGGGAGTGTGTGATGGAATTACACAATCTAATTCCGCCAAGCCCGTTCCATCATTGGACTACGAGAAAAACGGCGAAGCGCCATCGTTACATGGTGGACATCCCACCCATACGCACAAAACATTTTGGGAATACCTTCATTGTGCGTACGGCTAAGGAGTGGAATTCCCTGCCGGAGTCTGTGTTTCCCGACAGCTACAACCTAGGAGTGTTTAAGTCCAGAGTGAATAGGTTACTTTTAGGTAAGCGTGCTCCATCTTCGATCACATCATCACTTACCATCAGGTGAGATAGTGGTCAAACGCGAACCTATTTTCAATAAAAAGAAAGCTGGACTTATATTGGTTACAACTGTAAATGAAGGACACCACACACACACTACACTACAGTAATACAATTTCACACACAGTCATTATCTGTTTAGCCTTTTTCCATCAATGTCGGAGTCAGTTTCCAGTCTGACTGGTTGCAGCTGAGTATTAGTGTTATACAAGGACCTATTTAACCTCCACAATCCAGTATCTGGGTAACACAATATCCCTTACCCAAGGCAATGTCAAATTTTCTGACTTTTGACCACCCATAACGACTTTTAAAGATGTTTATTTATTTTATTTTATTTATTTATTTATTTGGCTCACCAACAATTGTTGACACCAAAATTTTTACAATTATAATTCTTAACTATATTTCCTAGTGTCACAATTTTTACAGGTAAGTACCACATAATTATGCCATTGTGTACAAAACAATACAATACAATTATTCTTAACTCTCTAACTTAGAACTAAACAAAAACAATAAATATCTAAATGTACAACATAAAATAAAATAAACTAAAATAACCTTCAAAAGACGAGCTATTATTACATATTATTGTGCATTACTTTGAGGAGCCTGGTAAAAGAGTCTGCATGCATGCAATCAATGCATGTTCAAATGACAGTTGGGACCAAAGTTTTGACGTGCTCTCTGAGTCCGTTACCATCAAGCACCAACACATCCACATATCGTCGCCTTAGAGTGAAAACCTCGGGAGTACATTTTTGTCCAAATTTTTTTTATTGCGTTTCCAGAAAGCAATCCTAGCAACGGACATCCTGATCTCACTAATATGTTCATTCGATACTCGAAACGCTGAAAAAATGAAAGTAAGTGAGAACCTCGTAAACACTCGCATCGCGTCGTCAGTTTAGCGTAACCAGGCCATGGATTATGCATTTCTGAACTGTTCGATATTATGTATAATATTTTTCATATTATACATAATATTGAACACTTCTGGATATAAAAACGGGTTAAATTTTCATATAAATTAATAAAAAAAAAAACATAAAAAAAACCGTACAAAAATTTTATAGCACGCAGATTTTTCTTCCTCCTGAAAAGTTACTCCTTTTTCACTTACGAGGTTTTCACTCTAAGGCGTCGATATCGACATTAGCAAGCGATGCTTAACCTTGCAGACTGATCAGTGCAGCTGTTACTAATTAGCCACGATCTCTTCCACGTACTACACTTTCACACATCGGCACCAATTTTCCCATCATCCAAGGCTGAATTAACTAAACAAAACTATTTGTAGGTTCCCAAGAAGATTCAGCAATGAAAGCTCGGTTGGGCCTATCAAAAATGTGTGTATATGTGGCAAGTCAAACAATATAGGCGCGCGTTGACGGACACTTCTCAAAAGCAAGTCTGATGCTATTTTTAATCTGTACTACGGAGAGTTGGCGCTTACGATATTTTAAAATTCATATTACTTTTTTTTTTCTTCGTGTTCGATTATTGTATCATAGATGAGTCGGTTTGTTTTTCTTTTTTTTTCTAATCGATTCGTGTTTTATTGTTGGTGCTTTCATTTTGTTGGGTTCAAGGAATTATTTAAGGATCAGCGTTGCAGACATTATTCATCTACCTGTTTCTCATTTTTAAATAGAATTACCAATGTCGGTAGAATTGACATTATTACAGTTCGGCTTGAACTTTTTTATGTATGTTACCTCATAACTCGAAAATGGCTGGACCGATTTGGAAAATTCTTTTTTGTTTGAGAGGGTATACTTTCTAGTTGGTCCCATTGTCATGAAGTCAGGATCTGATAATGGAAACCTTGAGAAATCTCGATTTCTCAAGGTTACCGAGGGAACTCTTCAAATATTATAGGCTGATAATGCCTATAATATTTGAAGAGTTCCCTCGGGAACTTTTCAAATATTATAGGCACACCTATAGCGATTTGGATATTTTTCATAGTAACTTGTGCAGTTGCTCTCGAAAAGCACCATTTGGTGAAGCGGAACTGATGATGAAGACCACAGATGGCTATTAGAACAACTGAATAATAAGTATTTCATTGAATGCGATTCGATTACTTGGATATGGTTGTAAAACACTTTATGCTCGTTACAATGCATATGGTGATGAGGAGCTGATGGTGAAGTACCAGGAATACTCCTCAAAAATTAACAGCCTAGGGAAAAATAACTTTAATTTCGGTAGTCGGTGTCTTTAGTTTTGTACATATTTTTGTTTTTGACACCGTCTTCCGAAATTAGTTATTTTTCCCATTGCAGTGTTTTTTGAGAAGTCGGTTTTATTTTTTGTTACAAAGTTTTTTCTCGCCTTTTGGTGGGTCGGTTTGTAATTTACCTATTTACAAAAGCCTAAATGTCACCTTATCACCTTTTGCAAAATATTTCTTTTCTGGCTATTGTTGCCACTAACTCACTACAAGATGTAAAGAATAGAATCAGGTGCAAGCCAAATTAATGTTTCAGAATATTATTTAATGTTCATTCCGCAAAAATACCTAGTGGTTAAGGCTGCGCCGAGTAAAATAACTCAAAACGGTCTTCACTACTAAAGGAATATAACCTATAATAGTACTTTAATTACCATACAAAAATATGTAATGAACACTAGAATAAATGTGTTAGCAAACATAGTTGGCAAAATTTAAAAATATTTTATAGATTATTAAACAAAAATACATAAAGATGGACAAAAATCCTTACAAAACATGCTCGTGCGTCGCTGAATTTTGATAGTAAACTGTTGAATTTTTTCATAAACTTCAATTCATATTATTCTCTAATTATCATACTATCATTTACAGCTTTAACATTTCAAAAATGTCGCTTGGTTGTTTTAATTTTAATTTTTTCTTCTAATTTGCGCGCTATTTTGAGCCATACGCAACGTACACCGGTCGAAAATTCAGTCGTCCACGGGAGCTCAGAGAGGGGTCACGTCTCATCGTGGAGCGTTTCGCCGGTAACGATAATTCGCGATCTATTGTGTACGTATGTATTGCAGCAATCCGTTGAATAACATAAGTCTAATTTTTTGTTTTTTGAGTACGATTTATTATGCATACCCAACAATTACTTTTTATTGTTCAATATATATTTCTTTAACATTTTTTTTTCAATATTTGTTTTATTATGGGAAAATGTAAAAAAAATATTATTAGAAGAAAGTTGTCGCAAATTTTCGAAAAAAACGCCATTCTCATAAAAAGTACGTATTTCTATTTTGTGATGTTATTATTGCTTTTTAACCGACTTCAAAAAAAAGGAGAAGGTTCTCAGTTCGTCTTAATCTTTTTTTTATGTATGTAACCTCAAACTCGAAGACGGCTGGACCGATTTGGAATTTTTTTTTCGTTTGAAAGGGTATACTTTCTAGTTGGTTCCATTGTTATGAAATCAGGATCTGATGATGGGATCCTGGAGAAAGCGAGGGAACTCTTTAAATATTATAGGCACACCTATAGCGTTTTGGGTATTTCTAATAGAACCCTTGTGCAGTTGCTCCCGAAAAGCACCATTTGAGGAAGTGAAAGTGATGATGAAGACTTTTTTCAAACATTCGATATGGGTATCGTGTAATGGGTTTTTGGGGGTGGTAATTGCAAATCTGGCATTCATTTTAAAATCCAAGATGGCGGATGCAACTTTTTCTCAAACATTCGATATAAGTATCGTGTAATGGGTTTTTGGGGGTGGTGATTGCAAATCTGGCATTCATTTTAAAATCCAAGATGGCGGATGCAACTTTTTCTCAAACATGCGATATGGGTACCGTGTAATGGGTTTTTGGGGGTGGTGATTGCAAATCTGACATTCATTTTAAAATCCAAGATGGCGGATGCAACTTTTTCTCAAACATTCGATATTGGTATCGTATAATGGGTTTTTGGGGGTGGTAATTGCAAAACTGGCATTCATTTTAAAATCCAAGATGGCGGATGCAACTTTTTCTCAAACATTCGATATAGGTATCGTGTAATGGGTTTTTGGGGGTGGTGATTGCAAATCTGGCATTCATTTTAAAATCCAAGATGGCGGATGCAACTTTTTCTCAAACATTTGATATGGGTACCGTGTAATGGGTTTTTGGGGGTGGTGATTGCAAATCTGGCATTCATTTTAAAATCCAAGATGGCGGATGCAACTTTTTCTCAAACATTCGATATAGGTATCGTGTAATGGGTTTTTGGGGGTGGTGATTGCAAATCTGGCATTCATTTTAAAATCCAAGATGTCGGATGCAACTTTTTCTCAAACATTCGATATGGGTATCGTGTAATGGGTTTTTGGGGGTGGTGATTGCAAATCTGGCATTCATTTTAAAATCCAAGATGGCGGTTGCAACTTTTTCTCAAACATTTGATATGGGTACCGTGTAATGGGTTTTTGGGGGTGGTAATTGCAAATCTGGCATTCATTTTAAAATCCAAGATGGCGGATGCAACTTTTTCTCAAACATTCGATATAGGTATCGTGTAATGGGTTTTTGGGGGTGGTGATTGCAAATCTGGCATTTATTTTAAAATCCAAGATGGCGGATGCAACTTTTTCTCACACATTCGATATGGGTATCGTGTAATGGATTTTTGGGGGTGGTGATTGCAAATCTGGCTTTCATTTTGAAATCCAATTTAAAATACATACGATATCCATATTGAATGTTGGAGAAAAAGTTGCATCCTTGGTGGATGCAACTTTTTCTCCAACATTCAATATGGATATCGTGTGTGTCTACTAAGTTAAATACACTGATAACCTTCAAGGATTTATTGCTAAGTATAATTAACAAAGTAACGTAAGGGCTAAAATTATCGCTAAATGATGAAAATGAGTGCACCCGGTTGCTGTTCGAAATACACTAAGCTCGCGGCGAACTTAGTGCGACCGCATTATATCGCTTGCTCAGCAAACGTGGTCGATTGCAAAATATTGCATCAAACATCGTGTAATAGGTTTTTGGGCATACCGATTGCAATCCTTACATTCATTTTAGAATTTACGACGAAAGTTCATTGGCTACTTTGTTAGCTTACAATTTACACTGGGTTATTGACAATTTAACTGATCCTAGGTTAAGTGACTATTCAGTATTATCTAGGGTATCTAATAATACTGAAATTAATTGTTTAAACCCTTAGATGTGACAAAGGAGAGTTATAATAACAAAATATTACTATATCATCAGAATATAAATCGTTTCTCCGGCAAAATATTAGATGAGGAAATGTTAATAGATAAATATGATATAGATATCTTATGTTTTTGTGAAACCTGGCTAAAACCAGATAGAATGTTGTTTAAAATTAATATTTTTCTGTTACTAGTGCATACAACAGGTCCTCAGTAGGAGGTGGTACTTTAATATTACGTAATAATTCTCTTAGATATAAGGAACAAAAATATATCACCGCTTGCTCTGTTGATTGCTTGTGTGAGGTAGCATGTACAGAAGTTGAAGGCCAAACTTTCTTAAGTGTTTATAGACCACCAGCATCAAACTTGTCATCATTCTTAATGATAATGGGAGAAATTTTAGGTACCTAAGCTTATTAAAGATAATAAATTAGTTTTTATTTGTGGTTACCTAAATATTGATTTGTTAGTAAATTCACCTGAACACTGCAAGCTTACTTCATTGTTTGGTTCATTTAACTTAAAATGCACATACAAGGAAGCAACAAGAATAACAGCAACATCAGCTCAATGCATAGATAATATTTATACTAGTTGTGCCATAAAATACTCGTCTCAAATTAGTGGAGTTAGGTCTGACCATACAGGTCAACTAGTATCCTTTGAGTTGGTTATAAAGCGGAAATTAAATAAGACTATTAAGTTTAGGCCACTAACTAAAAAGAAATTAATGTTTTTAATGATAACATGTTAAATAATCTTTCAATGGCCAATTTTGACTCCAATGACCCCAATGAAAATTACAGGATATTTTTTCTTCGCCATGCCACGAATTTAGTAAGGCATGTCCAGTTAAAAAATTTCAAATGAGTAATAAATCTAAATTTAATGAATAGGCCACTGCTGGAATAAGAATAAGCTGAGACAATTTATACAACTTATACCATGAAAAATCATTGACTTCCGATGAAGCCTTCCATAATTATGTAAGAAACTACTCAAAGATATTTAAAAGAGTATGCGCCCTAAGCTAAATCTAAATCAGAAAGTAATAAAATTAGCATTTCTAACAATAATATAAAAACTGTGTTGAAGTTGATAAACAAAGAAACTGGAAACACAAACCAACAGGGTTAGAATGATTTGACTTTGAACATCGATGATCAGGTCATCTCAGATAAGTCAAAAGTGGCTGAGAAGTTGGAAAATTACTTTACCAATATTCCAGTAGAGGTTACTAAATCTCTACATTCTTCGCCATTATCAGCAGAATCTTTTTTAAAGGAAAACTTCAATAAGGATATACCAACATTTTCATTTAAGCCCATTTCTATTGATGTAATTAAAAAGCATTCCAAAGTCTTAACATAACAAACACTGATGACTTATGGAGTGCATCTGTTAGGGTTCTTGGTAATATTATTGACTCAATTGCTGCAATCCTAACAGGCACATTTAATTAATGTATAGACAGCGGTAATTTTCCCGATTTAATGAAACATAGTAAAGTAGTACTAATTTTTAAGTCGGGTTGTAAGAGTGATCCCTCTAACTATAGACCGATATATGTGCTTCCAGCATTAAGCAAAATATACGAAAAAATCATGCTGGACCAGATGCTATCATATTTTAACTCAAATGGAATTCTGCATAGTCGGCAGTTTGGTTTCACGAAAGGCAGGTCAACAACAGACGCAGGAGTAGCGCTCATCCGTCACATTCTGGAATCTTGGGAGAAATCTCAGGATGCAATTGGCATATTTTGTGACCTCTCCAAAGCTTTTGATTGCGTTGACCACAAAACACTGATCTGTAAATTACACCATTACGGAGTTCGTGGATTCGTGTTCTGCTGACCTTGTTCTTTCATATTTATCAAACAGGCAACAAAAAGTTATTGTTAATGGAGCGACATCTGCAGGATCCCTAGCCAAGATGAGTGCTCCGCAAGGTTCAATTCTTGGCCCTTTCCTTTTTATAGTGTATATCAATGACATACATGATGACCAACTTATCGGATATTTTTTATTTGTAATTCCATTGTGCTGTATTAATTGGTCTATACGACAGTATAGACCAAAGTTTTAAATATAATTAAGCATATCTTAGAACTGGAAACATATCTTACAATTATATAATAATATAGGTTATCCATCAGAATTCAGACAGGCTTTAATTTATAATCATATTGTGGGAAGTACTAATTTCACACGGGTTCCCGTTAGTATATGCTTAAACTAGACTTATGGTCTCATGGTGCGTGGTGCGCTGGTTGCACGCTACTGGCATGATTGCTCTATGTTATTTCTTAAAAAGACTATTTTTTAAGAGATAACATAGAGCAATCATGCCAGTTTCAAAATTAATTTCAAATTGAAATTTAATTATTTAATTGAATTAATTTGAAATGAATTAAATTTTTTCTTAAAATTCAAACGCGAGCCAAAAATAAAAAAAATCACAAGAAACAGTAGTAGGTATCTCTACTTAGTAGTAGAGATACCTACTACTGTTTCTTGTGATTTTTTCAAACTCAAAATGTTTTATTTCACATAGGCCTACATGGGCACTTATAAAACGTCAGCAGTTTGGCGCAGGACACGGTTCGAAATTGGTCATTTTTTATGGAGAAGATCCGGCAAGAAACTCCACAGTTACTCTTTTAAAATATCATTCTTACAATGTATCTATAATACAGGTTAATTACCTAATTAACCTGTATTATACCTATGAGAGGACATTAAAGCCTGTCTGAATTCTGATGGATAACCTATATTATTGTATAGTTGTAAGATATGTTTCCAGTTTTAAGATATACTTAATTATATTTAAAACTTTGGTCATTACAAGATATTTTCTAAATTTAAACCCACGACCTACGTCATTTAAATTTAAAAGTCAATTATCTGAAATTAAGTATTTCAAATGGCGGGAGACTTTGTTAAACATAAAAAACACAGTGATACGACGTCAATGTGGAGCTATTTTTTAGTTGCGAAGGATAGGAATAGTGCCCAATGTAACCGATGCTCAGCCATTCTCAAGACTTTGGATGGATCGACTAAGGGATTACATACACATTTATCATCAAAACATAACATAAAGCTTATATCAGCTTCAACAAGTCTAGATTCTGATAATCTGAACACAGCTCCACCGCCAGCCAAGCGAAAGTTAAATGATTATTTTACTAAAAGTGCCGACGATAGCCTCGATGATTTTTTGGCAAGAATGATTGCATTAGATGGATTTCCATTCAGTATATTCATAACTTCAGATGATTCGAGAAAATTTGTCTTTGCAAAATACACGGATTTACCAAAGTCAGCCGTCACCATTCAAAAACGTGTCATGAATTACAGTGAAAAAATCAGAAAGCAAGTAACTGCAGAATTGAAACATTTGAAAAGTGCAGGTGAAAGATTTAGTCTTTCTTTCGACAAGTGGACTTCAACATCCAATAAACCATATAGTGTTGCCCAAACGAGAGTCTCGCAAGAGTCTTGCAATTGAAGCGTCAATAGCCTAATGGATAAGGTGTCGGACTTGTGATTGAGAGGTCGCAAGTTCGAATCCCAGCCATTATACTATTGCCGTGAACCCACTCCAGACACAAGCATATTTAGCTTAGTTGGAGGGGTTAACAAGATTGCTAGTAATGTGAATTCTACCCACATTGCTAGTAATCTTTAAAAAAAAAAAAAAATTTGCGATTATCCTATTGCTATTTATTAAACGGTAGTTGAGATCTCAGAACAATGTAACAGAGTCTGTTACATTGTTCTGAGATCTCAGAACAATGTAACAGAGGCTGTTACATTATTGTTAAAAAGTATATTGTTAAAAAACTTAAAGTCGAGATGACACGGAAGAAGAAGAAGGAAGATCAGGATCACAAACAGATGATGAGTTAATGCCACAAACCTCCCAATCCCAACCCCAATTGACACTAAAGGAAAAGTTATAGCTGGAAATTGATAAGAGTATGAAATCCCCAGATCGTGAAGTACAAATACAAAATTAATCGGGGTTGGCAAAATAGACGTGAAATAAGCCTGTTTGAAAATGGAAGAATTAGTGGATATCACTTAGAAACAGCATATAAGTATCTATTGTCTATTCCTCCAACCAGTGTAAAACCTAAACGAGCGTTTTCAGCTGCTGCTTATGTTGGTAATAAACGAAGCAGGCTTGGAAGTCAAACCTTGGATGCATTGATATTTCTACGATTGTATTTTCAAAATTCGAAATAAGTTTTATTGTCTTTTTATTTCTTACAAAGTATAGTATCTTTTTGTCATTTTTTCTTTTCTTACTATACTGTGATATGTGTAGTGTACCAAAATTAAAAATATATATTTAAAGAAATTACTCGTTTTTTAGAGTTCAGTTGCCGAATGGCAAAAAACGGAACCCTTATAGTTTCGTCATGTCTGTCCGTCTGTCTGTCTGTCTGTCTGTCTGTCCGTCCGTCCGTCCGTATGTCACAGCTATTTTATTCCAAAACTATTAAGACTATACATGTGAAACTTGGTAAGTAGATGTATTCTATGAAACGCTTTCCGATATTGAGAAAAAAATTAAAAATCATTTAAAATAAAGGAACATACTACTACCCCATACATGGAACTAAAACTGAATTTTTTTTTTTTTTCTTGAAACTTATGCGTGTGTGGTATTTATAGACAGGTCTTTAAAAATGACATGGGGGTTTCTGAAACCACTTTTTCATAAAGTCAATCGTTTAAAAGATATAAGCTTCCAAAGTGGTCAAATGTGTATCCCTCCCTCTAACTTCTATAATAGTGGAGTGAAAAATATAAATATATATATACAACGTGTAACGGAAACCCCATATCTAACCAAAAGGGCTGAAGACAACATTTGGTATGGAGTCTCTATGCACAGTTTCAGCACAAAATAACTGACTTAAAGAATTGATACCAAATTATTGGTTTCACATATTTTTTGAATACCAATCATAACAAACGTGTCACAGCACTACGAGGGTCAATAACTTTCCACGTCACTTGCCAATAACACGATAATTCTTTTCGTTCTTCTTAATTTGAAAAATTCGGTCTCTGGTATCAGTGTACTGGAATTTGTAATAAGTTCTACACATGTAGACTTAGGATTACAAAACCCTTGCCAAATCGTTTGTTATCATCCAAAGAAGCCATGCACTTGGTATGTATATACCCTTTAAATTACACGTTGTATATATATATATATATCTATAGATCTTAATGTAAACTTTCAATCAAAATTGGTTTTAAAGAGATCGAGTCAGCAGTTTTTGAGATACAGCATATTTTCTAAAACCGCAAATATAACTTTGTAATTCATACAAATACTATGAAAAACAAAGTTATTTGGCGTAGTTGCAAAAATGTAAATAAGCTAGTTTTAAGAAATTTGTAAGTTTTAGTTTTTTGTCAAGTAAATATACATATTATATTATATTATTATAGTTACTACGGATCCCTTCATGGGCGAGTCTGACTCGCACTTGGCCAATTTTTGTAAAATGTTATAATAAGCAATATAACATTAGATTTATAGATTTCTTTTATTTTTTTTTCTTTTAAATTAAGTTACACTTGATACATATATTGTTATGAAATAAATTACGCTTATATTTTCTGCGAAGTAAGTTTGCTAGACAGCATTAATGAAAAAATGTTTTTTTGGCATGGCCCCACGTATATATAATACAGTACCAAATGTTATTAAAAATATGACAGTACATCGGAATTTAAACGAGCACTAAATGAAATTTTAATAAACAAAACTTATTTCAGTCTGGTTTTATTATGACATTACATAATATATTTTTTTATTTCATACTGGTTTTATTATTCAAATAAATACTGCATACCCATCTACCCTAACTTGCTACTTACCCAGTTTCGAAGCGTCAATAGCCTAATGGATAAGGTGTCGGACTTGTGATCGAGAGGTCGCAGGTTCGAACCCCACCCATTACACTATTGACGTGAACCCACTCCAGACACAAGCATATTTAGCTTAGTTGGAGGGGTTAACAAGATTGCTAGTAATGTGAAATGTACCCACATTGCTAGTATTTTTTTTTTAAATCTGAGGAGTTTAATATATAAAATCAAAGTTTTATTGCAATAGGATGAATAGTGAGGGAACGGATAATGTATTGCTACAGTAAAAACAAACGTTAATTTTTATATAATAGGTATAATTTATTAAATTTATTTTTGTGATTTATTTACGTACCTACTTGCTTCATTTAGATCCATCCAGCCGTTTGAGCGTGAAGAAGTAACAAACATGCAAACAGACACATTCATTCACTAACTTTCGCCTTTATAATATTAGTGTGATAAATAAAACCATCTAAATAATTAATATTCGTTTTTCAAGTTTATTCAACATAACGACAAAAAATTAAAAAATGCAAAGTTAGCAAACTTCGTCGTGCAACGGCAAGCGGGCCTCGAGCGAACTTGTCATTGTGTGTGTGACAACGCACACGACTAGCCCGCTGCAGTAAATACCTATTTTCCGCGCGTCTCGTAGGCTCGACACCCTCTTAATGGTTGAATGAAACATAATAGTTATAAGTTTTTGTTGCATTTAATAGTACACCTAAAATATTCATCTATGCGGTTTCTTTAGACTTAATAGTTTCAGGATTGGTATATGTGTTCGAAACAATAATAATTATATACGAATAGACCTGTCTTCTTTTTTAAATGAGTTGAGATAACTATTTCGCACTTGACCTATTTCTATTTTGTGTACGTTTTGAATATTTTTATTTCTTGTAACAATCATATACCTACACCATTAGCATTCTGAAAACGCTAGCCAATCTGTGCGACTCTCCAATAATGAAATATTATTGTCTTTATGCATCAGGAAACACCCTGTCGCTAAACATTGTACTAAATGGCCGTATTATTAACAAGCGACTCTCTGCAGCATTATTAATAATTATATGATTTTATTTTTTCATAATATAATGTGTTCTTAAAATTGGTATGACATTATCATCATTGTCTATTGAAATGAAATGAAATATTTATTTTGTAAATTGGTTATAAATAACACTTTTACACGTCATGTTTTTTTGCGTGTTAAGTTTAGTTAAGTTAGATGAGGCCGGTATTTCCTATAGTGAAATGTGAATGGTACGCTAGTACGAAAGTCTTGGTATCAAAATCCAGTTCGATGTCCAGACAAATTCAGATTGGAATATACTATTCGCAACAGTAGATTTCGATAGCAAGACTTTTGTACTAGCGTACCATTCACACAGTTTTTCGAATCAGCGTGTTCGCGACAACGTCATTCGATATAGCAGTTTTCGACTTAATGTGTTTTCGAACTGGCGTACCACTATTAATTTTTTTCGAAATAGCGTGCGTCGCAATAACGTCATTCGAATCTTCATATCACTCCCCAGCCAAGGATACTCATATACGACGAATAATTTTTGAGGTATTCTCATTTAGCGTCCAATCTCGTCTTCTCTGATCTTCTACTTAACGCTGCACCGAACAGCTCCTCTCATTTATATTGCCAATATTTCTATTGACAAAAAGTAAAAATAATCTTAGCAACGATGATAGTTTACACAAACGTCCTATAAAAACTGGGGCGTATCTGAACATTGCAAACATTCTCCAGACGCTACGCTCACAAGACGGTATTGTTACACCTCTACACACTAAGGCCGAGCTATCAACGGAACTTTAATCAAGGTCATAATAAATTCGCATTACAAGGCTGAGAAATACATTTACACTTTATATTTTGTCAATTTCGCAACATATAATTATCTGAAGATATATTGCACACTATGTAGATCTATTAGTCAAAGCAATGGAATTTGTCTACTCTTAATATTATAAGGAGAAAAGTTACGAATTTTTGTTTTTTCTATTTAAAAATAAAAATTCTTTCACCAATAAAAGCTACATTATCAACAAGTAACATAGTTTTTTTTCTTGTGAAATTAAAAATAAACCTATCACCACGCAAGCGATGTGGCGGGCAAAACTAGCACCCGTGACTTTGTAAGTTGTTGGTTTATTTAAGATCATGTCTTTCCTCGCTAACACCTATAACTTGTGGCTTTTTAACCCCCGACGGTAAAAGAGGGGTGTCATAAGTTTAACGTGAGTATCTGTGTATCTGTTTGTGGCACCGTAGCTTCTAAGCTTCTTCTTCTAAGGGTGAACCGATTTAGCACTCACAAGGGCAACCGAAAGAACAAGGTGTGTTTTTAGTCAGTAGATACAACACTCCGTTCCTCTCCACGTAGAGAGGGTGGATACATTTCGTAATTTTCCCGTCGGAACAAAGCCACCATATACTTGTCGACGACCTTAAGGACGATGATGACGTGGAGAGGGAGCGCAGGGCGTTGGCTGTTCGCGGGAACATGTTGGCAAACTCGCAGATTTTATCGTTGTAGCGATGAGGTCAAAAAGCGTACTGTCAAGGCCTGTACACGGGAAGTCTGTGGTTCAACTGTTCACGGGAGGCGCTAAATGCCCTGCGCGTCCAATACAACAATGTTTTCAGGATGATGTTGGAACTCCCTCGTTTCTGTAGTGCCTCGGGGATGTTTGCCCGATTACGTACAGATGGTTTCCATGCTATCATCAGGAAAAAGGTGGCATCGCTGGTGACCAGGATGCGGGGGAGTGGCAATAGCATCCTGAAAGCCTTGGCTGAGGACCTGAGAGCTCCTGTGCTGAGGCATCTCATGCGGAATCATTGTCCGCATGAAATGCCTCGTAAGTACATGACCCAATAATGTTTATTTTGTATTTGTATTTGTATGTGTTACTAACCCTAGTGTATAAGTTGTAGTATTTAAGGTGTGTACTAACAAAAATGGTTCCTATGTTGTTCTAAATTAAAATAATAATAATAATAAAAGGACGTTTTTCAAACTACCAAAAAGAACATAGAAATCCCCCACAATCATTTTGGACTTTTCAACTTTTCATAGTAAGTAGGTATGTCTATCTATAAAACAGCTGAAATGTACCATCAGTTGCAAAAAGTTATAAAGCCTGCAATACATGTTGGCCGAGCGTAGGCCAACGCGAGCGTTGGCAAATAGATACAAGACAAGAAAACAAGTTCGACAAGTTCGTCGAACGCCAATGCAGACGACCAATGTAGAAGAGGGTCTGTAGAGCTGCCCACACGTTGGCCAAGCGCTGGCGAGCGACTTTGATTTATGAACAAAAGCCGATACCGATCCGAAGTGAGGCAAGTGATCACGAGCAACGGCGAGCGAAGACAAGTTGCACCAAATGAGCTCTATACACGTTGGCGCTGGCCTTCACTTGGCCAACTAGGCAAATGACACCGAGCGATAGCAAGACAAGGCAAATATACTGTCTACATGTTGGTATTGGCCTTCACTCGACAACGCTCGGCCAACATGTATTGCAGGCTTAAGGATTTAAGTCGAGTCTAGCAATTCCACAAAAAAAAAACACAAAACTAGGGAAATAAATTCAAGATACGTACGAAACACAAAGTTTTTCTTTCTACATCGTAATAGTTTCCACAATTATAAACACAGGTGAAGTCTGTAGCGACCTTGAATTGGAGCCGACAAAGTGAAGAAACTGGCCCAGAAAATGCCGGTGTTTCAGTTTATTTTAGCGGCAAATGGAAATATTAAACATTCGGTAATAACGCTGTTTACATAATAGTAGTGACTCCTTCGAATTCGTTAGCGTATCATGATATTTGTTGATGCAATTCGTGTTACAATCTACATTTTGATATCTAATTAAGATTATAATGATATCGATTTCAGGGAATTGTTTCTGTCAATTCACAAAAAAGTATTAATATTCATCAATGCAGCTCTATTCACAAAAAAACAACATTTTAACCATAAAATAATCTAGTTAAATAAGTAGATTCTGCTTTACAAATTTGGAATTCCTATTTCCTTTTAAGTGGAAGAAATGCGGATAGAATTCACGTTTTAATTAGACTTTGGAATCTGCTAATCGGTACAAATTAAGCTTAATAAACCAGTTAGTTTCGAATAAATCTTATAGTCATTTGTAAGTCTAGTTTAAAATGCCTACATTTAATGATACCATCAACTTTTGATTCTTATTAATTTATCCAAGTAATGAGGTCACTTTTAGATCTACCACTAGAACTATTATCAAACGTAAATGAGCGTTTAAAGGATTTAGAGGTCCCACCAGTCTTGTCTGTATTGTCAAGGACACGATGACCTTATGTACAAGATATTTTGGGTTTTAATTCCCTACTAATTGGATTGTTGTGGTTTGGTAACGTCTCAGTAATGTTATTGTATAATAGTTCAGCTGCATATTTTCCTTAAACATTAGAAAGCTTGGGTTATTTTTATCATGTAACAGCAATTCGTCGAGTGTTCGTGAATTTTCACCGACATAGGTATGTAAGTACCTACAAGTTGCTGAGTTTGTTACTCAATGATGATATATCTAATGAATTTGAAAACAAAGGTTCTGTATAGTTGCTAAGGGTGGGTTCGGGAGGCGATATGAGAATTAAGTTACAAGTTGTGGTAAGACTCTGGTAGATCCCTCTGCTCTTTGCCTGACTGGGTTCGACCATACGTCCTAGAGATCGTTAGTCGGCCCGTAACCCTATTTTTTCGTTGGCAAATTCATCAAATGACTCCTTCTGCTCTGAGTGGAGAAGAAGAGAGTGTCAGACTATCTCCTAACTAAAGACCCATCCTGTTCCTTCAACTGCCCTTACGGTATCTCGTATAGGATATTCCCGCAACCCCGGGGCCTATATAACCCCTGGCCCACAATTTTTCATATTTATAGCACTTGATATAGTCAACAAACTGTCATTCAAACATTTTGGTGTGAAAACATTCGAGTCCACTTTCCTTTGAGAATAAAAATAATTTGGTATCGTAAAAAAATAATATAAAAAATCTAAAAAACCCGTCTTTTCAACTGAAATGCAAGAAACAAGCACATTATTATTTTAAAAAGTGACAAGCAGGCCCAATTGAACTTTTTTTTTTAATGGGATGGGTCCGCCTGCTTGTCACTTTTTAAAATAAAAATGTGCTTGTTTCTTGCATTTCAGTTGAGCATTTTTATAGTTTTCCCGGTCGTATCACAATGGCACCCCACCGGATTCAGAAAGTGAAAGGGTTATAACCATATTTTTAAACTTTCTCTTTGTATTACTTTTGCTAGTATTACACTAATGATAAACATGTTATACCATTTTGAAATCCTTGTGTTAAGCCCTTTAATTTGATACCCATATTGAAGTATTCCAAAAAAAAAATATTTCATTATATTATTCATAACTAGCTTTTGCCCGCGACTTCGTTCGCGTGGGAGGGTTTTCCCGCGTAAAATCCCGATTCCGTGGGAATTTCGGGATATAAAGTAGCCTATGTGTTATTCCAGGATGTCAACTATCTACTTACCAAATTTCATTCAGATCCGTTCAGTAGTTTTTGCGTGAAAGAGTAACAAACATCCATCCATCCTCACAAACTTTCGCATTTATAATATTAGTAAGATGGCTTCGCACAGCCGACATGTTTGATTTTTTCAAATATCACCTATCTAAGAACACTTGGGCTGCTAAGACGAATCTAACGATATCTCAATTATGTACATACATACATACAAGATACGCGCGAAAAACATAACCCTTCCTTTGCAGTCGGGTAAAAATATATTTGAAAGTGTTGATTTCTAGAACTCACACTAGGATTCCCTGCGTTCTAGGCTCCTTCGTTCCGATTTCTTAATCTACACTAAACTGATAAAAAATTAAATTCATACATAAATGATGTGAAGTTTATACAATACTAGCAATCCGCCCCAGCTTCGCACGGGTGCAATGTATTAATAATTATGCATGTATTATACATATAAACTTTCTTCTTGATTTACTCTATATATTGCTAAAAACTGCATAAAAATCCGTTGCGTAGTTTAGAAGATCGAATTGTACAGACAGCAGGAGCGACTTTGTTTTATACTATGTAATAAAGATTATACAATAATAAGTAAATGCGAGGATGACTGACTCTGATACATAATTAACCTGTATTATGGATACATTGTAATAATGATATTTTGAAAAGAGTAACTGTGGAGTTTCTTGCCGATTCTTATTGATAGAAAACGACCAATTTCGTACCGTGCACTAACTTCTAACGTTTTATAAGTGCCCACGGCCTATGTGAAATAAAATATTTTGGCTGTTGTGTGTAGTGTTTGCAGGCGTTATTGAAATCTGTCTATATGTTTACAAAACAGAATTTTGTATGCCAATCAAATATGTCATTAAACTCCTTTCTTTTTAAGTGATGACAAAAGTCAATAGTGTGGCGATCGATACCGGTCTGATAGCATTGTTGATAAGACCATCTGATTCAAGCTCCCAACTGTTGGCAACAGTTCAGATTGACGAAATATTACACTAGTCTCGCTGGCCCCGCAATAACCACGCAATATGGATTTATTTTGCTTAAAAATGCTACTAAAATTACTGGATTTAGAGTTCTATTTTAAAAAAGATACTATATTAATACGTGATTTTTTTAAAATTACGAATGAGCCCGTTATTGACCTCGATCACACCTGATGGTAAGTGTAAGATGAGGTCTACGATCGAACGAGCGAGCCCAGAAAATGCCTATTCACTCTTGCTTTAAAGGCTGACGGGTCATATGTGGCAGGGAACACAGAAGCCGGCAGAGAGTTCCACACCTTGGCTGTGCGCACAATGAATGTTGAAGAAAAGCGCTTAGTACGACAAGACGGTATATCGACCAAGTGTGGATGGAGCCGGGTTTGATATCGTTACGGGCAAATAGTATTATTATTCTTTATTGTTTCGCACTAATTACTAACATAGACCATAAGAAAAATTTTACTAACACTTTTATGGACCTTTTCCGATATATATGATTTATTATGATTGGGCAATATATGTATAGGCTTTTTATTCTGGAATTCCAACGGAATTGGGATTTACACGGTAAAAACCTTCCACACGAATAAAGCTGTGATGGCGCAGCTTGTGTTAATAAAAAGACAATTATATTTATTTATACCTAATTGGTACGTTGTTTTCTTTCTTAAAATCAAATAGTTTGATATTTAAAAAGTATAATATTCCTTTACCAAAACTCATACAGTCTATTATGTTAAAAGTTATGTAATTTAGAGACAAATGAAACGTCAATAGCACAATTGCTAAGGTCTCGGCGTTGTGATCAAGAGGTCACGGTTTCGAAACCCTCTCATTACACAATTGCCGTGAACCCACTCCAGACACAAGCATATTTAGTTTAGTTGGAGGGGTTAACAAAGTTGCTAGTAACGTGAATTGTACACACATTGCCAGTCTCCTTTAAAAAGATCATCTCATGGTAGTTGGAACGTGTGAAATGACACGTAGCACACTGTTCTACTATTCAACAGTCACAAGTATTGAAATACCTTTCTTTCTAGCAAACGTTTCTGACTGGTTCTTGCTATAAACTTTTTTGGATAAACAATGTACAGTTGAGTTGTAAATATTTGGAGATAACCGAAGCAGGAGGCGCGGGAGGTACACTGATGTGCTGTGATGTTGCTCGTGCGAGCCAGTTAAATACTTTGTCCTTGACATACATAGACTTTCTGCCTTGTCTAATCCAGCCTGTACCTAGCCGCCCTCCCCCAGCGACGCCCTAAGGGAATGGGATGCAGTCGCCTCCTTCTGCGAAGCAGTCATGACGCGCGAGGGAGAGGCAACTTTCTCGCGCCTCAGCCACCGCGGGAGACGTCAGGGATCGCGAACCGATCTCCGGCCACCGTAGGCGTGGGCTTGCGGACGGCGAGCAGGAGTCGCTCACCGTCCGGTAAGGACCAGGCCCGGGTCGGCAGCGCGTCGTGTTCAACGCGCGCCTCAAAGAGCTGTCAACACGAGTGACGGAGCCTCATAGGGCCATTTCCTACGAGATACCGCGGCCCCGGAACTTGAAAGCTGAAGGAACAGGGTGGGTTGTTAGTCAGTAGAAGTCTGACACTCCCTTCCGCTTAACCCAGAGCGGGGGAAGTCATTCGATGATTTTCCCACCCAGAAAAAAAGGTGTTATTGGTTGACCTGCAAAAGCCACTTAATTTTTTTTTAATAGGCATATTCCTCTTTACATCACTGCCCCCGCTTGACCAGACAGGGACATTGTAGGCGGGCCGATACCAGTTGGGGCCGCGGTATGGATATCCCATGGACGGTATCCATGAGGTTTACCAATTCATGAAAAAAAGTGTTTCGGTAGTTAACCTCCATTTTCTCAGAAATTTCCTCCATTCAACTTATTCACCAACAAAATGAATAGTTAATTAGTTATATAGAAACGAGTAGAGTCGAAGATATTTATTTAGAAGTGTACATATATGTATAACATTTAAATTCTAACCTAATATTTATTAATGCGAAAGTCTAACTGGCTTTTTATTTTTGTTTAACCGCTAAACTGATTATGTTTAAATTCGTTTGGAGAGGGTTCAAGGTACAGTGTCAAACATAGACTCTACTTTTTATTCAAACATTGAATCCCATAATGAAATAGGGGACTCAAGTTTGTGTGAAAATTAGTTCAACCGCACTAACTTCTGATGTTTTGTAAGTGCCTATGTAGGGCCTATTTGACATAAAATATTTTGAGTTTGAGAAAAATCGTTCAACCGAAGTCTCGAATATCAGCTAGTATGAAAATAATCACGTGTTTACTTGTAAATGTTTCAGTTTATACTACTAAACTAAAGGCATTATTCTTAATTACATATTTCTTTAGAATAAAGAAGAAGAAAAGTAATCGTTTTATACATATTAAAAACTGAGCTATTTTTCCAAAGTAGTATATAAAACTAGAAGCGTCAGTCATAAAAAAGAACTATATAAAATCAATGCTAACATATTAAATTCATTTATATGGATACAGAGAAAAAAATCATTGGCTCCTTGACTTTAACGATTCCACGACTAATACATGGGTTTTCCCCGAGAAGAAATAAAATAGCGATCAGCTTTCTTAGAAATATAATAAGCATTTGGATTTGAACCGTGTTTTTTTCCTGTTTATCGTAATAAATGTGAGATACCTAATGTTGAACGATTGGCTATTGCTCTGCGTTACACGTAGGCACGTAGGCGGACTGAATTCCGTAGGCATTCTCTACCAGTCAACCATGAGTGGCAAGACAGCTTGGCAACTTTTTTTCATGATTATAAAGCAGCATTATCAACAAGTAACATAGGCTATTTAAATATCGCTGAAAAAACGGGACCGTGGCTTAGGCCTTAGTGGTCGAGGCACTTGTGGCCGACGCCCCCGATTAGATTAATTTAATATCTTTCTTTTTTATGCTTTTTAACTTAGTACAGTAAATAAGAAAAGTGTTTCACCATAATAATGAAGTATTTTTTTTAATAAATTAAATAATAATAATACCGTTAAAATACACATTGGATTTTGAAATGTCAGCAATAGTCACAATAAATAACGAATTTCCGACTGCTGAAATTCATGGGTGTTTTGTACACTTCCAAAATGCCACATATAGGCGGGCAAAATCTCTCGGATTATAGAATATGAAGAGACCACACAGTACGTAAAACTGTGCATCTGCCTTGCGTATCAGCCAGCTTAACTTGCGAGCGAAGCCGTGAACAGAAGATAGCAATTTATAAAACTTCTCAGTAAATCACGTCTCTAGCTCTTTATATAAATAATCGGGTTACCACAACTGGTCAACAAAAGATCAACTAACAACTCAATTATATTGACCGACAAGCTATAAATCTCAAGACTCGGTCTTAAATTCGGATCAAACACGAGTTTTACGAGATACTGGTTTACATCTCAATTAAATAACTATACATATCGCTTATACAGTTATTTTAACAAGGAGTTTCATTGTTCTAAGAAGCTTAGATAATAACCAGTGCAGTAGTAGACTTAACTAACTACAGATACTATCAACATTTTTATTCATTTTTATTTTTTTATTACATGCTTATCTGTTGTCATGTTTTTTTATCATTAGTATTGGGACATCGTGCTTTTGCATTCACTGTCAAGTTCACGCAACTAGCCAACACTATAATATTTAAATACTTCACTTATTCTTTCTTTTATACTAATAATTTGCGAAAGCGTAGCCACTGCAAATTGATTTAATTTATAAATTTGGTATTTTTTTCCTTCAAATTGTAATGTTTCTTTTAATTTGTTATACAAGTGCTGTGCACGCCTTCAATAGTCATCTTCATATTATATAAGAATATAATTATGTTACAAACCATGTTTATTTTAAGTTGAATATGTCACTGGTGTGTCAATAAATAAATAAATACCATTTTTTTTCCTGGTGATGAAATCGACAAATAACTCCTATCGCTGTGGATGGAGCGGAACGGAGTGTCAGACTTCTACTGATTAAAACCCCATCACGTTCTAAAAACCCATCATGTTCCTTGAGTTGCTCTTGTGGGCCGGTAACGCGGTATCTCATTAGAACATTACCACAGCACTATCAACCTACCTACCAAATTACTATCTAAGATAAATATTTTTGAAGAGATAGGAAGGCACATAGGAATTTCTCGCATATCGTGGGCACATTTTTACAAACACCCAGACCCAAACCAAATATTTGTAGGTCATACAAACTTCAAATTCTGGTATATGTTTTGCCTTTGTTAACACTAAATATGTTATATTCCAGATTCCCTTCAGAATCTGCCTATAGCCCCCTATATTGGGCCTTTACGGTTCCCTTTGCTGGGACGATGGATATCGTAGGTCATCGAATTTTTGTCCTTGGAAAATTGTTTCCTCACGATGTGTGGAAAGTTAAAATAATTCACATTACATCTGACCCCACGCAGTTTCTCAATTAACACATAGCTCTAGGTGATTTATTTCTGTTTGCCAAACGCGTGATTATAAAGAATTTGATACGAAATATATTGCGGGATATTTACGAGCGATGTTCGGAGATATCTCGAGACAGCTGCTTGTTACTGCGACCACAGATTAGAAAGCTTGGCGAAGTAATTTGATGTTATTACATAATTTTTTCCTTATTCTAATACTAGTCGTGCCTGCAACTTTGTTCGTTTCGGCAAGCTTTCTTAGACAGGAATTCTGAGATGAAAAATAGATAGTCTACACATACACATACACCTTTAAAGTAAAAGCGTTACTAAACGCAATTATCACATTATACAGAAGATAATATTTGAAAAAGCACTGTTTTATTTTAATATGGTCTAATTACACGGTACTTTATATGTATAGATAATAGATCTGATCAGAGATCTAATTAGCACATATGATTTAGAAAAATATTTTTTATTTTATTTACAGAATTATTATTATAATTTATAACATTATGATTTAACGCTAGATGGAGTAAAAGACGTCATTTTGGAAACAAACTTTTGGTTACAGATTTATCCTGCAGTTTATGTATATTTTAGGTAGATGGTATTGATAACTCAGTTTCTGTTTTTTTTTTTTTACTTCTAGATAAGCTTAAGTTTGACCACCTGATGGCAAGCGATGATATGGTCGAAAATTTTCATTCGTAAAGGTTTGACTTAAAAGTTCCTCTCTAAACATATTCCAGTGAAAGCCTCATTAATATCGGTACGGCCATGCCAGAGACAATACCCAGAAATAGAAAATAAGCACTTGAGAAAAAACAATTATTTAGAAATTACAGTCAAATACTTCAATTTTAATTATGTATATGAAGGGTTATTGTACATACCTCGTGGATCTCATTAAAATCATTCATCTTTTTTTTAATACAGCTGGATCTAGAATCTACTTAGACTTCACCCTATGTTGGGATCAACATTGTAAACTGTAACGTATGCAGTAAAACTCAGTAACAAAACACCACCTGGCAAGATTTTTGACTATCCTTAACGACTGTCAAATATACAACGTGTAACGGAAACCCCATATCTATCTAAAAGGACTGAAGACAACATCTGGTATGGAGTATCTATGCAAAGTTTCAGTTCAAAATAAGTGACTCACAGAATTGAACCCAAATTGTTGGTTTCGTGTTTCTTGAATACCATTAATAACAAACGTGTCACAGCACTATGAGGGTCATCACTTTCCACGTGACTTGCCAATAAAACGATAATTCTCATCGTTCTTCTTAATTTCAAAAATTCGGTCTCTGGTATCAATGCATTGAAATTTCTAATAAGTTCCACACATGTAGACATAGGATTACAAAACCCTTGCTATATCGTTTATTATCATCCAAAGAAGCCGTGCACTTGATATGTATATACCCTTTAAATTACACGTTGTATACTAAAATAATATAATGTTGTTAAACAAAGTCTGTTATCCTAAGATGGAAAACCGTTTGCACATCTTAAAACAAGAGGACCACAAAATACTAACATACTAGCTTCTGCCCGCGACTTCGTACGCGTGGGAAGGTTTTCCCGCGCAAATCCCGATCCCGTGGGAACTTCGGAATAAAAAGTAGCCTATGTGTTATTCCAGAATGACAACTATCTACTTACCATATTTCATTCAGATCCGTTTAGTAGTTTTTGCGTGAAAGAGTAACAAACATCCATCCATCCTCACAAACTTTCGCATTTATATAAGAAGTAAGAAGTAAGATATGGAATGACGAAGCTGGACCCGGGCTTCTCCAAAATTCTTCATTCAGGTGAAGAACGGGGCTTCACTCAGGTGGTGAACCGAGGTAAAGCACGGATCCGGCTTGGGAATGGCAGAATGTCACTTTACCCGGAGCTTAGGCACTTCATCTACAAAACTGCTAAAGTAATTCCAACATAAGTCAAATTAAAAAAAAAAGCTGAAAGTGTTATTAAAATGTATCTTTTATTGAAGGTATTTTCAATATAACCTAGCAATACCAATCTATATCTATTCATTATTATTTAAAAAACTCTGTTTTGTATTTTCTTTTTTTTTGACACCGCCTTCCGAAATTAAAGTTATTTTTGGCTAAAACGATTTTTTTTCACGCTTTTTAGTGGGTCGGTTTGTAATTTTTCTAGTTACCAAAGCCAAAATGTCAACTACTTATCACCTTTTACAAAATATTGCTTTTCCCGGTGCAGAGCCGTTAATTTTTGAGGAGTTCTCCTGGTACATCACCATCAGTTCTACTTCACCATATGCATTGTGACGAGCATAAAGTGCTTAACATCCATATTCAAGTAATCTAATCGCAATCCACGAAATACTTATTATTGAGCAGTTTCGGTGGCCATCTGGGGTCTTCATCATCAGTTCCACTTCCTCAAATGGTGCTTATCGAGAGTAACTGCACAATTTACTATAAGAAATACTCAAAACGCTATAGGTGTGCCTATAATATTTGAAGAGTTCCCTCGATTTCTCCATGATTCCATCATTAGATTCAAACGTGATGACAATGAGACCAACTAGAAAGTGTCCCCTTTCAAACAAAAAATAATTTTCCAAATCGGTCCGGCCATCTCCGAGGTATGAGGTAACATACATAAAAAAAAGATAGTTCAAGACGAATTGAGACCTCCTCCTTTTTTGAAGTCAGAAGTTAAAAATGGTTGTACGCGCAAAACTTCGAAAATAGAAACGAATATATTTCGGAATTGGATATATTTTTAGTTGTCTGAAGTAAGTTTGTAAATAACCCTTCCTTTGCAGTAGGGTAAAAACAGAATGATTTAAAATTATATAGATATACGAAGTACGAATGCAGACGAAGTCGCGGTCTATTATAAAACATGTTTTGCCCTTTTCTTTCAAGATAAACAGTAGAACTTGGACATAAGTACATCAGATTGACCTTAAAAGTATGACGCAACGATTGCCTGTCAACGACATCTGCTACGGCGTAGGCGGCTACGGAATGCCTACGAAACACAGGCCTACATCAAAGTATCCAAGCCGCGTAGCAGATTGTTTAAACAACTAAATTCTATATTTGGCTACAGTTGTTTACGAAAATAGTTTACAGTTACTAAGTCAGAAACATTTTTATGTGTTAGTTGTAAACTTTTAAGTAGGTAAAGGCTGTTTTTAATAGGTAACGTATTATATTTTCTGTGTTTAAAGAAAAATATAATGTAGTGGTTTTTGGTTTTTGTATCCTGTGTTTAAGGATATGCTAAAGATAGATTTATTACTAGAAATTGGGTAGGATCACGATTGATTACTCATCTCTAATTGCCAAGTAAGTTGAAAATGTGATTTAAATTATTATACAGAAACGTGAAAATTATGGTATTTCTCTACATCAACAATTATATCAATTAATAATTTTTATTTAGGTATGAGCTTAACCCTGTTAATGACTTAGCGTGATACATAATCATTAAATATAATATAGATACTGATACAATATTATATGTTTTATTTTATTTTATTTATTAACTAGCGACCCGCCCCGGCTTCGCACGGGTGCAATGTTTATATTAAATATAGGCAGCGTTCGCGAGAATCGTTAACGTACGGCAGTTTTTTCGACGCCTTACTCCACAATTTTCACTACCACGAAAAATCCTATCTATTTTCCGGGATAAAATATAGCCTATGCGGATTCGGAAGAATCCCTCTACGTAATGGTAAAAGAAATTTTGAAATCGGTCCAGTAGTTTTTGAGCCTATTCAATACAAACATACAAAAATACAAAGGTTTCCTCTTTATAATATTAGTATAGATTAGGTTCACCAAGGATATCTAAGAGTAATAGTGTAACAACCATTTAAAGGTCACCACATGTACACATTATTCTTATTTTAGTAATCTAACCTTAACATTTGTCTTTTGTAACACAATAATATTAATTACGTCTATGAAAATAATATATACCTAATAAAATCAAATATCAATCAAATTTTATGGACAAAATTTTATGTTAATTTTGCCAAAAATATTCTGATGATAGGTTTGGTGGAACTAGATTGTGCAATTCCATTGTGCACTCTCCGAAATTTAACCGGTAGGCTTGCAATACGTCGACGGTGTTCAAGGCTCTAGAGCTTTGTCTCGACCATTTTTCGGTAGACTCTATATATACTTTTGTGTTGCATAAAGTTTAAATAAATATCGTTGTACCTGAAATCATGACTTGAAACGTATGTCGTGAATAGAAAAAAAAATGGCCCAGATTTAAAGGCACACATTAAATTAATATAAAACAAAAACTTAGGTAAATGAAAAAGCGTTGTGTGTGCCTGCCAAATAGGCCCAGTTCAGCAAAATGCCAGACAGTTGAAAATTGCTAGACGCTGGTTTTCAACTGGACCTTGTTTAGGGAGGATGTGCTATCGTATCAATCAGCTTTATACATAGTAACTCTATGTTTGTGTACGTCTTGTGTATGTATAAAATACCTACGTAGGATAATACTAAACAAATACGGATAGAAAATAATACAAATACAAACTTATTTGTTAGTAAAGAAATGATGGAAAATAACAACGCCTTTTTCTTAGTGGTTTTCACAGAAGATGTCTCTTGCTACACTTTTGCGAAACACCAATATTATACATTAAGCTCATACATCTACAAAAACACTTATAAAGAATTAAATATTCTCGACTTGAATAAACACCAAGTGACAGATTGGCTCCTTCAGCTAGACTACTCACAAACTGACAGAGGCCTTACTTACATACCTTGCATAAAAAAAATCCTACATAGTTTATCTCTCACAACAACAGCCAACCCTTAATCAAATGAATCTCCACTAGTACTTACTTACACACCATAACTCACACAAACACAAGTACACTCCAAAATTACAGAATTCATAAACACACTCAACACTAAACAGATTGAACACCCTCCCCTGCATTATTTCACATTCACTCTGTTCAATGTTTAGGTACCACTTAAAAATTAAAATTAAAAATGAATTCCGCGGACACAGTCCTCTTTCTAGTCCATTAAGTAAATATGCATAAATGTAACTCTATAGCCGGACACTGCCCCCTGAGATACAGGCTTTGCCTAGTTTAGGGGTCAGGGTTGCAACTAGTGTGTGTAATAGTAATTTATTTTATTTCCATCTAATTTGTAAACAAGGCAATGTACATACGTCAACATGTATTTTTTTGTAGTAAATAAATTATCTTATCTTATTAGTAATATCGTAATAGTGGACTTAGCACTCACCCTTCCTTCTGCGAAGCAGTCATGCTTCCGAAGGAGGAGGCGGGCCGCGTGAGGGAGAGGATGGCGTCCTCCCTCCAGCCCAGCCGCAGTGGTAGACGCCCACGGCGTCGGACGTCGGCCGACGATCTCCGGCCACCGTAGGCGCGGGCATGCGGACAGCGAGTAAAGGGCAACTCGCTGTCCGACCATGGACCATGCCCGGGTCGACGGCGCGTCGTGTTCCACGCGCGCCTCAAAGAGCGTCAGCAATATGACGAGGCCCCCCCATAGAGGGCCGAAGCCTGCCGGGGTCGTGGGACTCATCCCGTTACCGTGACCCCGGTACGTAAAGGGTTATTGAAGGAACACCGTGGATTTTAGTCAGTAAAAGTCTGACAGTCCCTCCCACCCGCCCGGAGTGGGAGGACTTATTTGATAATTTTACCACGATAAAAAAAAAAAAAGCACTCACCCTTATCCTTGTCGGCATCCTTGGCACGGCTCTGGTCGAAGAAGCCAGTGGTGAGCGCCTTTCTTTTCAGCAGGTAGGCGCGCCGCTTGGGCTTCGTAGCGGCCACCGCATTCTCTGCAAAATATACAGTTTTATGAGTCTTCTGGAATGGAAGGCAAACATCAATCTTCTCTGCGTGTTGATGGCACGACAATGTTTAGATATATTTTGTTAGACTATACTTCGGTAAATATCAATCAATTTTGTCAATAAAATAGAGGTGATTGAGAGACGACTCAGGTGTGTACCACGAGGGCTGGTTTGAAGCAACGCGTGAAAAGAGTTCATGGAAGGAATTGGGGGAGGCCTTGGCACAACAGTGGGTTAGTAGATAGAAGTTGTGGTAAAGATGCGCTTATAGTTATTGAACTGGGTTGTAAATAATATAACTTCTTTCCCTGAAGTTGTCTGTGGATATTGACTTAACTTCGCAATGCACAGTACAAATATCTCGTAATAATCAATCTTATCAAATCAAATTAGATATCGCAGTTATTTCCCAATCTAACACCCCCATAAGAATCTCCGAAACAAAGTTAAAGGTTAACATCTATTTTATAATATCCATAGGAATTAATAAAGTGGTAAAAGTATTTTAAAAAGCACTGCACAGATTAGATTAGCCACTGATTTTGACTTTAAACTCTTAAAAGTTGATAGAAAGGAACGGGGTATATATATCCTAGTGATGGTGTTAGAATCAAAACGCCAGTAATATTAAGCGTAGTGATGTTCTCAACAGTTGATGACATTAAAAACATGTTAGAATATAGATTAATACTTTTACATATTTTTTTTAATAGACATTAAATAAATGTTTCCATTGTGGGTAAGAACCATAATGGAAACATTTCAGGGCCGCATTATGATTTACTTCAGCACAATATCTTACGTCGCAAGCTCAATTATTTAGGATGATGAATTGTCGCGATAGTTCCAATTGTTAGCCGACACTATTGTACCGCATTATTTGCGTCTTGGCTTCACTCTCCACTTCGTAATAATAGATTGTTAATAATAGCCGCTAATCAGCTGATTCGTTTACGTCAATATTGATAAAATATTTCTGTCTACAATGTGGTGTCCAGATTGTTTCTGTCTTTGTCTGTCTGTGTATTTGGAGTTATCTCAAAAGTCAGTGGTGCACTTTGATCAGTTTTCTATGAATCAATTGGAGATTAGCTGTCAGCTATTTTTAGGGTTATGTTTTTACCGCGAATATATTTATGTATGTATGTCTGTTCGTTTGTTCCCTCGTAACTATCAAACCAGTGAACGGATTTGGATAAATGATACGTCGTTGGATTTATCTTGATGGCGCTAGTGTTATAGGATAGATAAAAATAATACCAAATCACCACAACGACAATAATAAAAATTAAAAAATCGACAATTTATGTCAAATGTGCTATCATTAAACAGATCTTTAAAAATAATATTGAGGTTTATTTTACTATTTTTCATTTTGAGCAACGGTTTAGGAAATATAACGTTTTAAAACGGAATTAAATACTAAAAGCTGATAATAAAAAACTTATTTAAAAAATCTAAAAACTAGACTGCTCAACTGAAATGGAAGAAACAAGCACATTTTTTATTTTAAAAAGTGACAAGCTGGCGGGACCCAATTGATCATGACATAATTTTAATTTAAAAAATTTGACGGGTCCCGCCTTAGTTTTTTTAATAATATTATACAAATACAAAATAGTTTACAAAAATACAAAATAGTTTATTGTGACAAATAAAAATTACATCACATTTGAATGTGTTCGGAGCCTCCAGTTAAGCAAACAATGCCTGAAGTAGAAGGCTCCACTCTTTCATATCACTGTAGTACACTTATACTAACTAGCGTTACTATAGTGGACTGTGACCTTAAGGGTAATTATGCAATGTAACAAACAAAACAATTAAAAAGAAAAATGAAATATTGAAACAAAATTAACTAAAATTACTCTTTAAATTATGTACAGTAGTTATAAATCTTATTCCCAGTATGTGTGTTTGATGTGTACCCATAGTGTGGTCACAGTAAAATATCGTAATACTGTGGTGTGGTGCGGTAATGCGTAGTGGGATTATAGGTGTGCGCCACACCAAAATCTCATGTATGCTTGACTAGAGGTAACTTGACTAACTTGATCGTCAGGAAACGCAAAGTCCGATACGGAATTGTACTCCCTAGCTGTATGTACAACTAAAGTATTCCCATAACGCGTTTTACGTGAGTTTTTTCTTTTATCAATTGTATACCTCGAGAAAGCCAAGAACTTTTTCACTTCTGGTATATAGAAATAACACATTACAACCCTATCGTCAGAATGTGTCGCCTTTTTAATGAAATATCGAAAGATACCAGTATTAGTATTGACATCTTCGATGCTCGTACGATTGCTTTTAAAAGACTTGTAAGCGCTCTCTGTTAATGTTTTATTATATAATATACTTAACACTGTTTTACACTAAATTAGTTTTTAAACACTGTTTCTGTAACCTATTGCTTGTAGTTAAATTTATATTTTTTGTAGTTGTTGTCTTGTTGTGCGCCGCGATTCGCTCTGGGTTACAATCAGCTCAAAACATAAATTATGTGTATTTGTTATTATAAGTGGATTGTAACCTGTTGTAATTGCCTTGTGAATAAATAAATATGAATATCGACTTCAAATCTTCTCGGATGGTATCAGTATTTTAGATAAACCCTTTCTTAACCTGAGAGAACTAGTAACAGGTTAACACGATACCCCTAACATGTACTGTTATGATTTTCCGATTTCCTGTAACGACTGTCTAAGATGGACCATTGACACCCGTGAGCCGGGATCAAAGTGGTAACATGGTTTCTAAAGCACGAATGAGTGACGATATGATGAGAAGCTTATCCTTTCATGATCCGGCTACGGTATACGTTTCTTAACCATAAAAACTAACCTATACAGCATGGGTAGGTTGTACATGACAATATTTCGCCGGTTTGCGATAGTATCGACGTAACTCGAAATGCCTAATTCAACTAGATACTTGTGTGAAATATTCATAAATTTAAGTATAACCTCGTGAACTGAGACAATGCCAATTTTGCGCCAACGTTCATCAGAAAGGAACAGTGTTATTTTTCATTTGAGACAAAACACTCCATTTTATTTGCACAAAATATAGAATATAAGATGATTTATAAATATGGAATCCAACATGATTTGCTTAAAACTTAAGCATGCAAAGCTCCTCTGTGAGAGAGACTAGGCCTGGGTTTGAATCAAACCCAGTCCCAGTCTCTGATCAACGTCGGTGCAAAATTGGCATTGTGTCTCAGTTCACGATGTTATACTTAAATTTATGATTATTTCACACAAGTAGGTTACTTTTAGGTAAGCGTGCTCCATCTTCGACAACATCATCACTTACCATCAGGTGAGATGGTGGTCAAACGCGAACCTATTTTTTAATAAATAAATAGTATCTAGTTAAATTGGATAGTATTTCGAGTTACGTCAATATTATAATACTTTACATTGGTTTAAGCGCAAGAGTCTGATTTGACAGTACCAGGTATCTTATTTCTTACTTATACTATAAATGTGAGTTTGTAAGGATGGTTGTATAAATATATGGATATTTCTTACTCTTTCACGCAAAAATTACTGATCAAATTTCAATTAAATTTGGTAAATGAGAGTTGACATCCTGAAATAACACATAGAAATTTATCCCTCCCACGCGAACGAAATCGCGGGAAGAAGCGAGTTACTTAAATAATTGTATCACTACATAGTATAGAACAAAGTCGCTTTCCGCTGTCTGTCTATCTCTATGTATGCTTAGATCTTTAAAACTACGCAACGGATTTAATGCAGATTTTTTAATAGATGGAGTGATTCCTGAGGAAGGTTTTAGTGTATAATAAGTTAAGGTTTTGTGTAAATTGGATAAAATACGACGATATTAGTTCAACAGTCGGAATAAAATTAAGCCAATCGGAAGCTTTAATCCAAAACGCTGCCAAAACCTTTTGAGTTATATCAAAATAATGTATGGTGGAATTGTTTCTCTTTTATAGATATACAAAAAAGTCCGCGATGGCATATGTCTATCTCCCAAGGATAACCCACAATTACCATTTTTTTTCTTATACAAATTACAATAAAATGATGAGTTATTTACGAAGCTATTTTAACAGTACAGTATTATTTATTATCCAATTAAATACGTTAGATACGTTGAGCATTTAATGTAGATCCAAATTGCTTGTACACTATATCAATAAAATGAATATCTTATGAGCTATCGCAAAATAAAAATTACCGGACAAGAAATTGAATAGTTAAAATATCGATGAAGCGAAGCGAAGACGTCGCTCACAATTTAAGCAAATATAAACTGTTATCCGAGCGAAGCCGGGCCGGGTTGCTAGTAGTTTATAAAACGATTAAGATATTAATACAGTTATGTTCTAAACTTTTAACTGGCACTCCGAAGCTCGAAGATTGCCAACTCGTCCGTCAAAATATTTAAATAAAAGATAAAAATAATACAAAAAGGTGTTTCCCAATAATGTTTGACGCGGTTGGTTTCTGATACTTTGATGCGAAAATACAACTAGCTCGTTAGTTAAGTGGTCACAAACGACGACAACTCGTGTGAGCATCTAGGTTTGATTCTGAGTTGGAAGAGTTTTATTAGTATACAATTAGGGACTTCTTAGTAGCAAGGTCTTAGACCCTGGTATTTGGAAGTCAGTAGTGTGACATCCTCATACTTTGAAACGCACGTAACATCATTGCTCCTGCGCATAATCTTTCCTCGCTTATGTCGCTACCCGACTATATGAGTAAAAGATTGATCCTTTACAGTTTCCTTTGATCAGTTGCATTCTAGAGTGCAACTTTGTTTACTGGATAATCTTAAGTAAGGTTAAGCTAAAATTCGGTCGAGAAGATTACAGATGCACCTTCAATTCTTATAAGAATTACACGTACAGTATTATTGAAAAAAATAAATTAGTAAGAAGAATAAAAATTGGCATGAACTAGGTAAATTAACACAGCTGTTAGCTATAAGTGTTTCTAGCTGGCTATGCGATTGAAAACTCAGGAGCTAATATGTCCTATGAGATATTATCAAGAATCGTCAGTCTTACAATAGCAAACTAAATTCATATCTTAGTCATTTTCACAAATAAAAATCTCTGAAAAAAAAACAACAGAACTATGAAACAAACAAGTTTGGATCTAGAATCGTATATCGGACACTAACATGGCTCGAGAACCCCACACTTGGTATGATATAGCACAGCCCAGACAAATATCAGTAATAAATATCCTTCTTCATTATTATCTGTTGACTTTTACTTATTACCTACAGCGTTTTGCTTTAGACAGGCATTTTTCTGAAAATTCAGGCATTTTAGGTACCATAGACAGACATCCCTCCATTTACATATGGTAACCCTAAACGCGAGAGCATTTGGTTAGATATATGTTCAAACTCAAAATATTTTATTATACATCGGCCTAAAAGAGCTCTTATAAAACTTTAAAAGCTTGGTGCACTGTTCAAAATGTATCGTTTCCTATGGTGAAGACTCGGCAAGAAACTCCATGGTTACTCTTTTCAAAACATCATTTATTTTCACAGTATAGGTATCCATGATACAGGTTTAATAAGTATGAGAGCATATATATGTATATAGGATAGATATTTGAAGAAAACCTATTCACTTATTTGGGGTACGTACTTATATAACATGACATGTGTGAGAAGGGTTTTGTATGCAAAAACTTATTCGTCCAGTTATCTAACTTTCCAGATAGCTTTTTCAGACGAAAAACTTACGTCTAGATAAACGTCTAGAATTCTAGATAGATATTATGACACCTTAAAACTATAAGTATTATTTCTAAAACAAGTCTATCACCACTTGGTTCGATAAATTAGTCTCACGATGAAATCAGCATCAAGCATGATAATCTCAATCAATTGAAAATGTCACCACAAAGAGAGCCAGTGGAGCCATAAATCAAAACGTGTGCACATCAACGGATGGGAGGAATTCCATGCATGCAGTGAATATGTTCCATTAAAATATTACGCACTAATGCTGGCCCAACACTGCGCTTATGTCATTCTGGGTCCGTGGAAATAAAGGGAAATACCTAGTCATTTTATTAGCCAAATATCTTTCAGCCAATTATTATTATGTTTCAAGTCTTTTAATCTCTATGTTTAAAACATCTCAGTAACTGATATAATGCATGAGAAAAGTTTGATAATACTGAAAAAGATTTAAAGAAAATAAAAAAGTAAAATCAATTTCGCATAAAACAATATTTAAAAAGTACAGTACCTAATTTAGTTTGTGCCATCAAATCTGTAATTGAGCTTAATTAAATGTTACCGGCCTGCCTAATATGTACTTCTGCTTTAATGAAAACCTACATATTCAAATTGCTTTAATGTATTTGAATGATGGAAATCATTCATTTAAGATGAAACTTTTTTGAATTCACTCCAGTATAGTAACTTTTAACTAGATTTAAGGGCAAAACAGGTTTCTAAAATAATAACAAACACCATTAATTTAAAAACAGAACTAGGTTAATAGTGCTGCCACTAACTACCCCAACCATAACCCTAGTACTAAAAATACCACGATATTTCTGTCGCACTGTCGCACACAATAATGCAGTACAAATGATTCACTAAAGAGACGCGTGTGTCCAAGTGTGAGACAATGCAGTTAGCTCCGAGTCGTGCATACCCGGAATATTTGGTGCTATTTATAAAAACGCATTAGTTGGACATCATGTGATTACCTGTATGCACGTGGTTTGTTTGTTTGTGTTTGACGTAAGTTGGTAAAGTTTACGTCGGATAGGTGACACGGGAGTCCGTGTCTACTCAGCAAGACAGGGACTTGGAATGAGGCTGTTCTAATCTCACCCCTACTTAAAGCGGTACAGCCTTGACGATGAACGGTTATAATGATAGTATACAAATGTGCAAAGAAACAATGCACCTTAGAGTGCATTCATTTAATACGTAAGGTCGACCATATAGCGCAAAGTTACTTTGAAAAGGTGCGAGCATACGCGAGAGTGCGCAGGCAACTCTTTTGAGACCCTTTAGACCGATCAAAATCAAATGTAATAAAGATAATTGATAAAACAAAAACAAGTAAACAAAATGATTACTTTCAAAATATTAGTAACTATACAACAAACGTTCTTAAAATTGTTTTTATGAACATTAAAACAGTCAAACGTGTGTTCATTTTATCCGTCAGATTCTTAATACTGAAATATTATGTTGCTCGACTTTATTGTACTAATATTAAAGAAAATAATATAGAAATAATATTGTTTAATGCATGGTAATTAAGGATGTAAATTGCAATGCTCGCAAAAGGCAGCCACGTCATTATTTTATTAGTTACTAACACAATATAACACCAACATTGTACACTTAGTTCGCAATAAATGCTTTGACTTTGATATTAAACTATTATTATATTAAACTAGTTTCCACCCATGACTTCGACGGGTGGAAAAAAAATCCCCCGATTTTGAAACATTCTTCATTAGTGCTCCGCTCCTATTGGTCTTAGCGTGATGATATATAGCCTATAGCCTTCCTCGATAAATGGGCTATCTAACACTGAAAGAATTTTTCAAATCAGAACCGTAGTTCCTGAGATTAGCGCGTTCAAGCAAACAAACAAACAAACAAACTCTTCAGCTTTATAATATTAGTATAGATTACTATTTAATATATAATAGTTACTATAATATTATATATAATATTTTACTATTTTGATATAAAATTGTTGTTTCTTCTAACATTGGGCAACAATCTGGCAAAAACGTGTTATGTAATAAATGAATGGACTGCTCTTTTTAGGGATCCGTAGCCGAATGGAAAAAAAACGGAACCCTTATAGTTTCGTCATGTCTGTCTGTCTATCTGTCTATCAGTCCATATGTCACAGTCATTTTATTCAGAAACTATTAGGATTATACATGTGAAACTTGGTAGGCAGATGTATTTTGTGAAGCGCTTTCCGATTTTTAGACTAAAATAAAAAAATATTTAAAATTAAGAGGGGCTCCCGATACATGGAACTGAAACTGAAAATATTTTTATTTTTTCATGAAACCTATGCGTGTGTGGTATCTATAGACGGGTCAAAAATTGCATTGACGTTTTTAAAACCACTATTTCATAAAGTGAATCGTTTAAAAGATATACGCTTCCAAAGTGGTAAATGTGTATAATAATGAAGTGAAAAATCTAAAAAAAATATATGCTATGGATCTTAATCTTAACTTTCAACGAAAATTAGTTTGAACGAGATCGGGTCAGCAGTTGTGGAGATTTAGCATATTTTCTAAAACCGCAAATACAATTTTGTAATTCATACAACCACTATGAAAAGCAAAGTTATTAGGCGTAGTTACTACGTAACCCTTCGTGGGCGAGTCTGACTCGGACTTGGCCAATTTTTTAGTTAATATGGTTTTCAGATTCTCAACAAAAATCTCCAAAAACATCCGAGATGAATGGCGGTTCTAATGTGGTCAACGTGTTGGGTAACTTAGTTTGTTGTACAAAAAAGAACTTGTATTATATCTTTTTACCGTTTTTAATATATCTTCGTTTTTACTGTTTCACGAAAAATTTACTGAACGGATCTGAATGAAATTTGGTATGTAGGTAGCTGAAATCTTGGAATACCCTTGGCGAATTATTATTACCCCGGCTTCCCATGGGATCTGGATTGACGCGGAAATCTCTCGCACGCGTACAAGCTTGCAGACAGGAGGTAGTTAACATATACCTAATTAATTATACCTAATGACTTGTAGGTTGTAGAATATTCTGTGATTAAAGTTACTTATTATTTAGGAATTAAGTCACCACGTAAACATTTTTTTTGGTAGAAAAATCATTGAATGACTTCTCCTGCTCTGGGTGGAGTGATTGATAGACTTCTACTTACTAAAAACCCACCCTGTCCTTCAGCTCTCCTTGCGTTCCGGGGCCGTGGTATCTCGTTAGAACATTCCCGCAACCCCGGACCACGCAAACTACATATGATGTGTTGAGGAAAATTCTCAGTTTCTACAATAATTTTTAGCTTACCTCCGAAAATAACAACATATTTACCTACCCACATTCGGAAACACAGCGTGTCGTGTGAACTGACAAGGTAGGTAAGGAAACTAAATAAGCGGAACGGATGGCGCCTTGTAGTAGACGATGCTTAGGGCTGGTACATTTGAACAGGTGATAATATTGTGTGGATTGCCATGATTAAAAGTGAGTGTGTAGATGTTCGTAAGTGAGGCTGCTGTGGCGTGTATGTACGAGTAATTTTATATCGCGATAACGTATCTTAATTATTAACCCCTCGAATGTCGCATGTTGAATGTACTTTTTGATTTTTGGGTAGGTTTTCAGAAAAAATGATAAATCGGCAATTTATGGCCATTATCATGGTATATATTATACCTTCCTGGCTTCGTTGTGAGTTTATCTAACTATTTATATCATTCAATAAGCAAATCAAACTGGCCTTATCTTGCAGTGATGTGATATGTTTTCACTTTTTATAATTTTCACTAATATTCGAAGTCACTAAATACACACGAAAAAACACATATTCACGAAAAAAGACACACGATAACACAATTATGTGTAGGCAATGTTAACATAAATTATTCCACTTAGACAATGTAACAAGTAATAAAAACTATTTGATAACACAACGAAAAAGTCTGCGGCGTCACAACAAAAACCACAGATGCATTTTGTAAACATTATTTTTCGTTCATTTTAGCGATGTTCCCTTTAAAATGTTACTAAAACCGGTCAAGTATGAATCGATTAGTCGAATGATACAGCCACAACGTGTTACTTGCAACATAAACGTAAAGTACATGGTCCAATGCGAGCCGTGACGTTATGCACAAACGATGTAGCGTTGACACTTGTGGGGTTAAGGCATTGAACAATATAAACACAAACATTGACAGACATACAGCAAAAACGAGATACGGACTAATGTTTAGATCAATAAACGTAAATGCAATCAACCACATCATGGTTAAAATCCAAATACCATAACATAAATCAGCCTGTAACTTTCCAACTACTGGGACCCAGGCTTCCTCTTTAAGAGAGCGAATGGTTCGTAATCAACCAATCCCAGGGCCCAATCTAAGACTTGCAGACATCCATCAACCCACGATGGATGTCGCAAATAGGATTTTGGGGTTCTAGGTCATGCCAGTTTCTCCTTATAATGTTTTCCGTTGCCATCTTAAAAGCAGCAGTGATGATGAAAATTATACAAAATAAACGTGTCCCTCTAGGAACCTTTCCTGTATTTCAACCAACTATTTGTAGGTCATATAAACATTGGTTCCGGTTCGGAAACTAGCAAGGAGTGGTGACACAGTGGTTACAGACACAACTTACTAGTAGGTCGTGAGTTGGAGCCCAGACATGAACATTACTTTGTTTTATTTTCCTCTCTTACTTTATGAAATTTTCTGTCTTAAGCTCGTATATAATATAGTAATGAATATAGCAACATATGATATGATATAGCAACACTTCATGCAATATTTTTATATCTCACTGTGAATCAGTGAAGAGTAATGTAGACGTGAATGTATTTAATAGCACTAAAATTAACGTAAATAATTAAGAACACTTGGCAGCCCTACTCCCGTCAGCGCCGCCCGCGAACATGAGTCCTCTTTATAAAGATTTATTAGAGTACGAAGCGAAGTGGACACTAAAACACCCTGAGTGATAATATTTAACGCTGAGCTCCTCAAACCGATCGTAAACACTTTAGTTTCAATTGTAAATAGCACTGGCTTTGTTATTTATTCTTGGGTATGTAAACAGTCATATAACTCAGATAGCGATTCAGAGAGAGATATCATTTTACCCAGTAACTGGGTTGAGTAGGTGACATACTTAACCTTTCGGAAGTTTGAGGAAATCTTACTAAAAGGACGTGTTGTTATATTAGTTAATGCAATGGAAATTATTTAAAATATGTTAGTCACTAGGCATACATGATTTCATTCATGGATTCGTCGATACTTCGTACATTTTCTTGGGATAACAACTAAACTTTTCTTTTCTTGTGTTTAAAATGTTTGACATCTAGAAACAGTATGTATGATAAAAGATTTTATAAGAATTTTGAAAAATATAACATCAAATTGTGTCTTGTCTTCTCTATCATATAATGGGCTCACCCCGACTTAACATGCCTTATTCAATCGCCGATTGATCATGAACTACAGTAGCTTATATGGAGAGCTGATACGATCTAAGCTGATACATAATTATGTAATTTGGCGAAAGATCCATCAATTAATCAGTGCGTGAGAGGTGTACTTCAGACTCTCATTCACTGGAGTGTACTCTGAGGCTGGCGAAATGGTCTGTCAGTCTATAAGTGATTAAAACCAATCCTGGCACCCTTGCGCCGGTTGTTGCGGGAACACATATGTATTCTTCAACTCAGCCCCCGACTATACTGGAGTGTCCCTAATGCACCCTGCAGCCTATATGGCTTGAACAACGCTTCCAATGCTGCCATAAATGTGATCATTTCTTTGCCAAAAGAGCCTCATCTTTGAAGAACTGTAAAAAATTAAGATGAAGTAATCCACCCTTTGGATCACCGGCAGAGAATGTATGTCATCTGCCGTAGGAATTCCACCCACGTTTCTAAAAAAAATAACTCTTTTAAATACATTTCTCCCAAGAAAACTCTTGTTATAACGTGAGACGTATTTTAACTTTATGTTTTGTTAGTCTATAAATTATGCGTAGTTATATGTTATCATAATGTTAAGTAAAATCATGAAAAAGTCTAACAGCGTTTTCTCGGAAGTGTTTCAATGTTCACAAATTCGCGGAAGCTTTATAAAACGTCAAGGAGTGCATTACGTTGACGCAGGTATTTTACGGGAAAAGCTTTTTTCGATATTTTTAATGCTGCTTGTTTTTTTTCTACCGGATTCTTTATTTTTTAGAACGGGTTTTTTATACTTCCAGTTATTTTTAATATGTGTTCTCCTAAAAGTATTTTCTTTAAAAATGACTCAATGCTTTTGTTTTAAGCAAAATGGAGATTAGTAGATTAATCTAGAAAACGACATCCCTCGTCTCTTTACACAATATGTTTTTGGTATATTCTCGCTGTTTATATTCAAATCCTTCTCTTCTGCGCAAAACTGCTTAACGTAGAGTACATATTATGTATGTAATCTTGTCTCTGTAAATTTTATTTTATTTGTAAGCGTATTGTGTGGATTTCAATAAATAATTATTTGACCCGTGTTGTTTTAGATGGTTGAGACAATATTAAAATGATTAAAAAGCGTGACCTACGAACGCAAACTTTCCTATGACATTTTTAGGTATAGGAAATGCACTAAGTATTACATAGGATGAAAATAAAAAACACATGACACACGTTTAAAAAAAATATTGCGTTTTGAAGCTAAGAGTCAAGTCTCTTCTACTCATACATCAAAACAAAAACACGCCCAGGTACTAGTGATGTAACCCATAAAATTAATTTAACCGATATTAATCTAAGTTATTTTTGTAACCGCCTTGCGTATGAAATAATTAATAGTGCGGGATATTATTTACAACACTCTATATAAAATAGTGCTCGTCTGCCCACAGAATGGCATTAAAACTAATTATGAACGAGCTCGGTCTTTTGAAGCCACCACGAATAAATGTTGTGGTGACAATTTGCAGTTTAAAATGACAATTAGTTACATTTACATAAGTAAATATAGGATTGCCATCGGTTTTACCCGCGTGTTTGGCATGATATATAAATGCAAAATTATGGATAGATCGATGTTTGTTACTCAATCACGCTAAAACTACTGAACGGATCTGAATGAAATTTGGTAAATAGATAGGTGACATCCTGGAATAATACAGGCTAATTTTCATGGAATGTTCACGGGATCGGGATTTACGCGGGACAACCCTCACACGCGTGCGACGTCGTGGTTACAAGCTCGTGTGTCAAATAGCGGATGGTGCGTGACTTTTTAAATTTTTTCATTTAAATATATTTGTAAATCTTAACTAACACTTGTCATCTGGAAAATTGAAAATCAGTTGGTTTGCACTATTTTAGGTTAGACTACATTTAATTTAATATAAAATTACATACTTATTATAATTAAGTAAACTTTCAAATACTACGCAGAGCTCACTAATCAACTGATCGCAGCAAATATGGATAAATAGATAATTAGTGCTTCTTAAGTACGATTTTGAGGTGGTTTTATTTTCAGGCCGACTCATTAATCCTTCAGGTAGCTCATTAATGAGAGTGAGCGCAATCCGTCGTCTAGTAATACGTTTACGTATTAATTACTTGCCGCAGAAACCGGTAGCTTCTTTTCTTTGATTCTCGGGTTTGGTAGTTATATACTCTTGCATTTTTATGAGTTTTAATATTTTAACTTTCATATTAATTGATAAAACATTGTATTAATAAATAATTTTTTATATAGCTGGTTAGTACATTTTTTTTAGTTTTATTGCTTACTAGAAGTTTAACAAATAATAAATAATTGTTGACATGTGGGATGTGGATACAGCAATCATTGTGCAGATAGTCGTCTCAGTCAATGGCATAATAGCCAAGAGTCTCAACCAACATCTGAAGAGACTCTCTTTGGGCAGCTGGGGTTTGATCTAGACAGCTGTACTTCTGGACATGGCGTGAATTGTTAGAAGGTTCCTCTCTCAAGAGCCCTGACCACCGGTAGCTTGGACCCTGTTCCTGATACCAGTGGTCCCGAAGTTAGAGGTTTTTAACTGCAATGTTTAGACGTTTTAAAAAGTGCCGAAAACCAACCTAGATTGAATAATTGGCTTTAGGTTTTGATTCGACTAAAACCTATACAGAGCTGCTTTCCTCAAAAGATTACCTCTGATATGAACTGCATGGTTGTCCTATGATTTGGCGTTTATAAAATAGAATTGATTTCAAAAGACACTTTGATCTATGAGTTTGCATCAGTATTTCTTCTCGAGGTAGTTAATGAGAAAACACCGGCCTCATCTACTTTACATATATTTCCGAAAAACAGACACGTAAATGTGTAAAAAACCAATTAGCAAAATAAAATAATCATTTGTCGATTTGTCGATCTCTCTCTCTGTATGTCCTTAGTTACAAGTGATAAAAATGTTGACATTAATTTGATTTAATTGATGAAGGTGTAAATTATCATTTTTTCTGTTGATAATTTGTAAATAAAAGCGACATCCTTTGATCTTATAATCAATAACAGTCACATACGCGGATCACGCCCACTTTATAACCTTTTTCTAAAGGCGCAAAAACTGTAGAATTTAGTTAAATATTTTAAATGAATATTCTGACATACCTAGCATGTGATAATTTTTCAAACACACTACACACAGTCAGTATTTTTATTAAGAATAATAAAAATAAAAATTCAATATATACAACGTGTAATTTAAAGGGTATATACATACCGAGTGCATGGCTCTTTTGGATGATAACTAACGATATGGCAAGGGTTTTCTAATCCTATGTCTACATGTGTGAAGCATATCAGAAATTTCAATACATTGATACCAGAGGCCGAATTTTTCAAATTAAGAAGAACGAAGAGAATTATCGTGTTATTGGCAAGTGACGTGGAAAGTAATGATGCTCATAGTGATGTGACACGTTTGTTATTACTGGTATTCAAGAAACATATGAAACCGATAATTTGGTATTAATTCTTTGAGTCACTCATTCTGACCTGAAACTTTGCATAGAGACTCCATACCAGATGTTGTCTTCAGTCCTTTTGGATAGATATGGGGTTTCCGTTATACGTTGTATACAACGTGTAATTTAAAGGGTATATACATACCGAGTGCACGGCTTCTTTGGATGATAACAAACGATATGGCAAGGGTTTTCTAATCCTATGTCTACATGTGTGGAGCATATAAGAAATTTCAATACATTGATACCAGAGGCCGAATTTTTCAAATTAAGAAGAACGAAGAGATTTATCGTTCTATTGGCAAGTGACGTGGATAGTGATGACCCTCATAGTGCTGTGACACGTTTAGTGTTGGGCAATGATAATAATCCGGTTAATATCATTTGGCTAATAATCGATTAAAAGCAGTTAATAGCCATTAATAGCCAATTATGGATGATAACCCTGCTGTTAATGTTATTTACTTATTTTAGTGATTGAAAATTACCCTTCATGGTTTTTAGGTTTCGGACTGTTAGATTGTACTTCATTTTAATCATCTATCTTTCAACAATAAATGTGCAATTTAAAACTAATCTGGCCTATTTAAAAATTTTCAATCAGCTATTTACATTGATTTTTGGTAATGGGGAATATATTTATTTTAAACAATAATGGAATATACATACACTTAAATAAAAACCCTAAACTACATAATCATATACATCTAAAAATAAACTAAAATATGGCGTCCAGAAATTCGTACGCATCGCTGTCCACTGGTAATGTGCCCAAAAGACTGGCGGCATTGCCACGCTGTATGGCAATGCTTAACCGCTGTCCGAGGTAAAAGCCAGCCTTTGGGTCACGCGAAGTGTCAACTAGGCGTTTGGATAGATCTTTTTGGTAATTAGATTTTTTATATATATATATATTTTTTATTCTTAATCAGTCATTTATTTGGGATATTTTTATTTTCTAACCATTTTATGATTATACACACAAACCAGGAACACACGAAAAAGGACTTCTTCACCGAAAGATATCAGTCGACGTACTGATTCCGTATATCGGTTGGTGTCGCTGTAGTGCAGTTCAGGCATCTCTTTCTGGCACGAATAAATATTAGTGCCAGAAAGAGATAGCACGAGAAACGGGGGTGCGGGGATGCATGTCACCTACTAACCGCTCGGGTATTTTCCATTGTTTATAACTTACCTACGTATTCACAGAAAAGAGCTAATAAGTAACTTATATAATGTACCTTACATTTTTACGTATCGGTTAATATTTATTGGTAGGTACATACACCTACATATTTAGGTCGCTTTGTTAAGTCAAATAATTAATTAGGTAGATGGTTAAATCACAAAGCTATGTGTCAATAGTAATTATGGTTTTTGTTGTATTGGATCTCTAAATTAACAAAACTAAATTTCCTAAAAATGTGTATTTATTTTATTATAAACACTTTTTCTCATACAAAAAGTGAAAATAAATAAAAAGAATAACAATACATCGAATCACACTGCGTACACGCACCCAATTTATATTCACACCCCAGATTTTACAATACAACAAAAAAAGCATTTATTTTTTTAACAATACATTAATAGCAGGGTTATCATCCATTGCAAGGCTATTAATGGACACTTATGGATTATAATCGATAATAACTCAAAGCATCCGGCTATTAACCCAACACTAGACACGTTTGTTATTACTGGTATTCAAGAAACATATGAAACCAATAATTTGGGTTCAATTCTGTGAGTCACTTATTTTGAGCTGAAACTTTGCATAGAGACTCCATACCAGATGTTGTCTTCAGTCCTTTTGGATAGATATGGGGTTTCCGTTACACGTTGTATATACCTATTAATACGTGAAATAAATTTTCCCACTTTGGGTGGGGCGAATGGGAGAGTCAGTTTCCTACAATAAACCCAGTCTGTTCCTTTAGTTGCTTTTGCACTCCGGGGTTGCGGTATTTCTTTAAAAAACTGTTTGTGCTATCGAATGAAAAATCTGTTATAAACATTGTTTATAAATACATTTTGTAGTTACTAGCAGTGTAGTCTGATTTAACATAAAACTTTTATATATACAAGGTGTAACAAATTAAGCGCAATACCTCAGACACCCCAATTGGAATATTACATTATAAGTCTAAAACAACATCCGTAACTAAATAAGTTGAAACCAAACCTAGACATTTTTTATAAAATAATTATCCTTACTAAACGCAAAACGTATGTGCCTCATACAAAATCCTTACGCAGACGCATATACTCATGCAATGTTAGCAGCCGACACGCACACGAGCGTATTTCCTTGAATTAAGGATTGTATTAATTTGTCATGATACTGTGTTTCCCTTTGAAGTTAAATGAAAGATTTTTCCGTCAAAATTTAACACCTATTTTTATGACGGAAATCGATTCAGAAGCCGATTCTGAACCAACTACTATGAGGAATTGCTTTTATTTTGTTACCCATTGTATATATATTTTAAATTACATGATAGCCAAACGCACTTCTAGTAATGACGTATTATCACTGTCGAAGCCCCAATAATTGTTCAAAGGACCCCGAAGGAGACCGTGCGAAGTCATGCCAGGTCGCAAGTTTTGATATTATACATTATGTGAATTAAGACCTCTTGTGTAAAAATTAAAAAATTAAACGTGCATTTAAAAAAAAATAAACTTGACTGCTACAAACGGGTTGATAGTATCAAACAAATCGCAAAATGGCAAAAAATTATTTCAGTTTCATCCCAGTTAATTAGACCTGCCATCAACAGTCAACTTGAAAAGTGATTCGTTTTGTTGTAATTTTTTGAATAAAATATTTTATTTTTACCATTATTTAATTAAATACAGTATTATCAAATACTCTTTAGTCTATTTCTCTCACTATCTTCTAAAAAGCATGTCTTTTGTTGTCATTTTGTTTATGTCTTATCTTATAGATGCTCTGTGTTTATAAATCTAGGCTTAGTCTCAATCAAATAACGACACCGATACGACACATTCCTGGTTTTTAATAGCACATTCATCTCTCACTATCCAACACAGCAATAAATACCGTTAATTGTATTTAGATCTTTGTTTATAAACCTTTGAAGTAAACCTTGAATGTTAACAGCACTACGAAATCTGTATTTAATGGTAGCCACACTGAAAACTGTACAAGCAAGACAGCGCTATACGAAAACCGTATGTTAGAGAGAGAGAAAACATGTCGCCGCTGTCAAAAGTGTAATTAAATACCTGTGTAATAAAGTGATCGTAGATGTTGAAAAACATCGTTCGTCTATCTGTCACAGGGCTAGAACTTGCGACCGTCTGAAGGCAGATGTCAAATGTTCCTGTCAATTCGGAATGGCGGGAAATATTGTTGTGTGCAAACAATCATGTCGTTCGATAACGCGGGAATTGATGATTTCTTCGTGATTAGTCTTGTGTGACAGGTTTGTGATATCAAGTACCTATATAATGAGACAGTTATTTGGCTGAAGTAGTGTCGAAGGGACGTAGATATTTGATGAACAGCTAAGCCGATAAAATATATCTTAACTTAATTAAAATGAAATGAAAATGAAAATGAGAATAATATTTTGATCTTTTTGTTTTTATTTTAATTATTGGCTTGAACAATATAATTATTGAATATACTCTCATCTAATTGGGCAAAGAAAAGCCAAACGTTGGATGATTTAAAATAACATTTTTTTTTAGAATCACCACGCATTAGGATGAATGTGCCCTAAGAGATTTTCTTTTGCCTACGTTGACTATGCGTCGTGTTCCACGCGCGCCTCAAAGCACAGTCAGCAGTTACGTCGTGGCCTGATAGGACCTTAGGGGTCGCGGAAATGTTCTAATGGCATACCATGGCCCCCCAAAGCAAGAGCAACTGAAAAAACAGCGTGGTTTTTCAATCAGTAGAAGTCTGAAGAAACTCTTTTTCACTTCACTCAGAGCTGGAGTTATTTGATATCTGAAAAAAGGATTTTTTTTCACTATACAAGACAATTTACAGTGCTCCATAATTCTTTGTACCGTAAGCTTTTCGTTGTGTGTGCTTCACATAAAAATAGATCAATCACGTATCTACACGCAACATTTCAAAATTATTGTTTAAATTATTCGCAAACGATGTGGTCCATTTGAAACCTTTGAGTGTAATAGTATATAAATCTTACATAAATAAACATACATAACTAACACTAAATCGTCCGGGAAGACGTTTTCGTAGAAATAGAAAGTAAATTGTGAACCTTTATTTACGAAGATTACGCGGTTACTATATTTTCTTTCATTTATTCTCATCAAATTATTTTAGGATTTGAATGAATCTCTTTATTTATCGAATCACCCACAAGATTATTCTGTTTCAATGATAAATGATCTTTATTTTGAATATTGTTATTAAATAACATTTTAACACGTTATTTTTTCCCTAAATTTGAACTAGATGAGACCGGTTAAAACACTGAAACAAATGCAGAGGTCAAAGGAACTTTTGAAATCCACACAATCTGTAGGTTGTCGTCAAATCATATGAAAACCTTCTAGGACTTTGTAGAACTTTGTAGGCGATATTTTGAAGAAAGATTAACACCGATATGAGTGCAATAACCATCAGTTGCCTAGCCTTTTTCCAACAATGTCGCATTCGGCATAGGGCTGGCGCACATGTGGCGGAGCGCAGCACTTAGAGTGCTGTGTGTCACACGTTATATAGGATATCAACCGTAACAAAACAATTAATAACGTGACGTGTGACTACGGCTTTTATTTTTGTTCTGTTCTTGTTTTTCCAATAACCTTGTTTATTTCAGCATCCTGAAAAACTTGTTTCATCCTTTTAAGCATTGATTTTTTTGTCGTAGTCGGGTTTTAGTTTTTTTACTTTTTATTATCAATAAAATAATAATAATAAGTATGGATCGTCTGATTTTCTTACCTCCACAAACCGGTTACTGGGTAACACGATACTATAACCATTATATTGGTTCTACCTACTGTCATGATTCCAAAATAATCTTGTTAAATTTCATGATTGTAGTATATATCGTAGATTTAAAAATGGCAACCCTGGTAACCACCGTGACGCATTTTATTTAAAAAAAAACAGTCGAAAAATGGCGGAAGAGACCCGTAAAAATGTAAGGCATAGATTGATGGGCTTTTTCCTAATAACACTACCGTTAACATTGTTTTACGACCTGTTGAAATAGTGTAAAGTAAATAGCTAACCTAAACTAATATGTAAACAAAGTTATTGGATTGTTGTACGACTCGACGTATCCATTCAAAAATACAAAAAAAAAATACAAAAAAAAAATACAAAATATTTATTTTTATAACCAAGAAGTTTTGAATTAGTTAGTGATTGCATGTAATGTACACAGACAACTTTAAATAAACAAGTTATTGGAGATCATGGGCCTACCACACGCACAAGCTTCACCACAGTTCTGCCCAAGCCGGTTTGTACACGGAACACCGTGCGTGTGGTTGGTAAAACTGTATCACGCGCAAACCCCACAGCGCGGCCTGCGCATTGCACCGATTGCACGACTTGCTTGAAATTTTGCCTGCGCAAGCCCGGCCTGCGCGTACTTGCCTGTGTGTGTGGTTGGGCGTTCAGTGTTCAAGGCTTGAACACCGAACGACAACTAGCCTCGACTGTGGCTTGAACTTCAAGCCACAGTCGAGGCTAGTTGTCGTTCGGTGAGGTAGGTATACGTGGACGTCCGTCACTCAAAAATGGCAGTTTTGCGAATGTACAATCGCGACTTCTTGACTGAATTTACAAGTATTTATAAATCTCTGCCTGACTTTTGCATTGTCTTTTCTTTTTTTTTTTTTTTTTTTCACTAGCAAACTCTTGAACGGGCACGCCGCAATTGCGGCGGTAAGACCCCTCTTTGAGGAGTGGCTAGATCGGCGTCACGGCGTCCTGACCTACCGCATGACGCAGGTCCTCACCGGACACGGAAGTTTCGGGAGGTACCTGTGTCTGATGGGTAAGGAAGAGACGCCTGGGTGTCACCACTGCGAGGGTCGCCCTGAGGACACAGTCGAGCACACGGTGCAGGACTGCCCAGCTTGGGCAGAGCACCGACGTGTCCTCACGGCGACAATAGGCGGAGACCTCTCGCGCCCGGCCTTGGTCGAGGCCATGCTGCGGGGCGAGAGGGAGTGGGAAGCGGTCGCCTCCTTCTGCGAAGCAGTCATGCTTTCGAAGGAGGAGGCGGGCCGCGTGAGGGAGAGGATGGCGTCCTCCCTCCAGCCCAGCCGCAGTGGTAGACGCCCACGGCGTCGGACGTCGGCCGACGATCTCCGGCCACCGTAGGCGCGGGCATGCGGACAGCGAGTAAAGGGCAACTCGCTGTCCGACCATGGACCATGCCCGGGTCGACGGCGCGTCGTGTTCCACGCGCGCCTCAAAGAGCGTCAGCAACATGACGAGGCCCCCTCTGCAGAGGGCCGAAGCCTGCCGGGGTCGTGGGACTCATCCCGTTACCGTGGCCCCGGTATGTAAAGGGTTATCGAAGGAACACCGTGGATTTTAGTCAGTAAAAGTGTGACAGTCCCTCCCACCCTGCCCGGGGTGGGAGGACTTATTTGATAATTTTACCTCGTTAAAAAAAAAAAAAAAAAAAAGCAAACACTTGAAAAATAATAGCAGAAAAAATAGTTCTTCACTCGGAAACATTGTTGTTTCCACGCCGACGATTTCGACAAAAATGTGGCCTGCGCGTACTTAACTGTGCCGTGTGGTAATGCCGTCCGTGTACAGTTTTTTCATGCGAGAAGCTTGCGCAGGCAGAACTGTGGTGAAGCTTGTGCGTGTGGTAGGCCCATTATGTGGTTTTCGTTACACTACCAATAACGGCTGTCAAAAATGTACAAATTTTAATGACAGCTAAGACCAATGGTTTCACGGAGGAATCTCGGTGAGTTACGATGGCCCCCATCCACCGACCGACCGCAGTGTGCTTGCTTAACCTTGCAGATCGACTATTCAACTGTTATTATTCTAGCTGCGAGCTTTTAAACTTTGAGAATAGTCAATTCGTCATAACCACAATCTCTAAAGAAAGAATCTAATACAATAACACATACCGCTTACTCCGACCTGTCGGTTACACGAGTGTATAAAAAGAATGATTTATTTCTGCCGTCATCTGGGCGTCTTATTTATAGCTTTATTGAATGCTTATCATTCTCAGCGGTCGAGACATTCGCGTTGCTATGGCAACAGTTTTCTCTTACACGTGGTTTTGTCAACAGCTTAGGAATTCTGACAATTTATGAAAAAAAAAACACCCTGTCTGTGGGTACGTAAATGCGCATAGGACTTGTAAATCCCTGTTCTATTTATGTAAGTATTTTTTCGGTTCATATGTTCCACTAAATATTGTAAGGTTATTTATTTATACGTTTATGTACACTTTGTGCACATAGGTACAAAGGCGGACTTAATGCCGTAGGCATTCTATACCAGTCAACCATGAGTGGTGCAGAAATAGTGTGGAAGGTGCAATATGTACGTGAAAATTATATTGGTAAAAATAATGATAATAATAGTGATAACACAAAAAACCTAATAGGTATCATAAAATTAAAGTATCATAAAATAGAAATCTACATAAAAAATAAATACATATATACTTAAGAAGCAAATGAAAATTAAATGTGGAAGTTCTGCTTATTGGTGAAGAAAGTGGATCCGCAATTTCTTTTTAAATGCGTAGCGATTGTCAGCCGTACTGATCTCGAGAGGAAGCGCATTCCAAAGGAGATACGACTGGATATAAAAAGAAGAATAAACAAAGTCAGAAGTATGAGAAGGACAGAGTAAGAGAAGATTATTGGATGAACGTAGATTCTTATTGTGTGGAGAACATAGAATTTGAAAGTGAGACATTAGATAAGAAGGTGGGCTGGGAGAGTTGAGTAGAGAGAAAAGCGTTGTCAAAGCGCGCAATCTTAAATCTATTAAAATATCTATTAAAGCAATAAATGAGGAATGAGGAAGTTACTAAACTTATGACTTACACTTTTATTAACGTGAGGAAAATCATGTAAGGGAGTGTCAGACTTCTACTGACTATAAAGATAAACCCACCCTCTTCCTTCAGTGTTCCTTGCGTGCCGGGTCACGGTACCTCGCTAGAACATTCCCGCAACCCTTTCTTTCTGGCAGAACGTATAACACCCTAAGAATTTAATATTATGGTCCATAGGGCGGCACGCGTACACAGAACTAAGATGGAAGATCCAACCACTCGACTATTGCTGATGAAAACATAATAAAGTAAAGCAAGGTCACTAGATATACTTATTTTGTGCCTATTGACTTCGAAATGTTATAAAACCACCTGATTAGAATATGACAGAATGCATATTGGACTGAGTAACCCACAGCCAAAATAAAATCACTCAGAACACTCTTTTACCGCATCTTAACCCATATTTTTCGAAACAAATATTACACCGGCTGCATGTGTATTATAATTGTGAGTGCTATACCTAGACTATGTATATTAAGCTCGAACAACTATTTACGTAGTTTTGTCGAAATCATCTATACTCTATACCAGGGTTTCTCAAAGTTATTGTTCCACGTACCCCTAATAGACTTTCAAGCCTACAGCAAACCCCTTAAAAACGGTTTGCTCGGTTTTATTTTCTGCAAAAAAATTTTTATTTTCGCGCTTTTTAGTGGGTCAGTTTGTAATTAATCTAGTTACAAAAGCCAAAATGTCAACTACTTATCACCTTCACCAGCAGAGTAAACGAAAAGATCGTCAATGTAAATATTTTTTTTCAGACTTTTGTCTATTTTTCAGAAACGGCTTGTCTGATTTCGATAAAATTTTCATGCGACCATTTGGAAAGTATACCCTTTCCAACAAAAAAAGAATTTTTCAAATCGGTTGGCAAGCGACGGAGCTATGTCCGAACAAACATAAAAAAAAACAAACAAACATCCGAATTGAGAACCTCCTCCTTTTTTAGAAGTCGGTTAAAAAACGGAACCCTTATAGTTTCGCTATTTCTGTCCGCCCGTCCGTTTGTCACAGCCACTTTCTTCCGAAACTATTAGGACTACACATGTGAAAGTTGGTAGGTAGATGTATTCTGTAAAACGCTTTCCGATTTTAAGAAAAACGTAAAAAAAATATTTAAAATTAAGGGGGCTCTCCATACATGGAACTGAAACTGAAAATATTTTTTTTTCATTAAACCTATGCGTGTGTGATATTTATAGACAGGTCTTTAAAAATTACTGTGCAAGAGCTTATAATGTGTACTAACACAACGTTTTGTAATTTTTGTGGGTCAACTCCTACGTGAGCTTGACTTCGTGGTTTTCCCGCGAAATTCCTGAATCCGTGGAAATTCTGAGGTAAAATCAATATATCGTCCAGTGACAACTGACAGACCTTTTAAAATAATGGTTTATACCCATTTCACAGATTAGCCCGGACAACAGAAATAAAGACAATTTTTAAGTTTGTGTTTTAGTACCATGAAAATTACTTTAAGCACTTGTTAAAATCAGTTATTTTGTAACAATAACTTCATTTTAATTTCATATTAGCTAACCTGGCGCACTTCGTACCGTCATATTACAAAAAAATGTTTATTACAAACTTTGTCCTGATAATAACGAACACAAAGCGTAAGGATTATACAACGTGTAACGGAAACCCCCTATCTGTCCAAAGGGGCTGAAGACAACATCTGGTATGGAGTCGCTATGCACAGTTTCAGCTCAAAATAAGTGACAAAGAATTGATACCAAATTATCGGTTTCATATGTTTCTTGAATACCAATCATAACAAACGTGTCACAGCACTACAAGGGTCAATAACTTTCCACGTCACTTGCCAATAACACGGTGATTCTCTTCGTTCTTCTTTATTTGAAAATTCTGCCTCTGGTATCAATGTATTGAAATTTCTATTATACTTCACACATGTAGACATAGGATTATAAAACCCTTGCCATATCGTTTATTATCATCCAAAGAAACCGTGCACTTGGTATGTATATACCCTTTAAATTACATGTTGTATACATACATTTTAGCGATTTATTAATATACATAGTTTTATATAAAACATGACTCGCAAGCTGTTTCGAATTCCCAACTTAACTGCTGCAACCCACATTGCTAAGTTCCCGCGAACATTCCCCAGTGACACACGGACGTACAGATATTATGCGCGAGATTCCTGAACTAAATATAGCTTAACCTGGTTCAAAACTTGTAAGTGATCTCGGATTGGCAGCTATACGTGTGCATACGTAATGCTCGCTGCGTTTGCGCCGGTGACGAGTGATGAGCGATAGATTGGAGGTATGTACTGTGGATGAACGGATGCGAGCGTCTGATTGGTAGATGAATGATGTCTTTGTTTGGTTTTGGATGGAACTGTTATATGATTTGAGAGGAATTCAGGTATACACACACGTATAGGTGCACAAGCTGAAGGATAAATGAGGAAGTAGACCTGGAAAAAGTTATTATATATCTTTCTTCCAAACATATCTTCTTTAGGTAGTAAGTTTTTTTCGACACTAGACTTTTCAAAAGCATGCTTCATATAAGTTTGGCGTAGTGTTCCTTAATTTGATTATGTGTTTTTCCCTTTTACTTTATTTTTCTTTAATTACCTCATTCGTCTGTCCAAATAGGAACACGAATGACAAATAACGGAACACGGATGGGTTTTGGATAATTTCCCACCCTTAATAAAACCCGTCTCGCCGGAGACGCACGTCCTTGAAATGACGAACAAATAAGATGTACGTAATCGTTTTGATCCCAAACGGCTCAAACCTATAATTACCTATACCTTATCTATACTTAATATTATAAAGCGGAAAAGTTTGTTTGTTTGTTTGCTTGAACGCGCTAATCTTCGAAAGTACTGGGTGGATTTGGATGCAATTTGGTATGGAAGTAGCTTGAAGCTTGAGGAAGGTTATAGGCTACTTTTTACCCGACTGCAAAAAAGGAGAGTTATGTTTTTACCGTGATAGAATCCACGGGAGCGAAGCCCCGCGTGAGTACTAGTTTGTTATAAAAGGTTCTACTTAATTCAGTTAAAATTTCGGCTAAAACCTACCTAGTAGTACTCTTACGAAAAGTAGCAACATAGTAACATCAGTGTTCTTGTAACAAAGTAATTTTATCACTGTAATGTGAAAATACCACAGTGACAGGCATCCAGGTGATTAATCTAAAAATAAAACATATTTAAATAGAAACACAAAATACGAGTTGTATACGAAACAACAGACGGCCAAGATTATTTTGCAACGACAATTATAAAGCATAACTTATTTTGTGCACGCGCGAACAATAAAATCCTATAAATACTCCATATCTATTTTTGTATGAGATACTGAGTAATCTGGCACAAACTAATCATAATTTCATCAAATATCTGTCCCAAAGAAATAAAACAATTGCTCACATTTCACGTAAAGTAACAATAAGAACGACGTTTATTAGTGTCATATACCTAAATAGAAGCCATTGACAATATTATTGAGAAGTAAAAACACGCACACGAAAGGTTCCGTACTGTAATTTGATAAATCACGTTTCACGTATACTTACTTATAACATAAAATTAAAATACGTAATACTCATATTTAAAAGAAGAGGTTACTTTTCTAAGTAGCTAATTTTTATTTTTGGCCGACTACGATGAATCAAAATGGTAGGTTATTATTTTAATCAGTATGTATGCTTATTTTTACAACTTTTTCTTCATAGCGTGTCGATAGATAAATGTTTTTTGTATTTGTAACACCTAAATGCAATTAAATGTACAATTTTAAAGGGTGTGAGCCTGGAGTTCTGTAATACAGGTCTCGAACCCAGTACAGACTCTAGCTCTCACCAAGGTCTATATCTTGTTGTGACTTATATGTATTCTGTAAACCTATGTTGTATGATTGTATCTTTATGAGATAAATAAATAAAGAAAGAATCAGCTATGCGAACTTGCTTGCAGACGCAGACATAACATCATCAAGTAAGTATGCTACTGACAGGGCCTGCGGAGCAAGATAGAAAGTGGGTATTTCTTCCATCATAACTTACGTTACGTTAACGTTACGGAACCTAATGATGCTGTCGACCTGAAAGACTATAAGTCTTTTGTAAATATTGCCCATTTATAATATTTCTGTCTAATATGGGATAAAATTGTCTGTTACAGGTACGACGTAACAATCTATGGAAATACTAATGATTGAATTACGACATATACAAGGTGTAACAGATTAAGCGAAATACCTCAGACACCCCAATTAGAATATTAAATTATAAGTCTAAAACAACATCCGTAACTAAATAAATTGAATCTTTTTTTATATAAAATATTTATACCTACTTACTAAACGCAAAACGTATGTGCGTTATACAATATCCTTACGCTGACGCATACACTCATGCAATATTAGTGGCCGACACGCACACGAGCGCATTTCCTTGAATTAAGGATTGTATTAATTTGGATTTATGGTCCTAGAACGTCTTTCAAAGATTTGAGAGCAGTACTGCTGATATAATTTACACAAAGTAATGTGCCTGACTTGGGTTCGAACTCACAACCTGCAATTTGCAAGTGTTTATTGCAAGTCGATTTATTTAATCGATATAATATGTATTAATACAGCTTTAATTTAATATTTTACGCTGACAACTTTAACCTTTCCGTATATTCGTGGTCGCTCTGTGATTGGTTGACGCAAATTGGCGGGAACCAATTAGAGAACTCGTTTCTTCCCGCTCAAAAATGGAAGGGTTAAGGTAGGCTAACGCAACGTTTGGCCGGCTGTGCGCTCTCTTATTTTTGGGAATCAACGAGATAGGCAGATAGATAGTTATTAAAGTGAAATAGTATTCTATAATCTAGTGCTGAGTATCCATATCCATTGTTGTATATGCAAATTAAGAAAAATACAAGACAGTTTCGTGTAATCATTGTATTTTTATTTAACTACATCTTGTTCCTGTTGGTGTGTTGACACAAGTTGGGCTCGCTACCACTTTTTTTGCGGCGAGAAAATCTTTCAAATTACTCTTCTCACTCTAGGTGAAGCAACAGTGGTCGTCAGGCTTCTATTGACTAAAACTCACCCTATTCCTTCGGCTGAGCTCCGGGACCGCGGTATCGTGTTAGAACTTTCTCGTAACCCTACCGTGGTTTTATAGTCTTTGCATAAGAACCCTAACTTTCTTTTATTATTTGAACTAGGGGTTACCCAGTCGGGCACGCCGCAATTGCGGCGGTAAGACCCCTCTTTGAGAAGTGGCTAGATCGGCGTCACGGCGTCCTGACCTACCGCATGACGCAGGTCCTCACCGGACACGGAAGTTTCGGGAGGTACCTGTGTCTGATGGGGAAGGAAGAAACGCCTGGGTGTCACCACTGCGAGGATCGCCCTGAGGACACAGTAGAGCATACGGTGCAAGACTGCCCCGCTTGGGCAGAGCACCGACGTGTCCTCACGGCGGCGATAGGCGGAGACCTCTCGCGCTTCTGCGAAGCAGTCATGCTATCGAAGGAGGAGGCGGGCCGCGTGAGGGAGAGAATGGCGTCCTCCCTCCAGCCCAGCCACAGAGGTAGACGCCACGGCGTCGGATGTCGGCCGACGATCTCCGGCCACCGTAGGCGCGGGCATGCGGACAGCGAGTAAAGGGCAACTCGCTGTCCGACCATGGATCATGCCCGGGTCGACGGCGCGTTGTGTTCCACGCGCGCCTCAAAGAGCGTCAGCAATATGACGAGGCCCCCCCTGTAGAGGGCCGAAGCCGGGGTCGTGGGACTTATCCCATTACCGTGACCCCGGAACGTAAAGGGCTATTGAAGGAACACGGTGGATTTTAGTCAGTACAAGTCTGACAGTCCCTCCGGCCCTGCCCGGGGTGGGAGGACTTATTTGATGATTTTACCACGTAAAAAAAAAGGGTTTCCCCAGTGGTCGAAATTCGCCCCTAATATAAATTACTTTGAATGCATTATTGTATAAAAATATTAGCTTTCTGTCCAGCTCTTTCTCCGTGTAAGCTTTAAGTGTGCCAAATTTCAAATACCTGCAAAATATTTTGATGCAATATGTTTGTGCTGTTCCTGTATCTATTTTAAATAAATAAACTATGCAGATGACAGACTTTACTTAGTAGAGAACAATGCAGAATGCATGACAAAAACGCAAACAAATGATAAGTGGATTCTTATAGCTCGTTGTACTTATGTATATGTTAGATATATAGAGATAGATTTACTTTATACACCCAGAATCAAACAAGGACTTAACAACTAAAAATGTTAATATAATGGGCGGTCTATACGTATTAGTATATACTTAATTATTGGTATTATTTATGTGTATTTTTCTATGGGCCTGAGACACGTAAAATAACTAAACAAATAATATACATAGTTAATTTTTGAATTTTGAATTAATTATCACTAATATAAAAAATAAAAAAAAACATAGTTATAGAGTCTTCAAATAAGTTTTGGGAAAACCTGAGGCTTTGGAAGATTATCAAATAGATGTAACTTACTAACATAAAGCGGCGATGGAACAACGATATGTACATCTCTATAAAATGTAGCTGCATAGTTATAGATAGTAAAACAGTGGTGCACTGGTTGATCGTTTGGCTGCTGTACTGCGTGCCGCGGGTTCAATTCTCGCAATGTAACAAATGTTTATACATATAGCCTACAATAACTTGATCCGGGTCTAGGTCTTGGTAAAAATGCACTCACGATTTTTTTTAATAAAAAACTAAAATGTAACAAAATTACAATAATAGGAAATTTTTCATCTGAACTATTACGTTTACACAACAAAATCGACAACAAAATAGGATAGAAAAGAAAAATATAAGACGTATAACTATTTATAAATTATATGTTTATACGCCATATTTTTTATGAGATCAGATTTGTATGCTTTGGGCATTGAGATGGGAAAAGTACCTACAGGTACCTAGCTTTGGGCATCTCAAGTGACGTCTGCACAAAATACTATGGAGGATGTCTTTCATTCTAAAAATAAATCAACAAAAATTATTTCCAGTCACACCACCAATTCTACTATGACAATACTCGCGACAGTGATTTAAGCCCCACCTACTCCAACATTCCTTATCAAAAATAATCTAACAAAGCGACCATGTGATTGTTTGTAAGAGGTAACCTGACGTGCCAAGTACTGTGAACAACACAAGTTTCAGTGAATTAAGGAAAACGTGCAGAATGGACTGAGTTTTATCTATACTGATATGAGTAGTATGGGTTGGGGCGTTAGCCCCAACAGCACTCTAAACACTAAAATAAAAGTATTTTTTTTTAAATTAAATTTCAGACTAAAATCTTGCTTTACAATAGTTTGGTCCGTAGCTCCCTAGAGTATTGCAGGACTGTATGTAGACCTCACTATGCCACCCACACGCTTAGATTAGAAAGGGTTCAAAAACGATTTCTGTGTTATTTAGCATAGTCTTATAGGATAACTAAAACGAAACCATCGTACAGAGAGAGACTCTTCCATTTCAAGATGGTATCCCTAGAGAAAAGGAGAGATTTATTAGATTCCTTATTCTTGTTTAAAATTTTGCGAAATGATATTGACTGTCCTAAATTGTTAAGCCAGTTCAAATTCAGGGTACCCACTAAAAGCCCTCGAGCTCCTATAACTCCATTACGTCCTCCTCTACGCAGAACTGTCCTTGGTGCTAACTCTCCTGTCCCCCGTCTATGTAAATTGTTAATTAGAAATTAGAAATTATTTATTCATTTGTTAACATGGGTAGAAAGTACAGAGAGTTAAATAGCTGCAGTGATCTTATTGATGTGCAATCTGACTCACTTAGCAAGTTAAGAAGTATTATGTACAAAAACATGTAAATTCTTTAATTATTTTTATTTTCATATTATATTAACTGTAATTATGATTTTATAATGATACTATTGTGACATTAATTTTAATTTCAGTAATAATTTTAGTTTATTTTTAATTTAATGTTTTGATTTTAATTACTTAATTGAATTCTTGATTTTTAAATAACAATATTTTGATTATGGTTTATATTTCAGATTTAGATTTTAATTATAATTGTGGTTAAAGACTTATTTGTGCTTAGACTAATTAAGTATGTACTCATCTAATTGTAAATAGGCAATCATACAACTCATACGTAATGCATGATGTGCTTACCCATAAGAAATTGATACACTTGTTCTTAAATCTACTGAATGTTATCTCATATATTTGTATCAGTGTATTCAATTGTTGGTGAGCCAAATAAATAAAATTAGATGCACCTACATACCACTGTGGCGTTCAATAATTAGTTGTTTTTGTGTTTCTGGTAGTTTTAAGTACAAACATTAGTTTTATAAGTTCTTTGTGTGCTAACCAAATGGATTCTGTCTGAAATAAAAGAATTTTATTTTATATTATTTATTTATTATTTAAACGCGCTGTAAGGGTGAGAGACAACTAAACCGATCATGTGTGTGAAGTCAATTACAGTCGCAGTATCAGGGATACTAAAAAGATCCGATTTGATTCTAATATAATTTGTTAATAATATATTTTGTGAGAATCACTTTTGAAAGTGACTCTCAATAAATTTTATTTGATTACGTTACGCGAAGGGTCTCATAAGTTCATAAGTCCACCAAATTTTCAACTAAATCGTTCGAGTAGATTCGAAGTATATTGGCTGTGATAGACAGACATACAAGTGATAATATAAGGGTTCATATATAAATTCGTTCAGAAAACACTCGTTTCAGGAGAAGAATGAAATACAATTGATAAGTAAGGTGAGTTTATTTATATAATTTATTGACTCATTGAGACTTCTTCTCCTACAGAAAAGTAAGGGCCACAAATTCACTGTCCCTTTTTATTCCTCACGAAATTGAACTTAATCAATTTTGTGAGGTGTATCGCTCAGTTCATTCTCTGTGTTTACATTTGAAGGGATAATATAGGGCTCTCTTAATGATCAGGAAAGGTATTTTAATTGTCATCTTTGGTGGTCTGCCAAATGATGACGGTCAAGGTTACGTTTAATTGAAATTCTCTTACTGAGTACCGACAAGAAAGTTGCGGCTCTTTCTTGTCCCTGTCTACGTATATTAATTTAAATCCGTATTTAATCATGAAGGAGGAAATAAACCACCATGATAGTTGAGTTTCATAATAAATTAATAATATGAGGTTTCCATTTTTGAATTGTGTTAGTTTATACCGTAAAGTTTAAGATAAAAGAGGCTGGCTGAAACACCCTGTATATGTAGAACACAAATGTTGGTGATAATATTTAATAGTGATATTTTTTAATATTTACTATCTAGTAAATATAAAAAAAAATTATTAACAACTCGATCACAAGAAAAGCTGAAATCTTACATACATAAATGTTGATGCCTGCAAATCTGTAATTGAACAAAAAGAAATGACTCCAACGAGTATTTTTTTATATACCCAGCGCAGCGTCGTCAGCAATAATTTCAAATAAAATAAACTCTAATTTAGCATATAGGTATCCATTAACGACTACCAAATGAACTATGAAAAAGTGTTTTCCGTCACAACAATTTAAAATACAATTTTTCCCTTCGAACATTCAATACTAAAATACTTTACACGTCATTACAACTATTTTCGATTGTCATCTTCGAAAAAAAAAAACAAGATGGCGGCATAAATAAAGCTATTTAATTTCGATGTAAGCGTACACATGTATGTCAACGCGCGGTATAATGTCGAGCGTGACGTCAGCGCGCGTCACGCTCGTATAATGGCGCTCGCGCATACGGCTACCACGTATTTGTAGACTACAAACAGATGCAGAAGCTCCACTTTGTAAAAGCCCATTGAAGAGTCAATGTAGGACTCGCACTTCTTATTTTTGGCGGTATTTTTTTTATGTGTGACGAAAAGGAACTCCTACATTGCGAATTGTACCGAACAGGCGGCGCCGGCGCAACACTACTTTTTCCGAAGTCTATGACGTGATCGCCGGAGGTGTGAGGAAGGTCAAACATAATTTTGTGTTGTCGCCAAATTGATTTTTGTAGCGAAATATCGTGCATTTTTCTAACATATAAACTCTAGGGCATTCCTCGAATTCATATACCTACTACACCGGTCACTAATTAACATAATGCGGAGATATTGCTAAAATTTTATATCACTCATTGGCATGTTTATTGTAAATAAATTAATGTTTAATGTTTATCATGTCCGTGAGTTAATTTATACAAATTTTAGATATATCGATATCTAAAATTTGTATGAATTGCAATGCAAATATGCCAGGCCATGAAAATTTAAAGGTGCCTGTAAATTGTTTTATGTTAAGAAAGTACCTATACTATATATTATTGTTATCCCTATATATTAGGTTATATACTATATATAAGGTATATTGTTTTTAATTTCACATAATATTTTATAATATCTTTAAACTAAACTAAAATAAAATATGTACAAACATTCGTTCTCAACGCTGTTCAATTCAATTCATTGTATTAGTGAGATTTTAGATACATATTTTAGTTGGCTGATCATGTACCGATACCGAAAATTCTTACAACAAATGATTAATTTTGTTAAGTTGCGTTAAATGATAGATGATCTTTATTTTGCAAATTGGTTATTAAATAACACTTTTACATGTCATGTTTTTCGTAAATTTAAACTACATGTTTCCTAACTGACTACCCTGAGATGAAACACCGAAACAAACAATCCATACAATCTAAACTGGATTGGTTATACAAAATTGGACCAATATCTTCATATATTGCAGCCCATCATAGATCGATGCTGCATTATTTTCTACTAAACCTTCTGTGCCTTACCTACTCAGTATACGTATGTTAGCCAGCCATTTTGAGAATAGCACATGTCTAGTAGGTGTCAGATATTAATAGTCCGGACTGGGTCACCTGTAGCAGTTCTTCGATATCTACAGGTGCCTTGCTCGTCATACTGAGACGTCGGAGTTGAAAGTGGATAGTACCTATAGGGTTTCGTGTGCATAGGATGGGTTTAGAGATTGTTAAAGACCAGAATCTTTATGTTTAATTGAGGTATTTGAATTTGTTTTTTGTAAGTGACCGACTTACGATTTACAGGTCACAGGTTCGTAAGAAAAGGGTTCAAAACCCGACAGGCACTTTACTTTGTGCAACTGATTGCAAGTCGTGGCTCGCTAAAGCGAAAAACCTGGACATTACTGGAGGCCTATAGCTGCCCGTCAAGGAATCTTTAGAAAGATCTGTGTCCCAACAATGGGATTATTAAAGGCTGATTAAGTTATGTATGTTTATGTTTTGTATGTATATCATGGTATGTGAGTTTAGGAGCCTTTAGCAGAAAGAGCTTTCGGTGAAGTATTAAGTTGAAACCTTTAAGTCCGACTTTCGGTGAGACTGTAAGTACGCGGCTATCAAATACCTGTTTTACTTTCATAGGATACAGTAAATAACATCTCTATGCAGAGAATTATAGCTATAACCTAGAAGTCTTTAAGTCAAGAGTGAATAGGTTACTTTTAGGTAAGCGTGTTCCATCTTCGACCACATCATCACGTACCATCAGGTGAGATGGTGGTCAAAGGCGAACCTATTTTCAATAAAAAAAATTGTCGAATTAAACTGCGCTTAATTTTTAACGACGAAAACGAAAACATATACAGGGATAATTGTAAAACACCGTTAACCTCTCAGGACTATGTTGCTAACATCATAATCAACAACTTTTGTTCTATGACTTTTTAAAATTCGTTATATTTTAGTTCACCAGATTTTCATACAAAAATAAAAATATTTAAATTGAACGCCCTAAATATTACGAACTCTATGCGAAGCAAAAGAAAGCGATTTATATATAATAATAAAGAAAGCACGTCGGTTAGTTTCACGTTTGGTTTGAGGCCAAGTGGAGTACCAGAGAGCAGGGATATAACACCAGCTGTATGATGAATGCAGGTACTTACTGCAAACATACTCGACGTTACGGTTTGCGCACCGTGTTGCGGGTTCAATTCCCGATCCGGAATAAAGATTTGTATGGCCTAATAATAGTTATACACATAGGTTAAAGACATATTGTTTACTTCTATTAGGTATAGAAAACTACAAATATATTTACCGCATGACTATAGTTACAAAAATAAAAATAAAATTAATTGTGAAGTTGAATATCATGATCTTTGACAGCAATAAAATTCAACGACCAAATATCAATAAAAGAGGTCAGCAACCATAAAGTTTTATATTCAGACGTATGAAAAACTACGTTTTGTTCAGCTTCCTAGTCAATTAGATGGCTAGGTACAACTTTTTTATAGAAAGTCTAAGAAGAAAAAATTGGCCAAGTGCGAGTCAGACTCGCCCATAAAGGGTTCCGTAGTAACTACGCCAAATAACTTTGTTTTTCATGGTGTTTGTATGAATTACATAGTTATATTTGCGGTTTTAGAAAATATGCTGTGTAGGGTTCCGTAGTAACTACGCCAAATTTCATGGTGTTTGTATGAATTACAAAGTTATATTTGCGGTTTTAGAAAATATGCTGTATCTTAGAAATTTCTGACCTGATCTCGACCAAATTAATTTTAGTTGAACGTTTACATTAAGATCTACAGCATATATATATTTTTTTTATTTTTTCACTCCATTATTATAGAAGTTAAAGGGGGGGGGGGGGGGTGGGGCACCCGACACGTTTTACTAGTTTGGAAGCGTATATCTTTTAAACGATTGACTTTATGAGAAAGTGATTTTGGAACCTCAATGTCATTTTTAAAGACCTTTCTATATATACCACACACGCATAAGTTTCAAGTAAAACAAAAATATTTTCAGTTTCAGTTCCATGTATGAGGAGCCCCCTTAATTTTAAATATATTTTTCTTAAAATCGGAATGCGGTTTACAGAATACATCTACCTACCAAGTTTCATGTGTATAGTCCTAATAGTTTCGGAATAAAATGGCTGTGATATACGGATGGACGGACAGACAGACAGACAGACATGACGAAGGCATTAATGAAATAAAATATACCAGTATATAAACGTTAAATTGAGTTTTATTTATCGTTCCCATAGTCTCTAAACTTTTAAAAAGTAACGCAGTAACGCGGCGCACGCGTCGTGCTCCTGCGGCGCTAGCACAGCGTATTCATTTAACCTTGCACTGACGCCGCGCCAACGCGACGGCTGCGCTGCGTAGTAGCGGCGTCTGCGGTGCGCGTACGTTCATCGAACGCCTACGCTGGACAAACGCTAGTGTGAAGGCGCTCGAAATGGGATGGAATATATTGATAGGACCTCTTAGCTAAATAAGAACAACCGCATGGGTTGATTTTCAAGATTTAGCACCATTTGCCAGGTCAGTTCTTGGACGGGTGACCATCCAACATATCGAGATCCTCCGCGCCTAGGAAAGCAGTTTAAACTGTTGGTACTCGGTGTCATTTCTACATCTTTCACAGCCGTTACTGGTTGTCAAAACCCAGAAAATCTGACACTAATCTTGCCAAGGGGTATCGTGTTACCCAGATACTGTTTTATGGTGGTCAGATTTTCAAAATATACAGATAGACAAAAATTGCCACTCTCAGAAAGGCCATGGTAGAGCGCATGAATTTGACCTTAAATCTTGTTTCCCAATGGGGTGACGACAATCTGGTCAAATTCAACGCTCTGAAAACACAGGCTTGTCTTTTCAGCGCTAAAAGGAGCCCTTTTGAATTGACCCCTACTTTCCGAAGTACATCTGTGCCAGTTACCATTCGCCTGGAGCTTTTGGGCATGGAGTTGACGTTAGACCTCAACTTCGGCTCAACCATTGAGTCCAGAGCTCAGACTGCAGCAAAAAAGCTGGGAATCCTACACAAGGTGAGGCGGTACTTCACGCCTGGACAGCTTCTAAATCTGTATAAAGCACAGGTCCGTTCCTGCGTGCAGTATTGCAGCCGCTTGTGGGATGGCTCTGCAAAGTACCAACTTGCTGCATTGGACTCAATCGAGCGCAGAGCTAAAAGGCTTATAGGCGACGAGGTGCTAGTGGAAAAGCTTCATAGCCTGGCTCATCGGCGAACCGTTGCTTGCCTGTCGGTTTTCTTCAGATTGTACATCGGGGAGTGTGCGCAGGATCTCCATGGTCTGATTCCTCCATCTCCCTTTCAGTACCGGTCTACCGGACACACAGCTGGGTACCACCCACACTTGATTGATATACCGTCTTGTCGTACCAAGCGCTTCTCCTCCACATTTATTGTGTGCACAGCCAAGCTGTGGAATTCTCAGCCGGCTTCTGTGTTCCCTGCCACTTAACATCTTTCAGCCTTTAAAGCACGAGTAAATAGGCATCTTCTGGGCTCGCTCGTCACATCTTAGACCTCATCTATCGCTTACCATCAGGCGGGATTGACGTCAATAGTGGGCTCATCAGTAATAAAAAAAAAAATAGGTAATCATTCCATGTAAACCCTAGAACCTATCAGTTGCATCCGGTTGGACTGAAAACCGACCACATCATAGTTAATGATGGTCATCTATTGACAAGACCATTCGGTTTCCCCGTAAGCACAGAATAGAGCTACCACCGATCTTCAAATTCGCTCTTTCTCCTACTTCTCCCCTAATCTATAACACTTACAATAATTGCCGCGATATGTGTAGACACCAACGCGGTCAACAAACAAAGCGGTTGGCATCCGACCAAGTTTCATAACCGTCACGCCACACTCCCGCCACTCGCCGAACAGTTAATCTTAACTCATATCCCGGAATGTTAGAAGGAGAATACAATATCACTACTAGAATTTATTTGAAACTACACATAGACTTTGACCTCTGAGTGTTTTGGTGTTTCTTCTCAGGGTAGTCAACTAGCCTCATCTAGTTTTAAGTGAGCTAGATTGATTTGTAAAATTTTAATCTACTTACAAAATAAATATAATTTCGGGAATGGATTTTTTTTGTTTGTGCTTATCTGCAATCAGTCTCAAACTATAAGCAAATTTGTTCCTGGTCGTCCTATCATGTCAAAGGAGCTCCTCAACCAGAGAACCCTCAGCCTTCACCATCTGTCGCCAAGATTTTATATGTCATGGCACTTCAGTCGTTTAGTGTAGCTAATATGTAGTTGCTAATACGGTAGCTAGGTCGTTTGGGTGACTTTCCAGTCGCTTTTTATATTTAATCCCTGTTATTTTTAACTCTTCCTTAACAGGTCTTATACTCAGGGCTTCATGGATCTCTCTCTGTATTGGTGATGAACCATGGTGCATTTGAAATGGTTCTTAGAATTCCATTTTGTAGCCTTTTATCTTCAAATTGGAGTCACTAACACTACCCTACAGCTGTGCGCCATACAACCGGGAATGGAAAATGGTAAATGAAGTGAAATTTGAAATAATGAAAGGTGCATGGGCTGATATTCAACGTTGGGTGACCATTCCAAATTACATACACAGACTCCTCCGTACTTCGGAGTAGTTAAACTCTTGGTACCGGCTGTCATTGGTTATGAGTAGCGAGCAACTATAAAATCTGAAACCAATCTTGCCAAAGGGTATGAAGATCGTGGAGGTACCTTACCCCAACTAGGTAAGACATAGTCGTATCATGTAAAGTATTAGTATTCAGTTACATCAGGTTAGACTCGACGAAAGACGACCTATTATAATTTTATCAGAACCAGATTGGTTGATTAAGGCATAGAGAATAGACTGAGCTTTCTAAATCCATATACGAAGTAAACTGCGTCAGAATATTATAAGTGAGATTAAAGAGATCAGGATGATAATCAGATTATCTTCCGGACACTATCCATCAGCAAAGTTTGCTTTCTTAATGAAAAAATCTATTCTCCTAATTGCATAATTTGCGATAAAATTGAGGATGTTCAGCATTTGCTGATGGAATGTGTCCGGAATAAAGATGAACGCGACTCGCTGCTGAACGACTTTAAGTTAAACATACTGGATGTAAGACTGGTTCAAAGCATTTTGGCAAACCCAAAATCGAAGGAAGCAAAAGGACCATGTAGTTTAGTTTTAATCGTTCAGCAGTGAAGAGCCTAGTATTTTAGTGTAGCATTTTATTATATTACTTAGCGGATTAATTTTGTTATAAGGTACGATGGGGTTGACATATCCTTATTGGATAAAGACACCAAATTAAAAAATATAAAGATATAAAAAAAGAGATCATGCAATCAGAGCTGTTTTATTATATTATAGATTCCTAAACATAAAATTTGTATTTACACAGGGAGTAGGTGAACGTATAGTTACTTTCTACGGACTTGTAAATTACGGAAAATTGATTGATAAATATACAGTCTATTTTATAGTTCCAGCAAGGGCAACCGAAGTAGCTAGGTGAGTCCTTAGTCAATAGGATTCTGACACTCCCTTCCACTTCCTCCAGAACACAATGAGTCATTGATGATTTTCCCCCGAAAAATAGGATTGGATGATCTTGTAAAAAACCTGATAAGGTTTTTAATAATTCTATATACGTTTTATTGATGATGGGCTCCTGTTTGACCACCATCTCACCTAATGGTTTACGAAGATGTGGTCGAAGGTGATGCACGCTTACCTAGAAGTAACCCATTTATTCTTGATTAAAGACGTATACAACGTGTAACGGAAACCCTATATCTATCCACAATGGCTGAAGACAACATCTGGTATGGAGACTTTATGCACAGTTTCAGCTCAAAATAAGTGACTCAAAAAATTGATACCAAATTATCGGTTTCATATGTTTCTTGAATACCAATAATAACAAACGTGTCACAGCACTATGAGGGTCATCACTTTCCGCGTTAATTTGAAAAAATCGGTCTCTGGTATCAATGTATTGAAATTTCTAAAAAGTTCCACACATCTAGACATAGGATTACAAAACCCTTGCTATATCATTTGTTATCATCCAAAGAAGCCGTGCGCTTGATATGTATATACCCTTTAAATTACACGTTGTATAATCCGTAAACTCAGACACATCAACGTCTTAACAGCCCACTAGAAACTATTACTCAACCCTTAAACACTTCAGAGCCCCATTTGTCAACTAATAAATTCAGGTGTAAGGGATTTACTGAAAAAATATTTTCTAACGACCCTTTGAACTTCAGACATGTTTTGCAGATCGCCCAATTAATAAATAAGATTTTATATGACAAGAATTAGTTTCAGTTGACTTCGGTAAGGTTTCATAATTTTTCTTTATGATGTGTTTAATGAAGGAGATTACTTTAATAAAAATTGGTCAAGGGCAAGTCAGACTCGCCCATGAAGGGTTCCACTATGCCAAATAAATTTGTTTTTCATAGTATTTGTATGAATAACAAAATTATATTTGCGGTTTTATAAAATATGCTATATCTCAAAATCCTCTTGTTCAAACCAATTTTCGTTAAAAGGCATATTTTTTTAGATTTTACCCTCCATTTTATAGGAGTTAGAGGGGGGGGGGGACACATTTTACCAGTTTCGAGGCGTATATCTTTTAAACGATTGACTTTATGAAAAAGTGATTTTAGAAACATCAATGTCATTTTTAAAGAACTTTCTATAGATACCACACACGCATAGGTTCCAAAGAACTGCTGTAAAGTGCTAAAAAACACTTTCTAGAAAGTACTACGATCTAGAAGGTGTTTCGATGCATAGTTAAAGTGTTACTTTTAATGATGTATGTATGTGTAGTGTGGCATCGAGTTGCCGCGGCTAGCATACCACAGATAAACCCTCGATGGTTTAGGTGGTATGTTTATATTTGTTAAAAATGTACTCGCATGTTTTAAATAATAAACGATAAAAAAAAATGTAAAAAAAAGATTTTCAGTTTCAGTTCCATGTATGAGGAGCCGCTCTTAATTTTGAATACATTTTGATTTATTCTTAAAATCAGAAAGCGGTTCACAGAATACATCTACCTACCAAGTTTCATGTGTATAGTTAATAGTTTCGGAATAAAATGGCTGTAACATACGGACGGACTGACAGACAGACAGACAGACATGACGAAACTATAAGGGTTCCATTTGTTGCCATTCGACTACGGAACCCTAAAAATGATGTCGTTTTGTAAATATTCGTGGCTGTTATGGATGTTAAAACGTGAATTGTCGTAATCATTGGATTGAGGATGAGTTTAAACTTATAGAGGAAGAGGAGCTTGAGGTTATAGTAAATTGTGTATTAAGGGCGGTAAGTAAGGAATTACGATCGAGGCTCTAGGAAAAGCCCGAAGTCGGAGACTGAGAGCTTTCTGAGTCGAGGTTCGTAATTCCCGTACCGCTCGTGAAACATACAATGTTTTTCATCACATTTGCGAGTAAATAAAAAAATTATAGGGCAGAAATATAACTCTTTTACTTGTCTTCAAATACAAAAGGTCAGCACAACTATTATTACGAAACTTACGAAATAAGTTAACTTTTTTTTAAGCGATTGGCGGGCTTTTTGCCCACACCACAGATTATACAAATGTTTCGTTCAGAAACGTTAAGGGCAAATACATACGTAGGTATACAGCCATGACGGAGTGTAAAAAAATAAAAATAATTTCGAAGCTTTGATACAAAAAACTATTAAAATCGATTATTAATAACATTAGTTGAGTATTTAAGTAATATGTAGCGAGATTGCAATGAAATTCCTGTTTAGATAACATTTTAAGACAATTTTTCAATTGCATGTAAACTCCTTGCTTGAACTTGCATGACCTGTGTGCTGTGCTATAAACTAAAAAAAAACTTACCGACCTTGGGTTTCATGACAAAAAGGGTTTTATATGGGGTATTACGGCCAAATTAACCTGTATGTTTAGATACTGTTTACGTGCAAGTGTGATGAAAAATAATAACCTGTACATCTTATAAATTGTACATCTTTGACAGTCGTTACGGGTACTCAAAATCCAGAAAATCAGACACTGGTCTTGCCAGGGGTAACGTGTTACACAGCAATTGGGTTGTAGAGTTCATTTAAACTGTCTAGGCAGTTGTTTCACATAAAACACTAGCTGCGTTCGGGTAGACTGGAAGCTGAAGCCTTTGCAGACAATTATGAGAGTGAATTTAAACTCTAAATTAGAAAGCTAATATTAGTGGACCAGTCCGTAAAGTGATGTACAGTGGCCGGCACATCAACCTACTCCAATCTGTCAAAATAATTTAATAGATTTACAACTTTATTACAACATAAGGTTCAAACTCAATTGGATAAATTTGACAGATTCAGATAGCTTGATGTGCTGGCGACTGTACCTATATGCTCGTAGTGTTACTGGCCCAGATTCTCTGATTTGGTTTTTCTGTATGTAGCAGATAGGTAGTAGATATGAAGGCAAGCAAGGAAATGTGTAGTATATCGTCGCTGTAAAATGATAACCTCGTATGTCCAGAAATCCAAACTTTACAGGAAACGAAAACAGCGGTTAATTTTGTCAATGTTTAAAATATTTTCATGTGCTTTTTTCTCATGTTTTGAATGATAAAAAGGACTTATTTGTTATTAACCAATGCAATACTTAACTGGATTATGCCAGAGAAATGATATAAGAGGTTTTCTGTACTTATATCTATTTAGTTTTTGTTTAAACGCCCATGTCTCTATAGATAAGAGGTTTTCGTTTTACTCCATAGATGGCACTTGTAGTCATATACTGGGTTCACAGTTTCACCGTATTATAAAATACGTGGTTTCCTTACGATTTTTACAAAAAAAAAAGAAAAAAATGTTTTTTTCACATACGAGGTATTCATTCTACAGCGACGATATATTTATATAGCTGCTATTTTTTAGTTTCAATTCGAGTAATAATACCATAAGATTGTATTGACCTAAATACATAATACTACTATAATTCAACTTATAAATGCAAAAGTAAGTTTGTTTGTCCCTTCACATCAAAATGGAGCAACGAATCGATGGGATTTTTGATGTGGAGGAGGTTGAAGCTCTGGAGAGTGAGCTAGCCCACTTTTATTTTCACTGAAAAAAGATGATCACTCATCAACTTATTGTAAGCTAGCTTTTCGATCTAGTATTAATATTTTTATAGATCCGAAAGTATGTTTGTTTAATTGTCGCTCTTTTACATCGAAACTGACCAACAACTCCATGTGCTTTTTGCTGTGGAGAAAGTTCAACGGTTGGAGAATGACGCAGCCTACTGAAAAAAGGTTTTCTTCCTAAAAAAGCTACTTATGTTCCGCTAAAAAATATCAAATACAACTCACCCTCTGGTATCTTGATAGCAGTTCCAAGGTTGATCTGCTGCAAGCGCGCGAGGGCGGCTTGCTGCAGCGCCCTCCGCTCCACCTCGCTGAGGGTCAACAGGGAGGTGTCCGTCAAGCGCACGCACCGCCCACTGCCGTCTGCCCAGCAACAGCTGCCCTGCACATAACGCGTGACGTCATCATACCACACACAGATAACCTGGGTACATTTGGAGTAGATGAGAGAGAAAGTTTTAGCGAAGCACACAGCGTGGTTAGATGTTTGGAGAAGATGATTTTGAATATCGTGGACTGTCTACATGTAAATTTTTGATGTACAAACAGTTTTGAGTTTTAGACAATTTTGAAGTAATGGCTTTTGATTTACCTGCAGTCTATAGTGTTAACCCAAACGTATAAGTCAACTCAATTAACGGAAGTTGTCTCTTATTCTTCTTTTGGTTTTGTTGCCGCATTTAGTCCCTGCACAAAACTATTATCTTTTAGCGTTCAATTAAACTTACATGCAAAAGCATTGAACATTCAGTAAGCATTTACTTTCGAAAATGACAAACTAATTATTTTTTAAGGAAAAATGTACTATTATCAACGCTATACCATATCCATACATTAAGACGTGAAGCAAAAAAATGTACTCCTTTTCACGATAATTACGCAGACGGAGTTGTATGAAATTTGGCATAGTTTACATGGAGAAGGATTGCAGGACGCTAATATTTTTATATAACAACTAGCTTCCGCCCCCGACTTCGTCCGCGTGGAATAGTTACTTTGAGCTAACGCTAACTTTAACCCGCGACTTTGTTTATATAGGTGAGTAAGTACTGGGTCTTATAATCTTATATCGTGTAGATTGTAGGTTATTCTCAAAAATACTAAACTAAAGTTATTTTAAAGTACTTCTGCGTACTTTTAGTTTTGTTTTCTTCCGGCCGGTGATGTTATTTTAAAACTGCGATAGCTCCTAAGATATTCATTTAAATCGAATGATGTAAAAGGCAATTTTGTTTTAAATTAAATACTTGTGATGAATAACGTAAAAATATTTATTTGGATAGATAGATGTTTATAGAAACACCTTCGTAAATAATGCATTATTTTAGAACAAATTTGGTTAGTATAAAAAAGATTATAGTGAGCTAACCTTAAAAGATAGACATATGCTGTCACGGACTTTTTTTAGAACTTTTAAAGATGAATAATTCTGTCACACATGATTTTTGCGAAACTTAAACTGTTTACGCAGCGCACGCAGCGGAAGCTCTCAATAGGAAAAAAAATCCCTCGATTTTAAAACATTCTTCATTAGTGCTCCGCTCCTATTGGTCTTAGCATGATGATATATAGCCTATAGCCTTCCTCAATAATATGGGCTATCTAACCCTGAAAGAATTTTTCAAATCACAACCGTAGTTCCTGAGATTAGCGCGTTCAAGCAAACAAACAAACAAACTCTTCAGCTTTATAATATTAAATATATATAATACTAGCTGATCCGCCACGACTTCGTTCGCGTGGTATCCTACCCCTACCCAACCGATACCACTACCCTTATCCTACCCAAACCCTACACTACCCCTACCCTACCCTACCAATACCCTACCCCTACCCCTACCCTACTCTCCATTTTATTTAGAAAACGTTTGTATAGGAAATAGAAAAGGGCTGTTTTGACGGTTTTACCAGCAATTTTTTTTTAATTAATTTTTCTCAACTTTTAAACCTTCCCTAGACCTCCACGAGCATTTCAAAACCAAGATAAGAGAAATCCGTTCAGCCTTTCTCGAGTTTTAGCGAGACTAACGAACAGCAATTCATTTATATATATATATATATATAAGATTATAATAGTATAGATGTTTGAATTAGACGCATTTCGATCATTGGGTGACCGCTATAAATGAAGGCACTTTATAACAGGACCAAAATGCAAGCAAAGAACCAAACATAACATAAAAACTTTTTTTGCGAAAAATATTTTTTAGCTTTGTAGTGTTTTGATATGGAAGTCGGTTTTATTTTTTGCAAAAAAGTTTTTATTTTCGCGCTTTTTAGTGGGTCAGTGAATTTTCTAAATCGGTTCGTACATGACGGAGTTATGCGCGAACAAAAAACGCAATGCAGAGTAAACGAAAAGATCATCAACGTAAATATTTTTTTTAGACTTTTGTTGATTTTTCAGAAACGGCTTATGCGATTTTGATAAAATATTTATGGGACCATTTGGAAAGTATACCCTTTTCAACAAAAAAAGATTTTTTCAATTCGGTTGGCAAGCAACGGAGTTATGCCCGAACAAACATAAAAAAAAAAACAAATAAACATCCGAATTGAGAACCTCCTCCTTTTTTAGAAGTCGGGTAAAAATCAGCTAATAACGTTTCCACTGTAGGGACACAGGCTTCCTCTCTATGAGAAAGAATGGACATTATTACCACGCAGGCCCAGAGTGAATTGGCAGATGTCTCAGGACTTCAGAATTTTCAGACCATGGACATGTCTTCTCAGTACATTTTCCTCTGCACCATTTAGAAAACAGTGATAATAATGCAAATTACACAAACAAACGTCCTCTTTAATTCACTATTGGCTTGGTATTCAGCACAGTAAAAAGTTTTGAAAGAGGAAACACATGCAAGCAAACAAGACTAAACATAAAAAACACTCGCAAATACTTGAAAACCTTCTCAAGGTCAACACAAGCTTCCTTATCACAAGATACACAAAATAAATATAAAACTTAAAAAATAGGAGTAAAGAACCCGTAAAGTGTTATCTCAATGAATATACCACGTTAATGTCACAGTTATACGCAATAAATTACCAACAGGTATCCATAGCCGTACGCATGACGTTTTTTATTGGGACCCACGCCTTTATATCAAGAAAAAGTGTTTACAATATCTTTTGTATAGTTTTAAGACTGACTGTAGCAAGATAACTGTCTAATTTGTTAGTTTATAACCAAGCTAAAGTTTAGGAAAACATGCAAACAGATATTAGTGAAAAATTGAATACCCTGGTATAATTAAAGGTTTTTTAAGTAAAATTATTATTTTACTTAAAAACTCAATCACTACATATTTCACTATATGCTGGATTCAAATTTAATAAGATATCCTGCTATTTAAGTAGCATTTGGCTTCAACTGTTTAAGATTTAACACAAATTATTGCTTTTAGATAACTGTTATGAAAATACAAGATCCTTCGAATTTCGCAAGTTTGTTAACCGGGTTCATTACCAAAAGAAGTTGATAAATCTAGTCGATTATAATTTCAATTTGGGACTCTAAAATGCAAATTGAATATACACGTTATGGTCTTAATGACGATTTATTCCACTTTGTTCACCTGGATAATATATCGAAAACAAAATGTCTACTTTTTAAACTTAATTTCAATTTCAATTCAATTTATTTTACAAGTTACTATGACTCATTTGTTAGTAGCACTTATCCTATGTTAGTAATAATATAATAATAAACTAATCTTTATTCAATCTAATCAAGATTTGCATCAAATTGAAATTAATTATAGCAAATTACCAACGATTTATTTATAAATTGATGTTACCTATCACGATAGGACTTTTTCATAAAAATCTTCGTCTAGGCACCTTCCGATATAACTCTGAATATGACAAATAAAGAAGTATCTACTTAGGTGTGTACATAAGTACATGCAATCAAAAACCCAGAAAGCTTTAATGCCTAAACACCACTTAATGCATAAAACGCTTAACTAATTGAATCATTCTTATATTTCTCTGAAAGGTTTCAAAATTTCGGCACCCAGAACCCAGTATATGGGTCGAAAAATAATTGGTTCGTGTGCCCACATCCGAGTCGTCATTATAAGTAGCTATTGGTGACTTGCTTTCATGCCCAGAACCCGAATATCGAGTTCATAGTCATGTAAGCTTTAAAGCACACGAACCAATTATTTTTCGACCCATATGCTGGGTTCTATAACTGGGATCATATTTTGCAGTTCATATTGCTTAGAAATTCAGAGTTATTCAGTAGCGCTTTTTTTCAGAAGGGAAAATCATGAAATGATTTTCGAGGTCAAGGTTGGGCCCATCAGTATTAAAAAAATAATGAAAAAAAAAGAAAAATTACTCCTCTCGCTTTAGGTAAATAAATAATAATAATAAATTTTATTCAACCAAAATAAATTCAAATGCTAACATAAGATTAAATTAAATTAATTTTTCAGATTAAATTAAACAATAATAGATCGTATTAAAATGTAACATAAGCAAAGGTGGAGCTGAAAAGAATATTAGACATCTACTGACTAAAAGCCTACTTTATTCCTTCAGTTGCCCTTGCAATCCGTGGTCGCAGCCCCTTTCGGACCCCGTCAATACTACCAACCGTTCTTAAAGTCATGCAAAGCTTAAAGTCAAGGCGAAAAAAGAGAGATGCGGAAGTTGAAAGTCGGAAAACTCATAGTTTTACACAAGGAAGTCGACTTATAGAAGCGTTTTTCCTCCGCCCAGTTCGAGGTCATTAAAACGAATACAAAATAGAAATAAACAATACATTCAATGCAGCAGATGTTTTAAAAGAGCACAAATGGGTCACCTGTCAAACTTAGATACACAATCAGAATCACAACAGGAAAAAGCACACAAATACAACAAAAAAAAACACACACATTTTCAAGGCAATACAGAGAAATGTTTTGTCAAAGAGAATCTTGTATTAATATCCCACTTTCAACCCAAGGTGACAATTAGGAGGAAACATAAAAATACTATAAAGACAGGAAAACAAGTGTATAAATAATTTCTTAGTGTGTGTTGTACATTTTACAAATTAAAGAACTCATAACCTGTATTCATAATTATGAAATTGTTGACTTCAAAATTTTTTAATGTAATAGTTATATAATAAACTAACCAGAACATATGCTGTGTTGGTTTATGTTCTCAACTTTGCTTGTTTAGTATGAATTAATTAAGCTAGGACTGAAATGGAGCAAAATTCTTAAATATTGATTGATATATATGATTCTATTAATAAAAAAAAAACAAACATAAGTTAATCAAAAGAAGCATAAAAGAGGAAATATCTATAAGTTTCAAGCTTGCATCAATGAATTGCGAATTGTTCCTTTTATATTTTAAAACGAATCAAAAGCTCATTAATAACCAAAAATATTGTAGATGAGATTGTGGGCAAGAAAGAAAGTGGGTGAAAACTGTTGGCTGGCAATGACGGAAAAAAAGAACGACACTATAAAAAAAATTGCATGCATATAAAAATATTCAAATATTTTGTGAACCATGACACTACTGAAATGGAAATGAATAATAAAGTGACGAATAATAAAGCATTTGCACCGACCCCAGTTACAAGAGACAAGGTCACGTAAAAGAAGAATCGCAACAACAAATTACCTCTTTACACGCAACCCAATATTACAGTGATAAACGACAAGTTTATCCGTCCGTCTGTCACTAGCTCAATATTAAAGAAACTGATAGTGAGTCAGGCAGAGCTAATAAATGTGTTGTGTCTCATATACGCCTACGAAACTCTTTGATTGTCCGCTTTTAAACGAGCAGCGGGCTTGGACGCGGCATCTGTATATATTTTTTTATTATATTATGTAATTTCAATGTTGAAATGGACGTGAAAAACGGACTGTATATCAAGATTGTAGTGCATCTAGATTTAAGAGGAGAAGTGTTGATGGATGAAATGTGTCTGGCTTGCAATGAAAATGCGGAGTTGAAATCAGAAATCAGAATTATGTGGGTATTGGCAATGACATTTTATGAAAAATTACAAAACATTTTCTTGTAATATTCTTGCCATGTAGTCATCTTATTGAATGCAGGAACTGCTAACAAAAGGAAAACAGGCATTTTCTATGTAGTGTGATAAATAAAAGTCAATGTTTGTTATGATGAAACTTTGGTCGGTGTTCTGAGGCGCGAGAGGGTTGCTGGACCGAAAAGAACCGTTACAAACAGAGAGGATGGCTATATGCACGAATTTTGATTTGATTGGTTGAAAAATTCAATCAGTTTACTCAACGAGGTGTTGTATTGCACACAGAATAGATAAAACTTCTTTTATCTGTTCTGTGGTATTGCATGCAGAGTACAGCTAGTTTTAAATAGTAAAAGGGTAAGTCACTCATTGCTACATTGTACCATTTTATCTAATTTCATTGAAATGGTACAATGTGATGGTGATACATCGAGCTCATGCGAACCCAGGTAATTTTCATTATCACTACTGTTCTCAAAAGGGCGAGGAAAAACATCGTGAGGAAACCGATATTATCCTTTTTTTTTAGGGAAGGCCGGGAGCGAGAGGTCACCGCCTATCGCCCCTACGAGGACACGGCGGAGCTCTGCCTAAGCGGGACAAACCTCAACTGTATATTCCACCGTGTCCTCAGGGCGATCCTCGTAGAACCCGCACTGGGTCTGCGAGCTGGATTACGGCCCATCTCCTCTCATAAAGAGGAGGGCTGAGTTTCAGCAGTGGAAACGTCATAGGATAATTATGATTATGTTATGATGTAATCATGTTAACAAAAAATAAACATGATGTTTCATCCGCGTAGTGTGACTGACGCTGCCATTGACGCACAGAACAAAGTAATGAATCTTATCTTGATCATTTTTATTTTATTTTAATCAACTACACACATTTAGCACTATTTTTAGTTACACTATATGAAGGTCAATGTTCCGCAATGATAATTTTACTGCTAATTATTTACGCAGATGTGTAAAAGCAGGCTGTGCTTGATTAAACGTCAAACGGCGGAGGCGGAATAAGTGGTACAAAAATATGAATGATAGATAAATGACGAAAATAACTCGAGTGAATAACAGAAATTCTGAAATAAATTGAAAAACTAATGCACCATGTGATTCAGTACTAGGGAAGCATAAAAACAGACAGGTGGGTTTTTTAACTTGCCTGGCATCGGATCCAATATGACATACCCAGTATTAAATTCGCTCAGACTAATGTATAAATAGCCGAGCAAAAGGTTTTCAGTATAAATGCAATGGGATAAATATAAAAGGTTATTTCTGTAAGTGTAAATATATTCGGGGTATATTTAGAATGACACGAGTTATCTGAATTTCAAGCGTTTCAACACAGGTGCATCGGCACCCTTCATCGGTATGTGAATTTATATGAAAGCATTCATGAGAATAACAATCATGTGCAAGAATTTCATACATTAAAATGGGGATTGATTGTATTACTGATAAAAACTAAAAAAAATTAATAGTAAAAAGTGGATCCACGATAATGAAGTTTCCAGAAAACTGTTGGGGTTGCAGGGATGTTCTAGCAGGATACCGCGACATTTGCAGGCATGCACAGGCAACTAAAGGTACAGGTTGGTTTTTAGTCAGCAGGAGTTTAGTACTCTCCCCTTCCGTTCAACGTAGAGCGGGGAGGAATCATTATGATTTTCAACACTAATAAAAAAATCTAGGCAAAACTCATTTCTGGGAGTAGACAGGATTAATTATATTGCATTTTTTATATTCATAACGAAAATTTTGAAGATAGTAGAGAAAGCTAGAGTGGGAATCAAGTCAAGAGTGAATAGGTTACGTCTAGATAGGCGTGCTTCATCTTCGACCACATTATCGCTTACCATCGGATGAGATGATAGTTAAACGCGAGCCTATTATCAATAAAATAAAAACCAAAAATAGCCTATGTAATAGTAAAAGTTATTATCATTTTAACTGAAGCTCATGAAAAACTCAAAACATACAACAACACACTTGAAGAACTCAAGCCTACGCGTCTCGTTGAAACGGAACGTCATCGGGACTGGAGAGTGCATTACAGACGCAATTTATGATCCTCCAAGAATTATTAGTATAGTAGGCAAGTAATGTGGAATGCGAGTATGCGAATAACGTGATACTACGAAGATTTGACGAGGATTGAAAGGCAGTCGGGGGCCGCGTGGAAGAGTATTTGAATGCTCCAGAAATCCCTGGCGTAAGTGTGCGAGGGGACATGGAGTGGTTTTAGTCATTTAGAGCCTGATAAATCCCTTCTTCGGACCCGGGACATAGGACTTCTATGAGGATTTCCACCACGAGAAACAAAAAATTGGCTAAGTGCGAGTCAGACTCACCCATGAAGGGTTCCGTAGTAACTATGCAAAATAACTTTGTTTTCCAGAGACAAACGTCTCTCATCTCAATAACTACTTACCCTATCTTGTTCAAACCAATTTTCGTTGAAAGTTTACATTAAGATCTACAGCATACATTTTTTTAGATTTTTCTCTCCATTATTATAGAAGTTACACACATTTTACCACTTTGGAAGCGTATATCTTGTAAACGATTGACTTTATGCAAAAGTGGATTTAGAAACCTCAATGTCATTATTAAAGACCTTTTTATAGATACTACACACACATAGGTTTCATGACAAAAAAAATCAGTTTCAGTTTCATGTATGAGGAGCCCCCTTAATTTTAAATATTTTTTAACTTTTTTCTTAAAATCGGAAAGCGGTTCACAGAATACATCTACCTACTAGGTTTCATGTGTATAATTTTAATAGTTTCGCAATAAAAAGGCTGTGACATACGGACGGACAGACAGACAGACAGACATGACGAAACTATAAGGGTTCGATTTTTTGCCATTCTGCTATGGAACCCTAAAAAGGGATTAAAAGGCGATGTACGTACGTCGTGCCAGAAGATGAATATAGCTGATCAAACTTAGGAAGAGGAAAGAAAGATTTGTCATCAATCGTGATACGATTAAATCTTTCCAAAATGCTCCTCCAAAAATTAAAATATTCCATTCCACTCATTTTCAAATTTGAAAAAAAACCAGACACTATAATGAAACATAGATGGGCCAAAACACATTATTAACTTATTTACGCTATAAAAAAACCCAGACACAATACTGAAATATCTAGATAGTCTTGAATACATCAAAATTAATTGGCGCCAAGGAATTCCATAACAATTTGGAAATACTGCAGGATGGCCGGATGCAATAAATCGGGAGAGTCAACACTCGGGTGTACCTGTGTACTTCTTTGGTGCATTGTTGCACTGAACACAATGTTTTGATTTACACCGCTGAAAATATGACGCAAATGGCGACTGGATATTTTTTTTTAAATTACTGATGAGTCCACTCTTGACTTCGATCGATCTCGCCTGATGGTAAGCGATAGATGAGTTCTAAGATGGGACGAGCGAGCCCAGAAGATGCCTATTTACTCGTGCTTTAAAGGCTGAAAGGTCATAAGTGGCAGGGAACACAGAAGCCGGCTGAGAATTCCACAGCTTGGTTGTGCTCACAATAAATGAGAAGGAGAAGCGTTTGGTACGACAAGACGGTATATCAACCAAGTGTGGGTGGTACCCAGCCGTGCGTCTGGTAGACCAGTAGTGAAAGGGAGATGGAGGAATCAGGTCATGGAGTTCTTGCGCACACTCCCCGAAGTACAATCTGTAGAAAACCGACAGGCAAGCAACGGTTCGCCAATGAGCCAGGCTATGAAGCTTGTCCACTAGCGCCTCGTCGCCTATAAGCCTTTTAGCTCTGCGCTCGATCGAGTCCAATGCAGCAAGTTGGTACTTTGCAGAGCCATCCCACAAGTGGCTGCAATACTCCACGCAAGAACGGACCTGTGCTTTATAGAGATTTAGATGCTGGAATTGCAACCATAGAATGAAAGTAACAATTCATCATCTGTTTTCAGTCTCTTCGGATAGAGCTAAGTGGGTACTAGTACTTTACATGGAACGACTGTGTATCTGACCTCTACAACCCAGTAACTGGGTAACACGAAACCCTATGGCGAGATCAGTGTCAGATTTTTCCACTACCCATAAGAACTGTCAAAGATATACAAATAACAGCCGAGACCTGAGAGCTTAAGTTGCTTTCAGAGTCATGGAGAAAACTAGATAATTATGTTAGGATGGTCCACGGACCAACCTCGGCAAGCTTTGCTTAACCTCGAAGTCTGAGCTCGGAGTCACTCAGTGAAAGTGGCTTATCTTAAAAATTATAATTTTTGGGGTTGAGCGACAAACTAATCCTTACTATAATATTATAAATGCGAAAGTAACTCTGTCTGTATGTGTATTACGCAATCACGCCTAAACTACTGAACCGATTTTAATGAAATTTGGTACGGACATAGTCTAGAGCCTGAGAAAGGACATTAGCTGTTTTTAATGCGAAAAAAGAGCTGTAAGGGGTTGAAATAGGGGATGAAAGTTTGTATGGAAATTACTTCATTTTTAAAGCTGGAATTGAAACCTATTTTTTAGACTTTTGATTAGATATTAATAAATACGACATTCAAATTATGTATGAGATTTTTTTTTCAAATTAATTAGCCTAAAAAATTAAAAATGCTGCCGAAAGTCACTATTCCGTGCGGACGAAGTCGCGGGCACAGCTAGTACAATATAAAGCTTTTTTATGAATGGGAGAACACTAGAATCTTAGATTTGTTTTACAATTTTTTACTTGTAATTCCATTGTGCTGTATTAACTGGTCTATACTGTCCTCTCATACCTAATTAACCTGTATTATGGATACATTGTTAAAATAATATTTTGATTTAAAAAGAGTAACTGTGGAGTTTTTTGCCGGTTCTTCTCCATAGAAAACGACCAATTTCGAACCGTGCCCTAACTGCTAACGTTTTGTAAGTGCCCATGTAGGCCTATGTGAAATAAAACATTTTGAGTTTGAGTTTTGAGTTTAAAGTCCTTAAAACACCTGTGTTGAGTAAATATGAATGAATATAGACAGCAGCAGAACTAGACAGTAAAAATAAAGTAATAGGTGTATTCTTGGATTTAGCGAAGGCATTTGACACGGTTTCTGTCCCTATACTGGTGAAAAAGCTCGTATATCTAGGTATCCGGGACCTGCAGTTAAAATTACTGAAGGATTACCTAACTGATAGAACACAGTGTGTACAAATTGATAATAACATTAGTGAAGAGATCCCAGTGACTTTTGGAGTTCCACAGGGAAGTATCCTTGGACCCACACTATTTCTAGTGTATATCAACGATCTTTGTCAAATGACAATTCCTAATGCAAAGATTGTCACCTTCGCAGATGACACGGCATTGCTTTTTAATGGTATCACATGGGATGAAGCTTTTTCAAATGCTCAAAGAGGGTTTAACATCGTTACTGGATGGCTAACAGAGAACATCTTAACGCTCAATGTTTCAAAAACCAATGTTATTACCTTCTCCAATAGGCCCAACGATAAGCCTAATCCATCGTTCCATGTTATCTCGCATTCATGTAATTGTCAGAATCATATAAACTGTTCCTGTCCTAAACTGTCAAGCACAGACTCAACTAAGTATCTTGGTGTAATTATAGATAGGAATATGAAATTTCACCAACATATTGATTTGGTCGCTGCTAGAGTGCGTAAATTGATGGTGATTTTCAAGGCCGTTAGACATGTTGCACAAATGGATGTTGTTAAGACCGTTTATTACGCGCTTTGTCAATCACAGCTAATTTACTGCATCACCTCGTGGGGAGGTGCTTGTAAAACTACTTTCCTTAAATTAGAAAGAGCACAAAGAGCACTGTTAAAAGTGAGTTCATTCCTACCGTTCTTCCATCCTACAAAAGAGTTATATGGTAAATGGGAGGTTCTAACCGTCCGTCAGCTCTTTATTTATTATACAGTTATTAAGCAACATTCTCTGATAATATATGAACCAGATAAATTAAAAAATCCACGACGTAATAACAGAGTCTGCACTTCAATTTTATTTAAAACCAGTCTAGCACATAGATTTTTTTGCTACCAAGGTTCTCATTTGTACAATACATTAAATAAAGTATTATGTATATATCCATTACCAAAATCAAAATGCAAATCTGTATTGATGGAGTGGTTACAAAAATTAGATTATAATCGTACTGAAAAGCTGCTTCAGTCATGCTAAACAACACATTCCAATATAGATACCAACAAACTCACTCTAGTACCCGCACACACATTACACGCTCGTACATGCACACACACACATACACACACACACACAAACATGATAATCATTCTACTTTGTAATAATTTCACTCTACTCATATTCAAATTAGGCACTTAGTTTTAATTTCAGTTTCATAGTATTGTATGTTTAATTTTTTTTTCCTCGTACTTTGTATTTTCCAAATAATTCTACTGGAGCATGTTTAAATATAGTATTTAAATTAATGTTTTATTGTATACTTTGTTTTTTCCGTTGGGTGGGGACCTGGTGATCTGTAATTCAGGCATTTCTATGCCTAACACAGACACCAGCTCCTCACAAGTTGTAATATAAGATGTACATTTATGATGTCACTGTTGTTAGCTTGTAATTTGTGAGGAGAAATAAATAAATATATTATATTATATTATATTAATATCTCGTGATCGGTATGCTGTTCAGGCTGTTCCTTTATTAATTATTCGTGATAGTGCCTCATATTACCACGGAGATTTAAAGCAATGTTTCAGGTTACTTTATATATCCTTCTTTGTTCGTGTCAGGAATGGTGGGTTTAGACACACTCAAACTCAGACGAGAATCCGCACTTATAATTAATTATTATCTAATATTAGTAGGTAAGACAGATAGTCCCGTTCTACGAGAATCAATAATTTTTATGTTCCTGACCAGTATATGCGTGGCGTTGTAACATGGCGTGCTCCCCGAACAAACAACACTCCCACTGCCATAGCATTAAGTTAATAAATGACTTTTTAAAATATATTCCTGAGGCAGATTTATTTTTTGACTCGCAATGGACAATCGCTAAACATATGTGTATTTATTTAAATATTAAGAAGTAATTGTTATAAAGTTTCGAATTTTATGTTTAAGGTTGATTTTTGTTTACAAATTTTATGTTACTCCGTTTTTTTTTGTATTTATTTTTAGTCTTAGAAGTTTTAATTTAATTTTTAATGTAATTTTGTAGAATTAGCATAGATATAAGCAATTTGGTGTAAACTGTTAGCTTATATTTGATAAATAAATGAATATGAATATCAACATAATATGTTATGAAGTTCACGAATTTAGAGTTACGTCACTTTCATGCTAAGACGAGATCGTGGCTGCTTAACCGCACGGATCGATCTTCAAAGTTAACCTACGCTTGTCGTGTTCGGTCTTCTCAATATAATTATCAAGTCGATCCTCCCAAGCAATAACTCGGTAATCGAAAAATCAAAATTTTACTCGAGAAAAGATTTAGTGATTTTATCAAATATGTTTTAACTAGTGGGATTATTGAAGTCATTTATGTCTTAAATGGAAACAAAGTTTTTTGCGAAATGGTCACTGTGTCATTGATATGAAATTCCTTTTATTCAAAACCTAGTCAATTAAGAAAAAAAAATACCTACATAAAATATCATGTGTGTCATGATATCTTTGTAAATATCATTCCGAAAAATCTAAAAAAAAATGGTAAGTTGTATTTCGGTCTATAGATGCCATATTTTCTTTTGTATTGAAAAGAGGTTCGCGTTTGACCACTATCTCACCTGATGGTAAGTGATGATGTGGTCGAAGATGGAGCACGCTTACCTAAAAGTAACCTATTCACTCTTGACTTAAAGTCTCCTAGGTTATAGCTATCGGAAAACACAGACTCCGGCAGGGAATTCCACTCCTTAGCCGTACGCACAATGAAGGTATTCCCAAAACGTTTTGTGCGTATGGGTGGGATGTCCACCATGTAATGATGGCGCTTCGCCTTGGCGGAATTAGATTGTGTAATTCCATCGCACACTCCCCGAAATGTAACCGATAGAAAACCGATAGACTTGCAACTAGTCGTCGGTGTTCAAGGCTCTGGATCTTTGACTAGACCAGTCCATCGTTGCCAATGAGTCTCTTGGCCCGCTTCTCTATAGACTCAAGCGCATCCAGTTGGTATTTCGCAGATTCATCCCAAAGATGAGAGCAGTATTCCATACACGACCGAACCTGAGCTTGATACACATTGAGCAGCTGTTCCGGTGTGAAGTACCGTCTCACCTTGGCTAGGATTCCCAACTTTTTTGATGCTAACTGAGCCTTAGCCTCGATATATGGGCCAAAATTGAGTGTAGAAGTTAGTCACCCCAAGAAGCTCAATATGATCGGTTATCGGCACGGTTACACCACGGACATAACAGCATAAAGCACATAATAGCACATTACCGAGTTCTTGGTTGGGGCATCGAAGTGTCCTCTGTACCTGGGAAAGTACAGTGAGTCGTCGGTTCAGGCTTTCATTTGAACATCTTTGACCCTCGTTAAACTGGCACTGCGTATCGGTTAAGGTGAGATAAGCACAGGGTTGCCAACCGTAAAAGAAAATCCCTCGTACATATGCAGCTAAAAATCTCGTACTTTGACTTTCAAACCTCGTACATTTAGGTATTATGCATGCAAAACGTGCTAAAACCAAAATTAAAGCATATTGAACTACTGGATTTAGGACTTTTTAATCGAAATAAACTATTGCAAATTTAAGTTTAAATAAAATATCACTTTGTGTTGTATTTCAAAAAATCTTTATTATTACTCAATCAAGTAAAATCAGAAAAAAAATCGAAATGTGTCTATGTTATTATGAAAATTTGCAAGATAACTTAGTTTACATCTCCTCTCCAAATATTAGACAGGAACATCCTCACTGTCATCGTTTTTTCTGCCGTATATTTTATCTCTTGTCATGCGGCTATACATTCCTTTTGTGGGTTTAAAATTGACGCAGTTTCCAGTACAAGTTGAACCTTTTGCACTTTCTGCAGCAAGAAGTGTGCTGTCCACTGTTTCCACAGTTAGCCGGTTTCTTATCTTTCTTTTACGTATCAATTTAACATTTTTAGTGAATATTTTAATATTGAAAAAAAAAAACATTTTGTTTTCGAATTGTATTTTTTTTAGCATGTATGGATGCTATACTATTGCGGGTTAACGGGAACGCCCTCTGTTAGTTAACGTACTGTATACATATATGTTTTGTGAATGTTATTTATTGTTTTTATATTTTATATAGATAAATAGTATAGCGTGGACTACCCGCGTATTTTTTTCTCCTTGTGTGTCAAATCCATCCAAAGGTTGTTTGTAAAAGATCGCTTTTAGCGATAAGACCGCCCATTGTATCACCCTTTTTAGTTGTTAAGTCCTTATTGTTTTACTGTTATGGTGTACAAGAAAGAATATATATCTATCTATCTATGATGTCATTTTCATTCTAAGAGAGAGGAATGTTTCGTAAAGGAATTCGCAAACCAAACTACCGTTTAACCAACAACTGGGCTCTATGTTAAAGACTTTTATTAAAGACTAGCTGTGCTCTCAATTTCGTTCGCATAGGTGTCAATATTACCAACGCAGTTTTTCCCGCATAAATCCCGTGGGAATATCGAAATAACCTCCATTCTGCAAATTCCATTAAAGTCGGTTTACCCGTTCTAGAGATAACTAGAGATTTAATTTTAAAAAATTGTTTGCTGTTTTAAAGTATTGTAAAAATAACTATAAGCAATAAAGAAAGCACAGTTATTATAAAATCGCAGACAGACACTTAATTTTTTTTAAAATATAAATATAGAATGTATAGTGAAGTGAATTAAACAATAGTTATAAGCGTTTGAAGTCTGACTACATCATCTGAAATAATTCATCAGGGGCTGTTATTATTAATTTGGTAGCGAGCTCCTTGATTTACGATTTTACTTAATGTTTAAATAAGCAGTAGTAGATAGATAGATATAATATACCTACTTTATTGTACACCAAAATTTTATTTAACATTATTTCTTACTTAAATGGTTACAATGGCGGTCTTATTGCTAAAAGCGATATCTTCCAGACAACCTTTGGAAGGACTTTTAAAACTTTAATTAAAGTGGGGAGGGCTAAATTAGTGTACCACATAAATATACTCATAAAACAGAAAATAATATACCTATATACAAATATTATTAAATTTTATTATATTTATAAATATAATGTGTTCTTTAACATCATGTTGCATGCATGTTGTCATCGCTATGATTTTGATGCCTTTGTTTCCTACAAAGGCATCAAAATCATAGCGATGAGATACGTTTTTAGTGAAAATCGCCCAATCCCATGAGATACCGGCGAAGACTGAAATCTTGCCAGATTATATTCAGTATTTATGAGCATATCAACGTTAATAAAGAAAATTCCAATGTGTTGCATGCGCCGAGTAAATCCAGATTAATGGAAACATTGCACAATGTACTGGTGCAGAAACACCCAAACATCGACAGAATATTTGTGGTATTTATACGCGAAATAACTCGGCAGGGTATTTTTTGTCACGAGTACTGGCTATAGATGGAATAACCCGCACCAAAACAACATATCATCCTGAAGGTTTCCAGACACAAAGTTATATACAGTATGTATATAACATATAGACAATTAATGAAAACACTGGCAATACTCATCATAATGAACAACGTATTTATATAAGGCCAACACTGAAATCGCTAAAAAAACTGAGACTGCCCCATACATTTGTGTGTGCATAAGTCGACCAAATGTACTGAACAGTTGTTTTTTTTTCGCGATTCCAGTATTGGCTTCATATAAAAAGTTGTGCATTATGATGAGTATTGCCATTGTTTTCATTTATTGCATATAATATGTCGTATACTTACTGTATATTATGACATTTGTAATCAAAGGAAAAAAAAACGTAACATTCTTTGATTTTTCTTAGTGACTGACTACTATCAATTACTAATCATCACACAACAAAGAATTAATAAAGAAAGCGTTAATAACCTAAGGCTAAGGTTTGTGCTAAGGGTTGTGATCGAGAGTTCGTGGGTTCGATTCCCACCCAGACACTACTGCCGTGAACTCACTCCAGACACAAGCATATTTATCTTAGTTGGAGGGGTTAACAAGATTGCTAGTAATGATAATTCTACCCACACTTATAGCAATCATTAAAAAAAAATATTAATCCACACAATGCCCTATAATGAAAATTCGAATCATCCAGCTCATGCATTATTAGTAGATATCGGATCAATGCGCTTTTTGCAATGGTTTTACTCAGATTAGAATACCTATCTTATCACTCTTATCAGAAAACGATGAGGAGTTTAGATTTTTATTTTAGAAAATAATAGATGGATAGAGAATTTACTACTATTTACCATAATTGTAACTATCACTCTGGGAATATTTGGTGCTGTGAGACAGACATTTCATTTGCGCGTGGTTTTGCTTCCGTGGAATTTATCACGAGAAAAACATAATCCTCCGATTTTTGCCGTCGGATAAAATCAAAAGTCTATACTTAACTTTTCTCGAGCATCAAGCTATTTCCATACCAAAATTCAACCAAATCCACCCAGTACTTTCCAAGATAAGCACGTTAAAACAAACAAACTTCCGCTTTATACTATTAGTACAGATATAATTATTGTGTACCCTCTGTTTTGTGTACCACATAAATCATATTTATTTTTTGTTTTTTTATAAACTAATATTCTTTTAGAGCCGAATCAAGACTGACAAACACGCCGTTGACGGAGATGAGACGAAAGAAACACGTACCTTCGTTTAGGTACGACATTGTTTACTATTTGTTTGTAAACAGAAAACCAACATGGTGACGTTAGCATGAACATACTCATAACTCATACACACGGATATCAATGTGACTCACAACATATACTTTTGTGACATACATACATAACTCAGATTAATATTCGATACACAACACCGATTTTGTTATTCTGAACAACACAGTTTAGAAAGCAATACATGATACAGATGATTAATGTGATACAGAATACAGGCTATAGTGCTTCCAGGGTGGGTTTTAAACCAGTTACGTAGAAGTCTGATTTCCGCTTCTTGCGCTCCAACCAGAGAAAAGCCTCAAATGCGATCAGTATAACTTTCTGCGATGCAGCTCAGGAAGCGATCTATCTAGGCGATTTCGGCCAAGCAATTTAAGCCTTTATAGGGTGAGAAAGGATACTGCTTTAGAGAATAAATTGCGATCGACATATCTCAGAAAGTAAAGCATAACACAGACTATAATGCGACTGACCTGAGGCGTCCATGTGGCGGCGACACGCGACGAGCTCCTGCTCCTCGTGCGCCACAGCTTCTTGCTGACACTCTGCACCACGCTGCTCGAAGACCGCGACTTCTGCATGCCACCTGCAGGAGGAGCCACGGTCGGGGCACTTCTACCAAGCAATGTCGACAAGAACGAATGCGACTGAGTGGGTGACGCCGGCGAAAGCGGCGACGTCGGCGTCGACGCAACCGACGCGAAACGCAACTCGCGATACGTCAAAATCCAACCCTCTTCGGTTTGACAGCCCTTGTGAGGACCATCGTCATCCACGTCACTCGGAAGCCGAGGTTTAATGTTTCGTAAATTCTTGTCGTAATTGATGCGCTTGAAGCGGTCCGCTTTGTCGGCGTCCACGCTCTTCTTGCGTGCCATCCTCAGGTACCGCTTGATGGTGTCGCTCACAGACTGCGAGACGTCGTCGTGGTCTACGCTCGAGCGCCGGCGCGCCGGCTTGGCCCGATCGGGCGCCGTGCCCGTCGGACTCGTCGGCGCCGTCTGCAGCTCCAACTTCTCCCGGTACGCACGCTCAAGATCCAGCAACACTTCCTCCGGAATAGCATGCGTCTGTGTTCCACAATCCACGTATTTATCCTCAAGCGACTCGTGAAACACTTCAATGAGTGGCGGCGGGGACAGCGGTGGCGATCTACAACCGTCCTCTTCATCTTTAAAACGCGTAAAACCAACAGTTCGACACCGCGGAACACTTCTAGAGTTAGAGCTAAGCGCACTGACGAATCCACTAGGTCCATAGCCTCCAGAGCCACTACCACCACTGCCACCACTGCCACCACTCCTACCCCCTCGGTAGGGCTTGGTCTTACGAAGGTCATGATACAGTCTTTTCAATAAATTCCTATCGGTTAATAGGTCCTGCACTATATTGTCCCTGTTTGGCGATCGTACATAGTACCTACCGAGGTTCTCCAGCAAGGTCCTTTCCCGAGAGGGATTAGAGTCGGCGTCGGCAGTGGTCCGCTCCGACTGCTGCTTAAGATATATCCTTAAAGAGCGAACTAGCTCTTCCGTGTCCGAATGCTTCGTCGGACCGGAATCATCTTCTAATTTCAGGTACGTGCGCAATAAATCGACTAGACAGCTTTCTTCTTCCTCGGGCACAGTGCGGCTCACGTCACCAAACCCAGCCAAACGCGATTGAGATGTGGTGCGACCCGTCGACGCTGCGTTGACTTTTAAGGTGGAAGCGGCCGGACCTGGCGCGGCAAAGAAATCACGCCGGAGCTTGGCAATATCGAAGCGGCCGCCCGAGGTGTGGCCAATGAAGAGATCGGTGGGTCGTGCCGGCGGCTGCGGCACGTCGTCGACGGGCGAGCGCGCGCGCACGGAGCCCCCGCGAGCGCGTTTCTTGCGGCGCGGGCGGGGCAGCGCGCCCGGGTACGAGCTCTTGCGCCACAGCAGGAAGCGCGGCTCCTTGGCGCACACCTCCTGGAAGTAGGCCTCGAGGCGCGGCACATCCTCGGGCCGGTTCTGCGCGCCGTCCGGGATGAGCCGGCGGCCGGCGTCGGACATGTACTTCCATGTCTTGCGCGTGAGCAGCCAGCGCTCGCGCGGCTTGTCGCGGCGGCGCGCCACCTTCGTCATGGGGTCGGGCGCGGGCTCGAGGCGGGTGCGGCGGCGGCGCTCCATGGCCGCGGGTCACATGGGGTCAGGCGGGCGGCATGGCCGACCTCGGCCCGCGCACCTGCTTGCGCGAAACTGAACACTGCTCCGCACGGTGCGGTATATTATGCGCCGAAATAGCCGTCCGGTTATAGAGCGGCCGTGAACTGGATAGGGTGCGCTCGCGCACGACGGACCGGCGCGGGCGGCGGCTGGGCACGGGACTGCCGCCCGCCCGTAAACAAACCTCGCCCGCCCACGCGCCCCCGCCGCCCGCCCCGCGCGCCTTGACCTATGAGGTGACATGCCCTAGCATCCGTGCTTGACGATGGTCATGGCTCTCAGTGCCGATGCGCTTCATTCATGGATGCACTCGTGGACGACCCAGAATCCATAAATACCAAATTGCAGTCATTACCTACGGGTACACATTTTTTTCTTTAGATACACACATATATATTTTAAAAAAATCCCTCCGTTTAGTATTATTCTAGCATCATAGGTAGATCAGATAATCTTCAGTATATTCTTTATGTATTTGTTAACACCTGTAAGACTCACCCACCAGTTGTTTTTGCAACGGACAGTGAATGCTTTAATTTTTTTATCTTTATCAAGGTAAATGGTTTGCATGTTTTATTAAACGACAAACATATTTTCGAAATTATGATAAGTGTTTATGCCAAGTTTTAATAATAACTATGTGGGAACAATCGTTTAGCCAAAACACGGACGAAACAGATGAAAATGATTACTGTGAGTAAATTAAATGGTTTAGAACTGTATTTAAAATATTGAAGGGCCAAAGGTCTTAGAAGACCAATCTATAGCTGAAACATCTAGAAAAAACAAAGTAGGCTTTACTAAATAAATTAAGACAATTTTAAATTGAAAATCAAATGCTTATTGTAATGAAGGACATATATATATTTATGTTTCTGGAATAAGCTACGAGTAATTTACAAATGAGCCAAACAAGATATTCACAGCTGCTAATTAAGGTAACGAGCCACTGACCGCGCTAATTATAATTAATTTCAATGCGGTCATCGAATCATTTGGGAAATTTGGACAAATTTGCGTATGTAGATCCTCATTCCCACAAGTCAGGAAAGTTGTCATAAAAATAGGCCATGGCGTAATGATACCGCCAATCATAGCACGGGAAAATCAAACATATCACTACAAATCAGACTTTGAAAATAGTCTGGTTAAGGCACCAGACTATTACAGTATATTTGTATTGATTGTCTATAGGCCGAAGTAGTTTGCTAAATATCTATAATTATAGCGAAAAATATAATAGATTCTGTTACATATAACTGTTGAACATAGCCCCCAATTACCGTTGCCAATAAAAAAAATCCGGAATCCTCTTATTAAGGTTTACTTAATGCAGCTAACAATTATAAACTGTCAAAAAACGTTTATTTAATTGCCCTTGTTTTTAATATCTGTTTTTATTACTCATCATTTCACACGAGAATCGTACATTTTCCGGGTTTAAAAGTATGCCCATGTGCTATTGCAGACTATAATCTATCTGTGTGCCAAATGACATCTGGATGTCACGCAATCCCACCAAAATGGCTGAAAGGGTCTGGACCCGTTCAGCCATTATTTTATTTACATCAATTTTTACAAACTTCTATACCTAAGGATTAACTTTCGCATTTATAATATTTATTAGCATAGAAGAATATATAGATGGTCTGAGCTGCCGAAGCCGGCTCAGAAAAAGGTGACGAGACGACCTGGACGTGTTACATGAAGGTTGTTTGAAGCGGCGGCCTTTGATCAGCAGTGGGACAGAAAAATAGTAGATACACTGAAGTATTTTCTTTACTTGGATTTGAATTAAAATACAATAAAATGAGTTAAGTAGGTCTAATTCATGAGTCTGGCTTTTTTGGAGAACGAAGAATTGACACTGACAGTTCGTGAGGTAGAAAATCCAAAGAGTATGTAATACACTAGAGAAAATCTTTACCCCAAAAACACAATATAAGTATATTCCTAATCCGTTTTATTAAAAATGCGATGGTTGAAAATAACCTATGAATAGGTACCTACTATGCAGGAATAAGAAAGTGCATTATTACTTTCAAAACCGACAAACATGAACGAGTTAATTTTTTTTAATTACGTTACCCTACACTTGGAATTACTCCTGTATCGTTAGTACGTTTACCAATATATCAACTATCGTATATAATAGATACAAATCCGGAAAACTGTACTTTAGTAGTAATTAGAGTGATTGGCCAATAATCATGGAAAACTCGAGTAAGGAACATTGCGAAATTTGCCAAATAATATGTGACCGTAAATATAATATGTAAATTCATGTGACCGTCAGGTTGTAAGTCCGTCTGGCTATAAAGTCTACATCACAATGATCAGCCCATTCATTGAGACTTCTTAAGCTTATTTCCAAAACAAATTCGTCAGTATCTGGCCTACAATTCTAAATTCTTTCCCCGCTGCAGCACCACCGCTGCCAACTAAATGACTTTTCCGCTACATAAACGCCTACCAGATCATCTAATCCCAAAACAACAACGGACTTTGAAAACTTTCCCACCACTGAGCGTCAAAACAGACTGAAAAAACGTTTTATTACTTCAGTGAAATCAATAAAAATTCAACGTAGAGAGTTGGTAGCGTAGAATTGTCTCGGCATTGCATCGCCAGCGCTACATTCTGCACAGCCGCGATATACATAACTTCCTAGGCCACTTATAAAACGCTCTGATTTAAAAATAAACCCACGATATAACATAAACAAAATAATTGGGAAGCTCTTTTTAACGACTGCTAACGCCATCTAGCGAGTGCGAGGTAAACAAGGAAAATTGAAAGCTTGCCAAATTACACCCGAATAAAATCGAGTTTGCATCGGGATTTTCTTATGCATGGAGTTCAGGCATTGACCGCTAGATGTCGGTACTATGAAATCAATGTTCAATGAGACAATAAAAAACACATCCATGTATTTATATGTCACTATTTATATGAATTAGACACTACAAATATATCTTACGCAATAAAGTGTATTTTAGTAACTTCGCTACGTTCCAAGAAAATTATGTTCTTATTATGACAGAGAGAAATGCAGATGACGTAGTTATCGGTACTTTAGATAGATAGATATATTCTTTATTGTACACCATAACAGTAAAACAATAAGAACTAAAGCTACATTTATCCTACAAATTCGTGCTAACGTAATATCGATCGTTAGGTGAGTTAACGAGCCGATAAAAATTGCTTTGTAATGAAGTTTTGGCATGCTCCTGCGCATTGTATCACGCGTTCCAATTTTTGTGATTCCATAATTGATATTGCATTGTGATGATCTACAATGGCAATGATGTACTGCCAACACATACCGGGGTACGTTTCGAAGAACAGTTTGCGTCAATAGTTCGGAAACAATAGAAGAAAACGTAAACGATTATATCAATGTTTTGCGGTCACATCTATATGATTGAAAATGTATAACACCGTGAAATAATAAACTTTAAACAGCGCTATATCAACGTAAATACTTCAAGAAATCTAAAACTAGCTAAATCGATAGCAAAGAGTAAAAAGTTGTCGCAATAATTAACAAAAAGTATGCCACTGATAATGAAGAAAGCTAAAATTAGAAAGGAAAACATTGGAATAAAGTCAAAAAACATAATATTAGCCACGAAAAAATCTTCAGTCTTTTGCGATCATAGTTTATTAGACATAAATACAATTGGGCCAGAAATAATGACTACGATTATAGAAAAAGAAAAATTACTGAAGTACAATTTTAAGATTTCCATGATTAATTTTGAAACGATTTATCAAATGCCACGAAACTGACCAAATAAACAGATACTAAGAGGTACTTACGTTGAACTCGATATGGAGACACAAGGGAGACATTTCTTAAAATAAATTCAGTTGACGACGACGTAAACATTGAAAAATATATATTTATACTTGCTGAGGAAAACAGACAAACAGTTGTTGATACAATCAACGCAAAATAGGCCATTGATGATGACGATACCCGTTTTACTCAGAAAAGTCAATAAATCAAGACGTGTTTCAGATTCAGACTGGGCTACAATATTTGTGTACCTCCTCGAATTATGCCACATGCTAGCAACACTGGCATTGAAATATTATTTAATCTATTAAATCACACAACATAATGATATGGAAGCGGCTAAATAAATATGAATATAAGTGTTTTCAGACAAAATGATATGTTAAATTTTGAGATTTTATTGAGTTATCGTTATCTGCTTAACCTTTCCCAGTTACTATGTTGGGGAAAGATTTTATTATGAGTAATGATGAAACAAGTTCCCTGCTAGTCTTCTTCTTTTGAGTCGAAGCTTAAATCTCTTTAGACCAATATGCAGCTACCTGCACAGCTCTCGTATCAGCCTCGTTAAGATCCTGCAAGGTGTAGGTAGCCGTGCACGATGATGTGAAAAGAGGTGGGGCCATATACATATGAATCAGATCAAACTCCTGCTAGTCTGGTCACATAATAATAGTTCTAAGAGACTTGTAAGACGATGATATGACCTGCCAGCAGTTTTAGACATGACTTAGTTCTCAAGTGGACCTCAACTGCGTCAGACGATCATGCCCAACAGATGCGAAATCACATACATTACACGCATCATGATTAAAAGATTTATTACCGACATACATATGAAATGTCATCGAGTGAACGAGTGAAAAAGGGCACAAAATAATATTAAAATTCACTTTTCCAATTCAGAAACGAGACATTAAGAATAATCAAATGAAATAAACCTCCCAAAAGAGTTTTAAACAGACACGTACATATATTTAGAAAGAGAGAAATACGTTTGCAAACGAGAAAGATAAATGATTCTGGCGCAATTATTTTGTCAAGAAGAGTTATTTTTTGTGAATTTTGTCTTGCGGTAGACGACCCGACGAGGTCTAATGAACTTTTGAATTTTCAAATGAAACGAACGGAAAATAGAAAAATAATGTTTCTGTAGTTTTATGCTTGGTTATAATATTTATAATTTAGGAGGTCAGGAGGTTTCTATCTCTGTAGCTCTGACTGCCAGTAGCTTGTACTTTTGGCTACCATTTTTAAATTATTTGTTGTTTTCCTATGTAGTATTGAAAGATATGGAGTAATGTTAATAATTAAATAATCTTTATTTGCATAAGAATATGTTTAAAAAGTTGTTATTATATATGGCATTCGCATCGCCATAAGACGACACGATTGTTTGAAGTGGTTGAGCTATGCTATTCTGCGTGACGCAGGTTCAATTCCTACATAGGAACAAATGTTTCTAAGTTCTACACAGTTACACATATATTTTTTGGATCTGTGTGTTCGCGCAAGTTAATTTAAATGTTTATATCCGCACCTACGATACAATCATGAGGAATTTCATGCAGGACAACGTTTTCAGTTAAAACAAAAAAATGTTGTTCACTAACAAAGTGATAAATATAAGCTAAGACTCGATTCTGAATAATTTTGGACTGACAGAATACGATGACTAGTTTTTAAGAAGGAGACGACGTCATCATACAACCTTCCACTAGCTGTCTCTCACTTTCAGTAGCAGTCTAACAGACGTATTTCACGGTACCATTCATACCTGGTTGATATGCCGTCTTGTCGCACTAAGTACTTCGCCTCCACATTTAATGTGCGCAAACCCAAGGTGTGGAACTCTCTGCCGGATTCTGGGTTCCCTACACACGTGACCTGCGAGCGTTTAAAGCAAGAGGGAACAGTCATCTTCTGGGCTCGCTCCTTTCATCGTAGGCTTCATCAATCGTATCAATGCGTGATCGAGATCAAGAGCGGATTCATCCGCAATAAAAAAAAGAAATACTTTATGATGTAACCAAATAATAGAATTATATCTCAACTAAGTCTAGAAACCATTTATCGTCTTGGTAATGGGAATCGAAGCGAATAAATGGCGGAAACACTTCCAAATTACGGTTTACGGATCCATAAATCTAACATCACTTAATTTAGCGTCATAATATAAACATCAGCTAAGCTTTTGCCCAACTATGTTGTCGGAAGGTAGGCTTCCAGTCTAAGGATGGATGCAGTTGAGTAGACACCACTGTTCCACATGGAGCGATAGCTCTGACCTCCACAACTCAGTGGCTTGGTAACATTGTACCCCAAAGCAAGTTTGTTGTCAGATTTTCTGGTTTCCGACTACCCATAACGATTGTTAAAGCTATACACATGATAGCGGATATGTTAAGATCCGCGGACCGACTTCGGCAAGCGTTACCTTAAATTGAATTGAATACATTTATTTCAGACTACAAAATTATCCATATAACGTTAGTAACAAAGGTCTTAGAAACTATGTTAGTGTTCATGTCATTGTTGTATATTCTCATACCAATAAATTCCAATAAAAAAATCCAAATTTTGTCAAAAAAAAAAGATCGAACCGAGCGTCTGTTCAATAGTCACGAGCTCAAAATTACGGTATACGGATCCGTAAATCTTATATCACTTAATGAATCATAAATATCTTGATTTTTCTCGTTCATTATTTTGTAGTATTTCTGTTCAAGTTAGTCACTTACATACATATAATATTGAGGAAGTGCATCTGCGTCAGTCACTGCTTTTTTGCATTTTTTGTGTATGTTTTACTTGTTAGTGCAGCAGCTTTCTTTGGTCTTGATTATTATCCTTTTCTTCGTAAGTTTGGCAAATCCTGCATCTAATTTCGTCATCTAGTATTCTTTGGCTTTTGCAAACATTGTGTTGTAAGTTTGAGTAACACATACCCTCAGCCTCTCATTAGTCTTGATCAGATGAACCATCATACGCGGAATGAATTGTTATTTGAGGTAAATTGGATTGTGTATTTTAACTGAGCTGTTATTTTAATCTCTTGCTATCTGGTGTTCAATCTTATTACCATTTTTGTTTTCTCTCTTATCTCTATGAATAGTAAAAACATTGACTCATGCCAATACAGCTTCAAAAATGTAGAACAAAATAGTTATTTCTAATTTGTCATAATTTTCAGCTTCAATTAACATCAACAGTACTCATAATATTTCCACTGTTTTGAACCCAAGGTCTGACCCATCTCGGATTGAGGTCAGCAATGATGTAGGTTGTTCCCAAAATGCGCATATTAATGTGCCTGTCATATCATATCGACACGTTACCGTTGTATTTTGACATTTGTTAACGTTACAGCGAAAATAGTGCGCCGGCGCCGATGTAACCGCCTTTCCGAATTCAATACTGAAATGATCGCCAGTATTTCTGAGTTAGTCGCATTCGTTCGTTCTAGGCCATACGTTTGACATTGAACTTAAACTAAAATTAAAAAATAAAAATATTTGAGTACACTGAGAATAGAAATCATTACTTTTTAGAGGACAAGGATGAATGTTTCCTGTTTCTTAGCTTCGATAGCAGATTTAGTATGTTCTAAATTCGTTTGTGCAAATAAATGTATGCATCGCGAGACTTTCTTGCAAAAAAGGGTTATTTACGAGTGCTTTTGCATATCCTGAAGTGAAACCAGGCTGTAAGCGTGTCTTTTCTATTTCTAAATGTCCACTACGTTCTTTTTAAATAAATAAAAATAAAATTAAGATTATTATTTATTACTTATTTCCCTACACTCAATCGATTTGTCACTTTATGATGAGATTTCTCAAAAGAATTATAAAGTCATAAATATTATTATATAGAGAAGACACAAATAGGTTTAAATAAAGTTATGTGCGTAAGCGTAGAAAAATAAAATAAGTACGTACCTTAATAGTAAAATTACAATTAGTATTATACTTCGACTATACGTAAAAATAAATCAGAACTTAAATTTTGTACTGAATATGACACAGATAATGTGACATAATGAAGCAAATTTGATTGAATAATGTTCGCTACTGTATTTATATTAGATATTAATACCAAAAAAACTACTGTGACCGACAATTTTTTAAATAATTTTATGTATTACTAAAAAGCTTTTTTGACCTGTTTTATTTGAAGATTTTCTTTAATATTGCTTTTAAATCTGTTTATACTTAACTGCTACACTTTTGCTAAGAGTGTTTCAAAACAGTTTTCATAAGAAAACAATTTATTTGAAACGACAAGTAATATTTGTGATTCTGCAAAGTAGTGTTTTAGAGGAAACAATAAATTCTTTTGATGGTTAAAAACATGTCTGGACGCACTTAGTGCCACTGTTCTAATAAAAATAAATTAAACAATATTTTAATTAATTTCCGTTGCACTTACGTTTGAAGAATTATGATAAGAGCACCTGTTGTTATCGTGTCGATCGTTCATATTTTATTTTAATATGTCATAACTAATTGTTTGTGTAAAAATTAAATATACAACTAAAACGTTGGAGCACTCTAAATAGTCTCAAAGCAAGTTTCAAATGAAACTACTACTAAGGGTAGTGTGATGGGAGTGGTTTAGAAAAAAGTAAAATAATAACCAATGAATTAATTATTAATTCCTGTTATGTTGTTGGCTTTTTTCTCAATGTAAATATGCCTTGCCTATTTTCTGTCTATTTTTGTTATTATTTTCGTTTACTTTACCGCAAGTTGAAATTTTTTACGTAGTACATACTATACATATACGTAATACATGTTTCTGTTATAAATAAATTATCTATGGTACCCAGCTTTAGCAAGCAACGCAATAATAATTGTGTCATTTGCCCGAATATTACCACTTACTATTTACTAACAATTATTCTAAATTACACTTTTCATAACTGGAGAATATGTATGCTTTTATGAATATATGCTAAAAGTAAGCCTTCTTCTTCAGTTTAATTTGTTATTATGTAGTTTAGCCTGTTTTCCACGACATCGACACTTTATTACTTTTTTCACTCTCAATAACATTCTTAAATAATTTTATCGAATTTTGTTTTAAAACATTCATCCTTTTCTATAAGTAAAAACTAGAGCGTTTCTTAACACTTTCTTTCGATTTGCCAAAAGATTAAGAAGTAAAAATAAAAAAAACGACAAAGTTAAACAGTGCAATGATCTACTGTCATTATAAATAAATAGATTCAACCGAGTTGTTTACATTTTTACAAAACAAAATAAAGTACTGAACACTTTATGTTTTTTTTTCTTTACTTCTTATACTGAAAAAAATCTTCATCATTGAAGAAATATCAAGTATCTTGAGCTTATGAAATTGTTCCGATACATCATAAAAAGTGCAAGTCGAACTATTGCTAATCGGGTTCCAAACGAATCATTTTTTTTTCTTTATTTTTTGGGCTTCATCGCTGAGCGATAACGTCGCCCTGTAACTTCACCAGAATCTTAGGTCTAACTTAAAAGTGACATGAACTTAGAGCGAATAATGCCAGTTTGTACAGTATTCTAGCCTGGTCCGATAAAGGATAGGCTAGACTGGCATTACACTCTCCAACATTATATTTATTGAAACTAAGTAAATGGAATCGCAAAGTCTCATTTCGGATACACTCCATCAAAACCTGTTGTATATATTCGACTGCTCCACATCTTTCAGTTGGGTGAAGTAACCTTTTTCATCAAAAAACCAAACTGCTTTGATGGAATGTGTCCGGAACGGAGTCGAAGTGCCATAACTAATTTTATACCATAGTACTTAAAAACCGTAACTTATACCTAGGTGTTCCTAGGTATAAGTTACGGGAAGGGGCGTGGAAATGGTCACTTTCCGTTTATTTATTTAAACTTTATGCAACACAAAATTTACAAAGGCGGACTTATGCCTTAGGCATTCTCTACTAGTCAACCAGGAGTGATGAAGAACCGTCTATATTTTAAAACTACATAACTTTTGACCACGCGATTGACGCAGTGGTTGAGTGTTTGACTTCTACACTGCGTGTCATGGGTTCAATTCCCCATCGGAACAAATGATTGTATGACCTACGAATATATGTATCGGGTTTTGGTGATTGTAAAAATGCATTCACTATACAAGAGAAACTTATAGTAAAAATATTTGACTGATAGACTGCTTAGAATAAGCATTTTAATTTAATATGTCGCAAGCCAATAAAAATATATAAATAATTTGTTTATTTACATTAGTCTGTTCTAAATCTGACGAAATTAGTTCAGTAAGAAACAAATTAGCTGCAACAGGTTGGATATACAGAAAGACAGACAGACACACGGATGATTCTACGACGGTTCCGTTTACCATACAGACGTTTGGAACCCAAGAAAGCACTTGTTTTTTAATCACTTATAGACGAATCTGCTTGGATGTATGTATCGGACAATTTCATAGTCAAGAGTTTTAATTATGTCTATGGTCTTACTAACCTGACATAAATGAGTTAAGTGACCACTTACATGAGCTACTATTATAGTTCACAGAATTCTCCACTTGTATGCCCATGGTGTCGGTCACACCATGCTTCCTCAGTAACCACGATGCACTTCATCCGATCACTTTGCACTTTACATCTTACACTTTAGCAACACTTTTTCCACTTTTCACTTCACTTTTTGACAACGTTTCATTGTTTTTGCATTCACATTGATCTTTGACTGTGAAAGAACATAGGTTTTTGTCATGATATTTCAAAATAGTTCTTAGTATTGTCAAAATTTGAAAAGGGAACTAAAGAAGTGACAGACACGGATTTTGAAAGTAAAAAGAACTGTCAAGTTTGAAATTGGAAAGTCACGGAAAAATCAACATGAATGCAAGATTAAAGGCGCACATGAAAAACTGGAATGTTTAGTACGACGCTGCGTTGCGGGCGAGTAGCGCGCGCGCACGGCCAACGCTGGCATGTCACTGCGCCGGAGTCTGAAACCAACAGAAAAATCCCTTTATTTTCGTTGTGCGCGGAAACGGAATGCGGAAACATATGGTTGTTTTTTTTTTTGGACAATCGTCATAATTTTTATCTCTAGGGGGTAAAGCAGTATTTACTGACTTTTTTAACTCATAGCCTGAAGGCCTTTAATAGACCAAAACAGTGTAAAAACCATTGCTAAGCAAAGGTATTCCTAGTCTGTCTTCAGTAATTCTCTAAAAATCAGACATATAATAATAATAATATTTTTTTTCATTTACTAGACCCGTAACAACTATTTGTAGACCATATAAAAATTTCTTCCGGTGCAGGAATTGAACCCATGACCCGCAGCACAGCAGTCAATCGTTCAACCACAGTGCCAATCATGTCGTCAATGTAGAAAATCTTTTGTGATACATCAAGCACATTATACTCGTAATGTTTTGTCAAACCTGTTGAAATATGTGTGTCAAATACTCATGAAACTTACGAGAAAACTTTAGCTATTCAAATGATTCTAATCACATAAAAATTATTTATGTACCAGGGGATAAAAATTGAGTGCTCAATTACTATGTAAAAATTTATATGAATCAATACTAATTTGAAAGATAATTTTAATAGACATGTTTAAAAAAAATTGAAATCACATATTTTCAAGTTAATTATTCTATCTTTGCTGTCGGCTGGCAACGTACCTAAGATACTGGCGGCATTGCCTCGTTGTATGGCAATGCTTAGCCGTTGACCAAAGAAATAGCCAGCCCTTGGGTCGCGGGAAGCGTCAACGAGCCTTTTCGATATTTCTTTAAAAAGGCTGTGAGCACACGGGCCCCACGGTCCGAGAGTTTCGACCCCAAACGGCTCGAAAATATAGTTATCACCGAGATGACTATATTTACGCCGCTTGAGGTTTTCCGCAGCCGCAGCGGGAGCGCCAGCACAACATGATGAACTGGGAAGATGGGATGGCGCGACAGTATCGACACAAGTTGCGTCCCACACTAAAGGCCTACCCATCTTCCAAGGAAACAATGACATGCCGTCCGGTCTCTTGCCATCGTCACGCGCCAGTCCAATGGGTTCCAATACGGCTGGAACGCCGACGGTGACAAGGGCTCGCCGGATAATGTCATTTAAGTTGGCATGTCGTGCAAAACGACCCGCACTACGGCTGCAAGAGAGACCATGGTGCCCGAGGCTGTTGACCGCTTCCCCACAATTACAGCGATGAGGGGAACAACAAGGGGCTCCTAGGCGTAGTGAAGCAGCGATGCGGAAAGTGGTGTCGTCGAACAAAGTGCCAAGATTTGAGGACGGTAGAGCATGTAACCAAAGACCTGATTCCCACTTTCCCACAGCCAGCAGACGAGCACTTTCAGCAGAAGTAGCAGACGTGGTTAGTAAATTATTCAGAACTACTCTGCAGAGCGGCTCGTCCCACCGCCTCTGGGAAGATGGTATAACAGGTAGGTCAGAATTCGGACAAGCGAGATTCCAGGCATCAATAGCCTCAGTGAAGCACGGCACATTGAAATCAATCAGTGTGGAAGCCAGGATATTCCTGATTAATTTCTCAGTGCTGTGGACCGAGGAAATGAAAGCCGGTAAACTAATACTAGAAATTTTGCGGATTCCGAGCCCTCCCATGCGGATGGGAAGAGAGGCTTGGGCCCAAGCTCGGTCATCCAAAGCCACATTCAGAATTAAGGACAAAGTTCGTCTGATAATTTGATCCATTTGAACTAAAAGTTGATGGTGCTTCCACAAATGGGAAGCACGAAGAGAGTATGTTAATTTAGGGCCGAAACAGCAGAAACGAATTATAGTGATGGCCGAGTGCATATTGATTTGGAGCAATCTTTCCGAAACGTCATTGAATTTATTAATTTGTTCTGCAATAAAGTCGGGAAAGGAAGTATCAAAGATTGGAGAACCAAGGAGACGGAGAGAACTTTTCTCAATAATTTGAATTCTAGGAGCTATTTCGTTAAATTTAGAGAGAGTCAGTAGTCTGTCAGTGTTATCTGTTAAAAATAATTCACATTTTGAAAGGTTGAGGTCAAGGCCAATAGAATGTAGTTCATTTTTTAAGAAATTTAGGTCTATTAAAATATTTTCTACATCACCTCCCAAGGTTCCGTCGTCAAGATACCAAACATTGAATTTAGAATTATTGGGTGAATAGCTAAACTGAAAATCACTGGCCCGAGAGGGTCACCTTGTTGACAGCCAACAGCTGATTCTAATAGATTGTCTCGAAACAATAATTTGGATGGATTTCTATAGCATTGCCAAAGGAAACTATAAATTTGGGGTAATTCTTTTTTAGTCTCAGCCAACAAAGTGTCCCTGTTAACTGAATTGAAGGCGTTCTTTATGTCAACCTTCAGAATGGCCTCGCTTTTCCCAGAATTTAGGTATGTCGATAAAGCGTGTACGGCAGCCTCACAGCCCCCTTTGGAACCGTAACCAAGTTGCAGGGGCTGAAATTTTTCCGAAACAGCCTCACCATAAAATTTACAGCAAATCTTGGCTGCCATACGGCGGTAGGTGGTTCCCACGGCAATGGGACGAATGCCGCCATCTTTCTTGCGTAGCGCACATAAATTGGCGCCATACAGAATATCGATGACAGATTCGTTTACCTTGCCGGAGAGCATAAGGTTAACTAGAGCCGTCAGCTCCCTCAAGAGCGACTCACCAGCTACCCCGGCGCCTGAACAAATGAGGTCCTTCAGGTGCTGCGGACTCAGGCCGTCGAGACCGCCAGCGGAGCCGCTCCGGAACGAGCTAACGGCTGTGATTACCTCTCGACCTGAAATGGTGAGGGAGTGAATATCAGGATCAGGAGGGTCGGGAAAAGCAAGATCATACGCTGGGGCAGGGTGTTTGGTCTTCAGAGCTTCGAGAGTCTCTGAAGAACAAGGTGCCACCACATCGCTGCTGAAGAGAATCCTGGCAGCTCCGCTAATATCACCGTCCCCTAACTTCGTTTCTACCAAATGGGATATACCTCGTGAAGAGGTAATTCTAAGGGAGGGAGAATCGAAATCAAAACTTGGAGCCGAAACATTACAATTTTCTTTAATTTGAGCTGTTAAAGTCTTTTTTGTGGCCGGATTCTTTTTCACGTGAAGAACTTTGTAGGGGAAGGTAAGCAGTTGTTCCCAGGCGCTTTGTGAGTTCTCCCGGACAGCTTGGCGAACGCAACTAGCCAGGTGTTGAGCAACTAGAGGTTTGGCGCCGCGGGGAACTCGCTTCAGAACCGGAACGGATTTTTTTAAATTTGAAAGTGTTTTCCAAAAAGGGTCGGAAGTGGTATTAGAAGGTATGGAAATAGGTATGGAAGCAGAGTCTGAAGGTGCATTTTGCGACTTATGTATTTTCCCAATATGCACATTCAGACCCCGCTTACCTTTGAAAAAGCGTGCCTGGGTACAGAGCGGGCATCTCTCCAGGGTGTTCAGCGATGTTGAAGGTTGACTAGCACCACCAACAACCACATCGCTGTTGCTACTGAACATCAAGAACTAAAATAAATAAAATTTAAGAAACTATATTAAAACTATAATACATTAAAAATAACTTAAAAATTAAATAAACTAAGAAAACTATAGAATATAAAACAGAAAAGTTCATGTAAAATACCACTATGTTGCACTAGTTTTGCTTGAAATAGATTTTTTGGATATCCTGATAGATTTAAACGTACTTTCCTTAGTATTTTCAGAAGTCTTTTAATGTTTTTATCTCTAATTCTTATGCTTGGGTGATAGTGAATGGTCGCTACTTTCCTTTAGCGGATCTGGTTTCGGTTTCTTTGCAGCAGGAACACTGGGATATCAGTCAGCTTCTCATACTTCTCTTGGTTCACCAATGTAGGATATGAGTAACGCTATAAGCAGTTGCCAGTTGCACACAAAATAAACTTCAACTCTTGATATTTATGTGGCTCTTGTGGAGGAGCCACCATAATTTTGCCAACAACACGTGTGGTCGTGTGTAATAAATAGATCTTTGAATAGTGTTTTAGTTTTTCGGTAAAATAAACAATAATATAGTACTCTGTGACAATAATGAATTAATAGAAAATAAATATCGTTTTTAATTGCGTTGAGGACGAATTTTTTGATGCTTTATTGTAGTTTGTATTTTAGTACATAATTTTGTATATTTGTTGTAATTAATTGTTTAAATATATCCATATGTCTCATATAAAAAATAAATCGCTTTCTATCTTTGTCATGCAAAATCATGTAATTTTGTGTATTATTAGTTATTACTGTAGGCACAACTTCACTCAGCCATAACTTGCTACTGACATCATATGCAATTAATATTGTTACTGTTTATCGTAATCCTGAGTATCTTCAGTCTAGGTTCTGAGAAATATAAATAAAAGCCAATCATATATCCTTTTGGTAAATAAGTTTAAGTCACAGACATTTCATTGCACTGGTCGAGTCAAAGCTCCAGAGCCTTGAACATCGACGACGAGTTGCAATTCTATCGGTTTTCTATGGGTTACATTTCGGGGAGTGTGCGATGGAAATTCACAATCTAATTCCGCTAAGCCCGTTCCATCATCGGACTACAAGACAAACGGCGATGCGCCATCATTACATGGTGGACATCCCACACATACGCACGAAACCTTTTGGGAATACTTTCATTGTGCGTACGTCTAAGGAGTTGAATCCCTGCCGGAGTCTGTGTTTCCAGATCGCTATAACCTAGGAGTCTTTAAGTCCAGAGTGAATAGGTTACTTTTAGGTAAGTGTGCTCCATCTTCGACCACATCATCACTTACCATCAGGTGAGATGGTGGTCAAACGCGAACCTATTTTCAATAAAACATAAAACTATCCACGAGATTTATGAAGCCTTTTCCAAACTGTGGCTGCGGCTTCCAGTCTAATCAGATGCAGCGAAGTACTAGTGTTTTATATAGAGCCACGGCCTATCGACCTCCATTACCCAGGTAACTCTATCAAGTGACAACCGGCACTTTTTTATTATATTTTTTATTTATTTATTTACACACACAAGTTGAAAGACGTACAGACGGAAAATACATACATAAAGTTACAAAACATAAAAGAGTTAGCAATGGGCCCCAAACTAGGCAGAGCCTGTATCTTGGTGGCCCGATATTGACAATAGAGGTTGACTGAATCTACTCGTAACTTCAGTGTGACACAGCACAGCTAGACAAAAAGAAAAACGTTAAAAAAAAGTGCTTGATAAAATAAAGTTACAAATAAAGGATTGGACTAATTATAATAATTTTGACAAAGTTGAATAAAACAAACAAATTAAAATAGATTATTAAAAAAAAAAAAACAATAAAATAATGATAAGTAGGAATATGTATTTTAACTATGGCTTAACGTGCTTTCGGATGCACAGAGGAATCTCGATATGTTAAGATCGCCACCCATCCACAAAATGACCTTGGCAAGCGTTGCTTAACTTTGAAGTATGATGCAGTTTTTTAACCGACAAATAAGACGGAGGGGTTATCAAGTCGACGCGTATACTTTTTTTTAATGTTTGATCACCAATTACTTTACTAATATACCGACTTCCAAAAAATACTGCAAAGTAAAAATAACTTTAATTTCGGAAGTCGGTGCGAAAAACGAGAATACAAAACTAACGACACTATGTTTTTTGGAAGTCGGTTTAATTTTGTGGTAAAAAGTTTTTTTATTATTTTGCCGCGAGCTCCACACCACAAGATATAGACCAATTTGCGTCTTAGAGGGTAGACTGATTCGTCTGCTCATAAACGTCTACCCACAATTACTTCAGTTCATCCGTGATCATGGCGCTTGCAACAGTGCCGAAATATCGGAAACTCAAAACAAAAGATACACATGGTAATTATCACATTTTAAGTTCTAATGATACTGTCAGTGACCATGTTAGCTTAAAAACTTTTAATTTTAATTATCTTGATGTTTTTATTATTAATTATAGGCTCGCGTTTGAGCACCATCTCATCTCATCAACTATGGTAAGCGATGATGTGATCGAAGATGAATCACGCTTGCCTAGAAGTAACCTATTCACTCTTGACTTAAAGAATCTTTTGTCCAGCTCCGAGTCTCGAGATGTACGTGTACATATGTGTTATATGAGACACCTATTAACGATTGCATACACTTGCATTTACTTCCCCTTTTCTACCCCTTTTTTATAACATATATTTACAAGTCATTCTTACTATTAAATATAAACCCATCTGCATATCTTGAATAAATAATATATGATATTATTTTATAATTAATTATTTACAACACATGTAATGTTATTGTATACTAATTGTAATAAAATTTTAATGTAATTGAAATTGAATGTAATTTGTAATGTATATAATGTTGATTGCCTGTAATGTAATGATAATAATATGTAGAACCATAAGTAAGCAATCCTGCGAGTGCTGAGCTCTTCTATAAGTGACGCACTCACTATGCATACAACTTTCTATGATTTCTGTGTTTATGTCTTAGTGAGTTAGTCGTTGAGGTGCGTAATAAATAAATAAATAAAAGACCTCAGGTTATAGATATCTGGAAACACAAACTCAGGCAGCATTGCTTCATATCTACCACTAATAAAACGGTAATATAATCACCGTAGGTGTACTCTGACTATATGACCCGTTCGATTCCCAGAGATTTCAGGAATTAGGTGAACGTATCTCAACATCTCTTAATCGGACAATAAAAGTCCACGTAACTAAATAAACGTTTTCATCCATTCTGTGAAGCACTATAACAATAAAACCAATATGTTTCCCGCAGACTGCACGCGTCCATAAAACCCAGTATTTCAGTATTTTATATTCTGAATTTAACGAGCTTAATGCTGATACTAAACTGAACACTCATAACTCAGTTTTAGCAACCGCACGAATCAATATTCAAGGTTAAGCAATAGTTTCCGAGGTCGGTTTATAGATGGGTCCCGTCCGTTAGAACAAGACTCTTCAGGAGAGTACATTTAGCTATAGATACGGACTCTAATTTGTCGTTAAAATGGTTCAACGCTTGAAGATCTTACACCAGTCTTCTTTAAGAAAATCCCAAACATAACTTAATAAATATTATACTTTTTTTTTTTTTTTTTTAACGTGGTAAAATTATCAAATAAGTCCTCCCACTCCGGGCAGGGTGGGAGGGACTGTCAGACTTTTACTGACTAAAATCCACGGTGTTCCTTCAATAGCCCTTTACGTACCGGGGCCACGGTAACGGGATGAGTCCCACGACCCCGGCAGGCTTCGGCTCTCTGCAGAGGGGGCCTCGTCATGTTGCTGACGCTCTTTGAGGCGCGCGTGGAACACGACGCGCCGTCGACCCGGGCACGGTCCATGGTCGGACAGCGAGTGGCCCTTTACTCGCTGTCCGCATGCCCGCGCCTACGGTGGCCGGAGATCGTCGGCCGACGTCCGACGCCGTGGGCGTCTAATAAATATTATACTAGTGACATGACCTGGCTTCGGACGCTCTCATTCTACTAATTACTTTATTTACTTTACTATTACTTTAACCAGCCTCATGAATCTCCACTCTAAACGTAACGTACGAACGTAAAACTCTATCCACTGGTGAAAACCACATGAAAACCGACTCAGTAGTTTTTAAGTTTATCGTGAATAGACAGACAGTCGCGGCGTGAGACTTTAATTTATAACATGTAAAGATTCTCAAAACAAATGCTTCAGATCCCAATCAATCAACCTTCAATAAACTTCCCACGAACCATGATTAAACATTGCAAAATTACACACTAAACTAAAGAAATCATCTTATTGAATGATTCGCGGTTACTAGAAAACATAAAAATAGCCTTGTCTATCAACCAGGCTGTTAGGAAAGCAAAAGAGGTGTCTGTTCCCATGAAAAACGCATGCATCTTCTTTTAAATCTGTTTCAAGTTCCGACCCTAATGATTAATAGGTTTAAATTTTTCTTTTGACATGAAATTAGTAAGGAATTGGAACGGTTATTAGTTTGTTTTATGTTGGGAACACAAGGTTTTTGTGTGTCTTGGGGACAACAGATACATTTGAATCAAATTAATAATGTTGTTCATGGCCATATTACCTACTAATCAATGTAGGAATAGAATTCAATGTAAAGTGGAAGGTTATCGTTGATGAGCTTTGGTTTAAAATATGACTGTAGTATTTTCAGTAAGACAACAAAGCAAACAATATTATGTGTATGTACATCGTAGTGAAGTTTCATAAAACTAGTTACCTTTATTTCTACCACATACATGGTCTTTATTTAAAAAAATAGTCATAATGATTAATTATTTGTAATGCTAATTGCCTGATTCTTTGTTCAATTTTTATTTCGAGGTTTTTAATTATAAATGGGTTTACTTACAATATTCGAATTAGATACGATAAAGTCTTGGCAAGTCTCCCCTCCCCTTTATTTTGAACTTGATGCCCAGAGCTGTAAAATGTAAGTCTGGACATATCAGGATAGTAAGTTTGAACGTCATATTTATAGAAGCTATATTTCGCGGTTTTTAGAAAACGGTACGGGTTGAGTGTACCATAGATTCCACTGTCGTTCTAATTCAAGTTCGAATCTCATGTCGCTGACTACTACCAAACATGTTAAAAAGAAGAATTCAGAGTAAAGTGTGGATCTTTTTTTTTGCGAAATTTGCGTTTTGGGAATACTTTCATTGTGCGTACGGCTAAGGAGTGGAATTCCTTGCCGGAGTCTGTGTTTCCTGATCACTATAACCTGGGAGTCTTTAAGTTAAGAGTGAATAGGTTACTTCTGGGTAAGCGTGCTCCATCTTCGACCACATCATCACTTACCATCAGGTGAGATGGTGGTCAAACGCGAGCCTATTACCAAAAAAAAAAATTTGTTATTCTTTCACTATTAGAAAATTTGGAATTGGGTAACTGTGGTGTTTATTTGTGTGTAAGCTAGTGAACATCATAAAATAAAAGCAGATAATTTAGATTTCTCCACGTAATAAAATTTATTTTCGGTAGAACAATCAAATCTTTCAATGGAAACTTCAGAATCAATGAACAACACAGTGGGCGGAACATAGAATAGGTACATTAGACATTTAATATGAAGAAAAATTGCTGAATGTTATGACAGAAAATCATCTTAGCACTTCTTAAATGACTTTGTCTATCAACTAATAGGATGAGACAGAAATATAAAATGAAAATACATGAAAAAATGAAGAAAATTTTATTTTCGTTAAGATTTGCTTAAGCGTCGGTCAATGACGTCGAATATGAATGTGAAATTGCAGTCAGTTATTGTGAAATGCAGTTTTTAATGCTGTTTGTCATAGTTATAATACTGTAGCATAGGTTTACTTAATCATTATTTCAGGAGTAGGCCTATCTCGTTGCTGTAGTGATCGTAAGTGCGACGGTTAATCCCAGATTCTGGATATTATTGCCTGAAATGACCTGGTATTGGCGGCTCCGTTGATAAATGATCTCTATTTTGCAAATTGGTTATTAAATAATACTTTCACATGTATTTTTAGGGTTCCGTAGCCGAATGGTAAAAAACGGCACCCTTATGGTTTTGTCATGTCTGTCTGTCTGTCCGTCCGTCCGTATGTCACAGCCATTTTAGTCCGACACTATTAGAACTATATATGTGAAACTTGGTAGGTGGATGTATTCTGTGAACCACTTTCTGATTTTAAGAAAAAAATAAATAAAGGGGCTGCCTATACATGGAACTGAAACTGAAAATATTTTTTTCATGAAACATATGCGTGTATGGTATGTATAGACAGGTTTTTCATAAAGTTAATCGTTTAAAAGATATAGTACGCTTCCAAAGTGGTAAAAAGAAGGGGGACACCCTTCCCGGAACTGAAAATATTTTTGTTCATGAAAACTATGCGTGTGTGGTATCTACATATAGACAGGTCTTTAAAAATGTAATTGAGGTTTCTAAGACCACTTTTTCATAAAGTTAATCGTTTAAAAGATATATGCTTCCAAAGTGGTAAAATGTGTGTCCCCCTCTAACTTCTTTATAGAAGTTAGAGGGGGACACACATTTTACAACTTCTATAATAATGGAATGAAAAATTAAAAAAAAATATATGCTGTAGATCTTAATGTAAACTTTCAACCAAAATGCTTTGAACGAGATCGGGTCAGCAGTTTTTGAGATACATCATATTCTAACACCGCAAATATAACTTTGTAATTCATACAAACACTATGAAAATAAAGTTAATTGGCGTAGTTACTACGGAACCCTTCATTTACCTTCGTCCGTGTATCACTGCGGGCTTCAACTTTAAACCAGCGCTTTTCACCCAGCAAATGCTGAGTGCCCTTTCGATGTGGACATGCTTAGCGCAACTTTCGTTCTTATTTTTATTACGTTTATAACTTTGTGATTGTAGTATGTGGCTGTATTCGAATATTTTTTGTCCTATTCACAAAACACTTAAAATAGAGCTTCCAAGAAAACATAACAAAAGAATTAAAAAAAAATTGGATGCTATATGTTTGAGCCGTTTGGGGTTGAAACGTTAGGACCATGGGGTCCGAGTGCGCATCGACTCTTTCGTGACATCGGCAAACGATTAGTTGACTCCACAAGTGACCAGAGGGCTGGCCTTTTCTTTGGACAGAGAATCAGCATTGCCATTCAACGTGGCAATGCGGCCAGTGTTCTGAGCACTTTTCCCATTGATGTTGTTGACGAATTTTTTGATGCCCTATAATTTATTTTTATTTTCGCTTGTATATACTTTATTTGAATAAATGTTAAAACCTACAAAGCTTATACTAAAAAAATAAAAAAAAATACAATTAGTCATGACTTCACTCCCATTAATTCCCAAGAGATCACTATCTCACAGTCTCATCTCAACATATCCATCATTGCCACCACAATAGCCCTGTCACATGTACCTACTTTATTTCTATCGCCGCCACATCAACAGGTGCTCAGCCCTATGAGAAAACATCCCACTCCATATCATTAACTAAATAGTTGTGCAGTCTTCAACAACCACTCCAACATATCTTGGTCTTTCATGATTTCTTTTTCGGCGCCACTGAGCAAACAACTGTCAAATTCCATACGTTTCAATTTAGTACGCCAGTTTGCCGTAGGTCAAGATAATATCATCAAGCAGAGACATTCGCAATCCGATGTCAGAAATTGTATTATTTATTTGTCACATTTTGTCATTATCACGTCACTGGCTATATAGAATTCTGGTGACATGACATCTATACACATATTGAGAAACCGTCTTGTGGAAGATTTAAGACGGATTTTTTTATGTAGCCTAGATAGTGGTTAGAATTTCTAGATTCATGTAAGCAGCCTTAAACTAACTGAAACTAACTTCCCACTTCCTCAAATAAAGATTTAAATTTGAGTACTAATTAAAATTAAATGTAGCTTGGCCACCTTTTTTTTGTTCTGGGTGGGAAAATCATCGAATGACTTATTCCGCTCTGGGTTAAGTGTAAAGGTGTGTCAGACTTCTACTGACTAAAAACCCACCCTGTTCCTTCGACTGCCCTAAAGTTCCGGGGCTGCGGTACCTCGATAGAACTTTCCCGCTAACCTGACCACCTGCAAACAGCATAAAAACACGCTTTGAATCATTAAAGGTTTAATGCGTGTCCACCTTTCCGGGCGTGAACATCCTTATGAAAAACGAGCGGATCTATCAAGCGGAAAAGTTTGTTTGTATGTTTGAACGCGCTTATCTTCGAAAGTACTGGGAGAATTTGAATGGAATTTGGTATGGAAGTAGCTTGCAGAAGAAACTACTTTTTACCCGATTGCAAAAAATGAGGTTTATGTTTTATCATGATTAAGTCAACGGAAGCAAGTTGATATTACGAAAGACAACATGTACAGAGGGGTTGTCTTCTTTTTAAAATTTAATTGAACTTAAGTAAGATATACCTACCAAAGCTTTTTTATGTTTTTAAATTCTTTTTTTATTCTTTATTTTTATAGGAACTTTTACGCATAGTGTATGTCAGTTCCATCGTACCTTAAACATACATACATAAGGCAATTATATACTATAAGTAGGCCATAAATTTGAACAAAACCTTCGCATCATCTCCATTCGGCTGGGACAAGATTTTATGAAATATTCCTACGTCAGTCTTGTTCAAATTCAAAAACCTACCAAAGTTAAGTTAATGAGATCGCAATCTTTATTTCATTAGATCCAAAATTAATACACTGTAAGCAAAAAATGATCGTAGAACCTCGTCAGGTTCTTTATATATTTTCCTTGGGGATGTGGAAATTCTCATGGTTGCTCTCCGCTCTGGAGCTGATGGTCTGTCAGACTCTAGCTCACTAAAACCGCGCCGTGTTCCCGAGCTCACTTGCACCGGGGCGCGGAGGCACTTACTTAACTACTCTTCAACGCGGCCCCCAGTTGGTGCAAGCCCGACGACTTACCAGCCTTATCTTCCCACATAATCCTAATTAGCCTATAACCTGCATTCCCACTGTTGGGAGGAAAAACTAAACTAAAAGACTGTTGTCTCTATAAAGAAATGGGCCGTAATCCGTAAGTCCAGTGTGGGTTGATGGTTGTCTCACGTCTTTGGTTTTTTTTTGGATTTTGGTTTTCAATACAATGTTTTCTTTCATCGATAGCAGCGGTGAAAATGAAATTACACACGGTAATGTGCCTGTATGTGTATATAATGTGGGTTGTGTTCCACGCGCGCCTCAAAGAGCGTCAGCAATATGACGAGGCCCCCCCTGTAGAGGGCCGAAGCCTGCCGGGGTCGTGGGACTTATCCCATTACCGTGACCCCGGAACGTAAAGGGTTATTGAAGGAACACCGTGGATTTTAGTCAGTACAAGTCTGACAGTCCCTCCGGCCCTGCCCGGGGCGGGAGGACTTATTTGATAATTTTACCACGATAAAAAAAAAGTCCCAAACTAAGCAGAGCTTGTGCTATGAGTACTAGACAACTGATAAACATACATATATATTTCTAAATACATACATATTATAGATAAATTACACCCAGACAAAGAACAAATGATTGTGCTCATCACAGAAACATTTGTCTTGGGTGGGAATCGAACCCACGACCTTGCGCATAGCAGTCAGGGCCACTGACTGAATAGACACTAGACCAATTGTTATCACGCAATACATATTAACGCATATCGTCGGGATTTACGCGGGAAATCCCTCCCACGCGAACGAAGTCACAGGCAGGATCTAGTACATAATAAGATGCAGCACAAACGCTAGGAGAACGACTTAAGCCCGATTTACACTTCAATAAGTACAGTAGCGAGTTAACTTGCGTCATCGGCGAGTTAAGTTGTTATTGTAGTTTGAACGGCAAAAGCGAGCTAAATAGTAAGTTGTTGATTAAGTTGAGACAAATAGATCGCGATCCTATTTTTCGGCGAGTCCAGTGCGAAGTAGCCCCCTCTCTCGCGTCTCCCGCACTCCTCCAACTTAACTGGCTGGCATGTAGACGGGCGAGTTTAGTACAGTCTATAAATTTGTAGGTTGCGGCCGCGAACACGTGCTATTTTCTTTTCTTCTTCTCGGGCAACTTATGACTACTTACTCGCCTACGTTTGGACGCTACTTACAACTTACTACTTATTACTTAACTGTCTGAGTTCTTAACTAGCTACTGTACTTATTGAAGTGTAAATCGGGCTTTAGTGAAGATAGCTGGCGCCTTATAAAATAAAAATAAAATAATTTTCAGATACACTCCATAGATTAGATTAAAATTATAAATTAATTTGATTTATTAAAATTAAAAACAAAATATAAAAAATTTTAAATAATTCACGCAAAATCACAATAAATAGGTAAAAAGACAAATAGTTACAAATACAAAACAAGTGACACATTCTTCCGCTCAGCAGGCCGGCCGAACCCCCGTAACATGGAGTTCTGTGAACCTACTAAGCAGGACTTTGTCACTTCTATCGCCTGAGCACACTGTTACGACTCCCTCACACTCGTGCCATTACCGACGCAACCTTCTTGCAGCGGTCCTGTGCCACACTGGACCAGTGTTGCACAGGGCCGCGGTCACTGGAGAAGCCTAGGAGAGGCCTTTGCGACATGGGACGCACTGATAGAAAATGCCGAAGTGCAATTATTTAGAATTTGTTTAGGTTACATTAGTTTTTATCTATACTAATATTACAAAGCGGAAAATATTGTTTGTTTTAACGCGCTAATCTCCGAAAGTACAAAGTGGATTTGGATGAGATTTAACGTGGAAATAGCTTGAAGCTTGAGAAAGGTTATAAGTACTTATTATACTTTTTACTCATCTGCGCCGCTATCCACGCGCGACGGTTTACAAAAAAATAAAGGCTTTTGATTGATTGATACATAATTAGATATATCGTGGATGTACAACGTGTAACGGAAACCCCATATCTATCCAAAAGGACTGAAGACAACATCTGGTATGGAGTCTCTATGCAAAGTTTCAGCTCAAAATAAGTGACTCACAGAATTGACCCCAAATTATTGGTTTCATGTTTCTTGAATACCAGTAATAACAAACGTGTCACAGCACTATGGGGGTCATCACTTTCCACGTCACTTGCCAATAAAACGATAATTCTCTTCGTTCTTCTTAATTTGAAAAATTCGGTCTCTATTGAAATTTCTAATAAGTTCCACACATGTAGACATAGGATTACAAAACCCTTTAAATATCGTTTGTTATCATCCAAAGAAGCCGTGCACTTGGTATGTATATACCCTTTAAATTACACGTTGTATATCTATTGAAGTGCTAGCATATATTCTCTGCCACACAATCAGCCTCTACCCACGCACTGCAACCCTAGTAATGACGCCGCGCCGCGACAATGACCAGACCACTGCAAACGCCAACATCTTCACTATTTACGATCTAAAACTGACTGTTGGCTTGTCTCCCGGTCAGGTATTACTGTTAACTAGCCGAATGGATTAATTGAGGCCTCATCATGAGCTGAGGCCGAAGTGTGACGTAGTCAGTTGTGATGTCACAAGACGTCATGGGATTGTGCGGGTCTTAACGGTCACACATTCATTTATCTTTTGAACATTGCTTCATGTCATAATTATTCTCGTGTTTGGGAATATGCATGACAAAAATAACTATTATTCATTTAATTTTATATCATTAAATATAGATAAACATAATACTAACAGTGAAAACAGAATAGAAATCGATCGAAAAACCAACCAGTTGTCTGCCGTGTCTCTCTCGTGAAAACGCTTTTTTCTACAGCGGCTGTCATACAGCGTTATTTTGACTACAAAGTCTATGTCAGACTTCTTGTTCTTATCATCAACCTTAAAGCTTTATAACTGCGTCAGTTATGTAGATATTAAAAAATTATTAGACCAAATAAATTATTTATAAAGCATTTAAATTAATTACGTGCATATTCTCTAATAATTATCCTTACTAATATTATGAATGCGAAAGTAACTCTGTCTGTCTGTTACTCAATCACCCCTAAACTACTGAACTGATTTAAATGAAATTTGTTACGGACATAGTCTAGAGCCTGAGAAAAAACATAGGCTGCTTTTTAATGCGAAAAAATGACTGTAAGGGATTGAAATAGGGGATGAAATTTTGTATGGATATTACGTCATTTTTAAAGCTAAAAGCTTGAAACTTATTTTTTAGACTTTTGATTAAAAAAATGTACTTAAATAAGCTATTAGCAGTAAAATATTGTAAATAGCTTATTTATGTATTAGTTTTATTTTTAAAATAATTAGTCTAAAAAATTAAAAATGCCGCCGAAAGTCACTATTCCGCGCGGACGACGTCGCGGGCACAGTTAGTTATATATATATATAATATTTACTTAGTCTTTTAATTTATTTTACTTAATATTTATCCTAAATTGCTAACACTATGTTAGTAAGTTTCGAGTTAGTTCCGACAGATGGTTTACCACTTTCAAGCAACATCTAGTGAACCTGGAACTTTCATAAATTGTACTACGCTCGGAGCTTAGCTTTTATTTTTCCTAATAATAATAAATTCATCTGAAAAATACTTTTCTTTTTCTTAGCCTACTTTGTGTCCCAATACCTTCTGAGCAAAGGCCTCCCCTTTTTCCTTTCAAATCAATCTTGAGCAATTTCGGACCATGTTTAGCCCACGAACTTGATCAGATCGTCACCTCTCCTGCATCGTGGTCGAAATATATTAAACTTTGTTTCTGGAACCACTGTAAGTCATAAGGAAATAAAGGCATTATTATCAGTAATTTAAACGCACCAACATATAAGAAAAAGCGTGGGTCATGGTTTAAAAAAAAACATGGAAAGAATATATTTCTAATACTTGAGGGGGTAGTTATGGGCGCGACGGGTAGTCAGGCCCTTAACTGCTCTGTTAGTTCTGTTGGTCATGAGTTCGAAGCCAATCTAGTTTATTACTTTGGGTAATTTATATCATCACCAATAGAAATAGAAATAGAAATAGAAATCCTTTATTTGCCAATAATGTAGGTAACAAATATGGTGTTAATTTATGGAGAGTCCCGATACATTTTGCCTTACGGCATGCAAAATTAATTAATTAATTTAATAATTGCTAATTGCTACGTTAACATTTGAATAACATTTTTATACAATTGAGACAACATAACAACACAATTACAACATAATTACATCTAACATATTTCGCTTACTTATAGCATAAAATAATCATCATATAATGGTATTACAAAAATAAAAAATAAAAATACACTATTATTGATAAAACTAATAATAAAAAATAAAATATTACCACACATATAATTCGGAATTAGGCACATATCTACTATAGAAATGTCCTAAAAATAATAATATTTTTACATCAAGAATCTGATTAGTAGAAACTTTTATCATCAAAAAAATCTTTAAGTGAGTAGTAACATTTGTCTAACAACAATTTTGTTAACTGTTTTTTAAATTTGGTGATGGGTAAGTCTTTTAAATGTATTGGTAATCTATTATATATAAGAGGACCCATAGAAAAGATATTTTTTTTAAGTAATGACGTTTTGTAGCCACCTGTATAAAGTTGGCTTTTATATTGAGACCTCATTGGTCCTTTGCGTATTCTTATATCCACCATTGATGTAAACAATTGACTGTTCATCTTAATGAATAGGGCTGCTTCAAGTATATACAAGGAGGGAAATGTTAAGATCTTTAGTGATTTAAAACTAGGTTTACAGCTTTCTGTAGGTTTATGACCTGTCATTGCTCTAATACAACGTTTTTGGGCCCTAAATATTCTTTCTCTCTCACTACAGTTTCCCCAAAATATGACACCAAACCTCAGTAATGAAGCAACTAAACCGTGATAAGCTGTCACTAACGTATTCATATTTAACTTCTTTGAGAGATTATGGAGAACATAAGCGTTTTTACTTAGTTTTTGGCACACGATTTCAGCATGGTTTTTCCATGTCAGTTTATCATCAATATGTACTCCTAAAAATTTTGTAACTGAAGTGGTATCTACTATTTCGTCTTTATATTTAGTTATGATATTATTTTGCTTTAGCCGTTGGAAAAAATGCATTACTTTAGTTTTTTGTAGATTTACAACAAGATTATTTTTATTAAGCCAATCTATTATTTCTTCAAGTGTATTATTTATTTCTCTTTCGTATAGCGCTTTATTTTCACATTCAATTATTGCTGTGCTGTCGTCAGCAAATAAAGTCATTGGATGATGTATTTGACGCGGTAGGTCGTTAATGTATAGTAAAAACAACAAAGGCCCAAGCACACTGCCTTGTGGAACTCCAAATTTAGTCATTCTGCCTTCGGATAGATATTTTAATTCGCGTTTCGTTTTATGGCATATTCTCGATATTTCTGTGAACTGTTTACGATCCGTGAGGTAAGACTTAATTAAATTTAAGACATTGCCCCTTATACCATAGTGACTAAGTTTATTTAAGAGGATGTCATGACTTACATAATCGAATGCCTTCGTCATGTCTGTGAAAATTGCACATACGGGATTTTTTTTATCCACATTATTCATTATCACTTTTAAAAGATCAAATATCGCCATGTTAATATTTTTATTTTTTCGAAAGCCCTTTTGCTCTTCGCATAAAATATTATGTTTACTTACAAATGTGTAAATAGTTTCGTAAATAATTTTCTCGAATATCTTAGAAAACACCGAGATTAAAGCCACTGGTCTATAATTTGACATGTCTTCTTTATTGTTTCTTTTATGTAACGGTTTTATTATGACTGTTTTCAATTTATCAGGGAATTTACCTGAGCTTATACATGCATTTATTATATGAGCTAATGGTTTATCTATGACATCCGATACAAATTTTACTGCCGTGGTGGAAACTTCGTCGTATCCAAAACTATTTTTATTTTTCAAGTGTTTTATTATACGTAAAATATCTTGAGGTATTACTGGAGGCATGAATAAAGAATTGCTGACATGAGGATTACCCCTTATATATCCCGGATATTTACTATTTACATTTTGTACATGATCAACGAAAAAATCATTAAATGAATCAGCAATTTGCTTAGGATTTGTTATTAATTTATCATCCTTATTAATTTGTAATATTGGTTCTTTCAACCGACTGTTATTATTAATTATTTGCCATGACGTCTTAGCTTTATTTTGAGAACAGTTAATGAGGTAGTTATTTTGAGCTTTTTGCGTGAGACTGATAATTTTTTTAAGCCTCCGTGAATAGTTTTTGAATGTATTTTTACTTTCACATGAAGGTGATTTTCTGTATTTCCAAAGTAGCTCTCAAAACTGTGACAGTTACCATCGTGAAGAAATCAGCATATCTTAGAACATAAAAATTGGCCAAGTGCGAGTCAGACGCGCCCATGAAGGGTTCCGTAGTAACTTCGCCAAATAACTACTGACCCGATCTCGTTCAAAGTAATTTTAGTTGAAAGTTTATATTAAAATCTACAGCATATATATTTTTAAATTTTTCCCTCCATTATTATAGAAGTTAAAGGGGGGGACACATTTTACCAGTTTGGAAGCGTATATCTTTTAAACGATTGACTTTATGAAAAAGTGGTTTTAGAAACCTCAATGTCATTTTTAAATACCTTTCTATAAATACCACACACGCATAGGTTACATGAAAAACAATATTTGCAGTTTCAGTTCCATGTATTTCTTAAAATCGGAAAGCGGTTTACAAAATACATCTACCTACCAAGTTTCATGTGTATAGTGACTAGACTATACTATAGTCCTAATAGTTCCGAAATAAAATGGCTGTGACATACGGACGGACGGACAGACAGACAGACATGACAAAACTATAAGGGTTCCGTTTTTTGCCATTCGGCTACGGAACCCTAATAAAAATCGTAGACATGCGTGACGTCGATCAATCCGCAGCCGTGTGGTGGATTACGGCCAATTCCTACTCATATAATGCCTGTTTACCAGCTGTGGAAACGTTGTAGGCTGAATCATTATTATTTTTATGAATACATATTTGAAGGATGTACAACTTCCTAAACATATTCGGAAATTGTCTAAATATTCTTTCTTTCAGCGTTCGTTACTCTGCGACCTCAGTCAGTCAGTCATCAATCAGCCAGTCAATCAGCATTGAGGCACGTTACGTTATGCACTGCTTTGACAGCTGTGACGCCTACTGGCGTCATACCCCGACTGACAACTGACACGGCTTTGACAGATATGTTTAGTGCCCCTTCACATTCCTAATTGTTGTTGTGATACTGTTATATGTTTTCCAATGCCGATATGTTACAAAGAACTAACATATCAGCGCTTTCGTCTGCGTATGAGTCGAAAGATACCTACCTACCTATACCAGGAATCCTCTCAGATACTGGTCAATCCGTATTTACAAACATATAACTTAAAAAAAAACTTACAAACAAGTCACTATTAAATATTATTATCTATCTTAAGATACTTAAAAATATTTTTTCAATTATTTATCTTCAAAAACGTACATTAAAAATATAAAAAATGGCCTCCACACAATACGATCTGTATTAAGGAGTATTGCTTTCTGTATCAGACCCTATATCCAGCCCCATAAAGCATCGCCGCGTCATCGAAGCTTTTATTCCTCATCGTATTTTTTTTTTTAAAGAGAACTAGCTACCTTGCAGTGGCGAAGGGTGAATTTTCATAAAAGGAAAGCCGGACCAAAAAATGCTTACCTTGCTCATGTGTGATACGTGAATTCCAGTAACTGTGGCCTTGTGGCTGACTTCGAAATCTTGTAACTTCGTAAATAATTATTTGTTTAATTGAAAATAATAGATTACTCTTTATGTATTAATATATAAAATAATAGACTAATATTTGCCATATTTCAAAAGGGAAGCCGGTAGGAATCGAGTTGTATGGAGCCTTCGCCACTGCTACCTTGTGAACCTCTCCAATTAAGCTAAATATGTTTGTGTCTGGAGTGGGTTCACGGCAATACTGTAATGGATGGGGGTCGAACTCGCGACCTTTCGATCACAAATCCGACACCTTCGCCATTAAGCTATTGATTGGTTATTATAAGTCATCTGTGTCCCACATCAGGGCTTAGACCTTCCCTTCTTCCTTCCACTTAACCCTAACTAAAGCTGATCGTGGACAATATTTAATATAATAGTCGAGCTCGTCACGCCATCTCCATCTTCTCATATTAACTATTAATAAGTGAGATCTCAAAAAAAAAAAAAATCTCGTAAAAATACTTCAATATCACTACTAATATTATAAATCGTTACTGTCGACAGCAACTCTGTCTATATGTTACACTTTCACGTCTTTTTTTTCTTATTGTGAACTAGTTTATTCTAATAGTATTTTTATATTTGTATAGTACATATCAGATACAAAAAGTTGAACACGATCATAGAATTCTGAATCATGTGCTGCAATTCTGTTCTAATTAAATAAGAAATGTAAATTAATCACAATTTTAGTCCTGCACTTGCATATTTGCTTCATAACAGCTGCTTAATCTAATAATAAATAATAAAATAAATTATTTGTTTTCCTAATTTACAATTCAGCAGAATAGCACGATGTATAAGAGACTATATAAACCTAACAATTGTAAGAATAACACTGAGTTTAAATAAACCTCTGGCACTCAAGCTAAGAGTAATATTGTGTTATGGGTGTCAGGGCTTTCTCTCCCTAAATATTTACCATAACCAAGTTCGGAGTTACATAGTGATTGCCAAAGCAAGCAGTGTTGTTAAAAAAACCACTTAACTGATTTTCATGAAATTAATTTCCAATATCCTCGTAGTCCTATTAGACCCTGGAGAAGCGCATAAGTTACTTTATATTGTCGTTGAAAAAATATTGTATCACGAGAGCGACGCTGCAGGCAAAAACCTGTTTTTTTTATTGAAAATAGGTTCGCGTTTGACCACTATCTCACCTGATGGTAAGTGATGATGTGGTCGAAGATGGAGCACGCTTACCTAAAAGTAACCTATTCACTCTTGACTTAAAGACTCTTAGGTTGTAGCTGTCGGGAAACACAGACTCCGGCAGGGAATTCCACTCCTTAGTCGTACGCACAATGAAGGTATTCCCAAAACGTTTTGTTCACAATATAAAAAAATAGTTTTTTGTTTTTAAACAATAAACTTTCATTATTGTATCATCCAGTTATAAAGACATTTATCCAAATTCTCAACAACATCTTCTAAAACCATTTAATACTATGCAAGAAATAGTTTTTACTCAACCACCGAAGTATTTTATGTTTCCTGTTCTACCTCATGATTACAACCAATAGATTGTAAAGTATATATTTTAAAACATGATTTCAAACATTGGCTACCAAAATAAACCATAAACACACTATAAACAAGCAAAGACATTATTATTTACATTTGAAAAGAAAATTATGATCCTCTTCAAATCTATACCAATATAAATACTTCTCCTCCACATTTATTGTGCGCACAGCCAAGCTGTGGAATTCTCTGCCGGCTTTCTGTGTTCCCTGCCACTTATGACCTTTCAGCCTTTAAAGCACGAGTAAACAGGCATCTTCCGGGCTCGCTCGTCCCATCGTAGACCTCATCTATCGCTTACTATCAGGTGAGATCGAGGTCAAGAGTGGGCCCATCAGTAATTAAAAAAAAAAAGTTTAGATGGATGTAAGTTTGTTGCTAAATTATGCCAAACTGGCTGAAGCGTTCTGGATAAAATATCACATAGGTTACTCATTATCCCAGGAAAACGTACGACATTTCTACACGAAGTCATGGGCAATAGGTGATATATCTTCTATCTATGTATATCAATAAAATTATATTGCCTGACTATTATTTACACAACAGTTAAATACCAACAACTGTCTGTCTCTGAAGCTAATCTCTGAAACGGCGTAATCAAATTTACTGAGACTTCAATGGAAGATAGTGGAGATACGAAACGTTTTGGGAATACTTTCATTGTGCGTACAACTAAGGAGTGGAATTCCCTGCCGGAGTCTGTGTTTCCTGATAGTTATAACCTGGGAGTCTTTAAGTCAAGAGTGAATAGGTTACTTCTAGGCAAGCGTGCTTCATCTTCGACCACATCATCGCTTAACATCAGGTGAGATTATAATCAAACGCAAGCCTATCAACTATAAAAAAAGTTTACAATAATTTTATCCCACGATTTCCAAATATTTTCGTAAAACTGTTTATGGAAGGTAAGTAATTATGACTTTATCCATAAAAACCTTGATATGTTACTCATCCAATGACTGACCTCGGCAACCGTTGCTTAACCATGCAGCTGGTATTATATAGTTATAAGCTCCTCGAGCAAATTTTTTAAAATAAATAAAGAAAAATGTAACAAGACAAGGCTACGCACTTTTTCATCTAACAAATTGATACAGAAATATACCTACGCAATATGTTTAAAAAAGTTAGAATAATGAAAACATACGAGTATTCGCAAATATATAAAGTTCCGTGGCGTAAAGACTATATTGGATATACTCATCGTTTCGACGTCACGCGTCTAATTCGACTCAGGCGCTACATAAGGTTAGGTTATATAGAAAACGAAAGAGAACAGCGGCTTAGACCAAATAAAAATTGGAAAATAAATTCTTCGTGCTGTTAAAGTGAAAAAAACTATAAGGTACCCAAAGACTAACATTAAATGATGTATTCTTTCTTTCAAATAGCAGAATAACATTTTAAACTCGCTGACTCTTATGCACACAGCCATGCCAAAGAAATTTCTAAAAGACTGGTTGACACTTTTCGTGACGCAAGCTTTAAGTTTTAACTTTGGCCAGAGGCCAATATTGCCATAAAACGTGGCCTCCAGTTTGTGGAGCACGTTACCAGCCAAAATTTTTTTATCATTTATTTAGTTTGTATTTTTTTTTTATAATTAATCACTAAATCATTTAATATAAACAAAATTACAAACTAAATAATACCAGCTTTTATGGAAATAAAAAAGGCTGATTATCACAAGAATAATTATATGTCTGTTTTGTATTGACAATGTAAACATACAATTAAACTGAAACATTCACAACAAAATAATTCCAAAACCCACATGACTCAGACATTTCACAAATCGAAAATCAACACGGAACGAGCTATTAAAATTCCAATCAAATGACATTTAAATTTTTCCTTAAAGCTTTGATGACGTAGCACCCGCTCCGTCTACCGCTGACAGCGCGACCCACGCCTTATACTCATCGGTATATATTTAAATCTCAATAAAGCATGCCTAGTGAACTCTTCCATATGGCCGGCGGTAGGTTTATTAGTTCGTTCACTAGTATCTAAACCGTGACTAAGCGATATTCGTTACATGAACTAACTGGCAGTGGCGCGGGGATTCGCTCCCGTGAACTTGATTTTGACAAAACATAACCTTTTCTTCTAAAGGTAATAAAAAAAATGTGTCATTTAATAACCACTCACTTCGGCCCCGCATTTGCCTCTATCTATTTGTCCGTGCATTTCGTCTAAACTAGGAAACAGATTTTGGTGCGGTTGCCACTAATAGACACCAAGGGAAACGGATTGGGTCGTTATTTTTATAATAACGTTATAACTAGAACTCGAATTGACGGTAAATGCATGATTCATAAATCACTGCGTCTATCCCCGTCGATTTTTTTTAACTGGTCATGCGTTACTAGATTATGAATGTATTGTGAATACGCGTGTGAGTTTCTATATTCAATACTAGCTGTGCCCGCGACTTCGTCCGCGCAGAATAGTGACTTTCGGCAGCATTTTTAATTTTTTAGACTAATTATTTTACACAAAACTTATACACAAATAAGCTGTTTACAATATTTTACTGCTAATAGCTTGTTTAAGTACAATTTTCTAATCAAAAGTCTAAAAAATAAGTTGCAAGCTTTTAGCTTTAAAAATGACGTAATTTCCATACAAACTTTCATCCCCTATTTCAACCCCTTACAGCCCTTTTTTCTCATTAAAAAGCAGCCTATGTCCTTTCTCAGGCTATAGAGTATATCGGTATCAAATTTTATTTAAATCGGTTCAGTAGTTTAGGCGTGATTGCGTAACACACAGACAGACAGAGTTACTTTCACATTTATAATATTAGTAAGGATTTATATGTAATGTATATAGTAGCTAAGGTGTCGACTTGTGACCAAGAGGTCACGGGTTCGAACCCAATCCATTACACTATTGCCGTGGACCGCTTCAGACACAAGCATATTTAGCTTAGTCCCCTCCAACTAACTTGACAGGATCGCTAGTAACTTGATTTCCATCCAAATTGCTACTTCTGTTTAAAAATAAATTTTTCTTGCTTCTTTACAATTTTTATAGATAACATTTTTTCAATATTTAACATGCTTAATGCTTAATGTTACTGTGTCCTAACAGGATCCATATTATACTCGTACGTAGTCTTGTGTAGTACGTGAACGATGAACGAATAGGAGCCGAATCATTGCACTGTACTAAAAGAACCGTTTCCGAACGCTGGCTTGTAATCGGTCTAATAGGTCTAATAGCTCTTTTGGTACTCGTACATTCTAAACCGTGCGATCGTAATGTGCGAACGAGAAATAAAATACAGTCAACAGTCACTGATTGATTGACAGAAACGTCATACGAATTCATTCTGTGTCTTAATGAATGAGAACCGTTTCAGATTCACGTTTGAATGGTAAAAAATATCTCTGTTTAAATTATACATAATCCTAATATTATGTCAGCTGTTTACGCTGTGGTAATACAGAGATCAATAAATACGATGTCTTTGATAGTACCAACTTAAAGAGCGTATTTGCTCCGTGGTCCGCGCTGTGCTCTAAGGAGTTAAGGACCGCCGAGAGCGAAGACCGAAAAGAGCTATTAGAACTTTATAGAATGAACTAGTTCACTGTCCGAAATGACTAGTACGGAGCGATCTCCAAAATGACCGAGCAGGCACAAGACTACTCGTACGACGCTGTACACAATTAAACATGAGCGTTTATTTTGCTTTGCTACGGCGCTACGAGCTACGTGCTACGTGCTACGCCAAAGCCTACATACTAAGCCTACTACGATGAATATCTAACCTTCAGAGCCTACCTATTTACCATCTGCTCACAGCTTCGCTTGCGTAACAATATTTTCAGAGAAAAAAATAGGTCTCAGGAACAGCTTTTTATTCATGAAAGAATTTTGCGTTAAAAACATCACAATAACATATCAAGAAGTTATTTTTTTTACAGATAATAGGCTCACGTTTGACACCATCTTACCTAATGGTAAGTGATGATGTGGTTGAAGATGAAGCGCGGTCATTATATGTTAGTATAGATTAATGGTAGGTTCCCGCTTGATCGTAATTAAAGATGTGGTCGACGAAGGAGCACACAGGCCTAGAAACAAGCGGAGAACTCGAGGTAGTAGTTACCAGGGAACACCGGCTGGTAGTGTGTTCCAGAATTCTTAAAAATTTGGACTCTGATTGTATTTGTGATAGTCCATATCTCAAATAAAATATGAAGTAAAAGGTTCTACTACATAGTAATTTTGAATGGGTTTAATAATTTTAACACTCATATACAAAATTTTATTTTGTACTGTTGACTGTCGAAGACATCTCGGGTTTGAAACCAACTATGGACGCAGAAGTCATCTTGGAGAACCTCAAATAAAGTAGTCGACAAGTAAAAGTGTATCGAAAATTTTATGTCAGTCTCGTTAACCGTCTACGAGTTTGTTCGTCTGGAATAATTCTAGATGGAAAATCAGGTCAAAATTGTCATAAAACTTCTTTCTATAATTATGATAAAAGGTATACTATACTTACATACTACTATACTATACTTAAGATACTTTCTATATTCAAACCACACTTGCCGTGAATCCACTCCAGACACAAGCATATTTAGCTTAGATGGAGGGGTTAAAAAGATTGCTAGTAATTTGAATTCACCCAAATTCTCTTTATAAAAAATCAACATACACACATATTCTAAGTTAAATAAAATCTTGTCACATAAAAGCACCACGACTTTTGAAGCCATCTTTGACAAAACAAAATCATAATAAAATCGCGATACTATTTCCAACACACATCACTTCGTTCACCATTACGCTACTACGCATAATAACTACTAATAGTACAAAATGAAGCGGTAACAATCGCCTGTCTATTATTGATTATTAAATAATATTATTAAATGAAATAACGAAATAGTTGGCATGTTCCCGGCGCAGGCGCCTTCGAACTTGGCGCTGTGTTGATGCATCAGCTTACAAGTTTGTGTGAGTGAGTATCACCATCTATGTCACTACACCATGTGATGCTCGCCTACTTATAAATTGTATTGAAATAAGGATACATTGTTTTTTTAACCGACTTCTAAAACGGAGGAAGTTCTCAATTCGGATGTTTGTATTTTTTTTTATGTTTGTTCGGGTTTAACTCCGTCGCTTGCCAACCGATTTGAAAAATTCGACTCCATTAAATTGTTAAATTTTATTGTAGGTTAATCGTAGGTTAGGTTAAGTTTATTAATATAGGTACATTATAGTATTATTTTTAACTTTTTAGTGCTTTTATGGTTTTTTGAATTCGGTGTTTTTTGCAAAACTTTTTTTATTTAATTAATAAATCGTTGAAATATAATTTTGACAAATTCGAAAATAAGTAACGAAACATAATCTATAAAATTCCCTATTACTAATTTAAATAGTAATTATTTAAATTAGTAATTATATTACTATTTAAATTAGTAGTCGTCGTTGTTTCGTCGTAGACAAGTCTCGAAGAACAGTCCCAACAGGGCCATTGCCGGCCGGGGTTGCGGGAATATTCTAGAGTGATACCGCAGCCCCGGGACAAGGGTAACTGAAGGAATAGGGTGAGTTTTTAATCAGTTAAGTCTGACACTCCCTTCCGTTGCAACCAAAGCGAGAGGAATTATTTGATGTGAAAATCCCCGTAATTTCATGATATGACATCCATTAATCCTGGTTTAAACCTTGCTGGGTTCTAATACTCCTCAAAGATTAATAAACGCAATGTCCAAAAGAAATCTCAATTGGTGCTAGCATCAGTCTGCTCACCGCTTGCCAGAATTTGTTGGCACGGAAAGGTGTGATGGCCAAAAATATTTTTTCTCGCACACACGCTAATATTACACTTGTATAATATATACTGTAGATCGTATGTATATGTGTCAACGATTATCGGATTGTCATATTCGCATCTGCAGAATACAATGTCGATTTCTTTTAGTAATAAAATACATTGAACTTTGTGGTACGAGATGACACTGTTTTGACAATGTATAAATTAGCTTTGGGGTCATTTGGGGTATATTTGTCATTATTAAACAGCTCGAAATAGAAAAAAAACGACTTAGTTTAAATGTAAGTATTAAATATAAGCAAAACCTACAGCTAAACATGTTTCCTTTTTCAGATTTTTATGCGAAAATTTAAACGAAAACCCTCTGTCTAAATTTTATATATAAACACTTTATATTGAATTGGGGACTTACTTCTTTTAAAATTCGATGCTAGATAATGAATCTTCATCTTACTTCTTACTAATATTAAAAATGTGAAAGTTTGTGAGGATGAATGTACCTATGTTTGCTACTCTTTCTAAACTGCTGAACGGAACTGAATGAAATTTTGGTAAGTAGATAGTTGACATCCAGGAATAACACATAGGCTACTTTTTATCCCGGAAATCCCTCGGGATCGGGTTTCAACCAAGTCGCGGGCAAGTTACATAGTTCCATATAAATTCTTTACCATATTTATAAAAATAAAAAATGATTTGTAAATGCAGTTACGATACAGGAGAAATAATTGTGTAATTGATAAACTAGTGTGAGGCAAAGTAAAAAAATGTGATAAATCCAATCCAAATTTAATAGTTTCCAATATATTCATGTTATATATATTATAATATATTCATATGTTCTTATTTTAAAAAAGGACTTTACAATCCCACGCGATTTACTATGAACGATATATGTATGCCGATGTCTGTAATAACTCGGTGACACTGCACAATAATATGTATATGAATACATGTGCTCTATCATTTTGTAAAACCACAAGTCAAATGCTTTCTCTTACATCTTCACATAGACCGTTTTTTCTCTTGCTTAACATAAAATAAGAGGGAGAGGGAGAGAGGTGACACAGTGGTTACAGTCGCGACTCACGAGAAGCAGGTCATGAATTTGAACCTAGGCACATAACTTTATGTTATAAAATGATTTGAAATATTTATTTTGTAAATTGGTTATAAATAACACATTTACACGTCATGTTTTTTGTGTGTTAAGTTTGGTTTAGCTAGATGAGGCCGGTATTTCCTAACTGACTACTCTGAGAAGAAAATACCGAAACAAACTCAGAGGTCAGTCTCTTTTAAAGTCCATAAAATTTGTATTTGTATATGAGAAGCATGTAGATTCATGCCTATGGTGTTCTTTTGAGGAAATAACCACGCAAATTTGAGCAGACCTGTCCAACAATTTGACGATGCTGATATGGAATGGTAAAGAAAAAATCACGCACTGAAACCGGTATGTACTAGGAGTAAGAACGTAATAGGAATGTTTATGTAAACCTTTTATATACAAGATGTAACAGATTAAGCGCAATACCTCAGACACCCCAATCAGAATATTAAATTATAAGTCTAAAACAACATCCGTAACTAAATAAACTGAAACCAAACCTAGGCATTTTTTTATAAAATAGTTATCCTTACTAAACGCAAAACGTATGTGCGTCATACAATATCCTTATGCAGACGCATACACTCATGCATGTTAGCGGCCGACACGCACACGAGCGCATTTCCTTGAATTAAGGATTGTATTAATTTGTCATGATACTGTTTCCATTTTAAGTTAAATGAAAGATTTTTCCATCAAAATTTAACATCTATTTTTTATGACGGCAATCGATTCAGAAGCCGATTCTGAACCAACTACTTTCAGGAATTGCATTTATTCTATTACACGTTGTATAGTTGTAGATAAATTCTACTAAAATGGCGCCAACAAGTCAATTTAAATACATAAACATATAATATTCGTAAGCGAATTGGCGTTCACGGCGAACTGACGCCCTTTAATCTTACTCTGCCATAAATAAAGCACTTTGAACTTGTCACGGCGAAGCATATACTCAAACAACTTTAATTAGCTATAATTAGATTGTATGAAACTAAGATGTCTTTATTAACTAGGCTTGTTCCCGCGGCTTCATATGTTCGATAGATATCAGGTTCGCGTTTGACCACCATCTCACCTGATGTTAAGTGATGATGTGGTCGAAGATGGAGCACGCTTACCTAAAATTAACCTATTCACTCTTGACTTAAAAACTCTATCGGGAACACACAGACTCCGGCAGGGAATTCCACTCCTTAGCCGTGCGCACAATGAAGTTATTCCCAAAACGTTTTGTGCGTAAGGGTGGAATGTCCACCATGTAACGATGGCGCTTCGCCGTTTGTCTTGTAGTCCGATGATGGAACGGGCTTGGCGGAATTAGATTGTGTAATTCCATCGCACACTTCCCGAAATTTAGAACGATTGCTTTTCTGATCTATTCACGGTAACTGGGTGTCTCTAGGATTAATGGCTTCTGAATACCCGTAACGAATGTTATATATAATATATACAAATGACAGCCAAAGTCTTCAAGAGCTTTTTGATGCACCGACGAATCTTGCTTAATACATTAAGATCGGAGGTCAGCTCGCAATCCCCGACGCCCGGAGTGTCTCCCATGGCGGCTGGGAAGCAAGGAAGAAAGTTGTCTCAATTCTGCCACAACTAAGCTTGGCATTAGTGAAATAAATGTAATTAAATAAATTTGAATTACTAACATTACCTGCTGCAAAAGAACAATTTTAGATGTATAAATACGAGATGAAATTAACTTATTACGTCATCGTCTTTTGTTTAGGATTTAAATCAACTGCGTTTAACGTAACGTGGTTATTATAATAGTCGTTAAACTACAGACTTGTTGCTATGTGAAAATAACTGAGACGAATATCGCGTATGTAGAACTATAAACAAGATTTTTTTATTCTTTTTAGGATCGGTTTCCGATTGTAGTCTTTTTTATAGACCATTAAGCGTTAGCCATGGTGGCCATCATTCCATTTAGCTTACGACCGCTCTAGAAACAGAGACAGTTTCCCAGCAAAGCACACTTCACAGATCAATTTGGAAAGCAATCGTCACCGTTTCGATTCGGACACGAATCGTCACCATTTCAACTCGAGCCAGTCTCCCTACTACATACAACGCACACTAATCAGAATCGCCTCGGGATAAGCTCATGAATCGCGGTACCATGCGTGGTAAACTTGCAGCTTACGGCTCGTCGTCCTAGCGTTTACGTCTCTCCTTGCTCGAGCTTATGTCTTTTCGTCCACCCTTAATCCCTTCCGCTCCACCCAGAATGAGACTAGTCATCTGGGGATCAATCCTCAAAAAAGGAACCAATTCTTCTTGTTTTAAACTTCATTCTAACATTAGTCTTCGTCATATTAACGGTAGTCTTGTACTTAGAAATCAGCAGGTATTATACCTACCAACTATTTTCCTGAAAAATATATACCTATTATAAATGCCTTTTATATAAATAAAAATAATACTTTTTTCTTCTAAAGCCTGCAATACATGTTGGCCGAGCGTAGGCCAACGCGAGCGTTGGCAAATAGGTGCAAGGCAAGAAATAATGTTCACACGTTCGACAAGTTCGTCGAACGCCAATGCAGACTACTAATGTAGAAGAGGGTCTGGAGCTGCCCACACGTTGGCCGAGCGCAGGCGAGCGCCTTTGATTTGTGACCAAAAACCGACACCGATCCGAAGTGAGGCAAGTGATCACGAGCAACGGCGAGCGAAGACAAGTTGCACCAAATGAGCTCTATACACGTTGGCGCTGGCCTTCACTCGGCCAACTAGGCAAGTGACACCGAGCGATAGCAAGACAAGGCAAATATACCGTCTACATGTTGGTATTGGCCTTCACTCGACAACGCTCGGCCAACATGTATGGTATCATATGGCTTAAGCATTGCTCGACACAATTATTTTTTCAATAACAATATTTTTCCGTTGTTGGCTATACAAATATCTTTCCGTTGGCGGAATCAAATTCTAGACACGCATTACAGTAGCCAATCGCTCAACTCGGTTGTCGAAAATAAAATCTAAATAACATTTTATTTAAAAATAATACCTATACTCATGGCACAAACAACAAGAAAAGGCGATATATTAAAACCATAAGTTGGCAGTAACATCAAGAAATACATCAACCCTCTCAATTTTATATCTAATTCCAACACGCACGATGACGTATCCTGACGTCAGCTACTTTCCAAGTTGTCACTTTTCGTTAAGAAAGCTAATATTTGTCACCCATGGACATTGAAGAATGGACTGAGTAATTGCACAGCTGGGACACAGGTCTCTGCTAAATGCGAAAGAATGGACCTTTACCCACCAGGCGAGCACTTCCTGGATTGGTAGGTAGATGTTGCAAGTCTTCGGATTCTCCTATTCTAATCTAGAAGATGCTGATTTCCTCACATGGATTTCTTTCATATCGTTTTGAAAGCAATGGTGATGACGAAAATTACGGCCTTCCTGGGTTCGAGCCGAAGTCCTACAACTCGCTAGGCGTGCCTCTAACCACCGTGCCATTTCTATTCTAATGAAATGATTGTGGGCAGAGAAGTGTGAAATAGTTATCGTCACAGGATGTCAGTTTGTGTTTCGTGTCATTTTGTTTGACCAAGTGATAAGCATTTGCCGCGCTATCGTTTTTCTGTAGCTAATTTTGTGACGGGTTTCTCTCAGTCCATTCCTCTAAGTGTATGATATCACCTTAGGAATATTACCACATAGATTGAGGTAAATTCTTGGCATGAATAGTTTAAATAAAACATTCTGATTTCTGTCTAATACTTTGTGTTAATTGGACTTGATGGCTAGATTCCGGTCTAGATTTTTTGTGAAAAACACGCTATTTTCCTGTAAGCAGATATTTTTATATACGCAAAAGTAATCCTGTTTCTCTATCTTATTTTATTAACCTAGATACGACTCGGAAAGCGGATAAAACAATTCCCGTAGTTATGGAACTTTCCCTAAAAACGTTAAAAGCAATGGCAAAAACTTGATAAAGGTTGGAACGTTTTTAAGTACGTGAATTCTTTCTGGAATAAGACGTAAGATACTAAGGCAGTATTTGTTGTTTTTTACTTTCACGCAGGCTACAATCACTAGCTTTTGGTATCAAACAAATATTACGTTATTATATCTGTACAAATTATTTTTTATTTGTAGCTCTGCTGTAGCTAATATTTTCCGATTTATTAGTTGACCAACTCATACATGCCCACCACACTTATTAACTACTTATTATATGTATATATTTATACTTACATAAATTTGCATACTATCTACAGTACAATATAGTGTCTGCGTAAAACTTCCCTCAAACCAAGAAATTTTTCCTTCATTTAACTCCAAACTATATTTCGGACTGTTCAATGACTTTATTAACTAAGGCTTAAAAAACTATTTAAATTTTAATTAATAAGCCGCTGTTAAAATATTATACGGTTTCCAAAATAAATAAAAATACAAAAGAAAAGAAATATTTTCTACGAAGCGTGTGACGCAAATTAGTTTAAAATATTAATGCGATCGGCGTGCGCGCGCGCAGACGATTTACACTTCATATTAATATTTGTAGTGACTCATTCATGGTCTACGCATCACCTGTGACTTATTAAGGGTTCTCGTCATCGGTCCCAAGGATAAAATAAAATAAATAAATAAAATTCACACCTTCAGTGTTGAGTGCGAAAAATGTATTCAGTAATTTACTGAATACATTATTTGAAGAAAGCTGGAGATTCTTTTTAGTATTGACTAGATACTGCACATGACTTCGCCCGTTTGATAAGTATTTTTCCGTGGAAAAAAGTAGCCAATGTCTGTAGTCTGTGTGTTTTGTTTCTTTTTTGTACTATTACTAGGTACAGATAAAGCTCGCGTTTGGCCTCCTCTCACCTGATGGTAAGCGATGATGTGGTCGAAGATGAAGCAGGCCTACCTAGAATGGACCTATTCGCTCTTAATTTACTGACCTCCACGATCTACCGATCAGAAAGCACCTATTTGGCTGTATGGACCATGAAAATATTCCCAAACCGCTTTTTAAGTAGTGCGCATGTAGGGAAACTGTACGTTACAAAGTTAATTTAAAAGTAAATTAATTCGATAAGTTTTGAAGAACACTGACCTTTGTAGCCTCTTTAGGCTCTTTAGTTTGTGACACAACAGACTTGATCACCACATATGTACATACATTCCAAAATTAACCTTCGGATCCATCGGCCTGTTCTGTGTCTAATGTAGCTACGTACTCCCCGATAGGCTTACAGCATATCATCACAAACAAATAGGTTTCGGCTGTCTCCCTTAGGGCGCTTTCAATTTATGCGTTTGGTGTCCGACCGCTGCCGCACGCTTAACGTACCGCAGGTTATATCTCGCTGTCGGGCCGCTGCAGTACGGTAGCAGTCCGGCACCGGACGCCTAAATTGAAAGCGTATTTTACTGCCGTGCGTTTTTATCCCAGTGATGTGACATCAGTCAAGCCATGGACTCTAACGAAAAAACATTACTGTTAGTGCTCTTGTAGAAAATCATCAAAGAGAAACAAAAACGATATTTTTATGGTTGTTTTTTTTTCATACAATATTTTAATAAATAAGATAATATTAAGAAAATCAGTATGATCAATATATAATTAGTACAGTTAGTTAATCAATAATTAAATACAAACAACTTTCAAATAAAAATCCCTGACAAACCGTGAAAAGAAAAATCAGAACAAAAATGATTATTTAGAAATATCATCTGTAAAATATTATAAATCTCATGTTATGTCATGTACGAGTTACTACTATTTCAAATCAAATTCATTTATAAAATCTTCCACGTTTTTAGCAAATGCGTAAATGAAAATTTGATGCAATTAGCTCCGACGCAACGAATTAGGTATGATACTCCGACGTCTATTCACCGCACTATTCAACACCGAAATGAACATGTGATGCTTGTGACGTTGCCGTCCTGTTGTCGAGCGTTCGCGGTACCGGCACCGCACTGCTGCCGCGCCGCGCGTTTTGTATGAAAAAAAAGGATCGTCCGTGCGCTGTACGACTAACGCACCGCTGCGGCACCGCAGCAGGCCGTCAAGAAACGCATAAATTGAAAGCGCCCTAAAATTTTATAATTATATTCTTTTTGGCACTCAGTTAAAAAGAAAACATATACTCATACAATACAATGCAACACTTCGTGACAATTCAAAATTAAGAGCACCTAGTACTTTTTTTTTTTTTTTTAACGTGGTAAAATTATCAAATAAGTCCTCCCACTCCGGGCAGGGTGGGAGGGTCTGTCAGACTTTTACTGACTAAAATCCACGGTGTTCCTTCAATAACCCTTTACATACCGGGGCCACGGTAACGGGATGAGTCCCACGACCCCGGCGGGCTTCGGCCCTCTGCAGAGGGGGCCTCGTCATGTTGCTGACGCTCTTTGAGGCGCGCGTGGAACACGACGCGCCGTCGACCCGGGCATGGTCCATGGTCGGACAGCGAGTTGCCCTTTACTCGCTGTCCGCATGCCCGCGCCTACGGTGGCCGGAGATCGTCGGCCGACGTCCGACGCCGTGGGCGTCTACCACTGCGGCTGGGCTGGAGGGAGGACGCCATCCTCTCCCTCACGCGGCCCGCCTCCTCCTTCGAAAGCATGACTGCTTCGCAGAAGGAGGCGACCGCTTCCCACTCCCTCTCGCCCCGCAGCATGGCCTCGACCAAGGCCGGGCGCGAGAGGTCTCCGCCTATCGCCGCCGTGAGGACACGTCGGTGCTCTGCCCAGGCGGGGCAGTCTTGCACCGTGTGCTCTACGGTGTCCTCAGGGCGATCCTCGCAGTGGTGACACCCAGGCGTTTCCTCCTTTCCCATCAGACACAGGTACCTCCCGAAACTTCCGTGTCCGGTGAGGACCTGCGTCATGCGGTAGGTCAGGACGCCGTGACGCCGATCTAGCCACTCCTCAAAGAGGGGTCTTACCGCCGCAATTGCGGCGTGCCCGAGCACCTAGTACTAAGGTAAGAAACAATATTTTATATACATATATATATACTATACATATATGTACCCAATGAATTAGGTAATACCTGATAGTGTTACTAACAGTAAAAGCTTATTATTCACAAAAACCCTCTTGAAGACCCTTTAATATTCAATAGATAAGTAATCCTTTTTTTTCTATCACATCTGTTTTCATGGATCATTAAACTTACGCTTTAAATTAAATTATTATTTTTCTCAATATTATGTACGTAAGCTCTAATGTTCTTTTCTTTGATAAATAAAATATCTTTAAACTAAAAATGTCTAATGAAATGTTATACAATCTGTCTTCTAACAATATAGGATAATAGAAAGTTTATAATCATAAAGAAAACTACAACTGGAACACCTAAATATCTCTACTATCATTGGCTTTTCCTATTCTAAATCAAATTTAAATTTAATTGGATAAACTCCAGTGGTTGGCAATATTCTGCCAAGTTCAGGGAAGTAATATAAAATAACGTTCTTATCGACTGATATACGAGATATTAGGAACAGACATTATTATTACAACTTTACTGACAAACTGATGTATGTGTTATATATATATAGTTACAGCAATATATTGTTATAAGTTATACCGTTCGTATGATTCAAGGGTTCCAAGAAATTTGTCGTATTTGTGAGGAGACGGTGAGTCTGGCTAAAATAAGTAGGTATGTAAGTGTAAGTAAATGAACAGCGTGTTACAAAAAGTCCGTTTAGATACTGATTTGAAATGGCAATTACTGATTAAACTCATTTAGGTATATATTCATGGTTCACCAACAGATGTTACAACTAAATATGAAGTATATCTATCTATACTTATAATAAATCTGTAGAGAGGTCAATTCTGTACATGAAATATATTTCCAAAATAACTATCAGGGGGTGATTAAGGATTGATACTCATGCCAAAAATGCAATCAGTTAAATTTTTGTCTGTCTGTCTGTCTGTCTGTCTGTCTGTCTGTCTGTCTGTATAACCGTTATAGAAACAAAAACTACTCGACGGATTTTAACGAAACTTGGTACAATTATTTTTCATACTCCTGAGCGGGTTATAGTATACTTTTCATCACGCTACAATCAATAGGAGCAGAGCAGTGAAGGGAAATGTTGGGAAAACGGGAGAAGTTACTCCATTTTTTAAGCTTCCGTCGCGTGTGCAACCTTAATGGTTAAAGCTACACAAATCATTTCATGACGGAAATGTTCTCCTTAAAATTATATAACAAATATCCCACGACAGCATATGTCTAACTTTTATGGTTGACTCGCAATAGCACGTGTAACTCCCGATAGCTTAGCAGTTCGAAGCTTTCTGATTATAATATTTGTCTACTCTTACGTTTATAACACTCTCAGTCACCCCTAATTGAAAAAGTTAACATTATTAACTATTCCATAAAAAATTGGCCAAGTGCGAGTCAGACTCGCCCATGAAGGGTTCCGTAGTAACTATAATATAATATGCAAATTTATTTGACGAAAAAAAAACCTTACAAATTTCTTAAAACTAGCTTATTTACATTTTTTACAACTGCGCCAAATAAATTTGTTTTGAAAAAAAAACCTTACAAATTTCTTAAAACTGGCTTTTTTAAATTTTTTACAACTGCGCCGAATAAATTTGTTTTTCATAGTGTTTGTATGAATTACAAAGTTATATTTGCGGTTTTAGAAAATATGCTGTATCTAAAAAACTGCTGAACTGATTTCGTTCAAACTAATTTTGGTTGAAAGTTTATATTAAGATCTACAGATATATATTTTTTTTAGATTTTTCACTCCATTATTATAGAAGTTAGAGGTTGTGTCCGCCACGCACACATTTTACCACTTTGGAAGCTTATATCTTTTAAACGATTGACTTTATGGAAAAGTGGTTTTAGAAACCCCGATGTCGTTTTTAAAGAACTGTCTATAGATACCACACATGCATCGATTTCATGAAAAAAAATATTTTCAGGTTTAGTTCCATGTATGGGGAGCCCCCCTTTATTTTAAATATTTTTTAATTTTTTTCTCAAAATCGGAAAGCGGTTCACAGAATACATATACCTATCAAGTTTCACATGTATAGTCCTAATAGTTTCGGAATAAAATTGCTGTGACAGACGGACGGACGGACAGACAGACAGACAGACAGACGGACAGACATATCGAAACTATAAAGATTCCGTTTTTTGCCATTCGGCTACGAAACCGTAAAAAGAATCATATAAATCGGTATAGAAACACCAAAGTTATACATGAAATACGCTTATAATAATAAGCCATCGCGCGTGAATACTGAATCATGCTATAAGGATTATTTTTGAGAATTGGTCGCCGCGCTCGACGCGTCTCGCGGTCGAAGCGTTCTCTAGGTACTTAAGCCTTATGTGAACGTGATCTAAACAATATTACCAATACATTAACTTACGCTGACGGAGTCGCGGGCACAGCTATATTGTATCATTACGCTAAGGCCAATAGGAGCGGAGCGCCAATGAAGAAAGCTTCAAAATCGGGGTTAAATTTAACGTTAGCCCAAAGTAACTATTCCACGCGGACGAAGTCGCGGGCAAAAGCTAGTAATAAATAAATAAATAAATGGTTGATGTATGGTAAAGTTACCATTAACAATACAGTACACTTAATTTAAGATAAGCACCGCAGGCTTCGTGTTCAACAGTTAACAAAGAGAAATTAAAAGTTGAGTACTTAATTAAAAATGTTGTCTTAGTCCAAATGTAATTACTATTAGTTATCACTATGTAAGCCTGCTTCTACATGCTATATAGTTACTAATTTCATTAATTAGCACAAAAAAACAAAGTTCAGAAAAGCTGTTTGTGTGGATATTTTTAAGATCACTAGGTTGATGTAGTAAATACTTTATTTTCTCACCACAATACAATGGTTTTACACATTTTGTACATCAATATTAAACATAGGATATGAATACTATAGGGGAGTTAGCGCCAAAATCGAACTCATCATAATTGTGGTTAGAATTATTACGCAGGTCTACAAAATATAACTAAGAGCGCCTTCAAACTAGCGTTTATCCAGCATAGGCGTTCGATGAACGTACGCGCAGCGCAGACGCCGCGACTACGCAGCGCAGGCGTCGCGTTGTCGCGGCGTCAGTGCAAGGGTAAATGAATACGCTGCGCTAGCGCCGCGGACGCGCGACGCGTGCGCCGCGTTACTGCGTTACTTTTTAAAAGCAAAGCCAAGAATAGAGCTTCCTCGTTAGAATCCATTTTGTTAATGATATTTCGGAAATATCATTAACAAAATGGATTCTGACGAGGAAATTTCTATTGTTGGCTTTGACGGTCTCCTTACTGTTTTGATTAGATTACAACGTCTACTAGTGGGGCCATGTACGACACTACATTGACCCCTGAATGTATGGATATAACTAAGGCATTAATGAAATAAAATATACCAGTATATAGACGTTCAATTGAGTTTTATTTATCGTTCCCATAGTCTCTAAACTTTTAAAAAATAACGCAGTAACGCGGCGTTGACGTGTGAAGGCGTTCTAATGTCTTGTTCCAGTTGAAATAATAATAACTCCATAAATAACTACATGTATAGCATGTACATTCCTCAAAAACCAGTATGTCCATCATCTCGAAATTTTGAGTAATCTGTTACCAAAGTACCAAAAGCCCTTTGTCAAGTTCAGTAAACTAAATAAAGGCGGTGAGTCATGATTGTATTTCTTATTGCAGTCTTAATTAATCCCTTCAGGGCCCGCTCGAGTTCAGGAGAAAGGAAACAAAACTACACAGGAAACGAGCCGCAGAATAATACGATGCCACGATTTGTTTCACGCTATTTTAGGGCTTAAAAACAAAGATATGTTGAAGTTATTTATTACTTTTCTTTGAAATCATGTGTGAAGACAAAACAAAGTTATTGTTTTGAAATTGATCTGTAAAGAGGTATTTTGTTTTCAAATTCAAATGAAATGAAAATCAAACTGTATCCGATAATGATTTCAACATAACTGTATTTTCGAGTGCCTTTACGTAGTTATTACATGATACTAAAATGCATTAAAAAAATCTAAGTATCTATCTTACTGTTTGTCCGTCTAATCTCTGGAAAGGCTGAACCGATTTTAATATGACTATCAAGATAGAGGAGATTATGTGGCAACATATAGGCTACTTTTCATCCCGGAATTGTCATCATAATTATGTTTTTTTTTTAATGTAACATTTTAGTTATTTCTGTGTATGGGATGAAACCTGCTGAGAGAGGGACGGACAGCAGTCGCTCACTAAAAAAAATAACAGTATTTTTTTCACTTCAAAAAACACACAAACAGTGGTTTCCACTCAAATCGGAACTAACCATCACTATTTCAGTGAAAAACAATTCATCTTGACCTTGGAGCCCTGAAACTACTAATTTACTGTGATCGGGCAATTACCATTGAGCTGTCATAACAACGAATATGATAGAAGTGTTGGGCCACTAAATCGGCGAGGACATTGTCGCCTACGAGCGTTATCGTTAGCGGGTTAAAAGAGGAGAGAGAGAGTTCACTCAGACTTCATAATTAGTGTTGCCCAAAATCAGTGTTGGTCTTGTTCTTGCATTTACCAAGACCAAGACCGCGTAATTTTAGGAAGACCAAGACCAAGACTTACCCTGCAAGATTTAAGCAAGAACAAGACTAAGCCTGCGAGACTCTTTTGAGCAACACTATTCATAATGTAAAAGAATTGAGTAAAATAGTCATACAATATTCTCCGGCTCCAGAACGTCTTCGAGATTGCAACGTCCTATAAAGGATCTATTGAGCTCGATGGACTAACCCCTTTACCCTCTATACAATACTCGTTCGGCAGATATTTTCTCCAATAATTTTCCAGATGTTGATGGACCCACCTCTTCAACTTCTGCCACGTACTCTATCTTTTGAGACGATAAAGGTTTACTGATTGTGGAAGATACAACAAGAGTAGAGCTTCTGTAAAACTGTCGACATCTCGCTGTGCCCGCAAATAGTATGGCACACGTATTTCATCATCAAAGGTTAACTGAAACAAAACCATGCCGGGAATTGCAGAAGCAGGTGGGCCTGAAGGTTTTACGCTTAAAAACATCGGATATGGGTACATATAGCATTCTTAATGCGGTGAGTTTGCAAGAGCCTTAACAGCCTAGTTACTATGATAACGGACAGGTTTTACAGCCCAATAATGTGGCACTCGATGACGACAAGAAAATGATTCTGCTTTCGTATGTTTTAAATATACCTACCGTGGTGACAAAATAAAATGAAAGTCTTCGTGTTAATTTGAATAAGCCCAAAGTGGAACTTACATTATAACGGGTTTTGGACAAGAATGATTCACGGACATGAGTGAGTTAAGATTGAGTCAGTTGTTTTTTTTTTATTCAGAATGAGCCCACTCTGGACCTCGATCTCGCCTGATGGTAAGCGGTAGATGAGGTCTAAGATGGAACGAGCGAGCCCAGAAGATGTCTGTTCACTCTTGCTTTAAAGGTGAAAGGGCATGATGAAAACTCGTTTTGCCTAAGTTTTCAGTTAGATTTTTACAGCACACCACCACTGTTCCGCATGACAAGAACCTCGTGAAAGCTGAGAAATATAAGCAAATCAAGTACATTTACTTGGTGCACGAGGTTGTCGATTGTGGGATGTGAACCTGGCAATCATTTTACCGATAGTTTGAGACAACTACTATCTCTCTCAGCCAATGGCTTAATAACCCAGCGCCTCGACCAACACCATAGGAGGCTCTCGTTAGACGGCTGGATCAAAGGCTTGCTTCAGAAACGAGTACTCCTAGACACGACACGTATCGTTAGGAGGTTTCCCTGTTCCCGATACCGGCTACTATTTTTTAATTTTATTTTTATAGGAATATTTAAAACTGTATTTTATATGTATACAACGTGTAACGGAAACCCCATATCTATCCAAAAGGACTGAAGACAACATCTGTTATGGAGTCTCTATGCAAAGTTTCAGCTCAAAATAAGTGACTCACAGAATTGACCCCAAATTATTGGTTTCATATGTTTCTTGAATACCAGTAATAACAAACGTGTCACAGCACTATGAGGGTCATCACTTTCCACGTCCCTTGCCAATAAAACGATAATTCCCTTCGTTCTTCTTAATTTGAAAAATTCGGCCTCTGGTATCAATGTATTGAAATTTCTAATATGCTTCACACATATAGACATAGGATTAGAAAACCCTTGCCATATCGTTTGTTATCATCCAAAGAAGCCGTGCACTCGGTATGTATAATATACCCTTTAAATTACACGTTGTATAATCTGGAATAAAGGAAATAATAATTATATTCTTGACTTTATTATTTATGACCTTAGCTTTGCGTATTTTAAGTTGATATTAAATTGATCTTTCAATCACAATACGTCTAATATCCATAATTCCATATAAAACATAAACATCGGTGCTTTTAATAATGTTTGATACTTCATGGCCTCCTCCGCACTCGTCTGACGTCATCAGTGTGATTGGGAACTGAGAGATAAAGTCACCTGTAGTTATTTTCTAGAATGCTGATTAGCGCACGTCACAGATAAATCTGTGCATACATGACATATAGATTGCAAAAAGAGAAAGGTGTCAAAAACGCTTTGTCTCATTTTTAAAAGTCGTAAATAGTGTGATCGCTCAGTCCATTCTCTATGTCTATATAAATGTATGCAATACGCCTCGAATAAATGTTATTTCTTATTTATTTAACGGAACGTTCCAAGGTTTAACAATGTTTGATGTTACGCTTCAAGATTAATGTTTATTTCGTGTAATATATTACCTTAATGTGTACGACCAAACGCACCAAACGTTTTGGGAATACCTTCATTGTGCGTACGGCTAAGGAGTGGAATTCCCTGCCGGAGTCTGTGTTTCCCGATAGCTATAACCTAGGAGTCTTTAAGTCAAGAGTGAATAGGTTACTTTTAGGTAAGCGTGCTCCATCTTCGACCACATCATCACTTACCATCAGGTGAGATGGTGGTCAAACGCGAACCTATTCTAAATAAAAAAAAAAAAAAAAAAAAATATTATATCAAAACATAATTATTTTAAAGTCAATTAAATAGTTACTCGCCATGTTGGAAAAATCATGTTGCTTTAATTGTTATTGTAAATACACAGTTCACATGATGAAAGACGTCATTTCCATGCTGTTGTAAATGATAATGTCTGGATAAAAAATTGTGGCCCCGTACCACGGAATAGATGAATAAGGTTGGAATGGTAATGTGGGCGTGGCGAGCGCGCCACATATTTTGTGATACGAAAATCATAGCGCGACCGATTTATTCATTCACCGCGTTTAGTGCGCTTCGGAATACTTCGGAACACAGAGCTCTGCTTTAAAATGCCGTTTTGTGCAATTATAGCCTGTAAAACAAAAAGTCAGACCGCAAGTATGAAGTAATGACCAAGTCTGCTTACAATGTACTGCATGCGCCACCTTTCAACCATTGAAGTTTTGTCCTTTGCCCTGATTGGCCGTGATGCACGTCGCATGTTTATCGACAGTGAGTTACAATTAGTAGCAAGCTCTCGATTTAAGTGTGTGTAATTTATTTGTGTGCGTAATTCGCATACGTAACGGGCCTCTTGCTTGTAGTGGAGCTATAGAGTGGGAGACAAGCGGCGACACGCGTTCTCATACAAATCAGGAACCGACCTCGCATCAAAAAGACACAGGTTCTTATATTAAAAATCTGAAAAGTTTGTTTAGTGGTTTGTCTAAACGCGCTGATGTTCGAAAGTACTGGGTGGATTTGGACGAAATTTGGCATGAAAGTAGCTTGAAACTTGAGAAAGATGCTTAAGCTTTTTGACGACCGACTGCAAAAGATAAAGTCAACTGTAGCGAAGCACTGCGCTACTGCTATAATAGTAAGTTATATTTCTGATTCAAATGTAAGTTAATCTATAGTCTAAGTTGAAAATGTTGACTAAATATTTTTTACCGACTACTGCGAAGTAAGAAGGAGAATATTATCGAAAAATAGTTTCATACTTTTAAGGGCGTGACTTTTCAGTAGTTGAGTTTTAGTTTTTAAAGTTACTTTTTGAAACATTAAGTAAGTCACGCTGATTGGTATTCCGAGATACCGGTTTTAGACCTAGTTCAGCTGTAGATTATCCAATATAGTGGTGTTTTAATATTATTTTATATTTTATATCATGTTACTGTTAATCTTTTCCTAGTGTCAATAAGTAAATAAATATTAGTGAACACGGTTTGAAAGATAAGGAACTCACGCCCGCGTGTGGTATACCACAGTTGACCAGGTAAATTAAGTATCAAAGCTCCAGAGACTTGAACATCGGCTACGAGGTGCAAGTTTATCGGTTTCTATTGGTTACATTTCGGGATGTGTGTAATGGTATTGCACAATTTATTTCCAACAATCCCGCCCGTTCCATCATCGGACTACAAGACAAACGGCGATGCGCCATCGTTACATGGTGGACATCCCACCCATACGCACAAAACGTTTTGAGAATACTTTCATTGTGTGTACGACTACGGAAGGGAATTCCCTGCCAGAGTCTGAGTTTCCTGATAGTTATAACTTGGTTGTCTTTAAGTCAAGAGTGAATAGGTTACTTCTCGGTAAGCGTGCTTCGTCTTCGACCACATTATCACTTACCATCAGGTGAAATGGTGGTCAAAAGCGAGCCGAAATACGAGAATAAAATAAATAATAAAAAATACGAAATTCGAAACGAAATACGTTTTTTATATTATTTTCAATATCAACCATGTTAGCGTAGTCATCGCCCGATGACGGCGAGATATTTATAAGACGGATACATTTTTTACAGCAGTGCGAACATAACGCGGGAATACGATGAAATCCCGGAGTTTAGATGACAGGTGCTCATCCGCTACGGTTGGTGCTAAAGGTGACGAGCTTATGACAGTACATATGTGACATTTACGGGGTGAGCTTTAAGCTTTTTGATGTTTGGAAAACATATATAGGTGGTGACCATGAAGCAAGGCATGAACAAGATACAAAACATAGACGGTATTTTTTGTGGTAAACGCATATTTTTAATGTCGTGACGTCAAACTCAAAATGTTTTATTTTATACTAGTACTCACGCGGGGCTTCGCTCCCGTGGATTCTATCACGGTAATAACATAACTCTCCTTTTTGCAGTCGCGTAAAAAGTAGCCTATAACCTTCCTCAAGCTTCAAGCTACTTCCATTCCAAATTTCATCCTAATCCACCCTGTACTTTCGAAGATTAGCGCGTTCAAGCAAACAAACAAACAAACAAACTTTTCCGCTTTATAATATTAGTATAGATAGACCTACATGGCCACTTACAAAACGTCAGCAGTTAGTGCACGGTTCGAAATTGGTTGTTTTCTATGAAGAACAACCGGCAAGAAACTCCACAGTTACTCTTTTAAAATATCATTCTTACAATGTATCCATAATATAGGTTAATTAGGTATGAGAGGACAGTATAGACCAATTAATACAGCACAATGGAATTACAAATGAAAAATTGTTAAACAAATCTAAGAGTCTTTAGTGTTCACCTATTCACAAAAAAGATTTATATTATATTAAATTAATTCTGTCTAATTGTGTATAATGTTTTAGCCTTTGTCCAACTATGATTCCCAGTCTATTTGGATACAGCTGAGCTGAGATGATTTTACATCAAGCGACTGCCTATCTAACCTCGACAACCAGTAACTGGGTAACACGAACGTCCTTGGGAAAACCAGTGAAAGATTTACCCAGACCCGAAACGACTATCAAATATTTTCATATGAAAGCCGGGACTCTGATTCCTGATCTAGTATCGAAACGCTATCCGTCTCTATTCAATTATAGCATAGTTTAATTATATAAAAAAATATTATGACAATTTTATTGTATTAATTTTATTTTGCTTATTAACATTTTTATTTTATTTAGTTCTTTTTTTTTGTAATTGTCATTTTCATTTTAATTTATTCTTTGAAAATAATATTTGGTATGTGTGTTTCCAATCAATTATGTTAATCTTATATGAGTTACGTTACTTGAATTAAATGCATTTTATTTTATTTATTTTATAGTGAGTAAACAACTTATAAAACTATTGTTAGTACTTATAGACTACCAGAGAGACAAAAACCACTAAATGTTATACGCCACACTGGCATTTATCCAATGTCCCAGTATGCTTGTAAACATAAATATATGATTTTTTTTTAAATTACAAGTGTACAGAAAAGTGCATATAGTCCAGAAGTAAATTTAATTAATTTATTTATTTCAGGTTTCTAAGGCCCATACAAAATATACATACATAATAAGTAACAATAGACTAATACATATTTTTCTAATTCATACAAAAAAAATACATTCTATTACACAATAAACTATATACTAACACATATTTTCATAACACTATCACTATGCACGAAGTGGCGGCGTCGTGTTACGCTGCGGGGTCTCACGTAGTCTACGAAATCGTCGATACACGACACCCTTTGGCCAAAACTCTTCTTTGAGAAAAGTCTCCAGTTGGAGGATTGGAAATACGTATAATAGTTCAAGAGGGTTATCTAAGTGGCTGAATAAACATTGGTAAAATGATCTTAATTGAAATCGAGGTAAAATATAATGCTTACTGTAATGTCGCAACCTGCCTGACGTAGGTTTGTAAGAACCATCACTTTACATCGATAATTTTAATTAAAACAATAAATGAAATAATTGCTTGGGAACTTGAATGGGAACTAATACTAAATTATTTCAAGATTTGTAGTAGTTGTTCCGTGTGTCAGAGAATGTTGACAAATATTATAATAACTAGCTTTTGCCCGCGACTTCGTCCGCGTGGAATAGTTACTTTGGGCTAACGTTAAATTTAACCCCGATTTTGAAGCATTCTTCATTGGTGCTCCGCTCCTATTGGCCTTAGCGTAATGATATATAGCCTATAGCCTTTCTCTATAAATTGACTATTTAATTAAAAATATTTTTCAATTCGAACCAGTAGTTCCTGAGATTATCGCGTTCAAACAAACAAACAAACTCTTCAGCCTTATATTATTAGCATAGATAGCTGTTGCCCGCGACTTCATCCACGTTTCCGTCGTTTTTCGTAAAAAAAAGTAGCCTATGTCCTTCCTCACGGTTCAGTGATTTTGATGTAACACACAGATTAACTTTCGTAATTTAGTAGGGAAATATAATATGTCAATCTATAATACTGTTGAAAAATATCACAATACCGAACCGCACAATATTATTGTTAATAGCTGCATGTGCCCCCGACACCGTCAGCGTGTAACTCCGTGTGTGTTATTAAGTTAATGTATTGGTAATATTGTTTAGATCACGTTCACATGAGGCTTAAGTACCTATAAAACGACAATACTTCAGCGCAAAGCTTCCGGGTAAACTATGTTGAAAGTTGACCCGTCCGGCACGTGAACATAAAGATTTCTAGAACTGCTAACCCGGGAAGCCGGGAGCGACGTACAACTGACCATGCGAGAAACGACTGACACCGAGATCTACTCCAGCAACACGAAAAGTCTGCCCTTGAGCCTTATTAATTGTCATTGTATAACACACCGATACTGGGAATCGCGTTCTTTTAAATTGGAATGGAAAATTATTTGGTATTATGGGAATTCTGGGAATAAAGACGGTTTCTCCTGCACCGCAACCTGTTAAAATTTGAGCCTAGTATATATTTCGTTGCAACTGGGTTACTTTTAGCCGAGTTCCATTGCAAAGTTGTGGTGGTTTTAAATTTCGGAGCAGAATAATAATCAGAAAGCTTCGAACTGCTAAGCTATCGGGAGTTACACGTGTTATTGTGAGTCAACCATAAAAGATAGATATATGCTGTCGTGGGATATTTGTTATATAATCTTAAGGAGAACATTTCCGTCATAAATGATTTCTGTGTAGCTTTAACCATTAAGGTTGCACACGCGACGGAAGCTTAAAAAATGGAGTAACTTCTCCCGTTTTCCCAACATTTCCCTTCACTGCTCGGCTCCTATTGATTGTAGCGTGATGAAAAGTATACTATAACCAGCTCAGGAGTATGAAAAATAATTGTACCAAGTTTCGTTAAAATCCGTCGAGTAGTTTTTGTTTCTATAACGGTTATACAGACAGACAGACAGACAGACAGACAGACAGACAAAAATTTTACTGATTGCATTTTTGGCATCAGTATCGATCCCTAATCACCCCCTGATAGTTATTTTGTAAATATATTTCATGTACAGAATTGACCTCTCTACAGATTTATTATAAGTATAGATAAATTACACTTATTATAACTTAAACTATACACCGTTAGCACTATGTTGATCTTGTTATATAAATAGAGCCAAAAAGGGCTAAAAACAAAAGAAATCTTTTAACGGAAGCATGTTTAAGGTTTTTTTGGTGTTAAACAATTGCTCTACGAACTTCGGTCGTATTTCAGTTTATTTTTGCTAAGATTGCAATAGAAAGTGTTCACATTCTTGCCTACCTACTTCTAATTTCCTGGTACTCCCCCTGACCCCATTCCGGGCGTGCCAGCAACTCAACTGTCCCATAAACAGACCATTAGATACCGCCCTCTCTTCTGTCCCAGAAATTATAAACGGTTAGCTGTCTTTTGTATGACATTCAACTAATATCATCTTGTCATAAGCGAGTTTGTGGGAATTCATTTGTTTTTATTTCTTCAGATAATTAGATAGAACGGGGAAAAGTATCCGCAGCTATTTCAATTTGAAAGTAATGAAAGAAACATTTTAAAATCATCACAATTAATAGAACAGTACAATAAAGTTATTTAAAAAATCAAAAAAACCCGACTGCTCAACTGAAATGCAAGAAACAAGTCATTTTTATTTTAAAACGTGACAAGCAGGCGGGACCCAATAGAAAATATTTTTTTTAATGGAATGGGTCCTGCTTGATGTTCAGAAAGTGAAAGAGCTACGTCCATATTTTTAAACAACAAGTATTACACTAATGACAAACATGATATACCTTTTTGAAATCCTTGTATTAAGCTCTTTAATTTAATACCCATATTGTAGTATTCGAAAAACAATATTTTTCGCTATGTATAATGGCTTGGCACAGCCGCCATGTTTAATTTTTTCAAATATCACCTATCTAAGAACACTTAGGCTATTAAGACGAATCTAACGATACCTCAATCCGTTCAGCGGTTCTGGAGATATGAAGTAATAAAGAATATTACAAACATACATACATCATACAAGATACGCGCGAAAAACATAACCCTTCCTTTGCTGTCGGGTAAAAAGTGTGTCTGTACATCTTACTTCTTATTACACTAATAATATAAATAGTTTGTGGATGTATAGATTCATGGATTTATGGATGTTTGTTACTCTTTCACGCAAAAACTCCTGAACGGATCTCAATGAAATTTGGTAAGTAGATAGTTGACATTCTGGAATAACACATAGGCTACTTTTATCCTGGAATTCCCATGGGATTTGGGATTTACGCGGGAAAAACCTCCCACGCTAACGAAGTCGCGGGCAAAAGCTAGTTGGATATATTTACAAAAAAGTAATTGAGGGAGGGGGTTAAGAAACAGTAATAGAACAAGAATTAAAAAACAATCTGTCTGTATATCAAAACGTTTTGGGAATACCTTCATTGTGCGTACGGCTAAGGAGTGGAATTCCCTGCCGGAGTCTGTGTTTCCCGACAGCTACAACCTAGGAGTCTTTTAAGTCCAGAGTGAATAGGTTATTTTTAGGTAAGCGTGCTCAATCTTCGATCACATCATCACTTACCATCAGGTGAGATAGTGGTCAAACGCGAACCTATTTTCAATAAAAAAATCTGTTTGTACACCCTAATCTCCGGAACTACCTACTATATAGCTTTTAAGTCTGGGCAACATATAGGTAATAATTGGTTCCAATACTGGAATATTTAAAAAAAAAAAATGTCTAGGTTTGGTTTCAATTTATTTAGTTACGGATGTTGTTTTAGACTTATAATTTAATATTATAATTGGGGTTTCTGAGGTATTGCGCTTAAGGCAACAACTAAAACATAACCTCCCTATTTTGCAGTCGGGTAAAAAGTAGCCTTTAACCGTCCTCAAGCTTCAAGGTACGTCCATACCAAATTCAAGCCAGTACTTCCGAAGATGAGCGCGTTCAAACAAACATTCACGCTTTATAATATTAACTAGCAGTTGCTCGCGACTTCGTTCGCGTGGGAAGTTTTTCCCGTGTAAATCCCGATCCCGTGGGAATTTCGCAAAATCCTTTCTTAGCGGATGCCTACGTCATAACATCTACCTGCATGCCAAATTTCAGCCTGATTCATCCAGTGGTTTGGGCTGTGCGTTGATAGATCACTATGTCGGTCAGTCAGTCACCTTTGATTTATATATATTTAGATATAGATAGTTAGCTTAGCTCGCAGTACTGAGTTCATTTTCATGTTTTACGAACATGTGTTTAGGTAAACATTTGTAAAAGCTTCTTAGGAATTAGTAAGCCTTTATATAACTCTTATGACATTATTTTATATTGAGGAGAGAACTCATAACCTAATCCAAAGAAACCTACATATCCAAACAGCATTTAACTGAGACTGGATATAAAAATGCCGATCCCGCATCAATCAACACGGTGTCTGTGATTAGACATACAGACATACACAAGACCGCGTCAATCTTGCTTGACGCAACGCTCCCATCGGTCAAGTTTTATGTAAACTATCCATAACGTTAAAAGCTTCTTTCTTATTCAGAACATTGCGTACGTGATAACTTGCATGCACTGCGGAAGTAATCGTGATTGAAATGGAATATTCTACTATACAGTACTTACACCACCACAAAGGGGAGCTCGTGGCTGTATAATAACAGCAGAAAAGGTCAATCTTCAGGTCAAGAATAGAATCTTTTTATTGCGGATCACAAAATCCATAAAATGTTAGTAACTTATACCTAATAGCTTATTATCTAGTGTTAGTGCCCATTACCAGGCGTCCGTCACTCGCTCAAGGCCACGCATTATATGCCTACCGCTTCACGTATCGCCGTCGGTACATCCGACAGTGGGCTGCCGCACGCCTGCCTGAGCCTTTTTTAACCCTAGAAGCCCAATCTACGTAAATTTGACGTATACCGCGGCGAAATATCTCTGCCTCTTTCACGTTTACCGTCGGATCGCCACTAACTTCTGAACCAACTCAGTAGCCATTGAGACCTCGCAGGACCCAGTTGCGTCATCTCGGTAAGTGCCGCCATTTTGATGTAATAGAGAAGTTGCACGTCATTTTGACGTATAATTGGGCTTTGTGTAACTTTTGAAATTGTTTCTAATTTTTTATTTTTGTGATTTATTTGAGTTAATTGTATTGTTTCGTTACATTTTTCATATAATATTAATATTTTCAGGTTGAATACAAAATGGGATCCCGTCAACGGCTAAACCAGGACGAAATAGCTACAATTTTAGAAAATGATGAGGATTATTCTCCGCTGGATTCGGACTCCGAGGGAGAAGATCGTGTAGTTGAAGATGATGTCTGGAGTGATAATTTAACGAGGACGCGATGGTCGACTTCGTTTTATAATCAAACAAAAGGCGGCGTTGATTCCTTTGATCAGATGTGTAAGTCTATGTCTGCTAACAGGAAGACTAATCGGTGGCCGATGGCGGTCTTTTACGGGATGTTGAATACGGCGTTTGTGAACTCCTATATAATATACTGTCACAATAAGATATATAAACAAGAAAAACCAATGAGCCCCAAAGAATTCATGAAAAAATTAAGCACAGATCTGACGACACCTTGGATGCAAGACCGACTACAAGCACCTACTTTGAAAAGGACTCTATGCGACAATATAACAAATGTTTTAAAAAATGTGGTACCGCCATCTCCGGAAAATATAAGTGATGAGCCAGAACCAAAGAAACGACGCTATTGTGGATTTTGTTCATATAAAAAAGGCGGTTGACTAAAGCGCAGTGTTGAAAATGCAAAAAGGCTATATGTGGAGAACACAATATTGCTGTTTGTCAAGTCTGTATATAAAGACTGTTTTTTTCTAAGAGACTTATAAAGTATTATTACAAGTTGATTTAATTTTATGAAAACATTTAAAACTAGTTGATTTTTTATACAATTACATAATTTGAAGAAAAAGTGTTAGAGGCTTGATTTTTTTGTTGATTTTTGTCTAAGATTTAATTAAAGCGCCATAATTGTATTAATAAAGAGTACTTTTAACTTAAAATGTATTTTATTTATTTATTAAAACTTCAATTATAATAACTCATGCAAAAATATAGTTCATTAACAGAAAAAAATAGGAAAACTGAAGTTTTATTTTTACACGTCATTTTTACGTATGATTGGGCTTTATAGCTAGTTAAATATGATTGGGCTTCTAGGGTTAAATAATTTTGACAACGTCATAATCGGTCGACCTAAACAACAATTGATTTTCCTCCGCTTTGGCCCTGTTTCCCTTTTGATTATTTGTTTGCGCGGAATTTTATTAAAATTAACATTATTTACGCGGTTTCGGATATTTTCGACACAAAAATTTAATAATCGGGAATTCAGGGATGGAAAAATGCATCTATCATTTTATTAAACTGAAACATATTTGATCAATAAATAAAAAATAATTGTTTTTCTATATTTGTTTTATTACCAACTAGCTTTTGCCCGCAACTTCGTTCGCGTGGGAGGCTTTTCCCACGTAAATCCCGACCCCATGGGATTCCGGGATAAAAATACCCTATGTCCGTCTCCTGGTTCTAAGCTACCTCCCTAAAGCTAAATCGGTTCAGCCGTTCTTGACTTATAAATAGTATAACTAACACGACTTTCTTTTATATATATAGATTTGTGTGTATATTTTTTATCTATACTTATAATAAATCTGTAGAGAGGTCAATTCTGTACATTAAATATATTTACAAAATAACTATCAGGGGGTGATTAGGGATCGATACTGATACCAAAAATGCAATCAGTAAAATTTTTGTCTGTCTGTCTGTCTGTCTGTCTGTCTGTCTGTATAACCGTTATAGAAACAAAAACTACTCGACGGATTTTAACTAAACTTGGTACAATTAATATTCATACTCCTGAGCAGGTTATAGTATACTTTTCATCACGCTACAATCAATAGGAGCAGAGCAGTGAAGGGAAATGTTGGAAAAACGGGAGAAGTTACTCCATTTTTTAAGCTTCCGTCGCGTGTGCAACCTTAATGGTTAAAGCTACACAGAAATCATTTATGACGGAAATGTTCTCCTTAAAATTATATAAAAAATATCCCACGACAGCATATGTCTATTTTTTATGGTTGACTCACAATAACACGTGTAACTCCCGATAGCTTAGCAGTTCGAAGCTTTCTGATTATAATATTTGTCTACTCTTACGTTTATAACACTCTCAGTCACCCCTAATTGAAAAAGTTGACATTATTAACTATTCCATAAAACAGAATCATATAAATCGGTATAGAAACACCAAAGTTATGCATGAAATACGCTAATAATAAGCCATCGCGCGTGAATACTGAATCATGCTATAAGGATTATTTTTGACGCGCTCGACGCGTCTCGATTGGCCAAGTGCGAGCCAGACTCGCCCATGAAGGGTTCCTAAAAACCTTTAAAATTTCTAGAAACCAGCTTATTTGCATTTTTACAACTACGCTAGATAACTTTGTTGTTCATAGTGTTTGTATGAATTACAAAGTTATATTTGCGGTTTTAGAAAATATGCTGTATCTCAAAACTGCTTACCCGATTTCGTTCAAACCAATTTTGGTTGAAAGTTTACATTAGGATCTACAGACATATATATTTTTTTAGATTTTTCACTCCATTATTATAGAAGTTAGAGGGAGGGGGGGACATTTTACCACTTTGGAAGCTTATATCTTTTAAACGATTGACTTTATGAAAAAGTGGCTTTAGAAACCCTTATATCATTTTTAAAGACCTGTCTATAAGTACCACACACGCATAGGTTTCACGAAAAAAAATATTTTCAGTTTTAGTTCCATGTATGAGGATCCCCCTTTATTTTAAATATTTTTTAATTTTTGTCTTAAAATCGGAAAGCTGTTCATAGAATACATCTACCTACTAAGTTTCACATGTATAGTCTTAGTAGTTTCGGAATAAAATGGCTGTGACATACGGACGGACGGACGGACAGACAGACAGACAGACGGAGAGACATATCGAAACTATAAGGGTTCCGTGTTTTGCCATTCGGCTACGGAACCCTAAAAAGGCGGGGTGTCCGAGCGCGAGGTTCGCGGTTGAGTAGTGACCAGCCTTAGTGTGCTGAACTACGAGAGGCCCTATCTAAAAAAAAAGTGCGGGCTTCATACAATTTTTTAAAATAAGATTTGACCTAAAGGTCCAGTTACCAGGTCATAAAATCCCAAAAAAAAACATACAATTTTTGCCTGTTGATCCCATTGAGATAGGAAAAGTATGGTTGATCCGAATAGACATTCAGAGCGTTCGACCTTATTGACAGACAATACCACAGAGTACTTTCATATATTGGACAATACTTATAAGACAGATATTAACAAACCGTGCTTATCAGCGCGACTTTTAGTCGTTGATAATTTATTTTTAGATTTTTAGATTTTTTTTTTATTTTTATTCCTTTTGTTGTTATTTTATAAAATAGGTATTAGTTATTTTAGTATAACGATAGGTAAGTTTTGGCTAATTTACGTTCACTTTTTTTATATTAGTTTTATTTTCACCCAGTTGCAACAAAATATAATCGAGGCTCAAATTTTAACAGGTTGCGGTGCAGGAGAAACCGTCTTTATTCCCAGAATTCCCATAATACCAAATAATTTTCCATTCGAATTTAAAAGAACGCAATTCCCAGTATCGGTGTGTTATGCAATGACAATTAATAAGGTTCAAGGGCAGACTTTTCGTGTTGCTGGAGTAGATCTCGGTGTCAGTTGTTTCTCGCATGGTCAGTTGTACGTCGCTCTTTCCCGGGTTAGCAGTTCTAGAAATCTTTATGTTCACGTGCCGGACGGGTCAACTTTCAACATAGTTTACCCGGCAGCTTTGCGCTGAAGTACCTATTTTCGTTCTATAGGTACTTAAGCCTCATGTGAACATGATTTAAACAATATTACCAATACATTAACTTAATAACACATAAGGAGTTACACGCTGATGGAGTCGCGGGCACAGCTATTAACAATAATATTGTGCGGTTCCGCATTGCGATATTTTTCAACAGTATTATAGACTGACATATTATATTTCCCTACTAAATTACGAAAGTTAATCTGTGTGTTACATCAAAATCACTGAACCGTGAGGAAGGACATAGGCTACTTTTTACGAAAAACGACGGAAACGCGGACGAAGTCGCGGGCAACAGCTATCTATACTAATAACATAAGGCTGAACAGTTTGTTTGTTTGGTTGAACGCGATAATCTCAGGAACTACTAGTTCGAATTGAAAAAATATTTAATTTTTAATTAAATAGTCAATTTATAGAGAAAGGCTATAGGCTATATATCATTACGCTAAGGCCAATAGGAGCGGAGCGCCAATGAAGAATGCTTCAAAATCGGGGTTAAATTTAACGTTAGCCCAAAGTAACTATTCCACGCGGACGAAGTCGCGGGCAAAAGCTAGTGTGTAAATGTATCTCTATATGGACTTTGGTCTGAAAATAAAGTATTTTATATATGGTAATCGGACGGGGTAGCTGAAGAAGCTCGCGCTCGAACGCCTCGCCTTTTTATACCTTTGGCTGCGAGACGCGTCGAGCGCGGCGACCGATTCTCAATAATAATCCATATAGCATGATTCAGTATTCACGCGCGATGGCTTATTATTAGCGTATTTCATGTATAACTTTGGTGTTTCTATACCGATTTATATGATTCTTTTTTATGGAATAGTTAATAATGTTAACTTTTTCAATTAGGGGTGACTGAGAGTGTTATAAACGTAAGAGTAGACAAATATTATAATCAGAAAGCTTCGAACTGCTAAGCTATCGGGAGTTACACGTGTTATTGTGAGTCAACCATAAAAGTTAGACATATGCTGTCGTGGGATATTTTTTATATAATTTTAAGGAGAACATTTCCGTCATGAAATGATTTGTGTAGCTTTAACCATTAAGGTTGCACACGCGACGGAAGCTTAAAAAATGGAGTAACTTCTCCCGTTTTCCCAACATTTCCCTTCACTACTCTGCTCCTATTGATTGTAGCGTGATGAAAAGTATACTATAACCAGCTCAGGAGTATGAAAAATAATTGTACCAAGTTTCGTTAAAATCCGTCAAGTAGTTTTTGTTTCTATAACGGTTATACAGACAGACAGACAGACAGACAGACAGACAGACAAAAAATTTACTGATTGCATTTTTGGCATCAGTATCGATCCCGTATCACCCCCTGATAGTTATTTTGGAAATATATTTCATGTACAGAATTTATTAGAATTTTGTTTAGAATTTATTATAAGTATAGATATCATCCCTAGGACATTCGCTCAATGACGTGGGTCGCGCGGCGGGCAAAACAATCTCAATTCTCTGAGTACGTACTTATGGTAAATTTCTTCTCGCTGCAAACAGCTGGTATTATTATTAAGATTTTGTAGGCTATTATAGCGTAGGTATTTTCATTTTTGTTAGAGTGACTAATCTGTTACGAAGTAACTATTTAGTAATCTGTGCCATTACCCTCCACACAAACTGTTTCATAATAGGACACTCGCTCACCGGTCTCAGGATGCTGCTACGACTGTCCCTTATAAATAAGGTTCCACAGTGCCTTAGAAATCATGTAAAGAGGTTAGTTTGACAGTCGTTATGGGTAAATCAGACCCCAGTTTTGTCAAGGGCGTATCGTATTACCCACCTATTGGGTTGAGAGGGTACTAGTGACCCCAGCTGCATCCTGTAAGACTTGAAGCTAACCCCAACATATGTAGTTAGAAAAAGGCTAAACGGATCCTATACACACCACACAAGTACACAACACATTGAGTTTAAACCGCTGTAGCGTTGATGCCTTAAAGGATTTATAGAATTTAACAAATGAGGTATCATAAAATCTGTACCAAGTGCCGAAGTGACTAAGAATTTTTTTAAAGTACTCTTCATTTTCAAAATATGTAGAAATCGCTATCGCCAAATAAAAACCATACCACCCACAAAATTGGAAGTTTTACAACTTTTCATCTATACTTATAATAAATCTGTAGAGAGGTCAATTCTGTACATGAAATATATTTCCAAAATAACTATCAGGGGGTGATTAAGGATCGATACTCATGCCAAAAATGCAATCAATTAAATTTTTGTCTGTCTGTCTGTCTGTCTGTCTGTCTGTCTGTATAACCGTTATAGAAACAAAAACTACTCGACGGATTTTAACGAAACTTGGTACAATTATTTTTCATACTCCTGAGCGGGTTATAGTATACTTTTCATCACGCTACAATCAATAGGAGCAGAGCAGTGAAGGGAAATGTTGGGAAAACGGGAAAAGTTACTCCATTTTTTAAGCTTCCGTCGCGTGTGCAACCTCAATGGTTAAAGCTACACAAATCATTTCATGACGGAAATGTTCTCCTTAAAATTATATAAAAAATATCCCACGACAGCATATGTCTATCTTTTATGGTTGACTCACAATAACACGTGTAACTCCCGATAGCTTAGCAGTTCGAAGCTTTCTGATTATAATATTTGTCTACTCTTACGTTTATAACACTCTCAGTCACTCCTAATTGAAAAAGTTAACATTATTAACTATTCCATAAAAAAATTGGCCAAGTGCGAGTCAGACTCGCCCATGAAGGGTTCCGTAGTAACTATAATAATATAATATGCATATTTATTTGACGAAAAAAAAACCTTACAAATTTCTTAAAACTAGCTTATTTACATTTTTTAAAACTGCGCCAAATAAATTTGTTTTGAAAAAAAAAAAAAACCTTTCAAATTTCTTAAAACTGGCTTTTTTACATGTTTTACAACTGCGCCGAATAAATTTGTTTTTCATAGTGTTTGTATGAATTACAAAGTTATATTTGCGATTTTAGAAAATATGCTGTATCTCAAAAACTGCTGAACTGATTTCGTTCAAACTAATTTTGGTTGAAAGTTTATATTAAGATCTACAGACATATATTTTTTTTAGATTTTTCACTCCATTATTATAGAAGTTTGAGGTTGTGTCCGCCACACACACATTTTACCACTTTGGAAGCTTATATCTTTTAAACGATTGACTTTATGGAAAAGTGGTTTTAGAAACCCCGATGTCGTTTTTAAAGAATTGTCTATAAATACCACACATGCATCGATTTCATGAAAAAAAAAATTCAGTTTTAGTTCCATGTATGGGGAGCCCCCCTTTATTTTAAATATTTTTTATTTTTTTCTCAAAATCGGAAAGCGGTTCACAGAATACATCTACCTATCAAGTTTCACATGTATAGTCCTAATAGTTTCGTAATAAAATTGCTGTGACAGACGGACGGACGGACAGACAGACAGACAGACGGACAGACATGTCGAAACTATAAAGATTCCTTTTTTTGCCATTCGGCTACGAAACCCTAAAAAGAATCATATAAATCGGTATAGAAACACCAAAGTTATACATGAAATACGCTTATAATAATAAGCCATCGCGCGTGAATACTGAATCATGCTATAAGGATTATTTTTGAGAATCGGTCGCCGCGCTCGACGCGTCTCGCGGTCGAAGCGTTCTCTAGGTACTTAAGCCTCATGTGAACGTGATCTAAACAATATTACCAATACATTAACTTACGCTGACGGAGTCGCGGGCACAGCTATATTGTATCATTACGCTAAGGCCAATAGGAGCGGAGCGCCAATGAAGAATGCTTCAAAATCGGGGTTAAATTTAACGTTAGCCCAAAGTAACTATTCCACGCGGACGAAGTCGCGGGCAAAAGCTAGTAATAAATATAATGAAGGAATTTCAGCAGGGTTTTCCCCATTACATCATATGAGCTCGTTTTATCTACAATCAAAATACTTTACGACTTGAGTTCTTACAAATAGAATATTTAATAGTTCGTATAGAAAGCATTGCAATAACGCAAAACGAAGGCTTACAGTATATTCATTTTCAATGAGAGTACATAATTCAATCCTTGAGCTTCGAACTTAGAACCCCCTACAAAGCTAACTGGCGAAACAACAATAGACCAAAAAACCTACCTCTACTCTTTATAATATTTGTATAGAAAAAAATCTTTTTAGCAAAAAATAAAACCGACTTCCATATCAAAACACTACAAAGCCAAAAATAACAGTTCATTTCGGTAGGCGGTGTAATTGGTATTATATTTTCTTTTTTTGCCACCGCCTACCGAAATGAACTGTTATTTTTGGCTTTGTAGTGTTTTGATATGGAAGTCGGTTTTAGTTTTTGCTAAAATGATTTTTTTTTCCGCTTTTTAGTGGGTCGGTGTGTAATGTATCTAGTTACAAAAATCTAAATGTCAACTACTTATCACCTTTTTACAAAATATTGCTTTTCCCGATGCAGCCGTTAATTTTTGAGGAGTTCTCCTGGTACTTCACCATCAACTCTACTTCACCATATGCATTGTGACGAGCATAAAGTGCTTAACATCCATATTCAAGTAATCGAATCGCAATCCACGAAATACTTATTATTGAGCAGTTTCGGTGGCCATCTGCGGTCTTCATCATCAGTTCCACTTCACCAAATAGTGCTTTTCGAGAGCAACTGCACAAGTTGCTCTCGAAAAGTTCAAGACGAATTGAGAACCTCCTTCTTTTTTTGAAGTCGGTTAAAAACAATTCGATGTCTTCACATTAACAAATATCAAACAAACTACCGTTTAAACAAAGCTATGAGAACAAGAGTGCTCATTAAAGAAACAAAACATGAACATAAATAATTCTTGTCATTCCCGCGCTTTGTTGTACGAGTATATTCGCGGCGACTATAAACTGGGCGCTGGGATCGTAAACGGTGGTCACTGTGACGTCATAATATCACGTCACGTCGAGCCGTGCGTCCATGAGCTATGTCCGTGACGCTAGCAATATTATCCTGCTATCTAAATCACGGGGGTTGATCACACCACCAACTTCCAAACTCCGACAAACTGAGAATTTTCTAACAGTTAAACTCAATAGCACTCTTTGCCCGACTCGGAAATCGAACCCGAGAGCTCTTCCTCAGCAGTCGAGGTCACCGAGGTAGTTAAATCTATATATACAACGTGTAATTTAAAGGGTATACACATACCAAGTGCACGGCTTCATTGGATGATAACAAACGATATAGCAAGGGTTTTCTAATCCTATGTCTACGTGTGTAGAACTTATTACAAATTCCAATACAAAATACCAGAGACCGAATTTTTCAAATTAAGAAGAACGAAAAGAATCATCGTGTTATTGGCAAGTGACGTGGAAAGTTATTGACCCTCGTAGTGCTGTGACACGCTTGTTATGATTGGTATTCAAAAAACATATGAAACCAATAATTTGGGGTCAATTCTGTGAGTCACTTATTTTGAGCTGAAATTTTGCATAGAGACTCCATACCAGATGTTGTCTTCAGTCTTTTTGGATAGATATGGGGATTCCATTACACGTTGTATAAAAGCGAAATACCACTTACTGATTAATCACGAAATCTCAGAAACTACAAGTACTACTACTTTTCGTACGTAGATGCTCGCTAAGACGGGATTTTGCGAAATTCCCACAGAATCGGAATTTACACGGGAAAAACTTCCCACGCGAACGAAGTCGCGAGCAAATGCTAGGATATTATTAAAGCAATTCATGACATATAATAGCCGACAATCATTATAGATGCAAAAGAACCAACTCTGTCTGTCACTCAACCGATTTTGATGAAAGATGGTACAGAGAGAGATTAGATCTTGGAAAAAGGACAAAGAACAATGGCAAAAGATAAAATGAAATGATCCATATTCAGCTTATTACGTTTCCACTGTAGGCCCTACAGTGGAAACGTAATAAGGACTTGTGTCCCTACAGTGTAGGGACACAAGTCCCTCAATGAGAGAGACTGCTCCGTAATCCAGAACGCGGGCCCAGTGTGGGATGATGAATGTCACAAGTTTTCGAAAACATGTTGGTTCTAAGATATACCAGTTTCTTATGTTTTCCTCAAATGACCCATAATAGTGATAAATTGGATGTGACAGCAATAAAACCCACCCCTTCCCTGTTTCTCAACACTTTATTACAAATTAAAACAGATAATTTATTATGTTATATGCAACATGTTACACTCTGATGACAGGAGCTGACGTCATAGAAGGTAATTTCGTCACTTCCGCCATTTTTATGCGCAAGAGTTTAGTTTTAGAACCTCGCTAGCTTGTTGTTAATTTATGGCTAGTCTGACCTCATAACACTCTTTTAATTTCAGTGATGTCATTATGGGTATTAAAATGTTTAGCTGATGAAATGGCTTGCATACTATGATTTTAGTGGCGTGTTCACTTGACAGACGGATGGGTCTTATAAAAAGTGTCAATTCCTGTGAGTGTTTACCAGGCGTTGAGAAAAAATAAGAGGAATAAGAAATGTATGAAAGGTTTATATTATAAAGTTCACATAAAAGTGAAGTTTAACACCTCGTTGGTCAAGTGATTCGATTCTCGGATCCGGCAAAAATTGTTGTTGCGTTTTTAACCAACTTCAAAAAAAGGAGGAGGTTGTTCCGTTGAACAACTCAATAATAAGTATTTCATTGGTTGCGATTTGATTACTTGAATATGGTTGTAAGGCACTTTATGCTTGTTATAGTGCATATGGTGAAGTGGAGCTGATTGTGAAATGCCCTTGTAGAATAATGCAGACGGGACCCGTTAATCAATTTCGTAATGATGATGATAAATTAAATAAAAATTCCTTAAAGATTACGCATTGCCTCACTAAAACACAATAACGACAAAGATATTAAACCCCAAAATACATCAAACGGTTAACAATAGCAATTTCAACACGTGCCAACCAATTCATCTAATATGTAATCATGGATATTTTCATTATCCACGTTCCTACAACATACAATAACAATGCCATATCCTGTTATTACAAGAACATAGCAATTATTTACTGGAGCGCACAGGATTGACGACATAACAATAAAATTGCCGAAAATAGCCGAAGTTAGCCGACGAACTCCAAACCTATTTTTAATATGGGACTATATTTATCTACTGCATATTGTTGTGACGTCAGCAGGAAATGCTTATAGCAATCTAGATTTTTATACTATGTTATATGTTGTACGTATAGATCTTGTGGTCGCTAGCACCACCCGGCGAAGTGTTATTGGATTTTTCTATTACAAATGTCACAGCAGGAAGGCCGAAGGAAATCTCTAGTACTCAACTGCATTCAGGTAGATCAGGGTTTCTCAAACTAATTGTTCCATGTACCCCTAATAGACTTTCAAGACCACAGCGAACCCCTTAAAGAAATAATAATATATTTTTTAAGAAATATATAAATGTATACTCTTCGCATTTCCCAGGCACATTAGCCGCCGCCATTACGCAAGTTTTATCGCGTACCCCCTATGACTCAATGGCGTACCCCACTTTGAGAAACCCTGGGTTAGATGAAAGAGACCCCAGTGTAGCTGAGAATAAAGCTGAGCAGATGAGATATTATAATTAGGTTACCCTGTAATGATAGATGTAAACTGGATAATAAATAAATAATAATAATAACTTACCTGTAAACTAGATACACGAAGATGAACTTTCTGATAAATTATGATTTTATTGACAAAAATTTCACCGCTATTCCTAACATAAGTATATTACTCCAATTTTAACGTTTCCAATAAACACGATGTAATATTACGTGATAGGAAACTTGTATCTAGTTACCTCAAAACCATACATAAGACAGATGTGATAAAAACTTTTTACCAAAAAATTAAACCGACTCCCAAAAAACACTGCAGAGTGAAAAATAACTTTAATTTCGGTAATCGGTGTCTTTACTTTTGTATTTTCATTTTTGGCGCCGACTTCCAGCCCAACCAGGATCCCATCATCAGATCCAGACTAGGTGACAATGGGACCAATTTCGAAGTATAACCTTTCAAACAAAAAAAGAATTTTCCAAATCGGTTCAGCCGTCTTCGAGTAATCGGTGATCAAACATTTAAAAAAATATACGCGTCGAATTGATAACCTCCTCCTTTTTTTGTCGTCGGTTGAAAATACCTAGTAATGAGCAGATCGAGGTCAAGAGTGGGTTCAACGTTCATAGAACTACCATTGTTTTAAATAATAATAATAAAAAAAAGATGGACTCACGTAGTATTAAGTAATAAATAATAAGTAACTTCTACAGCTTCACCGTCCGAGGAGGAGCACAATACTGTAAAATATAAATTGTAAAATTTTTATAATAAATATTTTTCTCAAAAAAAGGCGCGGACCACAATGTCCGCGGTGTTTAAAATCATTTAAAAAAAAAATGTGTGTCGGACTTGTAATCGAGAGGTCGCAGGTTCTAACCCCACCCATTACACTTTTTTCGTGAACCCACTCCAGACACAAGCATATTTAGCTTAGTTGGAGGGGTTAACAGGCTTGCTAGTAATGTGAATTTACCCACATGACTTTTTTTTCCATTTGTATTGTTTTAATAATACCATTTTCCTTCACTGCCATGCATCAAGACCATTTATAGCATCAAGCGAAAACACCCACATTTCTGGAATCGGTTCGTAGGTAACAGGTGTACGCACATACACAACATTTATTTGTGTATCCTTCAATAGGAGTTACATATCACAGTCATCAAGCGTAAGTAATTGCGTCAGACTGATCTTAGAGCTTCTCCAGATAAAACGTCTTATTTCCATAGATGTATGAACGAAACATACATATTAAATAGAGAAAGAATAATATTTTACTGTAAGTTAAAAATATTCGATTCCCACTCCTTTAAAAAAAAAGAGTTTTTATACACCAAATGCATTAAAACCACTCGTGAGATACAATTTATCAAATTGGATCAGGTCCAATGACAATTATTATTTATGGTAAGCTGCAAGCGAAGAAACTCCTCGACGAACAACAGTACTAAGTTTGTATACTTACCTTTTTTACATCTAATTACTCCGTACTCATAATGTTAAATGATTTATACACCACCAAACATTGTTACATAGACTACTAGCGACCCGCCCCGGCTTCGCACGGGTGCAATGTTTATATTAAATATACTATAGAATGTCTTTATATGTACATCGTTGACAGCCTTTTTGTCATTCGACATACATGTTCTCTTTAGTAATTACTCTTGAAAGAGCGACACATAATTTACCATGGGAAAAACATTCAACGCTCAAATCTAAGCAACATAGGCACGCACGCCGTGCCTCCGCCGGCACCGCGCCGCAACCGCTATGTCCTTGCATTTTAAATCTGTAATATCTTCGAAACTATTTATTTAAATTATATTCTGTAAATGGCAATTGTGATTTATATTAAATGCACAATGTATTTATGGTACTTAATTGGATAAGGATTAATGCTGTATTGCTTAAAATCGCTTCGTAAAATATGCTCGTATTTCTCGTAAAAAGTAAAGGATAAAAAATGGTTGTTGTGGGTTATCTATAAGAGATAGACAGATGCCATTGAGGACATTTTTAAGGTGTACAATACTGTAGTACATTATTTTGATCTATCTCGTAGGGTTCAGCCAGCGTTTGCAAAGCAAGCGCAAAAAATGTGTTTATTTGCGACATCACATTAGTAACCTCAAAAGTTATCAGTGTTCCTCCACTATATTATGCATGTTATATACTTAAAAACCTTCCTATTGAATCACTCTTTCTATTGGAATAAATTGCATCAAAATCCGTTGCGTAATTTTAAAGATTTAAGCGTACATAGGGACAGACACAGGGAAGCGACTTTGCTTTATACTATGTTATTATTATTATTAAGATATTCTGTATTCAACTTGGAGTTTTTGGCTATATAATAACACCCGCACGGGTCAAGTTTAAGCAAAGCTTGCCGGTCTGTAAATGGGTGACTATCTACTGCCGACTAAGACGACGCGCGACGGTGGAGCATACGGTAGAGGTGTGCCCCGCTTGGGCAGAGCTTCGCCGTGTACTCGTTGAGGCGATCGGCGGCGGTGACCTCTCGCGCCCGGCCCTGGTTCAGACCATGGTGCGGAGCGAGAGGGAAGGAAAGGCAGCTCTCTTCCTCCCGCCCCAGCCGCCGCGGGAGACGCCCCGGGCGTCGGGGATCGCGAGTCGATCTCTGGACACCGTAGACGCGGGCTTGCGGACGGCGAGCAGGGGTAGCTCACCGTCCGGTAAGGAACAGGCCCGGGTCGGTGGCGCGTCGTGTTCCACGCGCGCCTCAAGGAACTGTCAGCACAGGTGACGGTGCCCCATAGGGCCATTGCCTGCTGGGGATGCGGGAAGGTTTTAACGATATATCGTGGCCCCGGAAGTTAAGGGCAGCTGAAGGAGGGTGGGTTTTTAGTCAGTAGAAGTCTGACACTCCCTTCCGCTTAACCCAGAGCGGGAGATACACTGTTCCTTCAGCTGCCTTTAAGTTCCGGGGCCACGGTATCTCATTAGAACATTCTCACAACCTCGACAGGCAATGCTCTAACGTATACTCCGGCAAACTTACACTCCTTAGCTGATGATAGGTTTTGTTTCTAGCCTTTATCACTCGTGTCTACGTCTGAGAAACGTTTCGTGTGTAAAACGATAAATCAATAAGAAAGATGCCTTATTTTACGTGAGCATCGCCTCATTTATAACCAAACATACGTATTCTTGTGTCCATGACGTCATAGGGAAAGCTTTGATTTGTTTTGTTTATTTAAATCATGAAAGTGAGGCGTCAGAGAGGATTTTTCCGTGTCGGATGCAAGTGTTCTTTAGGACTGATGTTTATTTCACTGTCCTTTCATGTAGTGGAAAAAATCTTTATGTATAGCTATTGATACACCCGGACGCCCGATGATGTGTGTGGCTATCTTTATTCTTTTCATATATGTATCACACACACAGTTTTGCGTTTCTACTTTTTTATTTATTTATTTACACGTTATACACATAGGTACAAAGGCGGACTTAATGCCGTAGGCATTCTCTACCAGTCAACCAAGGGTGGTGAAGAGATAGTGTGGGAGGTGCAGTATATATGTGAAAATTAAAATTGAAAAAAATATGTATATAATAATATTAATAACACAAAAACCCAAGTATCATAAAAAATATAGAAACATACATAAATAATATATATGAATAAATACTTATACAAATATATATATACTTAAGAAGTAAATGAAAACTAAATGTGGAAATTCTGCTTATTGGTGTAGAAAATAGATCCGCAATTTCTTTTTAAGCGCATAGCGACTGTCAGCCGTCCTGAACTCCTGATCGAGATCAGAAGAAGTGCATTCCAGAGGAGAATCGACCCGATATGAAAAGAAGAATGAACAAAGTCAGTATGAGAAGGACAGAGTAAGAGAAGATTATTGGATGAACGTAGATTCTTATTGTGTGAAGAACATAGAAATTGAAAGTGAGACATTAGATAAGAAGGAGGGCTGGGAGAGTTGAGTAAAGAGAAAAGCGTTTATACTCATCCAATTGACTGTTTCTCTTATTTCGCTTATTTCCGACCAGTATTTATAGAAACGTTAACTATTGCGAAATCTTTGCGGAAGTTTCATATAATCTTGTGTTTAAAACGCTGATTCGCTCAAGGTTGATTCTTTTTAACTGCGAACCCGTAAAACTGACCGCGAAACTGTTTTTTCCCGGGCGACTTTAACGATGGATGCGGAATAAGCCATCGTTATCTACTTTTATTGTGTAAACAAGGTAATGTGCCCAGCGGATGGATTTCTGCTGTTTTTCAGATTTTTTTCTAGAAAATGTTAAAATAAAAAGGCTTCGGTAGCATAGTAATCTTTTTTCGAGAGGTGTAAATTATAAATGATCTATGAAATTGGTTATTAAATAACACTTTTACACGTCATTTTTTTTGTAAATTTAAACTAGATGAGGACGGCGTTTCCTAACTGACTACCCTAAGAAGAAACACCGAAACAAACTCAGGGGTCCGTCTCTTTTAAAGTCCATATAATAAATCCATCCATACATATACTGGTTAAAAATTTATAGGAACCTTGTAGGTTACCGTCTGAGGTGATCTTTTGAGGAACGACGCTCACAGATTTGAGTGGGCCTGTCCATACAGTGCAAGCATTTGTCAGATGACTTGTCAGATATAACTTGTCAGATATAACTCAACTCAAAACAAGGAGCTTAACGATTTGACGAACAATACCAAGGTAAGGACGTTTGGCTAGGCCGTAAAAAGCACTCAAACAGCCAGACAATCATGTTTAACTCGAATAAAACAACCTGCATAGTTCACATATTCACAATAGTTTTGTGTAAATCCTCCTGGATGTCCACCGGCCTGGGACAAACAACTGACCAAAACCTCTCCGTAGGCGCGGCTCCCCGGTGCCAGTCAAGCTCTCAGGGCCCCATCTGGTCAAGCTGGGCGAATGAGGTGTTTAACAAAGTCTTTGGCTCCACTATCGGGTTGGGCTCTGTTTTATTGGGTTTTTCATCTAGAATGTCTCGAGTGACTTCTTCCGCTCTGATTGGAGCGGAAGGTAGAGTGAGAATTTAACTAACTAAAAAATTGGCCAAGTGCGAGTCAGACTCGCCCATGAAGGGTTCCGTAGTAACTATAATAAATATAAGATAATATATTTATTTGACAAAAAAACCTTACAAATTTCATAAAACTAGCCTATTTACAATTTTTACAACTACGCCAAATAACTTTGTTTTTCACAGTGTTTGTTTGAATTATAAAGTTATATTTGCGGTTTTACAAAATATGCTGTATCTCAAAAACTACTGGCCCGATCTCGTTCAAACTAATTTTGGTTGAAAGTTTACATTAAGATCTACAGCATATGTTATTAGATTTTTCACTCCATTATTACAGAAGGTAGAGGGAGGGGGGACACATTTTACCATTTTGGAAGCGTATATCTTTTAAACGATTAACTTTATGAAAAAGTCATTTTAGAAACCTCAATGTCATTTTTAAAGACCTGTCTATAGCTACTACACACGCATAGGTTTCGTGATAAAAAAGACTTCCAGTTTCGTTTCATGTTTTTGCTCCTTTTATTTAAACATTTTTTAAATTATTTTCTTAAAATCGGAAAGCGATTTACCAACCAAGTTTTACATTTATAATCCTAATAGTTTCGGAATAAAATAGCTGTGACATACGGAAAGACGGGCAGATAGACAGACATGACGAAACTATAAGGGTTCCGTTTTTTACCATTCGGCTACGGAACCCTAAAAACCCACTCTGTTCCTTTAGTGGTCCTTGCGTTAGAACATTCCCGCGTCGGGCCTGTCAACGCTGCTGTCTGTTCTTTAGAGGCGCGCGTGGAAACACGCGCCGTCGACCAGTCTTACCGGACGATGAGTTAACGGTGCTCAATATCACCCTGTGGTCGCTCCTGCTACTATTAGAAGGAGCGTCATACATACACCGTGACGTTTTAGAAGGTTATAAAAAAGTAGATACAATACAGCACACTAAATTGTCTCTACAATTCACTTTGAAAAAGTAAACATATTGTATTCTATATATATATCTTGGAATTTTCAGCTTAGCGTTGGTATTAAATAACTCTTTGTGTAATATTTTTCTTATATCCGTGATCTAGCACGCCTATAGATGACGTTCCTAAACAAACCATGCCGTGACGCCGTAAGCCGTGACGCCGATCTAGCCACTGCTCAAAGAGGACACATTTTACCACTTTGGAAGCGTATATCTTTTAAACGATTAACTTTAAGAAAAAGTGATTTTATGAACCTCAATGTCATTTTTAAAGACCTGTCTGACACGCAAAGGTTTCATGAAAAAATGTATGTTATGTATGTATTTTAAATATTTATATAGTTTTTTTTCTTTAAATCGGAAAGCGGTTCACAGAAAACATCTACCTACCAAGTTTCACATGTATAGTCCTAATAGTTTCGGAATAAAATAGCTGTGACATACGGACGGGCGGATAGACAGACAGACAGACATGTCGAAACTATAAGGGTTCCTTTTTTTTGCCATTCGGCTATGGAACCCTAAAAATCAGCAAAAAATTTTCTTTGTTAAATCCATGTTACTCTCTAGGCCTTAAATATCTCCTGCCGAAAATTCCTGCCTGGATTCGGGAATGGTCTAACGAGATACCACGACCCTGGAACTTAAGAGCAATTGAAGGAACAGAAGTCTTACAGTCCCTTCCACTCCACCCATAACGGGAGTTCTTAGATGATTTTCCCACAGAAAACAAAAGTGGTTTAGATGTGAAAGTGTAACAGACAAACAGAGTTACTTTCGACAATAACAATTTATAACATTATTAGTGATAAAGGTAAGATGATTTCCCCACCGAAAAACAAATGGCTCCTTACCAAATAACATAACGAGCCGTTGCCCCGTTGTGACATGAAGTGAGGGCAAACAAACAAACATACTTTCGCATTTATAATATTAGTAAGAATTAGAGGTTAACGAACATTTGAACATATGGCACTGCTGTTAACTGTATACAACACATTTGATTCGAGTTACAACAGTATACAACACACCCTCGCCAATGTCTGTTTTTATAAACCGTTCTAATATAAATACAAACGTTTTGCTATTTACCTACTAATTTTGCTATTACACTCTTAGAATGAAAGTGGGCTTGCTCTAAAATCAGCATCAGCTGAATAATACTACAATAATTTATTTAGAGTATGCACAGCAATTTACAGTGCGGCAATCTGCACGGCACCTGTGCCTGTGGCTGTGCCGCACAGGTGCCCCTGTGTAAGTGTACAGTATAATTTGATCAATGATCACTATGCTAGGTGGTACTTGTATAATAGGGGTCATCCATCCGTCCATTACTTTGGTCCATTATGTCCGTACATTCTGATAGCATTAAATAGCAGATCACTTACAGAAGATTAAGTAACTACTTATAAAAACTTTTTAACAAAAAATTAAACCGACTCCCAAAACACACTGCAAAGTGAAAAATAACTTTAATTTCGGTAGTCGGTGTCTTTAGTTTTGTTTTTTCGTTTTTGGCACCGACTTCCGAAATTAAAGTTATTTTTCACTTTGCAGTGTGTTTTGGGAGTCGGTTTAATTTTTTGTTAAAAAGTTTTTATTTCACTCTTTTTAGTTGGTCGATTTTTAATTTACCTAGTTAAAAGAGCCTAAATGTCAACTACTTATAACCTTTTACAAAATATTGCTTTTCCCAATGCTGGGCCGTTAATTGTTGAGGAGTTCTCCTGGTACTTCACCATCAGCTCTACATCACCATATGCATTGTGACGAACATAAAGTGCTTAACATCCATATTCAAGTAATCGAATCGCAATCCACACAATACTTATTATTGAGTAGTTTCGGCGGCCATCTGTGGTCTTCATCATCAGTTCCACTTCCCCAAATGGTACTTTTTGAGAGCAACTGCACAAGTTACTATAAGAAATACCCAAAACGCCATAGGTGTGCCTATAATATTTGAAGAGTTCCCTCGATTTCTCCAAGATCCCATCATCAGATCCTGACTTTGGTGATAATGGTACCAATTTCGAAGTATACCCATTCGAACAAAAAAAGAATTTTCCAAATCGGTTCAGCCGTCTTCGAGTACTCGATGATCATACATAAAAAAAAAAAAAAAAAAAAATATACGCGTCGAATTGATAACCTCCTCTTTTGGTCGTCGGTTGAAAATAACATTTACTTATTTAATTAACAAAAATTTTGCAGCAAAAATGTCATACGGTAGAAGAATATAATAATGAAAAGGCATATGCAATAGGCAAGGAATATTTACAATGATAAAAACATGCGGGGGTAAGAAAGGTCTAGTCATGCTAGCGAAGGAGGGGGCTGAACGCGTGAGGGAGAGGCAATTCTTTTCTTCACGCCCCAGCCGCCGCGGGAGACGCCCCGGTCATCGGGGATCGCGAGCTGATCTCCGGCCACCGTAGGCGCGGGCTTCCGGACGGCGAGCAGGGGTAGGTCACCGTCTGGTAAGGACCAGGCCCGGGTTGGTGACGCGTCGAGTCCCACACGTGCCTCCATGAGTCGTTAGCACTAGTGATGAAGTCCCATAGGGCCATTGCCTGCTGAACCCCAGCATTTGCCTGCTGGGGTTGCATGAATGCTCTAACGAGATACCGCGGCTGCGGAACTTTGGGTAGCTGAAGAAACAGGGTGAGTTTAGTCAGTAGAAGTCTGACACTCCCTTCCGCTCTACCCAAAGCGGGGGAAGTCATTCGATGATTTTCCCACCCGGGGAAAAAAAGGGGTAAGAAACACCCACTTATTTAGTGTACCTTTACACGGTTTCGATTATGGGCATAATGCTGTTATGACTTGAATGCCTCGCTATTACATACACCAATTTGAAAGTCTGGATATCTTCCATTCGCCTAAGGTATCAAGCTAAATTACTTGTGAAAAAAGTGCAACTCTGCAATAAACAGAGTTTCACAACAAACATTATACAAAGCTTTAGAACCTCACGTCACAATACTACTATATAATGTACTTTGTAAAGTACACCATTGAATTTCCTATCAATAAATAAAAGCTAATGATCAACTCTGCTTTTTTAAAGAATTTCTTACTCTACTCCCAAAAGTTATTTTTTAAGTTAGGCCACTTTCTTTCTTTAGGCGATGGTTTAAACGGCTTACTCATGTTCCATCTAAATCGATTCTAGTTCTATTTCGTGACTAGTGCGATAAATAGCTTCGTCATATAACGTGGGAGTGGCGAAGGGATTGGATCAAGATGGGCAGCGCTTATGTGCTCAAAACATCACTAAGATTCACTCTTGGCACCGTGAGTCAGATACTACTGCCATATTGGTAGCACTGAACCCTTACTGGTATTTCTAAATACGAAAGCGTGTGTTGTTTTCGCTTTTTAACCGACTTTAAAAAGTAAGAAGTTATCAATTCAACTGTGTTTTTTTTTTGTTTTAGGTATACTCTATTTCTCCATCTTTTACGGATCTATTTTCAAAACACTTTTATACACATGTGGTTGGATATTACAGTAAAAATTCTAAAAGTTAAATATCATCTAGTAATCACTTGGTTGCTAACTATAGGTATTGTATGTGAAAACTGAGTTTGCTAATCACCATCAGCACTTAGATCTTAAAATTCACCGTTACCTCTTAAGCCACTCCGAAGCACCGTCTATGCAATGGCTATTAGAGTAACATTCCTGAGGAGACTGTAAAGGGATATGGTGTTCCCTGGGCCTCGCACGGTGGCACGTGAGCACAGCTTAGAATAGAAGTTGCTACCTCGTGACTTGGTCTTCTAAGTTTTAAAAGTATTCAAACTGATGGTTGTCGACAAGGTACACTATTGTTCTTCGATACCTCCTCATCACCCAACACTTACTTTACTTCCTAACGCGCGGTTCGTCTGCAGCCAACACTGAGTCACACAAACAAATCCGTATTTATACCAGCAATAGTCATTGAAAGATAGGGCTGACGAACTAGACAACACGATTTTATTAGATAGGTTTACCAGGTCATAAGATGGCTTTGGCATAAAATGATTGAACATCTTGTGAGTAAGTAGGCGCAGTTGTGTCTCGCGACTTAAATGACCAAAAAAATGTTACTTATATCGTTTGTAAGCTGGAACAACCCTCCTCATTAGGAGTCGGGCGTTAGTAGCTGCGCCACAGTTTTAACTTTTGCAGCTACCATCGTTGAATTGTTTTGCTTGTATATTTATTGATATTGATATGATATTATTTTTGTTCCAAAAAAGTGTTCAATTTTTTTAATGTGTGATCATCCTGTTTATTATGATAACCTTCCATGCTTTGCAAGTGGTCCAGGTTGACAATTGTTGACTTTTGGCCGTGCTCACGGATAATAAAAAGTCCCTTGTCTCTGGCAATCAATTCTTGCTAATTTTTAAGGCAATTGCCGCATGTGAAGTACGGAAGTATTTCGAGCCCAAACTAGTTGAGTCAATGCTTGCAGATTATGTCATATTAAACGGTTCCGTAGTAACTACGATACTTGATTTTCAGTCTATTGTTACGCCAGTCGCTTAGCTAAGTACGTCGAGAAACTTCAACCGACATCTAGAATGTTCTTGAATGACTTCTAATACGTTCGAGACATTAACGCCATCTGGCGGCGAGTAGCAGTACTGAGTATCTCAAATAGCTTCTGAAACATTCTTAGCAGTATAGGCAGTGAGCCGATTTTATAAGAATGTTCTAGAACTCATAGTAGACCGAGGTATAAATAGATCGCAGAGGAAAGTCTTATTTCAAGATACGAGGCGATATAATCGAAGCTTTACAAGTGAATTTCGGTGCAATTTAAGTGTTAAATGACAAGTATTTTACTGTGAATAAGTGTGTTAATTTTTGTTTTGTGTTTATTTAATTAAAGTGTTAATTTTGGTCTAATTAGCGTTAATTATTTTTATCCCGAACCCCAGCTCGTAACACTATTTTCGTTTTTGCTAAAGAATAATCTACTTATAAAGCTTACTTAGCTAGGACTGTAATATGTGTTTTCCTTTGAACTTTAATTTAGTAGAGGGGAATGAGACTTATTCTAAATAAAAAATACTTTTTCGAAAAAGAGATCTGGGAATCAAGGGAACATGTTTGAAAGATTTATTCAATGCTACCCCGAAGGATTTCTCTTCATTTAAATTATTGACGTTCATAAAGTTATTATTTTCAGCATAGTTTGAATAAATTACTTTTGCTTTTAATTTTGCTGGATTTGGCAAAACTATGACGCTTAGATAAGTCAACAAATAGAGCTTGTTGTTTTATATGCGCATAACCTTAAGCTTAACCAAAATTCAAGACACACTATTCACAAGTTCTTATATTATAAAGAGGTAATGTTTATAAGTGAGTTTGTATGTACACTCATCCGATTTTAAACATTAATATGTATGCCTATTTATGTGTGCATAAATAGGCATACATATATTGTTTTAAAACCTTTCACGCGAGCAAAGCCGTTGGGTTTTAGAAGCTAGTGCTATGAAATTTTGATGTACTGTATTATAATAACATACAGAACACTACTGTTCCCATTTAGCGATGCGAGCATCATTGATCGACGGAACACTAGTATTAGCGGTATTTATAGACATCATAGTATTCGCCACCGTTTGACACCCAAGGTGATCTCATAACGATTTAGATTCATATTCTAACACCAGACAAATTAAACGAGATATTTTGGTGTTCATGTTTACTTGCTACGTTTTATTATGTTATTATAACGTAGTAAATAAAGAGAACTAATGTTTATTCCAGAGTACATTTATTAAATAGTTGATTTTAATAAAAAATATTTTGTGCACCGGGAAATGTGGGAAATGAATACAATAAAATCTGATTAGCCTTCCTTACTATTTTGGTCTAGGGTATATATTGGAATCAGCTCCCATTCTCGTACCTGAATGACGGTTCATATTTTATAAGATGCTAATATCGATCACACCTGATGGTAAGTGTAAAATGAGGTCTACGATCGAACGAGCGAGCCCAGAAAATTCCTATTCACTCTTGCTTTAAAGGCTGACGGGTCATATGTGGCAGGGAACACAGAAGCCGGCAGAGAGTTCCACACCTTGGCTGTGCGCGCAATCTATGTTCTTCACACGGTAAAAGTCTGCAATCTTCTAATAATCTTCTCTTATTGTGTACTTCTCATACTTCTGATTTTATTCATTCTTCCTTTTACATACAATCTATTCTTCTGCGGTATGCACCTACTCTGGATATCAGGACGGCCACCAGTCAATATGCATTTCAGCGAAAGTTGCGGGATTATTTTCTAAACAAATAGTAGAATCAGAGTTTTCATAACGTTTTTTCTATAACTTTTTATTAATATATATTAGTATGTATTATGATAAATATGTATGTAAGTTTATTTAAGTTATATATTTATGTATATACTTGTAATAAAAGTTTAACTTTGAATATGATTATGCTCAACTTAGTTTATTTTTATGCACCTGCCATGTTATCTCTTCACCACCCATTGTTGACTGGTAGAGAATGCCTATGGCATTAAGATCGGCTTTGTGCATTTTGTGTTGCATAAAGTTTTAATTAATAAATAAATAACGCCAGAAATTAACTCGAGCTCGCTCCATTGCTGCACTTCACGTAAGTTTCAGCATGGAGCTAAATATAAGCACTTCTATAAAGAGAAACTCTTCTAAAAGCAAGATGCTCTTTACTTTGGTCAAAACATTTCACAAATATAGCCTTATCTATACATACATATTGTTACGAGCTGGGGTTCGGGATAGAAATAATTAACGCCAATTAGACCAAAATTAACACTGTAATTAAGTAAACACACAATAAAAATTTACACAGTTATTCTCACTTCAATACTTGTCACTTAAACTTAAATCGCACTGAAATTCACTTGTAAAGCTTCGATTATATCGCGTCGTATCTTGAAATAAGACTGACTCTCTGCGTTTTTTTTTTTTTTTTTTTTTTTTTTTTATTTTTTATTTTTTTAGGTAGGGCCACTTGTAGATCAGCACACTAAGGCTGTGAGTCTACTTAACCGGACTTTCCTGTGGTGACCTCTAATAAATTAAAGGCCCCCAGCCAGGGCTTACAACTAAAATATACTTAAAAACTAATGACCGCACGCTAAGGGCACTCCCTGTGGAGTACGGGCCTCGGCATAGCGGGGTCATTTCGGGAGGGCAGCAAAGGGACAGGCTGGGTCATATTATTTACGGGAGTATTTATTGCTACTGGCTCAGCATCGCGGGCTGGCTCGTTTGGCAAAGGTCGGGGAGGATTTTCATTACCAGTACGCGGACGTCGCGATGGGCCTCGTCGGCGAGGCCGGAATAAGGAACGCGTTCTGTATCTGTGTCTTCTAAGAGTGCTGGTTTCCCTACTGCTCTCTTGTCGGATGGTGGTGGGGTCGTCAGGCTCGTCTAGGATGTTACGCGGGCGACGAACCCGAGAAATCTTGGAGGGTCTGTATCGGGCGGCCGATACGATCAGGGGGTTAGTGTGGGTCTCAGCAGAGGTGAAGTAACGCACTGACATGCGTTTCAACACTTGCTTTATGGTCGGGAGTTTGAGGTCTACGTGGAGATCCTCGTTCCTACAGAACCAGGGCGCGCCCGTGGCCTTTCGGAGAAAACGGTTCTGAATGACTTGCATCCTATGGATCTGATTGGGACTGGCATGAGCAAACACCGGACAGGCATACGTCATGATAGGACGTATGCATGTCGTGTATATTCGGATTTTACATTTAAGGGAGAGCTTGCTGTGTTTATTCAGCAGGGCGTGGAGCCTACCGAGAGCGAAAGCGGCTCGCGAGCGAACCGACTTTATGTGCTCACTGAAATTCGGGAACTGGTCGAGGATCACACCTAAGTATTTGGCTCGCTTCTCCCAAGGGATTGGCTTGCCGAACATAGTGATCGGGCGTGGCTCTCTGCGTCCCTTTGCGATCTATTTATACCCCGGTCTATGAGTTCTAGAACATTCTAGTAAAATCGACTCACTGTTTATACTGCCAAGAATATTCCAGAAGCTACTTGAGATACACAGTACTGCTACTCGCTGCTAGATGGCGTTAGTGTCTCGAACATTCTAGATTTCTGTCGAAGTTTCTCGATGTACTTCACTAAGCGACTGGCGTAACAATATGTATACACAAACTAAATTGACGTGTTTGTCTGTGATTTAAAAGTAACAATGTTTTCTCAATAACGAGTCAAGTTATTTACAACAAAAAAAACGCTAATAACCTAATGGCTATGGTGTTAAGCTTATGATCGAGAGGTCACAGGTTCGAACCCCATCCATTATCACACTATTGCCATGAACCCACTCCAGACACAACCTTATAGCTTAGTTGGAGGGGTTAACAAGATTGCTAGCTATGCGAATTCTACCCAGATTGCTCTTGACAAGAAAGAAGGGAATACTTAAACGCAAGTAAATATTTTTTACTTAAACTTATAACTAGATGAGGCAGGTGTTTCGTGCTGCCCTACACTAACTATAAAGCCGCTAACTGCAAAAAGTAGTTTTCGATTAAACGTAAAAATAAGTGCAGGGAAATGATTTTTCTACAAAACTACGCTACAATGATGTAAGTTAGTTTTGTGGGCATAGTTTTGTAAGTATATTTTAATATTGTATTATATTGTTTTTCTGGGTGGGAAAATCATCGGGTGACTTCTCCCGCTCTGGGTGGAGCGGAAGGGAGCGTCAAACTTCTACTGACTAAAAATACACCCTGTTCCTTTACCTGCCCTTAATTTCCGGGACCGCGGTATCTCGTTAGAACATTCTAGCAACCCCGGATTATTGTATATACAACATGTATCGTAAGTAACGCGCACCCTCAAACACCCCAATTAGAAAATTATCTGGAAGCACGGCAGTGCCCCCGCCAAGTCAAGCATAAAAGCGGCACGGCCCTACCATCCTTTTCTCGAAGCTGTTCAGGCCATTTTCGACCCCCTATAACTTCGTTGTGGATAAAACTTCTAGTTTCTGCAGCCTGTATTTTCAGTAACAAAGCAGGCATTGTATAAACACGGTATATTTCAAATTTCATTCAATTTGAACCAGTAGTTTAAAATCATTGACTTGGCAATCGCACTAAACAATCTAATTTATATATGTATTACTTGTGAGATATATTGTGTTTTCATGCGATGGCCGAGTCAATCTATTTATTTAAAACGTTAAAGATTTTTTATATTGATATGGTCACTATAAGATGTTGTTAGGTTAGATAATTACGTAACAACTGAAGACAGAAGGTCCCTTAAGTAGGGACTGAATAAATTAATAACCGACTTGGTATTACATGGATCTCACAACTTTTTACGGTAGAAGAATTGAGTTGCGAGACTTGGTTTTTTTGACAAGTATTGTTTTTATGGGTGTTATTATCATAATACATATTCAGAATTTTTGGGACTTTAACTTCCTTTAAATGAGTTTCATTTTTTTGTAATGTGTACTGAATGCGGAATTTATATAAGTCTGCATTTAAAAAGTTATTACTTTAATTTACGGTCCATCCATAGTTTGTTTTTACTATACAGCGAAAATTTAATTTATAATTTATGTAGATTTAATTGCTTTGGGATAAAAATCATCGATATTAAAAACGATAAAAATCGATTCAGTAAACGATTTTGAACTAACTAATTTCAGGATGTGCATTAATTATGTTACATGTTGTATAGTATTGTGGTTTAGTCGCTTGTGAAATGTGGTTTAACTTAGTATTTTTTTAATATCAAAATGTAATCGTAGCAAAATTATTCTTAGACTGAAATTGAGAGAGAATTGAAAGTAGTCTTTCTAATGTATCTTAGCGGCCTTTTAGTTAAAAGTGTGTAGTTAGTGCAGAGCAGCGTAGCTACGCTGTAGGGTAGGGTTCACACCAAAACTCAGAGGTATTCGTCTCTTTTAAAATCCATACAATCCGTACATGGATCAAATTATATGAGTACCAAGTAAGTTTGTCTCTGTGGTGCTGTTTTGAGAACACTTTGATTTGAGCAGACCTGTTCAAACAGTGCAAGCAGTTGTCAGTAATCGCATAGCTCAACTTAGAACGTTAAGAAGCTCGAACAAATTGATTAGGTTATAAGTTATACAACAGAATAAAAGCAATTCCTGAAAGTAGTTGGTTCAGAATCGGCTTCTGAATCGATTTCCGTCATAAAAAATAAGTGTTAAATTTTGATGGCAAAGTATTTCATGTAACTTAAAATGGAAACACAGTATCATGACAAATTAATACAATCCTTAATTCAAGAAAATGCGCTCGTGTGCGTGTCGGCCGCTAATACTGCATGAGTGTATGCGTCTGCGTAAGGATATTTTATGACGCACATACGTTTTGCGTTTAGTAAGGATAACTATTTTATAAAAAACGTCTAGGTTTGGTTTCAATTTATTTAGTTACGGATGTTGTTTTAGACTTATAATTTAATATTCTAATTGGGGTGTCTGAGGTATTTGCGCTTAATCTGTTACACCTTGTATACAAATCCTGCTTATCTTATATTTTCTATGATATCACATACACCCTGAACGCACCGTCATAATATGCGAATCGATTCCTAACTCTTCTACTGTTTGTTTTGAAAACAAAGTGGTTTACAGGCCCGGTCATCGATCAGAGTTTTATTAAAGAACATCTTTTCAATTGAATAGAGATTTATTCAACTCAACGGATACGCTTCGGCTTACATCAGCTATTCAGGAGATTTTTGAATAATTCTTAGAAGCTAAACTGAGATTAGATATGGATAGATAATGAATTTAAACACATAAATCTCATCATTATGATAAATGATCTTTATTTTGCAAATTGGTTATTAATAACACTTTTACACGTCATTTTTTTCGTAAGTTTAAACTAGACGAGGCCTCTATTTCCTGACTACCCTGAGAAGAAATACCGAAACAAACTCAGGGGTCCGTCACTTCTAAAGCCCATACAATCAATATTTGTTACAATATATGGGAACCTTGTAAGTTACCGTCTGAGGCGATCTTTTGAAGAAAGATGCTCACAGATTTGAGTGGGCCTGTCCATACAGTGCAAGCATTTGTCAGATGACGTATACCTCAACTTAGATCAAGGAGCTTAACGATTTGATGAACAATACCAAGGTAAGGACGTTTGTGTAGGCTGCAAAAGGCACTCAAACTGCCAGACAATCATGTTTAACTCAAATAAAAAAAAAAAAAAAAAATGAGTGTGGCACTCGGGGACTCCCGCGGTAAAGCTATTGCATAGCATTTTTTATCAACTTATGCAATTATAATTATTTATTTATTTTATTTATGCAGTATTTTTTTCTTTGATATTAATTCAAGTTACAGTTTTTGAGCGTGGTGACCGATAAGAAAACATTTTTTTTTCTTTTATTGAATAAATGAGAAGTTAATATCGTTTAAAATATTTTTATTGTCTTACAATACATGTAGGTTATTCAGGAATTTTTATCATTGAAACTATAGGTTTATTACCAGCTAGTCTACACGCATAAGTCTAGTCGCACGCACACAAACACCGTGCCGAAGTCTGCCGAACTGAAACGACGTTAGACAATGCACGGCTTTCAACGCCGCACCGCTGTGCCGGTCGGAGTGGGGGGCGTTAGGTTTATTTTCGTTACGGAATTTCTTGATTCGGTCGCCGAGCTCAAAGCCCGCGATAAAAGCTATGCAATAGCTTAAAAACCTACATAGTTCACTTATTCACTTGCACATTCCTTGAATTGGCTTGCAGTCTAACTCAGTACTAGTGTTTTACATAGAGACACTGTCTATGTGACCTTCACAACCTGGTACCAGCCAACCAACAAAAGAAGCATCAATATCCCAATGGATAAGGTGTCGGACTTGTGATCGAGAGGTCCCGAGTTCAAATCCCACCCATTACACTATTGCCGTGAACCCACGCCAGACACAAGCATATTTAGCTTAGTTGGAGGGGTTAACAAGATTGCTAGTAACGTGAATTCTACCCACATGGCTAGTTATGTTTAAGAAAAAAAAAAACAGTAGCTGGGTCACATCCCTATCCATAATATCCCTATTCATAACAACTGTCAAAGATGAACAAATGATAGCCGGGACTAGGGTTGCCGTACGACCGGAATTTTCCGGACATGTCCGGTAATATAGGTCTTTGTCCGGAATGCGGAGGCAATCCTAAACCGTTCCGAATTTCTACAATTGAATGAAAGAGTGAAACATAAAAAAAATACTTGGGCACTACATCTGTGATAATAATTTATTATTCAATTATAATTTGTAAATTTAATTTTTGACATATAATATATTTTGACATTCATTTTATTACATTTAATTTTGACATTATATTTTGACTTTTTATATTTAATTTTATTTTATTTTACTTTATTGGGACATAAAACAGTTACACATTACAATATAAGTGTGTAGAAATAAAAATGTATAAATAAGTAAACGTGTAACCGACATCAATGTCCACGGAATAATGGTATAGGTAAGGATAAATTAATGCGTGCGTTGTTATTACAGAAAAGTAAGAAGTATCTACTCGTGCGTATTTTTATATAGTTAGTATAAAAGGGCTATTCTAAAGACTCAATAGCCATCTTTTTGAACTTAAAGTGTGTAAGCGTGAATATATCCAAATCAATGAAGTGGGTATTATACGTATCAACAATGCGTCGTAGAGGCGCCTGTGCACCAGCGTGAGTTCTACACCTTGCGGTATGGAAAAGCTGAGGCACACGCGCCTCTCGACGCATAACAGTTCTAGGTACAATGTAACATAGGTTATTGTTGATATCTGGACAATCAAATCTGTTATTACACAGACCATGAAGCATCATGGCTATTAGTAGGCTGCGTCTTGACTCCAAGCTTTGAAGTTTATAACGCGTCAGTAATCGAGAATATTGTAATTTAGACTTAGTGCATTTGTATTGCATAGCACGCAAATATTTTTTTTAACTATTTCCAATCTTTTTTTATAAACATCAAAAATGGGACTCCAAATCGGTACTGCGAATTCCAATTGAGAACGGACCAAAGCTTTGTATAGAATTAAAAATGTAGATGTTCTTTTGAAATCGTTTCAAGAACGCATGATGAAACCAAACATACGGTACGCCTTATTAATTATATTATCAATGTGGATATTGAAGTGCAATTTCGAGTCCATCTCGACACCGAGATCACGGATATGGTCAACTTTTCGTAGAGTGATACTATGTAGGCTATAATCAAATCTTATTATATTATATAGGGCCAAAAAATGCTTACCTTGCTCAAGTGTAATGCGTGAATTCCAGTATCTGTGGCCCTGTGGCTGACTTCGAAATCTTGTAATTTCGTATTAATTATTTGTTTAATTGAAAGTAATAGATTACTATTTATATATTCATATATAAAATAATAGACTAATATTTGCCATATTTCAAAAGGGAAGCCGGTAGGAATCGAGTTGTATGGAGCCTTCGCCACTGCTACCCATATTTGCAAATGCAATCTTATCTTATAATGTTTTTATATATTTATTTTTTTTATTTTTATTTCTAAATTAAAGAAAGTCAGGAATTTTCATCAAATGTCCGGAATTTACTCCGGACTTTCGAATTTTTGATCTGGCAACCCTACCCGGGACCAACCGCCTAACTTCCTGCCTGAGACACGGCGGAATCTCAATTTGTCAAGTTGGTCAGCCATCCGTCGACCAAACTCGACAAGTTTTGTTTAACCTTGAAGCCCCTGCGGCTGTTAGCTACTCTCATACATAAACCTATTTTAATTCTTTTCTTCCTTTTTACCCGACTGCAAAGGAAGGGTTATGTTTTTCGCGCGTATCTTGTATGTATGTAATATTCTTTATTAACTCATATCTCCAGAACCGCTGAACAAATTCACATAATTGAAGTATCATTAGATTTGTCTTAGCAGCCCAAGTGTTCTTAGATAAGTGACATTAGAAAAAAACAAACATGGCGGCTGTGCGAAGCCATTATACATAGCGAAAAAAAATCTTTTTTTAAAAACGTATATCATGTTTATCATTAGTGTAATCATAGATAAAATTTTTGATTTCTGTGAGTGTAATACTAGCAAAAATGAGAATGTTTAAAAATATGGACTTAGCGTTTAACTTTCTGAATCCGGTGGGGTGCCATTGTGACACGACTGGGAAAACTAAAAAAAATGTTAATTAATATTTATACTAAAAAAACTGTAAAAAATAGTATTTATAAAGTCTAAAAAAACCCGACTGCTCAACTGAAATGCAAGAAACAAGCACATATTTATTTTAATAAGTTTTTTTTGGACTTTATAAATAACTTTTTTTAATGAATCAATGCTAGTACAAGAGGCTAGGACTAAGTAGGTAGTATAAACTTGAACTTGACGAGTTGAAGGCCAGATCACCAGCGGCCATACATTATTGTCGGGTGAACGGTGTGTTAACGTGCCCTACATGCAACATGGTATTCTCAGCGAAATGTGGGTACGCCAGTTACCAACGAGCGCACCGTCGTCGTAGAGCTGAACAACCAAGATCTAATGTTTGAATAAAATAGCCATGATACAGTCGCCGTAGCCGAAATCGGCTAGCATGAACATCATCATCATAAACTTGGAAATATTTACGCTGAATTCATACATAGCATAATGTTAAATACAAAAAATGGACTCAACATAATGCTAAACAGATAGGTCTCTCGTGCAATATTCTTGAAATGGGTTTACGATCGCTAATAAACGTTCGATGCAACAAACAAATGTGTGGTTGCTATGATAGCGATTACACTTTAATTAAGAATAAAAATACTTTAAATTTTGGCATTTTGAAGTCTACAATTCCTCGGACCTCGGAACTAGAGCGCTTCAAGATCCAGCACACCGAACGTCTGACACAACATCCCAATCCACTCGCATCCGGATTAATTAACGAAATCGTGGTTAAGAGACTTAAAAGAAATCACGTGCTCTGAATGGACCGTGAGGCGGTGGCTTCCTGATCCTACACAATCGAAAAGTTACAAAACAAATCTGATTATAGTCTGGCGACTGATTGCAGATAACAGATTTTTTTTACCGAACTCGGGTTCAGAAATGCGTGGGCCTTTCAGGGTGATGCTATTTTATATACACTAAGGAAATTAAGGTTATTTCAATGGAACTTTACTGTTCAACCTTTCGAAAAAAGAAGATTATTATTTTCGCAATCTTTTCATTACTGTGTATGAAACACAGAACCTCATCTTTTATTAGGTCTCAATTCTAAAAAAACCTTGTTTATAACTAATACATATAATTATATGATTAGGATGGAGGGCCGAACTTAATTCATACAGATAAAATTTACAGGATTGAGAATAGACGTATATTTATGTAGAAATTTAGAGGTGTGGATACATTGTACATCAGAACGACACAATAGAATAAAAATCCCTAAACAATAATAATTGAACCTATCCATAATAATTTACCATTCTAAATAATAATTAGTTTCTTTTAAAAGTATTATTCTTCATGCCTTAGACAGCACGATGATTCTTCGGCTCTTCGTGTTTTATATACCACCGTATTATAATTTATTTTTATAAATATTAACTTATCCGAGGGGTGGGGGACCCTGGTCTCCTGAAATACAGACTCTCCGTCTGGTTCAAGCACCAGAATCATCAACATTACTTCCAAATTAACAAATTTATCGTAATTAGTATTTATGCACACTGTGTCTATCATCTCCTCTTCAACTCTCGTGTCGCAGGTCTGCTGGAAGAAATTTCTTGAGAAATAAGCAGCACCTTTGTGCTCTTTTGTCTGTATTTAATTTTTTTCCTTTGTAAGTGTCATGTGTGTACATAAATAATAATAAGATTCCCCCACTCTAATAGTTCTAGACCTCTCTGTTGAGAGTTCACCGGCGCCACACTTGCTTCAACACAATAATATTTCACGCTTCAATAGTCAATATCCCAGTCATACTAGCCGCCAAATTCGAGATTAAATCACATAATATTATATTATTTATTCCCCGCTAGTACTGGTACCACACCTCTCCAGTCAGTACACTGCTTCTCTCTGCCATCATCCTCGACATGACGTCAAGGATTCGCCAGATCACTCACTAATGCAGTTCCCACTACTTCCAACACCACATGTTTTTTATCGATTTCTTACAATGATGTAGTTTATTTTAATCCGTTTCAAATCTAAACTCTTATACCATGGAGATTCGAGAGTACAAAAGAGAGAAATCAAAGGAAATCCTCCTTTGATTCTCTCATCGTTTAGTTTTTGAGAATTCATTGGCCCAATGTTTTCTTTCGTAATTGTCATTTATTGCTTTTAACGATGATAAATTATATCGTATTTTATTAGTTATCATAATGCTCGTTATAAACTGGCTGTCAATGATTCAAGAGTGAAAAACTCTCCTGATCACACCACTACGCTTTTGTAATGTATCGCGCGATTTTGTCGCGAATGCTTCCGAAGATAACCGAACTTTACCGAAGATTGACAACCTAATACTCGGTAGATTTTGGCATTACGTGAAGGTGTGCCCCACTTGGGCATGCCCTCGTGGAGTCGCACGGCCCTGGTTCAGGGCGAGGGTGAACCGAATGCAGTCGCCTCCTTCCGCGAAGTAGTCATACTAGCGAAGAAGGAGGCTGATAAACCACGGCCACGGAACGCACTAGCAACTGAAGGTACATGGTGGGTTTTTAGTTAGTCTGTCCCTCCCTTTTGGTCCACCTACGGAACGGGAGGAGTCATTTAAAAAGAACAGTCCATAGCGACCCGATTTCACTAATCGTCTTCCCACCTCACAAATCGAATGTCATGTCCTCTCTCCATTTGCCACGAGCCCTTCACATTCGCATCACGGCTCTGGCGTCACATGATCCCTTATAATACTCAACAGTAGGTATAAACGTATATGTACAGTGTGTATGTATCGAGATTCAAGTGTGAATATGTGGGCTGCATCTAATACCCGCTGTTCAATTAGCGGCTGGCTCGTAGTTGGCCAGCCGCCCGCCACTCTGCTTAACGTTGGGTTCACACGGAGAGCACATGTGGAGCAGGAGATAACTTGCATTGGGTCCACCCGTTTATTGCGTATACATTTTTTGCCAGTTTTATTCTCCCACTCCCCCTCCTGATTAATATTTATTACGTAAGAATCTAATGGAAAAAATAATTTTAACACGTTTTATTTTTATTATTATTCTAATATCTCACGATATGTCACGTCGTCGATCAATTCCAACCATTGGGGCTCTTACCATCAATGCCACGGATGCAGTAGTTTTCAAGTACATGATAAGATCTATGTCTCTTGCTTTATTATATTCCGATATATATACGACAAGACGGTATATCGACCAAGTGTGGATGGTATCCTGCGGTACGACTGGTAGACCGGTAGTAAAAGGGGGATGAAGGGATTAGGTCGTTGAGCTCCTGCGCACACTCTCAGAAGTACAATCTGTAGAAGATAGACAGGTAAGCAACGTTTCGCCGGGGAGCCAGGCTGTCAAGCTTGCCTGCCAGAACCTCGTCACCTATGAGCCTTTTAGCTCTGCGTTCGATCGAATCAACTGCAGCTAGCTGGTATTTGGCTGAGCCATCCCACAAGTGACTGCAATACTCCATACTAAAAACTAAACTAACTAAAAAACTAATAAACTTGATCCGACTGAAATTTAGTATATAGATAGCCGAAATCCTGGAATACCCAATATGTTACTTTTTATCTTAGAAGGAGGACACTGGATCGGGATTTACCCGGGGAATCCCTCCCACGCGAACGAAGTCGCGCGCAAAATCTAGTTGTCTATAATCAGTGCTGTAAAAAGGGTGGTGCTAGCGGTGCCTAGGGGGCGCAGAACCATTTTGAAGATTTTTCAAGCCACCCTGGGCGCATTACTTCAAATGGACGGCTTCCACGCCATTATACGTTAAAGCATCGCTGATACGAAGGGTGAGGGACAGTCCCAACAGCTACCTGAGGGTAAATACTGAAAACGTCCAAAGTCCGATATAGAGGCACTGGATTAAAGTGCATGTAACGTAGACTGACTTTGACTCTCATTTTTTTACCTTTTTTGGTTTCTTATTGATGTGTGCTTGTGTGTGTGAGGGTGTGTGTGTGTGTGTATATAATTTACTAACATAGTTTTAAGTTCTTTCTTTCAATGTGATACTAACACATTATGGACTGAATATAGTCTGAAATAAATGTTTTTATTTTAATTGAATTATGCAGTACTAAGCCGTATGGCCAAAGGACCGTGTGCGCCCGCCACTATGGCAGCGCACCGACATCGTCGAGTGCCGTGTTTGGACTCCTTCAAACAAGAATAGCTTGCGATCTTTTTATAGACAGTGTCGCGTTGGAACAAATATAGCAAGCGCGGTATTATCTGCTCGGATGAGTGACCTTCGCAGACATACTGTTGCTGCAGTTTCACATTTGGCAGGCACTGAGTTCCGAGTTTTTAACGCAAATCTATTAACTCAGCTCAAGCGTTCAATCATAAAATACACCCATCGTATCTAAACAACGTTGGGCAGGGCAGAAAGGAGTGTCAGATTTATACTGACTGACTGACTGTTTCTTTAACTACCCCTACGTTTCGGGGCCGAGAAATTTCGTTATAACAGTCCCGCAACCCCGGACGTTTAAATACGCTGCATATCCAACTAACAAAAGGGCGTTTTAAAGATCTTTGATAACTATATTGTTAGTCTCAAGAGGTCATACACCTGCACTTTAGACGACATCTATAGAATATACAACGTGTAACGGAAACCCCATATCTATCCAAAAGGGCTGAAGACAACATCTGGTATGGAGTCTCTATGCACAGTTTCAGCACAAAATAACTGACTCAAAGAATTGATACCAAATTATTGGTTTCATATATTTCTTGAATACTAATCATAACAAACGCACTACGAGGGTCAATAACTTTCCACGTCACTTGCCAATAACACGAAAATTCTTTTCGTTCTTCTTAATTTGAAAAATTCGGTCTCTGGTATCAGTTTATTGGAATTTGTAATAAGTTCTACACACTTAGACTTAGGATTAAAAACCCTTGCCATATCGTTTGTTATCATCCAAAGAAGCCATGCACTCGGTATATATATACCCTTTAAATTACACGTTGTATAAATAAAATTGAAGAATCTGTCTGTGATTACCAAATAACTGTGTTTTCTCAAGTGATTACAACTATGTATATACACTATACTAAAATACATCCTAATTGTTTTAAATGTTAGTCCATCTGTTCGTCTTTCCGTATGTTCAAGATAATCTCTGGAACGCTTGAATATTTTTAATTCCCACAGGATTGTGATTGACACGGAAAATACTTCCCACGCGAATGAAATCGCGGGCACAGTTAGTCATTAAATAAATAATATATTTTTATAAAAATAGAAACACAAATGGATTTTTTTAAAAGATTTTTATGGCCCTAGGATGAACAAATTACAATATTTGAAATAACGGTAAACACTAGGTAATCAAACAGAGCTTTCGCACTTCGTGACGACCGATGGCAAAATGACCGAGTGTCGTCGACACTTCGACAGCTTTCCTTATACAACGTGTAACGGAAACCCCATATCTATCCAAAAGGACTGTAGACAACATCTGTTATGGAGTCTCTATGCACAGTTTCAGCACAAAATAACTGACTCAAAGAATTGATACCAAATTATTGGTTTCATATATTTCTTGAATACCAATCATAACAAACGCACTACGAGGGTCAATAACTTTCCACGTCACTTGACAATATAACGAAAATTCTTTACGTTCTTCTTAATTTGAAAAATTCGGTCTCTGGTATCAGTGTATTGGAATTTGTAAAGTTCTACACACGTAGACTTAGGATTACAAAACCCTTGCCATATCTTTTGTTATCATCCAAAGAAGCCATGCACTTGGTATGTGTATACCCTTTAAATTACACGTTGTATAGCTTCGTCGAGGTTTTGTTACCCTCAACAGTAACTTCTTAATGTTCTTCTAATAATATAAAAATTAATAATAGTTCAGCCTATTAAGTTCTTACTGCAAGGACACAGGCTTCCTCTGTACGAGAGGGAATGGGCCATGATCCACCACGCTGGCCCAGTTGGTGGATGTCGCATGTCTTCGAACTTTTGCTCCTAGGACATACCGGTTTCTTCACTATGTTTTTCTTCACCGATTTGAGACCAGTGGTGATGAAATAAATTACACAAAGTAATATGCTTGACGGGGTTCAAATCTAAGACCTGCAATTCAGAAGTTAGGCCCGTAACCACTGGGCTACTACTGCTCTTATAATATATATAATTATAACTGCCGCCGTGGTTTAGGCGTTTGCCTTGTGACCCGGTGATCGTGGGTTCGATTCCCGCGGGAATTTTGTAAAGCTGTTTCCAGTTTGACTAGGACATTGCAGGCCTGAATCACCTGATTGTCTGATAAAAAGCTGGTTCCGTGCTTCGGAAGGCACGTATAAGCCGGTGGTCCCGGTCGCCACATGGCGGTCGTCAAAATAGACCACGTCAGAGGCCCTTGAGGCGGTCTAGAAACTCTGACACTAGGGTGTATGGGTCGTTAGACCTTACTACCCACATGATAAGAAGGAGATTATATGTATAATTCAGACTATAACGTTCCCACTAGTGAGATATAGGGGTTGGTGAATGTCAGAAGTCTTCGAATTTTTTGTTCTAAATCACAGCAGTTTCCACACGTTGTTTGCCTTCACCAGTTTGACACTAGTGGTTATGATATAGATTACACAAAGTGCTTGACTGGGTTAAGACCCATGCCCTTCAACACACAAGTCTCCACTCTCAATATAGTAATTTAAGAGCAGACTTGGGAGCTGCTTGGGAGTTATTGCGCGAGGGAGAGGCGGGTCTCAAAGGCCTCACAGCCCTCGCGCCCCAGCCGCAGGAGACGCTCCGGGCGTCGGGAGTTGCAGGTTGACTCCCAGCCACCGTAGGCGCGGGCCTGCGGGCTGCGAGCAATGGGTAGCTCGCCGCCCGACTGAAACCAGACCCGTGTAGACGGCGCGTCGTGTCCCACGCGCGCCTCAAAGAGTGTCAGCAAAATTGTCAGGGCCCATAAGGTGGTCGTTGCCTGCCCGGAGTTGCGGAATTGTTCGAAAGAGTTACCGCGGCCTCGGAACACGAAGGGCATATGATGGAACACGGATGGGTTTTAGTCAGTAAAAGTCTGACACACCTGAGGCAGTCATTGGATGATTTCCCATCCTTAAAACAAATTTATTGTAACTAAACAGCGTTTTCCTTTGTCTAACAAATAACTTTAATGTGTAAACTGTAACTGGAAACACAAGTAATTGACGGATCTTGTCACATTACAGATGTACAGTTGTCATCGCCGACGCCATGCGCCGATGTAACTGTGTAATGTTAGCCACATTTTGCCCACAGTAGCCATGCCAAACGAGGTGTCAGGTTTAACAATAGACCACCAGCGGAGCGATGACAGACAATCAGCGGGTGGCAGCACGATTGGAAGATAGGAGAAACAAAAATTATACAGAATGGAATTAACGTAAAGGCGCCTAATAACGACCCCTCAAAATCGGCACCCATTACCGTCCGTTTCATAAAACTATCATTTTAAAGAGTTGCATTAAAGTTAGACAAGTCGTTGTTTTAGAGAAAATATAGATGTATTTGTAATGCAAATATTCATCACTTGCTTGTGCGCGTAAACCAACGATTTAAAGAATAATTGCACAGTTTGTCGTCAGACTCCGGATATAGCGCATATTTAGTAGTGTCCCGCTTCCGATTACGTAAGTACACCTATTTCTTTTTTAGCATAATATATAATTGTAAAGCAATCTAATGAACCTTTTAATTATTTTGATACCTTCTTAATACTTTCATAAACACAAATAATAACTAATTTTAATGAGATACAGCTTTATTTTGCTTCAAATTCAATATTAAAATGTGGCGGTGATAGGAACAATAATCTCAATTTTATTCCTATTACCGACCTAGGTCGTTGTTATGTTTTTGACGAATATTTTAATTTCTACTTTTTATGTTATAATGCATCAATTAATAAGTAGTCGACTATACTAATAGTTAGTGTGTCAAGTTGTATTTGACCTATTAGCGCCATACATAATAAGAGTATCGATACTGTGAAAATCAACTTTATTCTTATGTAAATGTTTTGATGAATGTAGGATGTACAATTCTCTAATATTGTATTTTTATAGTTAAAATACCATTAAAATAAAATTAGCATAGCTACTGGGACCTGTATAATCATACAAATATCCTAAAAACCAATACATTTACTCAATACATATTCATTTCATTGGGTCGGTAATAGGTTATACAGAATTTCTTCAATAGAACCTATTACCGATGTACCTGTACTTTTTAACCGACTTCAAAAAGAATGAGGTTCTCAATTCGTCTGTATGTTTTTTTTAGTTTTTATGGATAGTGTGTTAGTTTTTTTTTTCCCTAGTAGGTAAATATAATGTAATTAACATTAATAACAATTTAAAATATTTAGAAAAAATATAAAACTGTAATTCATTTTTTATTAAAAACTATTATTAAAAATCGCCTATTGACTTCCACTTACTATAATTCTTAACCCACTGCTAAGCAAAGGTTTAGTAGTTAAGTATATTCGACTAGGTAAATTTTGATTCAGAAACATGGAACGATTAAAACGTACGTAATATACAGCTAATCAACTTGACTCTGCATTGATGGCTATCGATAATGGAGCAAGTATCTATAAAACCTCAAAGAGATTTGGGATTCCTAGAACAACTCTTCGTGACAAGAGAAATCACGAGTACTCTAATGAAAATTGTGGGGTTCAACCTGTCTTCACCAAGCACGAAGAACGCCATTTAATAGACTGGATTCACTGTTATATTTCAATATGTAATTCATATTATGAAGCATATCTCTTAAGACTGATTAAAGGCTGGTTATAATTATAACATTCTGTATTCTAAAGAATTAAACCCACACGAGCATTTTTATTTGACTGAATTTGTTCTGTTCATTTAGCGGTCGGTAATAGGTGCCACAAAAACGGTAATAGGAACACACCCATGGTTTGAGTCGGTAATAGGAACATAGCCCTTTTCATCAATTTATATTTTTTTTTAAATATTTATTTCATTTTTTCGAATTGTTTCTATATCTGACTGACAAGATCGTTAGTTTCAATACTTGAATTAAAATAAAAAATGACACCAGTTATTAAGCATGTGCTTATTTTTTTGCACATAAATGTGAACTTGGCTTAAACTGGCGGTAATAGGTGCGTTTACGTTAGGCGTTATTTTGCGGAAATCAAATAACAATATCCAAATCTAAATAACAAAACTAATACCTATAATTTAGCTCAGTTGGAGGGGTTAACAGGATTGCTAGTAATGTGAATTTTAGCCACATTGCTAGTAATCTTTTAAAAAAATATATACAACGTGTAACAGAATAAACGCAATTCCTGAAAGTAGTTGGTTCAGAATCGGTTCTGAATCGATTTCCGTCATAAAAAATAGGTGTTAAATTTTGAAGGAAAAGTATTTCATGTAACTTAAAATGGAAACAAAGTATCATGACAAATTAATACAATCCTTAATTCAAGGAAATGTGCTCGTGTGCGTGTCGGCCGCTAACATTGCATGAGTGTACATGCGTCTGCGTAAGGATATTGTATGACGCACATACGTTTGACGTTTATTAAGGATAACTATTTTATAAAAAATGTCTAGGTTTTGGTTTCAATTTCTTTAGTTACGGATGTTGTTTTAGACTTATAATTTAATATTCTAATCGGGGTGTCTGAGGTATTGCGCCTAATCTGTTACACTTTGTATATATATATATAACTTTGTAAATATAACTTTTTAAATCCATACTTTTTATTATAAATGCGAAAGTCCACTTACTCGGCTAACCTCTATCCGACCACTAGGGAAATTATGTTCAGACTGTTAAATTGGAGGGTATCGACTGTCTCATTCCTGTTTTCCCTTCTTAATTTGACTGGATATTTCTCATTGGTATAACTATACCACAGTTGCTCAATCCCTATATAAATAAAAACGAAATGTATGTACGTGCATAAATTCGAAACGACTGCGAAATGTATGTGGGAACGCATGCTATAGAAATTATTTCTAGATTTAAAAAAAACCTACGAACTTCTCTCAGACCTACCTACGGAAGTTCGATTACGAACACTATAGTACGAGATTTTTATATACTAGAAGACATACTTTATTATATACCTTACAATATTTCTAAGGATGGAAACGATAAAAGTAGTGTCCAATGGGCGACTTTATTGCACAGGTCAATCTCTTACAAACTACCTTTGAATGGACAGAATTAAAGGAGATAGACTGAGGAGTTTATTTATTAATTAGAGGAGAGGTCTGCTAGTGTATAAACATCATAAATAATGTTAATTAAACATTGATGTGTTTGTAATTGCCAGAAGAAGGTTAGAATAAAAAGAAAATGTTGACACTAACGAGTCACAGGCATAGGCAAGTTTGTAAATAAAATACAATACAGAAAGAGGTTGTATCTTACATAATAAATCATCAAAATGATCTTAGTATCTATTAGCTCACTCAACATTCGGTCCACAAGCCGGCTCATTGTTGCCTATTCCATAAAGCGACGCTGCTATAAAGCAGGACCATTAATCGTATTTACATTGGAGGCCCGGGCACAGTCCGCGCTATATAAATACGAGTACGACAGACTTCTCCGAAACGTCAAGTGTAGACAGAAATAGAATCGCATCATCTCATCCGATGAGCAAGGATTGTGCAGTAAGTCAGCTGTTGTATACTGTTAGTACACAGTCCCTCTGTGTGTGACTGATGCGCTGTTAGTACACACACAGTGTGTGGTGATTGATCACTGTTAGTCACGCCAGTAGGACCTACAGAAACAAATATTGTATAGTTAAGTCAAATATGTAGATCATACGAATAACTGTTTAACGTAATAATTAAGAGCAAATGTGACGAAAGAGGCTGGAGCTTACAATACAGGGTATCCTGGTGTGAGGTTCAGCGCAAAGTTATTATAAATGTAAATCTTTTTGAAGCAAACAAATAAATAAAAATCTTTGTTCGATACTTGTATTCAGCTGACAAATTCCAAACCTTCTTGGAGGAAATTTCTCCTTTTAAAGAAAAAACTGCAGTCCATAGCATTTATGTCAATAAATAACAATTTCACTGTATGCCAATGTATGCTCAATATATTTGACGAATAATTTGATTGAAGGAGGCTGAATCGAGGTTGATACGGATTGTGGAAATATTTAAATTTAGAAGAGGCTTGCCTAGTCTTGGTAACCCAGCGATAGAGTACATTGTTCTCAAATCAGAAAAAAATCACGAAAAAACTAAATCAATACAATAGAACTATATACACCATATAACTATGTGAATATCACTGAAAAATTACTTTTAAAAACATTACATTGGGTGACCCAAGGGCCGCCCCCTTATCACTAAAGTTTATCTTTTAAAGACCTCATTTGAATGGGTTTAAAACAGACACGGAGAGACAACACTACAGATTAAAGATAATCTTGGTATCCTAAATACAATAAATACCTAAATAATCAATTAATGTCGTGGTATCATCGCTATACGTCAAATTAACGTACAAATCCACAAAGTTGCCAAATACTGCAAGGCGTGCATAGAACGAGCGTGTGTCATAGAGTGTTGACAGACGCGACAGATCATAACATTCGCGACGCGCCACATGCTGTGCCTACACGGACGTTGGTAACACCTCGCGTATCCGCATACTGTGTAGCAGAGACAGTAGGCCAAGTTCAAGGTGTAGAAATATTACGTAACAGATAATATTGCCAAAAAAAATGGCAATATTTTGGTCATCATAACGCATCCAGCGGATTAGTATGCTGAAATGGCAATAAGTAGGGCACTTAACGCGAAGATCGGACGACCTTTGGAGCAAAAAGATAGTGGAGTAGAAACCACGAATTGGTAAGCGCAGTAGAACAGCCACCTGGCAGATGGAACCTCGTCAAGACTGCAGGGAGTCGTAGGATGGGAATTGGGGTGGCCTATATTCAGCAGCTGAAAGCAAAAGACTAAAATGATTATAATGATGATGATGAATACAACTATCAGCTTCCAATGTCCCAGGGTGATTAGAAAAAAAATCTTGTCCCCACGTCAGATGGTATAAGAAAAATGATGATAAAACATATTAAATAAATGGATTTTGCTTGAAGTTGGAGCCGATACTACACGGTGTTCTCTAATGCCAATCCATCCTAAAGCTTTGGTTTCCTAGGATAGCGGTGCCGTCAAATAGCGGCCGTTATACAGCGGTGAATGACGTCACTAAAACGTTGTCTATGTAAACAAAATGGCGCGGTTTCCTAGAGAGCGGTAACTGACACCGTAACGTCAAAAAGCGGTGCCGCCATTTGCATGACGGCCGTCTTGTCGGTGTCAGATGGTTTTGTGAACGTTTCCAATGAGAATGTAATACACTAGATAGCGATGAAGCAGACAGTGTGATAAAACGGCCGTGGAACTTTCCACATGTCGTCACCGTGAAGACGGCCGTCTTTTTGCGTCCGTAATATTACGGCCGCTATATGACGGCACCGCTTTCCTAGGAAAACAAAGCTTTACAAAAAATTAAAGTATTAGAAAATGAGATACCCTCTAGTGTCCTTGTAAATGACAGGGTGAAAGAGATATATATTAGTGTTACAAATATCACAGTCCCAAAACTGTTTTTCAGCAAGATAAGTATAGTAAAGTAAAGTAAGTATATTACGTTGTTATTAAAAAGAAATTGTTGACCATGGTAACACAGGTGACACTATCATTTAGGCTAATTTTCAAATCAGACCCAGACAGAATTCAGAATCCATAACTCAAAAGAAAAAGTTGAGAAGACGTAACGAAATTGAACTACTGTTCCCCACCTCATCTGTGGTGTTGTTGTAAGCTGCGTGCCAGAGTTGGCGAGCCAGCAAGGGCATCACTTACTAGTGTACATTGTATTAGTAGATCTTTTGTTTGGCGACAAATCTCAGCATAAATATCATGGATGCTTATGTATTATTAGTTAGTCATTGGAGTGAGCAATGAGCACGTCACGGAGAACTTTCTCCAAACTCGCAGCTTGAGAGAGCAGAGTTTGTTGTCATCTTTTTTGCAGTTCATTCGGATCAAAAAGGAAGAGTGGCAACCTATCGATATTTCCTACCTCAACATGTCGGCAAGATCTTTTGCAAGAGATTGCAATCTCGTGGATACGTTTACAAACATACATATAAACTCACTAACACAAATAGTCCACCCGGTGGTATGTAAACCATAAAAATAATGATTCCGTGCGGAAATCAAACCCAGATACGCAGTCCAGCTGCTAATCACTCAACCACCGTTCCAACAGTTCTATCAACAGCTGTCGTCACTTTGACTTACTGGTAAACTAGGTAGGTGTCTATAGGTATTAGTTAGTCCAAATATTCAACAACCTTATAGGATATTATTACTATAGACAATTTAACAAAGTAACATAGAAAGGGTTTACGGACGGCAGTTTATTAATCCCTAAGTTACATAGACTCTCCGGGGTTGCGGGAACGTTCTAAGTAGATACCACAGTCCCGAAACGCAAGGCGACTGAATGGACAGGCAGGGTTTTTAGTCAGTCTGACACTCCCTTCCGCTGCCCCCAGCGCGGAAGGAGTGATGTTTTCCCCCCGAAAAACTTGAGTTAAAGCGGCATTACCTGGCGATATGGGTTCGAAATAATTATAATCATTCAAGATGCACAATTTTAACCAGATCTGAGTAAAGCAACAAGAATATGCACTCATTACAGCAAAGATTTATAGTAGAGAAAGAACGGACTTGAAATTTAAATGATTTACAATATCAAATGTGACAAAACCTACTACAAACGTTAAATAATGAGCTCCAGACTGAAAGCTAAAAATGTCGTCCACTCATTGAAGATGATTCACCCGGTTTACGCACTAAAATAAAAGAAATATCTGTGTTCTGTCTGCATTTAAGGCTGCTCTTTCGAAAAAAGCTTGAAAAAAGCATTCAGATGAAGCAACTTTTCGTCGGCAATTACAGAGAAATTACATCTGAATAAAATTGTTAGTAATCTACATGATATGAACCGTAATTTGGTTTGGCCACAATTTTTCCATCGGTATCACATAATAAGAAAAAAAAATGCCAAATCACCTCCAAATCATTCAGATGAAACCATTTTACTCCTTAATTTCTTATCAAAAGAGTATAAAAAATATACTACTGCTTTGCAATACAAATAAAAATAATTTGGTTTTGTTACTTTTTACAAATATGTATTATTTTTATTACAATAAATTAAAAATGCGTCCGATTAAAGACTGCGTTTACATCACCCCCGCACTCGTCCACAAATTCAGTGCGGGGCACATCGTGTTGCTAGGTGGACGTACGTCGCGTTGCGAGAGCTCAAGCACTACGAAATAATATCGTAAAATATTACTGCAAAAATTAATTTTGTAAATAGTGGAATAGCTTTTTAACCGACTTTAGAAAAAGGAGGAGGTTCTCAATTCATCTTGAACTTTTTTTTATGATGTTACTTCATTACTCGCAGATGGCTGGACCGATTTGGAAAATTCTTTTTTGTTTGAAAGAGTATACATTCTAGTTAGTTCCATTGTCGTCACGTTTGGATCTGATGATGGAATCATGGAGAAATCGAGGGAACTCTTCAAATATTATAGGCATACCTATAGCGTTTTGGGTATTTCTTATAGTACCTTGTTTAGTTTCTCTCGAAAAGCACCATTTGAGGAAGTGGAACTGATGACGAAGACACCAGATGGCCATCGAAACAACTCAATAATAAGTATTTCGTGGATTGCGATTAGATTACTTGAATATAGATGATGCTCGTCACAATTCATATAGTGAAGTAGAGCTGATGGTGATGTACCAGGAGAACTCCTCAAAAATTAACGGCTCTGCACCGGGAAAAGCAATATTTTGTAAAAGGTGATAAGTAGTTGACATTTTGGCTTTTGTAACTAGATAAATTACAAACCGACCCACTAAAAAGCGTGAAATAAAACTTATTATCAAAAAATAGAACCGACTTTCGATTCGTCAAAAAGTTTAATTTTTGATTCTTGTTTATAAGTTAAAGAGTATTCTATGTATCTATAAGTAGTGTTAGTGTTATAAACTCATAGTATTTTACAGTTTTAGTAGTGTTTAAATTTAGTTTGTAAAACATGGGAATAAGCAGAAACGAATGAAGAGAGGTCTAAAAATATTACAAACAAAAGGGTATACATTTATTATCAAGGTAAGTTTAAAGTTTTATCTACATATTTCATTATAAACTATCGCTTTACTTACCTCGCATAAAAGTAGATAGCACACAGTAAACTGACAGAGGGTAAGCTTCATACAACTGCGCTATGATAGGTACACTACTACAAGCAAGGCGCGTGTGTGCGCTTCGTCTGAGCGAGGCCTGGCTTGAGCCGATATGCACCGGTTTCTCTTCATACGGACGAAGCCGCCAGTTGAGATAGAGAGATAGAGTTAAGATGATGTACAAGAGAAAGAAGGAAACGACAAAGAGAAGGAAATAGAACTAAGGAAAGAAAAATAGATTGATGAGAAAAATGAAGAAAACCAGAACGAAGAAGGACGAAAAGAAAACATAGAACAAGATTTTATATGGCTATCAAAATTTCTAAAAATAAATATTATGTGAACACGGAGAAATAAATGAGGATGAAGAAGTTCAACCAACCAAAAGAATAAAATTACTTGGTGAAAGAAAGTTAAATTTCAGTGAATTTTAGTTATAATCTATTTGTTTATAAAAAATGTAACAAATAATATGACATACACTAGTAATAATTATACTACCTATCTACCTTACTCTAAGTTCCTACCTACATACCTACCTTACCTACCTACCTACCATTTTTCTCTTAATAGAAACCTTCCTCAGACTATAACGAATATTCGAAAATTAAAAAATCCGTATTGGTCCAGCCATTTCTGAGTTTTGCGCTTAGCAACACATTTAGCCATTAATTTTTATTTATATATAATTTAGTTAAAAAGATACATCAAGTTGTTTACCTCATGTTTCGAGCCAGGCTGATCTATAATAGAGGTATAGTTTCTACAGTACATACTCAAACTGCATCTATATCAATAGATAATAAATAAAAACAAAATTTGACCACTTTTCATGCGGTACAAATAAAAATAAATTTAACTTTCACGATGACTTGACCTTCTGTGATTTCGATACTCTGTGCCGAGACTAGGCGAAGCGACGACGCATGCTGGCGGCGCGGGCGCGGGCCGAGCGCGCCTCTCTTTTCTGTTGCATGCGGGTAGTGGAGAGCTGCGCGGAGTGGCGCGCGGAGAGGGGTCGTTAGCTCCGCCCAAATGGTCAAGGTTATTGGCATGAATACAAGCCTTAAAGTTGGAGTTTTTTATGCACCTGCCATGTTCACCACCCATGGTTGACTGCTAGAGAATGCCTATGGCATTAAGTCCGGCATTGTACATTTTACGTTGCATAAAGTTTTAATAAATAAATAAATACAGTGAGAGCAATGAAGAATGTTACTAGGTGTGCCAAATCGGTTGAAAGTTTGTTGCAGTAAAGCTTGTATGTATAGAAATACACTAGTTTTTGTTGTATTCAAAAATACCTATTAATTTTGATTTTATAGGCATTTAAACTTACGATAAATTTAATATCGAGTCCCGCTAACAGTCACGTGACCGCATGTGACGTCAATTTACAACGCTCCGCTTAGTAGCAAGTCGAAATTGGTGGTTGTATTTGTACATTTCGGCACAACACATGATTTCCTAGTATTTGGATTGGACATTTTTGAAAGTATTTATAATTTCTAATGAAACGACACCGTGCTGAGAGCGCAATCGGAATGAGCGAGTGTTGTGAGATGACGTCACACCGTCACGAGTCTGCGTTGCATGTTTACTTCTATAAATCGGAAACTAATTGACGTATCGAAGTAATTCTTTCACTTGTAAGTTTTATTTTTGACAGAGAATATGGAGAGCTAATATTCAAAATTAGTTAACATTCTTCATTTAAAGTTTCTGAAGAAATCATTTTTAATATTTCTAACACGCTTTTATTAGGTCGACCTGTATGTAACTAACTATGTAATGGAATCTAAACTAACTAATTTAACCATCTTCCAAGGGTCGTAGCATAATGAAAATTGGCAGCTGTATGTAGTTCTGATGACAATAGAATAATATGGTACTGCTGAACTGATCTGATGATGGAGCCGGAAGATATGAACTGGAACTTCATGATGGAAAATCGTATCATAGCTGTTTAGGATTTCTTAAAAAAGTCTTGTAATGAACTTTGGCCACGATTAGGTTTCACGGTCTGATGGTGAAGCCGGAAGATAGGCACTGGCATTCCATGATGGAATATTGTATCATAGTCGTGTTTGCACTTTTGAGAAAGGCCACGTAATGGACTTTGAACCCGATCAGGTTTCTTTTTAGTTCTTATGTGCATTTATAAAAGCGTGTTTTTCTAGTGTTTTTTAAACTATTAATCCTTACTAATATTATAAATGCGAAAGTAACTCTGTCTGTCTGTGTGTTACGAAATCACGCCTAAACTACTGAACCAATTTTAATGAAATTTGGTACGGACATAGTCTAGAGCCTGAGAAAGGACATAGGCTACTTTTTAATGCGAAAAAAAGGCTGTAAGGTGTTGAAATAGGGGATGAAAGTTTGTATGGAAATTACGTCATTTTTAAAGCTAGAAGCTTGAAACTTATTTCTTAGACTTTTGATTAGATGTTAACAAATATGACATTCAAATTCTGTATAAGTTTTGTTTTCAAAATAATTAGTCTAAAAAATTAAAAATGCTGCTGAAAGTTACTATTCCGCGCGGACGAAGTCGCGGGCACAGCTAGTTTTTATATAAAGCATTAATTGGGTACATCTTCAAAATTAAGCAATGCTTGCCGAAGTGGATGGGTGCCCATCTTAAAATATCGAGATTCATGCGTGCCTCAAAGAGAATGTTAAAACGGAGGTCCCGACTACCATTTGTACATCTGAGAGTCGTTACTGGTAATCAGAAACCAGAAAACCTGACACTGGTCTTGACAAGTTTCGTGAGACCCAGTTACTGGGTTGTCAAGGTGAGAAAGGCAGTCGCTCCATATAAAGCACTAATACTTAGCCGCATCTTGTTAGACTGGAAGCCGATCCCAGCATAGTTGAGAATAGGCCAAGCAGATAATCGTGATTGAAAACATTAACCTACACTAGAAAATTCTCTTATATGGTGACTAAGTCTGCAAACACCCAGACGCGCAACAACTATTTCTAGGTATAATCATAATCATCATAATCATAATCATTCAATGAATATTATGAATAGATTACCGCACTGTCTGGCAGTTTGAGTGCTTTATACGGCCCACCCAAATGTCCTTACTGTATTGTTCGTCAAATCGTTCCAGCTCCTCAAGGTTCTAAGTTGAGCGAAATTTGACAAATGCTTGCTCTGTTTGGACGGGCCTGCTCAAATCTGTTTGATTCTGTCCTCTAAAGGGCGCCACAGACATTAACCTACATGGCTCTCATATGATTTGATCACTACAGATTGTATGGACTTTAAAAGAGACATTGACCTCTGAGTTTGTTTCAGTGTTTCTTCTCAGAGTAGTTAGTTAGGAAACACTGGCCTCATCTAGTTTACATTTGCAAAAAAAAAAAGACGTGTGAAAGTGTTATTTATAACCTATTTGCAAAATAAACATCATTATTTCATTATTTATTGACAGTTTCATTTAGTACATTCAAGAGGTCCCTAGCTCCTGCGCTAGTATTTACTGTATTGCAGGAGCCAGGTTGTTCCCCATGACAATAGGTTACATTTTTAAGCCAATAGCATGAGATGGATAGAAAAATACAAAATGAATTAAATTAAATGATGCTGGAAGAGCTTAAACAATAATAAAAATAAAATAAAAGATGATGAAACTAACAAAGCAATTTAGAATTATACATAACTAGCTTTTGCCCGCAACTTCATTCGCGTGGAAGGTTTTTCCCGCGTGAATCCTGATCCCGTAGGAATTTCGGGATAAAAAGTATCCTATGTCCGTTTCCTGGTTCTAAGCTACCTCCCTACCAATTTTCAGCCAAATCGGTTCAGCCGTTCTTGAGTTATAAATAGTGTAACTAACACCACTTTCTTATATATATATATATATATATATATATAGATATGATTAACAATGGTGTGTGTGTGTGTGTGTGTGTGCGTGTTCTTATATGTTTATCGGTGCATGTCTGTGTTTGCGTGGGTGCTATGGGTTTTTGGGTAAGCGTGGGTTTTATGAGAGTGGGCTACGTATGTGGCTAGTCTGTACCATAGCGCTGTAGAAAACATCACTAGAGGTACTTGCCCATAATGTAATATGTATTCCGATGCGGGAATCGAACCCATGACAACACAGCAGCCAACCCCTCATCCACTGACCCAGCCGAGTCGGCTAAAATGAAAATCATTCTCTCTTTTCAATCAAACTTTTGCAGTCGCGTAAAAAGTAGCCTATAACCTTCCTCAAGCTTCAAGCTACTTCCATACCGAATTGCATCCAAATCCACCCAGTACTTTCGAAGATTAGCGCGTTCAAGCAAACAAACAAACTTTTCCGCTTTATAATATTAGTATAGACTAGTATTTGCGTGTTGCGCGAGGTGCAAGCACCTCGCGTGCTTGTGAAAAAAAAAAAATGGGGGCGGTGATGGGGGGGTTTAGTATTTGCGTGTTGCGCGAGGTGCAAGCACCTCGCGTGCTTGTGAAAAAAACAAAAAAAAAAAAAAAAGTGTGGGGGGTTGATGGGGGGGGTTTAATATTTGCGTGTTGCGCGAGGAGCAAGCACCTCGCGTGCTTGTGAAAAAAAAAATTGGGGGGGTTTATGGGGGGGGTTGCAGAAGTATTTTCACTGAAGCATTGCCCCTCTAAATGAATCTGAAAAAAAAAATGTTCCAAGTCTCTTAATTTCCGAGATCCGCCTAAAGGGGGTGAGAAGGGGGGTGGGGGGGGCGACTTTGATAAATGGTTTTTACTTTACCGAGCCTCCTCTATACGAATCCGTAAAAAAAAAGAAATAAGGGTCTCGTAGTTTCCGTGATACGATAGGGAGGGGGGAGAAGGGGGGGGGGAAAGGGTAGGTTTGGCACTTTTCCCGTAGATTTGAGAGGTACTTGTTTACGAATCTGTCAAAATATACCCACCTCCCCATCCACCATCTGGGAGAACAATTCTGTCAATGAGTCAGTGAGTGAGTCAGTGAGTGGTAATTTAGCTTTATATAGTATAACTAGTATTTGCGTGTTGCGCGAGGTGCAAGCACCTCGCGTGCTTGTGAAAAAAACTAAAGCATTGCCCCTCTAAATCAAGTATTTGCGTGTTGCGCGAGGTGCAAGCACCTCGCGTGCTTGTGAAAAAAAAAAAAAAAAAAAAAAAGAGGGGGGGGGTGATGGGGGGGCGTTGCACAAGTATTTCGACTAAAGCATTGCCCCTCTAAATGAATCTGAAAAAAAAATGTTCCAAGTCTCTTAGATTCCGAGATCCGCCTAAAGGGGGGGAGAAGGGGGGTGGGGGGGGGGACTTTGAAAAATGGTTTTTACTTTACCGAGCCTACTCTATACGAATTCGTAAAAAAAAAAAATACGGGTCTCGTAGTTTCCGAGATACGATAGGGGGGGGAGAAGGGGGGTGAAAAGGGGAGGTTTGGCACTTTTCCCGTAGGTTTGAGAGTTACTTGTTTACGAATCCGTCAAAATATACCCACCTCCCCATCCACCATCTGGGAGAACAATTATGTCAATGAGTCAGTCAGTGAGTGAGTGAGTGGTAATCTAGCTTTATATAGTATAATAAAGGTTTGCGACTTTATAAAGTAGATTATATGGCATAGAGGCCTTCTTATCTTCAATAATTTATGAGGATAGAAAAAAACATTATTTTGCATCAATCTTGCTTTTCAGTTGTTAAGTTTGATATTTTAAATCTTTCGCGCACGATATTTTTATCTTTTGCGGACCATATTTTACCTTTAGCGGACCACCGGTGGTCCAGGGACCACAGGTTGTGAACCAATCATATCCTAATATAATACCTACATCTCTAATTTTTAGCATGCAGAAGCACATGGACTTTCCCCTATTTCAATTTTTTTTTTAAATACTTATGGGCCCCCCCTTGACCTCGATCTCGCCTGATGGTAAGCGATAGATGAGGTCTACGATAGCACGAGCGAGCCCAGAAGATGCCTATTTACTCGTGCTTTTAAGGCTGAAAGGTCATAAGTGGCAGGGAACACAGAAGCCGGCAGAGAATTCCACAGCTTGGCTGTGCGCACAATAAATGTGGAGGAGAAGCGCTTGATATGACAAGACGATATATCAACACTTGGTGGGTGGTGCCCAGCTGTGCGTCTGGTAGACCGGTAGTGAAAGGGAGATGGAGGAATCAGATCATGGAGCTCCTGCGCACACTCCCCGAAGTACAATCTTTAGAAAACCGACAAAATGTAATGATAGAAGGTTCAATTACTGGTCAGGGAGATCACATTGAATAGGTAATACAGTTGGAATGACACATCTCGTCTAAAAAGATCATCAAAGTTACACATATGACAGGCACTATTTGCCTAAAAGGAGGTTTCAATTACTAATTTGTAAAAGATCACTGATTATAACAACAAACTTATTTCTAGATCATGGAGTAGCATTAGTAAGAAGTAGTGTCTAAACGTCTGCTATATATATGTCAATGCAACACACATAATATTATTTTAAATGTATACATATAAAAAATATTTTTTGTGTAAGTCTTATTATTTTATAATTGGTCCGCTTTTTGACTTTGAATAAATTAATTTAATTGAATTTATGCCCGCCGACTGAATCGCTATAAGGTTATGTTACCACGATTTGTATAACATTTAGTTCAACAGCAGTTTGGAGATTTATTTCATGCACATTGCTGACAAAAGGCGTTAATTTATTTTAATTGATGTCAAATAAACACTAATTCCAATCATTTTTCATTTCACGAAATCTGGATTGTTACTATTATACTCTAATATTGATGATGTCAGTCCCATTTCTCAGCGAAACAGCGATCCATTCCAATTATACGCATGTCAAACGTGCGACATTGACAACGCGGACATAGGAACATAATAATATACAACAATCCCACGCATAATACGGCATGAAAAATACATAAAAATTTATTTAATGTAGATGCTTTGCGTAAAATAATTGTGGCTGTTGCGAATGGTGTTGTAATTTCAATAAGGGAAGTCAATGGTATTGAAACCTTTTTACTTGCGGTTTTCTATGGTTTTATACAACACTCTCAATCGATTAAATTTCACACGCATCATCTTCTTATCCTTTTACCAACTATTATACTTGGCTATTATTATTATTTTGTTTTTACAAGGTACAGGTATTTCTTATAATGTACAACGATGTCCCACAAAACTGAACAGACAGTTTGACTGTGGGATCAATTTATAATTTATTTTTAACTTATGTATATAATTAATAAATATATTATACAGTATGTTAACTAACAGAGGGCGTTCCCGTTAACCCGCACTAGTATAAGCACATCAATTAGATCGCTGCACACGCGGCCCGTCATTCATAAATAAATTGCAACGTGGCCGTCCTTCAAGTACGCGTGTACAGAGTGTTTCTTTTACGTATCAATTTAACATTTTTAGTGAATATTTTAATACTTATTAAAAAAAATGTTTTCCAATGGTAATATTTTTTTAGCATGTATGGATGCTATACTATTAAGGGTTAATGGGAACGCCCTCTGTTAGTTAACATACTGTATAATTAATTAGCTTAAAAATACAATAATAACATTAAGATAGGGTGCCAAGTAAATAGTTTTTTATTTTTTATTTGATATTTTTAATATTATTTTCTTCTCTAATGACTAATGTCAGATTATCTGGCTTCCGACTACCCTTAACGACTGTCAAAGATTAACAAAAGACAGTCAGGACCAACTGCTTATCGTGCTTTCCGAGCCACAGCGAAAAATGGTCAGGTATTAGGGGCCACCGACCAACCTCAGCAAGAGCAATGCACTGCATTTGACTTTTAAATGGTGCAAAAATGGTGGTATAGTTGCACAAATTATAAAAGTTTATCTTTTAATTGTAGTTTTGTAAGTTGTTATGTAAGGAAAAAAAGTATTTATAAGTGGATTTGTTTAACTTAATTTATAACAAATTAACGTTTGTTCATATACAGGGTTAATTGTAAAACACCAAAAATCTCTCAGGACTATGTTACTAACATCATAATCAACAACTTTTGTTCTATGACTTTTAAAAATTCGTCATATTTTAGTTCACCAGATTTTCATATAAAAATAAAAATATTTAAATTGAACGCCCTAAACGTATGTAGCGTCTATGCAAAGCAAAAGAAAGCGATAGTATAAATTGCTTTCTTTTGCTTCGCATAGATTTCGTAACATTTAGGGCGTTCAATTTAAATATTTTTATTTTTGTATGAAAATCTGGTGAACTAAAATATGACGAATTCTTAAAAGTCATAGAACAAGAGTTGTTGATTATGATGTTAGTAACATAGTCCTGAGAGGTTTTCAGTGTTTTACATTTAACCCTGTATATAACGTGTAACGGAAACCCCATATCTATCCAAAGGGGATGAAGACAACATCTGGTATGGAGTTTCTATGCACAGTTTTAGCTCAAAATAAGTGACTCACAGAATTGATACCAAATTATCGGTTTCATATATTTCTTGAATACCAATCATAACAAACGTGTCACAGCACTACGAGGGTCGATAACTTTCCACGTCACTTGCCAATAACACGGGGATTCTCTTCGTTCTTCTTAATTTAAAAATTCTGCCTCTGGTATCAATGTATTGAAATTTCTGTTATACTTCACACATGTAGACATAGGATTATAAAACCCTTGCCATATCGTTTATTATCATCCAAAGAAGCCATGCACTTGATATGTATATACCCTTTAAATTACACGTTATATAACGTGTATATACTGTAAATCGTAGTTTATTTTCGTTCGATAGATTCGATCACAAAGTAGATTTTGTAGTTTGTACATGGAAAGTTATTGTAGGCTTAAAATACCTATAATGGGAACATAAATGTTCAGCCAACGAGAAAATATCTTTCATGAATAGAACTCAAAGCAAACACAAAACAAGTGGATAGTTTCCATAATCCATCACTAAGCAAACTGCTGTTAAAATTAGAACATTCGCAGCACAAATACAAGTCGTACGTTGCCCCAACAGGTGCTAAATCATTGGACTCTAAAGCTCCAACTTTCAAACAAAGCTTATTGTAGCGAGATCGTTCCAACCATCTTGACGTACCTATTTAAATTCCGGGGTCCGGCGTGAATCTCCAGAGAAAATGACCACAAAATACTAGACACAAGCTTTTGCTATGTTCTAAGTTATTTTATATTGCTTCTTGTCTGATTTTGTTCTGGCAAACTGAAGATACGAGGACGTTTTAGTAAACTTGTACTGTTAATACTGTTCAATTGAGATATTTAACTCAATTGGCAATTACATATTCTAACTAAGCTAAGGCTCAAGTAGCAGCAAAAAAGTTGGGAATCCTAGCAAAGGTGAAACGGTACTTCACACTAGAACAACTGCTCAATCTATACTATAGCTATACTATTTTCTAAACACCTGCCAAGTATTATCCACACGCCTGGCTTCACTGAGAACCTGCACTCCGAGCCACGGAAACCCACCAAAACCTCTTTATACAACGTGTAACGGAAACCCCATATCTATCCAAAAGGACTGAAGACAACATCTGGTATGGAGTCTCTATGCAAAGTTTCAGCTCAAAATAAGTGACTCACAGAATTGACCCCAAATTATTAGTTTCATATGTTTCTTGAATACCAGTAATAACAAACGTGTCACAGCACTATGAGGGTCATCACTTTCCACGTCACTTGCCAATAAAACGATAATTCTCTTCGTTCTTCTTAATTTGAAAAATTCGGTCTCTGGTATCAATGTATTGAAATTTCTAATATGCTCCACACATGTACACATAGGATTTGAAAACCCTTGCCATATCGTTTATTATCATCCAAAGAAGCCGTGCACTTGGTATGTATATAACCTTTAAGGCCGTGCGCGCACTGCCTTGTGGTGGCCGCAATTCCGGTAGTTCTATCGCACCGGTAGACTGACCGCAGTGCGCGCACTTCTATGACACTCCATACTTCACAAATTTTGCGGTGCGGTAGAACTACCGGAATTGCGGTACCGCAAAATTTGTGAAGTATGGAGTGTCATAGAAGTGCGCGCACTGCGGTCAGTCCACCGGTGCGGTAGAACTAACGGAATTGCGGCCACCGCAAGGCAGTGCGCGCACGGCCTAAATTACACGTTGTATAATATGGAAAAACTCAAGACAACTTCTTGACTGTCTGGGAAACGTAAACTAAAGCTAAAATCTCTTTATGTCTTCTTATATCTCCAGTGCGACGCACGAATCTTACTACTCATTTACAGGTACATATACAACGTGCAATTTAAAGGGTATATACATACTAAGTGCACGGCTTCTTTGGATGATAACAAACGATATGGCAATTTTCAATACATTGATACCATAGACCGAATTTTTCAAATTAAGAAGAACGAAGAGAATTATCATTTTATTGGCAAGTAACGTGGAAAGTGATGACCCTCATAGTGCTGTGACACGTTTGTTATTACTGGTATTCAAGAAACATATGAAACCAATAATTTGGGTTCAATTCTGTGGGTCACTTATTTTGAGCTGAAACTTTGCATAGAGACTCCATACCAGATGTTGTCTTCAGTCCTTTTGGATAGATATGGGGTTTCCGTTACACGTTGTATTTGTATACCCAGCTCTTGACTAAACAATGTCCTGTCTGCTGGAATGTACATAAAGCCCGAAAACATGTACATTTGAATACCTAATAAGCGCCACTACCAACTGAACCCAACATATAAAACATTATAAAGTATCATCGATTCTAAGAAGAAGAGGAAGATTGATAAATAAGTAAGTAATATTTACTTTGCAAATTAGTTATTATTAACACATTTTTTTTTTCGTATATTTAAACTAGATTAAGCCGGTGTTTCCTAACTGACAACCAGAGAAGAAAAACGTTAATGAACTCAGAGGTCAACGTCTCTTTTCAAATCCTTACAATCTCTACTGGTTAAATCATATGAGAACTATACAGGTTAACCTTGAGGTGATGTTTTGAGGTAAGAAGCGCGTGGATTTGACTGGATCTGTCCAGACAGTGTGTGTATTTCCTTCTGTCTTCTTATGTATCACCAGAGCGACGGGTGCAATCCTACCTACTCACTGATATGTTACCAATACCGCAATACATCGACATACAAGTTGACATCATGAATACCTAGGTAACAGCAGTACCTACTGCGGTGCAGTTATGCGATCGACATCATGTTTTATAAACATATGAGCCGGTCAGGTCGTGGCGGACAATACCACGTGACGTGGTAGTCTTTCTATCAGTTATATCGACAAGACACTGCATTTAATAGTGTAGTTTAATGATTGGTAGACCTCCTTCAGGATTCACCCAGTTTTTTCAAATCATAATCATCATTAATTGTATTCATGTAGTTTTCAAGTTGTTTCAAATATAGTTAGTTTTATAGTTGTTTTATATATACATGAACCCTGCTAAGGCACAGCAATATAAATATTTTAAAGTTCTACAGTATCATGATAATAAACTGACTACTTAACACGTTCGCTGACAGTATGTCGTTAGGCGGGAAATTAAAATAGTGCGTTATGACAGTACGTCGAGGGACGGGCCACTTATTTTTAAGAGTACGTCGTGGAAAATTCTACTGTCGTAATGTGGTGTCAGGGTAAGTGCTCACTGTCAGCGAACGTGTTAAGAATACAAATTTTAACATGTTAACATAAATGTCCCAACTTAGTAGGGATCAAATTCATATGGTTAAACTATTCTTTGAAAGCTACATACCTACTCGTCAAACCAAGAGGGTTAGTTAAATGATACCTAAATGATCTTTATTTTGCAAATTTGTTATTAAATAACACTTTTTCACGTCAATATTTCGTAAATTTTAACTAGATGAGCCCGGTGTTTCCTAACTGACTACCCTGAGAAGAAATACCAAAACAAACTTAGGGATCCGTCTCTTTTAAAGTCCATACAATCGATAGTTTTAATTATATGGGAACCTTGTAGGTTTCAGTCAGAGGCGATCTTTTGAAGAAAGATGCTCATAGATTTGAGTGGGCCTGTCCATACAGTGCAAGCATTTGTCTGATGACATATAGCTCAACTTAGAACAAGGAGCTTAGCGATTTGACGATCAATACCAAGGTAAGGACGTTTGGGTAGGCCGCTAAAAGCACTGAAACTTCCAGACAATCATGTTTAATCAAATAAAATAAGCTACATAGTTCACATATTCACAATCGTTTATAAGGATTATGTAGATTAGTCTGAAATGGCCTTTTGAGGAAAGAACCACACAGATTTGAGTAGACCCGTCCTGTCAGTGCATACCTTTGTCAGTTAGTCTGTAAGCTCAACTTTGGACTACTAAGGAGCACAACGACCTGACGAACAATGCCAAAGAAGCGACATTTGAGTTGGTCGGTTATTTATGCGTTGTGCGTGCTATGCGCTGGTTTCAGTTCTTTCAGTCCCTCCGAAGGTTATCAAGTAAATTTCGCTGTCAACGATAAGACCGCCATTGTAGCCATATAGTTATGTTTTTGTAGCTATAATATAAATGCGAGGATCTCGATGTATTGTATGGATGTTTATTACTGAATCACACCAAAATGGCTGAACGGATATGAATGAAATTTAACACAGAGATAGATTATAGTTTGGTATAGTAAAATATGCAAAATGTCGTAAGTAGGTTCTCTCTTTAAGCTTTCTGATTGCGCCCTTTACCTTGCCCGACAAAAAAGGTTCCTTATTTTAAATTTAGAAAATATTTTTTTGTGTTGTGTTGTGTCAATCGGTCTATAGTTTTCTCTCATACCTATTAAACCTGTATTATGAATACATTGTGAATATGAATGATGTTTTGAAAAGAGTAACTGTCAAGTTTCTTGCCGGATCTTCTCCATAAGAAACGACCGATTTCGAACCGTGCACCACAATATAGCTTCTGACGTTTTTTCATAATTAATATCTGAATGCGAATAGATAAGTTGTTTTATTTTATTTATTTCAGGCAACCAAAGGCCCATAGAAAAATACACACACATGATAAGTAACTATAAACTAATACACAATAAAACATAATGACAAAATATAATGACACAATGAAACCTAAGTATTGTATTCAGATTAACGTCTTAACCCGTTTTGAGGTTGTTTATTAGTTTTTAGTTAGTATGTGCAGTAAATAAATAATAAATAAAAAATCATGATGTTATTAAAATATGAAGTATTAATGCAGCATCAAAATAAACATTCACCGGCAAATAATAAACAGAATATTAAAAGCGATTCTAAAACTCATTACAAGCAAGTATATGAACAAACACAAACAGTGTTGCGCATAACATATCGATAATATTACATCGATTCTCGGTTCGATCGTAAAGCCGGCAAATCGTGTCGATCCGAGATCAAAGGGTGACGGAACGCATCGCCAGATGGCGCTGCTATCTCTGATGCGTTTCTGTAACCCACATTCAGGCAACAATATTAAATTGTGTGATTTACTGGGTGAATCTTTTGCAGGAACAAGAATATACAAGCACGTTAGCTTTCCAAGGCACAGGGTATCACACTGCTAATGACCAAACCCTCAGCACTACTGCGAAATTCCTTACAGAAAAACCCAATTGCACTTTTAGCCCAACCCGGAAATCGAACACAAGACTTTGTGATCAACAGTCGCTTGCGACCAGTCGACCGACGAGCCAGTCATTACAATTGAGATAAATACCTAATCTAGTTTAAAAATTTGGCCAAGTGCGAGTCGGACTCGCCCATGAAGGGTTCCGTAGTAACTACAATAAATATAATATACTTAATATATTATGCATTTGAAAAAAAAAAAAAAAAACAAAATACCTTACAAATTTCTTAAAACTAGCTTATTTACAATTTTCACAACTACGCCAAATAACTTTGTTTTTCATAGTATTTGTATGAATTACAAAGATATATTTGCGGTTTTAGAAAATATACTGTATCTTAAAAACTGCTGACTCGATCTCGTTCAAACTAATTTTGGTTGAAAGTTTACATTACGATCTACAAGATATAGTTTTTTTTAGATTTTTCACTTCATTATTATAGAAGTTAGAGGGCGGGACACACATTTTACCACTTTGGAAGCGTATATCTTTTAAATGGTTAACTTTATGAAAAAATCATTTTAGAAACCTTAATGTCATTTTTAAAGATCTGTCCATAGATACCACACACGTATAGGTTTCATGAAAAAAAAAATCAGTTTCAGTTCCATGTATGGGGAGCCCCCTTTATTTTAAATATTTTTTTAAATTTTCTCTTAAAATCGGAAAGCGGTTCACAGAATACATCTACCTACCAAGTTTTACGTGTATAGTCTTAATAGTTTCGGAATAAAATGGCTATGACATACGGACGGACGGACAGACAGACAGACGGACAGACATGTCGAAACTATAAGGGTTCCGTTTTTTGCCATTCGGCTACGAAACCCTAACAACACTATTATAAGAAGCTATGAATCATACGATTGTAGACATTGATAACTGTATTCAGAATTCGCAAAAATAAATGTCAATTCTACAATGGAGTTAAAGTTCTGGTAATGATTCAATTTGTTAATAATCGTAGCATTGCAAGGCCATTTCAGACTAATCTACATAATCCTCATAAGCGATTGTGAATATGTGAACTATGTAGGTTATTTTATTCGAGTTACACATGATTGTCTGGCAGTTTGAGTGCTTTTTGCGGCCTACCCAAACATCCTTACCTTGGTATTGTTCGTGAAATCGTTAAGCTCCTTGTTCTAAGTTGAGCTATACGTCATTTGACAAAAGCTTGCACAGTGCACTGTATGGACAGGCCCACTCAAATCTGTGAGCATCTTTCTTCAAAAGATCGCCTCAGACTGAAACCTACAAGGTTCCCATATAATTAAACCAGTGTAGATTGTATGAACCTTAAAAGGGACGGACCCCTGAGTTTGTTTCGGTGTTTCTTCTCAAGGTAATCAGTTTAGAAATACCGGCCTCATCTAGTTAATATTTACGAAAAAAATTACGTGTAAAAGTGTTATTTAATAACCAATTTGCAAAATAAAGATCATTTATCATTGAATAAAACATTCGTCCCGTTTTACACGATATGATTTTTGGTGCGGAAGGGGTGAAGAGTGACAGGCTACTAGACTAATAGGCTACTAGGCTTCCACTGAAAAAATATTTTCCACGCGAGCAAAGACGGCAGCAAAGGATAGCTTATTATATCTTCAAACCTTAAACTCAGAAAGTGACGGTGAAACTCTTAACAAGATTTTCAATCTTTACCATCAATCAGATTCTACATTCTAAATATATTTATAACCACAAATAAAAATTACATTTAAAGTATCAGTTTAGAATCACAAGCTGTTACAAAATAAATCACACCTATTCAGTCAGCATTATTTTACCATCGACGCGTGCCCATCAATTCGAATGTATCAAAAATCTAGAATTCTCGCACTCCAGTGCATCTTATTTTTAGATAATCAATGACAGATGACGAAGGAGCGAGCGAGAAGCCGATAGTGCCGTCTCTCTTTATAATGGGCGTAATTTATAATAACTTCATTTGCTATTTTGTGTATTGGCGCAGGTCGCATGAACGCACAGATTTTCAATAAACAGTAACGTTTAATAGTTATATTATATAAACGAAAATTTTAATTTGCTCTCATAGAGAGGAAATCTGAGACACAGCAGTGAGAAAGTAATACGCTAAATTATTACGATTATTTTAAAGTTTTGAATTACGACGGTGAAATTTGAACTTCATTAACTTTAATTGTTAGTTCCATAAACCTTCATATTTTCAAAGCCTGAAAAAGGTCACTAAGTGATAATTACCTAATTTGGCTTAAGACATGTATTGTACATCTAGTAAGCAAAAAAAAATAAATAGTTTAAACTTCATCTATCGTATCCATGCACCGTAAAAAGTTGTGAGATCCATGTAAGTCGGTTATTCGATTATTCAGTTCCTACTTAAGGGACCTTCTGTCTTAAGTTGTAACGTAATTATCTAACCTAACAACATCTTATAGTAACCATATCAATATTAAAATTCTTTAACGTTTTAAATAAATAGATTGACTTGGCAATCGCAAAAACAATCTAATTTATATATGTATGTATTACTTGTGAGATATATTGTGTTTTCATGCGATGGCCGAGTCAATCTATTTATTCTTTTTATTCGTTTAACCGATTAATTTGTACCTATATTTAAGGAAATACGTTAGTATAACATAACATAGAATAATCAGCGTATTACGTTTCCACTGCTGAGACAAAGGCCTACTATCTCTGAGAAAGAATCTACCAAGCGATCATAATACGTGGTCCCATATCTTCAGCTTCTACGTTCCTAGGACATGCAGGACATGACGGTTTCATCACGATGTTTTTCTTCACCTTTTTAACCCCCGACGCCAAAAGAGGGGTGTTATAAGTTTGACGTGTCTGTCTTTCTGTCTGTGACATCATAATTCCCGAACGGATGAAGCAGTTTTGTTTTTTTTGTGCGAATGTTCTTAGACATGTTTGATGAAAATCGGTTGAGCCGTTTAAAAGTTGTGGGGGGTGAAAGTGGGGATGAATAATCAAATGTTGTAGAATATCCCCAAGTGGGGTATCAAATGAAAGAACACGACGAGTATATTACAATCAGACATGTTTTATCAAAATCGGTTCGGCCATTTATTAGATATAGGGAGTGAAAGTGGGGATGAATAATTGAATATTTTCAAATATACCTAAGTGGCGTATCAAATGAAATAACTGACAAAAACTATAGTAGGTGAATGGTTTAAAAAGCATGAAATAAAAATAGAGAGCAGTGGTGATAGCAAAAAAATATAGAAAGTAATGTGCCTACCCGGGTTCGAACTATTACTCGTTAGTCGTGCTTATAATCGAGCTACCACTTCTTTGTAAAATAAATAAATTATATTATATAATTATATTATATTAATTAATTATATTATTATTATATTTTATTAATTATAAATTAATAAAATAGCTTTAATTTAAGTTTCTTTTCTTTAAATTCTGATGAGCCCACTCTTGACCTCGATCTCGCCTGATGGAAAGCGATAGGTGACGTTTACGATGGAACGAGAGAGCCCAGAAGATGCCTTTTAAGTCTTGCTTCAAAGGCTGAAAAGTAATAAGTGGCAGGGAACACAGTTTAATTCTTCAAAACCCATCGCACAAAATGTACATTAAAAAGATCATTATACATTTCATTAAACAACGATTAAAGTGATGCCTTACCGATTTATACATTGAATTTATTAAGAAAGGGATTAGAGGGCAATAAAATATGTACTCACGCGCATTGTGAAGTAAATCATTCTCTATCTCCTCACATACAGAGTAATAAATTATTTGATGGATTTTATCTTTCGCGTTTGATCTACAATATGTTTAGTTGTTAGATGAACGGAACAAAGATCTTTTCTATGTTTGTTTTACGGCTTGGTGGTAAAAGAATGGTTTCTTTAACTTTCGAGTTGTGTGATACTTGATTTCCTGCTGGAGTTATGTTTTTGGGGTTGTGTACGTACCTATCTATTTCTGTTGCAGGCACAATGTTTGATTGATGGAGTTGGTGTGCATTTGTTTAACGATTTAAAATGGTTTGCAGGGTAAAGTATACAACGTGTAATTTAAAGGGTATATACATACCAAGTGCATGGCTTCTTTGGATGATAACAAACGATATGGCAAGGGTTTTATAATCCTAAGTCTACGTGTGTAGAACTTATTACAAATTCCAATACACTGATACCAGAGACCGAATTTTTCAAATTAAGAAGAACGAAAAGAATTATCGTGTTATTGGCAAGTGACGTGGAAAGTTATTGACCCTCGTAGTGCTGTGACACGTTTGTTATGATTGGTATTCAAGAAATAAATGAAATCAATAATTTGGTATCAATTCTTTGAGTCAGTTATTTTGTGCTGAAACTGTGCATAGAGACTCCATACCAGATGTTGTCTTCAGCGCTTTTGGATAGATATGGGGTTTCCGTTACACGTTGTATAAGTCACATTAGATGTCGGAGTTACTTAAGTTACTTTTTAAACAATATTAGATGGCCATTATTTCAGGGAAAAATTATGAAATGACTCTTAGATTGAGCGGAAGGGAGTTTCGGACTTCTACTGACAAAAATACCATCCTATTCCTTCAATTGCCCTTGTGCATAGGGGCAGTGGTATATTGTTAGAACTTTACCGCTACCCCGGTCGACATTGGTATTTTCAGGTTCTCTCATTTGTGTTGATTGCTCTTTGATACACGCGTGGAACACAACATGCCGTCGACTCGCGTCAATCTAAATATGTGGGTTTCATTAGAACTTAAAACGGGATATATATGATGTGTATTCATTGTTTCTAGTTTGCAATATTTCGGCACTGTTGCAAGTGACAATGTTCGTTTAAAACATATACAAACTGTAGGTTCCTAAACGTATGTATATGTATGAGTAATACCTTTAGAGCTCGCTATGCCTCTTTCTCTAAATATTTAGAAAGTCACGTCTATTGTATCCAATAGTCCAAGAGACAAATGTAGAATTGAATAAATAATTTGAAGTACAATGGTTGGTTTATTTCAATGCGAGACCGAAGTCACATGAAACAATAAACGTATGGGTAACAAAAGGATATTGGGAAATATTTTACGTCTGGATCGTATTCTATCTAGTCTTAAAGTCTTATTCAATACAGCTTGCTACGCCTGTAAGGTGAGCATTCACAAGTCGGCTGGGCCTGGTGCCCAATGCACCCGGCCCAGAATAATGCTCATGGATTAGCCTCTTTGTCGATCTTGATGACTTATTGCAACAAAGTCAGGCAGAAAGGTCCATCTAGTCTAGTGATGGCCCCTCTGAAGATCAACGAATGCATTTAGGAATAGGTTAGATTCCTAAATGCATTCGTTGCTTAAAAATGCTGCAGTATAAAGCCTACAATTGCAGACAACAATGACTTCATTCAAATTAAAAGATAAATCGGTCAATTTCTACATTTGAGTTAAAATTCTGTTATTTAACCATAACGTTGAACAAAACATTAATCCCGTGTTTCAATATCACAGTAAAGTTGATGTGGTCCCAAATAGATTGCTCAATGACGGAACATAATTTGATATTCTATGTCTTGATCATAATTCAAATAAAATATAAAGAATTTTTAAAACGTCATACAAATGTGTCATCAACTTGTTGACAACTCCAATAAAATCTGCATGCATCGCCTGTTGGTCGTACAACTAATAAAACTTATAAATAAGTATTAGACTTAAGGTCTTTGTACCAGACCAGGCTGTTAAGCCAGATTTACGACTAGATTTAATTATAATGCATTCACAAATAAATGAAAGATATTACCATGGCGTCCGTGCAAAATCTTCCGCGGATGTGGAAATCGGACACTAGTGAAAACAAATCAATCGTATCCAGTCACAGGACAGTATCGATGTATCGATATAACTTCATCAAAATCACTTGTACAACACTGGCTGTTTTAAGCAAACCACTGCGGTATTCCAAACAGTTTCGATCGCGGAAAATCGATTAAAAAAAAATTTAAATGTCACTCGCGGTCGCTTAGGCGGGAAAACTGAAGGGCGGTCCGGCCGGCGTACGCGCGTTTGCCACTGAAACTGGCCGCTACGTGCCAACTGCTGCTAGAATACGTCACTGCCAACATTTGGCAGACAAGCCAATACTCCGCCAACCATTCCAATTCACCACGGATTGTTTACAGAACGGCTCATGTTGGTGGTACTGTATTTTGTCCCGTTCGTGTCACAGAATCGAGCCAACGTTGTTTTGGCTTGAGTTAATGACACATAAAATCGTGTTATTTTGATGTTGGTCTTATAATACTGTTGATATCGATGCTCAACAAAGCTTGTGAAGGTTCATACGGAATTGGAGTGAGGACAATGTTCTGGAGGCGGGCGTCGCTCGCTAGACACTGCGACATGGCTTGGCTTACATTTGTTGACACGCTTGTCGGCGTGTTCTGTGAAAACGAGTCTAAAATAGTCCCACAATAATTAGTATGGTCTGTGAGAGAGAATGGCTAATCACGAAACTGGATCGTAGACGATGAACCTAGTTTCACAATGACGTCGAAGCTCTAATTTTCGAGTTATTTAACTGACATAGGGATTAGTTTCGCAGTCATTTTGTTTGAGTCTTATATTTTTAAATAACTCTATTTTCGACGGAAATTACACAATCCTAGCTAATCGTAATTAATACTGTTATGCTAGTTTGTTCCAATTTCTCAGCCAGGTGTGGAATAATAACATTGAAATTACTGAGGATTATGTTTATACGGATAACAATAGTAAGTTTATATTAAAACAACCGTGTAAGGGTAATGTCGTAGGCAACATACACGCACATATCACTAACTGGTTTTCCTCAGTTGACTCATTGTACGCGTCGCAGCTTTACAAGTAGTGAGATACCTACTTACTCTTTTTCAACCGACGACAAAAAGAGGAGGTTATCAATTCGACGCGTATATATTTTTTTTTTCATGTATGATCATCGATTACTCGAAGACGGCTGAACCGATTTGGAAAATTCTTTTTTTGATTGAAAGGATATACTTCGATATTGGTCCCATTTTCATAAACGTCAGGATCTGATGATGGGATCCTGGAGAAATCGAGGGAACTCTTCAAATATTATAGGCACACCTATGTCATTTTGGGTATTTATTATAGTAACTTGTGCAGTTGCTCTCAAAAAGTACCATTTGAGGAAGTGGAACTGATGATGAAGACCACAGATGGCCGCCGAAACTACTCAATAATAAGTATTGAGTGGATTGCGATTCGATTACTTGAATATGGATGTTACGCACTTTATGCTCGTCACAATGCATATGGTGATGTAGAGCTGATGGTGAAGTACCAGGAGAACTCCTCAAAAATTAAGGGCTCTGCACCGGGAAAAGCAATATTTTGTAAAAGGTGATAAGTAGTTCACATTTTGGCTTTTGTAACTATTAGATTACTTGAATATGGATGTTACGCACTTTATGCTCGTCACAATGCATATGGTGATGTAGAGCTGATGGTGAAGTACCAGGAGAACTCCTCAACAATTAACGGCCCAGCATTGGGAAAAGCAATATTTTGTAAAAGGTTATAAGTAGTTGATAATTAGGCTCTTGTAACTAGGTAAATTAAAAATAGACCAACTAAAAAGAGTGAAATAAAAACTTTTTACCAAAAAATTAAACCGACTCCCAAAAAACACTGCAAAGTGAAAAATAACTTTAATTTCGGAAGTCGGTGCCAAAAACGAAAATACAAAACTAAAGACACCGACTACCGAAATTAAAGTTATTTTTCACTTTGCAGTGTTTTTTGGGAGTCGGTTTAATTTTTTGGTAAAAAGTTTTTATTCTAAAACAATATTTAAGGAGACGGAGACAGCTTTATGTGGTAAAAAACCAGCGTCGTCGTCCCAAAAGCTTATACTTTGGAAAGTCACCTTTCCTCCAAAATTCATTGGTGGTTTGACCATTACTAATGCTATAAGGATTAGGACATCATAATATCTAGTCTAATACTGTTAATGTACGTCTATCAAAACTCTTTATAAAAGTGTCAACTAAATATTAATATTTATAAACCATTTTCTTTTATACTGTGTCTTATATCTTATCTAGGTTTCAAAAATTAATAATCCTAGCGGTAGCCAGTCTGCCAGGGTTGTGGAATAGTTTGAAAAAGTTTCCGTGGCCTCGGAACACGAAGGGCAAATGATGTTACATGCTCCCGCGTTCCCCAGATCAGGAGACGTTCATGATTTTCATTCATGATTTTCCATCCATATAAAATTCTTCAAAATTAAAGTATTCACAATACATAACATAAACATTAACTGTACCAAATCATTCTCCTCGGCCGCGTAAATTTATAAAATAAGTTTATTAAATATCCCATAGTATACTTTTTATTAAACCATGTAAAAAAAATTGATACCCTTCCCTTTTTCATTCCTCAAAAGAAAATTTTCACAGCTACTGTAACTCCAAACTCCCCACATCAAAGTACACTTTGATCCCTCAACCGATTTGACAAAATAAACAAAACGTTTGATATGATACAACTGAAAGTTTGATACAAAACATTTGGGTGATATAAACGACAACACTACGTGTCCTCGCCTGCGGACGGGGCCGCCGGTGTCCTCGGTCGAGGACAAGGCCAATGAGATCAACTTCATTTGAAGTGTCTGCATGTCAGTGTAATTTCGGAAGTAAAGATTAAAGACGACTTTACACATGTAGATGAGAAAAAAAAATGTTTCTTTTTGTCGGTGGAATTATTCCATCCATCAAATAGATACTCCCGCTCTGGGTAGAATACAAGGGAATATCGGACTTCTACTAACTAAAAACTCATCTTGTTCCTTCAGTAGTCGCGCCTTGCGCCTTGCGTGCTGAGGCTGCGGTACCTCGTTAGAATATTCTCACAAGCCCGCCAGGCAATGGATCGGACCCCGTCAATGCTGTTGACTTTTTTTATTCCTGATGGGACCATTCTTCATCTCTCCTGATGGTAAGCGATAGATGAGGCTAAGATGGGACGAGCGAGCCCAGAAGATGCCTATTTACTCGTGCTTTAAAGGCTGAAAGGTCATAAGTGGCAGGGAACACAGAAGTCGGCACAGAATTCCACAGCTTGGCTGTGCGCACAATAAATGTGGAGGAGAAGCGCTTGGTACGACAAGACGGTATATCAACCAAGTGTGGGTGGTACCCAGCCGTGCGTCTGGTAGACCGGTAGTGAAAGGGCTCCTAATCTACCAGGCCCACGCGGAAAAAGGCGCGCTTCCAACCAGGGCCTGTTTTAAACAATTTTAACTGCTTCTAATATCTTTAAAACGTTTTATTTGTTTTCACAATAAAATACATTTCTTTTCACTTATTAAGCCGATACAAGCTAATATTGCTACAGTGCTACGTTAACTTTGTTATTCTATTTAATAGAACCCACCATCTATATTATCTGTACCTATTCAGTATAGTGGGGAACTGTTAATCCCCACTACACTAATAGTTACAAGGCTATGCATGTGTTTGGTAAAAGCAATATAATAATGTAATTTTAAAACAGAAAAGAACAAATAAATTCAATCGGATTAATACACTACACATTCATTAACATTAGTTTATTTACCCTCGTCCGTGAGTCACTGCTGGGTGCCAACTGAAAACAGCGCTGGCTGTCTTTCGCCCAGCAATTGCTGAGTTGGTAACCCTTTCGGTGTAGACATGCTCAGCGAAATTCTTAGTTTTTTTTATGTTTGTAATTTTCTGTTGTTGTGTGTTTATCACCGAATAAATGGTTTTCAATTTCAATTTCAATCTTTAGAACTCAAATAATTCTGGCGAATTCATGGGTTGTTCTCTGGTTAAGAACGCCTTTTTCTCAAAAAAATGTTAAGTTGAATCATTTTCATGATTCACATTTTTAGACATACATTTTTTAGTCAAAATCAAAGACCTAAATGATTCATAAACATCAAAACTGGGTTAGGTTAAAAATCTTCAGGATTCATTCCCTGAAATGCAGTTTTTAATTCAGTCACTTAATATAAAAATAACTTAAGCAGAAATAAGCCTCATCTAAAATCAAATCGTAAAAATCTTCATTTAGAAATTCAATGGAAACGACCTCAGAAAAGTTCAGACGATTCCGTCATCGTTACATTTTTTATAACTTATTTCGCGGAAAACTAATTACGCAATGAGTTTCCTGAAACTATGTGACATCATGCTCTTTGTCCCAAATGCTGAAAGCCATTCACTTTATCATCTTTTTATCTCATTTAGAATGATTTAACACCGTCATACTACATTTTCTCTCAAACATAGCAACAAATCTTGGGAAGATTCTCAAAAATTTTAAGTTCATTGAAATCTTCTGAGAAGTCAGTGATACAGAACAGAGCTTGTTCAACGAAATGAGAATCACCTCTTCCTCAGTAAATTGAGTTAGTAATGTTCTGATGAAATGGTGTTAGTTGATGTTGGCTTTGTCCGATTTAGAAACGATAGACAAACATATACAATACAAGCAACCCGGCTTTGCACGGTCTCTTTCTGATAATTCTCACAAAACCTTAATAAAGTATTAATTGAAACCTTCGTCATGAATTATTGGTCAAAACTGCATAAATTCCGTTCAGTAGTTTTTGAGTTTATCGTGAACATACAAACAAACTGTCGCGGGGGGAGACTGTTTTATAATATATAACGATACGTTTTTAATTTTGTACTCTGCCATTTATGTCTCACTGCAAAGGTCCCCAGAAATCCCGCCAAATGCTCTTTTCAAGCTCCACCTTGGAGCAGCCATCGCAGTGCGTGCCCAGGTCATCTTGCCAGCTTTTTCTGGGCTGGCCTCGGTGGCGTCGTCCATCCACAACACATAAGATAATTTATAATTTAATAAACACATAATATACTAATATATATAAATAAAAATAAATGCTTGTATGTTTGTCCTATATAGGTTGGTTCTTAAACCATCGACCAGATCGTCAGGGTTCCACCACTCAATGATGGACCAGAGAAACTTTGGCAGGGTTCTGGGGAGGTGCAAGTGGTTTTCTGAACCAAAATTCCACAGCCACGTATGCTAAATTTCAACGCAAACGGAGTCACGGGCAACAGCTAGTATTATCTACAATAGAATTACCTAAACTACATTATGCAAACAGAACTATATTTTCAACCATCTCAATTTTTAAGCTTAACACGTTCGCTGACAGTGAGCACTTACCCTGACACCACATTACGACAGAATTTTCCCTACTAAATGACAAATCAACGTAGTACTCGTGCACAAGCAAGCAATATGAAATTACTCACAAAATACTCGTATTACGGCAGTAAGAAATATGAAATTGCTCATAATATGACAGTGGATACTGCTCTTCATAATACTTATATGAAAAATTATCGTGAGACGACGTACTCTTGGCCCGTCGCTCGACGTACTGTCATAACGCTATTTGAATTTCCCGCCTAACGACGTACTGTCAGCGAACGTGTTAAGCATCCTGTGTTAAACTACATAATAATCGAACCAATATCTAGAAAGCACAATACAAATATACTCAAAAATTTCGGTAACAGTTATTTGTTACCGACATTTTATTCGTATATTATAAATATAATTATGTTGTATGTAATATGTGTTGCATGTTGTAGTGTGTTGGCGTACGAGTACGACTTACCCTGGTTTTCACACGCTATGTCGCTGACCCGCTGCTGATCAGTGCTGGTCCGGTCACCATAGACTGGTACTAGCGGTTGCTCGTAACTTCGTTTGCGTGGGAAGTTTTTCCCGTGTAAATCCCGATCCCGTGGGAATTTTGCAAAATGTCGTCTTAGCGAGCATCTACGTACTAAAAGGAATCCCCATGCAAAATTTGAGAGCCCTACTACTTGTAGTTTCTGAGATTTCGTGATTAATCAGTGTGTGGTATTTCGCTTTAATATACAACGTGTAATTTAAAGGGTATATATGTTACCGGCCAAACCCGATTTCAGGACAAACTAGTTTTGCCTAGGCTAAACTAGTTCTTCCTATACGCGATAGGATTAACTAGTATAGCCTAGTCCAAACTAATTTGTCCTAAGTCCGATCGGATAAACCAGTTTAGCCTAGGCCAAACTAGTTGATCCTGATATAAATACGCACACTCTAGGATAAACTAGTACGGCCTAGTCTAAACCAATTTAGTAGAGTCGAAAGTAACTGAGCAAACATGTCAGGGCTGTTCCACAAACAGATGCCAGTGCAAGAAGGCAATGATACTCTGCAATTATTCTAAGTGCCACCAAAGCACACCATGTAAAAATAAATAACAATTTTAATAATGGAGATATGATTATTGCCATTATTAAAAAAACACTCATTATTTGTTATAGTATGATTGTTTGTATTACCAATTATCCATAACTTTTAACGACGAATCATTGTTTTAATAAAAATGATTATTTTTCCAATTACGGAGTATTTTATTCAGTTTATCTATTTATTTTGACTTTCTAGATATACTATAATGTTTAGACTAGGCCATACCAGTTTATACTAGACTGTGTAATGTTTCCTTTTTATAAGGCTTTGATACTTACGTTATAACATCATTATTAGCTTAGAATTTCCTAATATGCTGACATTAAGCTATTTTTTCTGCAATATTTTGTTTGTTTACGTTTCTGTAAAGTCATTAGTGACAGAACTAGTTTTTCTTTTTAGTTCATTGCTGGAGCTAGGTTAGGTTGCATAGATAACTGATATTGTACCTCGTGATAAATTACATTTATTTCTCTTTTCGTTCTAGAACCTCATTCAAATGCTTAAAACTCGATTTAGCTAGAGAGATGACGAGGGAGCGGGAGTCTACGCCTAGAGCTCAAACAGAGAAGAAGTCTGGAAGAATACTGATAATAATCATCGGAGTGAGATGGTCATCTTTTAATATATGATCCGTGGCCCGGACCTCCAGACATGCTGACATCCTCCGGGTTTTCCATCATCACCATCGACTGCTGCATCGACGAAGCTTGACTTTTCCTCCGTCCCACTACTACGGCCAGAGGGAAGGAAGACGAGGCCAGACGTTCTTCGAGCTCTACTGCCGAAAGAGGACTGAGGCCAGCCGTCCTGCAGCCACCTCTACGTGACCTCTTCGTTTTACTTGAACCATCACCCCGCCAGCCGTCCTGCAGCCACCTCTACATGACCTCTTCGTTTTACTATAATCATCCGCTCCGTTTAACATCAACTCGCAATCTCCGTCATCTCCAGTGCTCTTAGGGTTCCGTGTCTCTAGCAATTTTATTTATAATTATTTCTTTTATAAATCCTGTTCATTTTTTTTTCACTTTGATTTCTTTCCCTGGTTATATTCCCTATTAAAATGTGCTTCCTCCTAATTAGTTATTGCAACCTTACATTTCCCTGTCTACCCAGGGAAATCGTAATGGTACAACTGTGCGTATTTATATCAGGATCAACTAGTTTGGCCTAGGCTAAACTGGTTTATCCTATCGGGCTTAGGACAAATTAGTTTGGACTAGGCTATACTAGTTAATCCTATCGCGTATAGGAAGAACTAGTTTAGCCTAGGCAAAACTAGTTTGTCCTGAAATCGGGTTTGGCCGGTAACATATACATACCAAGTGCACGACTTCTTCGGATGATAACAAACGATATGGAAAGGGTTATGAAATCCTATGTCTACATGTGTGGAACTTATTAGAAATTTCAATATATTGATACCAGAGACCGAATTTTCCAAATTAAGAAAAACACAGAGAATTATCGTTTTATTGGCAAGTCACGTGGAACGTTATTGACCCTCGTAGTGCTGTGACACGCTTGTTATGATTGGTATTCAAGAAACATATGAAACCAATAATTTGGTATCAATTCTTTGAGCTGTAACTGTACATAGTGAAACAGTGCATACCAGATGTTGTCTTCAGCCATTTTGGATAGATATGGGGTTTCCGTTACACGTTGTATATAGATTTATGGGACTTGTAATGTTGCCTTTGCTTGGTCACAAGCCTCTTCTCTTTAAGGGGGAAAGGGCTCAAACTCACCGGCCACACCACGCAGGCCCAGTGAGGGTTTTTTTATTGATAATAGGCTCGCGTTTGACCACCATCTCACCTGATGGTAAGTGATGATGTAGTCGAAGATGGAGCACGCTTGCCTAGAAGTAACCTATTCACTCTTGACTTAAAGACCCCCAGGTTATAGCGATCAGGAAACACAGACTCCAGCAGGGAATTCCACTCCTTAGCCGTACGCATAATGAAAGTATTATGAGGGTAAGTGGATGTCGCATGTTTGCGGATCTTCGATTCTAGGAATTGCCGTTTAAAGAGCAATGGTAATTATAATTATGCAAAGCGTTGCGTTTGCCTGGGATCGAGTCGTGTCTATAACCGCTAGGCAACCACTGTCCTCCGTGCATCAATCCTTATATCACGGAATTTAACACATAATGTATTCATGGATACCAACATTATGGACCAAAATTCCTTCTGGCAGGAACTAGCCATTAGATCACCGCCAATGGATTCATTAGCATGCTACCCTAGAATCGTAATATATTCTCATTAATAGAGTTTCCTGTCCAAGTCAATCCGAGAATTGCGGATTGACTTTCCTGTTCAAACAATCTATATTTGAGTTTAGAATTCGGGAAAATCGTCGAAAGGTATAATATTTTGTATACACATAATATACCTTTCGAAAGTTATCCCCTTATTTACCTTTTTCATTATCTTTTTAAGTTGTGTAATTTCAAACTTTATTAATTTTGTCTTCTCTACAAAACACATTGATGTGGTTCGTGGATCACACATGAATAGACTGTATAGGAATGATGGTACACACTGCTGAGTATTTAAGTACTACCGCAGGCCCCGGTAAAAGTGTGTAAGAAAAGACGGGATGGTATTAGTCAGAGTCTAATAGACCCTTTTGGCCGCCCCTTTTTGTGGTGGGAAAATGATCAAAGGACTCCTCCCGCTCTGGGTAGAGTTGAAGGGAGTGTCAGACTTCTACTGACTTCGAGAAGAAAGAAGAATTACAGGAATGTAGGAATTTGCATAAAAAAAGAGAGAGGAATATTCGGGCTTTTTATGTTGATCACGATGATGCTAACTCATCTGCTGAAATATGAGAGGCTGCTAAGCATTCGTTATTCAGCAGCAGGCACAAGACTAATTTCTGAGACATGGTGGAATCTCGAAAACTCTTAGTTTAGACAGTTGTTTGTACAGCTATGATAATCGTTACAGAGGTAGTCAGAAGCCATCAAAATAGCCCACCAGTCTTCTCTTGGAGACTGAAAGCCGACCCTAAGATTGTTTTTTTAATTAATGAGAACAAACAATGTGGGTAGAATCCACATTACTAGCAATCAACCCCTCTAACTGAACTAAATATGTTTGTGTCTGGAATAGGTTCACGGCAATATAACAATAAATTAATTAATAAATAAAATGCATTTAATTCAAGTAACGTAACTCATATAAGATTAGGGCTGCCATCCGTCCGGGTTTCCCCGGATTTGTCCTAGTTTGGACAGCGTCCGGGGGCGTCCGGGGGATTTTTCCTATAAGCACACATATTGGTCTTACGGGCACCAAAAAGCACGATCTCTGTATTTCATCTTATTGTTTTTGTTACGTTGATTAATAAACTTCTAACTGTCTACAATGATATCAGTAAATAAAAACCATAATTAAACATCATTGTTTTTAGTTTCAAGTACAAAAATGTAATTTTCTACGGTGTCCGGGGAAAAATTGCGATTTTACTCAAATGTCCGGGGTTTATGAAATCTTTGTCTGGCGCCGGCAATTTTGGTGATGGCAGCCCTATATATAAGATTAATATAATCAGAAACACACACACCAAATATTATTGTCAAAGAATAAAAATGAAAATGTCAATTACAAAAACAAAAAAAAAGAAGAACTAAATGAAATTAAAATGTCAATAAACAATATAAAATAAAATTGTCTTAAACAAAAGTTCTATGATTAAATTATGCTACAATTGAATAGAGAAACATACACATTATTAATTTTAAATAGAACATTCTAAAACTTTTTTGTAAAAAAAAATAAAACCGACTTCCATATCAAAACACTACAAAGCCAAAAATAATTTTAATTTCGGTAGTCGGTGTTATTGGTTTTGTATTTTCTTTTTTTTCACACCGCCTTCCGAAATTAAAATTATTTTTGGCTTTGTAGTGTTTTGATATGGAAGTCGGTTTTATTTTTTTTACAAAAAAGTTTTTATTTTTCGCTTTTTAGTGGGTCAGTGAATTTTCCAAATCGGTTCCTAAATGACGGAGTTATGCACGAACAAAAAACGCAATGCAGAGTAAACGAAAAGATCATCAACGTAAATATTTTTTTTAGACTTTTGTTGATTTTTCAGAAACGGCTTGTCCGATTTCGATATAATTTTCATGGGACCATTTGGAAAGTATACCCTTTTCAACAAAAAAAGAATTTTTCAATTCGGTTGGCAAGCGACGGAGCTATGCCCGAACAAACATAAAAAAAAACAAACAAACATCCGAATTGAGAACCTCCTCCTTTTTTAGAAGTCGGTTAAAAATGCTATAAAATTTCTAGTTATATGTAGATTTCCGCAAAGTTTGACATACGGACCAATTTCCCTGCAATGAGTAGGGTTCGAACCCGGAACCTCTCGAACACAAGTCCGACACCGAAGCCATTTATTGACGCTTTAATTTAGTCGGCAGATGATGAAATCTCGTGTTAGCAATTAGTTTTTTGGCGCTATTGGACATTAGTAATTCATTTAAATATCATATTTCCATTTGAACATCCTATGATGTAATGTCATTAATAACATTTCTGTAATCCAGATAAAATAAATTAACATAATATTTCAATGGAAAGCTATCGTCAGATTTCAGTGGGCTATTTCTACTCTTGCAACAGTCACAAAAAAAATGGATTTATTAAAATAAAATAAAAACGCTTCAAAGAGCCAGTTTCTTAATTCAGAACAAGTGTGCTAGGTTACATCAGTAGCTTGTCTTGTGATGTTCTTGAATTTACTTTCATCTTTGCAAAATAGAAAAGTTCTTAAATATAATCATACTCACTCATGACCGCTTTTATTTCATTTTTATTACAATAACAAATCAAGGTAGTAACTCGTTGGTCGAGTGTGCACAATCGCAACTGTGGAGCACGAGGTCTCGGGCTCGATTCCCATGAAAAGTGCTTTTAGGTTTTACTGTTAGAAATTTCTCAATAGTAACCCGGAGTTTGGGAGTTGGTGATGTGATTGCCCCCGTGCCTTGAAAAACACCTTAAGCCGTTTCCCGGCTGCCATTTCGACATTTCACCGTGAAATATTTGCAGAATTACTTTAGTATGTTACACCAATATTAAATAGAATTAAAAAAACTTGTAAATTTAAAACATACAACTGGCGGCCTAATTGCATTCTGCAATATCTTCCAAGCTACCAAAAATGCGAAAAAGTCAAGAGTGAATAGGTTACTTCTAGATAAGCGTGCTCCATTTTTGACCACATCGTCACACACCATCAGGTGAGATGGCGGTAAAAAAAAATTATGACAAGTTTTAATTTTGTGTGCATGTCGTTTCTTGAACAGTAAAGTATTAAGCATTTTAAATCACCTTTATATATAAGCTTGTAGACGAAAACGAAAGCTCAGTTAGAGGTTAACTTTCCTTTAAACTACGAGTAGATACTTGTGGTCTTAAAATTGTATTCCACCTAGTGCAATAACAATAGCCTGTGTAATAAATGAATCGGGAGTCCGAATTCGAGCAAAGTTTTTCGAGCAACCAATTACGTGCTAATGAAAGATAAGTGATAAGTGAAAAACTAAAGCCATAACATAGCAGATTCACACCTAGGATTTTCTTTGCTCTCGGCTTCTCGTCTGAGTTCTAATATGCCTGAATTTAGGCATTCCATGCTTATTAATATCACAAAGCAAGCTCTTTAGCAATTTTGCAGAATGAAATTATGAAATGAAATTATGAAATTTCAATAAATAATAAAAACAAATCTATTAATAGTACTATAAATTATAAAGCGGAAAAGTTTGTTTGTTTGTTTGAACGCGCTAATCTTCGAAAATACTGGGTGGATTTGAATGAAATTTGGGATGGATGTAGGTTGAAGCTTGAAAGGTTTATAGACTAGGTTTTTACCTGACTGCAAAAGTAGGAGGTTATGGTTTGATCGCGATAAAGGCTACGGGACTCAAACCTCGCGCAACTGGTATTATTGCATATACTTACCTTGTATTATTTAGATAGATTTTTGTAAATTCAGGATAATCAAATCCATAATTTCGCCCCATTCGCAATAACGAGTTTGACGACCTCAAACGCAGAGTCACTCTTTTATGGAACATATTTTTTTCGTACCAATTTATTAATTCAAGCATTTTACATATTCCTTGTGATCTTGTCGAGTTAAGTACTCGCAAATGTATGTGGCAGTTAATTTTTAATTGATGATTCCGCGGTTGGTCCATTAGTAAAACTGATTCATAATAATTATGAGCTCGATGACGCCTTTTCAGGTCGTTACACATTGTATTATACGATTATGTAAACATACATGTGTTTCCTAGCTGACTGCCTTAAGAAGATTAAAATCTTCTTAAGGCAGTCAGCTAGGAAACACTTATCACGCCTCATCTAGTTTAGATTTACGAAAAAAACAACAAATGAAACCAATTTACAAAATAAGTATAATTTATTATTTGTATAGCAATCTAATCAGTATTTATGAAAATGGAACGAGAGTAAGATTTATTTTTAATGATTTTAGGCTTCCGTTTGACCACCATTCCTGGCACCACACTCCACTGATGATACGCGATGATGCGGTAGAATATGATCAATCTTCACTTTAAGACCTCCAGATTATAACTATCAGGAAACAAAGACTCCGGCAAGGAATTCCACTCACCAAAGTATGTATAGGTATGCGAAATCGTTTTGTGCGTCTGGGTGGGATGTCCGTGGTATCCAACATATGATGATGGCGCATCGCCGTTTGTCTTGTAGTCCGATGATGGAACAGTTAGTGTTCAGTTCCATCGCACATTCCCCGAAATGTAACTGATGGGAAACCGAATACGATCAATTGTTGAAAATTTATCGTATTCTAATTATTTAGCGGATTTAAGCACTTTTAAAATGTCGGGTATGGGGTTTATTTATTTATTTAAACTTTATGTACAATAGTGGTACATGGGTGGACTTAAAAAAACAAGGCATTCTGTACCAGTCAACCTTAGGGTTAAAAAGACCACAATGTGGTAGGTGTACAAGTAAAATATATGTCATTATTGAAAGAATATACAACGTGTAATTTAAAGGGAATATACATACCAAGTGCACGGTTTCTTTGGATGATAATAAACGATATGGCAAGGGTTTTATAATCCTATGTCTACATATGTGAAGTATAATAGAAATTTCCATACATTGATACCAGAGGCAGAATTTTCAAATTAAGAAGAAAGAAGAGAATCACCGTGTTATTGGCAAGTGACGTGGAAAGTTATCGACCCTCGTAGTGCTGTGACACGTTTGTTATGATTGGTATTCAAGAAACATATGAAACCGATAATTTGGTATCAATTCTTTGACTCACTTATTTTGAGCCGAAACTGTGCATAGAGACTCCATACCAGATGTTGTCTTCAGCCCCTTTGGATAGATATGGGGTTTCCGTTACACGTTGTATATATATATAAATATATTTATATTAAATAATAATAAAATACACATATATGTTAAAATAATAGACTAATAAATACGGTGCTTTATAATAATCTTTCTGACTAAGAGAACTGACAATTATATTTATTGCGAAAACCAAACTAAGAATTACAGACTTTTAAGTAGTGGTTTCTCATTTTATACGCTTCAATTTCCTTGCCAAGAAACACCTGGTTCGCGCTCAAGAACAGCTGAATACCTATAATATTGTTATTTTAACTTGAAAGGAATAAAGATCTTTTAGGACCAGGTTTATTTGTACATTAAACAATGCACATTTGGCGAGCTGCGTATGAGCAGATCAAACATATTGCAATGTTAAATTCAGTTTGATGTGGTTAAGGCACTTAGAGCTTTTTACTGAAATCCATAAAATGGCTGTAAATATAATGCTAAAGTTTCAAAAGAATATCTCAAATGATTGCCTTTTATTGAAACCTTTTCTGTTTCGCAAAGTGAGAAAAGACGTCAATCATCAGGATCTTTAAAAGTTTTGAAAGTTAATGGCACATTTTATGAATAAAACATAATCCATATAAAAGCGAAATACCATTCACTGATTAATCACGAAATCTCAGAAACTACAAGAAGTAGAGCTCTCAAATTTTGCATGGGGGTTCCTTTTAGTACGTAGATGCTCGGTAAGACGGGATTTTGCCAAATTCCCAAGGGATCGGGATTTACATGGGAAAAACTTCCCACGCGAACGAAGTCGCGAGCAACTGCTAGTCATACAGGTTAAACACATAAACCTCCTTTTGGGCTTCACTGCAGTCGGGTAAAAAGGAAACAGTCTTTGGAAATTTTTATTTGTCAGTACTGTCCTTTAGCGACTTTAGTAAACATTTATGTAATGTTTAAAGGATAACAAATTACCTATCTATATCTACTAATATTATAAAGCGGAAAAGTTTGTTGATTTGTTTGATTAAAACGCGCTAATCTTCTAAAGTACTGAATGGATTTGGATGAAATTTGGTATGGAAGCTAGCTTGATGAAAGTTATCACAAGAAAGTTAAGAACCCGTTACTGGTGTGTATGGTAACTTTCTGTAACTAATTATCATAAAACCACCAAACACAATAACTACTTGTACATACACATACTCTAACTAACTCTCAAAAATTGGCCAAGTGCGAGTCGGACTCGCCCATGAAGGGTTCCGTAGTAACTATAATAAATATACATAATAAATATAATATACTTAATATATATAATATACTTAATATATTTATTTGAAAAAAAAAACAAAAAACCTTACAAATTTCTTAAAACTAGCTTATTTACAATTTTTACAACTACGCCAAATAACTTTGTTTTTCATAGTATTTGTATGAATTACAAAGTTATATTTGCGGCTTTAGAAAATATACTGTATCTCAAAAACTGCTGACTCGATCTCGTTCAAACCAATTTTGGTTGAAAGTTTACATTAAGACCTACAACATATATTGTTTTTAGATTTTTCACTCCATTATTATAGAAGTTAGAGGGGGGACACACGTTTTACCACTTTGGAAGCTTATATCTTTTAAATGATTGACTTTATGAAAAAGTGCTTTTATAAACCCTTATATCATTTTCAAAGACCTGTCTATAGATACCACACACGCATAGGTTTCATGAAAAAATATATTTTCAGTTCTAGTTCCATGTATGGGGACCCCCCTTTATTTTAAATATTTTATAAATGTTTTTCTTAAAATCGGAAAACGGTTCATAGAATACATCTACCTACTAAGTTTCACATGTATAGTCTTAATAGTTTCGGAATAAAATGGCTGTGACATACGGACGGACGGACAGACAGACAGACGGACAGACATATCGAAACTATAAGGGTTCCGTTTTTTGCCATTCGGCTACGGAACCCTAAAAACACAAATATAACAAATATTACCAACTATGACAAATTTGTAAAGAATCTCAAACAAATATTAGCTAATAAAGCATACTACACTGTAAACGAGTACTTAAATGACAAAACAATAATGATGCATACATAAATACATTACATAATAATATATGATTTGAAATTACAAACTAATCTCACTGAATTTGATAATGTACCTAATTTAATTAATATTTCCTAAAATTGTTTATTGTTATTTTGTGTTGTTTTTTATTATTAATAAATAATATCTCCTATAATTATAGTTTGTTAATATGTTTTGTTAATTTTTTTTTCTTCTGAATTGTCTATAAAATGAAAGTTAATAGTATAAAGTATTTTATTGAAAATTATTTAATTTATAGTAAATGAGTATTGTGATATAACTTTGGAATAAAATCAAATACGAATATAATATAATTTAATTTTAAGTAATTTGCTGTGCCCGACCGGGTCCATGATGATCATATTTTGTAAACCTACCACCTAAGTTCACATTGTGGAATGCAATAAATAATTGAGTATTGAGTATATATCTATACACATACACACACACTATATAAGAGCATGCAGCCATTACTTTTTGTCTTTATATAATTTCTATTATTTTTTTATTTTATTCACTTAAATAATGTTAATGCAACATAAACGGGTGAAGACACTGACTCCTGTAACACAGGTACTACCTAGCACCGGAGTCAGGGCTACAATTGGAAATGTAAATACCTTTTTATATCGATAAGGCACTTATTTAATCTATACAACGTGTAACGGAAACCCCATATCCCACTATCCAAAAGGGCTGAAGACAACATCTGGTATGGGGTCTCTATGCACAGTTTCAGCACAAAATAACTGACTCAAAGAATTGATACCAAATTATCGGTTTCATTATATTTCTTGAACACCAATCATAACAAACGTGTCACAGCACCACGAGGGTCAATAACTTTCCACGTCACTTGCCAATAACACGATAATTCTTTTCGTTCTTCTTAATTTGAAAAATTCGGTCTCTGGTATCAGTGTATTGGAATTTGTAATAAGTCCTACACATGTAGACTTAGGATTACAAAACCCTTACCATATCGTTTGTTATCATCCAAAGAAGCCATGCACTTGGTATGTATATACCCTTTAAATTACACGTTGTATAATAAAAATGAATCGCTAAATGTATTGCTAAGCGCAAAAAACGAAAACGGCTGGACCGATTTGGCTAAATCTTTTTTGTTGTGTTTGGTTTTGTCAAGAGAAGGTTCTTATGAAAAAAAAAAGTAGGAAAGGTCTCAAGGATAGGGGTACGGTAGGGTAGAGGTAGGGTAGGGGTAGGGGTAGGTTACGGTAGGGTAGGGTAAGGGTAGGGTATTGGTAGGGTAGGGTAGGGGTAGTGTAGGGTTTGCGTAGGGTAGGGGTAGAGTAAGGTATGGGTAGGGTATCGGTAGGATAGGGGTAGTGGTATCGGTTGGGTAGGGGTAGAACACCACGCGAACGAAGTCGTGGCGGGTCAGCTAGTTATTTATAAAAAGGCCAGCGCAAATATTTACGTTAGTATCATGATACAACAAACTCACGGTTTAATTAGCAAAATAACGATTATTCATATCATCAACATCTGCTTACCCTTTCCCAACTATGTCAGTCGGCGTCCTGTCTGACCGGATGCAAGCGAGTACTAGTGTTTTATATAGAACAACTGCCTATCTAACCTCCACAATGTCCACGACCCAGTAGCTGGGTAACATGAGACACCGTGGCAAAGATCGCTTCTGACCACCCGTAACGACTGTCGAAGATGTACAATTGACAGCCCAAACCAAAGGGTTAACGTACTTTCCAAGGTACAGCAGATTCTTCGGATGTTCAGATGATCACGGACCCACGGATCAACGAAGGCAAGGGAAACCCACCCTGTTCCACCGAGGTATCTCGTTAGTTCACAACTCGTAAATCGTGCCTGTAACCACTTGGTCATCACTGCTCTAATTATTGTGTGGGAAGGGACCTTAAAATATAATAAGAGTGTACCATTGGGCGGTCTTATAGCTAAAAGCGATCTTTTACAGACAACCATCACCTATTAACCATTACTTCATTGTGCGTACGGCTAAGGAGTGGAATTCCCTGCCGGAGTCTGTGTTTCCCGATAGCTATAACCTAAGAGTCTTTAAGTCAAGAGTGAATGGGTTACTATCTTCGACCACATCATCACATAACATCAGGTGAGATGGTGGTCAAACGCGAACAAATTTTCAATAAAAAAAGACCTTTTGGACGGATTTGACAGAGATGGAGAAAAGATACACAAGCGACTTCCGTGGTAGTACCTAGGATTAAGCAGTAATGACAAGGAAACTTGTTAAAGATACAGGCTGTCGCTTCAAGTCAAATACTATTATTCTAGCAATAATGATATCAGAAGGTGACTCCAAAATACTTAGGAAAACGGTAGGCAGATTGACGTTGTTTTAAGATATGCAGCCGTCACATTTTGCTGATTGCTTCGTTGCCTGTAATGTAGTAGAGAAGCTTATCATCATCGACTCCTTGTCCGTGTCTGTGTTCCACAAGAATCGTCAACCATCGCACTTACCTTTGCTTTTTCACGTTCTTGCTAAATACCATCCTATTTATTTTTTTTATTTGAAACCAGCTGTACCCCCGCCTTCACCCGCGTAAATGCCAATCCCTTTGGAATTCGGGATAAAAATGCCTATTCTCAAGGACTCTACACTATACTCAAGGATAGATTTTAGATTATAGGACAACCTCCTATAACCTAAAATCTATCCTTGAGTGAAAGTTCCATTAAAATCGGTTTAGGCCGGACAAAAAAAATCAAAGTATGTATTTTAGTATCTTGTTAATAAGTGCCAGAGAAAACACGGTTATTTTGAAATCACAGACAGATAGACAAAGAAGCTAATACTATATGAATTAATTGACGAACTGCTTATGATACTTCATTCTTAAAAGCTACCAAGTAAACAAGTGGTTACAATGCAATTTAAAATCTCGTGACTCCTCGACAATCCTTACAATACAACTACATGTGGTGCAAGCTCTCCTTTGTCAGATATCTTGTTGTTTACAAATAAATATAACACTTAATGTCTTAAACAATATCCGTCTTTTCACAAAACTCGTAAATCTCCGTTTAAAACGCGATGACTGATTGATTTCAGCACCTTTTAAAATTTTAGTAAAACCCATTGTTGAACAAGGTATCACTTTACAACTTCGATGTTCCAGTCAAGACTCGCAAACTTAAATTTATCCGTATACTCATTTAATTCAAAAACATACGAAATATCAAAGAAAAAGGTTGTTTTACTAAGTGTAAATAATTTGAATGTTCCTGAAGTATGCCTTTTATAAGTATAGCGTGAACAAGTACCATATGCATTAATTCATGATGTATGTCTGGACAGAACAAATCCCTCTTAAACCATTTTCATCCGTTTTACGTAAACTCACTGTTGTGAACGTTTACAATATAATTTTAAACGGTCTTTATGTTTCGCCTGCTTGCTTTATTTAACAATACCTTTAACAAAGAGTTTTCTTATAAAGTCTAAATTAACTAACCTGCGTAAGCCAGCGTGTCGTTGACTGCTTGGACCTTGTCGATTTGATCTTAGGGCATTACATTGGTTAGGGACTTATGGTAAGAGTTTTGCAGAAAAAATATCACGTTAGGATCTGATGATGGAATCATGGAGAAATCGAGGGAACTCTTCAAATATTATAGGCACACCTATAGCGATTCGGGTATTTTTCATAGTATCTTGAGCATTTGATGAAGTGGAACTGATGACGAAGACCACAGATGGCTACTGGGACTACTCAATAATAAGTATTTCATTTGTTGCGATTCGATTACTTGGATATGATTGTTAGGCACTTTATGCTCATCAGAATGCATATGGTGATATGGAGCTGATGGTGAAATACTAGCAGAACTCCTCAATAATTAACAGCTCGGCATCGGGAAAAGAAATGTTTTGCAAAAGGTGTCAAAAACGAAAATACAATGGACAAACCTAAAGTTATTTTTCAGTAGTCAGTGTTTTTTGAGAAGTCGGTTTAATATTTTATTAAAATGTTTTTTTTTTTCCACTAAGAATGAGCATTGGGTACATATTACATTTAAACAAAGATAGATAAGCTATAGATTAAAGTAAGATGTACCATAATACATGGTCAGCACAGTAATTATCGATTAATGCTCATTATACTTGTATTTTATTCTATTTGCGGCTTTCATGTCGTCATAAGAAAAATAACAGCATCACTGATGAACAGAGTGAGAGGCAGCGCCAAAACCCATCTAAAGACAATTGTAGAAATTCCTATAATATTTAAACATTGGGATAATCTAAATATATATAACTCATAGGTGACTGACTGACTGACATAGTGATCTATCAACGCACAGCCCAAACCACTGGACGGATCGGGCTGAAATTTGGCATGCAGGTAGATGTTGTGACGTAGGCATCCGCTAAGAAAGGATTTTGCGAAATTCTCACGGGATCGGGATTTACACGGGAAAAACTTCCCACGCGGGCGAAGCCGCTGGCACAAGCTAGTCTAAATATATAAATTATAATTTACTAACCTAGTTTTAAGTTCCTATATACTAACACTATGGATAATGCATGCTTTTGATTGATAAATAGTTATTTATACACAACGTGTAATTTAAAGGGTATATAGGTACATACCAAGTGCACGGTTTCTTTGGATGATAATAAACGATATGGCAAGGGTTTTATAATCCTATGTCTACATGTGTGAAGTATAATATAATATAGAAATTTCAATACATTGATGACAGAGGCAGAATTTTCAAATTAAGAAGAACGAAGAGAATCACTGCGTTATTGGCAAGTGACGTGGAAAGTTATCGACCCTCGTAGTGCTGTGACACGTTTGCAGGGCAACTGCCTAGGGGCCCCGCATCAACTAGGGGCCCAGATCCAGTGCGCGCACCAAGAAAACATGTTTCTTCGAACGAGAATTTGATGTGCGTGTGAACTTAGGGACCTCACTGTTATCTCACAAAATACAAATCGTTAAATTTAGTAGTAGAATTAAAACAATTTTAGAACAAATCTGAGAATAAGTAAACAAATATATTAAAAACCACAGCCCTTAATGCGAGTTTCCTCAGTTCACACACGATTTGGTCAGTCAAATTAAGAAAAGAGGCCCTGAGAATGCCCTTGCCTTAGGGCCTCTGACAGGGTTAATCCGGCTCTAACATATGAAACCGATAATTTAGTATCAATTCTTTGAGTCACTTATATTGAGCTGAAACTGTGCATAGAGACTCCATACCAGATGTTGTCTTCAGCTCCTTTGAATAGATATGGGATTTCCGTTACACGTTGTATATGTTAAAATTTGTACTAAGTAAATTGGTTTCTCTTGCATCCTTCGCTGCCACCAAACATAATCCGCGAGTTGACAACTATGTAAAAATTGTTTGAAACGCTTCGAAACGCTTCATGTGTACTCGTAAAATAATATTTTATTCATCACTTAACCTTTCAATTAAAATATAAGTAATTTTTTAATTTATTAAAAAACTATGGCCTAAATCGTGGCATTGTGGTCACGTGACTACGTATGACGTCATCGTTCAAAAAACAACTTTCCTGGCATTTGGCACATAAATGTACTTCGGGTATTTTATGATATTTTACTCTAGTATGAACGTGAAAAATTATTATTAGTGCTGTGCAATACCTTGTTGTGGGAATACTACTATAAAAACGCCAGCGAAACTATTTATTCATGTCCCTTTAAAAAGAGATATTCGCAAGAAGTGGTTGGAACTTCTGTGTCAAATCCATCCAAAGGTTGTCTGTAAAAGATCGCTTTTAGCGATAAGACCGCCCATTGTATTACCCTTTTTAGTTGTTAAGTCCATATTTGTTTTACTGTTATGGTGTACAATAAAGAATATATCTATAACCTATTTGCTTTTTTAAAAAGACAAAAAAAGGAACTCATCGAACAACTATTACAGGACGATAAGACAAGTGAACCAAAAGAGAGAGAGTTAGTTATGAAATGAAATGAAATATTTATTTGTAAATTGGTTATAAAAAACACTTTTACACGTCATGTTTTTTTGCGTGTTTAGTTTAGCTAGATGAGGCCGGTATTTCCTAACTGACTACTCTGAGAAGAAACACCGAAACAAACTGCTTCTGAGTTTGTCGTCAACGTCTCTTTTAAAATCCAGACAATTTGTATTTGTATATGAGAGGCATGTAGGTTCATGTCTTTGGCATAGGCGTAGGATGGGGGGGAGCCGGCTAGGCCGTGCCCACCCCAGAATGGTCTGGTGCCCACCCGAGAATTTTGACTAACAAACAATTATGGCTGAAAAATTAAAAAATCTGGCCAAGTGCGAGTCACACTCACTCATGCAAGGCTCCGTTATGCGTTACATGTTAAATTAATTTATGTGAAAATTTTCATTTCGTACGTTAAGAGTTGACGCAACTTTGATAAGCGATCATCGCTTCTACTACTGGGGGCCAGGCCCCCCCTGGGAAATATCTCTACATACGCCAATGGTCTTTGGTATTCTTTTGAGGAAATAACCACGCAAAGAGCGGACCTGTCCAGACAGTGCAAGCAGTTAGTTAGTTACACAGATTACTATATTAGTAGCAAGCTATTAGTTATTCTTTTCTTATTTTGTCTTACGCACCAACCAAAGATAACCAGTCAGCTGTCAAAATATTGAACGATGACGTCTCGTTTTCTGATTGGTGTTTCTAATCACGTGACTCACTGATAAAAAATCTCATTTTTCACAAGGGAAAATAAAATAAATTAATAATAATCTTTTCTTCATTTGTACTATTTTGTGCTTCATATCAATAGATTTACATAATTAAATAGTTATTTTAAATTTTTATACATACTGTCAACTCGCGGATTGGCGCAGTATGTATAACATATTTAGGTCACGACTATGGATCTGCCTATGTACAGAGTTTCCTTTTAAGCGCAGTTTTAAAATATTAGTACGAAGTGGGCATTCTAGTAAAATAATCTTTCTCTTCTTTAATGCTAAATAGATGAGAAGAAATTTAAAAATATTATTTTGTTAGTTTCTCTTAGCCTACGAGCGTAGCACTGCTACGACAGACCTACGAATACTTGCTACGGACCGTAGAGCGACGTCGCATGACGTAGCATAAGGTCTACGAAATAAAGGTAGAGAATGTCATCTGTTACAAATGGCGATCATCTCTCAATATTTCATGCGCTCCTGGTGTTATAATTATTTATAATTGATGTGACAGAATGTTTTTGTACATTCTAGTAACATTATTTATAACTATCAATTAATTGTCGTTATCATTTCTTCAGTTTTCTAAGCCTGGTTTCTAAAAAACTTGTGAAATTCAATAATAATAATAGTCCTACTAACCGATTTCGTCCACGGGGCCGGCGGTCTCACACTGCCTACTTCCAAACTCGAGGCTACCACTGAGAGTCAATGAGTCAATATTCACGAATATAAAACACCAAAAATCATTGGTGTACACTAAATTCGATAACTATGCCGACGTCCATAGTAAAATTGGCCATATCCTTTAAGTTATTTATCCTTTCTAACAGAAAACCCAAAAGCACTTTTTACCCAACCCGAGAACCTGACACCTCTCTCTAATTCTTTAGTCAACTAACTCAACTGTTAATGTTGTCACGTTGCTTTTAGCCACGCAAATGGCTCTTGACTAGAGATTTAACAGCTAATTAGTTAATTTTTGGGTTGATCAGACTTCCAAAAACCTGGTATAAGTCATGATATTAAAATAATCCTTACTTAGGTATTGTTCGTCAAAATGTTGAGGTCCTTAAGTTCTAAGTTGAGCTACACGATAACTGACAAATGCTTGCACTGTCTGGACAGGTCCGCTCAAATTTGCGTGGTTATTTCCTCAAAAGAATACCACAGACATGAACCTACATGCTTCTCATATAGAAATACAAATTGTCTGGACTTTAAAAGAGACTTTGACCTCTGAGTTTCTAGCTAAACTAAACTTAACAGGCAAAAAAGCATGACGTGTAAAAGTGTTATTTATAACCAATTTCACAGGCAAGCAAGGTCGACAGGCCCGTTGGTAAAGTGGTCAGTGGCCCTGACTGCTATGCACAAGGTCGTGGGTTCGATTCCCACCTAGGACAAATGTTTGTGTGATGAGCACGGTCATTTGTTCTTTGTCTGGGTGTAATTTATCTATAATATGTATGTATTTAGAAATATATATGTATGTTTATCAGTTGTCTAGTACCCATACCACAAGCTCTGCTTAGTTTGGGACTAGATGGCGTTGTGTGAAAAAAAAAAAGTTGTGGAATATTATTATTATTATTATTAATTTACAAATAAATAAATATTTCATTTCATATATAGGAATTAGAATTAAGTCGATTTCAGTAGCTTACTTAATTCGGATAATATGATGTTAATTAAAACAAAAAAAACAATTGGACTAGCTTAAGATTTACTGACATAAAATAAAAGTATACAAAAATATTATACGAAGCCTACTTACTACTTTATTTTAAAATGTATCTTAGTAAAACACGTAATTAGCTTTCAAACATCGCCTTCATACATTTTGTGTTGCATAAAGTTTTAATAAATAAATAAATAAACATAAGAAATACCTCTGTTCTTAAGAAAAGAAAAATAATTTGTATTTTCAATACCATGGTCCAAAAATATCTGTCCTGAGTAAACAAAAGATATCATTAAAGAAATGGCGTATAAAGAAGAGCACATATGTATAAAATAGGTTTCTTTGTTCTAGAATAGACGAAACACACTAAATACAATACTTTAATACAGCCTCTCTCCATCATACGGTGCTCCGTCCAGTTCAGGCTGCCTCTCGCCCTCGGGAGGCAAGCCCCACCGAGGCCTGCAGCCGTTGTGTGCATGGTAGCGCGGGATGCGGTCGTCCCGGATCATCTCGTACGCCAGCCGAGCTATGCCGCCCTGGTAGTCGCTGATACCGGTGTGGTACAGTTGAGGACGGACGTAGCCATATACTGTGGGTAGTGGGAATGAGATATTAAAGGAAAGTGGAATAAGGGAAGGAAGAAGGGAGGGAGGAAGGTCATAAAAGCGACAGGTGATTACTGATAAGCGTATATTTTTCTGATACAGGTTAAAAAAAAAATAACTAAGCCCCGACAACCTTGAAACACCTGAACAGATCTTGATAAATTGTACCTAAGAACCTTCCCGATCATGTCAGCTTTCTAACAAAAAAAAAACCGCATCATAATCGGTCCATTCGTTTAGCAGCTACGATGTCACATACAGACACACAGTTACATAGACACACAGACACGTCAAACTTATAACACCCCTCTTTTTGCGTCAGCTAAAAAAGCTGCCACCTATGCAGTTCTTAAACGGAATGTATTGTTTGTTTTCTTTATAAATAAAATCTTAAAGTTTTATTATAAAATTTAAGCTTTAATTCACGATTTAATAAACGCGTTCTCTTCAATAGCTTGTTCTAGATTTCCAATGCTGTCTGAATCGATAAGGCTGAGGTAAGGGCTGAGGTCTATCTTGTCGATTTTAATGCTCTTTAATATGATATAGTTTTTAGCTAAAAATAATAACAGTCTATAGACAAAACCAGACCACTTTATAACATAACTAGCTTTTGCCCGAGACTTCGTTCGCATGGGAGGTTTTTCCCGCGTAATTCACGATCTCGTGGGAATTCCGGGATAAAAACTATCCTATGTCCTTCCCAAGGTCTTAAACTATTCTCATGACAAATTTCATCTACATCGGTTTAGCAGTTTAGGCGTGAAAAGATAAAATACAGACAGACAGAGTTACTTTCGCATTTATAATATTATAGTATAGTATGGATCAGACTCTCTATGAAAGGGAATGGGCTGTCATCCATTATGAAAGTCTATTGTACATGCTACAATCTGAATAATTCGAGCACGTGTCAAACAAATCTTATAATAAGCTAAACTCGCTCTCAGAATATCGTTAACAGAATGAAAACATCAAATAATTAGTTAAACAAACATTGTAAAAGGAAGTGCGCTGGAATTAGCTTCGTGTTATTAACAAAAATATCAGTACATGCTGTTTGTTTGTTCATAACAAATATACTCACTTGCGTCAATGGTCCGTCCGTTTGCAAAACAAAACATTTTGTTACACTTTGTATTGCGAATTCTTTGGAGATCAGATAATATTGAAGAAAATATCCTATTATTTACATGCTTATACCGAAAATGAGGTATGTTTCAGACCGAATCGGAGGGTATCAGACTATGCAGGAGACGTAATACAAGTGTGTGTTCGCAAACGCAGGTGTCTCGTCAGGCTCGTAGTTCATAGCAGCTCATAGTCTCATATATAATTCTATGGCATGGTAAAATCGACTCGGCTCCGGACAACATACGCACGACAATCGGTGACACGTGTTTTGTAGGGCACGGGCGTGTCACACCAGCAAATTCCACATTTCAGACTGTTACTGTAATGAGAAGTTTCTGATCTCATCAAGTAGCAGCACTATGACGACGATGTCATATGTTCGTTTACATAGAAGCGCCAACCCATCATGTATTTAGCTTTTTCCCAACAGCTAATAAAAATTGGAAGATCTATAATAATAAGAACATAATTATTACTCACACATATAATACGAAACACAAAGTACATATATCACGCGTCACGTGACCGTGATGGGACTTGTGTTTCACTATTTATTTTATATTACGGTATTTATTTATTTTACTCTATTTATTTTATATTATTGTATCAATTATTTAAGTAATATTGTTTGCCAGACTTGATTTCCGTACGTCATATTTTTAAGGCAACCACTGTAAACTAACGCCGTGCTGTGCGCATGCCCATGGCATAGCATTATGCTGAGTGGGAACCTTGTTGCCACGACCACGACGTGCATTTGCCTTGTTTTTTGTTGTTTCCTTTTTCTTCGTAAATTGTCAATATCTAAGTCTTTGTCCTTACCTACTAACATAATTATAAGTACCAATTACTAACTCTAGTCTAAGGAACTAAATAAATTTTTAATATTGTTAGCATGTCGTTTGTCTGTTGGCAATAAATACATTTTTCTTTCTTTTCTTCTTCTTCTTTCATATCAACAAGATATATATATCTATAATAATCGAAACATGGTGAATGTAAAAAAAACTCAGCATTAAGCAATTCCATGCCGCTGGATGTAGGTCTTAAATTAGTTCAGCATCATAGAATTCTCTTCATCACACCTTCATTACACGAGTTATATTCGTAATCAGTTTTCTTGTTTTGTTATTAAGTACATAGATTAACTACATACCAACCTACCTCATCTGCTGAAAAGGTCTGTACAACCTACCTTGAAGGAAATCAAATGATACTTAGGTAGAAACAAGGAAATCATGAAAATGCCATCTATGACGAACAGTTTATATTTTTATTTATAAGTTTATTATTCTAAAACTTAATCGAATACTCGTTATCATGTAAAGCCTGTGAAAATTGTCCTTTAAACTTCTATACGACTTAAAAGCTTAATATTTTGCAAACGGATATCCGACTCGAAAAAAAAAAGATACGACTATTGACCAACATAATACTTAATATTTTCGAAATAAATATCTCTTAGCAAGCCAAATTACCGTTTCACAACATTCTCGCAATAGTCTCGGAGATAAACCGCAGACGGGCAAGGTGAAACTATAGGTAATTATTCCTTGTGTTTCAAAGTAAGCCTAAAAAAAAAAAGAAGCCCCACCAACTGTGTCCCCACGTTGTCGTCGTGGTGGGGCTTGCGTGTTTCGATGATCTCTGGGGCCATGCAGGTAGAGGCACTCATGCCGGACGGGCCCAGAGGGAGAAACCAGACCAAGAGGGACACACCGGGGGAAAGGCGCGCCGCCTGGAGGATCGAGCAGCTAGCTCGAGCTTCTAGACGGCGCGCGGCCCGGTCTCAGAGATCGGGTCAAGGGGGAGGAAAGGTTCACTTCCGGTATGCGTCTAATCTTTAGACGTAACCGTGAAGTGAACAAGGGGAGGGGAAATGGGAGATAGGGACAGAGGAACCCACCTCCCTAAAAAAGTTAAAAATAATGGCACACAAAGTCATTGTTAAAGCTACCCAGGCGGGTCCCAGCTGCTCTTCAGCTGGGGAGTCCCGCACCGGACACGTCCGGTCAGTCCCGTCGTACTCTGGGAAGGACACCAAAGGCTTTTACCCCATCTTTGCCCCGGCAGTCGCCGCATTGAGCCAGGGAGGCTCACGTGCCCGTGAGGTGGAGTCGCTGGACTTGTCCAGCACGTCCACCTCACCGGCACCGAACATTGAGCGAGCGCAGAGCGCCGCTCCGCGGAGGAAGGGGGCGCTGGTGCTCGGGTCGGAGACCGACTCGGCATCGGACGCCGAGAGCTTCCAGAGCTTAGTCTCTGGGAGCGCAGTGAGGAGCGACGAGGGGGGTGCCGACAAGAGGAAGGAGTTCCTCAAGCGCCCCCGTGAGGACGTGTCGTCGTCGGAGGAGGGGCTTGTCTCGGCCCGCAAGATCCCCACTAGCGTGCGGGGTAAAGGCCGAGGCAAGACCTCGGGGAGGGGGCCTTCCTCTGGAGAGCCCAACACTGGTCTGGCCTCGAGCGAGGCCAAACTAGAAGAGGCCGTGGCAGCTGCCATCCGCACCATCTCCAGGAAGCGGAACCGGCGAAGCAAGGAGGATGCGATCGGCGAAGCCACGACCTCCATCATGGCGGCCGCGCGGACTTATGGCGGGGCTCCGGCTGCAAGGGACGATATGTCCGATCTGCGGCCGGAGGTCACCCGCCTGACTGCCGCCATGGAGGCTCTCCAGATGGAGAACGCCGCCCTTAAGGCGGACCTGGCCGCAATCCGGGGAGACGGCCAGCGGAATGCCGCAGCGGGGCCAAAAGGAGAAAGGCCAGCCCACACCAGCGGAGAATTCGGTTCTCGACCTAATGCGACAGGAGCTGGCCGCCTTCCAGCAGCGGTTCTCCGTATTGGAGAGCCGCGTGCTGCGACCCCCGCTGGCGGCGCCGACGTACGCGGCTGCGGCCGCGTCCAAGCCTCCCCGGACGGCGACGAGGCCGCCTCAGGCAAAGACGGCCACTGAGCAGACGGCCCCAGCGACGGCGGCTCCTGCGAGGGCGAAGACGGCCCCGGCCAAGCCCAAACCAGGCCCACCAAAGCCGCCTCCGACCCCGACACCTGCGGGGCCGAAACAGGTGGCCAAAGGGAAGAAGGCCCAGGCCGGGAACCAGCCGTCCCAGCAGCCTCCTCCAAAGACTCCTCCGGCCGGCGCCGACTGGCAAGTGGCCGGGGAGAAGAGGAAGGCTGCTGGCGCAGCCAGGTCCTCGCGGAGAAGAACGACGGCGGCGGCGAGACGCCGCGGCGCGATTGCGCGCTCCTAAGACCGCGGCTGTAGTGATCACACTGCAGCCGGACGCGGTGAAGAGGGGCGTGGGCGCGACGTGCTGGCGAAGGCGCGGATGGCGATCGACATCACGGAGCTCGGCATCGTCGGCGGCCTCCGTCACCGGATCACTGCGACGGGGGCTCGGATGCTGGAGATCCCCGGCGCGGCCAGTGGCCCTACCGCTGACGCTCTGGCCGAACGGCTCAGAGCGTCCTCAAACGCGGAGGAGGCCCGAGTCTCCAGACCCACCAAGCGCGCAGACGTGCGCATATTGGGTCTGGATGACTCCGTGACGACCGAGTAAGTGGTGGCCGCCGTAGCCAGGACTGGAGGGTACCCTCCCGAATAGATGACGGCGGGCACCCTGCGTCCTGGCTTCACGGGGACGCAAACCATGACGGTTAGCTGCCCCGTCCCGGCGGCCAAAAAGATCCAGGAGGGCCGAAGGCTCCTGGTTGGTTGGGTGTCTGCGCAGGTGAAAGTCCTGGACCCCAGACCCCTGAGGTGCTTCCGCTATCAAGTGGGCAACCATGCGGCATGCGCATGCACCTCGGAGGTAGACCGCAGTGATAGGTGCTTCCGCTGTGGTCAGCCCGGTCACAAGGCCGGCTCGTGCTCCGCCCCGCCTCACTGCTTCGCATGTGAGGCGGTTGGCAAGCCGGCCGATCACCGGGCTGGGGGCAAGTCCTGCGCCCCACCCACCAAAGCCAGGCGCAGAGGTAGGCCCTCTGCCGCCGCCGTCACCGCCACCGCCGCCGCCGCCGCCGCCGTCGCTACTGCCACCGCCGTCGCCGTCGTGGCTGAACCCCCGCGAGGGGCCCTGGAGGAGGCTGCAATGGATCCCGATTAATGGCCTCATTGCGCATCCTCCAGGCGAACATCAACCACTGCGCCGCTGCTCAGGAACTTTTGCTCCAGAGCATGGCGCAGTGGTTGATCAACGTCGCCGTGGTCGCCGAGCCGTATTTTGTCCTGCCCAGGAACGACTGGGTGGCGGACTTGGACGGCTCGGTGTTTCGTCGGCCGCCGCCGGTACCCCGCCCCTCGATCGCGTCAAGAGAGGGCGTGGGATCGTCGCAGCACGGTTCGGAGAGATCGCTGTGGTAGGCGTTTATTTCTCCCCGAACCGAACTCTCGCCGAGTTCCAGAACTCCCTAACGGAGCTGGGAGACGTCGTCGTCGCCCTCGGTTCCCTCCCCGCCCTCGTCCTCGGGGACTTCAACGCCAAAAGTCCGGCTTGGGATTCCCGGTCCACGGACTATAGGCGGGGCAGGATGCTCGAGCACTGGGCCCGTGCGCAGGGCCTGGTGATCGAGAACCGCGTGCGGTTTACGGGCGAGTCGGTGGTGGACATTACGTTCGCCACCCCCAGTCTGTCACCGCGCGTCATCGACTAGCGCGTTGTGGAGGAGGTGGAGACCTATTCCGACCACCGGTATATCCGGTTCGACGTCTCCGCCCAGACCCCAGACGCGCCGGTCCGACGGGACCTGAGTGGTCCGTGATGGGCGCTGAAGCAGATGGACCGGGAGCTATTCCTGGAAGCCTCGATCGTGCAGGCCTGGGGGTCACCCCCGGACAGGCCTGCCGACATAAACGACGAGGCGGAGTGGTTCCGGGAGGCCATGTCGGAGATCTGCGACGTGGCCATGCCCCGGGTCCGGCAAGGACGCGCCCGGCGTCAGCTGTACTGGTGGTCGAGCGAGCTAGCAGCGCTGCGCTAAGCGTGCGTTGCGGCGCGACGCCGGTACACCAGGTTCCGCAGGTGCCGCACCCGACCTTCGGATGCGGCGACTGTAGAGGCGGAGCTGTACGAGGGCTACAGGGCAGCGAAGGCCGTCCTCCGAGACGAGATCTGGCGGGCCAAGGAACTGGCCCGGGAGGAGATGCTGGCGACTCTGGACGGGGACCCATGGGACCGCCCCTACAAGTGGGTGTGAGAGAAGCTCCGCCCCTGGGCTCCCCCATTGACGCAGAGTCTCCAGCCTCAGTTCTTGGAGGACGTGGTGAGCGCCCTGTTCCCATCGCGAGGGGAGCACGCTCCCCCGCCCATGGCTCCGTCTCCGACGGAACCTGAAGCTGGCGCAAACGCGGACCACAGCGACGACGACGTCTACGACGCTCCAGAGGTGACCGAGGTAGACTTGAGAGTGGCGGTACAACGGCTCAAGGCCAAAAATACCGCTCCAGGACCCGACGGCTTGCCAGGGAAAGCCTGGGTCCTGGCCTCGGAGACTCTCGGGCCTCGACTAGGGGGGCTCTTTAGCGCATGCCTGGAGAGGGGCCAGTTTCCGCTTCGCTGGAAGACGAGAAAGCTGGTACTGATCCAGAAAGCCGGGCACCCTGCGGACTCTCCGTCCGCATTCCGGCCCATCGTGCTGCTCGACGAGGCGGGCAAGTTCTTGGAAAGAGTAATTGCAGACCGCCTCTTCGGGCACCTGAATCGGGTGGGCCCGGATCTTGCGGAGTGCCAGTTTGGCTTCCGCAGGGGGCGCTCGACGGTGGATGCCATCATGCGCGTGAGAGCCCTCACGACGGGGGACGCGGTATCCCGGGGCAGGGTCGTCTTGGCGGTGTCTTGGGACATCACCAACGCCTTTAACACCCTGCCCTGGAGTTGCATCAGGGAGGCACTCCGGTATCACCGGGTGCCGACCTACCTCCGTCGCATAGTCGAAGACTACCTGACGGACAGAGCCGTCATCTACCCCGATCACCGGGGAGAGTGGAACCGGCGAGAGATGTCGTGCGGTGTCCCACAGGGATCGGTCTTGGGGCCGCCCCTGTGGAACATCGGATACGACTGGGTGCTGCGCGGCGACCTCCCTGATGGCGTCAGCGTAGTATGTTACGCTGACTACACGCTCGTCCTGGCGCAGGGAGAGTCGCACCAGGCGGCGGCCGACCTGGCGACGCAAGCGGTTGCGACAGTCGTTCATAGGATCCGGCAGTTGGGACTCGACGTGGCGCTGCACAAGACCGAGGCCATATGCTTCCATGGCGGTCGGAACGCGCCACGGTCCGAGTCCCACATAACGGTGGAGGGGGTTCGCATCGGCGTCGGGAGGACGATGAAGTACCTGGGACTCATCCTCGACAGCCGGTGGAACTTCAGGGAGCACTTCCTGAGTTTGGCCCTGTTGTATAGGAAGCCTACGGAGGTGTTAACTCAAAGACGGAATGATTCGCACTGGTTTATTCGTGGCTCGCTCTTACCGTGTGGCGCAGCCACACCTACTTATAGCTAGATACATGTTCACTTTTCCTCCTTCTTAAAGCAAGGAAACTAATTGTTAAACAGAAAATTAAAACAAAAATTAAAACTTAAAAGAACTTCTTATAATCTATGTTTGGTCTATTCCTACGAACTCGATCTGGCAAAGGCAAGTGGGAGTTATCATCGCCAGCTGGTGAAGGTTGTGGAGTACTGAACTCAGGGCTTCTATCCGTTGCTGAGGAACTTGACGGTGTATCAGGCGTTACAGGTGTTTTAGGTGTCTCAGTAATGCCTGGCGATGTTGTTGAGATATCTGTTGTGTTGTCGCTACTTATTACATCCTGACTTAAGATAACACTGGCAGGAGTGTCTGTAGACAGAATGGGTGAATTTTCCATTGCCAATGACATTCTACTTTTGTCATTTAAGCTACTCTCTGGGTTTTCTTCTTATTGAGGTAGAGTTACATCCACAGAAATAAAAAATATAGGAGAAGTGGTAAGGGGGCGTATCGGTGTCCGCGCGACATGGCCACAGGGCTCATGTCACAGGCAAGTGGCCGTCTCCGCGAACTAGTGCGCTTTCGACGGCGATCGTGATAACATATATAAATGCCGAGTTGTTCTGTGGTATCTTGTAAAAACCGAAGCCAAAATCAAAACTATGTGAATCATGGAATCACTTACCATATGTAAGTACAAGTATTTTACAATATTTGTCTTTAAAATCATGAAAAACAATAAATCGTAAAATATTTCTTGGTTTTACTATGTTATTTTTGTTTTCAAATATCAGAACGACTGTACTACTTTTGCTATAAATACATTGCTCCTTAACCACTACCTGAGTTCGTCACTAAGTAACTGGACAAGCAATGGAAAAATAACATACGAAACTGTATTACGCGGATTCATCGCGTAGTGAGGCCGCCACTTCTTGCGACGAATTAGTGATGTGCTTGTGCAGATCCACTAACGTAGGCTATCGATAGCAATGTCGATTAACGAATGAAATATTGCTATTATAGTTTAGGGGTTTTTTAACCGACGACAAAAAAAGGAGGACGTTATGAATTCGACGCGTATATTATTATTATTTTTATGTATGATCACCGATTACTCGGAGACGGCTGAACCGATTTGGAAAATTCTTTTTTTGTTTGAAAGGGTATACTTTGAAATTGGTCCCATTGCCACCAAGTCTGATCTGATGATGGGATCCTGGAGAAATCGAGGGAACTCTTCAAATATTATAGGCACACCTATAGTGATTTGAGTATTTTTATAGTAACTTGTGTAGTTGCATTCAAAAAGCACCATTTGTGAAGTAGACCTGATGATGAAGACCAACGATGGCCACTGGAACTACTCAATATATAAGTAGGAATAATAAGTAGTTCATGTGTTCCGCTTCGATTACTTGAATGTGGTTATTAAGCACAATATGCTCGTCATAATGCATATGGTGAAGTGAAGCTGATGGTGAACTACCAGGAGAACTCCTCAACAAATAACAGCCCAACATTGGGAAAAGCAATATTTTGTAAATGAATATAAGTAGTTGACATTTAGGCTCTTGTAACTAGGTAAATTAAAACACGACCAACTAAAAAGAGTGAAATAAAAACTTTTACCAAAAAATTAAACCGACTCCCAAAAAACACTGCAAAGTGAAAAATAACTTTAATTTCGGAAGTCGGTGCCAAAAACGAAAATACAAAACTAAAGACACCGACTACCGAAATTAAAGTTATTTTTCACTTTGCAGTGTTTTTTGGGAGTCTGTTTAATTTTTTGGTAAAAAGTTTTTTATAACATACGGAAACCTCTAAGAAAATATGTTTAACTTTTATTTGTATTTGTTTGTAATGTCAAGTGTACAAAACAGTAAAAAAAATAAACAATTTATTTTACGCCCGCAGCATGCGTAAGGAATTCCGACGTCGCCGTCGTCGCTACAATAGTTTATTTTTCAATCTGTCAACTGTTTTAGCCAGGTTGGAAGATCGATGTGTGATGTGGAACCCAAGATGCACACTCAACGTCTCTAAACCGTCCGCATAAAATGAGTGCTTAATTCTAAATGATGCGCTCATTTCAAATAGTATCGCGTCAAATTTCAATGGCCGCGTTTTCAGTGTCAAAACAATGTATTATGGCATCTTTTTTATTTTAGTCGCATAATAAAAATTACCCTGTTCAATAAATAATGGAATCGATTTTTTTTATTGTATTTATTATTTTTTTATTAATAAGTTTATGCTTTATTGTCCATATTGTCCATACTAATATTATAAATGCAAAAGTAACTCTGTTGGTCTGTGTGTTACCTTTTCACGCCTAAACCGCTGAACCGATTTAGATTTGGCATGGGAATAGTTTAGGACCGTGGGAAGGACATAGGATAGTTTTTATCCCGAAATTCCCACGCAATCAGGATTTACGCGGGAAAAACCTCTACGCGAACAAAGTCGCGGGCAAAAGTTAGTATTTAGAATAGATTAAAATAAACTTTATTGTACACCAAAAGTTAAACACATCAATTTTACAATAATTAATACTAATTTAGTTTTTGGCAAATATGTATACGTTATATAATATACTGAAGGAGAAGAGGTCGTCAATTTTACGGGTTTTTTAATGTTCATAAATAAAATAAATAATTTATTGAACATAAAGATATTACATCTTTCAAGTGAAGCCCCTGACTCCTATGCTAAGCGAGCCTGTGTTATAGGAATCGGTGTCCTACGCTATACATTAAAACACATTATGTAATAAATTACAAACAAAAAGTAACATTAGAATGTATTGAGAACAAAAGAAATAGAAGCGAAATGTGTATGGGTGTGTAAGTTTGAGTGTATGTGCGTAATTGCGTGTGTGTGTGTGTGGATGTCTGTGTGTCTGGAACTCTGGACGCGTGTGCGTTAACATGAGTGTGTGTTTTGAATAGCTTAATTTACTGTACTGACGAAATGATTTTTTTAATATCGTCATAGCTCAAAGACTGAAGCCATAGTTTTAAAATTTGTTTGACCTTATGTCACATAGGCTTCTAAATTGGGATAGTTTTATTTGATCTATTGTAGATCCTAGAACTTAATGCCTAAAAGTATCTAGACGTAAGTTTAGTGTGACATTTGAGAACTTTACAAAACGGAAAACCCAGTGCGTTTGCTTATTAAATCTGGACTTACTTGTAACAATCTGTGTCTACGTAGTATGGTACGGAGGATATATATTGGGAACTGTAAGTACTTGAGCTTCCGAGTATAGCAGTCCAGTGGGATAAATTCGTTTTTTGAATGACATCACTTTAAGTATTGCCCATTGTGCGCCTTCCGGTCTTACTATTACAATTTTAAACGTCCCTCCCCATATGTTAATGATAAAAGTGTGTGTGAGTGTTGCTTTGGCGCAACACCAATCTCATTAAAAACTTCTTATTTTTATACTTTAGTTTTTCTCGTGACCAAATACGATGAACAGACATCAATAGTCAGCCAACCTTAAAAAAAATTTTTTTTGACGAAGATATGTATATCACGGCAAAAGGCTTTATTGAATTTAAAAAATTATTAAACGATTTTAACAGTTAATATTTGTTTCATTGATATACACATGTTCTACCCAAAAACATTTACGCTATAATTACGTCTTTAGAACACAATTTAATAAACTTATAATACTAAAAAAAATGTCTTATAAAAAAAATTAGTATAAGGTGTAAGTCTCCACTCAAGACCTTGTCCTATCGAGCAACGTCAGTCGTCAAATTTGATTGTCTTTCGCATACTGCTTTGTAAAAACAACTTTAAACACTTTTTATAAGATGGAATTTGCAAAAACATATTTTACACTTATAGCATTACTATTACTACGTAGGTGGTGAGTGTTTGGCGACAGTTTCGAGCGTCACCTTTCTTTGAGACTGTGCATCTTGGGTTTTTAGTATATCAATGGATGTAAATAATGTTTTTTTACTTATTTTGATTTTTTTACAGAGTAGTAGAGAAATGCATAACCAATATTCGTAAAGTAAGTTACTTTAATTTTAGGTTAATAATCGGTGGTGTTTTTCGGTTTAGAATTATCGTATGTTATGCCTTATCCTATGTTGCTGTTTCTTTATTTTTTTATGGTTTTTTGTATTTTACTTCCGTTGAAGCTTCGAATGCGTTATTATAATCGGCATGGTTCAGATAATATATTTGTGAATTTAGCTTAAAATAAGTCAATATATTCATGCTATTTATTTGTTAGCATGGATGTGTGTTTGTTTTCATATATTTAACAATTTCTCTACTAACTCGGATTTTTCTTATAACAAAAACCTATTATAACCTACTAAACTATTACCTGCCGGGTAATTGCGTAACACACTTACAGTAGGAATCGGTTTCATTATGCTAAATCAACAACACTCACTGTGGTATTTACGTTGTTGAGCAGACCAATATTTCGAACATATGAAGCAATGGATTAGCAATATACGTCAAAATCATTCAGATCTTGATTTGTAGTGTGTTACGTAATTATTGCGATGCTTATTATATGGTGACGTTTAGAAGTAGCTTAGGATGTATGTAAATGCTAAATAAGTGGTTTTCGTACTTTTCAGCTTCCCAAAAGATGGTAATATAAAAAAGGAATGGATTGATGCCACAGGCATGCCACCTAGCTGGTACCCTACAAAAAATAGCACCATAAATGCTCGGTTCATTTCAGCGCAGAAATGTTCCAGCCTCTAAAGAAAAGTCGCAGGCTTTTTGAATGGACAATTCCAAAATTAAGAGTACAACTGATTTTTGCAGAAGTGGGTTAAATTTTATTTTATTACTGAAAGCTATTCTCATGTTTTAGGGCATTCATAAAATCAGTCATTCAACTTTTCAGGATTCTATACAACCTATACGGCTGGTATATTCCGATCAAGAGCGTAATGTAAGTTAACATCAACTTCTATTTGACCTATCACTATGATAATTAAATATTAAGATTTAAGTCGAAAGCGCCAGGGTAGCTCTTAATACTTAGTAGGTAGTACTTAATAATAATTACGTAATGTTATGTTCTTCATAATATGTTTATTGTTATTATAATATTTTCTGGACATGCCATTTTTTATTTGGTTCATTTTCAGGTGCCCAAAAAAATGTACAATAATAAATGGAAGAATCGATAACTTTCCGATTTAGTCAATCACTAGCGTATATGTAAAATAAATTGCTTTTGCACAGCACAACGATAGCGACCGATGTTTTTGTGTGGGTAAGTTCTACGGTGCATGGTAAATACACGCTGTGTTTGACGGAATAAGGGTTATTATTGATTGTATAGTACGTTTTGATTTAAGAAATGCGGGTGTGTGCGCGATTGCGTATCTATTGATTTTATTAAACTGCATGTGTAGTTGTTGCCCCGCCCAGCGCCTAACTGGAGACACACGGTTCCGATATAATTTCGTCTGTTGACCAAATCTACTTATTTATTTTATCTATGGTTACATCCCAAACATCAGAGATTTCGTTTGTCTTATATGAACGGAGCTGATTTCTGTGCCTCATTATGTATTTATTTTCTCTAAACACTTCAATTTTGTACATTACTCTTCCAAATTTATTTACAATTGTTCCTTTTGACCATTTGAATTTCTTTTTATTTAAAAATTGTTTGTACAACACATTTTCACCAATCGCATAATCTTTCTGTGGTTTGCCACCGTAATTCTTAACCTGTGAGCACTGTTTGCGCTTAATTAATGCTGGTAAATCCGATGACAGGGAATGATTAAATCCTGATTTTGAAATTAAATCTAAACGTGAGCGTAACTTACGGACAAAAACTAACTGAGCTGGAGAGGTCTCGGTAGTACAGTTAACCGAATTTCGGTAGTCGAACAGGTACTGTGACAATCGATTTTGAAAGTCATCCTTACAACTTGATACTAAAATAGAGTTAATACCTTTTTTAATTATTTTCACAAATGATTCTGCTTGACCATTGCTCATTGCATGATAAACGGGTGAAAATAAATGTGATATGTCGTTCAACTTGGTGAACTTAGCAAATTCCTGTGACGCGAATGAAGTTCCGTTATCAGTCACTAAAACATTAGGTATTCCGAACCTTGATATAAAATCACTTAACTTAGTTATGACTGCCTTAGTCGTTATATTATTATTCATATCCTAGAACTCAACCCATTTGGAATACGCATCCACTATTACTAAAAACATTTTATTGCACATCGGACCTAAAAAATCCATGTGAATCCTGTGAAATGCATGAGGCGGGTGAGGCCAAGGTGCAAGCGGCGTGCGTGGCGGAGAAGGCCGTAACTGTGCACAAGTTTCACAAGTGTGCGCCAATCTTTCTAAAGCTCCATCAATGCCCGGAAACCAAAACCGAGCCCTAGCCTCAGCTTTCATTTTGACTATACCAAAATGGGAACTATGAAGCTCGTTCATTATTTTACTACGCAACATTTGTGGAATAATGACTTTATGACCTCGCAATAAAATTCCATTTTCACAAGATATTTGCATACGACATAAAAAATAAGGTTTGAGTGAATTATCTGTCACTTTTCGAGGCCAACCATTTTATTTATTTATTTATTTATTTAAACTTTATGTACAATTGTGTTACATGGGTTGAACGAATTTTATAACCCGTTTTAAAACCGAATCCTTTTCAGTCTCAATCTTTAATTTCCGCGCAGTAACAGGTAAGCAACCATCAATGGCAAAGTTCACATACGCTGCTGTCTCCGTCGCACTGAGCGCGCACACCTGGCGGCGGCGCTCTGAGTCACAGTTGTTTACCGATACGGCTCGCGACAAAAAATCAGCTGTGTTTTGACCGCTGCTAATGAACTCAATTTCATAATTATAAGCACTTAAGAAAATAGCATAACGTTGTAATCGGTTTGCCGATACTTCGGGAATGCCATGGTTTTGCTTAAATATAATTGTTAAAGGCTTATGATCTGTCCGTTATAGTATTTGTTATTACAAATACCAAATAACTTACGTTTTCTTTGTAATCATAATCCATAATTCATCCATCAAAACAAATATTTTCTTGTCATGACATTTTTTACGTCAAGGCTGACAAACTGTAATTTCTTCTTCTTTGTAGTCACTGAATGGCTAATAGACTAAAAAGGTTGTTCATACTTTTATTATATAATTGTTATTCACTTTTATCGATAGGACTAGCTTAATATTGTATATTATATTGTGGTTGTCTACTGATTAACGGCATTTTAAATTATAATTATAAATTTCTAAAACACACTCTCAGATGTTATCGAAGAGGTTTAATAAATTATGCTCGAATATAACTGGCTGATCAAATAACTGGCAAGATGGACTATTTTGGACTCTACAATTTGAATTCTGGTACAGAATGAGAATGGAATGGATTTTGAACGCTGAGCTGGGTATAAAAGGCGCTGGGGGCCATCTCCGGGAGTTCAGTCTTTGACCAGTTTTTGAAGAGTTTAGTTCTCGACGAGTTTCGACGAAGAGTGATGGAAGAGGAAGTGCAGTACCCGCTGCCCTGACTCCTTGTTGGGAGCCTGCTGCCTTGACGCCTTGTTGGGAGCCTGCTGCCCTGACGCCTTACTGGGAGCCTACTGCCCTGACGCCTTGCTGAGAGCCTGCTGCCCTGACGCCTTGCTGCGATCCTGCTGCCCTGACGCCTTGCTGGGAGCCTGCTGCCCTGACGCCTTGCTGAGAGCCTGCTGCCCAGACGCCTTGTTGGGAGCCTACTGCCAGACCGCCTTGCTCGAGCTGCTGTACGACGAAGACATCGTGGAGTAGAAGGCGATCCTGGAGTGGTCTGCCAAGCCGTCCCGCAAGTACTATACTCTAAACCTCCTCCTCTTCTCTCTTGAGAGTGTGTCAGATAGGTAGGTAGGCCGGTTTCTAGGATAGGTAGATAGGTAGGCAGGTTTTTTATAAAATACTGTATATTATTAATATATTAAATTTAATGGTACATCTATTTTACCCTCTTTTATTGGAGAAGCAGAAGGTATCGTTACAGTTTGGCGCCCAACGTAAAATCATAGCTAGTCGGTTTAATTTTTTTTTTTTCAAAATTCTGAAAGAAACTATTACTAGTAACTTTTTTCTTTGGACTCACTTTTTGGCTTAGACTCTTTTTTAATATTAAGTTCTAGGATAGGAGACTCACTCTTTACACTAACACTATACTAGACTTCCTCTTCACACGAACACTAGTTTATCACCTCTTTTACCACTAGTTTATTCCCTCTTTAACCTCTTATAACACTTTTTTTTTATTTTTTTGTGATCTTACTCTTACTCAACCTCTTTCTTATATTTAATTTATCCTCTTGAGTTTTTTTTAGCACTCTTTAACCCTCTCATTTACCTGCCCTCTCCCTCTTTACCTTCTTTTGCTATCTATAATATTAATTTTCAGTCATGGATAGAATTATACTCCACTCATCGTCAAAAACTAAACAACGATTTAAGTATATAATTATGTAAATATATTCATCTTTCGTACTATATTCATGACTCATCTCTATCTTCTTCTCTTCTTTTAACTATCGAGTTCTTTTCGGCTTATTGAAACTCAATAGTTTATTTTATTTCTTTCTTTAACTTTGTTCTTAAACTTTAAGAGGCTTCTCTTAATTTTTATTTTTTCTCTTCTATCTGAACTAATCAGATATCACTTAGAAGTGCGTTTAGGTACATATTACCAAACCTTCTCCCTTTCTAACTCTCCAAGGTAGTTTATTACTATTTATCGACTCTAAAGTTGATCGAAGCGGCTAGCAACTTCGTAAAAATAAGCCTTTGCTAAACCTTGTTTTTTATGTTATCGACTCTAAAGTTGATCGAAGCGGCTAGCAACTTCGTAAAAATAAGCCTTTGCTAAACCTTGTTTTTTATGTTATCGACTCTAAAGTTGATCGAAGCGGCTAGCAACTTCGTAAAAATAAGCCTTTGCTAAATCTTGTTTTTTTATTGATGGGTTTTCGACGCGAGCGGACTGACAGACTCCGAAAACAAGCCTACTGTCATGTACTAATCAGGTCGAGTAGTGATCATTGAATGTGAATCCTACCTGACCTAACTTCGTGAGATGTTGGTGTGATTGAATGAGGCATGTAAGTTATATGAATGTGGATAAACTTTAACCTTACAAAATTTTTGTTCTAGACCAAAAATTTTCTCGGGGTCGATGGGGAAATATAGTATTTGTTATTACAAATACCAAATAACTTACGTTTTCTTTGTAATCATAATCCATAATTCATCCATCAAAACAAATATTTTCTTGTCATGACATTTTTTACGTCAAGGCTGACAAACTGTAATTTCTTCTTCTTTGTAGTCACTGAATGGCTAATAGACTAAAAAGGTTGTTCATACTTTTATTATATAATTGTTATTCACTTTTATCGATAGGACTAGCTTAATATTGTATATTATATTGTGGTTGTCTACTGATTAACGGCATTTTAAATTATAATTATAAATTTCTAAAACACACTCTCAGATGTTATCGAAGAGGTTTAATAAATTATGCTCGAATATAACTGGCTGATCAAATAACTGGCAAGATGGACTATTTTGGACTCTACAATTTGAATTCTGGTACAGAATGAGAATGGAATGGATTTTGAACGCTGAGCTGGGTATAAAAGGCGCTGGGGGCCATCTCCGGGAGTTCAGTCTTTGACCAGTTTTTGAAGAGTTTAGTTCTCGACGAGTTTCGACGAAGAGTGATGGAAGAGGAAGTGCAGTACCCGCTGCCCTGACTCCTTGTTGGGAGCCTGCTGCCTTGACGCCTTGTTGGGAGCCTGCTGCCCTGACGCCTTACTGGGAGCCTACTGCCCTGACGCCTTGCTGAGAGCCTGCTGCCCTGACGCCTTGCTGCGATCCTGCTGCCCTGACGCCTTGCTGGGAGCCTGCTGCCCTGACGCCTTGCTGAGAGCCTGCTGCCCAGACGCCTTGTTGGGAGCCTACTGCCAGACCGCCTTGCTCGAGCTGCTGTACGACGAAGACATCGTGGAGTAGAAGGCGATCCTGGAGTGGTCTGCCAAGCCGTCCCGCAAGTACTATACTCTAAACCTCCTCCTCTTCTCTCCTGAGAGTGTGTCAGATAGGTAGGTAGGCCGGTTTCTAGGATAGGTAGATAGGTAGGCAGGTTTTTTATAAAATACTGTATATTATTAATATATTAAATTTAATGGTACATCTATTTTACCCTCTTTTATTGGAGAAGTAGAAGGTATCGTTACACCGTAAGGTGAAAGGTATAGGTCTACCATAAAGATATTGATGGTATTTTCTAACACCAAAAATTATTGCTGTAGCCTCCTTTTGTATTTGTGAATTTTTTTTATCGGCCACAGTAAGCGAACGCGACGCGTATGAAACCGTTTGTTCTATGCCATTGCTACCTATTTGCGATAAAATTGCACCTAAACCAAATGGTGACGCATCAACTGTTAAGATAATCTTAGCATTATTGTCGAAGTGTGCGAGAACCTTATCAGAAGACATTATTCTCTTAATGCTATTAAAAGCAGAACTGTGCTTAGGTTCCCAGCGCCATTTACTACCTTTTTTTAATAGCTCATGTAATAGACTCAAAATAGAAGATGCATTCGGAGTAAAGTTCCGATAATAATTGATCAGGCCCAAAAATTATTGCAGTTCGCTTACATTTTTGGGTATGGTTGCTTGCATAATTGCGTCTACTTTAAGTGGGTTTTTTCTAATACCATTTTTATCTATAATATATCCTAAATAAGATATTTCTTTTTGAAAGAAAACACATTTTTCTTTTTTCAAAGTTAATCCACATTCTTGCAAACGTTTTAAAACTTCCTTAAGGCGATTTAAGTGCTCAAACCTATTTGAACCAGTAATGCAGATATCATCTTGAAAAACTAAAACCCTTCCATATTACCCACTATTGTTTCAATGACCCTTTGAAAAATTGAAGGTGCGCTAGCTAAACCAAAAATAAGGCGAGTGTGATTAAACAAACCCCGGGGAGTATTTATGCAAGTTATGTTTTGTGAGTTTTCATGTATCCTTAACTGTGTATATGCCAATGATAGGTCTAGTTTACTAAATTCTTGGCCGCCATGAAGCTTGGTAAATAGTTCTTGCGTGGTTGGAAAAGGATATTTTTCGACTAACAGTTGTTTATTTATTGATACCGAGTAATCAGCACAAATTCGAATACTACCATCACGCTTAAGAACGGGCACAATCGGCGACGCATAATCTGAATAAGAAACCGGTTTCAAAATACCTAACGCGACCAGTCTATCCAACTCTTTGTTTACCTTGTCTCTTAAGGCAAAAGGTACTGGGCGAGACTTGAAAAACACCGGTTTAGCATCTGACTTAAGGGGTAACGTAATCTCAAATTTAGTAAAACACCCAAGGTTATCTGAAAATACCCTCGGGTATGCTTTAAGTAAATTTTGCAATAAATTATCGGCATCAGTTATATTATTACAATTACCGATCTTGGATATCAGACGTAATTCAAATGCACGTATAAAATCACGACCTAGGAGTGGAGGGCCGCCATCGCGAATGACATAAACAGGCAATCTGACCGTACGGCCTAAGTATGAAATATTTAATATCATACAACCTGTAACTACCATTTTGGTGCTGGTGTATGTGAACAAGGTCTTCATAGGTTTAGATAACGGATTTTCAGAGAAAGTACTGTTATATAAATTTTCTGAAATGACGCAAACTGGTGAGCCGCTGTCTATTTCGCATTTAATACATTGACCCTCCAGACTTACAGTTTCAGTCATTGGTACTTCATTCGAACAGTTAATATTTAAAAGTAACTCACCATCATCTCCCTCGTCATAGGAATTACCTTGCACAATACGATTCACTTTAATTTTTGTACACATTTTACGTAAATGTCCTTTTTGATTGCACAATTTGCACGTATAGTTTACGAACCGACACTCCGACGATTTGTGATTCTTTTTTTTTTTTTGATTAACCACATACAGAACATTTTTCACTATGTTGATCCTTACGCGATCCGTTCGATACTTTGATACCTTGGCTTATCTTGAACACAGCGTCATGATTTACATCGGTATTTCCCGTTGGTGCCATCGCGGCGCCTGCGCGTGCACAGCGGGTACTTTCCGCTAAATCTACCGCCTTACTCAGCGTTAAGTCGTCGATATTTTTAGCAAAAAGCTTATCTCGTTCATGACCCGGTAACATGCCCATGACGAACTTGTCTAAAAGATAATCTTCCAAATTCTTGATCGCACAGTAAGTAGCTAGGCCTCGTAACCTTGCAGCCCACTGCGAGTGCGTCTCACCCGGTTGCTGCACCGCTGTATAAAACTTATGCCTCTCCGCAAACCCGCAGCGCTTCGGCACAAAGTGGTCGTCCAAGATTTTCAAAATATCTTCATAGCTCTTCGTATCCAAATCTCCAGGCAAGGCCAGGTTACACGCCAGTTGATACGTGTTCTCAGTGAGTGCGCTTAACAGTACCGCTTTTCTCCTTACTCCAGCTTTATCGTTGTCCACGCCAATGCTGTTGGCTATGAACCATTGCTGAAGCCGCCCTTTGTAAAGCTTCCAGTCTTGGTTAAGGTGATCAAAATTGGATATAGCTCCCAATATTGAATTTACACCGAACATATTTATATTTTGTTAGTGTGGGTACTCGTCGCCAATGTTGTATAGGAAGCCTACGGAGGTGTTAACTCAAAGACGGAATGATTCGCACTGGTTTATTCGTGGCTCGCTCTTACCGTGTGGCGCAGCCACACCTACTTATAGCTAGATACATAACAGGCCCCAAAGCTGAACCGGGCAGCAGCCGCCTTCAGGCGACTCCTGCCTAATCTAAGCGGGCCAAACGCCTCCTGCCAAAGGCTGTACGCCGGCGTCGTGCGGTCCATGGCCCTCTACGGGTCCCCAGTGTGGGCCCTGTGCATCCGGACGCGACCACTAAAGTTGGTCGCATGCCAGAGGGTCATGGCTATCCGAATGATCCGGGGATACCGCACGATCGCCGGCGAATCGGCCAACCTCCTTGCCGGATTGCTGCCCTGGAATCTGGAGGCGACTGCCCTCCAGCGCGTCTATGAATGGCGCATGGAGGCGCAGCGCCGGGGCGTATGCCCGCTGCCTCGAGAAGTCGAGGCGCGGCGGGAAGAGCTCCGGCGCGATCTCAGGGCAGTATGGAGGGAACGACTGTCGCTACCGACGGCCGGGCACGCCGCAATTGCGGCGGTAAGACCCCTCTTTGAGGAGTGGCTAGATCGGCGTCACGGCGTCCTGACCTACCGCATGACGCAGGTCCTCACCGGACACGGAAGTTTCGGGAGGTACCTGTGTCTGATGGGAAAGGATGAAACGCCTGGGTGTCACCACTGCGAGGGTCGCCCTGAGGACAGCGTAGAGCACACGGTGCAAGACTGCCCCGCCTGGGCAGAGCACCGACGTGTGCTCACGGCGGCGATAGGCGGAGACCTCTCGCGCCCGGCATTGGTCGAGGCCATGCTGCGGGGCGAGAGGGAGTGGGAAGCGGTCGCCTCCTTCTGCGAAGCAGTCATGCTTCCGAAGGAGGAGGCGGGCCGCGTGAGGGAGAGTATGGCGTCCTCCCTCCAGCTCAGCCGCAGTGGTAGACGCCCACGGCGTCGGACGTCGGCCGACGATCTCCGGCCACCGTAGGCGCGGGCATGCGGACAGCGAGTAAAGGGCAACTCGCTGTCCGACCATGGACCATGCCCGGGTCGACGGCGCGTCGTGTTCCACGCGCGCCTCAAAGAGCGTCAGCAACATGACGAGGCCCCCTCTGCAGAGGGCCGAAGCCTGCCGGGGTCGTGGGACTCATCCCGTTACCGTGGCCCCGGTATGTAAAGGTTTATTGAAGGAACACCGTGGATTTTAGTCAGTAAAAGTCTGACAGTCCCTCCCACTCTGCCCGGAGTGGGAGGACTTATTTGATAATTTTACCACGTTAAAAAAAAAAAGAGGCTAAAAAAAGCTATGCGAGATGTCTCCATCTCTCTCAAACAACTCTACCATAATGACATTTAAGACGTCATAAATAAATACCCTAAACCATGACCTTGCAAGCAGTGCAGTAGAGCAATCCTTACAAGTTGGTAAATACAAATTGCGCAAAGCATAATTTTAATGCTTGTTATTGCATGTTGCGGCTTTTTAACGACTTTGAATCACGTCTGACATTGAAAGTTTGTCATAAACTTCTATATTTAGTCAGTTCTGCCAATAAGATTATTTTTGTCAATTCCAAGTAAGAATGCAAACAGGACTTTTAAGTCTTTTAATAGTTTTAATCATTTGGTAAAATAGGTAACAAAATTCATACATCAACAATCTCAAACGTACTTTCTTCAAATATAGTAGGTAATCTAGTATCTATTAATGAATGCACTCAATAATAAACATTATTAAGTATACATATATGATACACATTTATCTTACTTGTATCTAATCTATGCCTTTTTAATATACAACCAATTACTATTATTTACTTACAAAATGGATTATTATCAACGATACTCTATTAAGATTAGGGTTGCCAGATCAAAAAATCGAAAATTCCTGATATCTTTAATTTTAAAATATAAACATTATATTATTTTTATGTATCACTCTTTCATTCAGTTGTAGAAATTCCGGACGGTTTAGGATTCCCTCCGCATCCCGGACAAAGACCTATATTTCCGGACATGTCCGGAAAATTCCGGTCGTATGGCAACCCTAATTAAGACAGATAGATAGATAGATATACTCTTTATTGTACACACCATAACAGAATTAAATGAGGACTTAAAAACTAAAGGGCTAAAAGCGATTTGACACAGCAGGAGAAAATAAATACGCGGGTACTCCATGGTGTACTATTCACCAATATACAATACATAACTAATAACCTACATACACAATACACATATATATATATATATATTATACATTTAAAAAAATTGGCCAAGTGCGACTCAGACTCGACACATGAAGGGTTCCGTAGTAACTATAATAATATAATATAATATGTATAATAATTTGACAAAAAAAACCTTATAACTTTCTTAAAACTAGCTTATTTGCATTTTTACTACTACGCCAAGTAACTTTGTTCTTCATAGTAATTTTATGAATTACAAAGTTATATTTGCAGTTTTAGAAAATATGCTGTATCTCAAAAACTACTGACCCAATCTCGTTCAAACTAATTTTGGTTGAAATTTTACATTTACACACATTTTACCATTTTGAAAGCATATATCTTTTAAAGTAGTATCTTGGGTACGTTGCCAGCCGACAGCGTTGAGGATGAATTTTTTGATGCTTTATTGTAGTTTGTATTTTAGTACATAATTTTGTATATTAGTTTCTTTTAAACGATTAACTTTATGAAAAAGTAGTTTTAGAAACCTCAATGTCATTTTTAAAGACATGTCTATAGATACCATACACGCATAGGTTTCATGAAAAACAATATATTTTCAGTTTTAGTTCCATGTATGGGGAGCACCCCTTTATTTTAATTTTTTTTTTCTTAAAATTGGAAAACAATTCACAGAATACATCTACCTACCAAGTTTTACATGTATAGGTAGTTCTAATAGTTTCGGAATAAAATGGCTGTGACATACGGACGGATGGACAGACAGACATGACGAAACTATAAGGGTTCCATTTTTTGCCATTCGGCTATGGAACCTTAAAAAAGCGGACGAGCGAACAAGCGGGAATAGATAATAGTTTCACACTCGCTCATCATCATTTTCTTCCCATGTATGTATGTTGGGAGTCGTCTTGCAGCTTAACTAGATACAGCTGGCTTTACATGGAGTGCCTATCCGACTTCTACAACGCATTAGCTGAGTAACACTTTACCCAGCTAATAAAGGTGTCAGATTTAAGGGCCTATACTACCTCAAATGACTTAGCATGATCCTCCGTTATGTCGAAAATACTGCAGCAATCATTTTGAAATAAATATATGGCAAAGTTGAGGATTAATGTTAGGTACTATGTTTGACGAAAACACGATTCCATAAAATTTTTTTGATAGAAAAAAAATCCAAAGTTACCTCCAAACCGAACAATAAACCGCTGGTATTCAAAAATAACTTCAGATTAGATAATGAAACTTTGCATATTAATTGAACTAACTATAAAGCAGGTATTATATTATAATTACTTTTTTTTACTAAATTATCGGTGTCTTGGAGTCTTTTCCCTGCCACCCTGTCTCGCTTGCTCGCGTGACCGCGGCCAGTAGTGTGCGAGCGAGATAAAGAGTGAGAAGCGCTGAGGTAGTATAGGCCCTTAATAACTTCTGATTACACGTAACGACTGTCAAAGATGCACAAATGACAGCTGGGACCAACTTTACGTGCTTTCCGAGATACGCTGGAATCTCGATCAGTTAATATGGTTACCCATCCAGGCACTGACGTTAACCAGCCACGAGCTCCTCCTTCATAAAATTTAAATGCTTTCAATGCTCTTACTGTTTGTTCGCTTTCGCCCGTTTGGTCTATACTGTGTTTAACACGTCAACTTTTCTAATCCTACTAACGCGTTTAAAACCTATTTAAAATCTAAGTTAATTATAAATATGTATACATACAAAAACTAAATAAATATAAAAAAAGTAATCTATCATACAACGTCGACAAATTCATAGGGACCGTTCAAGTATTACGTAAGCACTATAGGGGGGCGGGGGTCTTTGCTTTGCTTATTTTTGATGACATGGGGGATGGGGGGATCTAGATGGTGATTACGTCAGCAGCTGCTATTTAATTTTTTACACATATAGCAACACACATTGTCTATGCTTCAAAACGAAATGCATTTTCGGGGATTCCTACAAATAATGAATTGTTGAATTCCGTGTCAGTAAAGTTTATTTAAATGAATATTATGTGCGTTACAGACTTCTATTCCAAACCTATTTCTAGATTTATAACTGCTGCTCATGAATCAATGGCAATCATAAGCATGGGGGGGGGGTAAGAGCTTTACTTACTTTTGCTGATGAGGGGGAGGGGTGGGTTAATAATTGCAAAAAATGTGCTTACGTAATACTTGAACGGCCCCATATGCATCGCTGGTAATGTGCCCAAAAGACTGGCTGCATTGCCACGTTGCATTACAATGCTTGACCTCTGTCCAAAGTAAAAGCCATTCCTTGGGACACACGAAGTGTCAACTAGGCGTTTGGAAAGTCTGACTAACCCCTCAATTGCGTGGGTAGGGGCTGCAGCGTGGGCTTGTCCCAGTCCATCTCATAGAGATCTTTGGCCACTTTCATGAGCTCCGTGTCTTTCATGGCTAGCTTCGCAGGCTGGGCTATCACCACCTCTTCTTCTTTCTTCTCCAGCAGCTCGGAACAGGGCCGAAGCTTCTTGACGCGAGGCACGAAGGGACGGTTGCCAAAATCTGGTGAAGAATTGATAAACCAATAACATCTAAGTGGAAAGGAACCATAGATACATCTGTTCAATGCAGTAGGTACTTATCTATATATGTACATAAAATGAATTGTATATATATATAAAAATTAATTGCTGTTCGTTAGTCTCGCTGAAACTCGAGAACGGCTGAACGGATTTATCTTATCTTGGTTTTGAAATGTTCGTGGAGGTCTAGGGAAGGTTTAAAAGTTGAGAAAAATTCGAATAATTGCCGGGAAAACCCTCGAAACAGCCCTTTTCTATTTCCTATACAAACGTTTTCTAAATAAAATGGAGAGTCAATTTGTAATTTATTACCGCTGCTGCATAAAGTTCAAGGGTAGGGGTAGGGTAGGGTAGGGGTAGGGTATTGGTAGAGTAGGGTAGGGGTAGAGTAAGATATGGGTGGGGTATCGGTAGGATAGGGGTAGTGGTATCGGTTGGGTAGGGGTAGGATACCACGTGAACCAAGTCGTGGCGGGTCAGCTAGTCGTATATAATGGAAAGTCCTCTTTAGATTTCGCTTCCTGTCCATCGCAAAATATGCGGCATAAATTTACCACGCAGCAGTAGCAACGGAAGATAGCTGCAAGTAAATATCAGTTTCTCATACAGTCACTCTGGGTGAGGACCGTGGTTGGAACTGTGAAATAAATATGAGATACTAGCTTATACGGCATACATTGCCATAAAAATTATTTCTAGTGAGAAAAAAAATACCTATCACCATTGATATACAAAAAAACTCAAGATGCACAGTCTCGAATAAAAGTAACGCTCGAAAGTGTCGCCAATTATACCTACGTAGTAATAGTTATGCTATAAGCATATGTTTTTGCAAATTACACCTTACGAGAATTGTTTAAAGTTGTTTTAACAAAGCAGTGTACGAAAAGCAATAAAATTTTACGACTGACGTTGGGTGGTAGGACAAGGCATTGAGTGGAGCCGAATATACTTATTACAATTTTTTTTTGATAAGACATTTTGTTAGTATTATAAACGTTTGTTAAATTGCGTATAAGTACGTGTTTAGAAACACGTAATTATACTCTTATCTGAGCGTAAATATGTTTTTGGGTAGAACATGACTGTGTATATCAATGAAACAAATATTAACTGTTGAAATCATTATACTGTTCACTTTTGTTTAATCATTGTACTGTTGTTGTTAATCATTATATTGTTGAAATACATATATAAAGTTCAAAACTACATAATCTTATTATTTAAAAAAAACAACACAATAAAAAAATCGATTCCATTGAACGAGAACAGGATAATTTTTATTATGCGACTAAAATAAAAAAGGAACCATAATACATTGTCCTGACACTGAAAAAGCGGCTATTGGATTTTGCCGTATTATACTTTGACTGGTGAGTGAAATTTTAAGACAAACTAAATCCAAATTACATATTGCTTCCTATAATCAGTAATAAAAATTGGCCAAGTACGAGTCAGAATCGCCCATGAAGGGTTCCGTAGTAACTACGCCAAATAACTTTGTTTTTCATAGTGTTTGTATGAATTACAAAGTTATATTTGTCGTTTTAGAAAATATGCTATATCTCAAAAACTGCTGACCCGATCCCGTTTAAACCAATTTTCGTAGAAAGCTTACATTAAGATCTACAGAAAATATTTTTTTAGATTTTTCACTCCATTATTATAGAAGTTAGAGGGGGGGACACACATTTTACCACTTTGGAAGCGTATATCTTTTAATTACGTAATTATGACCATATATTTAATTTATTTGTTTTCTAACTTGAAATTTTACTATTTTGTTCTTAATTAATCTAATATTATAATTATCCACTAACTTATATCAGTGACATTTAAATATTTGTACGCCACTAAGGCCAAACATGACTGATCTATATAACGTGATTTTAATAACATGCATGCTCTGTATGTGTACTCATGTTTCAACAAATAAAGAATCTTGAATTTAATACCGCAAATATAACTTTGTATTTCATACAAACACTATGAAAAACAAAGTTATTTTGCGTAGTTACTACGGAACCCTTCATGGGCGAGTCTGACTCGTATTTGGCCAATTTTTTTAGCCTTCTTTACGTAATATTTTTACAATTTGTTAAAGAACATTTCGGCATTTTTGACGTGTGTACCTAGACACGAGTGACGCGATACTATACCGTTAGGTTTTACATACTCTTTGCGATACTATTTGAAATGAGGGCACAATTTAGAACTTATGCGGACGGTTTTAATACGTTGAGTGTGCATCATGGGTTTTTATTATATCAATGCCTATCACCTATTGTCACAGAGCCATGTGTACACAAAAAAAAAAACATAAAAATCGAAGGACTTCTATAACAAACATTTTTATAGATTTGTAAATATTAGACGTATGTTTTCATTCTACCTACCTACTAACATAGTTCATACGTCATAGGTTACATGTTACGAACCATTATGGATCACAGTAATCTTAATAAACGAATTTAAATGAATATACAATCATATCTTTTGATAGCATTTTCACTGCTGAAAGAGACTGTAGATGCGAGCATTTGATATAAATTCAGTTTGATATCTGCATTCGTTCGTGAGAAAAAGGGTACTCAGGCAGGCGGACGCAATGTGATCCTGATTTTCCTTTGAAGGTAGAGGACCCTAGAAATCCACTATTTATTAAGTACTAAAACCTGTTATTTAATATTCACCTTCAGTATGATGTGCACAGTATGAGTTGTAGTAGGTGGACTGTCCTCGGAGGCTCTGCATCGTGTCCTTGATGAACGCTTGGACCTCGTCATCTGTCCACTCTTTCTGTAACAAGAACAGGTAAATTGGAACTAGGAGCTCATTTTATTTCAGGTACGATGATGGGGCGGCTTGTGAGTCCTGTAGACAAATCGCCCAGGTCCTATTTCAGTCTGAAGATTTTTTTAAGTCATTTATTTTGACGTATTCATTCAACAATTTACAATTAATTTATAATTACATTTCAATAAATGAGAGCAATAATTAAATACAAAAAAGAAAATCATTAGGCAGTTGTCTCAGCGCCAGCGAGGAAACGATTAACTGTCGGCTTATTTCTCGCTCAAGAAACGTAGGTACAATAGATATACTTTCTGTGTGAACAAGCGAGATGCATATATTAATAGTCGATCGCTGACTGTTCACACTGCCGGCGAGTACTCGCTTCACTAGTTCCGCCACTGAGCGACAAGAGCTGTCAAAGATAATGCTCGCTCAGCGGTCACTTGGCGGTCAGAACTCACGCTGAGAGACCAACCAGATGATAGCTCAGTGACTAATCTAACGGAACAACACACTCGCTGCTCGCCAACTAGTTTTTAGATGCTAGCTTTAGGCTGCGTTTCCACCAGAGATGTGCGAGGATGCGTAGCGAGGGATGTGTTTGTAAGGAACCAATAGAATCGCTTCATTTACCTCGCCTCGGTCAGCACAGCTCTGGTGGAAACAGCTCAGCGGGGCTAGATTTTTGCCCATACAAAACAAGCTAGGAATGTGTGCGAGGGATGTGTGCGAGGAATGTGTGCGAGGAATGTGTGCGAGGAATGTGTGCGCATTTTCACAGCTCCGCTACACATCCTCGTAGGCACATTTTCATCGCACAGCTTTGGTGGAAACGCCCACACATTTTCACAGCACAGCTAGACATCCCCGCACGACACATTTTCATCGCACAGCTTTGGTGGAAACGCCCACACATTTTCACAGCACAGCTAGACATCCTCGCACGACACATTTCCATCGCACATCTCTGGTGGAAACGCACCCTTACTCGCTACTCGTTCATCGTCGGCGGTGGGACAACAGCCTTGTGTATGATCAACTTGTATCAATAATGAAGTAGGTACGAATTGATTTTATATATGAGAGGTAGTCTTAGACTTACATCTTGCGTCCCAACTTTTGGATCCAACCATTTTCCTTCGAATTTTGCCCACCTTAATTCTGGACGACACCTGAATAAATTTAAAAAGGAATATACATTTTTATGGAACCTTCAATATTATCTCTTTTTTAACAGGACGGCCAACAGGCGGTATGCGACTAAGCCAAAGTTGAGAAAGTATTTTCTTATCAAACAGCTGAGTTGTCTCAAAACTCTCTTTGGATAACTTATTAACTTACTAGCTTCTACCTGACTTCGTTCGCATTGGAGGGATTTCTCACATAAGTTCCCCAGGATCGGAGATCCTGGGGGAATTTCGGGATACAAAGTATGTGTTATTTCTATAGTTTTTGCGTGAAAGAGTAACAAACATCCATAAACTTTTGCCGTTATAATATTAATGAGTTCTTTTATTAGTTAATTTTGGTTATCATTCACCTTAAGCATTCTCCACCAGTCAACCGTCTGCCTTTGTAACTTTTTGTGTTGCTAAACTTTAAATAAGTAAATACTAACATGATTTTATTTTTTATGATTCCTTGCGTGACCGGAGGGCTGGCTCGATCTTTGCCCAAAGAATAAGCATTGCCATACAACGTGGCAATGCTGCCAGTCTTCTGGGTACGTTTCCGGACGATGACGATGTGGAGAAGTACTTTGACGCCTAAGCTTGACTTTTTATTTTTACTAATATGTATTACATATGTAACTATTTATTTCTCATCCTTTCTTTTCAAAACTAATCAACGGACCTATGTGATTTAGTATGGAGATACTTATTTAGCGAGAGACGTAGGCTACTTTTTATTCGCAGAAAGAAACCTTATTTGCGGGCGAAGCCTTACTGTTACACCTACCTACCTTATCTGCTTATGCCCGGTACCTTTGGGTATGCAGACGACAGCACAGTTGCTGAGAGATAATGTGTCCAGCGCGCATGCTGGTGGGTCACAGATCCAGTCTCTCCGTAAGGACATAGTTGGGCGCTTGAACTTGTCCTTGAAGGCTGTCTCCGAATGGGGCGATGCCAACTTGGACAAGTTTAATGCAGCTAAGACCCAGGCGTGTCTCTTCTCCGCAAAAAGGAGTCAATTCGAACCAGCTCCTACTTTCCGAGGTGTGTAAACTTCTACCCTCAATTTCGACCCGTTTATCGAGGCTAAGGCTCAACTAGCATCAAAAAAGTTGGGAATACTAGCAAAGGTGAGACGGTACTTCACACCCGAACAGCTGCTCAATCTCTATCAAGCCCAGGTTCGGTCGTGTATTGAGTACTGCTCTCATCTTTGGGATGGATCTGCCAAGTACCAACTAGACGCGCTTGAATCTATTGAGAAACGGGCCGAAAGACTCATTGGCAACGATACAATGGTCGAATCAAAGCTCCAGAGCCTTGAACATCGACGACGAGTTGCTAGTCTATCGGTTTTCTATCCGTTACATTTCGGGGAGAGTGTGATGGAATTACACAATCTAATTCCGTCAAGCCCGTTCCATCATCGGACTACAAGACAAACGGTGATGCGCCATCGTTACATGGTGGACATCCCACCTATACGCACTAAACGTTTTGGGAATACCTTCATTGTGCGTACGGCTAAGGAGTGGAATTCCCTGCCGGAGTCTTTGTTTCCCGATAGCGAACCTAGTGGTCTTTAAGTCAAGAGTGAATAGGTTACTTTTAGGTAAGCGTGCTGCATCTTCGACCACATTATCACTTACCATCAGGTGAGATGGTGGTCAAACGCAAGCCTATTATCAACAAAAAAAACCTAAATAACAACATATCAACCATCACACTATTTGCGACTTGAGTGTTACACTTCAGTAATACTTAATTTGTATCTCCTCAGTACGGTCAGCATAAAAAGTCTTATCATGTCTAGTATCTACAATCTACACACTTTAATAGTGGGTGCATTTAGACTCTAAGGAGTGATTCCTAGCATCACGGAGATAAATACTAAAGTCGCTAGAGTTTTATTTTTATTACTAATGATCACGCTCTTGACCTCGACCACACCTGATGGTAAGTGTAAGATGAGGTCTACGATCGCACGAGCGAGCTCAGAAGATGCCTATTCACTCTTGCTTTAAATGCTGACCGGTCATATGTGGCAGGGAACACAGAAGCCGGCAGAGAGTTCCACACCTTGGCTGTGCGCACAATAAATGTTGAAGAAAAGCGCTTAGTACGACAAGACGGTATATCGACCAAGTGTGGATGGTATCCTGCGGTACGTCTGGTAGACCGGTAGTATGAAGGAATTAAGGCACCTTTTTTTCTAGGTGGAACTGAGTGGAAATCCTCATGGATGTTCTTCGCCCTGGGGCGGGCGAAGGGTTTCTGTCAGACTCATACTGACTAAAACCACCCCGTGTTCCCTCGTACACATGCGCCGGGCCTGTGGGAACACATTAATATTCAATCCTAACACGAACCATCAATTGCCCAGTTCAAGTAAACACCGCACATATAATATATGACCTTCTGTAGGTAAACAAAGATGAATGCTGTGCTAAACTTACATTTTAGTTTTCTTGATGGGGTGCTGTCGGTACTCATCGAAATACTCCGTTAGAAACGACATGATTCACTCTTTAATTTATATTTTTGGCACAATATACGTTAAATAATATCAAAAATAATAGTTATTAAAGTTTGCAGACGTCAATCACAATGAATTAAAAAAGAAGCCGTAGACAAAGAGAAAGTAATACACTATGTTTTAGCCGTAGATATTTTGAATAAAGGTTTTACAAAAAAGGATTGAATGTAAGTCCTCCTGCAGTAGGTCGTAGGTTTTCTAATCAACTGAACATAAGCTTGTAATTTTTTCTTGGTAAGTTTCTTTCATAATAAGGTTAGAGTTATTGCGGTTTTGCATGTTGGGTGGGACTTTTTTATGGGGTCGCCAACGGTTTGACTCAAAGTAATTCTTTTACCAACAATAAAATTATTTTTCTTTTCTACTTTAATGTTTATTTAGAGAGAACATAAATAAATATTAACCTTAATCACGTCAAATTCGAAAGAAAAACAACATTAAAAATGGTTTACCGTAATTTATTATTCTGAATATTGTGAGTTATGATCATTATAAAACGCTCAATTACTCGCTCAAGCCAACATTAAATGAATTCATATTTAAGCGACTGTAGTCCTTTCTGTACAGAGCTGGAGACTCTGTTTCCCAATTTCTGGGGTCTCTTAGCTACCGCATAAACTTCAAATAAAAATGATAAGGCTTCGTGACTGAAGGACAGATAAGTCATTTTATCAAACACTAGCTACCTGCCTCAGATTCACGATTATAAACACAAACCATGTTATTATAAAACTTTTTAGCTAGTGAAAACAGTTTAATAATCAGTTGAGTAGCTCAGAACGTGTAAGCAGAAAAACAAACTGCATTATACAGCGAATTTGTTTTATATTCAGACATAATTATCCGATCACTCTACATTCGAGATAGTCAGAAAACTCTAAATAGCCCTGTGTAAAACGCATAAGTACGTCATGGTAGGTATTTTATGAGACTTCTACCTGTTATTATGGAATCCTAAAATAACGCCCCTTTTAGGGTTCCATAGCCGAATGGCAAAAACGGAACCCTTATAGTTTCGTCATGTCTGTCTGTCTGTCTGACCGTTCGTCCGTATGTCACAGCCATTTTATTCCCAAGCTTTTAGCACTACACGTGTGAAACTTAGTAGGTAGATGTATTCTGTGAACCGCTTTCCGATTAATTAAGACAAAAATGAATAAAATTAAGGGGGCTCCCTATACATGTAACTGAAACTAATTTTTTTTTTCACCAAACCTATACGTGTGTGGTATCTATAGACAGGTCTTTTAAAGTGATATTGAGGTTTCTAAAACCACTTTTTCTTAAAGTCAATTGTTAAGATATTAATAAAAACTTTCAACGAAAATTGGTTTGAACGAGATCGGGTTAGCAGTTTTTGAGATATAGCACATTTTCTAAAACCGCAAATATAACTTTGTTTTTCATACAAACACTATGAAAAACAAGGTTATTTTGCGTAGTTACTACGGAACCCTTCATGGGCGAGTCTGACTCGCACTTGGCCAATTTTTTTTAATTGGTGGACTTTGACCAACACATCCACCACACTTTTGCCGTGAACCCACTCCAGACACAAGCATATTTAGCTTAGTTGGAGGGGTTAACCAGATTGCTAGTAATGTGAATTCTACCCAAATTGCTAGTTATCTTTTTAAAGAAAAATAAATCAAAAAAACACATCACCTGATAGTAAATGATGATGTGGTCTAAGATGAAGTACGCTTACCTAGAAGCAACCTATCTACTCTCGAGTTAAAGAGCCCCAGGTTATAGTTACTTACCAGGAAACAGACTCCGGAAAGAAGCACCACTCATAGCTCTACAATAAAACTATCTAAAAAGTAAGTAGGTGTTTCCGTGTGCGGCATAAAAGCAGGGTACAAAACTCATTGTACTTATCTCATTTAGTCAGGGTACAAGACTCATTGTACGTACCTCTGTACGTACAATGAGTCTTGTACCCTGACTAAATGAGATAGACCTCATTTAGTTTCATCTTTTATTTAGGCATTGAATTAAATGACACATTGCATAAATTAAAACTATCACTTATCTATAGGTATGCTCGTCAAGAATGCAGCATTTTATATCTTCTTCAACAGGATTAGATGCCAAATCCTGCGTTTTCGCGTGCTCCCCTTGACCATCCAAATCATAAAGATGACGCAGCGCAGGAGCAATGTCACTACGCCAATGCGTGATCGCCGTAACATTAAACATGGCGGATCTGCGTGACGCGTTCCCGAACATGCGTAACCGCAACGAGTGATGCGCAATCTATAACCGTCTAGCCAGCGAGGCGCCTGCTACACGACTTTTGTGTGCCTGGTAACCCTTTTACAGTTCCATAAGTAACTAATAGCCTATTTATTTATTCAGTAATAACAGGTGCTGTGGCGAAGAAGTACATAATTAATATAAATAAAATAAGAAATTACGGCATAAATCCTATTTGGTGAAAAATACTGGGAATACTTTCTGCCTTGAACTTGGTTCAAGTTCTCCCGGTAGAGGAATAACGAACTAGGTCAGGGATAGGTAAATTATAGCCGTATTCGTTAAAAGCTTTCTAACGAGATAAATACTAGTAGTACTAGTATTTAACTACTACTAGTTAGTTCGAGTTTAATACTACTGATTAGGAGATTATGTATTAAAATTTTATGGTTGTGGTTAATGTAATGGATGGATAGATTTTTTCTATTAATAAGACCTACATTTGTATGCTATCAAAATCTGGATATCATGAAGTTCTAAAGGCCACCATCATTACCAACCAAAAACGGTTTACGCATGCATCTATTTTTTTTCTATAGATAGTCTCGCGTGTGACCAATATCCTACCTAATGATAGGTATTTAAACGGTGATGTGGTCTAAGATGAAGCACGCTTACCTAAAGGAACCTATAACTATTCACTCTTCATAATCTTGCGTTTTTGTACAACAAATTACTAACATGTAACGTATATTCCAGGCTACAGAAAAGTTCCTATTGTTCCCTAAATAAAAAATAATGCTTCTAAAGCCAGCCTCAATTGGCGACTCCTTCCCCATCGCGACCTTTCAACGGCTTACAATTTTTATGCTCGCTCGCGACTTCGGGTGGCGTGATCATCCTTCTTAAATCATATAATCGTGCTATTTTTAGCATACACTCTGTCGTAAAGTCGTATCTGCAAACCGACGCAAATGAAGGTCAATATCGATCAAAATAATGTGTGTTCCGTTCAATGTGTCGGGTGTCGTGTCGTTTTGAGTGGGGAATCGTGTTTGCAAGTGCGAGAGGTTAACTGTACGTTGTAGGATATCATAACATCATTCAAACTGCGCACAGCCAAGGTGTGGAACTCACTGCTGACTTCTGTATACCACATACGACCCGTCTGATTTTAAATCAAGATTGAATAGGTATCTTCTGGAGTCGCTCGTTCTATCGTAGACATCATCTATCGATCACCATCAGGCGTGTTGGAGGTCAAGAGCTGGCTTATCGGAAATGAAATAAATAAGATCATTTCCGTGTATCTTTGACTGATACGGTTACGCAGCAGTGGTGGCTCTGTGGTCACCCGCAAGCAGGACTTACAGAGTTGTAAGTCGTAAAAGATGCCAGGCCAGAAAACAAATTTTCTGCTCGGCCATCTCTGTATCTAGAACACCTAGCAGAGATCTGTTTTCGCCCAAATTTAGTCGCCCAATATCAGAATCAGCTGTTTTGTGGATAATGCTAAAGGGGTATATTGGTGATCAATCCAGAAAGCATGCTTTATGGCTCGGCCACCTCTGTATTTCGAGACCTAATCGATAAAGTGTTTGTGTTTGGGTTTGTGGGTTTATTTGATATCATCCAAAGAAGCCGTGCCCTTGGCATGTATATGCCCTTTCCGTTACACGTTGTATATATATACACCCTCTCGCTTGCACTCACTTGCACTGCGTCTGTCGATTATAGTCAGTCAGGTTTAAGTCTAAATCGTCATCTGTTTAGCCTCTCCTCAACTATGTTGAGGTCAGCTACCAGTCTAACCGTATGCAGCTGGGTACTAGTGTTTTACATGAAGCGACCTTAAATCTCGTTTCCAAATGGGGTGACGACAATCTAGTCAAATTAAACGCTCTGAAAACACAGGCTTGTCTTTTCTGCGCTAAAAGGAGCCCATTTCAACTATCCCCTACTTTCCGAAGTACATCTGTGCCAGTTACAGACCGCCTGGAGCTTTTGGGCATGGAGTTGACATCAGACCTCAACTTCGGCTCAACCATCGAGTCCAGAGCTCAGACTGCAGCAAAAAAGCTGAGAATCCTACACAAGGTAAGGCGGTACTTCACGCCTGGACAGCTTCTGAATTTATATAAAGCACAAGTCCTTTCCTGCGTGGAGTATTGCAGCCACTTGTGGGATGGCTCTGCATAATACCAACTTGCTGCTTTGGACTCGATCGAGCGCAGAGCTAACAGGCTTATAGGTGACGAGGCGCTAGTGGAGAAGCTTCATAACCTGGCTCATCTGGCGAACCGTTGCTTGTCTGTCGGTTTTTTTATAGATTGTACTTCGGGGAGTGTGCGCAGGAGCTCCATGACCTGATTCCTCCATCTCCCTTTCACTACCGGTCTACCAGACGCACGGCTGGGTACCACCCACACTTGGTTGATATACCGTCTTGTCGTACCAAGCGCTTCTCCTCCACATTTATTGTGCGCACAGCCAAGTTGTGGAATTCTCTGCCGGCTTCTGTGTTCCCTGCCACTTATGACCTTTCAGCCTTTAAAGCAAGAGTAAATAGGCATCTTCTGGGCTCGCTCGTCACATCTTAGACCTCATCTGTCGCTTACCTTCAGGCGAGATGGAGGTCAAGAGCGAGCTCAACCGTAATAAAAAAAAATTAAAAAAGCGGCTGGCTACCTGACCTCCATAACCCAGTAACTGAGTAACACGATATCCCTTGGTTAGACCAGTGTCAGATTTAATGGCTTCTGACTACCCTTACTGGTACTTACTTGTTACTTACTTCAACTGTTGAAGATTGACTGTTGATCGACTGTCAAAGATGTTCAAATGAGTAGGGAGCAATGGCTACTGGGAAATTCCTTACAGAAAAACTCTATAGCACTTTTTGCCCGACCCGGGAATTGAACCCGAGACCTCATGCTCATGCAAGCGCAACCGCTTGCGACCACTCGACCAGAGGCAGTGAAGTCAAGATATGAGGCACAATATTATATATATAAACACGTCTAAGTAGGTGGGTACATAGGTACGTCACATGACGACATTGTTATAAAGTTTTGAATTAAAAATATGCGGAGTCCTCCCCCCCTTTCTCACTACTGGAAACTTACATAGGTACTACCTATGCACAGGCATGCCTTAGTCAAACTTTGGCAGACAAATAATGTTCTTATAGGTCAAACAAAATGTATTTCAGGCCAGGAGTTCGAACCCCCGACTTGTAGTAAGGAATTAAATTTTCACGTACGTAAATCTATCCTCCAGCAACGTCTGGCACTCTGGCACTTCCAGGCTCCACGGAAATCTAATCACACCCAGATTTATTCTTTAATATTAGTCGTCAAATATCAGAATTAGTCGGTTCGTACTTTAAAAGATATAGGGGTACCTATATTGGTGGCCAAGCCAGTACCTATATAATGAAACTAGCTTCTGCCCGCGACTTCGTACGCGTAGAAGTCGAAAATATTCCACGGGATCCCGTCCCCGACTTGCTTGACAAAGATTATAATAGCTCGGCTAATATGTATGATATAAAGATAATTTTTAGCCTATAGCACTCAGGGATAATGCAGCTATATGTGAGCGAAAGAATTTTCAAAATCGGTTCGGTAGTTTCAGAGATTACCCCCTACATACAAACTTACAAATTTTACCTCTTTATAATATTAGTATAGATAGGCGCCAGTAGCTTAAAGCTAAGGTCGCACTTGTGATTGAGAGGTCACAGGTTCGAACCCCACCCATTACAATACTGCCGTAAATACTCCAGACACAACCATATTTAGCGTAGTTCGAGGGGTTAACAAGATGCTAGTTCTCTTTTAAAAGTTTGATACCAGCCGTGATTTAATTAATGTTTGTGATACTTGTAACAATTACATTTGATTAACATGCCCATCGTACATCACCCAGGACTGTGCCGATGTCATGGCAAGCGACTACCTTTGTTTTCATGGCTAAAAGTTTCGCCGAAAAGCATTCGTTGCACGGTTGGAAAAAGGTTGATACAGAAGGCAGTAATCCTTTATTTATTTTATTTTATTTTATTGGGGAAAACAGTTATACGAAGCACTTGTTCTCAAGTATATATTCTCATACAATAAACAATAATGTGTGTGTAACCTGTGGGTTACATATACATTATTGTTTATTGTAACAAGCCAAATCTATGTAACGCCACAGCGTTACATAGACATCCGTAAAAAAAAAATACGGGTCTCGTAGTTTCCGAGATACGATAGGGAGGGGGGAGAAGGGGGGTGAAAAGAGGAGGTTTGGCACTTTTCCCTTAGGTTTGAGAGTTACTTCTTTACGAATCTGTCAAAATATACCCACCTCCCCATCCACCATCTGGGAGAACAATTATGTCATCAATGAGTGAGTCAGTCAGTCAGTGAGTGGTAATTTAGCTTTATATAATACTTATAACTAGTATTTGCGTGTTGCGCGAGGTGCAAGCACCTCGCGTGCTTGTGAAAGAAAAAAATGGGGGGGGGGGGGGTGATGGGGGGGGGGTTGCAAAATTATTTCGACTAAAGCATTGCCCCTCTAAATGAATCTGAAAAAAAAAATGTTCCAAGTCTCTTAATTTCCGAGATCCGCCTAAAAGGGGTGAGAAGGGGGCAAGGGGGGCGACTTTGAAAAATGGTTTTTACTTTACCGAGCCTCCTCTATACGAATCCGTAAAAAAAGAAAACTACCGGTCTCGTAGTTTCCGAGATACGATAGGGAGGGGGGAGAAGGGGGGTGAAAAGGAGAGGTTTGGCACTTTTCCCGTAGGTTTGAGAGCTACTTGTTTACGAATCTGTCAAAATATACCCACCTCCCCATCCACCATCTGGAAGAACAATTATGTCAATGAGTCAGTGAGTGAGTGCTAATTTAGCTTTATCCGTAACCACTTTATGACGACACACAGTCCTACCACCAAATTTACTACGTACTTAGTTCTCAGCAAAACTTCTAGATAGCGCGGAAATAAATTATTGAATCTCGGTATCATAGGTGATACCGAGGGTCTCAAGAGGATATGACTAGTATTTGCGTGTTGCGCGAGGTGCAAGCACCTCGCGTGCTTGTGGTGTGAATCTGAAAAAAAAATGGTGAGGGGGTGATGGAGGGGGGGGTTGCACAATTATTTCGACTAAAGCATTGCCCCTCTAAACAAATCTGAAAAAAAAAAAATTCCATGTCTCTTAATTTCCGAGATCCGCCTAAAGGGGGTGAGAAGGGGGGCGAGGGGGGCGACTTTGAAAAATGGTTTTTACTTTACCGAGCCTCCTCTATACGAATCCGTAAAAAAAAAATACGGGTCTCGTAGTTTCCGAGATACGATAGGGAGGGGGGAGAAGGGGGGTGAAAAGGGGAGGTTTAGCACTTTTCCCGTAGGTTTGAGAGTTACTTGTTTACGAATCTGTCAAAATATACCCACCTCCCCATCGTGTGCGTTACCCCAGCAAAATAATGTCGAAAATAGTCATTTAAATCTTATAGACAACTAGCGACCCGCCCCGGCTTCGCACGGGTGCAATGTTTATATTAAATACTAGCTGCTGCCCGCAACTTCGTTCGCGTGGGAGGATTTCCCGCGTAAATCCCGATCCCGTGGGAATTTCGGGATAAAAAATAGATGTTGGCCGATTCTCATAGATACCGGATAAGCACAAAAAATTTCATCAAAATCGGTCAAGCCGTTTCGGAGGAGTATGGCAACGAAAACTGACACGAGAATTTTATATATTAGACTAGTATTTGCGTGTTGCGCGAGGTGCAAGCACCACGCGTGCTTGTGAAAAAAAACAAAAACAAAAAAAGTGGGGGGGGTGATGGGGGGAGATGGGGGCGGTTTAGTATTTGCGTGTTGCGCGAGGTGCAAGCACATCGCGTGCTTGTGAAAAAAAAATGGGGTGGGGGGTGATGAGGGGTGATGGGGGGGTTTAGTATTTGCGTGTTGCGCGAGGTGCAAGAACCTCGCGTGCTAGTAAAAAAAAAAAACAAAATGGGGGGGAGGTGATGGGGGGGTTTAGTATTTGCGTTTTGCGCGAGGTGCAAGCACCTCGCGTGCTTGTGAAAAAAACAAAAAAAAAAGTGGTGGGGGGGGGGAGTGATGGGGGGGTTTAGTATTTGCGTGTTGCGCGAGGTGCAAGCACCTCGCGTGCTTGTGAAAAAAAAGAGATACGATAGGGAAGGGTGAGAAGGGGGGAGAAAAGGGGAGGTTTGGCACTTTTCCCGTAGGTTTGAGAGTTACTTGTTTACGAATCTGTCAAAACATACCCACCTCCCCATCCACCATCTGGGAGAACAATTATGTCAATGAGTGAGTCAGTCAGTCAGTGAGTGGTAATTTAGCTTTATATAATATAACTAGTATTTGCGTGTTGCGCGAGGTGCAAGCACCTCGCGTGCTTGTGAAAAAACAAAAAAAAAAGGGGGGGGGTGATGGGGGAGATGGGGGGGTTTAGTATTTGCGTGGTGCGGGAGGTGCAAGAACCTCACGTGTTTGTGAAAAAAAAAAATAAGGGGGGGGGCGATGGGCGGGGGTTTAGTATTTGCGTGTTGCGCGAGGTGCAAGCACCTCGCGTGCTTGTGAAAAAAAAAAAGGGGGGGGTGATGGGGGGGAGATGGGGGGGGGGTTGCACAAGTATTTCGACTAAAGCATTGCCCCTCTAAATGAATCTGAAAAAAAAAAGTGTTCCAAGTCACTTAATTTCCGAGATCCGCCTAAAGGGGGTGAAAAGGGGGGCGGGGGGGACTTTCAAAAATGTTTTTTACTTTACCGAGCCTCCTCTACACGAATCCGTAAAAAAAAAAATACGGGTCTCGTAGTTTCCGAGATACGATAGGGAGGGGGGAGAAGGGGGGGAAAAGGGGAGGTTTGGCCCTTTTCCCGTAGGTTTGAGAGTTACTTGTTTACGAATCTGTCAAAATATACCCACCTCCCCATCCACCATCTGGGAGAACAATTATGTCAATGAGTGAGTCAGTGAGTGGAAATCTAGCTTTATATAATATAACTAGTATTTGCGTGTTGCGCGAGGTGCAAGCATCTCGCGTGCTTGAAAAAAAAAAAAAAAAAAAAAAAAGGGGGGTGATGGGGGGGAAATTGCACAATTATTTCGACTAAAGCATTGCCCCTCTAAATGAATCTGAAAAAAAAATGTTCCAAGTCTCTTAATTTCCGAGATCCGCCTAAAGGGGGTGAGAAGGGGGGCGAGGGGGGCGACTTTGAAAAATGGTTTTTACTTTACCGAGCCTCCTCTATACGAATCCGTAAAAAAAAAATACGGGTCTCGTAGTTTCCGAGATACGATAGGGAGGGGGGAGAAGGGGGGGGAAAAGGGGAGGTTTGGCACTTTTCCCGTAGGTTTGAGAGTTACTTGTTTACGAATCTGTCAAAACATACCCACCTCCCCATCCACCATCTGGGAGAACAATTATGTCAATGAGTGAGTCAGTGAGTGGTAATCTAGCTTTATATAATATAACTAGTATTTGCGTGTTGCGCGAGGTGCAAGCATCTCGCGTGCTTGAGAAAAAAAAAAAAAAAAAAAAAAAAAGGGGGGGTGATGGGGGGGGAAATTGCACAATTATTTCGACTAAAGCATTGCCCCTCTAAATGAATCTGAAAAAAAAAATGTTCCAAGTCTCTTAATTTCCGAGATCCGCCTAAAGGGGGTGAGAAGGGGGGCGAGGGGGGCGACTGAAAAATGGTTTTTACTTTACCGAGCCTCCTCTATACGAATCCGTAAAAAAAAATACGGGTCTCGTAGTTTCCGAGATACGATAGGGAGGGGGGAGAAGGGGAGTGAAAAGGGGAGGTTTGGCACTTTTCCCGTAGATTTGAGAGTTACTTGTTTACGAATCTGTCAAAATATACCCACCTCCCCATCCACCATCTGGGAGAACAATTATGTCAATGAGTGAGTCAGTCAGTCAGTGAGTGGTAATTTAGCTTTATATAATATAACTAGTATTTGCGTGTTGCGCGAGGTGCAAGCACCTCGCGTGCTTGTGAAAAAAAAAAGTGGGGGTGTGATGGGGGGTTTAGTATTTGCGTGTTGCGCGAGGTGCAAGCACCTCGCGTGCTTGAGAAAAAAGAAAAACATAAAAGTGGGGGGGGGGTAATGGGGGGGGGGGGTTGCAGAAGTATTTTGACTAAAGCATTGCCCCTCTAAATGAATCTGAAAAAAAAAATGTTCCAAGTCTCTTAGATTCCGAGATCCGCCTAAAGGGGGGGAGAAGGGGGCGGGGGGGGGGACTTTGAAAAATGGTTTTTACTTTACCGAGCCTCCTCTATACGAATCCGTAAAAAGAAAAAAATACGGGTCTCGTAGTTTCCGAGATACGATAGGGGGGGGGGGAGAAGGGGGGGGAAAAGGGGAGGTTTGGCACTTTTCCCGTAGGTTTGAGAGTTACTTGTTTACGAATCTGTCAAAATATACCCACCTCCCCATCCACCATCTGGGAGAACAATTATGTCAATGAGTGAGTCAGTCAGTCAGTCAGTCAGTCAGTCAGTGGTAATTTAGCTTTATATAGTATCATATAATATAATAAGCAGCGTTCGCGAGAATCGTTAACGTACGGCAGTTTTTTCGACGCCTTACTCCACAATTTTCACTACCACGAAAAATCCTATCTATTTTCCGGGATAAAATATAGCCTATACGGATTCGGAAGAATCCCTCTAAGTAATGGTAAAATAAATTTTGAAATCGGTCCAGTAGTTTTTGAGCCTATTCAATACAAACATACAAAAATACAAAGGTTTCCTCTTTATAATATTAGTAAGTATAGAAGTATAGATTAGTTGCCCAGCTTCTGTAATTGTTAAGCACCTTTTTAAATTTGTTACACATATAGTTTTTTAGTTATTACACAAAAACATATTCTGCTGGGGTAACGTTTGAAACGTTACCGCAGCAAAACATTTTTTTAAATAATGGGAATATTGAAATAAGTATTATCTATACATTTAGTTGTCTAGACGAGGTAAATGTTACACGTTATTTTGTTTTTGTTCTTTCTTCGGCTGCGAAGTTATTCGAGATTTTGCTGGAGTAACGTTTGTGGTTTTGCTGGATCTCTGAAACGGTTAAGCGGATTCTTATCATCTTTTGTACATGACTTCTTAGGAATTAGTTTTAATTTGTTTCGCAATAAAAATAACAACATGATATAGCGTTTAAAAGTTATTTAATGAAATATAAAAACACTTCTTTAGGTCCTAACACTCTGAATATGAGCTCTACAGACTTACTTTAAACGTTATTTTGTAGCTTTTAACTACCTTCAAATGTATATGAAGTTTCATTAGTATCCTGTAGGTAATTAACAAATTATGATGATATGCATTTCTCCACGTTCATGGTTACAATGCGCGCGGAGTTATTTGGCCACCGATAAACCTGTATACGGTTATATAAACTGAATGTTATATCAATATTTAGTTGCTTAATTCAGTTATATACCTGTAAAGTTTCAGAGTAGTACATACAATAATTAACGAGATAATTAAATAAAAGTCATTAGGAACTTCAAGACCGTGGTAATCCGACCAAGTTTAGGTTTCGGTACAGACGCGTACACTGTTAAATACATAACAATATTATAATATCTGTACTATAAACATTATTATTATTACCTTGCAGCTAATTTTTAGATAGGTATCTATTGTATTATGTGCACCAGTTCAATGGCACAGTTGCACGGGTTCCTTCTATTTGGCAGAATCTTGATACTCCGAAATTCATTTGGCATAACACACTTGGTATTATCTTCCTTAAACGAATATTTTTAAGGCATAAAAATTATTTAATATGTATAATTATTATTTAGCCGAATGTTTATACATTCGAATTCACAATGGCATAAATTACTTTTGGCAGAGTTAAAATTCTGCATAATTTCGTTTAGCATAACTGCATGCTGCATGCTTGCTTGCATATTTACATGTTCCTTACAGGGAAATAAAAACCACGTATGTTCACAATCAAATGTTTTATTTAATGTATGCCAAACAAAAGATGGTTCCAACTGTAAACCTTCTGAAAGAATGATGGTTCTACGTTTTAATTATTATGGATATGAAATTTATGCCTAAAGATGATTCTGACTTACATGATTATTTGACTGCAGTTTAATATTTTATTTTTGATCTGTGATTTTTACATAATTTAAGTTAATCTTAGAATACAACTATCTGTAATATATATCTAGGAAAAAATATTGTGATATTTGAAATTTGTCTACAAAATGGTAGGAATTACTGCTTTTAAGTATAAAAATTATTATTTTACCTGTAAATAAAAATTCTTTAAGAAATATGTAGTTTTTTTTAACACTTTTGTACACATCTCTACTAAACTTGTAAGACTATCCTACATATTTTAGAAGATAGCATAATGTTCTACGCGGTCGCTTTTTTGTAACCACCTAAACTTAGTCGGATTACCACGGTCTTGAAGTTCCTAATGACTTATTTAATTATCTCGTTAATTATTGTATGTACTACTCTGAAATTTTACAGGTATATAACTGAATTAAGCAACTAAATATTGATATAACATTCAGTTTATATAACCGTATACAGGTTTATCGGTGGCCAAATAACTCCGCGCGCATTGTGACCGTGAACGTGGAGAAATGAATATCATCATAATTTGTTAATTACCAACAGTATACTAATGAAACTTCATATACATTTGAAGGTAGTTAAAAGCTACAAAATAACGTTTAAAGTAAGTCTTTAGAGCTCATATTCAGAGTGTTAGGACCTAAAGAAGTGTTTTTATATTTCATTAAATAACTTTTAAACGGTATATTATTTTGTTATTTTTATTGCGAAACAAATTAAAACTAATTCCTAAGAAGTCATGTACAAAAGATGATAAGAATCCGCTTAACCGTTTCAGAGATCCAGCAAAACCACAAACGTTACTCCAGCAAAATCTCGAATAACTTCGCAGCCGAAGAAAGAACAAAAACAAAATAACGTGTAACATTTACCTCGTTTAGACAACTAAATATATAGCTAATATTTATTTAAATATTCCCATTATTTAAAAAAGTTTTGCTGCGGTAACGTTTCAAACGTTACTCCAACAGAATATGTTTTTGTGTAATAACTAAAAAACTATATGTGTAACAAATTTAAAAATGTGCTTAACAATTACAGAAGCTGGGCAACTAATTATCTATAAGATTTAAATGACTATTTTCGACATTATTTTGCTGGGGTAACGCACACCTCCCCATCCACCATCTGGGAGAACAATTATGTCAATGAGTCAGTGAGTGAGTGGTAATTTAGCTTTATATAGTATACTAGCATTTGCGTGTTGCGCGAGGTGCAAGCACCTCGCGTGTTCACTTTAAAAAAAAAAAGGTGTGGTGATGGGGGGGAGATTGGGGGGGGGGTTTGCACAATTATTTCGACTAAAGCATTGCCCCTCTAAATGAATCTTAAAAAAAAAATGTTCCAAGTCTCTTAATTTCCGAGATCCGCCTAAAGGGGGTGAGAAGAGGGGCGGGGGGGGAACTTTGAAAAATGGTTTTTACTTTACCGAGCCACCTCTACACGAATCCGTAAAAAAAAATACGGGTCTCGTAGTCTCCGAGATACGATAGGGAGGGGGGAGAAGGGGGGTGAAAAGGGGAGGTTTGGCACTTTTCCCGTAGGTTTGAGACTTGCTTGTTTACGAATCTGTCAAAATATACCCACCTCCCCATCCACCATCTGGGAGAACAATTATGTCAGTGAGTGAGTGGTAATTTAGCTTTATATAATATAACTAGTATTTGCGTGTTGCGCGAGGTGCAAGCACCTCGCGTGCTTGTGGTGGTAGATTGTTCACTTAAAAAAAAAAAAGGGGGGGGGATGGGGGGGGGGTTTGCACAATTATTTCGACTAAAGCATTGCCCCTCTAAATGAATCTGAAAAAAAGAAATGTTCCAAGTCTCTTAATTTCCGAGAACCGCCAAAAGGGGGTGAGCAGGGGGGCAAGGGGGGCGACTTTGTATGATTTTTACTTTACCGAGCCTCCTCTATACGAATCCGTAACAAAAAAATACGGGTCTCGTAGTTTCCGAGATACGATAGAGAGGGGGGAGAAGGGGGGTGAAAAGGGGAGGTTTGGCACTTTTCCCGTAGGTTTGAGAGTTAGTATTTGCGTGTGGCGCGAGGTGCAAGAACCTCGTGAGCTTGTGAAAAAAAAAAGGGGGGGGTGATGGGGGGGGGTTGCACAATTATTTCGACTAAAGCATTGCCCCTGTAAATGAATCTGAAAAAAAAATTTTCCAAGTCTCTTAATTTCCGAGATCCGCCTAAAGGGGGTGAGAAGGGGGGCAAGGGGAGCGACTTTGAAAAATGGTTTTTACTTTACCGAGCCTACTCTATACGAATCCGTAAAAAAAATAAATACGGGTCTCGTAGTTTCCGAGATACGATAGAGAGGGGGGAGAAGGGGGGTGAAAAGGGGAGGTTTGGCACTTTTCCCGTAGGTTTGAGAGTTACTTGTTTACGAATCTGTCAAAATATACCCACCTCCCCATCCACCATCTGGGAGAACAATTATGTCAATGAGTCAGTGAGTGGTAATTTAGCTTTATATAGTATAACTAGTATTTGCGTGTTGCGCGAGGTGCAAGCACCTCGCGTGCTTGAGAAAAAAGAAAAAAAAAAAAAGTGGGGGGGGTGTAATGGGGGGGGGGGTTGCAGAAGTATTTTGACTAAAGCATTGCCCCTCTAAATGAATCTGAAAAAAAAAATGTTCCAAGTCTCTTAGATTCCGAGATCCGCCTAAATGGGGGGGAAAGGGGGGCGGGGGGGGGACTTTGAAAAATGGTTTTTACTTTACCGAGCCTCCTCTATACGAATCCGTAAAAAGAAAAACATACAGGTCTCGTAGTTTCCGAGATACGATAGGGGGGGGGGAGAAGGGGGGGGGAAAGGGGGGGTATGGCACTTTCCCCGTAGGTTTGAGAGTAACTTGTTTACGAATCTGTCAAAATATACCCACCTCCCCATCCACCATCTGGGAGAACAATTCTGTCAATGAGTGAGTGAGTCAGTCAGTGAGTGGTAATCTAGCTTTATATAGTATAACTAGTATTTGCGTGATGCGCGAGGTGCAAGCACCTCGCGTGCTTGTGAAAAAAAAAAAGTGGGGGGGGGGTTGATGGGGGGAGATGGGCGGGGTTAGTATTTGCGTGTTGCGCGAGGTGCAAGCACCTCGCGTGCTTGTGAAAAAAGAAATTGGTATTTGCGTGTTGCGCGAGGTGCAAGCACCTCGCGAGCTTGTGAAATAAAAAAAAAAAAAGGGGGGGGGGTGATGGGGGGGGGGTTGCACAAGTATTTCGACTAAAGCATTGCCCCTCTAAATGAATCTGGAAAAAAAAATGTTCCAAGTCTCTTAGATTCCGAGATCCGCCTAAAGGGGAGGAGAAGGGGGGCGGGGGGGCGACTTTGAAAAATGGTTTTTACTTTACCGAGCCTCCTCTATACGAATCCGTAAAAAGAAAAAAATACGGGTCTCGTAGTTTCCGAGATACGATAGGGGGGGAGGAGAAGGGGGGGTAAAAGGGGAGGTTTGGCACTTTTCCCGTAGGTTTGAGAGTTACTTGTTTACGAATCTGTCAAAATATACCCACCTCCCCATCCACCATCTGGGAGAACAGTTATGTCAATGAGTCAGTGAGTGAGTGAGTGAGTGGTAATCGAGCTTTATATAGTATAATATAATAACTAGTATTTGCGTGTTGCGCGAGGTGCAAGCACCTCGCATGCTTGTGAAAAAAAAAAAAATGAGGGGGGGGTTGCACAATTATTTCGACTAAAGCATTGCCCTTCTAAACGTATCTGAAAAAAAAATGTTCCAAGTCTCTTAATTTCCGAGATCCGCCTAAAGAGGGTGAGAAGGGGGGCAAGGGGGGCGACTTTGAAAAATGCTTTTTACTTTACCAAGCCTCCTCTATACGAATACATAAAAAGAAAAAATACGGGTGTAGTAGTTTCCGAGATACGATAGGGAGGGGGGAGAAGGGGGGTGAAAAGGGGAGGTTTGGCACTTTTCCCGTAGGTTTGAGAGTTACTTGTTTACGAATCTGTCAAAATATACCCACCTCCCCATCCACCATCTGGGAGAACAATTATGTCAATGAGTGAGTGAGTGAGTCAGTCAGGGGTAATTTAGCTTTATATAATAGAACTAGTATTTGCGTGTTGCGCGAGGTGCAAGCACCACGCGTGCTTGTGAAAAAAACAAAAAACAAAAACAAAAAAGTGGGGGGGGGGGGTGATGGGGGGAGATGGGGGGGGGATTAGTATTTGCGTGTTGCGCGAGGTGCAAGCACCTCGCGTGCTTGTGAAAAAAAAAATGGGGTGGGGGGTGATGAGGGGTGACGGGGGGGTTTAGTATTTGCGTGTTGCGCGAGGTGCAAGAACCTCGCGTGCTTGTGAAAAAAAAAAACAAAATGGGGGGAGAGGTGATGGGGGGGGTTTAGTATTTGCGTTTTGCGCGAGGTGCAAGCACCTCGCGTGCTTGTGAAAAAAACAAAAAAAAAGTTGTGGGGGGGAGTGATGGGGGGGGGGGTTTAGTATTTGCGTGTTGCGCGAGGTGCAAGCACCTCGCGTGCATGTGAAAAAAAAAAATGGGGGGGGAGGGGTTATGGGGGGGTGGTTGCAGAAGTATTTCGACTAAAGCATTGCCCCTCTAGATGAATCTGAAAAAAAATGTTCCAAGTCTCTTAATTTCCGAGATCCGCCTAAAGGGGGTGAAAAGGGGGGGCGGGGGGGGGACTTTGAAAAATGGTTTTTACTTTACCGAGCCTCCTCTACACGAATCCCTAAAAAAAAAAAATACGGGTCTCGTAGTTTCCGAGATACGATAGGGAGGGATCGAGAAGGGGGGAAAAGGGGAGGTTTGGCACTTTTCCCGTAGGTTTGAGTTACTTGTTTACGAATCTGTCAAAACATACCCACCTCCCCATCCACCATCTGGGAGAACAATTATGTCAATGAGTGAGTCAGTCAGTCAGTGAGTGGTAATTTAGCTTTATATAATATAATAATTCAAGATGGCTGGACACAGATTTTTGCATTTTCTAATAAACCGCTGTACGTATCACAAAACTTTTAGCTCGATGCCTGTCATGTGACACCCGTTGATAAAATAACTTCCGTTACCGAGATAGAGAGACCAGCGAAGTTGTTTTTCAAGCTGGCTGGACACGTTTTCGATCGATTATCTAAGATTCTGTAGCGTCACAAATTCAGAAATACGGGTGTTTAGCCGTCACATAAAGTGCCCTATTGACCTAGTTAAATGCGAGCTATTTTGAAGATTTGTCCAGCCAGCCTGAGTCACATGAATATCCACCATGTAACGATAGGCCATCGAGGTTTGCCTTATAATCCGATAATGGAACGGTGGAATTTGATAAAACTTTATTTCACACAAAATGAATACCTACATAGTATGATTTGTGCCACACACTGTGAGGTCATTGTAGTTGCTATAAAATTTTGGGAAATGTAAATAATCAAAATAAATAATATAGTAAGTAATATTAGTTTATTTAGCTTATCATAAAATGACAATAATTTGAGAAATATCTATGTAACACAACGCAACATTCACTACTTTGGAACAAACCAACATAAAACATTGATGTGTTCACCATGTACACTATAGGTTAACATTAAAATGATTCTTTATTAATTCATGTCAAACTATCTAACTCAACTTAACTTATAAAATCAAGGAGATAACTTTGGAGGAATACTAACAAAACAACGTTATTAAAATTTATGAATCTTTATATCTATGATTTTTATTATATAAATTAAATATATAACATACCCACGACATAGTCGCATAATATTTTGATTTCCCCAATCTCGCAACAGTCGCAACTACAATAAAATAAGAAAGCATTTGTGTAAACCGTTTATTCAAGTAAACAGACGTTGTTGCATTGTGACTTAACTAATAAATTGTCTTATATTAACATTTCCACAATAAAATTAATTTAATGTTTCTAAGCGGGACATTCCGACTCTGTGAAGCAAACAGTAACCACTACACAATGATATTACCTTACGCAGAAATTTACATCAAACTTATTCTCATTTATTACAACATTCAGACTATTTAAAACTGCTAAAATATTCTTAAAATTGGCTAATACAACAACAAAGTTTAAAATATAATCCATATTGGGCTTTTGTATCTGCGACGAGCGATAATAAATAATTTATGTAAATGCTGATATACTCGCTGTCGTAATCTCATCTATTACTATATTGATTAAATATTTGCACATAATGTATTATGAGTAGTTGCGCAGTTCTGTGAGAATAGCTATCTCGTCATAAAAGCATGACTTATGATTCTTTCAAGCATTAAACACACTATAAACACTTCACAGACGTCGCCGTCGTACCAAAATGTCTCTTGTACCCAAAATCCTTTTAATCAAGCCTTCATAACAAGGTAGCTAGTTACAAAATATTTACTATACATCAACAAGCGCTGGTTCCAAACGACGTTTTAAAGTCCAACACATCGCTAATAACCAGAATATTACGATCACATAATGACTCACCTTAACACTCTTATTTTTCCATATTCACACACAAAAGGTACAAATGAGAATTCTTGTGTAGATTGAATCAGATAAAAATATAATCGTCAATAAGGCGAGAAAAAATTGGACATTTGATATTGTATACCCAAAATAATTAGTAATAAAAACATTTAATTTGATTCAATAAAAACTCAAGATTTTCTTTATTTAATGATGATCAACTAAGTTAATCAGCGAACATACCCTGTGATTTTCCTCGATTTTAAATGCTCAAATCACTCTAAGATTAGCTGATATTTTTTAACCCAATTGATATCGCCAAACATAGTTTCATGACCTTTGTTTTACTGCATGGAGTAACTTTTACAGAAATATATCACACCACATTTTATTAATACTCTCTTGAACCCTTCTTAAAATCATATTTAGTTTAGACGACAGTCTCACTGCTAGGCAAAATGATTAATAGCCTTCATCTTCTTACAATATATTATTAACATGGGCTAATTCATCAAAGACATCTTAGTCACCTTAATTTCTATTTTACCTAATTTATTGGTCCCTCTCACGGAGAGGTGACATCACTCACGCAGTGGACATCATGAATTTCACCATAACATTCCATAAAAGTCACTCCAATGTACAAACTAAACCAAAAAATAACAAATTTATTCTGATGCCTCATTCAGAATGTTAGCATAGTAACCGTCGCCGGATGAGGTGGTGATGTCGGCGTCTGTAGTGAATGTGATATCGCCATCGTTCAGATTAAAGTCAATCTCACCATCGTTCGTAGCGATCACGTAAACAGTATCGTCAGTGACAGCTACATTATCGCCAACCGTAGCGATATTAATTTGACCATCATTACTAAGTATAGCAGTATTACCATCTGTGGTCAGTATAACACTATGGTTGGAAGAGGCAATATCGGTATCGCTGAAAGTGTCAGCAATGTCGGCATCAGTTGAAGTTGAGGCAACAACGCAGTCGTGGGAAGTGGAGGCAATTTTGCCATAGTTCATCATAACATTAGCGCCAACATTGGCTGTGGTGGCAATAGCACTAACGTTTGTAGTCGCTTTCAAGGCCTCGTTGCTCACAGAAGCGTTAGGTCCCTCAATGGTTCTGGATCAGAATCTCGCCCTTATATACACAGCGGCAACGTCGTGATTGGCGTAGCCGAGCCGCTTGGCGTGTTTGAAGATCTCGTTGGTGGTGGCGGTGAGTGGCAGGGACTGCTCCAGCGCGTCTCCGAGCCCGAGCGCCAGCTTCAGGTCCTTCTGCATATGCATCAGGGGCTGATGCGTCGAGTACGAAGATTCAATCATAGCTGTAATGAGACAAAATTTTGATTAAAGTGGTGTTGCTTTAGAAATAACTAGCTTTTGCCCGCGACTTCGTCCGCGTGGAATAGTTACTTTGGGCTAACGTTAAATTTAACCCCGATTTTGAAGCATTCTTCATTGGCGCTCCGCTCCTATTGGCCTTAGCGTAATGATACAATATAGCTGTGCCCGCGACTCCGTCAGCGTAAGTTAATGTATTGGTAATATTGTTTAGATCACGGTACGGTACCTAGAGAACGCTTCGACCGCGAGACGCGTCGAGCGCGGCGACCGATTCTCAAAAATAATCCTTATAAGTAGCATGATTCAGTATTCACGCGCGATGGCTTATTATTATAAGTGTATTTCATGTATAACTTTGGTGTTTCTATACCGATTTATATGATTCTTTTTACGGTTTCGTAGCCGAATGGCAAAAAACGGAATCTTTATAGTTTCGACATGTCTGTCCGTCTGTCTGTCTGTCCGTCCGTCCGTCTGTCACAACAATTTTATTCCGAAACTATTAGGACTATACATGTGAAACTTGATAGGTAGATGTATTCTGTGAACCGCTTTCCGATTTTGAGAAAAAAATTAAAAAATATTTAAAATTTTTTTCTCTACCCATACATGGAACTAAACCTGAAAATATTTTTTTTCATGAAATCGTTGCATGTGTGGTATCTATAGACAGTTCTTTAAAAACGACATCGGGGTTTCTAAAACCACTTTTCCATAAAGTCAATCGTTTAAAAGAAGCTTCCAAAGTGGTAAAATGTGTGTGTGGCGGACACAACCTCTAACTTCTATAATTATGGAGCGAAAAATCTAAAAAAAATATGTGTCTGTAGATCTTAATATAAACTTTCAACCAAAATTAGTTTGAACGAAATCAGTTCAGCAGTTTTTGAGATACAGCATATTTTCTAAAACCGCAAATATAACTTTGTAATTCACACAAACACTATGAAAAACAAATTTATTCGGCGCAGTTGTAAAAAATGTAAAAAAGCCAGTTTTAAGAAATTTGTAAGGTTTTTTTCAAAACAAATTTATTTGGCGCAGTTGTAAAAAATGTAAATAAGCTAGTTTTAAGAAATTTTTAAGGTTTTTTTTTCGTCAAATAAATTTGCATATTATGTTATAGTTACTACGGAACCCTTCATGGGCGAGTCTGACTCGCACTGGTCAATTTTTTTATGGAATAGTTAATAATGTTAACTTTTTCAATTAGGGGTGACTGAGAGTGTTAGAAACGTAAGAGTAGACAAATATTATAATCAGAAAGCTTCGAACTGCTAAGCTATCGGGAGTTACACGTGTTATTGTGAGTCAACCATAAAAGTTAGACATATGCTGTCGTGGGATATTTTTTATATAATTTTAAGGAGAACATTTCCGTCATGAAATGATTTGTGTAGCTTTAACCATTAAGGTTGCACACGCGACGGAAGCTTAAAAAATGGAGTAACTTCTCCCGTTTTCCCAACATTTCCCTTCACTGCTCTGCTCCTATTGATTGTAGCGTGATGAAAAGTATACTATAACCTGCTCAGGAGTATGAATATTAATTGTACCAAGTTTCGTTAAAATCCGTCGAGTAGTTTTTGTTTCTATAACGGTTATACAGACAGACAGACAGACAGACAGACAAAAATTTAACTGATTGCATTTTTGGCATGAGTATCGATCCTTAATCACCCCCTGATAGTTATTTTGGAAATATATTTCATGTACAGAATTGACCTCTCTACAGATTTATTATAAGTATAGATTAAAGGCAGGTCGCTCCAAGTCCCGGAATGTGATTAGTTTCATTCATAATAAAATTATGTTTTTTGTAAATATGAACACTGTGTGTCTCTCACTGTCACTATGGACTTGAACTTTAACAGTCTTACAATTTAGCATCGCGGGTATGTCCGGGCAGGCGCCCGGACATATTACAGAAATTATCTTATTAACCGACTTCAAAAAAAGGAGGAGGTTCTCAGTTCGTCTTGAACTTCTTTTTTTATAATGTTATCTCATTCCGACGATACGACCGATTTGGAATTTTTTTTTTTCGTTTGCTAGAGTATACTTTCTAAATGGTCCCATTGTTATGAAATCAGGATCTGATGTTGGGATCCTAGAATAATCGAGAGAACTCTTCATATATTATAGGGAGACCTACAGATTTTCGGGTAATTCTAATAGCACCTTGTGCAGTTGCTCTCGAAAAGCACAATTTGAGGAAGTGGAACTGATGATGAAGACCCCAGATGACCACCGAAACTACTCAATAATAAGTATTTCGTGGATTGCGATTAGATTACTTGAATATAGATGTTAAGCACTTTATGCTCGTCACAATGCATATGGTGAAGTAGAGCTGATGGTGATATCACCAGGAGAACTCCTCAAAAATTAACGGCTCTGCACCGGGAAAAGCAATATTTTGTTAAAGGTGGTAAGTAGTTGACATTTTGGCTTTTGTAACTAGATAAATTACAAACCGACCAACTAAAAAGCCTGAAAAAAAATTTTTAGCTAAAAATAGAACCGACTTCTATATATATTTTTTTTTTAGTGAGTAAGATCCAAAGACATGTTTGTGTTGCGTGACCCACCGCGTCCCTTGAGGATGAGGTGCGGCGAGGCGAGGGGAGTGAGCGCCAGCACGTCGAGCAGGTCGGCCTGGTTGAGCCAGTAGAGCAAGGTCAGAGCACTGGAAGCTACCCACCGCGTCCCTTGAGGATGAGGTGCGGCGAGGCGAGGGGAGTGAGCGCCAGCACGTCGAGCAGGTCGGCCTGGTTGAGCCAGTAGAGCAAGGTCAGAGCACTGTGGAAGCTACTCACCGCGTCCCTTGAGGATGAGGTGCGGCGAGGCGAGGGGAGTGAGCGCCAGCACGTCGAGCAGGTCGGCCTGGTTGAGCCAGTAGAGCAAGGTCAGAGCACTGTGGAAGCTACCCACCGCGTCCCTTGAGGATGAGGTGCGGCGAGGCGAGGGGAGTGAGCGCCAGCACGTCGAGCAGGTCGGCCTGGTTGAGCCAGTAGAGCAAGGTCAGAGCACTGTGGAAGCTACCCACCGCGTCCCTTGAGGATGAGGTGCGGCGAGGCGAGGGGAGTGAGCGCCAGCACGTCGAGCAGGTCGGCCTGGTTGAGCCAGTAGAGCAAGGTCAGAGCACTGTGGAAGCTACCCACCGCGTCCCTTGAGGATGAGGTGCGGCGAGGCGAGGGGAGTGAGCGCCAGCACGTCGAGCAGGTCGGCCTGGTTGAGCCAGTAGAGCAAGGTCAGAGCACTGTGGAAGCTACCCACCGCGTCCCTTGAGGATGAGGTGCGGCGAGGCGAGGGGAGTGAGCGCCAGCACGTCGAGCAGGTCGGCCTGGTTGAGCCAGTAGAGCAAGGTCAGAGCACTGTGGAAGCTACCCACCGCGTCCCTTGAGGATGAGGTGCGGCGAGGCGAGGGGAGTGAGCGCCAGCACGTCGAGCAGGTCGGCCTGGTTGAGCCAGTAGAGCAAGGTCAGAGCACTGTGGAAGCTACCCACCGCGTCCCTTGAGGATGAGGTGCGGCGAGGCGAGGGGAGTGAGCGCCAGCACGTCGAGCAGGTCGGCCTGGTTGAGCCAGTAGAGCAAGGTCAGAGCACTGTGGAAGCTACCCACCGCGTCCCTTGAGGATGAGGTGCGGCGAGGCGAGGGGAGTGAGCGCCAGCACGTCGAGCAGGTCGGCCTGGTTGAGCCAGTAGAGCAAGGTCAGAGCACTGTGGAAGCTACCCACCGCGTCCCTTGAGGATGAGGTGCGGCGAGGCGAGGGGAGTGAGCGCCAGCACGTCGAGCAGGTCGGCCTGGTTGAGCCAGTAGAGCAAGGTCAGAGCACTGTGGAAGCTACCCACCGCGTCCCTTGAGGATGAGGTGCGGCGAGGCGAGGGGAGTGAGCGCCAGCACGTCGAGCAGGTCGGCCTGGTTGAGCCAGTAGAGCAAGGTCAGAGCACTGTGGAAGCTACCCACCGCGTCCCTTGAGGATGAGGTGCGGCGAGGCGAGGGGAGTGAGCGCCAGCACGTCGAGCAGGTCGGCCTGGTTGAGCCAGTAGAGCAAGGTCAGAGCACTGTGGAAGCTACCCACCGCGTCCCTTGAGGATGAGGTGCGGCGAGGCGAGGGGAGTGAGCGCCAGCACGTCGAGCAGGTCGGCCTGGTTGAGCCAGTAGAGCAAGGTCAGAGCACTGTGGAAGCTACCCACCGCGTCCCTTGAGGACGAGGTGCGGCGAGGCGAGGGGAGTGAGCGCCAGCACGTCGAGCAGGTCGGCCTGGTTGAGCCAGTAGAGCAAGGTCAGAGCACTGTGGAAGCTACCCACCGCGTCCCTTGAGGATGAGGTGCGGCGAGGCGAGGGGAGTGAGCGCCAGCACGTCGAGCAGGTCGGCCTGGTTGAGCCAGTAGAGCAAGGTCAGAGCACTGTGGAAGCTACCCACCGCGTCCCTAGAGGATGAGGTGCGGCGAGGCGAGGGGAGTGAGCGCCAGCACGTCGAGCAGGTCGGCCTGGTTGAGCCAGTAGAGCAAGGTCAGAGCACTGTGGAAGCTACCCACCGCGTCCCTTGAGGATGAGGTGCGGCGAGGCGAGGGGAGTGAGCGCCAGCACGTCGAGCAGGTCGGCCTGGTTGAGCCAGTAGAGCAAGGTCAGAGCACTGTGGAAGCTACCCACCGCGTCCCTTGAGGATGAGGTGCGGCGAGGCGAGGGGAGTGAGCGCCAGCACGTCGAGCAGGTCGGCCTGGTTGAGCCAGTAGAGCAAGGTCAGAGCACTGTGGAAGCTACCCACCGCGTCCCTTGAGGATGAGGTGCGGCGAGGCGAGGGGAGTGAGCGCCAGCACGTCGAGCAGGTCGGCCTGGTTGAGCCAGTAGAGCAAGGTCAGAGCACTGTGGAAGCTACCCACCGCGTCCCTTGAGGATGAGGTGCGGCGAGGCGAGGGGAGTGAGCGCCAGCACGTCGAGCAGGTCGGCCTGGTTGAGCCAGTAGAGCAAGGTCAGAGCACTGTGGAAGCTACCCACCGCGTCCCTTGAGGATGAGGTGCGGCGAGGCGAGGGGAGTGAGCGCCAGCACGTCGAGCAGGTCGGCCTGGTTGAGCCAGTAGAGCAAGGTCAGAGCACTGTGGAAGCTACCCACCGCGTCCCTTGAGGATGAGGTGCGGCGAGGCGAGGGGAGTGAGCGCCAGCACGTCGAGCAGGTCGGCCTGGTTGAGCCAGTAGAGCAAGGTCAGAGCACTGTGGAAGCTACCCACCGCGTCCCTTGAGGATGAGGTGCGGCGAGGCGAGGGGAGTGAGCGCCAGCACGTCGAGCAGGTCGGCCTGGTTGAGGCCGGCGCGGTCGGCCAGCGCTAGCCCCTCGGCCAGCGCCGCCAGCGACACGCCGCCCACCACTTGCAGCACCGAGTTCATCTTCGATGCGTTGCCGATGTCGCCTGAAACGGAACAATGAGCACAAAACTTTTTTTGTGGAACCGATTTACATCGACACGGGTCTATAATTCGCCCGGAGGACACAGGGGAGCACACGGTCGAGGTGTGCCCTGCTTGGGCGGAGCACCGCCGTGTCCTCGTTGAGGCGATCGACGGCGGCGACCTCTCGCGCCCTGCTCTGGTTCAGACCATGGTGCGGAGCGAGAGGGAATGGCATGCAGTCGCCTCCTTCTGCGAAGCAGTCATGCTAGCAAAGGAGAAGCTGAATGCGCGAGGGAGAGGCATCTCTCTTCCTTCACGTCCCAGCCACCGCGGGAATCGCGAGCCGATCTCCGGCCACCGTAGGCGCGGGCTTGCGCACGGCGAGCAGGGGTAGCTCACCGTCCAATAAGGACCAGGCCCCGGTCGGCGGCGCGCTATCGAAGAGCTGTCAGCAATAGTGACAAGGTCCTATAGGACCATTACCTGCCGCGGTTGTGGGAATGTTCTAACGAGATACTGCGGCCCCGGAACTTAAGGGCAGCTGAAGCAAAAGGGTGGGTTTTTAGTCAGTAGAAGTCAGACACTCCCTTCCGCTGCACCTAGAGCGGGATTTGTAACTACCATTTTGTCAAAGATTGGCCATCTAAAGACGGAAAGGAGGTTCGGAGACGTTCGTCCAGCAGTGGAACAGAAGTTGTATACATAATTAAAGAGAAAAAAACATAATAGTCATCAAAAAAATATGTGAGTTAATGCAGCCGTTATATGCAAGGGCAAGTCAATAAGTTCGCGGAATAGAACTATTAGAGTGGGGACATGGGTGCACGAATTCTCGCTCACTATCGAACCTTTGAAATTTTGCTGGATAAACAAGTTAATCAGAAGAACAGTGACTGGGAAAAATTGAGTTTCGTGCCGTGATAAAGCTTATAATGCAAGGATAAAACGTCTCATATACTTATAGAAGAAATTTACAAATGAGTCTTTTTTAGGAAAGGCAGAGAATCTATTGAAGGCGGCCTCAGTTCGGCCGATTAAGGCAACACATGTCCGTGTTGAAAAAGAAAAATTGTCTCTAAGATGCTTGTCTGGAGACTGGAGGAAAGTCAAAAGACTGAAGTTTCATTTACGACAATTATGAGCATTCTCAATGACCAACGTGACATGTCTAAGGTCTGTGCAATATGGGTGGCGAGTATACTCACACCGCTTATAAACAGCGCATTGAGTGCTTACGCGAGTTTTTGTATAGGTGTATTGAAAAAAGGGATGAGTTTATAACCGAATTATGATTGATAAACCTATGTATCATTACATAGGTTCATCGTTATGAACCTGAGTCAAAACAAGACTCCATGCAGTGGCACAAAACAAAAAGGTGCAGCACCGCTTAAGAAGTTTAAGGTGTCAAAATCGGCTGGAAACAATCTTTCCTACCACAGTTACAGACGTTTACAGAAGTTTTTTTGGGATTCAGAGGGCATTCTGTTGATCAATTATTACGATAAAGGTGGCTTCTTTTACACGGCAACGCACCCTTTCACTAGTCATGTTGCGATGATGCCTTATGTGCGGCTTTGGAGCTCTGAACTATCCCTTCCAGTTCAGATTTGGCCCCTTGTAATATTATTATTTCTTCCCATACATGAAAATAGATCTCCATGGAAAGTAATTCACCGATGAAGAATAAGTGAAGCCGGCTGTTTCTGCCTTTACAATATTAAAGACAGATCTAAAAATAGGTGACGATAAATGCATACAGACTAAAATTTTAAATTCTATGAGTAGGTTTATCGATTAAAATTCGGTATATGCTATTGCCCTGTAAGAAAATCACAACACTACTTGTTAGGGAATTAATGCTTTATGATGAATGTGTGATTATTTTAGGAATTAATGATAAATTTGAAATGGTTGTCGTGAAAGCGGCTTAAGTAGTATGAAAGCTGCAGTACTATTGGTGACAATAATTAATAAGCAGGGTGATAATGGCCGTTGAAAAACCAACCTTTGCTTGCTACATTTACGGTATAAGTGTGTAGAAAAATACTACTAGAATAACCCAAATATGTATTAGCAATGAAGTGCATGTGCTTGTTAGTATTATAATTGCTTATTTCTAAAAGGACGCTTAGATTAAGACGTTGACAGTTAACTAATTATAAAAAATATTAACAAAAGAAAATAAATCATAAATGTAAAACATAAAAACATGAAACGTATAAGCCCGCGGTGACACTATTATCACTCAGAATAAATAAAGTAAAATAGTGTTCGCCCAGTGCTCGAAATTCGATTATTTAAAAATGTTGGGGTTTCTGTGCTCCATCTCCATACTAACTGTAAGTATGCCAATTTTTATACTCCAAAAGAAGGGGTACAAAATGTTTGCTTCACTTATTGATATTTAGATTTTCAACTAAAAATACAATTTAGGAATACTTTTATTGTGTGTTCAGTTAAGGAGTGGAATTCCCAATAAGAGTCCGTATTTCCTGATAGCTATATTTACCCTCCCCCACCCCCCCAGGTTCTTTAAGAGTGAATAGGTTACTTCTAGGCAAGCGTGCTTTATCTTCAATCACATCATCACTTACCATGAGGTGAGATGGTGGTCAAATGCGAGCTTATCATAAATAATAATAATAAAAAAACCTCCCCCCAGTCTGAGACCTCTTATGTTTTCAACTTACATTAATACTATTATGAGAAAAGTGAATTTTTTTTTCATTTGAATAAGTTATGACGGAAACAGTGACAGTTTCTTCCTAGTTTCAAAGCCAGGTTAATTTTACTTGGTCACACGATTTTCGCCGACCAGACTTAATCAATTTAATATAAGTGTCCCGGCTTCGCACGGGTGAAAGTCATGTACTGTGTTCGGTTAGTAATAAACCTTAAATATGTTTAAATTAACCTTTCTAACAGTAAATAAATTGCAAGGTAAAGGAGAAGTTAAAAGCCTAACATGCCTAGGAAATTACAGAGGCACAGAGCGACGTTGTAAGTTTCGTTTTATGTGTAAAACACCAGCATAAATGAGGCCATGAGAGCCAGAGTGGCCTAACTGTAAAATCGACTTATTGAAAAAATTACAGTTAGGTCACTCTGGGTCTCATGGCCTCAAAAATTTCAACTGTCTAAATAGGGACAAAATGCGAACAAAATTTTAGGCCACTGTGGTGCTATGACTTTTACCGTTTAGAGCAGTTTTATCAGTTAAAATCAGTATTGAAAAAATTACAGTTAGGTCACTCTGGCTCTCAGGGCCTCAAATGATGTTTCTCTTAACAATCCGTATATTAGTGTTGTTGTGTACTTTCGGACCATTCCTACGGCACCGCGAGCTAAAACCAAAATAAATGTCAACGTCCAAGGTTCTAATCGCCCGCAACCGGAGCAGCTGACTACTACCAAGGTAAAATGAGTTCTTGCTCATGGCCTTGAAGCAAGACTGGCAATCGTCGAACAGCGACCGGTCGCCGGCCGCCAGGATGATCAGGGTGCCTTCCTCCGCTTGTGTCTTTGAGCCTTGGATCTGGAATTAGAGATACGAGGGTTATTGTAGATGCCATTGAGTTATGTTACACACAATTTACTTGTCCCGCCATGTTAGATGACCCGTCAGATGTCTTTCTGAAATTTTAAACCATCCTTGTATAAGAGGGAACAAAATAAAAATTGGCCAAGTGCGAGTCGGACTCGCCCATGAAAGGTTCCGTAGTAACTATAATAATAAAAATATATGTATATTTATTTGACAAATAAAAAAAACCTTAAAAACGTCTTAAAACTAGCTTATTTACATTTTTACAACTACGCTAAATAACTTTGTTTTTCATAGTGTTTGTATGAATTACAAAGTTATATTTGCGGTTTTGGAAAATTTGCTGTATCTCAAAAACTGCTGACCCGATTACGTTCAAATCAATTTTGGTTGAAAGTTTACATTAAGATCTACAGACATGTATTTTTTTTAGATTTTTCACTCCATTATTATAGAAGTTAGAGGGGGGGACACACATTTTACCACTTTGGAAGCTTATATCTTTTAAACGATTGACTTTATGAAAAAATGGTTTCAGAAACCGTTATATCATTTTTAAAGACCTGTCTATAGATACCACACACGCATAGGTTTCATGAAAAAAAATATGTCATGTCGAAACTATAAGGGTTCCGTTTTTTGCCATTCGGCTACGGAACCCTAAAAACCGGCCAAGTGCGAGTATTATGTCGTAGTGCATTATCTATAAAAAACGGCAAAAGAATCACGTCTGTTGCATGGGACCCCTTAAATATTTATTTTATTTATTATTTAGTATTTTGTTATAGCGGCAACAAGAAATACATCATCTGTGAAAATTTTCAATGTCTACCCAACTAGCACAAATGGGCTGCATTAGAGCTTTGGAGCGTATCCGATTATTACTTATGGTAATAGACGTAAGCGCTAGAGCGTCTACTGCAGACTTAAAGCAGCCGCTTTAGCGCTATTTGGGCGTCATTTTATGCAACCTAAAGTTCCATTTAACCTGCACAACGGTTGCATAAAGGTTCCTTAATAGCTATAACGATTTATTAACGCTATACTAAAGCTCTCGTAGCGCTACTTTTGAATGATTTTGAACTACTTTGAACGAATGAATTGATTATAGTTCTTTATTGTATATCTTCAGTTGACATTGTTTGTAATATTTTGGTAAAGTGTTTTCGTCGCCATCATGAAAATAAAACAAAAAGAAGTAAATGTTTGTATTCTGTATTAGCAAGATATATAAAGATACTTAAAACGCTGTCCAGTTTACTGTAGATATATAAGATAATTTTCGAGTAATTTTAACGCGCTTTTATGATATTTAAAAAATTAACAAAAGATATGTGATATTTTTTATTTGTTATACAGAATAAATTTTATTTCCGTATTTTTACGTGTCGATAACTTACTATTTGCAAGTGGCCGATTGTTTACCGGTACATTTAATGCACATTTAACTGAAAAACCAATGTATATCAACTCAATTTTGCAAGTGAATTATAAGTTTTCTTAAAAAATCATGGCGTCATTGTACTGTAGTCATAACCTGCAGTTTGAGCTCTAATAACTCCCTTTTGAAAATCATAGCGCTAATTTTCACCCTTCTAACGCTTCCAGTGATTTTTGTTCCCCTAGTGCAACTCACAGCCACAAAAAGCTCCTATTTTCCTGCTTTTGAGGTTATAAGATTAATTATTTGTATCCTTAAGTGTATTGTTAGGTGTACAATAAAGTATATAATAAATAAATAAATAAATAAGATCTAGTTACGTACTTATTCGTTTAGCATCCATTTTATTAAATGTTTTATAATAGTTACAAAAGCGGCTGTAAAATGGCGAATGGATTGAGCCTGCAAGGAAGGACTATTGCTACTAAAGGCCTTAGTTACACTGATGATTTTTTTGTAACTATAGTATGCATAAGAGTTTCTATTATTTCTATAATGAAACTTATAGTGGTATAATAGTGGTTACTATAACTATAACCTATACAAGTTACAATGGAAACTACTATGCAGCTGTGAGTGGCAGAATGACCTTCGTAACTCTCATATAAAGGTGTAAGTGGTAAATGAGTTCTACCGTGGACTACTGTGAAGGCTAGGGTAGTATTTGATTCAGCTTATAGCACCTTAAGTAACTTTTATAACTATAGACGTTTACGGATGCAGATATGCAACTCTGAACTGCTTTTTGAACCCTTAAAGCGCTATTTTACAGCCCAAAGTAACAAAATAGGCTGCTATTTCCACTAATGTGCTCGTTGGGTAGCTATCGCGGTTCATGAGATACAGCCTGGTGACAGCGAAGCCTGAGTAATAGGGTCCCGTTTTACCCTTTGAAATGAAATAAAATATTTATATTGTAAATTGGTTATAAATAACACTTTTACACGTCATGTTTTTTTGCGTGTTAAGTTTAGTTTAGCTAGATGAGGCTGGTATTTCCTAACTGACTACTCTGAGAAGAAACACCGAAACAAACTCAGAGGTCAAAGTCTCTTTTAAAGTCCAGACAATTTGTATATGAGAAGCATGTAGGTTCATGTCTGTGGTATTCTTTTGAGGAAATAACCACGCAAATTTGAGCGGACCTGTCCAGACAGTGCAAGTATTTGTCAGTTATCGTGTAACTCAACTTATAACTTAAGAAGAAAAGAAGAAATTGTCGAATTTGACGAACAATACCAAATTAAGGACATTTGGGTAGGCCACACAAGTACTCAAACTGCTTGACATAATTAAATGGTGTGGGAGAACGGCTGGACTTCTTTTTTTTTTATAGTTGATAGGCTTGCGTTTGACCACAATCTCACCTGATCTTAAGCGATGATGTGGTCGAAGATGAAGCACGCTTGCCTAGAAGTAACCTATTCACTCTTGACTTAAAGACTCCCAGGTTACAACATTAATTCTTTTTTGGGTATGGAACCCTGAAAAGAATTAATGAAGTCCAGCCGTTCTCCAGTTTTAGCGAAACTAACAAACAGCTATTTATTGTTATATACTCGAGAAGAAGATATACATATAAAAACTTTTTTTCAAGTAAATAAAACCGACTTCCATATCAAAACACTACAAAGCCAAAAATAATTTTAATTTCGGTAGTCGGTGTTATTGGTTTTGTATTTTCTTTTTTTTTTCACACCGCCTTCCGAAATTAAAATTATTTTTGGCTTTGTAGATTTTTGATATGGAAATCGGTTTTATTTTTTTTGCAAAAAAGTTTTTATTTTTGCGCTTTTTAGTGGGTCAATTTGTAATTAACCTAGTTATAAAAGCCAAAATGTCAACTACAAAAAAATAAAAACTCGCGAACAAAAAACACAATGTAGAGTAAACGAAAAGATCATCAATGTAAATATTTTTTTTAGACTTTTGTTGATTTTTCAGAAAGGACTTGTCCGATTTCGATAAAATTTTCATGGGACCATTTGGAAAGTATACCCTTTCCAACAAAAAAAGAATTTTTCAAATCGGTTGGCAAGCGACGGAGGTATGCCCGAACAAACATAAAAAAAAAACAAACAAACATCCGAATTGAGAACCCCCTCCTTTTTCAGAAGTCGGTTAAAAATGTCACCATCCTAAACGTATGGTGACATTTCATGTATGCCTTTTCCCAAACAAGTTGTGGTTTGCTTCTAATGTAACCGGATGCAGCTGAGCACTAGTGTTGTACATGGAGGGACTGCCTACCTGACCTCCACAACCCAGTAACTGAGTAACACGACACGCCTTGGTCAGACCTGTGACAATTTGTACAAGTGATAGCCGAGACCAATGTCTAAACCTGGTTTCCGAGGTACGAAGAAATCGGAAATGTTAAAATGGTCACGTGGTAGAAGTGAAACCTTCAAAAAAAAAAAATTTGTGTCTGTCACTTTTTCGAGACCCCGACCTAACTTCGTTCCCGTGGTCGCAAGATAGCCGAGTTTGGGCTCATTTTAAAGGGCATCAAAAGCTCTACCACTTGGCCCCAACAGAATTCCAAAATTCGGCAATTTATGTGTCTGTCTCTTTTTACTGTCGCTGTTTCGTTTCATAAACTTTCAAATCACAACGATGCTAAAGAAGTTTTCACTTCAAAAATTTAAAAATACCCGCTACGCAAAAAATACTTAGAAGTAGTTTAAGAAACACCGTTAAAAAGTACAAAAATAATAGCCGCGGCGGGTATCGATATGTAACAAACTTTAAATATCGATTCTAAATGGCGATACCCCACCGCGACTATTATTTTTTTACTTTTTACTTGCACACACATAGCTGTCAAACTTATAACACCCCTCTTTTTGCGTCGGGGTTTAAAAATAAAACCGACGCATGATTAATTACTGGTTTTAATTGTCTGTCCGTTTAAAAGAAAAGTGGAGTTAAGTCCAGAGTCGAGATGCAATTATATGGGACATAAAATATTTTCATGGCTGCACTAAAACTTAATGAAAAGATGTCAAACGAGCTTCGTTTTGAGTGGCCCGTAAATTTCGTTGCTAGAGGGCAATACAATAACTGATTTTATATTTGGAAGCCATTTTGGCGAATTTAAAGAGCATCTTATTTATATGGCTCTGTGAAAAATAACCTCCTATATTGCAGAACATAAAAACAGTAGAATGCCTTTTGGCTGAAAGATCTTTCCTCTTGCAAAAACCAAAACCTATAAATATTTGATTTGATGACAGACTGTTTTGATGCTCTTTTTTCTGTTTACAACACAATATGAACCTCGATTATGTCTGCGTGGAATTTTCATGACGAATCTGGTAAATTGATAGTTTATATACAGATTATGTTGGATCAAGTAGGTAACCATGCTAGTAGCGACGTCGATCTAATAAACTCCCTGAGTTCATGGGGTTTATGAGTTTTTTAAAAGTGACCCCAGCTGATGGGACATGGTTTGGTTAAAAGCAACGCATTCGCACTGAGTGTCAGTTTAGTCTATAATCCCCTATTTTGCTAAATTGTGCTTGCAGCGGCCTATTCGGGTTCGCAGTCGATCGATTGCTTTCCAAACTGGCCACTGCGGGTCACGTCCAGGTGGCAGATGCTTCTATGACTGAATGAAGTAAGGCAATGGCTAAAGCAGTTTTTAATTAAACTCTTTGAACACTGTCTCTTACCTGTGCCTCCAAATATCGTCCGCCTTTCCCACTAATTGCTTCAACGATGTCATGTGACGTGTCGGAGTCTATCGACGTCATCTCGACGTAACCCTTCGACTCCAGGGTCGGGCAGTGCAGCACGCCGCAATTGCCAAATACCATCTGAATATTGACAAAGATTATGAAATAAAAAAAAGATATAAGTATACACATTTCACTCCCTCACACATTCTCTCAAGACCGATTTCAGCCACAACGGCCAACGCCAGCTGAGATTAACCAACTGCGCAAAAGATATTATAGTGCACGAGTATGTATGTGAACATGTACAGGTGGACTCTGTAGTCCGGTGGTACGACAATCCGACACGACCGGACAGAGATCAAGGTTCTTATTTATAATAATTAAATAAATATTAACCATGACTAAATTAACATCATACTTGTTCTTCCCGATATCTATAGATATAATATTTTTCCTTGTAAAGAATTCTTGCAAGTGAACATTATTGTTTATCATTGTATTATTCGTCGGTCGGTCGACCTTTAAAAGTGGGCATACAGTGGGCGCAAGACGCAGTGATAAGGACCGGAAAACCATTGCCACGGACACAATGGGATGTAAAGCATTTCATACGAGAACTGTTCCATTGTAGTGTGGCTTACAATCGAAATACTTTTCACTCTACTATGCCATGACTGGATTAGACTTCCGTTTATTCCGTAAATAGGACTTTGAATCTGATAAAGCTGGATGAAAATCTATTTTCGCTTTAATAAAAAGAAAATATACTTAACATATACTTCCTTTTTCATTGATTTTTTTTGTAAGAAAAATACTGTTAGATAAGCAGTATTTTTCGTTCAGTAGGTAATATAGGTATTGAGGGGAAAATAGCATCTCATCAAAATCGTGAAGTCATCTCCTTAGAAACCTAACATTTCATAACAAACACCGCAATAACCTGCAATTACTTGAGCTTTTCCTCAAGACAATCTCTTTAACCCAAAGGTTGTAGATAATGGCTTGTTGCAATAAATCCGCCAATGTACCACTATTGTACATAAAGTTTAAATAAATAAATAAATCTTAGCAATTAATCTAATGTTACGGTCAAGTGTTTTATATTGTGTCGATCTTAAAAAATAATATTTTTTATTAATATTGTTTTGTTTTTGTGTTGTGCCTTTACCATTTTATAAATATTAATATGTTGATAACGCCATGGGTATGTACAGACGCCAGCACATGAAGCTACCCGAAACTGTCAAATTTTCCCAATCAACCTTGAACCTAATTTCTTTATCAATAAGGTTGAAAATCGATTAAAGAAATTTGACAGATTGTTGTAGCTTGATATGCTGGCGTCTGTACATACGAATACGTTATTGTATATATAGAATATCTATACATCGATATCAATGTATCTATACCAATATTATGCAGAAAAGTCTGTTGGTGTGTTTGAACGCGGTAATCTACGAAAGTATTGTTCGATTTGGATGAAATTAAAATTTTGATAATGTAGCTTGATGCTTGAGGAAGGTTATAGCTACTTTATACCCGACTGTAAAAGAAGTAGGTCATGTTTTTATCATGATAAATTCTACGGGAGATACGGGAACATACTTGTGAATAAGTGTTCCGTGTAACTTTTTACGATTGTGCCCGCTCTTGACCTCGATCACACCTGATGGTAAGTGTAAGATGAGGTCTACGATCGAACGAGCGAGCCCAGAAAATGCCTATTCACGCTTGCTTTAAAGGCTGACGGGTCATAAGTGGCAGGGAACACAGAAGCCGGCAGAGAGTTCCACACCTTGGCTGATGTTGTTGTGAATGTTGAAGAAAAGCGCTTAGTAAGACAAGACGCTGTTTGTTTTCACCTATAAAATAAACAAACAGGTGCTCAAAAATATACTACCTACGCCTCGCCCCAAACTTAACGTCTACAAAATTTTTGATAACGCATCTGAACAATGTTTTCCAGCTCAGTTCCTGCCCATTCCGTCGTGATTCTCACTGAGTAAAGGTCGGATCAGGGACGCAGCCTTGACTCCGACCTGACCTTTGTGCTCACACAAATACCCGTGAAATCTGCATTTATTAATACCACATCGTTGTGATTGGTGCAAATCTATACTAATATTAAAGCGGAAAAGTTTGTTTGTTTGCTTGAACGCGCTATTTGGATGCAATTTGGTATGGAAGTAGCTTGAAGCTTGAGGAAGGTTATAGGCTACTTTTTACGCGACTGCAAAAAAGGACAGTTATGTTTTTACCGTGATAGAAACCTCGGGAGCGAAGCCCCGCGTGAGTACTAGTTTATTAATAAAACGAGCTGTGTCTGCGACACTATTCACGTGAATAAATCTCACGATCTTGTGGGAATTCCGTGATAAAAACTAATCCTATTACGTTGCCATCAACATATTAATCTCCCCAGTGAAAGTTCCATTAAAATCGGTTCAGTCATTCCAGAGATTAGCCCGTTCGAACAGACAAGACAGTAAAAAAAAATGTTTGTGTTTTAGTACCGTGTAAATAACTAAAAGCACTTGAAAAAACAAATTGTAGTAAGGACTACAATTTGTGTCGTCTGCATATTTTTTATAAAAAGGGCTACAATGTTTTTGCTTCACCTATATACTACCTAGTTCACCTAGATACTTTGTTATTATGGTAAGGTATACGAGTGGAAGTAAAGTTCTTGAAAATAGGTTACGATTTAAATATCTTTTGTTTTGGTGCCTTGATGATACGGCCATTACGGATCTTTCTCTTCCTAACAATAAAACGTGCCTGTTCACTCTTGCGTTAAAGGGTTACAGAACAGGTCATAGATGGTAGGGAGCACAGAAGCCGGCAGAGGGTTCCACACCTTTTAGGCGACAATAAATGTAGAGGAGAAGCGCTTAGGGACGATATACCAACCCGATGTGGATGGTACCCTGCAGTACGTCTGATAGACCGGTAGTGAAAGGGAGATGCGAAGGATCAGATCGTAGAGCTCCTGCGCACACTGTACAATCCGTAGCAGACCGACCGGTAAGCAACATCGTCATCACCTGCTGCCTTTTCCCAACCAGGTTTGGTGTCGGATCCCATTCAACTACGCACAAAACGTCTTGGGAATACTTTCATTGTGCGTACGGCTAAGGAGTGGAATTCCCTGCCGGAGTCTGTTTCCCGATAGCTGTAACCTGGGGGCCTTTAAGTCCAGAGTGAATAGGTTACTTTTAGGTAAGCGTGCTCCATCTTCGACCACATCATCACTTACCATCCGGTGAGATGGTGGTTAAACGCGAACCTATTGTCGATATAAAAAAAAACCTGAGGGCTAATGTTTTTCATGGAGCGACTGGTTATTTAACCACCACAATCACGTAGCCGCTATTAATAGATAAATGTTATTATAATGTTGAAGATTTTATGAATGATAATTTTTAATTGTTATTTTCCAAGTAGATTTTCTCATTGTTTTTTCTTTCTCTTGTTGATTTTTTACTTTAGCTTAAAATAGTATGTTGTTTTATTTTGTAAGTGTTTAATTTTTTTCTATTTGCTAGTTTTTTTATTTAGATTTTTAAGTACATATTTGGAATTACATTCCATACTAAATTTGTACGCCTTCACGGCAAAACATAGTGCTCAAATATTTCTATATACCAAAAACCTTTTTTATTTTATTTTGTTATAAGATTATTTATTTGTGAAACATAGGTAACATACCTATGTTTCACAAATAAATAATCTGATTCTGATACCGTTGGCAAGACCAGTGCCATATTTCTGACTAGGGCTTCCAATCCCGCAGCCTGAATTCAATCTCGGTATTTGCGGGACTACGAATTTTCAATCGCGCAGGATCTCGGTATTTGCGGGATCCCGCATATTGAAAATATTCACATTTATATAAGGCAAATAAAACAATTAATTAATCAACTAACTCCACATTTATTTACGTATTATTATTAGTATGAGATCAATCAAATTACACCGTTTATTTATCACAAAAAAATCAGTCCCGCAAATCCCGCATCACGCGGGATTGGAGAATGACGCGGGATCCCGCAATACCGAGATCTCGGTATTCCGGGATTGGAAGCCCTATTTCCGACTACCCGTAATGGGATGTTAAAATGCTAGTCGGAACCAACAGAACAGGCACTGAAGAAAGTCGATATGTTAATATCGGTGCCACCATCCACAAACCGACCTCGGTAACCGTTGCTTTACCTTGATGATCAACTCGTGCGGTTTTTATTATTTAGCTAAGCATCCGACAGAGAGCAACGTTAAAAAACATACTGATGTTGTTACCTCTTTAGCAGCTTGAGGGTCTGCGACACATGAGAAGGTGATGTCAGCCTCTTCCACCACGTCGCACGGTGTGACTGCTAGCGTCGCGCCAACTTTCTCGAACTCTTTGCACTGGAGACAAGCAAAATAATTCAATTAATTATTATTATACATACTTAATTTCTTAAAATTTAATTGGAATATTAAAAGCATTTATATTAGAACTCATAGGCTAGCTTTCAAGTTTTCATCGTCTTTGGGATAATTAAGGCTGGCAGTAAAGCGGAAGCAATTATTTGGCTTTGTCTTAAGTAAGCAAAATAATTTGTTCTGCTTAGCTGTGCAGCTCAGATTTTAATCTAAAAGGTTCTATGATTCAAAGCTTTATAAATATTTTAATACATTTTCTTTATATTCAGGTAATTTATATTATAAAACAATCTCTGAGAAATTAATTGAATACAAAATAAACTATAGGTATAATTTCCCTCCAAGAAACTTCCTACTCCTAGCGCCATCTATCATCTCAAATAGAACTAAAAGCTTCTAGTGAATACTGCCAGATGTCACTGTACGTCAGCGGCCGGGTACCCAAGCGCAATCAATATCCGCGCCAGGCCAGCCACCGGGCCGCGTCAACGACCGCGGCGCGCAATGGCCGACGCGACGCGCCGCCATTTTGACGGCGATAACGGCGCCTATCTAGCCACCGCGCACACAGCGACACTCGCGAGTACCGTGACGACTGTCAAATGAAAGTCTCGGCCGATTCATTCGACGAGCGCAACACTGTGTCCGCTTGACGAGTTACTGGAAAACGACGAACGCATCGATGCCTTTCTAGCAAACAAATCTTAGCTTACCTTTTTTACAGTTTGTAAAATTTTTAGCAACAATATTGAATAGTAAATTGAACTATTAGGTATCGAGCTTGTATCTAGAATCTTTTTATTGTATGTTTAGGTAATAAAAGCACCAGCAACAAATCACCGCCTGTGATGTTTTTTTTTATATTTTTAGACGACCTCCTAGGCATTCACAAAAAAGTTAATAAAAATAGTTAATTGTTTTCATATTTCAAAAAGGTCAGGGCACCATCCATCCTATCCATGCGCCTATAGTAAAATGTAAGAGATATTGATCTAAAACAGACGTAAATGTTTGCATAAAATTCGGAGAAAATGGAAGAACTGCGAGAACAAAAAGCATTGAAATCAATAATATAGATTTTTACTACAGACAAGACTGATCAGGTGAACAAAATAATGTCTAAAACGACGCTGGTGTAAAAAACATCGATTCTCAAACTCAATCAGTTTTTATTATGGAAGTATCATCAAAGCGTCAAGTGTTTATAATAAAACGTTCGCAGAGTATTGATGGTTCGCGAAATCGCGACAAACAACTGTAGCTACGAAGGTCAATATGTATGTTTGCCTAGATGGCGCCAGTTTCGCACGCCGGCAACATAATATACTGTAATGGGTATAGGCTATAGGATATCTCCCACGTAGACAGATATCTAAACGACCGGCAAACATAGTAGCTACAGATAAGAACCAGCGTTCCTTCTCAAATTGTAACTGAATTTATAATAATTTTAGTAAATAATGGCGATACGAACGGGTCAGACTTGGGTCACGTGTGAATCGCTATTGTCCATGACGCCACAATTTCGCAATTATACAATGGTATATGAAGGACATCTATATTCAAATATGTAAATTACAACAAATATTTTGACTCGTATACAATCATAATAAAAGAAAATGTAAAAATGTTAAACAGTTATCCTTTATGCAATATCCGCATTGGAGTAACATTCTCTTCCGTGATCGTTTAAATATGAAGATGATAGCGGATTTGGCACAAGTGCAGCACTTGAATTCATAATCTGAATCACAGGGCATCTGCTAACGGAAATTAATTGCATATCTCTTGAGTATCTGTTGGCTACAACAATGTTATTGTAGACTGTTTCGTGCATTTTCGGGACCCTGTTTCGTAGACGTTTTATGGGTGCAAGGTGCGTGTGAACTATAAATGGTCGGTCCACGAGCTTCCCCACAAAGGTGTCTGTCATTCACAGTTGTTTCTGTAGCTGCGCGCGCTGGCATTTCAAAGCGGCATTTCATTAATTTCCTCCGTGTCTCGACCGTAAATTGTTGAACGAAGTACATTTGTACCGAATTGGGAAAGCGTTCTGTATTGTGTTGAACTAAAAGATAACAGGGTGCATTCGTGATTAGATTAAGACACGTCTCTTTCTACAGATATCAATAAGTCATTCCTTTTAGAATTAAAACATTTTAACGACTGTATAAAACACAGTCATCGAAATGTTTCGTCATTCAAAACACAGTCATGTCTCTTTCTACGGATATATCAGTAAGAAGTCTTTACTTTTCAATGACACAGTAAAATGTTTAATTTGAAACGCGGCCTCGAAAAGAAACACTAACATTAGGCAAGGTAAAGACCTACCGTACTATTAACATTTCTTATGACATTGTAACATCTACTTTCATCTGCACACTCAGTTTCTAAATTCCCACATACGAAGAACAAGTTTACTCAAGAAAATCCATTACTCAGGTTACTAACGCTCACTAAGATTTTCTAAAAAAACAATTAATCGTAGAAGAGTGCATTCTAACAATAAATAATTTTACACGTATTAGTCACACACATGTTTAGCTTTATTTAATTTTTAACTATTTAAATGAAGGCCGAAAACATCTCTATATTTGTCAATTCGAGGTACGGTCGGCCAAGAAAGTGGTGTACCAGTTTTGATTTAGTTTCCCGGTCATCGAAAATTACAACAAGGTTCGTTATAAAAAGATATTACTGAAAGAGACAACATTATCATGACGTAAACCTATGTATTTAGTATTCATACGTCATATGTCACATATAAGTACATGACATTTTAACCTTTAGTATAAATGAAAAGGACATTAGTTTCTACAAAGCAATTGAAATGTTTCCAAACAAAAGTAATAAAAACTATTTAGACAACCGAATTCCATTTGAAAAAGAAAACTGACAATTGACATTTTGTCAAATATATGCAAAAAATCGATATATTTTCCGTGTTATTTTTCAATCAACTGCATATAAAATCATCTCAATGCCTGCCAACTTGACCATTGCCGAAAGAGCACAAATAATTGCCCAATTTAATGAGGGAAGCAGTATCAGTGCGATATCCCGGAATTTGAATATATCGAGGCGTTCTGTCCGCTTTTGGATTCGTCGTGAAGGAGAGGAGGGAAGTTTGTTGGATCACAGAAGAAGTGGTCGCCGGCCTGCACTCTCCAATAACGATAGAGAATTCATGAGACGGGAATATGAAATCAATGGTTTTAAGCCCACAAAACATTTTGCGGAGATGTTCGATGTGAGTGCCCAAACAATAAGGGATCATCTACATTACATGGGGTTGCACCACAGGCATTACGCCAAGAAAATATATTTGACGGATGCTCACAGACTTGCTCGTCTGAACTTCGCCAGAGAGCACTTAGAGTTTGATTGGTCTAATACAGTGTTTTGTGATGAAAAAACGTTTAAATCCAGTCAGCATGGACGTCTTCACCTTTGGCGATATAATTCAACACGGTATAAAGATGATCATGTAATCCCAAATAGAGAATCAGGTCGAATTTCCGTAAATATTTGGGGCTGGATGAGTACGGATGGTGTAGGAGAATTGTGTTCTCTACCTCCTCGAGCGACGGCTGTAAATTATATCGACGTGCTTCAGAATGCAATGCTACCGACAGTCCGTAATGTTTACCCGGAGAACGAAGTGCCACAATTTGATTTTGTTCAAGATAATTGTTCAATTCATAATGCGAGGATCGTAAGAGCCTGGTTTCGTTCACACACTGACGTAAGGGTAATTCAGTGGCCCTCAAGATCGCCGGACCTCAACCCGATAGAAAATCTTTGGGGCCTTATGGTCCAACGATGGTCGCATCAAAATGAAAGAACCAAACAAGCTCTTATTAGTCACTGTAATTATATCTGGGAGGAAATGCGGGGAACCGATATTTGCTCACGGCTTGTTGGTTCAATGAGGTCTCGTCTTTTAGAGGTTATAGAGGCCAACGGCGGTTACACCCGTTTCTAATTTTTTAAAATTTTCAATATCTTCTAAATATTACTATATATGCTATGTTTTTGTTTGTTATAAGTATTTTAAAATTAATTGTAGAAATTTAATAAAAGGATAAATCTATTTTTAGCTTGTTTTTTATTGATATTGTAATTACAAGTTTACAGAAATTGTAGGTTTGTGGACTCGCCTTGTGCCTTTACAATTTTATGTAACTTGTTGATTACAATTCTGAATTTGTAGATACAATTTTGTCATCAAAATCTACAGCCCCCCGCCGTTGATTTTACGACGTCATTGGTTCCATCAAGTTCAAACTAAGAACAGCTGTCACGTTACAAACAGTAATAGTCGTTATCAATAATCAGATAAAGACAGCAATAGAAGTTGTCAGATCGATCTGCAAGCGAAACTAATCTTTATCACCTATGAATCTGCAAGCGATATTCAACCTTAGGGTGGTACACCACTTTCTTGGCCGACTGTACTATCAAAATTATAACGATATTTTGGATTTGGTAAAAAAAAGGAATCGACACCAAATTCATGAAATTTTAAATCTCCAATTCAGAAATTAAACAAATGGAATGATCCTTCGACAAGATTAAAAATATTCAATTAAACCCTTTCCACTTGTGCCGTGGATAAGAGTAACAGATACTTATTATTCAGTCTGTCAGGGACTATGTCTGTATTGGAAATGTTAAATAAATTGTTACAGTTCAATAGTTACAAAGAACTAGAACACTTATCAGTAACGGAGAATTCTTCGGTTTGTTTATCGATGGGTAAACATTTTCGGTCAAGGTCGCCTCCGTTCCATTTTCAAGATGCCTTTCGCTTCCTTGAGCAATAAATTCTCGCAGTTTGAAAGCTGGAAAAGTGTTTGCTACAAAGTTCTATGCTGCAAACTTGAATTCGTTAATCTCCTACACAGTGCTCTTGGCTAGTAATCGGTACTTTAATAAAATTTTCCATTGTTCTTATTACTAGAAAGATGAGTAAAGCCACCTGGGTGAAAAAACACAGCGTGTGGTGGCTAATGTCTAAAGTGGTACTGACAATCTATTAGTATTATTTGTTCGAAATAAAGTCATTTATGCAACTTAAGCTATATATAAATGTACTTTTTGAACGTCAAAAAGATAAATATGGATAGTCCCTTCACCCCTCGTCAGTTGTGTTTGGATAGAAGAGGCGCAATAAACTCCCAAAAACCACATCTGGTTGTTATGCACAGGAGTCTCACAGGACTAGGCTACCTTTTAGTATTTATTAGCAAACCTAAACTGGAAATTGGAAACGGACTAGCGTAGTGGACAAAGAAAGGCAAAATCGATATAATTTGTTCTAATGTTGCAAGCTAAAACTACACTCAAACTTATATCAGTCCTATCTACTGCCGAACTTAAATCTCGGCTAGTCTCATCCAGATTTTTACAAGCCGTCCCTTTTCTTCCGTAATCCACTCTTTAATTACAGATCGTTATTACGATGAATTACATTCAATCACTGGTTATGTCTTAACTTGCCTTTCTCTCTCTCTTGTTTCAAACAACCTTGTCGTTTAATTTCCAATTTAAGCCTAAGAACTGCACTGTTCAAGCAACACTTGCGTAGAGCACAATCGTGATAATTATATGTTCAAAATGTCGGCCGGAACCGCTTCGTCGATTATTTAGTAGGTCGTACGTGCTCTTTCACTGTACCGTCTAAGGTTGCCAAACAATATTATATCATAATATTATGTGCGTCGAGTAATTGAGCGTATCGACTGTTCAATGTGTTGTTGTGCTGAAATTGTACGTGTCTGTGCTTATCTCGCTTACTTTACAACTTCAATTACTTAAGACCAGCACTATATTCATGTCTAGCTCGTACTTACTGCACTTGATGAAATCTAAATCAAAGAGATCCTCTTTGACAGGTATTAAAAAATATTAACTATGGTAACGAGCGATCAACGTTTGTCTCCATGCCACCGTCCGCCGGTGAAGGCCTATTATTTCTAATGCATGAAACAGAAACAACTCCCAACAACAACAAAGAGAGCGTCCTTGATATTAAGTTTATTTGTATGAGGACTTCATACCACAGTCAAACCACAGTTCAAGTAGCCCATTTAGTAAATCAGTAATTTAATTAGTAAAGTAATTTAATTAGTAAACTGAAAATATACTTGAGGATAATTTGATTCAGGAAAACCATTGGAATAATTACGTGACATAGGTACATAATTCATGTGACCAATATCTAAATGATTTGTATTGTTATTCTGAAGCGATTAATTGCAATATCAGAATCGAAAATTGTACGAACAACGCGGTACCGAAAGCCTTCGATAAAGTGGTAATAATAATGATGGCATGGAAGTGAGCAACCCTATATCCAAAACGAATAGCTAAACAATGGCAATACGCAACAGACAGAATATTACTAGTGCTAGAACAAATCAACTCAATAAGATTGTACATTATTGTTACGTCATTTCGGAAATGGTGTCAACGGCAAGCAGCAATGCAAGCAAGAATGTAATTTACACTCCTATAATACTATGTGTTTTAAAACTGCGTGTTTTATTCCATACCTAACAAAATATTCAAATGAACTGCTTTTATCCCCACTATAGCCACTATGCATTTTGCAAATGCGCCATTACTATTTGGTACATGCATACTTAGTGACTGTCTGTGATATTGATATCTAGGAGCGTATTTATCAACGTAATTCTCAATTGGCTCAACTACGCCAAACGAATCTACAGATATGTTTCATCATTAATGTTCACATCAGCAGGTAACTCAAGACTGTGATCTCAATGTAAACAAAAAAAAAGTGAAGGAGAGTTAAGCCCGCAATTACGTCAAACTGATGTAGGAAAATACTATCAAACTAAGAATAGATAGCGCCCCTATACACCTTTTGAAGTAAATACTGATAATATGATTAAACTTGCAAACAATTCAATATCTATCGCATAAAAGCATGCTCTATAGCAAACTAAGTTATCAACCAAGGTCGCGTAGTCAAATAAAATAGTAGATATTGAAGTAATATATTCAAGAGTATGCCTTTATGATGGGGAACAACACGTGTTGGTATCCGGACGGAATCATAAAAAACTCAATGAGATCGCACTAAATTATCTCAAACTGAGGACACTTACACTGAATTTTTTGGCGAGAGTCCATGAAAAGGGGAAATTATTGCTATGAGACAGGTGCTAAGCTGGAAACTTCGAGGAGATATTTTAAGAGAGAACTATTTAAACGTGGCTGTGCCAAAACCAAAATAATAGGCAATTGATTAGGATGTTAAAACTACAGAAAACGGAAGAGAGAAGATAAAGAAAGAATAAATGATTTTAAGACTAAATACTTAAGTAATACCAAATCGTGTCATAAACAAGAACAGAGAAACGTATTTCATGTGTGAGAATACAATTGTTATGGTTAATTGACCGGCCATTGTCTTAAAATATAAACAATGGTTCACCAGGCAGTCAGGAATTTCTTTCTCAGAAACTAAGCAACGTAAGCCTTAGTTTTTTTGGTACAGATACAGAGAAATCGGGAAAAAACTGAATACAGGATGTTAAGCACAATTGCAGTACACAGACAACGATAATTTTTCCACAAAGTAGCCCTTTACGTTGACCAACCATATGCAAATTAAACGAACGATATGCACGTAAAAAAAACCGTTTCGCATGTTACGCTGAGCCGTTACACTTTAAGATAAACACGATCTTAAAATAAAAATCGCTAATCCTTAAAGAGTTATTTTCATGAGCGTGACCAGAGGTTCAAAATAAACGGACCAATATGCCCCAGTGTCGTCTCCAGACAAATCTAATAAGCGAGCAGGAACACCGGAAAATTCCGGTAAGTAATATCCATTCCCTCAGAGCCCGACACCGATTAGTGGTTCATCGATCACTTCTATTAAAACCCACGTATCATCCGCTATATATGTATCCTATCCATTCTTTATATAGAACTGTCGGGTTAAAAAATAAAGCGATTACAATCATTAGCGAATTGTAATGTTCTGTTCGACGTAATGAGGCTTCCTAGACCTTGGCGTATATCGATAATTGAACTATTTAGCATCATAATACTACGCTTGTCCAAACAACCAGGTCTTGGCAACGTTCCTGCACATTTTCGTTGTTCCGATTCTTAAGATAATTTTTGTCAATAACTGGTAACGTCGAATGATTTAATAAACAAAGTTGATCGGCCTTTAATAAATCATCAAGGTTACATAAGCTCGAAAAATAAAAAAGCTATCGCTAAAATGTGACGTACACACATACGCACAACAGTTCAAGGATTGGTTTTACATTTTAATGAACGTTGTTTCTGTCAAAAGAAATAATTGCTTTCAAGTAGACGTTGAATAAAAATGACAGCGAGAAAATTTTACAAAGACACAAAAAGTTAGTCACGTAGACATAACAAAACAGTGCAATAGAGATTAACAAAGAGGTGTGAAGTGTCGTTAGTGATGATTTCAGAATAAGTCCGTGCTCAGTGGTGGGCGTCGAATGTCGCGTGTGGAAAGCATTGCGACGGGAAAGGAAACACGTGCCATTAAATGAAAAGCTTTTTTGTTTTATTAATGGGACCAAAACTCGTCTTGCATAACAGACGCCTTGTTCCTATAAATAACGAATAGATTCCACAGCTTGATATGAATCTGATTAATTTGAAATTGTGTAGCTTTACGCTTACACAAAATCTGTTTGAAACATTAGAAAATGGAGGTTTTATTCAACTTCCATTTTATAATGTTAATTTAATGTACAGTTTTGATGCGAAATTTAATATACAGTTTGTGTTTGTCGATTTGTTCGTAAATTTAAACGAATGGAAAATAACAATGAGCCTTCATTACACTCGATTCTACATGTCCAAAATATTCAGTGAATGTAATAAATCATTTGATTTTTATATAAATGTTATCGCTCTGTGATATTTTAAACACTATAAACGATAACTGGTAATCGTAAATAGTGAATGTAAATATTATGATAAGAAAATCCAAAAACGTGATATATTTAGCAATATTTTCCGTTTACAACGGAAAACGTGTCTATGCCAGAGACGGGCAATAACGCGGTCAAAGTGTAGAAAATCCGGTCGCTACCTACATAGACGAAAATGTATAAGCGAGACTATTACGAGAAGTGTAGAAGTCGAATGCAGAAGGTGCAGTATTAAACTTGAACCTTCTTACTTACTACAAGAAATTTTACCAAATAATTTAAAGCTAATTCTTTAAGCTTGACAAATTGATTGGCGATGGTGCCATGATACGAGCGCTATGACGCTAATATAGACGCGGTAATTAACAGAAATATCGAAACGACTTGAGACTTCTGTATCAACTCTTGTAGCCCAAAACCAAAGTATAATCAGTATTTATGTACGTACACGCAAAGTTGCAGACAGGATGGGCTATAAATATAGAACACCTGAGCATCGAAACGAAGCAAGCAGGTCACCCCGCAACTACTAAGAAGCCGCAGCGGTAACACTACTATTTATAGGAGCGCAGATTTCTGGCCATTTGAGAAAAGAAACCATATTTTGAGTACATGGTCCGAACCTATTGGAACATCATCTAATCTAACATAAATCACCAAGTTAGTATTCATCCTTTGTTATCCCCACCATAAATTCATTAATCTCCGTCAAATGATTTTGGCATGATTCATCGTCTTACATTTCTCGATATTTCCAAATCTATTTGCAAATCCTAAAGAAATACGCGTGCACATTTCACAAGGCTTTTAAACGTCATCAGCAAGAGGCTGGAGACCGGAGACTGGTGCTGTACTAAGCTCTCTTGCGAACAATAGGGCTGCAACTACACAATGGATCCAAGGGCAGGTACAAGACTGGAGCCTCTTGAAGGCAAGATCGCAAAACGTCTCGTAAATATACTTTTTGTACCTAAAAGGATGTAGCTTCAACATTGTGCTACGCGCTGTCGTTGTGCGTTGACTCATTAGTTGCACTAATGGATAACACGATTTGGTGACCGAATCCAAACGAACAATGGTTAGCAGTCCAAACACTGTCATAAAACTATAGTTAACAAATATGGCTCGTGGCACACCTAAGTCGTTAGCTCGACCATATTTTTGTCACCCACAAAAATTGATAGCGTTAACATAACCTTATCAGAAATGCAGGATAACTAGTGTCTTCTCGTGGAATGTATTCGCGTCACAATAATAAAAATGTTTGAGCACTTTGGGTTAATTGTTGCTACTTGCTTTGCGTCATCCGCGAACAATTTGAGGCGCGTGCGCCTTGCGTGTCTTTGTTCTAGAGTCTTGACATAATGTCCGACTCATGCACGTGTGTCCGACACCTGGATGTAGTGCAGAAGCGTTCAAACGTCATCTACATGGGCGGGCTATAGTCACTTCTAAACTCAGACAGAGTTTTAAAAGAAATCAAACTCCATTACAATATGTTTAACAATTGAAGTAGCGTAAATCGTAAAGTCGATGAAACTGTTCTGTTTTATGACGAAATGACGAAAAAATGGCTGGCAATCCTCAGCATTTTTGCTTTGATACATAGGTACGTCGTGTATGTTTGTTTTGGCCGCTCTATTTCAACTTGCGAAAGAAAACTAAACATGGCGATTTATTAAATACGGCTTATAAACAGAACTAAGAATTTAAAAGCGAGTGTTCAGAATGTTCCAGATTATTCGAACGTTACACGTTTCAATCTAAAGTTGTGACTTAGCAATCAAGGCTTGGTTTATGAAATTATGACCCAAATACGAGGAGGAACTGCTATGAAACGTTTGACAATAATTGACGTGTGCTAGCATATATTTAGATGTCTCAACTGTCTTCGGTGTATAATTTTAAAGACTACGACACTGGACACAGATTATGAAGCCTTAACAGAACAACAGAAGCGTAAATGCCAAAAAAGTGCAGGTGACGTAAGAAAACGGTAATCAATCAAAGGTCAAACGCTATGAACCGTATAGAAGAGACTGACGAAAAAAACTTGTATGTACCTATGTACAATTCGGTGACAGGATTATGTGATATTATGTTCCTTCGTTCGGGACGGATCAGACTTCAGTAACACTGAAACACGATTACCCAATTGGCATAAAAATGTGAGTAATGACTGAGAATTTAAGGTTTAGGGCTGTTAGTATTTGAGAGCCTATGTTATCAATATTTTGAGAGGGAGAAACAGCAAATTATACCGGTTAAATCTACATAGATTAAATTCCAACCTTGTATCCTATATTCAGCAATGGATTATATCCTTTAAGGTAGTGAAAATTAAGCTTACCTAAAATAACGGCAAAGGGTAGTACGGAAAGTTTCTGCGCCGAAGAGAGCGTAGGCAGATTACATATTACGTTTTATAGCAAACGCAATTGACTCAATTTCAGGGCAAACATTCAATTAAATTTAATTCATTTAATATTATTTATATGTTTTTGGTTAATGAGATCCGGCTCACAAATTTATCAAATAACTTACAAATAAATTTCTTGACGTTCTTAATGATAAAATCCAATGTTAAAATAGATGCTTGCCTATTTGTACAGTATTTTAAACAATGCATGTCTCTTAAACTAACCTGCGCTCGATAAATGTATAGAAATGAACTTAACGAACATAATATTTTCGGTGGTTCCAATATTTGCATTACGTGATGAAGCAATAATTATGAAAGACGAAACGCTCGGAATTTCATTGCCAAGGACGAAGGATGGTATTATATGAGAGATTCTTGGGTCTCCTAAATATTTTTCTTAGATGAAATAATAAAATAACTTCTGTCAGTAAAATTAATAATCATCTGTTTTTTTAAACAGGGCTTTAAAAAGATGTCAAGTGCGGATCGAACGAAGAGTGTCGTATTATGGTGAACGCAGACCTAGCCGCACCGCAGTCTACAGTCCCCGCAGTCATCGCTTTTTGTTAATGGCCTCGCACATCTATCCGCGCCGCAGTCGCTGCAGTCGTTCCCGTCAGTGTTGCCAGATTTTTGAAAGCATTATCTATCCGAAGATTTAAAAAATCTGTATAAAATCTGTATTTGGTATTGGTATTTTGCTCTTTTGTGTAATTATATCTGTAGGTGCTATAATAGGGAATAAGCAAGTAATTATTTATACGAGAATAAGTAATTTTATTATAAACCGTTGACAGAGATTCTCTGTCTACTTTATAACTCTGGCAACACTGCGCGCCGTGGATGCGAATGACGTCATCCGCGCTGCGTGCGGATGACGTCATCAGCTGCGGCTAGGGGAGTTCGGTCGTTTCAGGGACTGCGGCGACTGCGGCGCGGGTAGGTGTGCGAGGTTGCATAGAACTTCATATAAAGAATTCGAATGCAAAGACTGCGGCGCGTGCGGTGCGGCTAGGTCTGCGTTCACCATTATAATCCTTTTTAATTTTTATCTACATTATTTTTATTATAGAGAAAAGCTTTTTGTTGTTAGTTTTTAATTAATAAACTAAAAATGCACTGGTCCGCCATTAACCTATATTATCTACCAATAACATAAGCTATATTGAATTTGAAAAATTGATTGACAAGATGGTCGCTTGTCCATACATGGATCGACCTCGGCGTAGCATTAGCTGAATATAGTTTCATATACCACTTCTGACACTTACTGTAGTCTACTGTTCCAAATAATTACCGAGTTTGCTTAGTTTCTGACACGGAAAATCTGTGTATACACCATAAAACGGAATGGTCTGAATGGCGTCCATTTTCTGTATAAATGAGAGTCATAAACCTCATCACATAACCTTGTGAGCCTAGACCGCCTGGCTAGCTGGCCGTGACCTTCTGTGATAATAACTTTACATATGGAAACGTAACACTCCTTAAATATTCGACGATCAGTTCTACATGTACCGTTTTCTTTGGATATTGGTGAACGAGATGACAGCTGATGAAACGAAATTAAATTAAATGAAATATTTATTTTGTAAATTGGTTATAAATAACACATTTACACGTCATGTTTGATGAACACGAGTCGCAATACCTGGCCTACAAATATAGGACACAAATTCTCAACTACGTCGTTATACCATCAGGATCTGCTTAGGCTTTTCTTTTGTTAAAAGTATGCAATTGAGCAGTACATATGCAGAGACTGCCTACGGGGCCGTCAATGAATCACGTGAGGCTCAAAGGGGGCGGGGAAATATTCGTCAATAATCACGAAATATCACAAGGGGGAGAGGGGGTGTAGTAATATATCACGTGTATTTTTTTGAATGCCAAAAAATCATTACATTATTAATGGACAGCCCCTATCTGAAATCCACAAGCTAGCAGCTTCATATTAAGATACCCCTTAGCTAGATTAGTGTCAGATTTTGCGGTTTCTGACTATTCGTAACGATTGTCAAAGATGTACAGACGCCAGCACATGAAGCTACTCGAAACTGTCAAATTTTCTGAACCAACCTTGAACCTAATCTCTTCAATAATAAAGTTGAAAATCTATTAAAGAAAGATGTTCCAGAAATGTATGGAGCCAGGGCTAGCACTATGTACACCACATGTAAATATAGCTGTATAATGTAGTAACCGTCTTTTAATGTTAATTTTTTATAATTTCACTTTATTTTAGTGTGATATTCAAATTAATTTGATCAAGGAGAGCAACACAAAAAATATGGTGGATCGGCCATGTTGCTGTTGAACAGTGATGCTCATGTCATTTTGACATTTCGGCTTGACGAATCGATATATCAAAATATAGATATTTTTCATAAAATAATCGATAAATATTGGCGATATTTTAAATCTCAATAAATCGATAATCGAAATCTTTTTATTCATTTTAGAATAATTGGTCTAATGTATACTAATCTTGTCATATTCGGGGAATAATTCAAATATTGATCACCAGATCGTCAGCACGTTTGCGCCATAAGAACATGCATATACCTTCAGGTTAGTTTCATTTTTTTTGTGGCTACGAGATTGCGTAGTTCCAAAAACCACGTAATGTAATGCACTTATTGTTACCTACGTGCGTTACTTTTACGAAAAATTCATCGATTTATCGTTATTTTTTATATATATAGATAATAATCGATATAGCTTAAAAATAACGATTCTATATTTATCAATATGGTTTTTCTACTTGCCCATCCCTAAGACTCACAGAAAGACGTCACGAAACTCAAATCTGTCAAACGTCATGTCAAACACGACTGTCATGGCTGCTCTAAAACAAGTGTTATCATAATAAAAATCTGCCCAAATAATAATTTATCACTGCTATACCCGTCTCCAAATAATTTTTTGGGTATTTTTATGATAATCCCTATTGTTTTTTCGATTTATCTATATGGTGTACATAGAGGTAGCCCAAAATGAAACATCTCCTTTGACAGATTGTTGTAGCTTGATGTGCTGGCGTCTGTACACATAATAGCCGAGACCAACGGCTACAATACTACTAACAATAAGAGCTAAAATACTACAATTAGCTACGAATAGTCTTGTTCTACACTTGGAGCCCCATCGCATGGTGCCTGACTGTAATACAAGCATTTTTATACCCATTTCAGACACCAGCTCCGCACATATTGTAACACCATGAACATTCCTTTGACTGTGCCTACTAGATGTGGCTTTCCAAAAGCTTTGATCAAGCTATGGTTACTGTTGATAAAGAAAACGATGAATCATGAGCATCTGATCCACACGATTTACATGAAATTCATGAAATTGTAACACCATGAACATTCCTTTGACTGTGCCTACTAGATGTGGCTTTCCAAAAGCTTTGATCAAGCTATGGTTACTGTTGATAAAAAAAACGATGAAACATGAGCATCTGATCCACACGATTTACATGAAATTCATGAATATTTATTTAGAATTAAAATAATTATGCGGATACAATAATATGTACAATGTATTAATATATACCTACACGGTTTGTGATTTTAAAGTAACTGTTTTATAAGTGTTTTTAGTTATTTACACAATACTAAAACAGAAACCAACCTTTTTATATAGTCTTTCTGTCTTTTAGGTCGGCAGAGCCAATATTAATTGGACTTTCACTGGAAGATCGAGGAGGCTGTGAAGAAACATATAGGTAACACTGAATCCACTGGATTTCCATGGAAAAACTGCATATGTGATAACGATTACCACACAAACAAAATCGCGGGCATAGCTAGTTCACATAATTATATAACTCCAAAACCTTCCCACATCGATCACTTTTGGCGTTATTCATAAGTTATCATCAAGCCGCCCGGTGCGTTCCATTCTATCGTGCCGAACTCCAAGGGTACTTACCAGCCTATCAACTTACCATTTATACGCATGTAATGTAGGTCAGGTTGGCAGCCGGTATCGCGATGTAAAGGAAATCTTGTTTCCATCCAGTTTAAGCGCTTCCTTTTATTATCTGCTTAATTTGCAAATACTTCGACGAGTTTTCCGTTCGGTAATTTCAAATTCGAGAAATTCAAGTTTGGCAACATTGTTTTAGCAAGAAAATTCGCTTTTCGATATATTTTTTTTCAACATATTTTTCATTAAACTTTGTCTTATAATCTGTTAGCACTATTGCGCTTTTCATAACATATTCCTTCAAATGTGCTTTCAAAACTTATATTTGAAACAAAGTGGGACTTTTTTGTTTATACATTCTGTTATAAATCAAATAATTTTCCCAGTTTCACATTTGTGTGCTAACGAACAAAAAGCATGAAAACCGGCTACGTACCTACTACTCATTGACGTCATCGGGCGTATTGCAGACAGTTTTATATTAATAACATTCAAAATTATACTCAGTCATTGGGCTTCCTAGAAAGTCGACGCTGTTTCATACTTCGGAAAGACAGGCTAAGGTTTGGACAAATCTAAGAAACTTGCACAAACAGCTCTTGTTCTAGACCATACAACAGTAGATACCAAGAATCGCTTGTTGAAGTGACGAATTAAATGTTAAAGAGCAACTTACGTCAGTACATGTTACCAAGTCATAACCAGAAAGTGGTTGGGCCACTTCTAGTACTTATCTCCTGCAAAGAGAGGATGACAGTTTGGAGAAATTGGTCGTTGTTGGCGAAGTAGAAGTCAAGAGAGCCCGAGGTCGTACAAGTTAAGGAAGCAAGCATCAGCCTCACAAAAGTTCCATCTGGCAGTGAGAGCGGCGATGGGCAGGGACTGAAACTAGTGATCACATATCCTCAGTAATTAAAGAACGATCAGAGAAAACCTCCTATACAAGAGCATGTTGATCGTGTAATAGAATCTTGTAGAAATACACATCCTTGTCCCCGTTGGCCTTGTAGGAATATTCCTATGTACGGAATTTTCCAATACCCAAATTCTCCAAATAAACCAACTAGGTTTATCTAGGAAAAAAACTGTGAACCTACCAATTTAGCTGGTTTTTTTTTCCACAATATTTTCGGTACTTATTATAAATAAGTGTGCGAAAGAAGCCTTATTTTAGTATATTCTAGAATGGAGTCTATTATTAGACTTCAAACAGTTATTAGCGTTAGCAAAGATTGTCCTGCGTACTAATTTTAGTAATATTTAATTTTTCATGATGAAACGGAGACTAAAAATAGAAAAACAAGCTAACTTTAGATCTGTATGGTAGATGAGGTTATAGCTAAGTTATTGTTTACTGAGTTATAATTAGCGACATACCCACGATTCTTTATTTAGACAATTGAGAAGCGTTGGTGAAGAACCTATAACTTCCTACAAGTTTGTTTTAACATGTTTCCATTAAAGTTTTGTTTGGGTTATAATTAGACGCATGAGAATCTCTAGAACATGGCTTCGTTGAAAAGATTTTACGCTAAAGTTGTGTGCCGATCAAGATTTCTTGCTAAACTCGTTTATAGTTTGTGCCTCATAAAACATCTTATTTGTTTTTATGAAACTACTTCTAGCTTCTGCCCGCGACTTCATTCGCGTTTTCCCGCGTAAATCCCGATCCCGTGGGAATTCCGAGATAAAAAGCCTGTGATGTTCCAGGATATCAATTATCTATCTATTACCAAAATTCATTCAGATCCGTTCAGTAGTTTTTGCGTGAAAGAGTAGCGACATCCATACATACATCCATCTGAACAGACTTTCGCATTTATAATATTAGTCATAACAGATTACCAAAATGATATTACTTCCTATAGGGTATCATCGTCGCGAAACTTGAGTATTCATGTAATCCAATTTTTGTTGTTACTGTGCCGATAACATGCTGAAAGCCCACGTTACATATCGGTATTATGTATAACTAGCTTTTGCCCGCGACTTCGTTCGCGTGGGAAGGTTTTCCCGCGTAAATCCCGATCCCGTGGGAATTCCGGGATAAACGGTAGCCTATGTGTTATTCCACGATGTCTACTATCTACTTGCTAAATTTCATTGCGATCCGTTCAGTAGTTTTTGCGTGAAAGAGTAACAAACATCCATCCATCCTCACAAACTTTCGCATTTATAATATTAGTATAGTAAGTATAGTATTAGTATAGTATTAGTATTAGTAAGATAAGATAAGAAGTAAGACAAACTTAAGTTATTTTAAGTTTGTTCTATTAACAGCTAGCTATTTTGTAAGCTAATCTGTGGACAACGACTTGAATAGTGTATATGTTACTTTTCAACCGACGACAAAAAAAGGAGGAGGTTATCAATTCGACGCGTATATTTTTTTTTTAATGTATGATCATCGAGTACTCGAAGACGGCTGAACCGATTTGAAAAATTCTTTTTTTGTTTGTTAGGGTATACTTTGAAATTGGTACCATTTGTCACCAAGTCAGGATTTGATGATGGGATCCTGGAGAAATCGAGGGAACTCTTCAAATATTATAGGCACACCTATGGCGTTTTGGGTATTTCTTATAGTAACTTGTGCAGTTGCTCTCAAAAAGTACCATTTGGGGAAGTGGAACTGATGATGAAGACCACAGATGGCCGCCGAAACTACTCAATAATAAGTATTTCGTGTATTGTGATTCGATTACTTGAATATGGATATTAAGCACTTTATGCTCGTCACAATGCATATGGTGATGTATAGCTGATGGTGAAGTACCAGGAGAACTCCTCAAAAATTAACGGCCCAGCATTGGGAAAAGCAATATTTTATAAAATGTTATAAGTAGTTGACATTTAGGCTCTTGTAACTAGGTAAATTAAAAATCAACCAACTAAAAAGAGTGAAATAAAAACTTTTTACCAAAAAATTAAACCGACTCCCAAAAAACACTGCAAAGTGAAAAATAACTTTAATTTCGGAAGTCGGTGCCAAAAACGAAAATACAAAACTAAAGACACCGACTACCGAAATTAAAGTTATTTTTCACTTTGCAGTGTTTTTTGGGAGTCGGTTTAATTTTTTGGTAAAAAGTTTTTATTTATTATTGTGTCTACTATTTAATATACTGCTGTTTGCTGTCCCTATTAAAATAAAATAAAATAGCCTTCAAACACTACTATTTCTTTATAATAAAATAATGTTGCATGCCATTCTTCGCCTTCATTAATATAAAGAACAGTTGCTTTCAGCTAATCGGTGTCACCCACAGTCATTACGTCACAACAATTGAAAACAATTCGATAAAACATACGTCAATTAATCCAACAGACATCGTCATTATTGGTGGTCTTAATAAATCGAATAAAAGACTAAGCCGTCCTCAAAATTAATACGATGAGCTGCTGATGAAACAATTACTGCTTATGGACAAGACTTTTAAATGGAATCCATATTAACTCAGCAAGCATCGTTTGAATAGTGCCCAAAACCTCTATTTTCAACCGACGACAAAAAGAGGTTATCAATTCGACGCGTTTTTTTTTTATGTATGATCACCGATTACTCGAAGACGGCTGAACCGATTTGGAAAATTGTTTTTTTTGATTGAAAGGGTATACTTCGAAATTGGTCCCATTTTCATAAAAGTCAGGATCTGATGATGGGATCCTGGAGAAATCGAGGGAACTCTTCAAATATTATAGGCACACCTATGACGTATTGGGTACTTATTATAGTAACTTGTGCAGTTGCTTTCAAAAAGTACCATTTGAGGAAGTGGAACTGATGATGAAGACCATAGATGGCCGCCGAAACTACTCAATAATAAGTATTGAGTGGATTGCGATTCGATTACTTGAATATGGATGTTAAGCACTTTATGCTCGTCACAATGCATATGGTGATGTAGAGCTGATGGTGAAGTACCAGGAGAACTCCTCAACAATTAGCGGCCCAGCATTGGGAAAAGCAATATTTTGTAAAAGGTTATAAGTATTTAGGCTCTTGTAACTAGGTAAATTAAAAATAGACCAACTAAAAGAGTGAAATAAAAACTTTTTACAAAAAAACTAAACCGACTCCCAAAAAACACTGCAAAGTGAAAAATAACTTTAATTTCGGAAGTCGGTGCCAAAAACGAAAATACAAAACTAAAGACACCGACTACCGAAATTAAAGTTATTTTTCACTTTGCAGTGTTTTTTGGGAGTCGGCTTAATTTTTTGGTAAAAAGTTTTTTAGCTCTAAAAAATTTGATGTCTAGTCAAAAAATCATTACCAGCATCTGCTAAGCCTGGGTCGGTTCCAATATAACCGAATGCAGCTGAATAAGTTTTACATGGAGAGCCTACCTAACCTGAACCCAGTTACTGAGTTGTGGACAACTCAGTAGCTGGGTAACACGATACCCCTAGGCAAGATAGGCGTCAGACTTCCTGGCTTCAGGCCAGGCAACGGTTTAACGCGCACGGAGGAATCTTGATACTTATGTCAAAATGGTCACCCGTCTACAAACCAACCTCGAAAAGCATTGCTTAACTTTGAAGATGATGAGAGACCCCTGCGGATGTTATTCACCCACGAGCAATTCATGCCTAGTCGGAAAATTGATGTTAGTATAGGCACGTCCTAACCATTTTATTTGCGGTATCTTGACCAATGTATCGTATTTTGTTTACCTTGCTATGAACACTTATGCAAATTACATAGCTCCTAAACGATACCACAGTATAAAAATATGGACAGACAGTACAGAAACTACCTACAAACGCTCGAAAAAGCACACTCGCACAAACATGCGCACCGACGAGACTCCTAAGCGCGGGTCACGGTGCTCTATGTAGGCCGTGCCGCGTCAAGACGAGTGGAAACGTTAAAATTTTATTTATTGTCCGAAAATACCACGATCGTATTGCGTTGTGTCCGGCTGTTTGAACTCGGCTTCAACAAAACCGGAGCTATCGTATTTCAAACTTCGTGCTGATTTTAAAAGGTAAGAATGATTTATTTATTGTTATTGTTATACTTATAATCTTTATCGAATTATAAGTCCGCGATCATAATGAATTCGTGATCTTATTACTTATAAATCTAGAACGCGGCGGTTATGAGGATATTTAAGCCGATAGTGCAATAGTTGTACAAGTTGTTGTGTGTTAATATTAAATTGTTTTTCGTGTTTAAACTATCGTCTTTTGCTGAGATTAACCGACGCCATAAGATTACCTATTTAAATTGTATTTGTAAGCTAGGTAGTTATTTAAATTCGATGGATTGGTCACTACAGAACAAAACTGGGAAAAAAAAACAAAACCAAAATCATTAAAATTACGACAACCCTATTGCTTCAATGGAGTGTAGGTAATAATGTCCTCAACTAGGCTTAGTTTCTGTATTGTCCATATCTATACTGTGACGATACTGTGCGATAAGGATTCCAAGCCTGTGTCTATGTGTATGTGCCGTGACGTAACTATAATGTACTCGTACAGCTATCAGAATGTGCAAAAACCAAACGGCCTTGTCAAAATTTCACTAGTTACGCACACATATGCACATTGACACGTGTAGGTGTAAGTTAGTGTTAGGCAACGCGCGTTCGATATAATTCTTTACTGACTGTGTATCAGGTACTTTGTATAGATTAGGTATGAATGGCTGACGGCCTTATCAAATTCCAGATAATAGATAGCGGTTGTCAAGGAGATTATTAGATAGTGAATATTCGATTTTGATTGCATCGTAGTTTTCATAAGCAAAGTGCTGGTAAAACCACAATATTGCAGAGACGTAATGGACATGGAAACGACAGCCGCATAAAAAATTGACAATTTTCTAAATTGATGAACCTGTTGTGGATCTGATTACCATCTACTTCCCTAGACAAACAATACAATAGTACTTATTTTAAATGATTAAAAAAATATTTGTTTGCGGACTTCATTACGAAAAAATTGGCCAAGTGCGAGTCAAACTCGCCCATGAAAAGTGCCGTATTAACTACGCAAAATAACTTTGTTTTTCATAGTGTTTGTATGAAATACAAATTTACATTTGCGGTTTTAGAAAATGTGCAATATCTCAAAAACTACCGACTCTATCTCATTCAAACCAATTTTCATTGAAAGTTTTCATTAAGATCTAAAGCATATTTTTATTTAGATTTTTCACTCTATTATTATAGAAGTTAGAGGGGGGCGGGAACGCCCATTTTACCACTTGAAGTGCCTATCTCTTAAACAATTGATTTTAGGAAAAAAATATTTTAGAAACCTTTATGTTATTTTTAAAGACTTATCTATAGATACTGAACACGTATAAGTTTGATGAAAAAATATGTTTTCAGTTTCAGTTCCATATATGTTCCCCTTAATTTTATATATTTTTTTTTATTTTCGTTTAAGAATCGGTAAGCGGTTCATAGAATACATCTACCTACCAAGTTTCTCATGTGTAGTCTTAATAGTTTCAGAATAAAATGGGAAACTATAAGGGTTCCGTTTTATGGGAAACTATAACTTATTTGCAGTCTAGCGTCAAGCTACTTCCAAGTTCCATACCAAATTATAGGTATCTAAATCCGCCTAGTAGGTACTTTCGAAGATTTGCATGTTTAAACAAACAAAGTAACTTTTCGCTTTATTTTTAATTATTTTTTATTACGAATGAGCCAGCTCTTGACCTCGATCACACCTGATGGTAAGTGTAAGATGAGGTCTACGATCGAACGAGCGAGCCCAGAAAATGCCTATTGACTCTTGCTTTAAAGGCTGACGGGTCATATGTGGCAGGGAACACAGAAGCCGGCAGAGAGTTCCACACCTTGGCTGTGCGCACAATAAATGTTGAAGAAAAGCGCTTAGTACGACAAGACGGTATATCGACCAAGTGTGGATGGTATCCTGCGGTTAGTCTGGTAGACCGGTGGTAAAAGGAGAATGAAGGGATTAGGTCGTGAAGTTCCTGCGTACAGTAGTGTAGATTTTTGAGAAGCACATAGATTTTATGTACACACATGAGGCAATATCCTATTTGTACAATCAATGAACAAGTACCTACCTAAGATTTACAATACACTACTGACAGGGTCAATACGATGACCGTGAATATGTGGGTTACGATAAAATCTATACTCCACTTAACCTGTTACGAGTAACGCCCTTATTTGCAAGCAAATGTAGAGAATTAGATACCTATTTGACTGGTTTTTATTTTATATTAAGTTTCTCAAAGCCTTGAAGAACGATAAGACGCAGTTTTAAATAAATTGATGTCTGATAGAGGCACCACAAATTGTGTTAAGACATTTGTAGGTAACGCTTTAGATAGTTGCAGGTCATGGGGGTTCAAAGCGAACCCATATTACTTTGTGTTTTTACAATAAGTAATAATTTAACAACAGTATCATCAAAATAAAAATTTAAGCTTAACCATTAAATAAGACGCCACATGATATTAATATAACACTAAAAAAACGTAAATAAAATTAGTATTTCGCAAGATACCCCACACGATGAAATAGACAAATCATATCATAATGTATAACGTATATAACGATGGTGGTCAAACGCGAACCTATTCTAAATAAAAAAAAAAAAAAAAAAAAAAAAAAAAAAAAAAAAAATATATATTATAAAGATGTAATGTTTATGAGTGAACTTATAAGCAGGAACTTATCTACAAAACTACTCATGCAATTTTAATTTGTTACATAGGCTACATTTTACGCTAAATAATCTTTTCACGCGAGAGAAGTCACGGCCGAAGGCCGTAGTTCAAAATTTAGTAGGCATGTTAAATTACTACTATGCCAAATTACAGCTTCAGAATCAATGCACGGTCGGAAAGATGGACTTGAACTCTAAACATGCCATGCTTTCTGCTGAACACACCTCTGATTATGTAATTGACTAATTTAATAAACAATTTAACGTTCAAACAATACTTATTTCCTTGATACTAGAAGCCCTTCAAGTTACAAGGCCAAGTTCGTTCAGACTCACGTGTCCAGTCAGACTGCTTCTTGTCTTTTTCATCCCCAATAGGAGTAAAAGAGATAGCTAGTGCCAACGACACGAGTCTGAGGGTTACAGTTCAAAACGAGTGGTAATATAGTGAGTTCTAGACAAGGAAAAATGCGCATGAAATAGCGGATATCGGATTTAATGAAGTTTTTGTAAGTAATTTATTATGTGACTAGCTGTGCCCACGATTTCATTCGTGTGAAAAACAATATTACTTAAGCTGTACATGCCGTTCCCGTAGGAACTTCGGGATAAAAATGTATGCTTATATTTTGCACTATATGTAACATCCTATTATCATAGGGCTGCCATCTGTCCGGGTTTCCCCGGTGTTGTCCTAGTTTGGACAGCGTCCGGGGACGTCCGGGGGATTTCTCTTACAAGCGTCCGGGTAAAACCCGGACACATTGTTCTTACGGGCACCAAAAAGCACGATCTCTGTATTTCATCTTATTGTTTTTGTTACGTTAATTAATTAAAATGAATGCCTATTATTAATAAACTTCTAACTGTCTACAATGTTACCAGTAAATAAAAACCATAATTAAACATTATTGTTTGTAGTTTCAAATACAAAAATGTATTTTTCTACGGTGTCCGGGGAAAAATTGGGGTTTTTCTCAAATGTCCGGGGTTTATGAAGTCTTTGTCTGGGGCATGCAATTTTGGTGATGGCAGCCCTATATTATTATCCAGTGATAGTCTCATTAATATCGGATAAGCTGTTCCAAAGATTAGCCCGAACAAACGAAAATACAAACAATAATTTTTAAGTTTGTTTTACTTTACTAGCAGTCGCGTGGACTTTATCTCGATAAAAACATAACCATCTTCTTTGCAGTCGGGTAAAAAGTGTATAATCTTCCTCAAGCTATCCCCATACCAAATTTCATCTAAATCCACTCAGTACTTTCTAAAATTAGCGCGTTCAAACAAATAAACTTTTCCGCTTTATATAATAATATTAGTATAGATTGTACAATGTACACCTTACAATACATGTTTATACATACATGATACAACTAATTAAAACTAGTGTACTATGGACGGTCGTATCGTGTAAATAATAATAAGCATTTGAGAAAACACGTTCATTTTGTAATCACAGACAGACACTTCAATTTACATGTATAAATAGATAGATATACGATCTTTGAACTCGGTAGCACGAGCTGGCCGTATTGGTATCTCTTACAATTATCTTACCAAAGGCCCCTAGATCGTTACTTATTCAAGAAGTGGCCAGTTGTTTTGTTTTCTTTGCAGCAGGGGATCGTTAATACCAAGTCAGGGCCGTAATATTATTTCGGCACGTGACTGAGATTCTGCTTCGGTGATTAGGGAGTCAGATAATTTATGGCCTAGAACGGCATGAACTAACATTAATCTTTGCAGGAACTCTACAGCATGTAGGTCAGCCGCATTACAAATTGCATCCTAACAAGGAAGTCTCCTGCAATGCATCACTGACTGAAAACTCGCGTGTTGAATATTTATAGCTCAGCTAATATTTAAATATCTATAAGGTAAATCAATCTACTTGTATACATTATGATGTATGAACTAATTAGCTGAACACTCTCTTAAGAAACAGGTTAGCCTAGTTTCATTTTTTAATCGAAAATCATGTCTTTTTAACCGACTTCTAAAAAAGGAGGAGGTTCTCAATTCGGATGTTTGTATTTTTTTTTTTTTTTTTTTTTTTTTTTTTATGTTTGTCCACGCATAACTCCGTCGCTTGCCAACCGATTTGAAAAATTCTTTTTTTGTTGGAAAGGGTATACTTCCCAAATGGTCCCATGAAAATTTTATCGAAATCGGACGAGCCGTTTCTGAAAAATCAAAAAAAGTCGAAAAAAATAATTTACCTTGATGATCTTTTCGTTTACTCTGCATTGCGTTTTTTGTTCGCGCATAACTCCGTCATTTACGAATCGATTTGGAAAATTCACTGACCCACTAAAAAGCGCGAAAATAAAAACTTTTTTGCAAAAAATAAAACCGACTTCTATATCAAAACACTACAAAGCCAAAAATAATTTTAATTTCGGAAGGCGGTGTGAAAAAAAAAAGAAAATTCAAAACCAATAACACCGACTACCGAAATTAAAATTATTTTTGGCTTTGTAGTGTTTTGATATAGAAGTCGGTTTTATTTTTTGCAAAAAAGTTTTTATTTAAAGATTATTCAAAATTTAATGAAGATTACTCGGCTTTTATGTCTAAAATTAGTATTGACAGTAAGAAAATATAGTTTATTATCCAAATATAGGACATTTTTTCTCTAGATCAATTATCACATTAGTTATAAACGAAATAAGAATTGAGACTTACGACATTTAGTTTCGAACCCGAATATCGTAAAAGAGCGCACGCGATATTCAACTTTATTACTGCTGCGTTAGCGTTTAGCACACAACGGCAGTTTCGAAACCGAGCATGGTGAAAGAGCGCACGCGATATTCAACTTTATTACTGCTGCGTTAGCGTTTAGTATACAACGGCCTAACCGGGGTGGATGGGGGCGGAGCTTGCGTGAAAATTATTAGGCAGGGCAGGGTTATTATAATTATGTCCGGGCTTGCGGCAATGTTTTAACGAGATACCGCGGCCCCGGCAAGGACAACTGAAGAAAAAGTGTGGGTTATTATTCAGTATAAATCTAGTACTGATGATATGGCCACCGAAAAAAAAAATTTAATTATAGTTAACAGAAATTTTGCGATATACTGTAATGCTTAAAGGTGAGTCTACTCGTCATCTACATTATTAACATTTCTCGAACTGTTTTGGACAGACATACACTTTAATTATACTGATGGAGCGATTTCTTTGATAAATGGGATGAGCCTCCTAGTAATCCACAAATGGATAAACTGGTGCCAAGTTGATGTGCCCCGTGCACGCTATCGTTGCTTCTATTGTCCACTTCTAAGGGCATGGCTCTTCTTTTTCGTTGAGAAAATCATCAAATGATCCCACGGCGGCAGGGGGAGATAAGCATCGGCTGGAGTTTGTTTGTATAACAGTATCAGTATTATTGAAAATATAAACGTGTGCTAACCAAAATAATGGTAGTACGAGTATTCGCAGAAACTTTCGCAAGGTTAGAGTCGGAATTCGTTTTGCTAAATCCCAAATTAAAATAACGTCTGTTTCTCAAAACTCTTAAAATGAAAGTGACTTAACTAACAGTTTAATATTATCGGGACAAGCATGAAACTCTAATGGTGAACGCAGACCTAGCCGCACCGCACGCACCGCAGTCTTTGCATTCGAATTCTTTATATGAAGTTCTATGCAACCTCGCACACCTACCCGCGCCGCAGTCGCCGCAGTCCCTGAAACGACCGAACTCCCCTAGCCGCAGCTGATGACGTCATCCGCACGCAGCGCGGATGACGTCATTCGCATCCACGGCGCGCAGTGTTGCCAGAGTTATAAAGTAGACAGAGAATCTCTGTCAACGGTTTATAATAAAATTACTTATTCTCGTATAAATAATTACTTGCTTATTCCCTATTATAGCACCTACAGATAAAAATACACAAAAGAGCAAAATACCAATACCAAATACAGATTTTATACAGATTTTTGAATCTTCGGTACAGATAATGCTTTCAAAAATCTGGCAACACTGACGGGAACGACTGTAGAGACTGCGGCGCGGCTAGATGTGCGAGGCCATTAACAAAAAGCGATGACTGCGGGGACTGTAGAGACTGCGGTGCGGCTAGGTCTGCGTTCACCATAAAGCAGCTATGAGTAAATTTTAGACATATCTCTCCCGTGTACTCGTAATTACCACGAAGATAGGTGTTGGAGGTAAAATTTTTATCTCAATCTGAAGTTATAGGATTTTAGAGTTAGAACACTTTCCTTGTAAGTGTGGGACAAGTTTACGTAACCATATTTCCCACACTTTTGTAAAAAAGTAGAAAAACCTTTGTTTTCAAATAATTGCCTGATAATAACATTACAGTAATCCCAATGACTGAAACACGCGCCCAATTAAATAGCTGATTTTGTATTATAAATATTCATGCGCGGCAAAATGTGGACATTGCCAAAACACTGACGTCTGTATCCTAATGTAGATAATTGGATTTCCTAATTTATTTTGGTTCTCTATTAAGACTCTAACATCATTTAGCATTGACGTACATAATTATATAAGTACATTATACAAGCTTGTGAGGATGTATGTTTCTTACTCTGTCACGCAAAAACTACTGAAAAGATTTCAAGTAAAATAAAGAAGAAATATTTATTGCCACAGAAAATGACATGAACACAAAATTTAAAAGTTAGCAAAATTCCTTACGAATTTTAATAGTCCTGAAATTAGGACAGGACGGGACTTACGCTGGAAAATCCTCCTAAACGAACGCAGTCGTTTACTAATCTCATAAAGTATTCATAGCATTTATGAATGCCTAGTACAATTTATTGGTCTACGAAATACGTAATTCCGGAGTTTGACTGACGCGTTTATTGGAACTACGTTAGGTCTCATTGATATCGTAGAAGCTAAATAAACATATGCGCCAGACATCGGCAATCTAATAAAGACAATCAATTGAATACTCCCTAAATCTATTTCACGTATTTATCTCCCGTAATCCGAATATCAAACTTCAGTCTTGCTGTGTATGCTTGTTTTGTCTAACTGCATCCATTCACTCAGCTACAAGGTCGTATCCATATCCTGTGAGTTATTTACTGTTCAATAGATTTACTACAGCGTTCCTAGAATAGATTTAAGTGCCTCAAGTAGTGCGTGTCTCAAATCTATGAATTTTACGTGGTATGCGTAAATACTTAAGGCATCAAATATTCATGCAGTGAAGCTAGGTTCATAGCTTCTCATGAATGTTTGGTTGTCGTAGCGCTGAATATAACAATCACAACGGATCTATTCAAGCCTACGTCATGTCACAACGGTTTTGTAACCAATCGAATGCGTCAGAAAGCAGCACGACACGTCACAAAACCTTTGTGTGTATGTGGCTTTATACAGAGTTGATACGATAGAGGGGCATTAAATTACACTACGTATACTATACGTGTTTAGTGTTAATTTGATACAGTTAAAAAATAAAAAGAACCAAAAAAAATTTTTTTTTCAATCAAACTAAATAGCTTAAAAATTCAGAGTAAAACGTAACCACCCTTTGTAAATAAATGTGACTGACCTTAAATACCTAGGTAACAAAGTGGCAACGTAGCGCGGCGTGTGTTATCTCTTGTCTTAGTTAGATTTATCGCTTTAAGGTGCATCTCATCAAAATCATTTGCGACTAAACTACTTCTCCTATTTAATTGATTTTTGGTACAAAGCTTGAAAATGGTACCTAGTATACGCAGTTTAAAGGAAAGACCCTCGGTCGTATCAACTCTGTATGTGGAGAATATCGAAGGTACATTTCGAGTTGAATGTATGAACCCGAGTAGTCGTTGTATACTTCCTGTCTACCGGTTAATTTAATAAGTACTCTGAAATGCTATACTTTTCAAGACCTCGCGTTCTTATATCGCCTACAAAGATAAAATTATCATTAGACTAGCTGTTTCCGGCGACTTCGTTGGAAGTTTCCAACATTATCTCGGGATAAAAAATAGCTACGTGTTATTTTGATGTATAAGCTGTATTATTGTAGTTTCATCTAAATCAACAGTAGTTTTTGCGTGAAAGAGTAACTTAGTAGGATGTCTCTACACTCAGGTTTTAAGATGCCAAGATATTATAACATTCGCTGGAAATCGAACGACCCACCAACAAATGGAAATTGGATCTTCGTGTAATGATTCAGCAGACGAAGAATTCTTCTGAATCGCTATAAGTTCGCCTGTCCGCTCGATATGCAGAACACAATAGATTATTATGTAATGGTCATTGATATCTGCACGGATAATTATCATTGTACAAGAGCGTCGAGTCATAACAAGTGTACCGTAACTTCGAAGTGACTTTTTCATGGATGAGCGTTTGAACAAGGCTAGCATTAATGAATCCGTTAAAAAAGGATCTAATAGGCCGTAGCTTGCTTAAATGTTTTCAGTATCTACTGCTAAAAGCCTACAGTGGAAAAAGTGGATGGTCATCACTTTTACCTCTGTTTCGCTTAATGCAGTTCAAAGCTGTTAAAATCAGACAGATCATTGTAGACGCTCCCTAAATGATCAGATGGTCACGAATAATATAATGGAGAGGGTTCTGCTCGGAGTTACCAAGCGATGGAAAAAAGATGTAGATATCCGCCTGACAAAAATCGCTTACCTGAAGTGGTAGTGGGCAGGTCATCGCTCGCAAGAACAGATGTACGATGGGGCCAAGTTCACCACGAGTGATGACTGAGTATTGGTAACCCAGATTTGGTAAGCCTCTTGATTATCCGCTGTCTTTCGACAGAAACTGAAACTGTTCAACAGTCCATCAATTGCCAGTTCCAAATTGGTCCAAAACAACCCACTAATGTGACTAGACAAAATGACACGCGTTGCTAATTTAGCACTCCTATCAATCCCGAACACTGCAGGAACTAACACGATAACCTCAATATTCTCGACCGAATCTAATAAACGTAAATACTAGAATACAGGCGTGACATTTATGAGTCACAAATTAAGAGGCGCTTACTTGTTATGATTGGCGAAACTTTTTAGGAATATTGTACACGTGATTCGCTTGGCAACCGTTCCACACGCGACTTGACACACGAATCTTCCACATCATAAAATTATTGTTGTGCATCAAATTCTAAGACAATTACGCTACGGACTTTGATCACACAATGCGACATTATACTGTAGCGAAATTCTGATATAATTTGCATGTCTGGACGTTAAGGAGGATAACTCGTTAAACTTCGTAGACGAGTCTCAGCGTTGCCAATAACTCAATATTCTGCTGTTACAAAGTTTATGAACACTTAAAACAATTTGATACCCTAACACCTACGACAAAGGTAAAACGACTAGGTACTAGTCCTGAAGGTATGGTAACAGAAACATTACGGTCTGCTACTGTGTCAGTAAGATTTTTCTAGAAAACCTAACGGTCAGAATCAAAGGACACCAAGGCCGGGCGGAAGCAGTGCTCGCCACGACACCACCTAAGCGGTGATCTATTTGGTAAATTGGTACCTACTAGACTACAAGCATACGATCGCACGAGCGGTTTAGGGACCTATTCTTACCCTAGACTTGAATGTTACTGCTTGTTTTAGTAATTAACAATTTGTAGACTTGTGTAAAATTATAGACAAAATCTCGTTTTTGGGAATACCCTTACCTTTTTTTTTCTAATATCAATCGCCATTATTCATTTACATTAGGCTGTTTCCTTATGGCCGAAAGATTCTAAACACGTGTTTGACATCGTAGAACCCAACCGGCGCTAAATTATGCGAATAGCGAAGATGATGCATTATACTTAAATCTGTCTGCACACAGATATAATGGAATAAACATGCTAAGTCGCCAGCTTAAACAAATAGGTGTTTTATACGCGATTACCCAGTGTCCTTCACGGCACATAGCTCTGATTTCAGGCGAGTCTATAACTAACTGTGTTATGTTCTCTGCGGGCCGAAGTCTAGACCATTTCCATAAAGAAAAGTATACAAGTTTCCGGAGTTAATTAAGTGGTTTTGCGGTATAGTTAACCATCCGCTTGATAAATGATATAATGTCAGTAACTTCTTATAACTCCCATGTTTCGTGTGTAGTATGCTCATGAATACACATTCAGCATTTTTAAGGATATCAGACTTGGCAATAGGCCAGGATAACACCATAATAATACCGAGTTATTCAATGTTATTATGTATTCCTATTGTGTCGGCTTACAAGCCACAATAAGGGAATTCCTTTCAAAGTTGTAGGTAGGTATAGTTAGCCTTTCCGTCAAATAAAGACGCTTTATAGGATCTTTGACTCGTCTTAATCGAAAGCAACGTAAACATGTCAATTGTTAATCAAGTAACGTGATTTAGAGCTATGCTTCTGCAAATGGTACTTGAGAATTAAACATTTATCGCGATTCGCGTTCCTCGTTGCGTAAAATTTATAGGAAAAAAGCTAAATTGTCTAATCTCCCGGTTAATAGCTACCAAATATGGCATTTACTATAAGGATAACAAACGCGTAAGCCCAAATTCCCTCGTAAATATTTTAAGACCACATATAACCAATGAATTAAAAGCTGAAATAATTTCGACATGAAACCGTTCGTTATGGTCACGCTTGATTACGTAACGCTAGACGTTTTGCAATAAACGTAATTATTATGGTAAACAATGAGGCCATGAATGGAACTGCCAATTAAACATAAGGATTAATTAATGAAGGTCGATACGCTGAACCTATTAAGCACAAAGTTGGTTGAAAACTTGAAATCCTATTAGTGTAGGACTGTTTTTCCGAACGGGCAAATATCACCATAGCCTTGGAAGCCTCGGGGAACGTGGGAGGAAAATATAGGATTACAGGCGCGAGCTGTGACGTAAGCGTAGCAATCTAGAGAATATATCAGCAGTTTGGGAACTTATGTAAAGTGACACCTCGTTTGTAGGGAGTAGGCAGAGGTTAGACTAGTACGCCCGCATTTCGCAAGTTAAATGATACCTTTAGAAAGGAGCCGGAGCAAATGAGACGTTGGCCAAAAGGGGATTTATGTAATATTTATTTGTTGCGTGGAGTAAATTGGATTGGCATTGGCATCTCTGGACTCAGCCTTGTAATGAGAACTTCCTAATGGAACTTACCCAATGACAACTTTAATTGGGATTAGTCTACAAAAATCAATATGCTATTAACAAATTTGAGGTCACCCCTCCAGATGCGAACAACACTTTTTTTAGGTTGTGCTCTTGACCTCGATCACGCCTGTGGTCGTAAGTATGAGTTTGATATACTTTTGTCGTGTTCGAAAACTATCGCTTTGTTTCTTTCGCATGTACCAAATTTGTAGATGAGTGTGAAAGAGACGAAGCGATAGTTTTCGAAAACTATGATGGCAACAATTGAAAACTCACATTAAGCCCCCTGATGGTAGGCGATCGTCGAGGTCTACGATGGAAAAAGCGAGGTCAGAAGATGCCAGTTCACTCATGCTTTAAAGGCTGACGAGTCATATGTGGCAGGGAACATAGAAGCCGGCAGAGAGTTCCACACCTTGGCTGCGCGCATAATAAATGTGGAGGAGAAGCGCTTAGTACAGGAACTACTCTCTGTTAATGACATCTCATTCTTTAAAGTCATAAGTTTACTGGTGGCTTCTTCTTCGAAATAGAGAACCATCAATATGAGAGGGCATCCGCCGTAACCAACAACGCGGGTCCAGTTCGTGGATGACACTTGTGTAATTTGTGGTCGTTGGACATGACACTTTCTTCACGGACCACGGTGTATTCCTTCACCGTATCGAGAACAATGGTGATAATGAATTACATAAAGTGATGTGACCACGACCGACATCTTGTAAAGCGTCGACATTGGTAACCACTTTGCCACCATAACAGAATTAAATGAGGACTTAAAAACTAAAGGTTGTTACAATGGGCGGTCTTAACGCTAAAAGCGATCTTTTACAGACAACCTTTGGATGGATTTGATACAGCAGGAGAAAATAAATACGCGGGTAGTCCATGGTGTACTATTCACTTATATACAATACCAGCCCGCCATGCTATGAGAGACACGAGTCATCTTCACAACGCTTATCTGTCCCGAGTTATAGCGTGTCGGTTAACGGCGCCAACCTTTATGTCTAGCATTAAGTTTATCACCTAGCACGACGGCATTACCGCCAATAAACGACTGTCATTGGTATTTTCTTATAAAATAGAAGAGCTTGGAATAAATTACAAACCGTAAAGTATAAACTTCTTTCAGTCGTTAAAGAATGCTCTTAGTGAAGTTTATCCTGGAGTTTGCGTGTTCGTTTGATGTTATTCACTTATTCTACATATATTCATAATATTAACATTTCCATATCACGCAAAAGATATACACAATACACAACTTTCGTGTCACCAGCGCTATTTCTTTATTTTTCTAAAGAGAACTCACACAGACTCAGGGAATTCCACACCTTAGGTAAACCAGAATTAGGTAAATCATTCCCAAAACGTGAAGCTGATGTTATCTGAAGGTTGAAACATAGGCTTTTGGTTGAAGATTGCGGTGCCTTACAGAACCAAGATAAATCGATAGTGACCTCGAATGTTTTCATTTCGCAATGACATAAGTTCATTGAATGTTTATAAACTTTCATTGTTTTCACTTCGCAATCACTATAAATGCGGTATCCGATAGGTATAGAATGAATTTGGGGTATTGAAATTATTGATTTTACGAGAATCAATAGATGAATTTTAAATGCAACGGCATTATTAACTGTGTGTCTAACCTAACCATCTTAAATTTACCCACCCCAGTTTACGTGAGGTCCACGTAATAACTCTATTAGTAGGTAACACAGTTCATAATAATATGCCGTTTCATTGGTACCTGTCATTCATATCAAGGTCATTGAAGGACATTTTCGCAATAAAATATGGCTGAATGTTCTAGAAAACCTCAAAGGAAGTCGCGTGATCCTAGCGAGCGTCTTTTGTTTTTTCTTCCTTTCAAGTCGTTCGATCGACGAGCCCTCTTAATTCTATTTAAGTATGTTCACATCGTGAGGGGAAACCGGGATTTCGTATTATTTAGTAGTATATTTGATAACATCTTAATATTTTGCAATGCTTATATTTTCTGTCGTGTAAGTTATGACCATGAGATATCGAAACTAGTTTAAGCGTCAAAGAACATCAAAAGTTGAGCTTATTAGGGGCATAAATACAAATCAATGAACAGAACGTGTTTAGCTTAAGCAAGGAAGTTACATATTCGCTGACCCCGCCGAATTAAACAATAAAACTCAACATGGCCATTATTTCCTGTGATTTTCGTCGGTCAGACCAAATGATAAAAGATATTTATAGCGATACACTATCTAAACGGTTTATATTCGTAATCATTTATATCTTATCTAAGCACCTACCATCTACTTTATGAGTTTTCCCCACTAACTTGTTACAACCTAGCCCACTAATCTTGCTAGAACCTCTTCCTTTTTGGAGTCGGTTAAAAATTATATAGGGCTCCATATTAATGGAAATTGAACATAAATGAATTAATTAAAAACACCTCTGCTCACTTCTTAGGAGAGTATAGGTATACGGCGTGATATTATGTAATCCTATCCTATTATAAAACAATCGAGAAGGTGAATTTTTCCAACGTTGACTTGTTTTTAAATGTCATTTCTGTTAACGTAATAGAAGCCTTTGCTAGTTTATAAAATTGTTTCGTACATTGTAAGTATGGTTTCCGCGTCGATTTACCTTTATATAACCTTATGTGCCTAGTTATTCAATAAAAGTATAAAGGTATTTCATAATTAATTCTATGGCGACCACTATCGTCATTGTAGAAGTAATGACCGGGCCGACGTATTTGGATGTCAAACATCTGTTATCGAACGAAAAGTAACAAACATCTTCATATCATAATACGCTTTATTACTTTTTAAGTAAAGATCATAATAGCTTGTTTGCATTTTGGCAAACGACACTGCCTTTTTTTCAAACTCACGTCTGGGTTACGATGAATGACTCACAAAAAAGTAAATAAAAACCTGTGTATGAACGTTATTGCTACGGTTCTCAGTGGTAGGTCGACTACGGGCTTACGTTGGTTGACCTTTGAACTTGAGGATTCCATAATGACTACCTATTTAACCAGCTGCCAAGTTTTATAACAAAATAATGAAATTGAATACGATATCATGCCGTGCGTCACGTGCGTGCCCCTAAAATTGCTTCATTAGTGTATATTATTCGCTTCATATCCCTTACAAACGTAATAAATTACCTACTGCTTAATTATGGAAAAACTGTTATAACATTCCACGACAAATAGTACTTTTAGTATTACATTGCAGATGCAAAATGAATAAGCGATCGTTTTTTACAACAGCCAGATGGATCCCTAATAAATAGACTTGTCCCCTTCGAACCAAGAAATACTTGTAAGAATGCGTCGGTGTTCGGACACACGGCGCGCTTCCGAAAGCACTTTCGCCTACGTTCGGCATCGGTCGGCATACTCCGCACCCCACAGCTGACTGGGCCAAGGTGCGAGCGAGAAGAGCATGCGCGGCCCGCACGCGCGCGACAAAGACCGCAGGCCGCGCAACTCGCAGCGCCGCCATTTACTTCTTTTCAGTGCCCGGCCCCCGTCGTAGTGACAGTGTGTTTCTTTTATCACTAAGCGCAGAGCTTATTCGTTTTAATTGTGAAATTCCTAAATAAAATTGTTTACAAATGTTTAGAAACGTGTAATTTGTGAATGTGCAATGGAGTTAAAGTTAAATAGGTGAAGATACGAGCCGTTCGTTCTAGTATGGCTGGCTTTATCACGTCTGTTGTCAACATAAAATAATGTGGATTATGCAAGTTAGAGCAAAATGTGCACGAGTGTTAGGTGAATTATGTGTTTAACTTAAATTATACGTGTCAATGGTTATATTTGTGAGTGAGTTTTAGTTACAAGTGTGTCAAAGTGTGGTTCAACTGGTTGATGTAGGTAGGTAAGGCAGGCGTCTGACGATTGTGTGAGGAACGTACGTAGTGGAACTTAGTGTAAAAGACTGAACGCTGTGTACGCGGAGCAATTACATTATCTTCAATGCGATACATAATACGACTGTGGCAATAAAGACATACTAATGATCCGCTCATGCCCGGCTCGTGTTTAAGTAATGAAATCCGTCCACGAGCAGTCTACTAGATCGTTTCCATTTGAATATGTTGCTAATTACACTCGCATAATATAAAACATGTAAAGTAGATAATGTACCTAACAGGAAACCAAACACTGCACAGTAAGAATTTTACAACAATCATTTTGAGAATTGTAGTAGTTGTAAGTTGATTACGGTTCAAAACCTTGGAATCTAGGTCTAGGCGGGCAACTCTTTATTACACTAACATGCAACGTAACAATATCGAAACCGGAGTCTGCTATACATGTGATAGCACCGTTAAATACCTATTTTATTGAAAACAAACCATGCAGTCATTCATCATGAACAATCATGTTTATCAGTTTATACCACTCACAATGATACAGTACTAGTTATCAAATTAAGACAAAAATGAAACTGAATAAGTGTTTAAGGAAGAAAAATATTCATTATTTTAAGTTGTTCATTCAACTAGTTTCGCTTCGAAAAAAAGTTGAGTAGTTAAGACACAACAAATACAGTGAGTACAATAAATAACAGAGCAGGAACTTTAGCAAACAATTTTCTATTGTTACAGTAAATAAGACTATGAGGGTTGTAATATAATGCAGCGGCTGCACAAAGTTTTAGCGCTGGCAATAATTTGCGCAGCGGTGAGGGCGCAGGAGTGCCCGCCAGCCTGCGCTTGCAACAGCACTCACCTGGCGTGCCACGCCGCCGCCCTGCCTCACGACCGCCTCACTAAACAATACTTCTCCACCAACTACGGTAACCTCCTCCAGGACCTCTCATGGACCAACTCCAAACTCAACACCCTAGAGCCACAAGCGTTCCACGGACTCAACGACTTGGAGTACATCGACTTGAGCAGAAACGAAATCAGAACCACCGAGCAGGCGTTCGGAGGACTGAGACGACTCAAAAGTCTCAACTTGTCGCGCAACTTCATCGAAGATATACCCCCTCAAACGTTCAAAGATTTAGAAAATCTAGAAGTCCTAGATGTGTCCCACAACCGGCTCCACGTTATACCATTCCAGGTCTTCGGACCGATGATGAAACTCCAATATTTGGATTTATCGCATAATAAAATAGCTACTTTCTTAGATTACTATTTTAATCCTAATAAACAACTGAAAGCACTGTTCCTAAATAATAATAGCCTAGTCAAAATTACGTCTCATGCTCTAGTCAACCTGAAGGATTTGGAGACACTGGACCTCTCCAGTAACAAACTAGAATACATACCCAAGTCTGTGTTCGACAACTTCGAACAATTGAGAGAGCTGAACCTGAGCTTCAACCAGTTCCAAAACATATCAAACGATGTTTACAAGAATCTTAAAAACTTAAGGTGGTTAAGCATGGGTGGCAACCGACTGCGAACACTGCCGCCGACGCTCTTTCAACATAACGAAAATCTTAAAACGGTCTACCTCGATCACACAGAACTAGCAGTTATACAAAATACTAATTTCAAAGGCTTAAGTACTCTAGAGCAATTATATATAAGAAATAACGAATTTTTACGAGAAATAGAAAAGTTTGTATTCCAAGACACGCTAGCCATCACGCACCTGGACCTCAGCAACAACTCGCTGCTGTCCCTGCCGCAGTCCATGACCATGTTGAACAATTTGCAAGAACTGAGGCTGGCCAACAACCCCTGGGCCTGCGATTGCCGCATGGCGTGGTTCGCGGGCTGGGCCGAGAAGAGGAAAGACATCATCAAGTCGGACTTGAGTTGCCCTCTGACCTACCCTAACGACATGATCAGAATATTAAACCACACAAATTGTAAACCCCCTTCATTGGTATATAAGAGTCCGTTGACACTGTACAGATTGCAAAAGGACGCTCTACTGGAGTGCAAATTCGCGGGAAACCCCATGCCATCCATCACTTGGATCACACCTACGAGGATGGTGTTCCACTGGAACCCAGAGCCGCTGATACAGGACATTTTCCACAAGCATGGCGTCGCCCACGACCAATACTACCACCCCATAGATAATTCTAAGTCGAGAGTGAGAGTGCTCGACGACGGATCACTGTTCATAGGAGATATACATAGAGAAGACTGTGGAACTTACTTATGCTTTGCAACGAACCCCTCGGCTAACCTCACGGAGGAGGTCGTGCTCAACATAGATCCAATGACTATGTTCGAGATTAAAATGTATAGTTTATTGTGTGGAGCAATCTGCGCCGCCGGTTTTTTAGGTCTTACATTGCTCGTGCAGTTCTTGTGCTACATATTTTTCAAGTGAGTTTAATTCTATTACTGAGAGAAAAAGTTTGTGTGTAAGTATGCCAGTCTAACGTCGTGCTGTATATTTGTTTTCAGATTCCGTCTGATGGAGACGTGCTGTAGCTGCTGCACGTGTGTGAAACGCGACGCACCGCGCTCCAGGCAGATATCCAATATGCTGGACAATATTGAACAGTACAAGAGACAACAGTTAGAAAAACTACGGGAAAATTACGCAGTTCAAGTGAGTTAATCAGACTAATTAATTGCGTTTCGTCACGTGTTAACATATAGAGTACACATTCTAAGCTACTAATATTTTTCCAGGTTCATCGCATAAAAGAGAACTGTACGCAACAGATGGACTGGATACAGAACAGTTACTCCTCACAAGCAAGTCATTTAAGAAATATTAGAGACATCGGCAGCAATCACTTGAGTGCCATGAGAGACCAGTACTACGACCAGGTATTAACATACATTATAAGACTCGAGTTTTTTCATAACTACATCTGCGTTCAGAATAGTTGTCGACAATTATGGAATCAACTAATTTGAACTAAATTGATCGGACAGGTGAAGCGGGTTCGCGAGTACTCCACGTGCCAGCTGAACTGGGTTCGCGAGAACTACGTGTTCCAGAGGAACAAGATCCGCAAGTTCAGCGCGCACCAGGTGCTGCGCCTGCGCGAGTCCTACAAGTACCAGCAGCAGACGCTCAACAAGGTGCTAGAGAACCTGCCCAGCCTGTACTTCGAAAACTGCCGGAGCGGCTCCTGCGGCCGGAGCGACTCCATGGCCTTCGATCCCGACGTAGAAGTGATCGACATGTACCTCAAGACTAAGATGGAGAAGCTGTCGAACCTGCCGAACCCCGTATTCGACGAGGAGAGCAAGATATCGGTGTACTACACGCCGACGGAGCGGTCGCTGAACTCGCGGCGGAATTCGCCCGTTCCGGAGGGCATCTACATCAACATGATCGAGAAGGGTCCGCCGCGGCTGCTGGCGATGGTGAAGCCGCTGCAGACGGGGCCGTCGCCGCCGGGCTCGCCGTCGCCCACGACGTCGAAGGAGACGGGGCGGCGGCGGCGCGCCGACGAGCCCAAGCCGGCCAGCGAGCCGCTGCTGGGCCGCGACGCGGTCACGTACTCGCGGGCGCGGCGGCGCGTCACGCTGCCGGCCAGCGCGTCGTCGCCCGAGCTGGCGGCGCGCGAGCTGGACGCGCACCGCGCCGCGCGCGTGCTGCTGGCCGTGGAGCTGGCGCGGCCGGGCGCCGGCGAGCCCGTCCCGCCCCCCTTGTAGTACCGGCTGCTGACGCGCGTGTTCAAGATCTACGCCGTCTCGCGCGCGCCCGACGTGCAACTCTGTGATTTTAGCGGCGAATCCCCTTCCTACGTATGATTGTGTTCGGGAATCGGGAACATATCTTGCCGGATGTCAATAATAATGTAAGGTTAGCACAGTGCGGAGGGACCGTTCTGACTCGCGCTGATGCCGCTTGTTGTACTTCTAAGTAAGCTGTGATAGACTAGATTTGAATTTAGCAATTTTAATTTCGTACTGTCTCTAGTGGTAGGCGATAAGGAGTATACTGAAACGATCTGTTCTCAATCGTTCGTTGTAGTGAATCGAATGAACCTGTTTAATTAAGCATTCTGTGGGTTATAGAACTTGTAAATAACTTCTGTTTGTTTCAATAATTTTTTCCATTTTGATGTATGTTTAGGGTGAACTCTTAGAGTTATGCATTTTATATTGTTCAACTTAAAGTGAGGTATAAGAGAGTTGTTACTGTACAGTTGATTGTTGCGCGGCCGCGGAGCACCACGCCCCGTGGCCTGTCGGCTCCTCTGATCTCAGTTCACTGCACATACCATCTTCACACATCACATCGTCCACGTTATAAACGCGTGTCAACTTATCAAACTATCTGTAATTACAAACTATTCCTTATGATATTTATATATTTTGTGACTGTCCTACAGAATGTATAGCAGAGTCTTGCAGTGATATGCCAAAAAATACAATCCAGCAATGATTATTATATAAAGTTTCTTAATATAAAATATACAAATATTGTTGAAAATTTTCTAAATATATAACAAAAATGAGTAAAACCGCTAATCATGGAGAATAAATTATTTTTCAATGTACACTTTAGTCTTATTTGTGTGTTAAAAAGTGCCACTGAACATACTGCACAATCCCAAAATACAACAAAGAACACATTTCAAAGAATTGTTTTGATGATACGGTATGAAATGTTTTCTATTATATCCATCAGAACATCAGAAATATTATATAGACTTTATACAACTTCTCCATTAAATTAATTGACTCTCATTCACATAACAAACAGTTGCTATAAAAAGTTCCTGACACAACCATTACAAAATACTTTTTATTTCTCTTTGAATTTGCAATATGTACGAGTAATTTCAAATGTGGAGTGTGCCTCTAATTTATAAATCGGCTCTTTGCGTGCAGTCCTCTTTAAATTGACAAATAAAATGTGTTTATATTGAAACAAAGCTATTATGAAATGGCTAGGAAAGTGCCATTTTCATGTGAGTTTATTTTAATATTAATATGACCTACAAGATTCATAAGAAATCGTGTACATAAAGTGGAAGCGCACAAAATTAAAATGTCAATGACCGCATTATTACAGTGACTTTAAAACGGCGGTCATTACACGATTGCGAATACATTGAAACCATACAAATGAAACACTTTTCTCAAATCAAAGTTTATTTGACACGACGCATAACAACAGTAATGCATACTCCACTAAAATATTATAATAATGACCAACACACAAACTTACATAATATGATTAATGGTACTGACAAACAGCTAGACAAACAAGTAACGAACATTGAAATTTTATTTTGAAATAGCACGCGAAGTTTTATACTGAATTTATACTAACTAGTAATCGTTCTGTGGTCGAAATTAAACCATAATTTAAATTATTTCGGAAGTTATATAAAAATATTATCGTTCTTATATATAGCCCTCCCTCTCTACATATAGATACTCCCCTCTTATAGATGGAGCTCTGTGCTCCAGCAGTCGGAAGTTCGGAACATAATAGTCGGAATTATTATTATTATTAACATTCTGCACTTCTCCGTACAAACTAATTGTGCCAATTACCATTGCACCTATTATGTCTGCACAATTTTCTTAAACAAAGTTTTTTTTTTCACATATGAATATACCGATATGAGGATAACTAACTAAAGATTGTAGTATTCCTTCGTCCAGAAACTATGGGATGTAAGAGATAATATGGTTTGTTGACTGAATTTGAATGTGACAGAGCCAGGACTCCAGCTATCCTTTGGTTAAAAAGAGAGAAAATCACGATAGCCTGTCATGTTGATAATTGCATCCCTATTATACGGTCGCAGGTTCGATCCCCAACCATTACACACTATTGCTGTGAGCTCACTCCAGACACAAGCATATTTAGCTTAGTTGGAGGGGTTAACAAGATTGCTATACCCGCATTGCTAGTTTTTTTTTAAAGAATAGAGTACCATGATCTTTTCTCACTTTCTAACCGCCGGACTTTTCCCAGGCCGCCGTATATCATTCCTACTTTATTACAATGCTCGACAAAATTTAACTTTTGTTCTGCAACACTTAAAACGGTTTTATTTTCATAAAGAACTATGCATAACGTGTATAATCCTCTAAGAAACTATATGTCTATCAGGTCTAGATTTTGAATAATCTGTTGTCAAAGTCCTAAAATTTCATCATTTTGGCATATTTCATGACTTTGTACTAAGTGGACAACTTTTTTGAAGTACTTTACTTCAAAAAAGTTGTCCACTTTTTCAGCACACTTTTTACACCTTTCCAGTCTTGATGTGAACAAAACCAGTGGGCCGGACGGAGTACCTGCTCGAGTCTTAAAAAACTGTGCCCCGGAGTTGTCTCCTGTACTGACTCGCCTGTATCGCCTTTCTCTTAAAACCGGAGTGGTGCCGGTGTCGTGGAAGCTGGCTAATGTGCAACTAGTACCCAAAAAGGGTAGCCGTGCCGACCCTTTAAACTATAGACCAATTGCCTTGACCTCCATACTCTGGAAAGTTATGGGGTAGGGTACTCAATAGTAAGTTGCTGGCATACCTTGAAGACAATGAGCTCCTCAGTGACCACCAGTATGGCTTCGGTCAACCGGAGATCTTCTTGTGTATGTTACGCACTGCTAGGGCGAGGCCATTGAGAAACACGGCGAAGCCTGTCCCTCGACATCTCAAAGGCCTTTGATAGGGTCTGGCACGCTAGTCTGCTGAGCAAGCTTCTTAGATACGGTGTCCCTGCTAGCTTATTCAACTGGATTTGTGAGTTTTTGAGTGAACGTTCGATCCGATTGGTCATCGATGGCTGCGCATCGGATCTTATGGCTATTAATGCCGGTGTTCCTCATAGGACTGTTCTCTCTGCGACTCTATTTTTGCTTCATATCAACGACCTGCTTCAGCTGGGAGCTATTGGGTACGCGGATGACAGCACAGTCTCAGGGAGATACTTGTCCAGTGGTAGAGCTGGTAGGGACGAAAAAGCCACTCTTAGAAAGGCCATGGTAGAGCGAACGAATTTGACCTTAAATCTCGTTTCCGTTTCCAATGGGGCGATGACAATCTGGTCAAATTCAATGCTTTAAAAACACAGGTTTGTCTTTTCTCCGCTAAAAGGAGCCAATTTGAATGGTCTCCTACTTTCAGAGGTGCATCTGTACCTATTCCCGACGGCCTGGAGGTCATGGGCATGGAGTTGACGTCTGACCTCAACTTCGGCTCAACCATTGAGTCTAAAGCTCAGACTGCAGCCCAATTTGTATCAAACCCAGGTTCGGTTGTGTATGGAATACTGCTCTCATCTTTGAGATGGATCTGCGGAATACCAACTGGACACGGTTGAGTCTATCGAGAAGCGGGCCAAGAGACTCATTGGCAACGATGCACTGTTCGAGTCAAAGCTCCAGAGCCTTGAACATCGACAACGAGTTGCAAGTCTATCGGTTTTCTACCGGTTACATTTCGGGGAGTGTGCGATGGAATTACACAATCTAATTCCGCCAAGCCCGTTCCATCATCGGACTACAAGACAAACGGCGATGCGCCTTCGTTACATGGTGGACATCCCAACCATACGCACAAAACGTTATGTGAATACCTTCATTGTGCGTACGGCTAAGGAGTGGAATTCCCTGCCGAAGCCTGTGTTTCCCATCCCGATAGCTATAATCTAGGGGTCTTTCTTTCTGGAGTGAATAGGTTACTTCTAGACAAGTATGCTCCATCTTCGACCACATCATCACTTACCATCAGGTGAGATGGTGGTCAAACGCGAACCTATTTCAATAAGAAAAATAGCTGGGCATCCTACAGAAAGTGAGGCGATACTTCACACCTGTCCGTCCGTTCCTGTATGGAGTATTGCAGTCACTTGTGGGATGGCTCAGCCAAATACCAGCTAGCACTTGACTCGATCGAACGCAGAGCTAAAAGGCTCATAGGTGACGAGGTTCTGGCAGGTAAGCTTCACAGCCTGGCTCACCGACGAAACGTTGCTTGCCTGTCTAGCTTCTACAGATTATACTTCGGAGAGTGTGCGCAGGAGCTCCACGACCTAATCCCTTCATCCCCCTTTTACTACCGGTCTACCAGACGTACCGCAGGATACCATCCACACTTGGTCGACATACCGTCTTGTCGTACTAAGCGCTTTTCTTCAACATTTATTGTACACGCAGCCAAGGTGTGTAACTCTCTGCCGGCTTCTGTATTCCCTGCCACATATGACCCGTCAGCCTTTAAAGCAAGAGTGAATAGGCATTTTCTGGGCTCGCTCGTTCGATCGTAGACCTCATCTTACACTTACCATCAGGTGTGGTCGAGGTCAAGAGCGGGCTCATTCGTAATAAAAAATAATAATAACACTACAATACGCCTGATATAACAGTACACGACAAAATAAATAACAGTTTACTTAATCGACATAGCTATACCCAACCCACACAATATCCAGTCTACATTTCCGAAAAACTTAGTAAATACCAAGACATCAAAACTCAGTGGAAAGCACAGACTGTTCATATCGTCCCTATAGTACTCTCATCCACTGGTGTAGTACCAAAAGCTCTCACACAGTCTGAATACTCTTCAAATGCCTTCTCATACACTATACACGCTCCAGAAAGCCACCATACTCAATACTTGTCGCATCACTAGAAACTTTCTGACTTCCTCTACACTGACATCCACATTCTCAATTTAATCATTTCCCTTTACACACTTGGCCCCGGCCCGTGTGTTTAGATGTATGTACTCTCTAAAAAGAGAAGCAAATATGAATAAAAATATAATAATAATAAATATATTGTAAAGTATATGTCCTGCTCTCCACATTGCTTTTTGAATCAACTCTCTCTACCATCTCCCATCACTGAAGTATAAATGTTTTAAATTATGATACTTTTTTCCCTACAATACACTTGTAGGAATTTCTATGGAAAAATCTGTCAACATTTCAAAAGTCTATACTTCAGGAAAGGAAAACCATAGGAACTTGATTAAAAGGGCAATGAAGAGAACAGGAATCATACTTTACAACATATTTATTTAAAATAGATTATATTAAAAAAATCCAAATCGGTTCAGCCGTCTTCGAGTTATCGATGATCATACATAAATATACGCGTCGACTTGATAACCTCCTCCTTTTTTTGTCGTCGGTTGAAAATGGGTCACTTTATACAAAGTCATGAAATATGCAAAAACGATGAAATTTTATGACTTTGTCAACAGATAATTCAAAATCCAGACATAGTTTCTTGAAAGATTATACACACTATGCATAGTTCTTTATTAAACAATCATATTTTGGAAGATTAAAAATTTTGTCGACCAGTGTTATTACTCTATGGTTAAGACTTACCTTGACACGTATCATATACGCTAGAACTTCTATATAAATAAATAAATACTACTTTTTCTTCTACACCATGCATTATTAACTAAATACCGTTAAATTGTATTGAATTTTTAATATCATATCCAATTATCTATTCTTGTTTTGAGCTGTATTGCTATTGTAGGTGATATTACCTTTGAAAGTAATGGTATACATAATTCTTAGCCAGACCTATTTCACCGTTCTTTTATAGAATTGGTGTATATAAAATAATCAATAGCTGACACAGTTCGCTAAAATGCTAAAATAATAGCTACTTAAAAGATTATTTGAGTCAAGTATATTCTAAATTAAAATAACTAACCAAATTAAAATAGATTTCAAAATAAAAATTCTATTTGACGTACATACACACAAACTAGTTCAATTTCCAATTGGGGATAAGAAGTATTCACTTAACTGTATGCTACAATCACATCACACTGACAATTTCTGTGCCATCTAAACCAACCTATTAGCAATTAGGTCTGCTGTCGCTTTAAAATCCTCAGATTAGTTATGGGTACAGTCAGAAGCCGGAGTCTAACAGCCAGTCTGTCCAGGGTGATATCGTGCTACCCAGTAACTAACTAATTTGTAGAAACGTTTTGGGAATACCTTCATTGTGCGTACGGCTAAGGAGTGGAATTCCCTGCCGGAGTCTGTGTTCCCCGATAGCTATAACCTAGGAGTCTTTAAGTCGAGAGTGAATAGGTTACTTCTAGGCAAGCGTGCTCCATCTTCGACCACATCATCACTTACCATCTGGTGAGATGGTGGTCAAACACGAACCTACTTCCAATAAAAAAAAATTGTATAGGCAGCAACTAGCTCTTTGTAAAATCAAAGTCAAAGATATTTCATTTCACCTAGGCCTACATGGGCGTAGATTGGCACAGGGCTGTTTCTATGCCGCTCCTACACATATGCAGTAAATTATTGTGTATAATTATGGTATTGTTGTGTTGTGTCATTATAGTGTAATTGATTTGATAAAATCTAGCCAGTGCACGGTTCCAAATTGGTTGGTGATGGATTGGAAAGAAACTCCTACTATTAATTATTTATCCTATTCATAACATAATTGACTTTCTCAACAGAACACTCACAAGTGAGCTGCATCCAGTTTAACTGTAAGCGAGATGAAAGTTCCAAGCCTATCTTATCTTACTAAAAAAGGTTAATCTTAACACAAACAAGCCCTGCTTGCTCAGGGAATGCACACACCGTGTAAGCGGACACCGGCGCAGCAGAAATGGCAACAGAGGCGTCAAGTTACATCAGCTAAATTATCGGATTACTTCAACATGTGTTATTTAGTTTGATTTATAATAACAGGAATACCTTTTTATAAGGTGCTTGGTCTTGGGGACAAGGCCTGTGGGATTTTTACTTCACTAAAACCGGGGTGGTTACAATCAGCACATGGACGGTAGACCGGGTCCTCTTAGTTACTGTAAAACTGTCTCCCCTGACCCTCGCTGTGTACAATAACACGACAAAACCTCCACAGTCCTCTCAAGGGCCACTTTGTGGACGGTCAGTCCCCACCCCGGTCTACCTACGACCGCAAACCCTGACCTGTCTTAATTTATAGCACAAACGGAGAATAACAAGAATACCAACAGTATTTTAGGTCCAGAAGAACCACAAATTACTAAAGCAGATTTAGTGCTAAAAATGGATGTTTGAAACAGAATCCCGGTTATCATCTTTAAAGCCTGGGTATTATTACAAGTCATTAAATAATACCTGGATTCAGAGCATAGGACTGAAGCGATGGGAATAGCATTCTTAGTTAACTTACCTATCCAATGATATCCTTTAAATCCGATGTCTTCTGTACAATAATTCCTTTGACCGGGTATTTAAAACCTAATTCGGTCTAGTGAACTATATAGGAAACTATAGGAATAGTTTTATAAGGTCACTGATTCCGAAATTGACAACGGCATCCAAGATTCTCTAATAGGTCTATAAGATGTAAGCAGGTCCATCAACCGACGGAGACGTTAGCTACGCATTCAGGCCAGGATTGTGGAAACTAAAGGAGCAGGGTGAATTTTTCGTGGCAGTAGAAGTCTGATGCTCGCTCTCTTCTGCTCCAGCAATAGTGCGACGAGTCATTTGTTGATTTTTTATATGAAAAAATCCACACATTCGGAAGGCCAAATCGTAACACAAAGTATGGAATATTGCAGTCCATACACTTTATTACTGAGACTAAGGACCCTAAGCCAAAAGTGAGGAGCTGGTAACTAGATCAATAGAACGATCAGTGCAGGTGTGTAATTATTTTTGCCGGTACTGTATAGTAATACTGGAAGTGTAATATCATGGTTATGTGATAGGATACTATCATATCATAAAACGCGAAAGAAGAAACAGTTTTACAATTTTTTTTTTATTCATAATGAGCCCACTCTTGACCTCAACCTCGCCTGATGGTAAGCGATCGATGAGATCTACGATGAAACAAGTATAGAAGATGCCTGTTCACTCTTACTATACAGGCTGAAAAGTCATATGTGACAGGGAACACAAAAGCCGGCAGAAAGTTCCACACCTTGGCTGTGTGCACAATGAATATAGTACGATTAGACGGTGTATTAACCAACTATGTATGGTAGACCGTCACTGAAAGGGAGATGGAAGAATCAGGTTATGGAGCTGCTGCGAACACTCTCCCGAAGAATTACAAAATATTCCCTATTTTTCCTATATGTAGGAGGCGATATGTGCATATTTAAATTAAGTAGAAAAATTATATTAATACCAAGTTATTATTATACTTATAATTAATGAAATAGCTAATTAAACTAAGATTAGTGAACGATGATAATAAGAAATATGCCTTTGTGTAAAGAGGGCATTGTTGTGAAATTAATCATGGATTGAATATTCTCATTAACTAATGTTTATAAAACTAAATGTGTTTACATGGTGATAATGTGGTACAATAAGTAAACGATTATGTCAACGACCTAAAATAAATGAATTTAAGAAGTCTACCTGGACTTTTAATTCGATGCAGTAAGCTGACATAAGCTAATGTCAGTTACTAAAATAATGATACCCTATTTAACCTAATAGTGCTGGATTCAATCAATCGAATAATATATTAGCGATTTTTAATCGTGAGGAATATAAATAAATGATAAAATTTATACTATTATCTTTAAAAACTAGATTTTATTATAAATAAATCCATTTTTATTCAAAATATTCATATCTAACCAGACATGATATAAGCCACTCTTTTGGAAATTGTTTCATGTGATGATAAATGATCTTTGTTTTGCAAATTGGTTATTTAATAACACTTTTACACATCTTTTTTTTGTAAATTTAAACTACATAGATGAGGCCGGTGTTTCCTAACTGACTACCCTGAGAAGAAATACCGAAACAAACTCAGGTGTCCGTCTCTTTTAAAGTCCATACAATATATCCATCCATACATATACTGGTTAAAAATATATGGGAACCTGTAGGTTACCGTCTGATGTGATCTTTTGAGGAAAGATGCTTACAGATTTGAGTGGGTCTGTCCATACAGTGCAAGTATTTGTCAGATAACGTACAGCTCAACTTAAAACAAGATGAATATTTAATAGTCAAGAAAGCTTTCAGAGCTCTTGGTTTTATTATTAGAGCTTGTGCTAGCTTCCAATCTTTAAGACCAGTAAAAGTCTTGTACTGTTCTCTTGTGCGCAGCCACCTCGAGTACGCTTCCCAAGTCTGGAACCCTCAATACGAGATTTACAAATCTCGTATTGAATCCGTTCAGAGGAGATTTTTGAGGTACTTAGACTTTAAGGCAAAGCAGTTCTCAGATAACTACGAACAACGTTGTAAGCGATACCACTTTTTACCCTTGGACGTAAGACGTAATATTGGTGACATATGTTTTTTGGCAAACATTGCAAAAACGGTTTGATTATTTTGCACAAGTGCACAGAAAATTAGAAAAATTCTAAACAATGAATATTTTGGTGACACTCGTGTAATTTGTTTATAATTTATTATTTTTATGTTGCATGATTTGATTATCTTCTTAGTAGTTACATTTTTAGCTTTAATTCTTAGTTTGTAACCTTTAGTGATAAGTATATTATTTTTTGGTTAAATGTCAACAAAAATTAGATGTAGGTAACTTGATATCATATATGTGGAAGCTTGTAATTAGCAAATTTTCCTATCAACGAATGTTATTTTATCTTTGTTATTAGTCTGTAAGCTTTCTGTAAAATAAAATAAAATAAATAAAATAAAATAAAATAAATTGCGCGTGATTACTGTTAAAAAGACTGCCCGCACCACTGCGACCTAAACCCCGTTGGAATGGGTACAGGTACAAGAACCTATTGTACAAAATAAAAAATATTATCATGATCTATTCTTTTTATTTTTCTCGCCCCTTTATATTATTTAAAAAAATTGTTTACATCGTTATTTGATTTTATTCGTGAATCGATTAATTTAATTAAATCACAATTTCGCAGTCGTCATTATCTGACAACTCGGAAACTGTCAGTCTACTGCATCGAATTCAAAGTCCTAGTATAGTTAAGAATTATTGCAATGAAGCGAGTGGTCTAAGAGAATGATCGAGTCTAGGAAGTAGTTGATTGCCACGTGAGCTGTTTTGATTGCTTGCACTATCTCCAATCACAACAGCCAAACAACTACGAGACGTAAACCCAAAAGTATTCATTGGAATTACTTAGATTAAATTGGAACAAAAAGTAATCCTATTAATAATTTCACTATTCGAATAAACCACCACGGATCGCTCCTGGCCCAGTCTACTTACAGCATCTCCACATTGAATGGCATTTGCAAGTCTGCACCAGAAACGATCCGGCATGCGTCCAAACCATAGGTCCTAAGGCGCTGATCAATTTCGCGAGCGAACGTTATAGCTAAACAAAAATTACACCGATTTCCAGCAACGAAGATTGACACAGAAGACAAATACAGACAAAAAAATCTAGATGATTCGCATAAAACATCAATATGGAGTATTAAATCTTTAAGTTACAATAAAATTAACCTCCCTACCGAGGACATTCAAAAATCAAATCCTGCGACTTTATAGACAAATTATTAGCGTTGTAAATAAACATCCTGCCAGGCATTTGTCTGTTGGGCTGTAAATCCTTTCATTTTCAAGTAACACCAAGCATCCCACTTACCTTGGCTGCAGTTCTGTTCCAGATGACAACCTTGTGCCCAGAGTTAAGCAGGTTCTTCACCACGCCGCTGCCCATGATGCCCAGGCCGAGGAAGCCGAACTTCATCTGGCTCGCTTGGATGTTCTTCTCCAGCAGAGTCTCGGACACGTTCTCCAGGTCGAGCGGGGGAGTGTCCTGCGGAAGGCGGAGATAGGGGGTAAAGAATGGGTTTCTCTTTTTGATTATGCGTGTACTAAAGGTACCCTTTGCATGACGCTAGGGAATAGAGCTTGTGTATAACAACCAGTCACGCGGGGCTTCGCTTCCGTGGACTTTATGACGATAAAAACATAATCCTCCTATTTTTAAGTCGGGTAAAAGAAAAGTAGCCTTTAACGTTCTTCAAGCTACAAGCTACTAGCAGACCAATCAATCAATCGGCAACCTAAGGATTTGTATCTGAAGCTTATCGTGTCTTTAATGACTTCATTGTTAGGTGAATATTTATTATTTATTTATTATACAACATGTAATTTAAAGGGTATATACATACCAAGTGCATGGCTTCTTTGGATGATAACAAACGATATGGCAAAGGTTTTGTAATCCTAAGTCTACGTGTGTAGAACTTATTACAAATTCCAATACACAGATACCAGAGACCGAATTTTTCAAATTAAGAAGAACGAAAAGAATTATCGTGTTATTGGCAAGTGACGTGGAAAGTTATTGACCCTCGTAGTGCTGTGACACGTTTGTTATGATTGGTATTCAAAAAATATATGAAACCAATAATTTGGTTTCAATACTTTGAGTCAGTTATTTTGTGCTGAAACTGTGCATAGAGACTCCATACCAGATGTTGTCTTCAGCCCTTTTGGATAGATATGGGGTTTCTGTTACACATTGTATACTTTATTGTACACCTTACAATATTTATATGGAAAAAATTTTTTTAGCATAAAATAGAACTGACTTCCATATAAAAACACTACAAAGGTGATAAGTAGTTGACATTTTGGCTTTTGTAACTAGATAAATTACAAACCGACCCACTAAAAAGTGTGAAAAAATTTTTTAGCAAAAATAGAACCGACTTCCATATAAAAACACTACAAAGGCAAAAATAACTTTAATTTCGGAAGGCGGTGTCAAAAATAAAAATATATACAAAACTAAAGACACCACCTTCCGAAAGTAAAGTTATTTTTGCCTTTGTAATGTTTTTATATGGAAGTCGGTTCTATTTTTTGCTAAAAAATTTTTTCACGCTTTTTAGTGGGTCGGTTTGTAATTTATCTATTTATAAAAGCCAAAATGTCAACTACTTATCACCTTTTACAAAATATTGATTTTCCCGGTGCAGAGCCGTTAATTTTTGAGGAGTTCTCCTGGTACATCACCATCAGCTCTACTTCACCATATGCATTGTGACGAGCATAAAGTGCTTAACATCCATATTCAAGTAATCTAATCGCAATAAACGAAATAATTATTATTGAGTAGTTTCGGTGGCCATCTGGGGTCTTCATCATCAGTTCCACTTCCTCAAATGGTGCTTTTCGAGAGCAACTGCACAGGTACTATGAGAAATACCCAAAACGCTATAGGTGTGCCTATAATATTTGAAGAGTTCCCTCGATTTCTCCATGATTCCATCATCAGATCCAAACGTGACGACAATGGAACCAACTAGAAAGTATACTCTTTCAAACAAAAAAAGAATTTTTCAAATCGGTCCAACCAGAGTTATGAGGTAAAGTTCAAGACGAATTGTAAACCTCCTTTTTTTGAAGTCGGTTAAAAACAAATAGAATGCCTATGGCATTAAGTCCACCTTTGTACATTTTGTGTTGCATAAAGTTCAATCAAAATTCACACTGGGATTATTTGGCACATCCCAGGATGGTGAATTATATTAATGATAGGCCAGTTTTTCGAATCTAAAAACAAGATTTGGATAAATAGGTGCTTCGAAACAATCAATTCACTCAGAAACACCAACCACAGTTTTAGAAATAACCAAAAAATATGCACTGTAGCTCTAACAATTCGTATGTAAATTGGCAACAACCCAATGGTTAAGCTTTAACGAGTGAAAGGTCGCGAGCCCATACCATTCCTGTTGCACTATTGTAGTGAGGAATTACTGATCTGTTGGGAGGAATCCAACGAAATGCATCCCATGCATTTTATTAAGTAGTATGTAGTAGTATTATAGTAAGTATATGTAGAAGTATGTAGTAAGTAGAATCCCAAGTAGTATTTTCATGAAATTCTGCATGAAACAGATCATGAAAAGTCGGGTTAATTAGATTTTTTAAATAATTTTTCTATTTCTTTTTCATGCAGAATTTCAGTCGGGGTCAGTGCAGTCGGGTTTTTTAGATTTTTTAAATAACTTTTTTTTTATTTTAAGCTTTCTAGTTTAAACATTGATTTTTTTTAAATAGTTTCTCGGTCGTGTCACATTGGCACCCCACCCCACCGGATTCAGAAAGTGAAAGAAATTTTTTGTTTTAACTTTCTTATTGTATTATTTTTATTAGTATTACGGTAATGATAATTATGATATACCTTCTTGAAATCCTTGTGTTGAGCCCTTTAATTTGATTCCTATATTATATTCCTATGTATTATATTATATTCCTATATTATATTCCAATATTCCATATTGTACTATTCGAAAAAATAATTTTTAATCAATAAGCGTCGCACAGCCGCCATTTTTTAACACTATCTAAGAACACTTGGGCTACTAAGACAAATCTAACGATACCTACCTCAATTATGTAAATCCGTTGAGTGGTTCTGGAGATATGAGGTACTTAATAAAGATTATTACATACATACAAGATACGCGCGAAAAACATAACCCTTCCTTTGCAGTCGGGTAAAAAAAAGAAAATGGTTTTATTTTTACTCTCATCTCGTAACTAAAGGATCCGTAGACTTGTGGAGTTCAAAATATTGTCTAGAAAACAAGATACTTTATTTGGAAAAAATAAACTATATTAAATTTTCATTTTGACACTTGAATTTTAACTACGACATTTTCCGGTAATTACTGCTTTACTACACGTCCAAAACATAATGTTAAAAAACTTTATAACAAAAAGTAAAACCGACTTCCCAAAAAAACACTGCAAAGTGAAAAATAAGTTTAATTTCGGTAATTGGTGTCTTTAGTTTTGTACATTATATTTTCGTTTTTGACACCGCCTTCCAAAATTAAAGTTATTTTTCACTTTGCAGTGTTTTTTTGGACTTTTTGCAAAATATTTATTTTTCCGATGCCGAGCTGTTAATTGTTGAGGAGTTCTACTGGTACTTCACCATCAGCCACACATCACCATAAGTGCTTAACAACCATATCTAAGTAATCTAATCGCAACCAATTAACTACTTATTATTGAGTAGTTCCAGTAGCCATCTGTGGTCTTCATCATCGGTTCCACTTCACCAAATAGTGCATTTCGAAAGCAACTGCACAAGTTACTAAGAAAAATACCCAAATCGCTATAGGTGTGCCTATAATATTTGAAGAGTTCCCACGATTTCTCCAGGATTCCATTATCAGATACTGACTTCATGACAATAAGAAAGTATACCCTTTCAAACAAAAAAGAATCTTCCTAATCGGTCCAGCCGTCTCCGAGTAATCGGGGAACATACATAAGTTTAAGACGAACTGAGAACCGCCTCCTTTTTTTAAGTCGGTTAAAAAAAAATTAACATTGCTATGAACTTACATTTTATGTGACACCAAAACAGTGAAATTCCCTATCATGAACTACTTACTGAACGTTATGGTTATGTCTCTATGGTAGCTGCATTCTAGACACTGTTTTGAACACATCTTTGACTCGTGTGCTTCGGATATGCACATACATAGGTACTATCGACCAATCTTCCGCATGCTCAACTTTAAGGCTATAATCGCATAGCACGACTTACAACTCGATCGCCTAATGCATGTATTTTGACCAATAGGATGCACGAAGCGTATTTTAGTAGTGTTCGTAATAGTAAGTATTAATATAAAGTTACACACCCTGTAATCACAAAATGCATATTGTCTCTAATTGGGCGAAATCAGGAAGGGATGTGGTTTGTCACTAGCTGCGCTTCCACAGAAATATTTTCTTAAGTGAGCATGCGTAGATGGTATCCGCCCATTTTATTCTATCGTCAACGTCGAGCTTGTTTCATACTTTTAACACCGATGAAATATAATCTTAATGCTCATTATTCATTAAACATACTGATTAAACGCTAATTGTTATAAGCAAGCTCTAACTACGTTTCCAATATTTTCCGTAAAATTACTTCCAGTACAGACACTTTAGTGGAGAATTGCAAGTTTTTCAACCGACGACAAAAAAGGAGGAGGTTATCAATTCGACGAGTATGTATGATCACCGATTACTCGAAGACGGCTGAACCGATTTGGAAAATTCTTTTTGCATTTGAAAGGGTATACTTTGAAATTGGTCCCATTGTCACCAGGTCAGGATCTGATGATGGGATCCTGGAGAAATCGAGGGAACTCTTCAAATATTATAGGTACACCTATGGCGTTTTGGGTATTTCTTATAGTAACTTGTGCAGTTGCTCTCAAAAAATACCATTTGGGGAAGTGGAACTGATGATGAAGACCACAGATGGCCGCCGAACCTACTCAATAATAAGTATTTCGTGGATTGCGATTCGAATACTTGAATATGGATGTTAAGCACTGTATGTTCGTCACAATGCGTATGGTGATGTAGAGCTGATGGTGAAGTACCAGGAGAACTCCTCAAAAATTAACGGCCCAGCATTGGGAAAAGCAATATTTTGTAAAAGGTTATAAGTAGTTGACATTTAGGCTCTTTTAACTAGGTAAATTAAAAATCGACCAACTAAAAAGAGTGAAATAAAAACTTTTTACCAAAAAATTAAACCGACTCCCAAAAACACTGCAAAGTGAAAAATAACTTCAATTTCGGTAGTCGGTGTCTTTAGTTTTGTATTTTCGTTTTTGGCACCGACTTCCGAAATTAAAGTTATTTTTCACTTTGCAGTGTTTTTGGGAGTCGGTTTAATTTTTTGGTAAAAAGTTTTTACGATACTTATTTATTTTCTGACAATACAACATATACATTAATTTGTTGTTTTTAAAAATATAAAGAAAAATAATACGACAAAACACTCGCTTCTCTGATATCCCTCTATTAATATTAGTGAGCGTAGCAACGTTTTCCAATGTATTAATGCAGCCCGGAAAAACATTACACTATAATATGTATTGAAAGTTTAGCCATAAATAATTATAGAAAAATTTATTATGACAATTTTATTTTATTCATTTTATTGTTTATTGAAATTTTTATTTCATTTACTTCTTTTTTTGTAATTGTCAGTTTCATTTTAATTTATTATTTGAAAATAATATTTGGTGTGTGTGTTTCTAATTATGTTAATCTTATATGAGTCACGTTACTTGAATTAAATGCATTTTATTTATTTAATTCTAAAATGTGAGTAACGTCGAAATTCGTGTACGATTGGTGCACTAAAGGTTGGTATATAATTCGAGTATAGGTTCGCGGAATTTGCCTGTATGCACGTACATATATAATAATTATGTTGGTGTATTGCACTCTTCCCGCTTCGCAGTACTGATATTCAATAAGTAATCAATACTCACGTAGCATAACATAATTACTTTGATGACTGCGATTCATTTATATTTACTATTTAGATTCAATATATTTCAGCTCAAAGCACGTGTTACAGTGGCCGTCTTGGACATGTCTTACTTAACAGACTGCGAACCCAATTTGGCCGTAGCAAAGAATCTCCACAGATGAGGATTCATGGTCAGCTCGGATTTCCAAGTGTATATTCAGCATTGCACATTTAGCCTTCGAGACGCCAAGAAAAGTGATTCAGTTTTTAAGTGCCGCGTCTTGCAATTATTTTCATTTTCGTATAACAGTCGTATGATTTTACTGATAAATTTTGTGAGTGATAATGAAAACTGAGGTGGATTCTGGATAGTGTCAATTTTGCACTTCGATGATTCTCGTATATCACGCGTGGCTTCGAGTCACAACTTATGCATTGATGCCAGCGTTGCACATAATATGTATAAGCTAGCACGCCATTTATGCTGGATCATTATACATCGTTTGCTTTTAGCTTGAATGTGCTTATTTAATTATTTTATATTTAGATGTTAACATAACGTTGTGTGCTAAGTAAATTATGATATTTAATTTATAATTGTTGATTTAAAATGTGTTGCTACGAAATTGCACATTAGGGTAGTTTCCTGTGTTACATAATAATTATTTTATTTGGTCCATTAGTTAGATTTTCAAAAAATATTGGTCACGTATTTTTTGCTTTTTCAAGTCAAGAAAAATTCACAAAGATGGAAAGCTTCAAAGTACAGGAGTGGGGGCTGCTGACGTCACACATTGCTAAGAATTATACCGAGGTGTGACGTCACGCGAAATTTCAACTCACTGTATCGTCATAATTTTTCAATTACGTGATAAAATAAAAAATACGTGTCCAATGTTTTTTGTTAAACGTGACGTCCGTGACGGACTAAATAAAATATTTTAGGAAACTACCCTAACCGAAGACATGTGACATTTACGCACTGGGTCTGTGTAGTGAATTAGAACCCATTCTCTCTTATAGAGAGGGCTTGAGTCCCCAGCAGTAGCAACGTTATAGTCTGGTTATGTTGGGCTGTAACCATCGGTACCAAAGTTCGAACCTAACCCTTTACACAAAGGCAGGACTCCCTAACTAAAAGCGTGTTATCAGCTTTGTTTAACGAGCTAGTACCTAGGCAATCGCTAAGGGAGACGCCCAAACGACCCCTTAAGTTAGTTCCCTTTTTTATATGGTAGAGTATGATTGCACTTACTTTACTCAACAACCCAGTATCTGGGGAACAGTAAATCAATTGGCAAGACCGGATAATGGTAATGATGCACTGGTTTGAGCTAGAAAGCCTTGAAAATGAACGCCATCTTACTAGCGCGGTTTTATTTAATTATTTATTTATTAAAACTTTATGCAATACAAAATGTACAAGGCATTCGCTACAAGTCTACCATGGGTTCTTTCGATGGCACTTCGGGGAGAGTACGGAATTGGTCAAACTGAATTGGAATATCAGGCTAGAAGACGTACAGCGATGCGCCACTAGTACAAATACCACCTGCGTACGCACACAAAACACTGAGCGTTGTTAGAAAAACTTAAATTAGTGCGTACAGCTCTGGAGTCGAATTCTCTGCCAAGGTCTGTGTTGTTTACTGCAAGAGCTATGCAATAAAGCATAAATGAGCTATTTCTATTTAGACAAGCAAGCTTTGTCTTCCGCATCCATCGTCCACCAGATCACCACATCATAGCATTCCATCATGTGACAGTTTTTATTTATTTATTATATACTTTATTGTACCCCTCACAATACACACACAATACATTAGTTTAAATTTTTGTACCCATAGAAATATGGGTACAAAAATTTAAACTAATGTACAATGGGTTGTCTTAGCGCACAGGGCAATCTCTTACAGACAACCTTTAGAATGGATGGACAAAAATAATTAAAGGAGACAGATTAAGGGCTGTCGGTGTACAAACATAAATAATATTAATTGAACATAATAATATAAGTAAAATACATACATACAATACAAAAATCATATACTAATAAATATTACATCTATAATTGAGAAAGAAGGGGAAAGTTATAAGGAGAGGTAATGCTCCTTCACCATTCTTTTGAACGCTGGTAGTGTTTGAGCACGCCTCTCTTGTATGGGTAATGCATTCCACAAACGAGCTGCTTGAATAGTGAAAGATTTTTCAAAGAAAGAAGTGGAATGCATACGAATACTTAACTCAAAATTTTCCGATGATCCCAAGGATCAAGAATGTGTGTCACAGAGGAACTGAAAGCGTTCCTTAAGATAAAAAAAACTTTTTTGCAAAAAATAAAACCGACTTCCATATCAAAACACTACAAAGCCAAAAATAATTTTAATTTCGGAAGGCGGTGTGAAAAAAACAGAACATACAAAACCAATAACACTGACTACCGAAATTAAAATTATTTTTGACTTTGTAGTGTTTTGATATGGAAGTCGGTTTTATTTTTTGCAAAAAAGTTTTTATTTTCGTGCTTTTTAGTGGGTCAGTGAATTTTCCAAACCGGTTCGTAAATGACGGAGTTATGCGCGAACAAAAAACGCAATGCAGAGTAAACGAAAAGATCATCAACGTAAATGTTTGTTTTAGACTTTTGTTGATTTTTCAGAAACGGCTTGTCCCATTTCGATAAAATTTTCTTGGTACCATTTGGGAAGTATACCCTTTCTAACAAGATAAGAATTTTTCAAATCGGTTGGCAAGCGACGGAGTTATGCGCGGACAAACATTAAAAAAAAATACAAACATCCGAATTGAGAACCTCCTCCTTTTTTAGAAGTCGGTTAAAAAGGATTAAAGAGCACATTATAAGAGTAGAGTTAGATTGTAGAGAAAGTAAGTGAAGATTCCGGCGAAACCTAATAGGAAGCCATTTGAGCTGAGCGCGTTGACCACCATCTCACCTAATGGTATGAGATGATGTGGTCGAAGATAAAGCATGCTTGCCTAGCAGTAATCTAACCACTCTTGACCCCAAGGTTATAGCTATCAGGAAAAAGACTCCGGCGAGGAATTCCACTCTTTAGTTGTACGCATAATGAAGGTATTCCCAAAACGTTTTGTTGGTATGGGTGGGATGTCTACCATGTTACGATAGCGCATCGCCGTTCGCCTTATTGTCTAAAGATGGAACGGGCTTCGAGGAATTATTTTGTCTAATTCAAGTTCAAGTTCTTTCATTTCATATCAAAAAATACATACACAGTAAGTACACAAGATAATAATTCCATCGCACACACCCCGAAATGTAACCGAACTCGTCGCCGATGTTCAAGACTCTGGAGCTTTGACTCGACCAGTGATTGGCTGTACGCCAATGAGTAGTTTAAATTGTGTAAAAGTAAGTTACTTTTTATTTAAGGGCCTATACTACCTCAGCGCTTCTCACTCTATATCTCGCTCGCACACTACTCGCCGCGGTCACGCGAGCAAGCGAGACAGGGTGGCAGGGAAAAGACTCCAAGACACCGATAATTTAGTTTATTTCTTTTTACGGTGAAAATAATGGTAATTTAAAAAAGTATATAACATAAGACCTGATTTATAGTTAGTTCAATTAATATGCAAAGTTTCATTATCTAATTTAAGTTATTTTGGAATACCAGCGGTTTATTGTTCGGTTTGCAGGTAACTTTGGATTTTTTTTTCTATCAAAGAAAATTTTATGGAATCGTGTTTTCGTCAAACATAGTACCTAACATTTATCCTCAACTTTACCATATATTTATTTCAAAATTATTGCTGCAGTATTTTCGACATAACGGAAGATCATGATAAGCCATTTGAGGTAGTATAGGCCCTTAATAAATGATTCACGGGATTTCTCTGTTCTTCAAAATTAATCCCGGGATTTGGGGCATATCCACTTTATTCTTTCGTTGTATTAAATGAGTGTACATAAATAACTCTACCTAATTCCGACCTCTGATAATAACAATAGTGACAGGCATTAGTGATAAGTCAAATCATCAGTTTTATTACCAAGTGTGATGTCATTCTTGACCCGCTAAGTTGATGTATAGATTTGGCTGTAGGGCACTGGTGAAGAAGTGACTGCTGGGTCTTAACTACTGGGAAACCGAAAACCTTTTAATTATGAAGTCCTGACATACACACTACTGCTCACATTAACTCACCCTCACATGATGCACACCTCATATTTAGTTACCTTCCTTAGTTTAATTAATTAATATCTTTAGGCGTTGCATTTGTATGCCTAACTCTAAATCATTTATGTCCTGGATCCTGTGACACAGGGTATCCTAGGACGGAATCTAGTCACATAAAAAATACACTTTTTTTCTCAGAATAAACGTTATTATATTGTACTTTTCTTATTTATTTAAACTTTATGTACAATAGTGGTACATGGGCGGACTTGGCAATCTCTACCTCTTTTTAACCCAAAGGTTGACCCTTTGGGTTAAAAAGACCACAATGTGGTAAGTGTACAAGTAATTAAAATGACATAAATTATATAGATTTCTCATATTCTTTAGCCAAAAATCTAACTAGCAGATCCAGAGAGCGTTTTGCTTTAAAAACAAATCCATTCCAGTTCCACAAAAGCCCATACCATCATTATAGTTTCAAACTCAAATGGGTCTCGCCTGTTTCCAACTTTTATTTAATTTATAAAATGGACTTGTTTTTATTAGCTTTTCAGTTAGTTTTAGTATAAGGTTGCAGTCGGGTTTTTTTAATTTTTTTTATTACTTTTTTATTTCCAGCTTTTTAGTTTACAGATGTGAAAGATTTCGCAGACGATTTAGTTCTTTATACGTGTTTTTTACGATTTGTCACTTTGAATTACTTTTAAACATATAAGTTGTATATATTTTTGTAATCACCTTTTAAAACCCTTTATTTTGATACCACTCGATAGGTTTTGAGAAAAAAAAACCGTTTTGAAGGCATAATATGGCGCCAAAAATCCGCCACTTTGGTTTTTTTATTTTGATATACCCAGTGTCACTCTCACAGTCAATACGAATCTAACGACACCTCTCAAGCTAAAACCCGTCGAGCCGTTCAGGCCACAGAGCGTGCCAAACAATTATACAATTATACAAACATACATACATACTCTCGAAAAACATAACCCTCCTTCTGGCGCAGTCGGGTAACAACTCCGAAAGGGATAAAATTTTGTATGAGAAATGTTAATGAATTTTGGCACAAAATATTGTTGATAACCCAGGGTCATCCACCTCTAACATTGGGGATCAAAGAGGGGGTGAAAGTTTTTATGAAAAAAATAAACTGCTAAATTGATTTTAATATAATTATTATTTTGTAGGTGTCCTCAAATTAACGCAGGTGAAACCGCGGGGCACATCAAGTAAGCCTGACTTCGATTTGTACATCGGTTAAAAAGAGAGTTTATGTAAAAATATTCGCTTTCTGCACTAATCTATACTAATATTATAAAGCGGAAAAGTTTGTTTGTTTGTTTTCTTGAACGCGCTAATCTTCGAAAGTACTGGGTAGATTTGGATGCAATTTGGTATGGAAGTAGCTTGAAGCTTGAGGAAGGTTATAGGCTACTTTTTACGCGACTGCAAAAAAGGAGTTATGTTTTTACCGTGATAGAATCCACGGGAGCGAAGCCCCGCGTGATTACTAGTTTATTATAAGTAGCGGCAATAGCCTAATGGGTAAGGTGTCGGACTTGTGATCGAGAGGGCTTCGCTCCCGTGGATTCTCCATGGGAGCGAAGCCCCGCGTGAGTACTAAAGTACTTCATATAAACTTAAACAGTGCCAAATTTCATAGTAATTCCTCTCTGTATTTCTTATTTATTTATTAAAACATTATGCAACACAAAATGTACAAAGGCAGACTTAACGCCATAGGCATTCTCTACCAGTCAACCATGGGTGGTCTTAGTACTACTATACACTATTTCCTCTATAATTCCTCTATGAACAAGTTCTTTATACCAAATTAGTAAATTCGGAAACCAGCTTCTAAACTTTCTTTTAACTGTTACACTTCACAATAAGTACTTGGTGGGCGTGTGTCGCGTGGGGAAGGCTTGGTTGCGCTTGCGCACGGGTTCGCTGCCCGGGCGGGGGCTAACGCGAGACCTTGACCGAGTGGAAGCCTGGTGCAAAAGAAACTGTATTCGCAACTTTTCTTAACTAAACGCTGTTTTTACCGCCATATTTGTAAATAAATACTCACCAAAAACTGAACTGTTTTTTGTAAATTCCGTAATTGGCAATAATTTTGAAAACTACTTATCAGGCACATCTGCGGTTTTTAAAGTATTAGGCAAATCTTTTTTTGATTTGGTTTAAAAATTAAATGTAATGTAATGAATGGAAAATCTCTTATATCTTGGATGCATTTTTAAAAAACCTAGACCCGAAACAAATATTTGAAACCATACAAATACTGTCCTGGTACGGAAATCGAACCACTGCGCCAACCATGTCGTTTTGGTGAGCGTTAAACTAAAATTAAATAAAAATGTTACTCACTGGGCGCAGAATGTTGGAGGGACGGTGCAGGAGACTGGACTTCTTGGAGAATGAATGGTTCAGCATGGAGGGTTTCTCGTTGGCAGCGTCGATGTCGGTGTAGGAGCGAGACACCTTGCTCTTCTTGCGCGGAGTGGGCTTGCCGGCCGCCGACGACGATCGTTTAATAGGCTTCACCTTTGAAATGCCCAAACGTATCTATAAATATTGAGAATGGTCATTTGTGAAGTGGCGAGCTTGCGGCCATAACCAACATGCTTTTTGCGTTTTACCAAACTATTCCAACTATTACTGTGTTCCAATGCTGCAGACACATGAGGCTTGGTAAAGAAACAATGGTGGTATGCAGTAATGCATACAGATAAATCATGCTAAGTTAATTATTGAGGGTGTTATGAATTATGATAGAGCTCTACTACCTGATTTATTATCTCACTGTGGGGTAAAGGCATCCTTATTTTCCAAAGTGAGCAACTACCAACTACAATTTCAATTTTTTGAACGATAAGTAAAGCAAAAGAATTATACATCCATAGCTCGAGTTGACCACATAGGCCTCTCGCCTATGCTCAGCAATGGACAAAGTGATAATCTCCCAGTTCTCATGTGGTAAAAGTTATCTAGCAGACTTTTCTCGAGGTGTAAATTTTTATGGATATCCTACGCCCTGGGGTGGGCACAGGTCTGTCAGAATCATAAATAGAATACTTAAATACCCTTCAACGCAGCTCCCCATTGGTGCAGTCTGGTTAAGCGGGAGGAGCAAGGAGTTCAACTCCCCATGTGACGTTTAAGAGGGGCGCGTGTGGAACAAAACGTGCCGCCATCTCGGGTCTTGTGTAGTAGAGCCTCCGAAACCCATTAAAGGGGACCGCTAGTGGGTCTTCTACCAGCCTTGTCCAAGTTCTACTCGCGATGGTAGCAATGTATTCTGCCATCTCGAAATAACTATGTAACAATGCGTATGACTCTGTAGAAATTAGCAATAGGCTGTGCTATGTAGTCTCGAGGACAATTCACGACCCGTATTCGCCGTCACTTTAGTTTCTTTTTATTATTATTAAAAATTGGTTCGCGTTTGACCACCATCTCACCTGATGGTAAGTGATGATGTGGTCGAAGATGGAGCACGCTTACCTAAAAGTAACCTATTCACTCTTGACTTAAAGACTCCTAGGTTGTAGCTGTCGGGAAACACAGACTCCGGCAGGGAATTCCACTCCTTAGCCGTACGCACAATAAAGGTATTCCCAAAACGTGTTGTGCGTATGGGTGGGATTTCCACTATGTAACGACGGCGCTTCGCCGTTTGTCTCGTAGTCCGATGATGCAATGGGATTGGTGGAATCAGATTGTGTAATTCCATCGCACAATCCCTGAAATGTAACCGATAGAAAACCGATAGACTTGCAACTCGTCGTCGATGTTCAAGGCTCTGGAGCTTTGACTCGACCAGTGCATCGTTGCCAATGAGTCTCTTGGCCCGCTTCTCGATAGACTCAAGCGCGTCCAGTTGGTATTTAGCAGATCCATCCCAAAGATGAGAGCAGTACTCCATACACGACCGAACCTTGGCTTGATGTTCGTATTTTTTGTTACGAATAATGTGAACTGTTTCTTTTCCCTAACAAATAAAATAAAAACTATTAAGCAGAAGTGTTACTAGTGCCTCACCTTAGGAGTGCCCTTCTTCTTGGAGGTGGTGGGCTCGGCAGACGCCGGGCCAGCTTCCTCCTCGTCAGCCGGCTTCTCATCCTGACTCTCATCTTCTTCTCCATTCTCATTGTCTTTCAGCTTATCGAAGTCCTCTTCTGTGTTGCGGATGTGCTCATCTAGGTCACCAAATTTCTGGACAGAGATAGACAAACAGATAGATAGAATACACTTTACTGTACACCAATAATTGACACACTTAAATAACAATATTGCTAAAACTTTGGTTACAATGGCGGTCTTATCGCTGTGAGCGATATTTTCCAAACAACCTTTGGAAGGACTTTACAAGCTTTATGTATATGGATGGACAAACTTGGATAGTTTATTGTGGAGCTGCGTACTGAAATCATCTCAGACATGGTTCTCATATTATGAAATTACAAGTACAGATTGACTTAAGGAGACTTTCACCTTTAGTTTGTTCAGTGTTTCCTGTCAGGGTTGTCGGGAAACACCGGCCTCATCCAGTTTGATTTTACGGAAAAAGGCATGTAAAAGTGTTATTTCATGACCAATTTGCAAAATAAATATCTTAATAATAAATATCGTAATTATAATTATGAAGCCAAAAATTACCTCAACAAAGGAATACTTTTCAAAAAATCAGGACCTGTTTCATATACTCTCAAAGCAGAGCACTTACAGTTCGGATGTAGAACAACAAAACTTTCTTAAAATACTGCACATACCAACACAGTTGCTACAGTTGACAGATGCGATACAATGTTGCCATAAGATTTTATTTCTGGACTAGATGGATTGCTAGCTACACTTAATAGCATATTACATAGCAACTCATGTCGTAATTGTATTCAGATTTAGACCATGACTTGTAACAAATACTTTTCAAGTAACTATTTCTTTGTTTTAGATAGGTCTCTATTTCTAAATAGGACTTTCATTTGCATGTTTTACAACTAGCTTTTTCACGCCCCCGTGGCATCTCCTACAGCATGTGTATTTTGTTGCGATAAAAAATAGCCCACGCGTAGGTGGAAAATATATATTTGGGACCATCAAGTATGTTTCCTTATTTTCCCACTCTTGACTTCATACTATTAATGCTAATAACATTTTATATGTCCATGGTTTGTAACAGAAGTTTCAAGAATAGTCCGTCGAATAATTTAGACGAAAAGCTGTGATAGACGTTTTTTTTTTTATTATTGTGGTAAAATTATCAAATAAGTCCTCCCACCCCGGGCAGGGCGGGAGGGACTGTCAGACTTTTACTGACTAAAATCCACGGTGTTCCTTCAATAACCCTTTACGTTCCGGGGTCACGGTAATGGGATAAGTCCCACGACCCCGGCAGGCTTCGGCCCTCTACAGGGGGGGCCTCGTCATATTGCTGACGCTCTATGAGGCGCGCGTGGAACACAACGCGCCGTCGACCCGGGCATGGTCCATGGTCGGACAGCGAGTTGCCCTTTACTCGCAGTCCGCATGCCCGCGCCTACGGTGGCCGGAGATCGTCGGCCGACGTCCGACGCCGTGGGCGTCTACCACTGCGGCTGGGCTGGAGGGAGGACGCCGTCCTCTCCCTCACACGGCCCGCCTCCTCCTTTGGAAGCATGACTGCTTCGCAGAAGGAGGCGACCGCTTCCCACTCCCTCTCGCCCCTCAGCATGGCCTCGACCAATGCCGGGCGCGAGAGATCTCCGCCCATCGCGGCCGTGAGGACACGTCGGTGCTCTGCCCAAGCGGGGCAGTCTTGCACCGTATGCTCTACTGTGTCCTCAGGGCGATCCTCGCAGTGGTGACACCCAGGCGTTTCTTCCTTCCCCATCAGACACAGGTACCTCCCGAAACTTCCGTGTCCGGTGAGGACCTGTGTCATGCGGTAGGTCAGGAAGCCACTCCTCAAAGAGGGGTCTTGCCGCCGGTGATAGATGGTTAGAAACACAAATGAGGGGTCCGTCCGATAGTGAAGCTTGAAGATTACCTACAACAACCAAACTTACAAACTGTATCTATTTACAATAATTGAGATGAGTGGCAAAATTTTGAAAGGCCGCAATACTTAAACTGGTATTGAAACTAGTTATAACCTTTTTTTCCGGGTGGGAAAATCATCAAATTACTTGAACTGCCCTTGCGTTCCGCGTTATCTCGTTAGAGCAATCCCACAACTAAACTATAACCTACCTCCGGGTTAACAATGAATTCCTCGATCTGGTTGACGGCCTCCTTGAAGGCGGCGGTCTTGGACGACTTGATCAGCTGCTCCTTGAACTCGTGATAGGGCTTAATATTGTTGTCTTCAATCCACGCGCTGTTGACAATAACCATCCATCAGTTACTTAGTCGAACTCTACCTTATAATTTGCAGGACAATTGACATATCTACAGCTCAAATCGACGAGAGTAAAACATACATGACGTAATCAAACGTTCCCACTCAAAAAACAGGCCTAAGCTAGGAACAAGAATAAGCCGTAATCGACGATGCAAACCCAGTGCGCGTCAGTACAATATCGTTTCGGTCCTAGAATATGTCGTTTTCCTCACTGTTTCCCTTCACCGTTTTGAGAACAGAAATGAAGAGAGAATGAAAATTACACAAAGCAATGTGGCTGCCTGGGTTCGTACCCACAGCCTACAAGTCGTGCCAGTAACCAATACTCTAATATATTTACAATACTAGCACTTGCTCGCGACTTCGTTCGCGTGGAAAGTTTTCCCCGTGTAAATTCCGATCCCGTGGAAATTTCGGAAAATCCCGTCTTAGCGATCATCTACGTACTAAAAGGAACCCCCACGCAAAATTTGAGAGCCCTACTACTTGTAGTTTGTGAAATTTCGTGATTAATCAGTGAGTGGTATTTCGCTTATATATATATACTTATATAGATTTTAATTGCAACGGAAGTCATAAGTACACAGGTGATATTGAATTGTTTATTACATAATTGTGTACACAAATAAAGTTGCATTCCGTGTTTCTGGAATATCTCTGTCTGATGAAACAGTAATCTGACAAGACAGGGGATAAGGCCAACGGCTAAACGTACTGGCCACTACAGTGAAACTCCTAATGGAAAACCCAATCACATAGTTGGGTGCTCGTGATTGCGACAATGAGACTAACGGGACAGCTGAACACCGATGAAAGTGAACATAAATCACATGGTATCTTAAATGAACCTACCCTGGGTAACCTCACTAATACCTTGCGGCACACAGTTTCTTATTTTGCCACGGCATATTCAAGCTGTTCTTAAGATAAGGGAAAGTTTGCTTCATCGTGCTTAACAATTAAAATAAATAAAACACAAAAATTACTGACAACAATATTCACTTATTTAGTAATAAGTGAATATTGTTGTTACTTGGTTAATAGTATTTAATTTTACATGTTTATATACAATGCACACTGTACTACTGTTTTATGTCCCAAAATAAAATAAGAAGTAAATCAATTATTTTTGTCAATAGTAGCGTTCACTGCAGAGGGCACCACAATTAATCAAAGAGTGCTGTCTACCCTCCTGTCTGTCTCCTATGTATAGTGTCGTATGAAAACTTACATACTATCTACGAGAGGAGAAACTACCATGGCTCATCCTTATAAGTAAAAAGAAATAAAGACCACTACATACATACATACATCATAAGCGGTTTGCATTATACATCCAACGAATCCCTAGTATAACGCCTTATCACACATTCGCTCTACCGAACTTATTTTAACAGAACGAAAAGTTCGTCATAAATAAAAAGATATCGTCGAAATTGGAATACTTCAAAGAGAAATTTGAAGAACCCTATAATTGCACTGATTTTTATGAAGTTTAAAATCATCCGAAGTTTAAAATTATTTACATACCGCATCAAATACGATCCAAATGATTAAAGTCTAGTTTAATTTTTCCAATAACAAAATACTAGGGTATATCATTCACAACTAGGTCGCATGCAAAGGGCGGAATAGGGCGAGGAATAAGGCACGAATATGAAACGAGGTCGACCCTCAGTTCTCAGTAATCCAAGACTCAGAGCCCCGGCGGTCAGGCTACCTAGAATGTGGCCCGGGGATGAAATCCAACATATATTTATATATAGTGCATTAAAGCTGCATAGCAACCATAGAGATCCAATTACGCGTCTGCCCGAACCCGGTCGATACGCAGGACACGTGATATGGAGATGAACCCTAGTTGAAACTAGGGTTTGACTTTTGAACGTCATCGCCTGTAAGTAATTGCGTTTTAGTTTTAGACCTTGTCATGTACAAAGCTGCTCTCACTGGTATTTTATGTCATTAATCGCTTAACTTTAAAGCCCACGTTGTTCCTTCCGTTGCCCGTATCTCGTTAGAAAGTTCCCGCAACGCCAGATGTATGTATAGGTAGGTACCATGTCTCATCAAAATCGATTCATTAATTTCAATTATTTTTTAAATATTTGTATGAAGGGCCGAAAAGTGTAAATGCGCTATCAATAATGTTCGAAAGAATAACTGTGTTTGAACGCGATTTTCGCTCTCATACGAAGTTTTTCCTTCTGTCAATAGAACGATGCCATCGAAAGCATGTTGCGTCCCCATTCCCTCATTAGTGGCACGAGGTACAGTGCGTACTGACGATGCTTGCTTCAACACAGTTCAGTAAGGTGCAGTAAGCGATAGACGGTTGCATTCATGTTTATCTTTGTAACTATGTATTTATCAAATATTCGTGGCTAATGGGCGTAACTGACTTGTTGGTCGACGACTTCCCGGGTTCGATTCCCGTATCGGGCTAAAAGTGCTATTGGGTTTTTCTGTAAGGAATAATATGATATAATATTTCTCAATAATAATGTCCCTCGCACAGTAAACAAACGTAGCGTCCGAGCAGGGACACTGTGTTTGCTGTAAACACTCTTGTCGCACTAACTCTGGTTTGCGTTGTCCTACTCGTCGTATGGCGAGACCTACAATAATGATTTTATAGATATTGATATTTTTATGTGCTCTAAACCTAAATCCCATGTACTAACTGTTTTATTTATTTTTATTTATTTAAACTTTATGTACAATAGTGGTACATGGGCGGACTTAATGCAGCAAGGCATTCTCTACCAGTCAACCTTTGGGATAAAAAAAAAACACATTGTGGTAGGTTTACGAGAAAATGGAATGAAATAAATGTGTACATTTAATACTAATATATAATAATACTAATAAAATACATATATAATTATGCTAAAATGACAAACTAATAAATACAGTGCTTTATAATATTCTTTCTGATTAAGAGAGCTCATAATAATTATGACGAAGACCAAACTAAGAATAACAGCCCCTTAAGTAGTGGTTTTAAATTTTACGCTTAAAAGAAAATTTTGACTCAGTCTTCTTGATGATGAACTGTTCTAGCTGCGCAGTGTAATAGTTAATATTATAATGATGTTTGGTACGTATTATTGTAAATTTTAACATTTTATACATCCTATTTATCCTTACTAATGCCTAATAATATTAATTTGAGTCCCTTCTTTACACTTATTAATGTATTAATTGTATGATTTTTTTTTTAATTTTTTTTTTCAAATTATCGTTTTTTTTTTGTATTCTTTGTATTCTGTTTTTAATAATTTTAATGAATAATGATTGAATTTTAATATTAAAATAAAATTTATTACTTGAATAGCTTATCCAGCGGCATATACTGCTTATATTTTCAATGTTAATATGCGGATAATGCAGTGGGCTGCAATATTGTTTATAAACTGAATGATTTATTGTTGTGCACTCATCTTATATTGTAGCAGTTTATTGTCCTATATAATAATACTAATAAAATACATATATAATTATGCTAAAATGACAAACTAATAAATACAGTGCTTTATAATATTCTTTCTGATTAAGAGAGCTCATAATAATTATGACGAAGACCAAACTAAGAATAACAGCCCCTTAAGTAGTGGTTTTAAATTTTACGCTTAAAAGAAAATTTTGACTCAGCCTTCTTGATGATGAACTGTTCTAGCTGCGCAGTGTAATAGTTAATATTATAATGATGTTTGGTACATATTATTGTAAATTTTAACATTTTATACATCCTATTTACCCTTACTAATGCCTAATAATATTAATTTGAGTCCCTTCTTTACACTTATTAATGTATTAATTGTATGATTCTTTTTTTTATTTTTTTTTTTCAAATTATCGTTTTTTTTTGTATTCTTTGTATTCTGTTTTTAATAATTTTAATGAATAATGATTGAATTTTAATATTACAATAAAATTTATTACTTGAATAGCTTATCCAGCGGCATATACTGCTTATATTTTCAATGTTAATATGCGGATAATGCAGTGGGCTGCAATATTGTTTATAAACTGAATGATTTATTGTTGTGCACTCATCTTATATTGTAGCAGTTTATAGTCCCCAAAAAATAAAATTAAAATAAATAAATAGCCCGGAGTTTGGAAGTTGGGGATGTGACTAGGGTTGCCAGATTTTGTTTCAGTCTGTAAGGGACAAATGTTTAAATAGGCAAAAAAATATGGGACTTCAATTTTTTATCCGGGATAAATAAAAAACCAATTTATTTACTATGCGCATGTTTTTGGTAACGTATTTTTGATATATTTGACATATTGAAAAAATCAATACAATTATAATAATCATAGTTAAATATGGTCATTAATTCGCTTTTTATTAAGTTGGGGTTACACTTATTTCGTACATCAGTCAGTCCACTTTAACACCATTTGTGAAAAACTCCTACGAAGCAATAAGAACTAGGGATACTGAAAATGAAACATTTTAAGACTTTCTTCAACTTTTCAACCGCACCTATTGTTTTGTCAGCAGAAGATGTAGCAGCAATATCCAGGCCTTTTTTAATCATCTAAAATTCTTCGTATAAGTAGTCCATATTCAACTCATGTCATCCTTAAAAGTTCCGCAGCTTCTTGGAAATGATTGTAATTTACTGGCGATTTAAAGTTTATAAACAACGCCTTAGAGAGGATGTTACTTTCTGAGAAATCGTACCGTTGTGCTAAATAGCTTAGGAAATTATTGTAAAACTAGCTTGTGCCAGCGGCTTCGCCCGCGTGGGAATTTTTTCCAGTGTAAATCCCGATCCCGTGGGAATTTCGCAAAATCCTTTCTTAGCGGATGCCTACGTCATAACATCTACCTGCATACCAAATTTCAGCCCGATCCGTCCAGTGGTTTGGGCTGTGCGTTGATAGATCACTATGTCAGTCAGTCAGTCACCTTTGAGTTATATATATTTAGATTGTAAAAAATCGCCTTTTATGGATTCCATTTGATATAAGGGACAGAGTCGGTCCCGGCGGGACATTTGAATTTATGCCTGAAATACGGGACGTCCCGTGAAATACGGGATGTCCCGTGAAATACAGGACGTCTGGCAACACTAGGTGTGAGACCCGTGCATCGGAAAGCACGTAAAGCCGTTGATTGGCTGTCAGTTGGTTTGAACATCTTTGACAGTCGTTACGGATAGACAAAAGCCAGAAAAACGGACACTGGTCTAGTCATGGGGTATCGTGTTACCCAGATACTGGCTTATGGACGTCAGATAGATAGATAGAATATACTTTATTGTACAGACGCCAGCACATCAAGCTACAACAATCTGTCAATATTCTTTAATAGATTTTCAACTTTATTGTTAAAGAAATTAGGTTCAAGGTTGATTGGGAAAATTTGACAGTTTCGGGTAGCTTCATGTGCTGTCTGTACACCAAAATTTAAACACACCTTTTTAACAATATTGCTTTTTTTATTTAAAATAGGTTCGCGTTTGACCACCATCTCACCTGATGGTAAGTGATGATGTGGTCGAAGATGGACCCTTAAGTAACCTATTCACTCTTGACTTAAAGACTCCCAGGTTATAGCTATCGGGAAACACAGACTCCGGCAGGGAATTCCACTCCTTAGCCGTACGCACAATGAAGGTATTCCCAAAACGTTTTGTGCATATGGGTGGGATTTCCACCATGTAACGATGGCGCTTCGTCGTTTGTCTCGTAGTCCGATGATGGAACTGGCTTGGTGGAATTAGATTGTGTAATTCCATCGCACACTCCCCGAAATGTAACCGATAGAAAACCTATAGACTTGCAACTCGTCGTCGATGTTTAAGGCTCTGGAGCTTTGACTCGAGCAGTTCATCGTTGCCAATGAGTCTCTTGGCCCGCTTCTCGATAGACTCAAGCGCGTCCAGTTGGTATTTAGCAGATCCATCCCAAAGATGAGAGCAGTACTCCATACACGACCGAACCTGGGCTTGATATAGATTGAGCAACTGTTCGGGTGTGAAGTACCGTCTCACCTTTGCTAGGATTCCCAACATTTTTGATGCTAGTTGAGCCTTAGCCTCGATAAACGGGCCAAAATTGAGGGTAGAAGTTAGTGTTACCCCCAGAAGCTCGATACGGTCGGTTATCGGCACGGTTACACCTCGGAAAGTTGGAGCCGGTTCAAATTGGCTCCTTTTTGCGGAGAAGAGACACGCCTGGGTCTTAGCTGCATTAAACTTGACCAGGTTGGCATCGCCCCATTCGGAGACAGCCTTCAAGGTCAAGTTCAAGCGCCCGACCATGTCCTCACGGAGAGAATGGATCTGTGACCTACCAGGTCGAGCGCTGGACACACATCTCTCAGAAACTGTGCTGTCGTCTGCATACCCAAAGGTACCGGGCATTAGCAGATCGTTAATGTGCAGCAAGAATAAAGTTGCTGAGAGAACAGACCCCTGCATTAATTGCCAATTGGTCAGACGAGCAGCCATCAATGACCACTCGAATGGACCGATCCCTCAGGAAGTCTTCAATCCAAACGCAAAGTTGAGTGGGTAAACCGAAAGAAGGAAGCTTAGCAATAAGGCTATCGTGCCAGACTCTGTTAAAAGCCTTGGAGATGTCAAGGGAAACAGCAAGTGCTTCCCCTTGCTTCTCAATGGCCTCACTCCAGATATGAATGGCATACGCTAGAAGATCCCCAGTTGACCGGTTTTTGCGAAAGCCGTATTGCTTATTCTATGGTAACAATGGCGTTCGTTCTTCGGAACGGTCTGTCCGTCCACATGTCACAGTCATTTTATTCTTTCTTAAACTTATTATTTCTTTCCATAAATTGGTTTGACCGAAATAGTCAGGAGTTTCTGAGTATAGCACATTTTCTAAAACCGCAAATATAACTTTGTATTTCATACAAACACTATGAAAAACAAAGTTATTTTACGTAGTTACTACGGAACCCTTCGCACTTGCGCATAGAATGCATATAGCTACCAAGTTTCAACCGTGAAGTCCTAATAGTTTCGGAATAAAGTGGCTGTGACGTACAGACGGACGGACGAACGGACAGACAGACAGACATGACCAATCTATAAGGGTTCCGTTTTTTGCCATTCGACTACGGAACCTGAAAAAGATACGGCAATTAATACTGCGAAAAACGCATATTTCGACACTCTCAAGGGAATCAAAATTGGTAGATATACTTCCCGCTGACCTAGAACTGAAAATTGGCAAGTATCATGGTTTTATAGTACAAGTTCAAGTAAAAATCTGAAAACTGTACATTTGTAATTAAATCATAAAAATATAGCCTTATAGGGGAATTAAAATTGATGCTACTTGTTCACGTGAGGTATCATATGAAAGGAATTGGTATGAATATTCCGAAACATTTTTTTCTACCCATAAATTTTTATGTGTAATGAAAAAAAAAATTGTAAAACCTCGAGACTAGATTCCAGAACTATTTGTAACCTACAAACGTGTTTGTACGGAACCCTCGGTGGGCGAGTCCTACTCGCACCTGTCTGGTTTTTTAATTTTTGGATAAAAAATCGTAAAGCGGTTCACAGAATGCATCTACTTACCAAGTTTCAACTCTGTAGTCCTAATAGTTTGGAATAAAGTAGCTGTGACATACGGACGGACAGACAGATAGACAGACATAATAAATCTATAAGGGTTTCGTTATTTGCCATTCGGCTACGGAACCCTAAAAAAGGAGCCTACAGTGTAACGTATATAAGTTATCTGTTTAGCCGCAATATTTGTAACGGTAGTGTCTTTATCCATTAGTGAAACATACACGAACAATCCATTTTATACGGAACATTGCTTAATTTATACTTATAAAAGAAAATAACAGCAATTAGCGAGAGCCGCTCCATGGCTCCCAGATTTTCACCGAAGCCTGATCAATACATATTTTTTTTTTTTATTGAAAATAGGTTCTATAAAAATGGTGCCGATTATGTCAGATCCTGTCCTTGGCGAGACTAAAGTCAGATCTTTTCACTTTTTCGAGGTCCGTAATTTAAAAAACAAAATGAAGTAAAAAAGAGTTCTTGAAGCGGCAGTGTCAGGTTGAACAAAACCGGCCAAGTGCATGTCGGGCCACGCGCTTACGCCAAGTGCGAATCGGATAGCTGACCGAGAGTTCCGTCACATACTCGTAACAAAAATAAACTACTCCGTTTTACACAAATAAGAACGTGATCTAAATATTTACAATGAAATTTGTCCGAAAGCGAGTAGAATAAGGTACAGTTGGTCAACTATTACTCGTAAATTTGTGAAGGCAACTTAGGGCTGAGTTTTTCTTTTAACTTCTTTATGTAGCTACAAATATCGTGACAAGTATCGTGGAATTCAAAATTCCTACCTAAAACCACTTTGTTGGTCACTAGACTCTAACGATAATTAATTAGCACATTAAATATAAGGTCGAGTTATTATGCACTTTCCCTAGCCAATCCCACAATAAAGTTTTTATTTATTTATTTTTTATTTATTTATTTACATGGGAGACCAACAGCTACTTAAATCAATTAAGAAACAATGTGAAAATTTGACAGCCAATTACAGGTCTCCACGTATAGTTACATGTTAAATTAAGGAACACTGTGAACGACATAGTAATGTCAGCAGGAAAACGGCAAACTTAAGAACATAATAATATGTAAAAACCTAAACAACTAAATAAAATTACATGATTACTTAAAACTAATTATTTCTTAAAAAATTTAAGGCTTAAGCACCTTCTCGCTGATGATACACTTGTTCTAAATGGATCAATGTCATGCTGCCTGCACACCTCATTAAAGCTCCTGCTTGCACGCAACACATACGAATTCTGTCTATATTTAGAGGTAGCGAGTGGCATTTTTAGCGGTGGATAGAACCGTTTAGACTTGCAAGGAACATTAAAATAAAATTTTGATAATATATCAGGGCTGTTAATTGAATTGTTGAAAGTCTTCAATAAAAACACGCAGTCAGAAATGTCACGCCGAATATTTAGCGGTAGTAAATGAAATTTCTTACAGAGATCAAGGTAATTTACGGACCTATATGGTATTCTTTGATGGAAGCAGAGATATTTAACGAACCTTTTTTGGATGCTCTCAATACGGTCAATATATTTATGATAGCATGGATTCCATATCTCGGATGCGTATTCCAAGTGGCTCCTAACAAAGGTACAGTATAAGATTTTTAGAGTTTTCGCTTGCGTGAAGCACTTGGATAGACGCATAATGAACCCGAGAGATTTGGATGCTTTCGCGACGATTGCATCAATATGGTTTTCAAAGGTCATTTTGCAATCGTGATTTGCGTTTTGAATGCAAATATCTGGGGACACGGCAGTGCTACCGCCAAATGAAGCAAAAAAACTGGCTCGGCCGTACCATGCCTTTCTCAACAGCACCGGAGCACTCGCCCTGTATAATCGTTTTAAGTAAAAAAACTTTTTACCAAAAAATTAAACCGACTCCCAAAAAACACTGCAAAGTGAAAAATAACTTTAATTTCGGTAGTCGGTGTCTTTAGTTTTGTATTTTCGTTTTTGGCACCGACTACCGAAATTAAAGTTATTTTTCACTTTGCAGTGTTTTTTGGGAGTCGGTTTAATTTTTTGGTAAAAAGTTTTTATTTCACTCTTTTTAGTTGGTCTATTTTCAATTTACCTAGTTACAAGAGCCTAATTATCAACTACTTATAACCTTTTACAAAATATTGCTTTTCCCAATGCTGGGCCGTTAATTGTTGAGGAGTTCTCCTGGTACTTCACCATCAGCTCTACATCACCATATGCATTGTGACGAGCATAAAGTGCGTAACATCCATATTCAAGTAATCGAATCGCAATCCACTCAATACTTATTATTGAGTAGTTTCGGCGGCCATCTGGGGTCTTCATCATCAGTTCCACTTCCTCAAATGATACTTTTTGAGAGCAACTGCACAAGTTACTATAATAAATACCCAAAATGACATAGGTGTGCCTATAATATTTGAAGAGTTCCCTCGATTTCTCCAGGATCCCATCATCAGATCCTGACGTTTATGAAAATGGGACCAATATCGAAGTATACCCTTTCAGTCAAAAAAAGAATTTTCCAAATCGGTTCAGCCGTCTTCGAGTAATCGATGATCATACATTAAAAAAAAAAAAAAAATATATACGCGTCGAATTGATAACCTCCTCTTTTTGTCGTCGGTTGAAAATAGAAGTTTCACTTATTCTTAGTATGTATACCTACGACCTAACTGAAACTCCAAATTTCAATTTCAATTTCTAAATTTGATTTCATCAATCTATTGAAGAGACAGACACGCATGACATGATACAGTCCACCACAAAAATAACAAAATTCATGTCGTTCTACAGGCGGTCGACTATTCTTCTCTGTAGGACACGACCACAGAACAGATAAAAGAGGTTAGAAAGGAAATAGTTCCTGATTTGTATGAGAACGCGTGTCGCCGCTTGTCTCCCCACTCTTTAGCTCTACTACAAAAGCAAGAGGCCCATTACGTATGCGAATTACGCACACAAATAAATTACACACACTTAAATCGAGAGCTTGCTATTGATTGTAGGTAACTCACTGTTGATAAACATGCGCCGTGCATCAAGGCCAATCAGGGCAAAGGACGAAACGTCAATGGTTGAAGTGTGGCGCATGCAGTACATTGTAAGCGGTCATTGCGTTGATTAAGCGAGTACACAACGGGCAATGTATACTTTATGTAACTTGTTGCAATAATGTTGTTTATATTCGGAATTTCATAGTGATCAGAATATTTCTATGTTTTTTACAAATAAAATTGTAATTAAATGTTTTAACAGACTTCTAAAAAAGGAGGAGGTTCTCAATTCGGATGTTTGTTTGTTTTTTTTTTATGTTTGTTCGGGCATAGCTCCGTCGCTTGCCAACCGAATAGAAAAATTCTTCTTTCGTTGAAAAGGGTATACTTCCCAAATGGTCCCATGAAAATTTTATCGAAATCGGACAAGCCGTTTCTGAATAATCAACAAAAGTAAAAAAAAAATATTTACGTTGATGATCTTTTAGTTTACTCTGCATTGCGGTTTTTGTTCGCGCATAACTCCGTCATTTACGAACCGATTTGGAAAATTCACTTACCCACTAAAAAGCGCGAAAATAAAAACATTTTTGCAAAAAATAAAACCGACTTCCATATCAAAACACTACAAAGCCAAAAATAATTTTAATTTCGGAAGGCGGTGTGAAAAAAAAGAAAATACAAAACCAATAACACCGACTACCGAAATTCGACTTACCGATGGAAAGATATACCTCCTCGCTCTATACTTGCGGTCTGACTTTTTGTTTTACAGGTTATAATTGCACAACACGGCATTTTAAAGCAAAGCTCTATGTTCCGAAGCGCACTAAACGCGGTGAATGAATTAATCGGTCGCGCTATGATTGTCGTATCATAAATGTGGCGCGCTCGCCACGCCCACATTACCATTCCAACCTTATTCATCTATTCCGTGGACACGACCAATCCAAACCGTGCACTATCTTCAACGTTTTATAAGTGTCCATGTAGGCTATACTATAAATAATATTATAAAGCGGAAACGTGTTTGTTTGTTTGAACGCACTAGTCTTTGAAAGTACTGGGTGGATTTGGATAAAATATAATATAAATATGTTGATAAATGCCATACAAGGAGTAGTGGGTACATTTTTATGTCATACACTCACAGGCACAATTAACCGCCCACCTATATCATTCGTCGCCGTTTGTTCATGTCAACTATGGCTTATCAACTGTTTTGCTTTTTATCAAGTGGGTACTCTAGCAATAAATTATACACTTATACCCTTGTTTCGGCTCCTAAATTAGAGACTGCGACGAGTTTTTGGAATTTAATCGTTTTTTGACATTGTTGCCGTTACGGTCCCGTGTTAACATTTCCAGTTCTTTTCTGCTAAAGTGTGTGAATATTGTTTAATTTGAGTTTATAGTGTTCGTTCACTATTTTTGACTGTTAAAAATGCCCCTGGATGCAACTGGTGCAGCTTGGGTAGTGGCATTAGCTGACGCTGGGTACAGACAACGTCGCATCGCTCGTACACTCGGTGTACCGCGAACTATGGTACGGGATGCCATTAGGCGATTTCGGGAGACGAGCCGTTACACTCGCATGCCAGGTCAAGGCCGACATCGATGCACCTCAGCAAGAGATGACCGTTTTGTTGTCAGTAACGTGTTGCGAAATCACTTTTGTACCGCTACTGAAGCTCGTACGCGTCTTTTTGAAGTGAGAAATGTTAGCGTAATTGAACATACAATTCGGAGAAGACTGGCAGAAAGAAACCTGAAGGCTTTTCGTCCAGCTCGCGCCCCACAATTACTCCCACAGCACCGTAGAGCTAAACTTGCTTTTGTGCGAGAACATGCTGTCTGGACTGTACTAATACTAATAATGGAAGGACGTACTGTTCTCTGATGAGAGCAGAATAGCTTTAAGTGGTCCAGATGGACGTCAGCGTGTCTACAGACGCCAAAACGAAAGGTTTGCTCCATGTGCCATAAGCGAAACAGTGTGTTACCAGGGAGTAACAATGGTTTGGGGAGTATCTCTTACGAGGCTCGTACTGATCTTGTTGTGTTCGATAGAGGCAGTGTGAACGCTCAAAGATACGTGGAGGAAGTTCTACAATACCATGTTATACCTTTTGCACCTTTCATCAGTGACAACTTCAAATTAATGCATGATAATGCACGTTACCATACCGCCAGATCCGTCACTGAATACCTTAATGAGGTCGGAATTCAAGTTCTACCGTGGCCTGCACGGAGTCCCGATTTTAACCCAATTGAGCACATCTGGGACAACCTCAAAAGACGTGTCCAAGCAAGAGTTCCAGCCCCTACCACCCTAGGAGAGCTCAAGACGGCTGTAGTAGAGTGGCACAATATCGGGGATATTAATCGGATATCCAAGACATCATGGATGGACTACCAAACAGGCTCCAAGAAGTCACAAGGGCCCGAGGAGGCAACACTCACTATTAATTATTTTTTTCCAAGTGGGTCATTTTTATTTTTCAAATTTAAAACTGATTAATTTTCATCACAAAATTTTACAAAATCGATTTTCGGTGTGCATCTTTATAATAAACGACTTTATTTTTTCAAGACGTGTTACTTTTTGCCTCACAGGTACGCTTGCAACGTACCTCTCATAAAATGGGGTCAAAATTGGAAGATTTCTGCAAATTGAAAGAAATACAAGGTGGGCGGTTAATTGTGCCTGTGAGTGTATAATAATTATAATCTAGATGAATATAAGTAGAAAATAAAAATATGTGACATTTCACTTCGCGTAGTCAGCTCCCTAGCTGCAATACATAGTTTCCAAAAACGAATGTTTTATTGTTTTCCGAACATAATAAAGCTTGAGGAAGGCTACTAAAGGTTTATCCGACTGCAAAAGAAGGAGGTTATGTTTTTAATATGATAAACCCCACGGGAGGGACGCCCCTCGCGACTGCTAGTGTGGAATAAAATATTTGGGATTCCGTATAACAGTTATGTCATCTTGAGGGAAGCTGAGGGGGTGAGATATGTGTGTTATATTGCCACTCTGGCCATTGAAACCTGATGAGCAACGTGTTCTACCTTCAGCGAATATCTCGGAGTCATCTGAGTACAATCATGATCTTCACCACATAGTTAAAAAGGGACTTAAAGATGTTTAACCCGCCAACCTAGGACAGATATTCCATTTCGGACTTCAGATACCAGCAGTTCTTCCTCGTCAGTCTAAAGTGTTCTCGTGTTATGTGTTGCCAAGACCAGTCGGCTTTTATTGGGATACCGCTTAGTGCAGAGGGACCTTGCACGTATCTATTTTGCTATAATCTAGATCTAGTCTAGACATAGTCAAAGACAGACAGGTTGTCGACTTTTATGGACCTTATTATTTAGGGTATTCGCCATAACCACCTTCAATCACTTCTCTGCATCACCCAATAAGTAAACTTAAAAAAATCTGTCTGTTTCTGTCCACTTACTTCCTTTAAAAACCGCGCAACAGATTTATTATGGTTTGCTCTAATAGCCAGATTGATAAAAATAAATAAAAAGTGAAAAGTGAAAGTGGCTGATATCCAATACATGGGCACTTTTAAAATGTCATAATTTGATTTGAATAGATTTGATAAATATTGTAGATGTAACAGGCTTGAATTGAATGTATCAAAATGTTTTCACATGACTTTTACGCGCCGGAAATCGATAATTGATTCATCATACACACTATGCAATATCGGTATAGGGATGGTCAATACTATTAGGGATCTTGGGATTATACAAGACAGCAAGCTACTCTTCGATAAGCATATTGATGGAATATTAAAAAAAGCATCGAGAGCGCTTGGTTTCATAATGAGAACCTCGGCTTCTTTCCGATCGCTAAAACCGATCAGTTTTGTATTGTTCGTTCGTACGCAGCTACCTTGATTATGCATCACAAGGCTGGAACCCTCAGTACGGGATCTACATCAGAGGGTATTAAGAGAAAATTCCTAAAGTATCTAAATTAATGACGAAACAAGTATCTGTTGATTACAATCACCAATGTAGAAGGTACCATTTTCTGCCGCTTGACCAAAGGCGTAATATTAATGACATATGTTAAGTACTTATTTTTATATTGCAAATGATTTAATTGACAGTCCTGAACTTGTTTCTAAGTTAATGTTACGCACTAATTGAATAAAATGGGGCTGCGACAGCGACCTCGTGTCTACGTGTACCTTCTGTAAACACTAACTATAGGCGTAATGCCTACTTCTGTAGAGCGAGTCGCAGCTTGAACAAAATTTGTTGTGAACATGATGTTGATTTGTTTTACACCAATGCAAGCACACTAAGGAAGCTCTTAGCAAAGCCATTTTTTGAACCTGAGGCACCTACTTGCACTTGATTTGAACTGCACACCTGAACATAATTGTTTTAGTTAACTTGTATAGTCGAATAGAACACATCAGTCTATTTTATATTATGCTAGTTTAGTTTAAATAAAGTCTTTTTTACATAACTTTGTATTTATCTGTGAGGGCTTGTAATTAGCAACTTAGTTTTTATATATTATTGTTATAGTGTTATTAATCTGTAAGCCTTCCGAAAATAAAATAAATAAATAAATATGTTAGTACAGTTCCAATTAGACACTAATAGTAATTAAAACTTGGTACACATTTGAGATTTGGGTATTCGAGTAATCATATCAAAAGTTTGTCAAAGTTAAGTGAAGTAATAAAAAATAGGGTACAAAAATTTTAAGACTTACAACATCCACCAAACCTTTCCAATGGGCCCACATGGTAGCTTATCTACCATGTGGGCCCATTTCCTCCCACAGAGAGGAAGCCTGGGTCTTAGCAGTGGAAAATCATTATGATGTTACCATGAGATAAATTACCATATAGGATAACATTCACATAGGCTTATTTATTAATTATTTATTTACTTCAGGCTACCAAAGGTCCATAGAAAACTATACATACATAATAAGTGACTATAAACTAATACATATTTTATAATTACACAATAAAACTATATATATAACTAATAACACAATATAACTATATATTATAGTTTTATCCTTCAAGTTGTTCGACAAAGTAACTACCCAGGGATGACTACTCACAACATTTCAACAATATTGGTTGTTATACTGTATTCAATCAGCTTTAAGTAAGGGTAATGTGAATTTACTATTATGGTAAACTAGCTTCTACCCGCGACTTCGTACGCGTGGGAAGGTTTTCCCGCGCAAATCCTGATCCCGTGGGAATTTCGGGATAAAAAGTAGCCTATGTGTTATTCCAGGCTGCCAACTATATACTTACCAAATTTCATTCAGATCCATTCAGTAGTTTTTGCGTGAAAGAGTAACAAACATCCATCCATCCTCACAAACTTTCGCATTTATAATATTAGTAGGAAGTAGGATAGTAGGAAGTAGGATAGGATTGATTGCTCTCGCCCACGGATCGCTTAAGCGTTCAGACGTGTCCACGTACATTATTTTTTAGTAAAATATTCATTTTCTTAAATAAATCAGTAGTGAATTATTGGTTGAAGTACTAGGCGCGCATAACACAGCGGAGATTAGCAGCGCGGCAAGAAGTTGTGGCGTGACCAGGACAGCAACAGGCGAGACGGAGGTAGCATCCCGAGCTTCTCTGCGCATACGCACCGAGCGGTGCCGTTTACGCACTCCATTCAACTACAAGGTGACTCACGCACCCAGTTGCTTGCCTCAGTTTAAAAGCGTTGGCGATTAGCGGATAAATTTAGTGGATGGCTCAAGGTAATTTTTTTAGTCTGTTGTATTATTCCGGATTAAGGTTTTACAAAAACCCATTGCAAATTGAAATCCAGTGTAATGTCTGTTAGACGTTCACCTCCGAAAAGCAGTCCTAAGCTTGTCTCACCTCCTCATTATGGATCTGATTCGGCGCTTCATACTCTAGAAAGTAATAATTATACAGACCTTAATATCACCAAAAGAAGCAAGCGCCGCTTTAACGAACCATCGAGCTCCTATGACATAACATTATCCGACTTAATGACACGGCTTGACGAAATAAAAACACATCAGGACACAAAGTTTTCCTCCTTGGAATCGTCGATTATTGCGCTAACAAATCAGAACATTGAAATTAAAGAATCAATTACATTCTTGTCGGCAAAATATGATGATGTTCTCTGTGACTTAAAAATACTTCAACAGGAAAATAATTCTTTTAAAAGCCGCATTATAAATTTAGAGAAGAAACTAGAGTACTTCGAGAAGAATGCACGATCCACCGCAGTCGAGTTTAGGAATGTCCCCATATCTGATAACGAAAATAAGGGGAAGCTAGTTGAGCTGACGAAAAAAATTGGCACAGTAATCAACAACCCAATTCAAGACTTAGATATTAGAGATGTATCTCGGATGAAAGTTTATGACAAATTGACTGGCCCTATCATCGTCGACTTTACTTCCACTATAACGAGGGAAAACTTTCTCAGAGCTTCAAGGACTTTTAACAAAGAGAATCGTGAGCAGCGTTTAAGTACGGCTAGTCTCGATATGAATGGACCTGTTAAACCTATATATGTGGCCGAATCCCTTACGGCGGCGGCGAGACGTCTGTATCACTTAGCAAGACGGTTTGCCAAAGACCACAAATACGAACACTGCTGGACCTCGTTTGGAAAGGTTTACTTAAGAAGGAATACCAATGAACCCCGTGTACACCTAAGCTGCGAACAAGATATTGTAGAACTTACTCGTAAAATAAGTAGCTGACTGTCTTGGCGTTCTGCAATAGTCAAACCTAATTTTATTGCATGCAAAATTCATTTGATTTTCTTTTTAAAAGTTTGTTATTCTGCTATAAATATTAATGTGCCTAATAAAATATATACATATTACAAGCATATACCCATAACACACAAATCAATCACAGTTACTCACAGATTAATTCTACCCGTAGTTATATTACACTCTTCATCATTTTGCAAATACATAACACACAAATCTATTAAAAATCATGTTCTATATACCTCAGTCAGCACTTTAAATAATTGTTTTCAAAACATGTATATGCTCTCTAATATGGCTTATAGTTGTCTCGGTTATCTTTCAGCTGTTTCTAATACTGTCCACATTACCACTATATATAACTGCAAGCGTTGTCCTGTTTGCAACTCTATCCAAAAAATTCAACGAATTACTTGATATTCAAAATGAAATTGATTCTTATAATGTAGCTGATACCTTTGTGTGCGACGCAGATGAATGCTTGTCCTTTTTACCTGGGTCTATGAAATGTCTAAAACTTTTTCAACAGAACATTCGCAGCATAAAGTGTAATATATCGGGGTTATTGCCAATCCTTGTAAGAACTGGTATATCCTGGGATTGCATCGTTCTCACTGAATGTTGGTTGCCATCAACCCCTTGTATACCACACCTGGATGGATACGATAATTTTGCCTCTACCAATAATCTTACTCAAAATGAAGGTGTGGTCGTTTACTACAAGAGAAACCTGCTCATTTCAGTTGAAGAGCACATAATATCAGGGGCAAACTGTCTGGCAATCACCCTAAATACTGACACTGTTGCTCTTGCTATATATAGACCCCCCGGACATAAAAATATCAATAGCTTTCTTCATTCGCTTAATCAGTTATTACTGAAATTTTCATCTAGAAAAAATGTAATTTTATTAGGAGATATTAACATCAATATATCTAAATACAGTGTTGACTCAAATCTTTCACCATATCTAGATATGACGGCTTTCCATGGGATGATCCCAGCATACACAATCCCGACGCATAACAAAACATGTTTGGACCATGTCTTCTTAAAAACTAAATTAACTGCACGTTGTCTCGTTCTCCAAACATCTTTAACAGACCATAATAGCGTTGCCTTATTCATAACTACCTCATCTAGACATAAACCTCCAAAAGTGATAAGGCGCATTAATTATCCTCTCCTTAATGCAGAACTTAAAAACATAGATTTCGGTCATTTGTTCACACTTACAGATGTCAATGAAGCTGCTGTTCTATTTCAAAATCTACTTCAAACGGCTATTATGAGCAATACTAATGAAGTAAAGATATTTAACCGTAAAAAAATCTTGAAGCCCTGGATCACCCCAGGTATATTAAAATGTCTTAGAAATCGCGATAACCTATACAAGAAACTTAAAAAAGAACCAGATAATGAGGTATTAAAAGCTACTTATAAAAGGTACAGAAATTTTTGCACATCCTTATTAAAAAAATTAAAAAGGAATTATGAGAAGCAACAAGTGCGGGATGCAGGTAAAGACAGCTAGAAACTTTGGAAAGTAGTTAAGGAAATCACTTATTTAAGTAAACGTAAAGATAACTCACATGAATTAATAAATAATAACAATCCTAAAAGATCAGTTAATCTTGCAAATGAATATTTTGCAAACGTGGGCCGCAAGTTAGCTGAAAAGATAGCCAAAAATAATCCTCAAACTGAACTTCCCACCCTAAAGTCATGTTGCGATTCGTTTACACTTCTGCCTACCGATGATGATGAAGTTCGAACACTAATAGCGAATCTTAAAAGTGATTGTGCAGTTGGCCTGGACATGATATCCAGTGATATCTTAAAAGCGAATAGTGATATTTTAACTCCGGCAATTACGTACATATGTAACCTATCGCTTTCAACTGGAGTTTTCCCTACAGTTTATAAAAGGTCGCGTATTCTTCCAATTCACAAGGATGGGGACAGAAGCTGTGTCAATAATTATAGACCTATTTCCATTCTTCCTACACTCTCAAAAATCTTAGAGCGTGTTATTAATAAGAGAATTGTTATATATTTGGAGTCAAAAAATCTTCTGTCGCAAGCTCAATTTGGGTTTAGGGCAAACAGGTCAACATCGGATGCTGTATTGGAACTCACTAATTATGTTGTTAAGAACCTAGACAGTAAAAATAAAGTAATAGGTGTATTCTTGGATTTAGCGAAGGCATTTGACACGGTTTCTGTCCCTATACTGGTGAAAAAGCTCGAATATCTAGGTATCCGGGACCTGCAGTTAAAATTACTGAAGGATTACCTAACTGATAGAACACAGTGTGTACAAATTGATAATAACATTAGTGAAGAGATCCCAGTGACTTTTGGAGTTCCACAGGGAAGTATCCTGGGACCCACACTATTTCTAGTGTATATCAACGATCTTTGTCAAATGACAATTCCTAATGCAAAGATTGTCACCTTCGCAGATGACACGGCATTGCTTTTTAATGGTATCACCTGGGATGAAGCTTTTTCAAATGCTCAAAGAGGGTTTAACATCGTTACTGGATGGCTAACAGAGAACATCTTAACGCTCAATGTTTCAAAAACCAATGTTATTACCTTCTCCAATAGGCCCATCGATAAGCCTAATCCATCGTTCCATGTTATCTCGCATTCATGTAATTGTCAGAATCATATAAACTGTTCCTGTCCTAAACTGTCAAGCACAGACTCAACTAAGTATCTTGGTGTAATTATAGATAGGAATATGAAATTTCACCAACATATTGATTTGGTCGCTGCTAGAGTGCGTAAATTGATGGTGATTTTCAAGGCCGTTAGACATGTTGCACAAATGGATGTTGTTAAGACCGTTTATTACGCGCTTTGCCAATCACAGCTAATTTACTGCATCACCTCGTGGGGAGGTGCTTGTAAAACTACTTTCCTTAAATTAGAAAGAGCACAAAGAGCACTGTTAAAAGTGAGTTCATTCCTACCGTTCTTCCATCCTACAAAAGAGTTATATGGTAAATGGGAGGTTCTAACCGTCCGTCAGCTCTTTATTTATTATACAGTTATTAAGCAACATTCTCTGATAATATATGAACCAGATAAATTAAAAAATCCACGACGGAATAACAGAGTCTGCACTTCAATTTTATTTAAAACCAGTCTAGCACATAGATTTTTCTGCTACCAAGGTTCTCATTTGTACAATACATTAAATAAAGTATTATGTATATATCCATTACCAAAATCAAAATGCAAATCTGTATTGATGGAGTGGTTACAAAAATTAGATTATAATCGTACTGAAAAGCTGCTTCAGTCATGCTAAACAACACATTCCAATATAGATACCAACAAACTCACTCTAGTACCCGCACACACATTACACGCTCGTACATGCACACACACACACACACACACACACACACACACACACACACACACACACACACACACACACACACACACACACAAACATGATAATCATTCTACTTTGTAATAATTTCACTCTACTCATATTCAAATTGGGCACTTAGTTTTAATTTCAGTTTCATAGTATTGTATGTTTAATTTTTTTTTCCTCGTACTTTGTATTTTCCAAATAATTCTACTGGAGCATGTTTAAATATAGTATTTAAATTAATGTTTTATTGTATACTTTGTTTTTTCCGTTGGGTGGGGACCTGGTGATCTGTAATTCAGGCATTTCTATGCCTAACACAGACACCAGCTCCTCACAAGGTGTAATATAAGATGTACATTTATGATGTCACTGTTGTTAGCTTGTAATTTGTGAGGAGAAATAAATAAATATATTATTATTATTGATTAGAGTGAGAAAGAGTGGCAGTGGTTGAAGAGATCAGATAGTTTATCTATGTAGAACATTAGTACCTGCTGCATCCTGACTGGAAGCCATTTTTTCCCCCATGTGTTCAAGTGGGGAAAGTTGCAGCATGCATACATAAGCAGATAATGACCATGATTAGAGTGAGAAAGACTAAACTAGGTGTGGCCCTACCTTTATAGCTTCATCTATCTAATACTAAATAATATCTAATAATTAAAACATTGTAAAAACCAGTTGAAAACTAGCATCAGGCAATTTACAGTTGTCTGGCATTTTTCTGAACTGGGCCTATTTGGCAGTGGCGCACATGAAATGCTATTTTATTTAATCTTTTCTTTTAGTTTATTTTTTTTTCGTATTATTCTGTGCCTTTACATCTGGATCAAATAAATTTGATTTTCTTTCTTTCTAAAATTCCTTGTCAATCTTCCAAAATTTATTAAAACCTTATGCTGTTACTACTGAAAATAGTACTGTTTGCTTTGATTGTAAGATTGTCACTAAGATAACAATGAGCAATATATTAACAATATCAATTAATTTATATGATTTTGTCACTAACATAGTTTTTAGATAATGTGTAATTTTAACAAAACTAGGTCTGCAATATTTATATTTTATTTATTTAAAATGAAAGACTTCTATTTTAAGAATAAATGTTACCACTAATCTATTTTATGTCTAATTTAGATATATCACAATTTAGGGCCTATTTCACTAAACTGCCATCACAAAGAAGTTTGGTAAAAGAAATTTTATTAACACGGCAACATTTATTGGTGTTACCTGTGTAATGTTTTTTTTTCTATATTTTTTATTATGTTGTATTCATACAATTTTTGTCTTACCTCAACAATGCATAAAAAATAAAAACATTTCTCCAAACAAGTTGAAACAACTAACTTGATTGTGTTCTAAGTCTTGGACCAAGAAAGGGTGTTGCTACTGAAAAATAATCTCTTTCTCATCAAAAATATGAAAACTATTTCTTGAAAAACAAATGCATTTGAGTGTTTGTAGTGTCCAAATGATCAAATAATGTTACATACCAAAGATTATATTATTTTTTATTCAGAATAGGCTCGCGTTTGACCACCATCTCACCTGATGGTAAGCAATAATGTGGTCGAAGATGGAGCATACTTGCTTAGAAGTAACCTATTCACTCTTGACTTAAAGACTCCCAGATTATAGCAACCAGGAAACACAGACTCTGGCAGGTGATTCCACTGCTTAGCTATATGCACAATGAAAGTATTCCCAAAACATTTGTGCGTATGGGTGGGCTATCTACCATGTAACGATGGCGCATCGCCGTTTGTCTTGTAGTCCCATGATGGAACAGGTTTGACCGTATTAGATTGTGTAATTCCATCGCACACTCCCCGAAATGTAACCAATAGGAAACCAATAGACTTGCAACTCATTGTCGATGTTCAAGGCTCTGGAGCTTTGATTCGACCAGTGAATTGTTGCCAATGAGTCTTTCTCTTTTAAACCAGCATATGAATTCTTATCACTTATTGTTGTTTACATAAAGAAAATTGAATACTAAATAGGTACTTACTAGTTATTTGTTCCGAAGAAGTAAATGCATTGCACATTCGTCGCCTTCTTGGGAGGTTTGAGCTCTGGGGTAGGAATGGCTACCTGAAAACCATCACAAACCAAAATTAGGGTCAATGTTTTCTTTCTCTATAATGACATTTCTCAACTTGTTTATCAACTCTGACAGCTTTGGTTACTATACTATAAGATATTTATAGTGTTTCTCCGGTCTTTTACCCCAGCCACGCAGCGTTAAAGCCAAGCACTCCCAATTATAAAGTAATTTTCCCGCCGTAATTTCATGTATCTTATCTGTCACTACTATCAACAAACGCTACAACTGTTGTTTACAATTTTGATCTATGATATTTACTGATAGAAACTGACTGTTTTCTTATTTTTAACTTCTAAAGTAATAATGAAGGCGTCTTACCCGGCCGGGCCAAGGGCTGAATCCCTTCATCTTGGCCCTGAAACAAACATAAGTGATGTATCATCAACACTGAAATTTAATTATTGAGTCGTAAAGCTTCAAATAGCTCTAAATTCCAATACATACCACACAAGATCACCAAGTTTAAAACTTTCAGACATTGTACACGTCTACTTCGTTCGGCTTTCCACGACGAACTAACCAAAGAGAAAATGTATCCATCATAGAACAGCATAGCCTTCCGCGTCCTTTGATTTGTCTCTGGTCGTTGCAAAACCGTTAAGTTCCGGAAAAATATATATTAGGACGATAAATCTAAGTCTACACTCTTATTACACGATAAAAAGCAAATTTATTCAAAATGAGTCATTTACATTACAACACCAATAACATAGCACTTTACGATGAAAAAAGGCCCGATGATTGACCTAGGAAGTTGAAGTGACCTTAGGCTTGGGATACAACATTTGTCACCAGTTCATCACTGTCGCTAGTCACTACTATGAACTTTTACGCCGAGTTTCGTCATACTATTTATTAACAAGATGGGCTTGGCCTATTTTGAGGTGGATGCTGCAGGCTGCAGTTGCTGAAAATTGAACCCAGGTGACCTGAGTGTGCATCGATTTTCAACCGACGACAAAAAAGGAGAACGTTTTCAAGTCAACGCATATATTTTTTTTTAATTTTTTGTCACCGATTACTCGAAGACGGCTGAACCATATGGAAAATTCTTCAGATCTGATGATGGGATCCTGGAGAAATCGAGGGAACTCTTCAAATATTATAGGCACACCTATAGTGATTTGAGTATTTTTTATAGTAACTTGTGTAGTTGACTAGTTGCATTCGAAAAGCACCATTTGTGAAGTGGATCTGATGATGAAGACCACAGATGGCCACTGGAACTACTCAATATATAAGTTGGAATAATAAGCATTTCATGTGTATCGCTTCGATTACTTGTGCCAAAAACGAAAATACAAAACTAAAGACACCGACTATCGAAATCAAAGTTATTTTTCACTTTGCAGTATTTTTTTGGGAGTCGGTTTAATTTTTTGGTAAAAAGTTTTTATTCATGAAAGCATTATTAAATATTTTCCACGTGACCAGAGGACTGACCTTTTCTTTGGTTAAAGCGGGTCAAATGTCAATACATTCAACGAGACACTGTCAGTGTTCTGGCCTTTTGGGTACTTTTTCCATTGCCGCTTGACAGTGGTGTTGAAGAATTTTTTGATGCCCAATGAAGGTTTGCACCGAGTTCAACTATAGCTCCTAATTTATTATTTGAGACAGAGCTTCCTAAATATTTTAATCTTTCGCAATTTTGCTAGATTTTTTCACTAAAAGCTGTGTTCAGAAAATTATATACAAATATACTAAATTGACATGGCGTGACATAGTGTGCGGTACAGGCATTATACTTACTTTTACGCGTTAACGCATTATTTAATATAATGCGGTAAATAAGTACATAACTAGTATAATTTATATTTTATACTTACTAGGTACTTAGCCACTGCAAAACGATTTAAAGGTTTTTGTAAGATTATGTCCGGTTCGCAGTCGTACATTATTTTATTTAAGATCTGTCTACTGCCGCATTTGACGTTTTCATTTGACGTTTTCATGCATTATCTGTAATCACTAATCTGTAATTGTTTCTGTAATCTGTATGTATTCCCTATTTTTCGTTGTGGATTTGCTACACCGGCAAAGTTTAACTTTTACTTTAATTTGGAATGAATTTTGTATGAATAAAAATGTCAAAAAGATTCTATCCACAACATCAAGGTGAACGAAAGAAAGCTAAACTGAACATCAGTATCTCAGATCACAATTTTCCATTGAGTCAAAATAATGATTTTAACAAAGGTAAACTTTCCATAATTGTGTTTTAATTGTTCATTCTTTAATTGTTAATCAGTAAAAGATCATGAATAAGCTACCTACGAACATAAACACAATGTTTACTGACTAAAATTAGGTTAAGTATAAATATTTTTTTCCTTAGAACCTAACATTGATGATAACTGGGGAGACGACAATGATGACGAGATCCTACTCCTCGCCAGCCAGGCTTGTGAACAGGCCTACAATACCAGTGACATCAGTCAAGTGGCGGACTACAGCATGTGCATGAAACCAAGCTCAACAAGCACTCAGCTAAGTTTCGAACCAACTCCTAGTACTAGTTCTTCTAAAACCGATTTCACCTTCAAAAAACCATCATTCAACACACCCACTGCTATATCAACCCACCTTAAAGAAAAATGCCACCGAATATCCTCACCATTACCTGGAATCTCATCCAAAGTTTTACCCCAGACAAACGGTCAAGTCATCATGTCAGATGATTTGATATTTAGTGACAAAGTATTCAAGAGCCATGATTCAGACCATGTGTACCGCCAACTACTTCAAATGCAAGAGGAAAATGCTAAATTGAAGTCTGAAAATGGGAAACTGTTAGAAAAATGTGTGACAAAAGAAGGAGAAGCATCTATACTGCGGACGCAACTGAAGAGTTGTCAGTCAGCCGTGGATAATGTCAGATTGGAGAAAATAAAGGCTCAAGAAAAAGTTCAGATGGAGTGGCAGGAGAAACTTAGTACGGCTAATAGGGAGATGCATGACCTGAGGACACAATTGGATTTTAAGGTTTACTGTTAAATTCTTAAGATATTTTTAATTCTACTTTACATATTTATATATACAAAACACATATATTTATTTATACTTATTTATGTATTATATTATATATACATATATACTTATATTAACTAGTTTCGTTACTTTTTGTGTATGTTATATACTTGAAGTACATACACTGACTTTCCCCTCCCCTCTTTGTTTTATTTTCTTAAAGTCCATCCAATGGTTGTCTGGAAAATATTGCTATCAGCGATAAGACTGCCATTGTAACCATATTTTGCAGTATTGTAAATCAAGTGTATGTTTAAATTATTGGTGTACAATAAAGAGTATTTTATCTATCTGTCTATGAACAATAAATTTCAAGAATGTCTGTCTTGATAGTCTTCTTTGGCACACTAAGAAGAAGACTTTCCAGAGTGAAAAGATGCTGTGAGAATCATGATACACCTACAGATTTGTACACTTCATCTTTACTTATAATAAATTGAAGTTCTGTCCGTGATTTCAAAATAACTGTATTTTCTAATCAAACCAAATCTATCGCATCAAAAATATTTAATTTCACCTAAAATAGGCCTACATGGGCACTTATAATACTTATGCGTTCCGGCAGCCCCCGGCGCATGTGTACGAAGGAACACGGGGTGGTTTTAGTCAGTACGAGTCTGACAGACCCCTTCGCCCGCCCCAGGGTGGAGGACATCCATGACGATTTCCATCTCAGAACAAAAAAAAACAGTATTTACTCAAGTACTTATTGAATTTATTACTTAGATGATATTGAAACACATAACATTATTGTGTCTGTTTATCCCTGTCCTTGGCGATTTGTGTAATGAACACACCCAAACAAACAACCTCTCCTGGTCACCTCTCTTTATGTATAATTGAATTATTACCATTTTGTTTTTTTTGCATTATAACATTGTTAGATAAGTAAATTTTTTTTCTTTTGTTATTTTTAAGTGCACTGTACTCATCTTTATATAATATGTATTGCTGATAATGGATGGATGGATGACACTTGTAACACAGGATTTCCTAGCATGGGGGTCATTGATCATATATTTTTAACATGTCTCCGTGCATTTTAAATAAGTGTCATAATTATGTAACATAAAAGTACACATTACATAATTTGGACAAAATAAGACATTTATTATTATTAAAAAAAAACTCACTGGAACAAAGAGGAGGTCATAGGGAAACATAAATAGACTACATTTTATAGCTGAAATCCTGCAGTATCAGGATTAATGCAGTATAAACTTTTACACCAAAGGACTCAGGGGCACAGCTGATTTCTTTACTAATATTATAAAGCAGAAAAGTTTGTTTGTTTGAACATGTTAATCTTTGAAAGTATGGGTGGATTTTGATGAAATTTTATATGGAAATAGCTTGAAGCTTGAGGAAGGTTATAGGCATACATTTACTTACTTTTTAACCGACTGTAAAAGAAGGAGGTTATGCTTCTATCATGATAAAGTGCATGGGTGTAAAGCCCTGTGCAACTGCTATTCTAAATAGAACTTAACCTTCTTATTATATGGCTTATTTCAGAATCTCGAAATAATAAGCGTAAAGGAGAAATGCAAGAAGCTGGAATCATCAAAAGTTAAACTGACACAAGTTACAGTTGGAGGAAATGATATATCACAGAGGTATGAAATATTGAAGTTCTTGCATGTAGAGGCCTCCTTTGCCTGAAGAAGCCCTCTCATATACACACTTGAAATCACAGCAAAGCCAGAATAATCTTAAGTTTAAGAAAAAAATTATTAAAGGAATATTTTCTATTGTTTTCTTTCTCCTGTGCAAAAAGGAGCTTGATTACAACTTAAACATTAATATGTTTGTTGAATATGGGGCACAGCAATGGTAATTAATACCTCACTGTAATACAGTAACAACAAGTACAGGAGGTACTGTGACTGTTCCTGGTAATAATAATATAATTTCAATAGGCAGTAAGAATTCCATCTTCTTATCGTGTGGGTAGTAATACACCCACCCTAGTGTCAGAGTTTCTAGACCGCCTCAAGGGCCTCTGACGTGGTCTATTTTGACGACCGCCATTTGGCGACCGGGACCACCGGCTTATACGTGCCTTCCGAAGCACAGAACCATCTTTTTATCAGACAATCAGGTGATTCAGGCCTGCAATGTCCTAGCCAAACTGAAAACAACTTTGAATATGCTTCCCGCGGGAATCGAACCCACGACCACCGGGTCACAAGGCAAACGCGTAAACCACCATATTGCGTCTAAATAAATAAATTTTGAGAATAAGAATGGTCAATATACAGCCTACCACAATAAAATATGAGATCATAATTATTATTTTAAATGCATTACAAAATATGTTTAAACCGATAATGTACTATATATAATTATATACTAACGAGGGACATATTCAAACCTACAATAGTGTATGCTTACACGATACTAATAAATATATGAATAAAAAAAAAACACTGATAAATAACAGACAGAACCATACCAAAAGTCCTCGGGGGGACAGACTGCAGCCAAAAAGCTGGGCATCCTACAGAAAGTGAGGTGATACTTCACACCTGGACAGCTTTTAAATTTATATAAAGCACAGGTCCGTTCCTGTATGGAGTATTGCAGTTACTTGTGGGATGGCTCAGCCAAATACCAGCTAGCTGCACTTGACTCGATCGAACGCAGAGCCAAAAGGCTCATAGGTGACGAGGTTCTGGCGGGTAAGCTTCACAGCCTGGCTCACCGACGAAACGTTGCTTGCCTGTCTATCTTCTACAGATTGTACTTCGGAGAGAGTGCGCAGGAGCTCCACGACCTGATCCCTTCATGCCCCTTTTACTACCGGTCTACCAGACGTACCGCAGGATACCATCCACACTTGGTCGATATACCGTCTTGTCGTACTAAGCGCTTTTCTTCAACATTCATTGTGCGCACTGCCAAGGTGTGGAACTCTGCCGGCTTCTGTGTTCCCTGCCACATATAACCCGTCAGCCTTTAAAGCAAGAGTGAATAGGCATTTTCTGGGCTCGCTCGTTCGATCGTAGACCTCATCTTACACTTACCATCAGGTGTGATCGAGGTCAAGAGCGGGCTCATTCGTAATAAAAAATAAAAAATAAAAAACCCGCGGGGGCGGAGTTTACACACGAGCTTCCTTTTTTAGTAGAATCGGGCCGTGTTTTGCCACGTGATTACTTTAGGTACTGTTTACAAGTTCATTCTCTTGCGGCTCAGTGTACATGATAAATGTATTATATTGGACAATTACGTCAAAAATTTTAGGTTATGGATTTTTCACGTATTTGGGACGAGAATCAAATACTGAATACACTCCCTCAATAAGTCCCTCGTTTAACCTAACACACTGTATAAATCAATCTACTCAGCATTATACTAAACTAGCTTCTGCCCGCGACTTCGTACGCGTGGGAAGGTTTTCCCGCGCAAATCCCGATCCCGTGGGAATTTCGGGATAAAAAGTAGCCTATGTGTTATTCCAGAATGACAACTATCTATTTACCAAATTTTATCCAGATCCGTTCAGTAGTTTTTGCGTGAAAGAGTAACAAACATCCATCCATCCTCACAAACTTTCGCATTTATAATATTAGTAGGATATTAGTAGGAAGTAGGATTAGTAGGAAGGATTAGTAGGATTATGTCTGGGTTGGGTTCCAGTCTAACCAGATCCAGCTGAATACCACTATTCTTCATCAAGTGTCTACTTGAATGCATGATTGTAAAAACCCACCTCAGACCAAATGCAAAAGTTTCAGAAAATCAATGAAAACTGTCTGGTGTAAAAAAAATGAACTGCATGTGTTTTTTTTTTTACTATATATGTTGAAAAATAATTAAAATATGGTATTTTAAAAAGATGTTGCATAATAAATGTTCCTAGATTTTTTTATTTTATTCTTTTAAGTTTTGGGATGAGGTCGATTTTTACAGTCATCTTGTATAAGGTGTGTTTTTACAATCAAAGTCCAATTTGTACGAATGATTAATGATATTTATTTTCATAAAGAATTAACTGAATTAATCTAATTCTTCATCTTCGATATTTTCAGCTGTTGGCCATTGCAATATTTTGTCCCAGAACTTAATTTTTTCGTCTGACCAAGTGAACTGTAAAAAAATCACTCTGCCTGCTCGAAGATACGGATTAATTCCATTGTACAGCCTTTCTTTACGCCTTTTATAATCCCAAATGCTCTATCACGCGGCAGAAAAGAATGCCCACGCATCGGAAAGATCTGTTGATTTTTTTTGAAACGCCCACTGTCAACTAGGGCCATATTCATTCGTACTACTGTATTGTTTTTAGGGTTCCGTAGTCAACAAGGAACCCTTATAGTTTCGCCATGTCCGTCTGTCTGTCCGTCTGACCACGGTTTAGCTCAAAAACTATTGGTACTAGAAAGTTGTACTTTGGCATGAGTATACACGTTAATGACGCCAAAAAAGTGGTAAAATAAAATTTTGAAAAGTTAATTATTTAGGGTACCTCCCATACATGTAAAGTGGGATGATAATTTTTTGTTTAAGTTCTTCCCATAGTGTGGGATATCGTTGGATAGGTCTTTTAAAAATATTAGCGGTTTTGTAAGACCATTTTTTTGATTAAGTAAACCGTTCGTGACTTATCAAGCTTTAAAGTATCAATTTTCGTTAGAGTCAAGTGTCCCCCCCCCCCTCTATCAACTAAACGGTTATAGTTAGAAATTCAAATGTCACGGCAGTAGTACCTATATATAACGAAATTTAAAGGAAAACTATCACACATAAGTGGGCTTTACAAGTTTACGAGTAATAGTCGACCAATTGTATTTGACTCGAAAATTTCGAACAACTCTATAGAAAAGTCGATAGATGGCGCTAAGCGCAGTTGTATCGTGCTAGCTTCTTGTGACGATTGAGTAGTGTAGCTCTGTGTCCGTATTTAAATTCAAAACACCGGCTATGACAAGTTATATACAAATCTCTAAAAAAAATTGAAACTTTCCGTGCAAAATTGTCGGATCAGGTGAGGATTTGTATAGGAAGTCAAATTAGTTAGGTAGTCATGTTTGGCTTTTAGTTAGAGCATGGTACGAAACGATCAATCAGCGAATACGACACGCACTTAGCTGTTATAAAAACTACGGAACCCTACACTGCGCGTGGCTCGACACGCACTTGACCGGTTTTTTTATTCTGCCCTGCGCAGTTATCAGAAAAACTTTAACGTATGTTAAATCGTATGTTAAAACATATGTTAAAGGTATGTTTGGTTGTAAAAAAACTAGAGATGGGCCGAATGTGGTTTGAAACGAATCCGAACTTCGGCCGAACATTCGGTTAAAATGAAAAGTTCGGCCGAATTTCGGTTCAATTTCACGCGCTTTCTCGAGAACGACACGTCGTGACTTGTTTACGCATTTACTTCAATCTCGAATATATTTATCGTCTCCTGGAAGCTCTGTATGTTCTGAGCAACTTTTATCGGAGGTAGGAAAAGTATACGAAAAAAAAAAACGTAACAAACTTCTACCAGATTTTTCTTTTTTTTTATCGTGGTAAAATTATCAAATAAGTCCTCCCACCCCGGGCAGGGCCGGAGGGACTGTCAGACTTTTACTGACTAAAATCCACGGTGTTCCTTCAATAACCCTTTACGTTCCGGGGTCACGATAATGGGATAAGTCCCACGACCCCGGCAGGCTTCGGCCCTCTACAGGGGGGGCCTCGTCATATTGCTGACACTCTTTGAGGCGCGCGTGGAACACAACGCGCCGTCGACCCGGGCATGGTCCATGGTCGGACAGCGAGTTGCCCTTTACTCGCTGTCCGCATGCCCGCGCCTACGGTGGCCGGAGATCGTCGGCCGACGTCCGACGCCGTGGGCGTCTACCACTGCAGCTGGGCTGGAGGGAGGACGCCATCCTCTCCCTCATACGGCCCGCCTCCTCCTTCGGTAGCATGACTGCTTCGCAGAAGCGAGGCGACCGCTTCCCACTCCCTCTCGCCCCGCAGCATGGCCTCGACCAATGCCGGGCGCGAGAGGTCTCCGCCTATCGCCGCCGTGAGGACACGTCGGTGCTCTGCCCAAGCGGGGCAGTCTTGCACCGTATGCTCTACTGTGTCCTCAGGGCGATCCTCGCAGTGGGTTTCACCCAGAACTTCTGCCAGATAAGGCAGTTTTTGGTGTTTTTGCACCATAGCCTGCCTCTAGTAAATTTTAAATATGAGTGAGTAGATAGATGTGAAAAGTTTGTTAATTTGAAAAATAAGTACCCTTTAGTTAATGAATGTTTAGTTTGTGAATCAAAAACGTCATTTTTTAATTCAATTTACGAATTGTAATCCAGATGTTTGTTAGAAGAATAATAAGTTTTATATTTTTGTAATAGTATGTCTAATTATTATGTCAAATTAATTAGGCAGATATTATCAAGACTAATAAGAAGAACCGATTTAATTTAAGATTTACATTTACAATGTTCGTAACTAAAATAAATGACCATGAGTGAGTAAAAGACATAATTTTATAACAGTAATGCTATTCTAATTCTATAAAATTCTAGTCAAAATAGTGCAAGTAAGTATTCTTTTTCTTGTGCCGAATGTTCGGCATCTGAACCGAATTTCGGCCGAATGCCGAAGTTCGGTTCAAGCTGCCGAAATTCGGTTGAACCGAATGTGAACCAAATTTCGGCCCATCCCTGAAAAAAACACCTCATCCCGGATAAGGTGGATTTTTACGCTCATTGAAATATGCGTGCCTTTATAACTGTGGGATGCTTGCATGACCGAGGTGTGTTTTTACACTCAAACAGTTTGTCTTGTTGTAGAGAATATAAATCCGCCATAAACAGGATTTCGGAAAAAGTGGTCTGAGGTGGGTTTTTACAATCATGCATTCACTTGACCTCCATAGCCGTAACATGGTAACCCTTGTAACTAGTATTAAAGTCGGTAACAGCTGTTAAAATAAATAACATGCATTTGTGAATATTAATATGAACACATGAATTTACCTCACCAAAGGTTGCAAGAATCAAGTTTGATCTTCGAGGTTAATGTTGAAGATCAAACTATGCAACTATTATTATTTGGCCACAAGCATGCAAAGAGATGTTGTGTCTGTTTTTAAAATTAACTGTTTATTGACAGGCATAACATTAATAGCACACAGAATGATACACTTGTTAATCATAGCAAGAGATTGAAAACAGTATCGAATGCAGTGCAGACTGATGACAAGGCACGAATGCTGAAACTGAACAAAACTTCCATATCAGGTATTTATTATATACTTTATTGTACACCTCATATTCTGTGATCACGGCGCTTGTAACTGTGCCGAAATATCAAAAATCAATAAATACAATTGGTAAATAAAAATATCCTGTTTTAAGTTCTAATGATACTGTTAGTGACCTTGTTAGCTTAAAAACTTCACCTCATAATGTTCACTTAAATAAAAACTTTTTACAAAAAAAATAAACCGACTCCCAAAAAACACTGCAAAGTGAAAAATAACTTTAATTTCGGTAGTCGGTGTCTTTAGTTTTGTGTTTTCGTTTTTGGCACCGACTTCTGAAATGAAAGTTCTTTTTCACTTTGCAGTGTTTTTTGGGAGCCGGTTTAATTTTTTGGTAAAAAGTTTTTATTTCACTCTTTTTAGTTGGTCGATTTTTAATTTACCTAGTTACGAGAGCCTAAATGTCAACTACTTATAATCATTTACAAAATATAGCTTTTCCCAAGGTTGGGCCGTTAATTGTTGAAGAGTTCTCCTGGTACTTCACCATCAGCTTCACTTCACCATATGCATTGTGACGAGCATATTGTGCTTAATAACCACATTCAAGTAATCGAAGCGGAACACATGAAATACTTATTATTCCTATTTATATATTGAGTAGTTCCAGTGGCCATCTGTGGTCTTCATCATCAGGTCCACTTCACAAATGGTGTTTTTCGGATGCAATTACACAATTTACTATAAAAAATACTCAAATCACTATAGGTGTGCCTATAATATTTGAAGAGTTCCCTCGATTTCTCCAAGATCCCATTATCAGATCCTGACTTGGTGACAATGGGACCAATTTCGAAGTATACCCTTTAAAACAAAAAAATAATTTTCCAAATCGGTTCAGCCGTCCTCGAATAATCGGTGATCATACATAAAAACGTTTTGGGAAAACCTTCATTGTGCGTACGGCTAAGGAGTGGAATTCCCTGCCGGAGTCCGTGTTTCCCGACAGCTACAACCTAGGAGTCTTTAAGTCCAGAGTGAATAAGTTACTTTTAGGTAAGCGTGCTCCATCTTCGATCACATCATCACTTACCATCAGGTGAGATAGTGGTCAAACGCGAACCTATTTTCAATTAAAATAAAATATACGTGTCGAATTTTTAACTGCAAGCTTCCATTCTTACAGGACAGACCCACTCAAAAATGTGTGCTTCTTTCCTCAAAAGATTACCTCAGAGTTATGTGGTTGTCATATAATTTAACCAGCGCAGATTTAATAGAATTCATAAAGGCCCATTTAGATGGAGAGAGTTTCTCAACGTTTCTTGGTGAGAAATCGTACGCAACTATCGCAAGCAATAATCGCCATAACGTAGCTATAGAATGATAACCTCGTATATCCATCCAGAAATCCAAAAAAAATCGGTTAATTTTGTCAATGTTTAAAATATTTTTATGTGCTTTTGTCTCAGGTTTTGAATGATAAAAATGACTTATTTATGTTATTAACCAATGCGTTACTTAACTGGATTATGTCAGAGAAATGATATAAGAGGTTTTCTGTTCTTATATCTACGTAGTTTTTGTATAGATAAGAGGTTTTCGTTTTACTCCATAGATGCCACTTGTAGTCATAATATGACTTATACTGGGTTCACAGTTTCGCCGTATTATAAAATATGTGGTTTCCATACGATTTTTACAAAAAAAAAAAGGAAATCATGATTTTTTGACATACGAGGTATTCATTCTACAGCGACGATAAGATTGGATCGGACATTTAGTACCGGAGAACACAATGAAAAAAAAAAAAACTCGAAATGTAACTCTCGCTTTGTACTTCTGTTTACACATTGCGAGGCAATTGTCGCCCAAGGGGAAGGGCGAAACACTGCCTCATCTAGTTTAAGCGTACGAAAGACAGTGACGTATAAAAGTATTATTAACCAATATCCAAAATAAATATAATTTACTCATGTAAATGAACTTTGATTTTACTTAAAATATAAAGTTTTTAAATACAGGCTTCCAAACTCACTTACAGAACGATCAACCGCCTGCACCATACTCCCATACATACTAGAACCAAGCACAAACCATCAGCATTCCATACTAGACTACAATGAAAAGCTACAGAAAACCACAGACCTATCGCAGAACAAGTGTAGGATATATAGCACATTCCATCGCCTGCCTACCACACCGGTGCCCAAGGAAACTGACAAGAACAAAGTGGTCTTGATTGGCCTTTATGAAGATGTTACCAGCGTGTTCACAGGCGAGGCGGACAGGATTGAGGAGAGGTATTTTAATGTAAGTATGTAACGGTGTCAATGAAATTGTAAATAAATGTAATACTACAATTTCATCCAATAGTTCCATATGAATGCAAAGAGTTATAACCGAATGAGTAAACCCAAAAACAAGTGATAACTGAACATACTCTAATGCGAGTTTAACCAACACGCTCACTTACACTAACACACACACACACCTATACACACACGCACACAATCACACACACATACATATATGCATAGAATAATCATTCAGCTACACATATACAGGGTTATTGGAAATATGTCCCGATCATGTTAAGGGCGTGTAGATGAGGTCATTAACTAACAAATCAACCCAAGTTTCTAGGCCTAAAGTATACCATTATCGAGAAAAAATTTATTTTAAATAATAAAATAAAATAGGACTTTATCTCTTTTAAAAATTTATAAAAAAAAAACCGAAAACACGTTTAAGCATTCTTATTTATTAAATAGCTAAAAAATTAAGTTGCGCATAATAAAAAAAAAACATAAAACAATTAAAAACCTCCGTACTTTTGAAAAAAAAAGATCCAATACTTATTTTATTTTTATGATTTTTGCAACGTCTTATGAAATAAATATTATTTTTCTCCTAATAATCACTAATCTATTTTGACGACGGAACATTTTATTTATTAATTAATGACCTCATCTACACGCCCTTAACAGGATCGGGACGTATTTCCAATAACCCTGTATATTGATTCATGATTGAGTCTAGGTACTCATAAGTGCAAATGTGAATGAATATATTCCAGATCTTCAGTTCAATAAAGTCCCTACTGAACGAGGCCCGCAGCAGACTAGAGACGGTGTGTCAGCGCGTGACGACTTCCTTCCAAAAGGAGATGGACGAGAGGTATATGGAGGTGACCTCCAGCTACCAGTGCGTTAGTAGGGAGGATCTACTGAGAGGCAGGTTGGTCAACAATGTTTTATTTTATAGAAGTACATGCAGCAACATCGTCGTAGCAGCAGTCGCATTGTACAGAAAAATAGATAAACACTTTATTGTACACCCTAACAATTAAGTAAGGTCTTAACAACTACAAAGGGCATTACAATGGGCGGTCCTATCGCTAAAAGAGATCTTTTACAGACAATCTTTGCATGGATCTGACACAGCAAAAGAAAATAAATACGCGGGTAGTCCATGGTACATAAACAAACAAAAAAGAAATTTAAAAATTATATTATCATTATTGTTACGAGCTGGGGTTCGGGATAGAAATGATTAACGCCAATTAAACCAAAATTAACACTTTAATTAATTAAACACAAAATAAAAATTTAACACAATTATTAGCACCACAACACTTGTCACTGAACACTTAAATCGCACTGAAATTCACTTGTAAAGCTTCGATTATATCGCGTATTCGCCTCGTAATAAGACTGCTCTCTGTGTTCCTCTACGATCTATTTATACCCCGGTATATGAGTTATAGAACATTCTTATAAAATCGACTCACCGCCTACATTGCTAAGAATATTCTCGAAGCTACTCGAGATACTCAGTACTGCTATTCGCCGCTAGATGGCGTTAGTGTCTCGACTAGATATACTCAGTACTGCTACTCGCCGCTAGATGGCGTTAGTGTCTCGGACATTCTAGATTTACGTCGAAGTTTCTCGACGTACTTCACTAAGCGACTGGCTGGCGTAACATTATTGTAGCTAGAATATTATTTGCCATATATGAAGAAGTTATTTATCTGGTATAGGTTCAGCCCCCGAAATATAGCCGATAGACTTGCAACAAATCGACAATGTTCAAGGCTCGCGAGCTATAACTCGACCAGTCCCTCGTTGCCAATGAGCCTTTTGGCCCGTTTCTCGATAATCTCAAGTGCATTTAGGTGTTATTTGGCAGATCCGTTACACCACACACAATCGAACTTTCGCTTGAAATAGGTTGAGCAGCTGTTTCGGTGTGAAGTACTGTCTCTCACTTTTGCTAAAGTCCAGTCGCCGAGCATGAAGAATTTCGTACAATGACCTTTTGGCCTACTGACAGTGGTCACAAACTTTTATTATTCAGTGCGAGTTCACGTGAAGTATTTGGATTTCTAATAAATGTTATGTTAAAATGTCAGTATAGGAAATTTAAATTACTTTTACGTTTGCTAGAAGTGCTGCTTATTTTATCTTATTCTCGCATTCGTTGAAGACTGATTGTCTAAATAATGCAGTGTAGATGTAACTATATCTATAACTATATAATAATTTCATTTTTGTAACTGTATATTCTAATTAATTTGAAGTTAAAGTTGTTAAAACTTTAACATTTGCAGTGAACAATTAAATAAATAAAAAAACCTTTATTGCCACCTTGTTGACAGTAAAAATACAATAATTACAAAAATCTAGTTATAGTTATTTATATAGCATTCGGTACAAATAAAAAATGTTTATCAGAAATAAATATAAGTTTTATTCAAAATCAGATTCCGCGGTATCATAATTACTGCTTTCCAACGATGTCTCTCTAGTCAAAATGATTATAAAAGAATCAACAATTTTGTCGACATTGTCACAGTATAAAAATATGTGACATTGTTATCAAGTCCAACTAATTTTGATTCTTCTTTTTTAACGTGACTTATACAATACAACAAGAACAAACCTTACCGTCGCAGGGAAAAGGTTTAAAATCCCTGAAGACGGCAGACATCGCATCTGTGCGAGCGAGACGCATTATTTTTACTCGGGAGTAACAGAGATAGGTAGAGACAGGTTAATGTACGAAATTCTTCGTTCTCGGCGACCGGACTTTAGAATTCCCAAATTTTAGCTTCGATGAACGGATCAAAATTAATGTTGGATGTTCCCTATTTTCAGCAAACATGCCATACGCTAGAAATATACTGAATTAGACTTTTTTCAGAGCACTATACAAAGAAGAGCAAGAGATTCTATCCAGAAGAATGGTGGCCACACTAGCGTATGTTCTAGAGTCTTCTAGAGGAATGTACTGGTTCTGCAAACATGAACGAATGCCTGATTCGAGTACACAGAAGAGTGGACAGTTTATTGACATTGTGAGCAGGATATGTGTTCTACTAGATAATGCTGTGAGTTCTCAACTACCTATGTTTTTTATTTTCGGATACGGATCTTAGATTGGAAATCAATCTAAGATCCGTATTACAGAATGTTACTCAAGTCCAGTTTGAGCTTAAGTCACCTGATCTAAGTTTATACATAGAATCTGCACTTGAGCATTGGTCTTATTCCGGAATGGTAATCAAACTGCACTCAGATTCAAATCAAGCCTCAAGCAGAGAATATCTATTGTCTATGCATCAGTCTGTTTTCGTTTTATTTTCTTCGTCTCCGCTGTTCCGATCTATGAATGGTTGTAAATAATTCAATTTATATTAAAAACAAATTTTTAAGAATAAAAGTATACCTACCCTATAAAACAAAAAAAGAATTTTCGAAATCGGTCCACCCATCTGCGAGTAATGAGGTAACATACATAAAAAAAAAGTTCAAGACGAATTGAGAACCTCCTCCTTTTTTTGAAGTCGGTTAAAAACATATGTATTGCACTGTTTCATTATAGAAATAACTTTTTAAGAATTTGTAAAATCAAATTTTTGAAGGTAAATGGTGTTAAGGCAATATTTTCTAACATATAAGATAAGGAGTGGAATTCCCTGCCGGAAGTCGTGTGTTTCCTGATCGCTATAACCTGGGAGTCTTTAAGTCAAGAGTGAATAGGTTACTTTTAGGTAAGCGTGCTCCATATTCGACCACATCATCACTAACCATCAGGTGAGATGGTGGTCAAACGTGAACCTATTATCAATATAAAAAATATAGCAAGTGTAACTCGTTCGTGGAACTGAGTGGATCCTAAATAATATCTGTTACAGTGTTGTTATAAATTACTCATTGATTATATAATACACTTCTGGACACATCTATTGGCCCACCTTAGAGTTTAGGTTTCGATGGCCCCTACCGAAATATGATTGCTAGATTGAACAAAAACTGTTGATGCAGTTTTAAACCTGATACATTTTACCATCTTTTTCGATCGTATAGTTTTAAATTTGAATTCAGAATACCATACGACATGGACCTACGCCTAACAAGTCGGATATGCGCCTTGTTAAAGGCAATTAATTTTTGAATAAAAAACATGTTTTATCAAATAAAGGTTTAATTTAATAACGCGTGTTGCCTCCATGGGCATCTACCACAGCTCTCATACGATTAGGCATAGAGTTTATCAACCGCTCTATGAAATTTTGAGGGATCATCTCCCATTCC